>CM042027.1:23489863-24812006 GCA_023525975.1 Smallanthus sonchifolius | reverse complement strand
ATAGAGATGACGATGCAAACACAATACCCGTCGTACCACACGGACAACGACACAAAACACACGTCACAAATACACACACATAATATCACACTACATTTATATGACTCATTAACTACACTTGCACCATGCACATAGTACTAGAATAACGTATCATACGTGTATTCATAAGCGTTTAGCTTATATCCCGTCTCCCCCGACCAACCCTTAACATGACACATATAATTAATCTCTTATCCATAGCTCGAATATCTAATTGACATCTTGTAGACCCTCCGACTCGTATTATAAGTTATAACCTCTTTGGGTTAAAGCCCAAAACTCTTAGTATGTTTAATAAAACAAGGTTGTCTCATAAGCATGTACGATAGCCCCAAAACATTAAAAGTATATAAAAAGGGGATTAGAAACTCACAGGTTAAGCTGAGTCTCATTCCTTGCTCTGCAGTTCGTCCGTCCACGCTCGAATCCCAAACCTGACAAACGCGAGGTCACATGATCAGAACACGTCTAAACATGTGACGTATAGTACATAAAATAAAAATCCCCACGTTGTCTCGCTCGCTCATCATTTCTTTCCACGAAACCCTAGCCTCACGGTTTATGTATAACGTGGCTCCTGAACCGGATAAGACTCGTGTACCCAAACCCGGACTCTCATGAATTCACGCCTGCCTGACGTGTAAACCCCTTATCGTTCTTGTCTTGCAATGAATCGTTCTCGGCTCGTTAAGAAATCGTAAGCCCAAACCGGGTTCCCATGCATGCACGTAACCCGCCACACAAAACCCTAAACTCACCAAAACCTTAATCGGGTGTAACCTAATTCCATTCTCCTCCTCGCTCGCCATCGTGAACCACCATGTACTAATACCCAGTGTCACTACAGTTCTTTTCGTTCACGTACCACCATAATCTCGTATAACCATAACCCTAATCGGCCATGCACCACCATGGCATCACCGCCCTCGACACCCCACTACCACTGCGCACCATTGCTTCCCAAGCCGTGACCACCATCGCTGAGCCACCACGTACTTGTCGCCGCCACAGCCACAACTGTCACCGGTCGTTCACTCGCTTAGCACACCCATCACCGGCTTCCACTTCATCTCCCACGCACCACCGTGCTACCCCCCGCCCCCGGCTAGCACCTCTTTCGCCACATGCTATCATCCGATCACATCCATAAATCTCCGCATCGCGCCAGCACATCGCACCACTGTTGGCCTCCCAGCTCAATCGTGCCCTCCCATCGTCCCTGATCTTTCTTCTCCGGCCGTAAAACCCTAGCCAACAGGTTTTATCCCTGCCGGCGATCACCACTGCTCCCCACTGTCCCGTCGTCGCCGTTGATTGCTACCGCCCGGAACCACCATGGCCAAACACCCCCGCATGCGTCTCCTCTCCAAACACGCTATTCGGGTTTTACGCAAAAACACAAACAAGAAGTAAAAAAATGGTGTTACGGTTTACCTTACGTGTGACGTTCCTTCCTTGGGCGCTACTACCATAGTCCACCATGAGAACGCCCTTGTCCGACTCCCCTCTCCTCTGCGTCCCTGTTGCCGTAGAACCCTCCCTAGCCGATAATGGCCTTAGGGTTTTCATTATGTGTTATATATATTACCACAAGTTCTATCCGGGTCCCTCTAGTTCTACTTTGGTCCTAATGACACCAACCCTTTCTTATTTCGGCTAACCGAGTCCGTTAAATGTCGTTAAAGCATCCCATGCATGACAAAACCTACTCCACATTTAGTTTAGTATAGACTCGGGTCACTCACTAACCCGAGATCTTAACCTGTCGGGTTTTCGGTATATTACAGTTCATGAGAAAACTCCTTTTTCATGAGAAAACTCGCTAAAACCGACCCAAACGAAGTCCAATTGAACTCATTCCTGCGGCGTTAGAGCTAGAGAACCACTAAAAAGAGAAGGGGTGGAATTTATAAGAGAAATGGTAAAATTAGAGCATAAAATATATAAATCTTTAATCTTTTGCATACGTTATTATTTTTAAAAAAAATTACACCATTAAATCAAGAATTTATTTATAAATCTTTCATTTGAGTATAAATAACGTTATAAAAAATAAGAATTAACTCGTGTTTTTTTTCTTCTTATTTTCAATACTGCATATGTGTGGTATCAACCCAAAAACCTAACACACCCCCAAAAACCTAAACCCCCACCCCCACCCAAAAACTTAACCCACCCCACCCTACCCCACCACCAAAAACCTAACCCACCCCACCCCACCCCACCGCCAAAAACCCTAAACCTCCCCCCCACACCACACCCAACCCCACCACCAAAAAAAACCTAAACCTCCCATACCACCCCCACCCAAAAACCTAAACGCCCCACACCCACCCCCAAAAACCTAAACCCATCCACCCCACCCAAAAACCTAAACCCACCCATCCCCACCCAAAAACCTAAACCCACCCTACCCACCCCTACTCTAAAAAAACCTAACCCTAAAAGCTAAACCCAAAACCCTAACCATAAAAGCTAAACTAAACCGGGCATTTTTTGCGTAATTATTTTTAATGAGGACGACGTGGGAAACATGGTCTCCGAACCACTTTTTTAGTTCTTGTTTTATATTTTGAGTTATGAATTGTTTTTAATTTTTTCTCTTTAATGAGGAGTTCTCTAGTTCTCTCACTAAGGAGGAGTTTTCTCATGAACTTCTCCCTATATAAATCAAAAATTAAAGAAGGGGTTCGGAGACTATGTTTCCTACGTCGTCCTCGTTAAAAAAAACGCAAAAATACTCGGTTTAGCTTTAGGGTTTAGTTTAGATTTTAGGGTTAGCTTTTTGGATTTAGCTTTTAGGGTTAGGTTTTTGAGGGTAGGGGTGGGTGGGGTGGGGTGGGGTGGGGGTTTAGGTTTTTGGGAGATAGTTCGGTTTTTAGGGTGGTACTACACATATGCAGTATTGCGGTTTTTTTTAACGAGCACGACGTGGGAAACATGATCTCCGAACCACTTTTTTAGTTTTTTATTTATATTTTGAGTTATGATTTTTTATTATTATTATTATTTTTTGCATTTAATGAAAAGTTCTCTAGTTCTCTTTCTAAATGTTAGTTTTCTTATGAACTTCACCATATATATATATATGTATATATATATATATATATATATATATATATATATATATATATATGGTGAAGTTCATAAGAAAACTAAAATTTAGGGAGAGAACTACTCTTTAAAGGTAAAAAAAATAATTAAAAAATCATAACTCAAACTATAAATCAAAAACTAAATAAGTTGTTCGGAGACCTTGTTTCCCACGTCGTACTCGTTAAAAAAAATATATAAAAAAATAGTCGGTTTAGCCTTAGGGTTTAGTTTTTAGGTTTGGTTTAGCTTAGCTTTTAGGTTAGGTTTTTGGATGGGGGTGGGTGGGAGGTTTAGGTTTTTTTAGGGTGGGTGGGGGGTTAGGGTTTTGGGTGGGGTGGGGTGGGTTGGGGTGGGGTTAGGATTTTGGGTGGGGTGGGGTGAGGGGTTTTTGTTTTTGGGGGTGGCTTAGGTTTTTGGGGTGGTACTACACATATGCGTATTACGTTTAGAGTTAGGTTTTTGAGGGTAGGGGTCGGTGCGGTGGGTTTAGGTTTTTGAGTGGGGGTGGGGGTGGGTGAGGTGGATGAGTTTACGAGTTTGGGTGGGGGTAGGTGGGTTTAGGTTTTTGGGTGGGGGTGGGTGGGGGTTTTAGGTTTGAGGGTGAGGGTGGGTGGGGGGTTTAGGTTTTTGGGTGGGGGTGGGTGGGGGTTTTGGGTTTTTGGGTGGGGGTGGGTGTGGTGGTTTAGGTTTTTAGGGATGGGTGTGGGGGGTTTAGATTTTTTGTTGGGTTGGGGTGGGGGTTTAGGTTTTTGGGGTGATACTACACATATGCAATATTGAAAATAATAAGAAAAAAAACGACTAGTTAATTCTAATTTTTTATAACGTTATTTATACTCAAATGAAAGATAAAGAAATTCTTGATTTAATGGTGCAATTTAAAAAAAAAAAAAAATGTATGCAAAGGATAGAAATGTTTAATGATTTATATATTTTAAGTTTCAATTTTACTCTTACTCTTTAATATTTCACCCTTTCTTTTCTTAGTGGTTACCTAGTTTTCTCATTAAATTGAGTTTTTCTCATGAACTTAACCATATATATATATATATATATATATATATAGGAAAATAATCAAATGTAAACCATGTTTAAATGTGTAAACCAAAAAATCAAATTCTGACCACATATTTATTATAGTTAATTGAATGTTTAACTTTTGGGGATTGGATTAAAATAAGATGAAAATAAATGTGTGGTCAGAATTTGGTTTTTTGGTTTGCGAGTTTACATTTGAAATATATATATGTATATATATATAAAGAGAGAGAGAAAACCAAAAAACTTCTACTACGTATGTGTAGTACACCCAAAAACCTAACCCCCACCCAAAAACCTAAACCCCCCACACCACCCCTACCTAAAAACCTAAACCCACCCCATCCACCCTCCAAAAACCTAAACCCCCCACCCCACCCCACCCCACCTCTCCAAAAACCTGTACTAAACCCAAAAACCCCACCTACCCCCAAAAACCTAAACCCCCACCCCACCCCACCCAAAAACCTAACCCCACTCCACCTACTCCCTCACCCACCCCCGAAAAACCAAAACCCCCCACCCACCCCCCAAAGACCTAAAGCCCCCACCTCACCTCTCCAAAAACGTAACCTAAAAGCTAAACTAAACCCAAAAGCTAAACCCACTACTTTTCGAGTTTTTTTTGAACGAGGACGATGTGGTAACCAAGGTTTCCGAATCAGTTTTTTTAATTTTTGATTTATTTTTTGAGTTATGATCTTTTATTATTTTTTACCTTAAATAAGTAGTTTTTTGGTTTTCTCATGAACATTGAACCCTAACCCGCCCGCAAAAACCTAAACCCCTCTCCACTCACACCCCCCAAAAACCTAAACCCCCCCTCCAACCCCACCCCTAAATGCCTAAAACCCCCACTCCCAAAAAACCTAAACCCCCACCCCACCCTTCCTGAAAACCTAAACCCCCCACCCTCACCGTAAAAACACATAAACCCTAACCCACCCCAAAAAAAAAACTAAACCCTAAGGCTAAAACCATAAAATTCAACGCTAAAATCTAAAGTGTAAAAGCTAAACCCTAAAAGTTAAGATGGAGAGATCGACGAGACGGTTCCAACGCCACTGGAATTAGCTCAAACGTAGTTCGTTTGATATTGTTTCTTATGGTTTTTGTCGACGAGACGGTTCCAACCTCCTCATATATATATATATATATATATATCTATATATCTATATATATATATATATATATATATATATATATATATATATAGGGTTGTGTTCCTCTCAAAACTCCACTTTCACTTAAAAACCCTAAAACCCACTAGAACGAATCAGATCTTGATACCTATATCTTCACTTTACCTTAAGTGAAGGGCATTATGGACATTTCAACTTCAATTCACAAAAAAACTAAGATCTGATCTTTTTTGCAAAAAGTCTTATGTACCTTCTTTTTTTCATTTACTTTCTTCTTCTTTCTAAAAGGGATTCACTCCATTTTTCTAAAACCTTCATAACTTTTTTATACTTTGTTATTTTTTTATAAAAATCGCACCATTAAACTCATCACATTTTTCTCTTTAATTCCATTATATTCTTGCAATTTTTTTCGGTCGTCGTTTATTACATTAATGTAACGAACATTTATTGAAGCACTTTTGTGTGACAGATACTGTCTTAGCTTTTGTACTTGTCTTTTATGTATTTTTATTTGTGTTGTAGTATATGTATGTATTGATTATCGAGTTGTAATCACTGATGTATGTGCTTAGTGTCTGTTTCTTCTAAGTATTTTGCGCACTTAGCATGTGCGCAGGATTTATATCCTGCGTACTTAGCCAGTACGGAAGAACAGTCTGCGTACTTGCTAAGTACGCATGAACAAATTGTCCTGCGCACTTGCCAAGTACGCAGGAACCAGGTCTAGTATAAATAGCAGGTCTTGACAGAAATTAAGTACGCATTCATTTATTACAAGTTCTGTAACCGGCTAAGTTTTTAATAGATGAAGTTTGAAAGTGTTTTCGTTGTCGGTTTACTTTGTGTTGTTTGATTCTCCACCTAATCACGGGCGCTCCGCAGCCGGTTGGACTAGTCACACCCACACGTAACGATCCGAGACACCTGGGGACCTATAAGTGGTATCAGAGCTTAGCTCTTGATTTTGAGTGTTGGGAGTGTGTTAGGAGCATCTTCTACACAATCTACAGACTTTTTACAAGCAAAAGTGAGTGAGTTTTGGTGACTTTTATGATAAAATAGGGGTAGTTCTTGAGCACTATTTTATAGGCAAAAATCAGTCAAAATATGACCTTTTGTTGTTTGTTTGAGTGTTTTGAGCATCAAAGCTGTGTTAGAAATAAGTTTCTAACCCTTTGGCTTGATTTAGTTGGTTTGATCTTCAATTTTTGAAGATCCGGTGTTTTTCCAGTGACCGAAAAAAGTTGGTGAGAGTTGGTGAAAAGGTGACCTGTTTACTTACCTTATTTGGCAACAAGTACTGTCTTGCTGCGTACTTGCTAAGTACGCAAGACCATTCTTGCTGCATACTTAAATTTCTTCCTGGGTACTTATCCTTTACTTCTGCGTACTTGTTAAGTATGCAGGAGCAAATCCTAAGTACGCAAGACCAATTTTTTAAGTGCGCAAGGGCAGTTTTAAGTGCGCAAGTTGTGCTGATTTTTCTGAAATTTTACTAAGTGTATCACTATGGCAAATCTTTAGAACCTTTGAAACCTACTTAACTATGACAATGAAATTGGAACTCCATAGAAACCACCAAAGCTGCTTAACGTTAATGATTATTCTAATTGGAAAGCACGCTTTGAGCATTATATATCATACATAGATTCCTCACTGTGGATACCCATTCTTGAGGGTTATAAGCATCCCACATATACATATCTTGATGAGGTTGTTCCCTAGCCTATCTCTAAACTGGATGAAGAAGAGAAGAAAGTTTATGATAGAGAAAAAAAGGCACACGGATCTATCACAATGGCCTTGACTAGAGAACTTTTTCATAGCTTCAGAGGATACGATAACTCTAAAGATATCTGGAAGGCATTGCAGAATAGATTTGAGGGAAACAGTGACATTAAGAACAGTAAGAGGGATCTTCTTAGAAAGCAGTATGAGTGCTTCAGATATCTGGAGAATGAATCTACTGATGAACTTATATCTAGATTCTATCATCTGCAAACTGAGTTAAAAGCTTATGACCTAATCTATCATGATGAGGAGTTCGTTGAGAAGTTTCTAGATGCCTTACCACCAAAATTTGAGATGTACACCACTCTTATGAGAGAGAACCCCAAATTTTATGAGATGACAATTGAAGAAGCAATTGGAAAGGTTCAAGCACACGATATGAACCTGAAAAGCTCAGGGAAACCTCAAATACAAGACCCTTCTATGTATTATGGGGCGTCTTCCACAGCTAAGTCATCGGGTTCAGGAATTGCCCTATTCGCAGGGAACCCTCATGAAGAGGAAAACACAAATGTTTGTTGTGGTCATGCATGCTATGCAGCATCTGGATCTGGATCTGGCTCACACCACCAAAATTCCTTAATAAATCCTCCTCTCACATCTTCAGCTAACCAATCTGTAATAGCCAAGATAGCTGAAGATCATGTGGCTTTGTTTTCATCTTGTATGCTTGCCTATGAGAACTTCATTGGTGGCAAGCTAATGGATCCTGAAACCATAGAAGAAGATTTTAATCAGGTGGATCCAGATGATATGGAGGCCATGGATATTCAGTGGAATATGGCCATGATCTTGAGAAGAGCCAAACGTTTCTTGAACAGAACCGGAAGAAAGTTCATCGGTTGGCATTCAAATGCCAATGTTGGTTTTGATAAATCCAAAGCCAAGTGCTATAAGTGTCAGAACTTTGGACACTTTTCTTGTGAATGTCAAAAGGACAAAGCACCGGCTTCGGGTTTCACCAGACCTAGTCAAGGAAACGGTCAAGGGTACACCGAATCCAACAACCGCAATCAAAGTCAAGGTGGAACGTCCAACGCTTTGGTAGGTAGCACAACAGGACGATAGCTTTGATTGGGGTGTTCATTTGGAGGATGCCCTTATTGCTCAAACACAGGTTGGTCTCATGGCTGAGATCGTTGAGATGATGGAAGCTAAAGATACGGAAGCTTCTGTGGCTGACCAAAGGGAGTCTACAATTGCATTTGCCCTCATGGCTATTGGAGAGGCATCATGTTCGTCAACTGAGGTAGATTCTAGTTCTTTTGCTATCATTTCTTGTTCTAAATGTCTAAGCTTGAAGGATGAAAATTCTAAGCTTCAAGACAAAGTCGAACCCCTTCGTATTGCAGCTTTAAGCTACAACGAAAATGAAAAATGTTACAAAGATTCAATTGAAACTTTAAAGAAAGAAATACGTGATTTTTCACTTAAAATCAGTGACCAACAATTTCATTTGGATGTTGCGTACAAGAGGTTAGAAAAGAGAAATACTGAAATCACCAAGTTGCAAAATGAGATCTTGCAGTTGAATGGCAGAATTGAGAAGTTGAAAAATTCTCGTTTTGTGATGGAACACAACGAATCTGTAGTGAGACAAGTGAGTGGCTTAGGGTTAGGTACTAATGCCATTCCTCCACCAGTAAGCGAGAAATTTGTCAACGGCTTAATTGATATTGATTTGTCGTGCCTTGATGAGTCCTCTAGTCAGGGTGATTCCTCTAACAAGGATGATTCCTCAAGTAAGGCTGACTTTGCCTCTGATGAAGAGTTCTTTACTGACGAAGGCTCTGAGAACACCTGCCCTGATGGTGTAGTCTTAGAGGAGTTGATTGGTGAACAAAAAGTTACGAAAAACATTGTCACTGATCGTGATAATTACATTTTAACTGAACCCGACACTGTTGAAACAAACGAAAAATTAAAAAATATGCTTTACGGGGGTTATAAAAATATTAACCGAGTTAAGAAAGAAGCCTTTGCAACTCATTATGGGCTTGGTTATAAAGAAAACTTGCAAAAAATATTATATTCCCAAAACTGAATCACCATCGGGTCAAACAAATGCTACTGTTCATCCTCCTGCTCATCATGCCAAGTCATTTAATGCCAGATCAAATGAGCCTTATAGGAGGATTTACAAAGAAAAGAGAACCCATTTTCACTATGGTATGGTCGGTCACATCCTGTTGAACTGCCCTGATAAGAATTAAGGGAAACGGCCAATTGTTTCAAAACCAGCTGTTATCCCCAAGTCACAACCGGTGAAACAGCCCAAGAGTCCTAAAGCAAATATGGTGAAACCACCGGTGAAACCTATGGTGAAGCCAAAGACCACATCTGAGGCTAAACCATCTGTTTCAAAAAGGGAAAAGCCATCTGCTAAACCCTGTGCTTTTACCTCTGGTAATGCACCAACTAGTGAGAAACCTGTGGTGAAACTCTCTAAACCACAGAGGAGAAGAAGGAACAAGAGATTGAGAAAGCTGGAATAGCTGGCTGGAATTTAGTCAGGTGAAGCTTCTACTAGTTCACCTATTGTTGTTGAATGCAAGCCTACTGTTCCAGTAAAGAAAAAGAAGAGGTCCTGGAACACGAAATCTAAAAGTTCTCAATCTTCTGATCCTAAGTCTTCTAAATATTCACCCATTTTTGAAAGTCATGACTGTGAATTGATCGAGGTAGTTTATTTTGAGAAAGACGGACGACCCAAGACCACTATGGCTTGGGTCTCTAAATCTAACTAATATGTTTGTGACTCGTGCAGGGACATCCGAATGGTACTATCTCCAATTCTTGGTATGTAGATAGTGGATGCTCCCGGCACATGACAGACAACATGGCCCTGCTTCAAGATGTCAAACCATTCAGAGGCGGCTATGTGGCCTTTGCAGTAGAGCAAGGCGGTATTATCACGTGTCAAGGTATGGTTCCGAGTGGTTGTGTTAGCTTCGACAACGTCAACTACTGAGAGCAGCTGAAGCATAACTTGTTGAGTGTCTCTCAGATGTGTGACAAGGAGTACTCGGTTATGTTTGATAAGTCAGAGTGCATGATTCTCAAACCTGGTTTTGAAGCTCCTAAAGACTGGAATCTGATGCGAGCACCAAGAACAAACGACACCTATCAGATTGATATGAGCGTGGCAACAACCACCTCATCAGTTGCTACTTGTTTGCTTACAAAAGAGACCGAGCTTGACTCAATCTTGTGGCATAGGAAACTCGGATACATTTCTTATCGAAAAATGAATGATCTTGTCCGAAACGGTTTAGTTACCGGGGTTCCTAAGCCGAGATTTGCCATTGCAGATGACTGTATGCCTTGTAAAAAGGGCAAGCAGCAACGGAAGTCTCACAAGCCCAAGCTTCAAAACTCCATCGATACCCCCTTTGGAGCTCTTACACATGGATCTGTTTGGGCCCATAAGTATCAGGAGTATTGGAGGTAAGTCATACTATCTAGTTGTAACTGATGATTTCTCATATTTTTCTTAGGTGCATTTTTTAAGTACAAAGGATGAGACTACTGACATTCTTCAATACCTGATCTTGAGCTTGGAATCTTTATGCAAGTTGAAGGTTAGAAGAATAAGGAGTGATAACGGAACTGAGTTCAAGAATAATTTGATGGAGCTTTTCTGTCTCAAGAAGGGTAATAGTCATGAATTTAGTGCCCCGTACACACCTCAGCAGAACGGGGTTGCAGAAAGGAAGAACAGAACCTTGATCGAGACTACAAGGATAATGTTGTCAGATGCAAAGATTCCTGTCACTTTCTGGGCAGAAGAAGTAAATACGGCTTGTCACGTCTTGAACAGAGTTCTGGTGGTTAAGAGGCACAACAAGACTTGCTATGAGTTGATCAACAATCAACCTCCCAATCTTGACTACCTAGTTCCTTTTGGCAGCCCTTGTTCCTTATTGCTACAGTACAAGGATCGAAAATCTAAATTACATGCGAAAGGAGTGGAAAGCATCTTCTTAGGATACGTTGCCAATTCACCATGCAAGAGAGTGTATAATATAGGAACTCGTACTATCGAGGAATGGTTTGAAGTGGATTGTAGCAAACACAGCATTCCACCGGAACCAACCGGTCCAGCTTGGGGTTTTAATTATGATGCGCTATTCAAGTCTTTCAACCTTCCTGATCTATCTGCCGATGATGCTGCAAGTGTGTATGATTTCTTTAATGGCGGGGATGACTCCAATTTCTCAAATCGTGCCACGGTACCTATTGTGACTCCTGATTCCAATGCTGCATCTGCATCTGGAACTCATGATAGTGATGACGTTGAAGTTGTTCATATTGATGGAGATGACGCTCCGGCTGATCCTAACACTCATGTAGGAAATGAAGCTCCAGCTGATCCAATCAACATTAAATCTACTTCTTCTGGAACACAGGATATGGGGGAGTTGAGCACGAATCTAGACACAAATCTCCAGGAACCGAATGTACCAGAAACGAGAGTGCATAAGAATCATCTAATTGACAACATTATTGGTGATCCTCATGCCGGTGTTTAAACTCGTCATAGAACCATTGCTGAGAACACCAATTTGTATGCTGAGATACTAGACACTAGTATCATGGAAACATGTTTGCATGTTGCATTCGTGTCCCAATTGGAGACGAAGAATGTGAAAGAGGCTCTCGCTAACAACTGCTGGATTAAGGCAATGCAAGATGAACTGTCTCATTTCAAAAAGTTGCATTTGTGGGATTTAGTTAACTTGCCAAGAGGCATACAACCAATTGGAACCAGATGGGTGTTCAAATGCAAAACGGATGATGGACACGTCGTAGTGAAAAACAAGGCAAGGTTGGTTGTTCAAGGATTTTATCAACAAGAGGGCTTCGATTACACAGAAGTATATGCCCCAGTTGCTAGACTTGAGGCCATTCGACTGTTTCTGGTTTATGCCTCCTGTGTCGGCTTCAAGTTCTATCAACTTGATGTGAAGAGTGCTTTCCTGTATGGAAAAGTTCATGAAGAGGTCTATGTCACTCAACCACCCGGCTTTGAAGATCCGCATAATATCAATAAAGTGTATAAGCTCGACAAAGCACTTTATGGTCTTCATCAAGCACCTCCGGCATGGTATGAGACTTTATCAAAACATCTACTATCCAATGGTTTCAATCGTGGACAGATTGACTAGACCCTCTTCATTCGGAAAGCAAGGAATTTGAACATGTGATATTCTACTCGTACAAGTTTATGTCGACGACATTATCTTTGGGTCTACAAATGAAGATATGTGTAGGGAATTCGAACATGTGATGAAGTCCAAGTTTGAGATGAGCAAGATGGGTGAATTGTCGTTCTTCCTGGGTCTGCAAGTCAGTCAAAGAGAGGATGAAGTCCAAGTTTGAGATGAGCAGGACATCTTGTCAAAATACAAGATAAATGATAGCAGTACTTATGGCACACCTATCCCAGTCAATCACGGTTTGCATCCAGACAAAGATGAAAAGAATGTGGATTGCAAATTGTACCATGGGATGATCAGTTCTCTCATGTATCTCACAGCTTCAAGGCCCGACATAATGTTTGCTGTATGCTTGTGCTCAAGGTTTCAGTCACAACCGAAGTGTCTTATATGATAGATGTTAAGAGGATCTTCAGATACTTGAAAGGGAAACCCCGATTGGGTCTTTGGTACTCAAAGCAGCAGTCATTTGACCTCAAAGCCTATACTGATTCAGACTATGGCGGTTGTCACCTTGATAGAAAATCAACTTCAGGTGGATGTCAATTAATGGGGGACATGCTGGTTTCCTGGCAGTGTAAGAAGCAGTCAACGGTTTCTGTCTCAACATGTGAAGCAGAGTACATTGCTGCGGCGAGCGGTTGTTCTCAGATATTGTGGATTCAGCAACAATTGAGAGACTACGGCTTAAACTTCACTGGAACTCCACTATTCATTAACAACAATGCCACTATGTCCATCACAAACAACCCGGTGAAACATTCCAAAACTAAACATATTGAAATTCGCCATCATTTCATCCGTGACTGTGCTGAAAAGCATCTCATTGAACTTGTAAAGGTTCACACGGATGACAACTTTGCTGACCTTTTCACTAACGCGTTTGATCGAACACGGTTTGAACATCTTGTCAACATGATAGGAATGTTCAATCCTGAGTGAAAACTTGTTTTCTAAAATCAATTCAATTCATGGAAGTTAAATTTTATTTCTTTTTAAATGTTTTCTGTATAGTTCTTTTAATTTTCAAATATTTTACAAAAACAAATATAAAAAATAAAATAGAAAACCAGAAAATTTCAAAGTCTTTTGAGAAAAGAGGAAATGATAGTACATCAGAAATGATCCAAACGTCTTAGATTGCACATATGGGAAATGATTGAGTCATGCTTACTTGATTGTTTAAATTTATTGTCTTTTTAATCTGGGTGTTTACAAGTAATTGAATTATCAGTAGGCTATAAGCGTCTTAGAATCATTAGTAGTGTGGAAATTAAATCAATACTACAATTGTGATTTGAACCCATGTTTCCTAGTGTGTGTGCGTAAAAGAATGCAAAAGATCACTATCAGATATAGGATGTTAGATTTTGGCAATTATTTTCTTCTGAGACCAGTTTCAGGTTAGGTCGTTAGCACAATTAATGCGGTTCATCTCACTGCCCATACTCACAAGTATGCAATGAGAGATTGAATCAAGATATGTCTTGACATCAACCGTTGAGCATATATTCACCCTTGAATCACTCCTGATTCATTGAATTCAAATCCAGATAAATGTTGGATCCCCTTACCTGAATCCTCAAACACCATATTCATTATCCTGAATCATCATTCCGTTATTCACTGAAGAAATCATATGAAACCAAGACAAATAAATCACTCGAGTCTGAATCTTATGATTCGTAATAATCCTTATGGATTATGTTTGATTTTCCTATGCTAATTGATGTAACTTCATTGTGGAAATGTAGAAAATCATTGGGAAAATCTTTGATGCCTCGAGTTAGTGCAAATTTAAATTCAACTAGCATAACTGTGGGGGTACACGTTGTATACTTATAACTATTACCTTAACACACAAGAACGTGATACTAAGATGCTTATGGTTTCAAATCTTATAATATTGCCAACTTAGATTACTTGTTTATGTACTTATTACGTATGAATAAATAGTAATCCATGACATGATCCCATATTCCTTGATGTTTATCTTATATCATTTTCGCTACAGTTTAGCCTGATATGATCCTCTGCTCATGAATTTGAACAAAAATAGCTTGTGTGTAGATACTTGTATATCTCTATTCAGAAAAACTCAAAAAGATTTTAAGTTTACGGACAGTTCAATTCTAATTAGAAAAGCCAAAAATATTTGTGTTTAACTCCCTTGACTTGACTTTGAATCATGTTGATTGAATGATCTTATCCAGTTCGCTATTTAACTTTGACTTCTTCATAATTTGAGTTGAAAAAAATTGAGCAGGTAATAGTCTCTGCGTACTTATTAAGTGCGCAAGAGTTAAACCCTGCGTACTTATCAAGTACGCAAGACATAAGTCATGTTTACTTAGTAAGTATGCAGGAGTTAAGTCCTGCGCACTTAACAAGTACGCATGACTAGTATTGTTGGGGTATATATACAACACTTAGGATTTTTTTTGTTTCATCTCATTTCAAACCTTCGACACTGTTGTATACCCCTGATCATTTTTCACTCAAAATTTAGTGTATTCCTAAGCGGGTTTTCGTCCCAATCTTAGTTTCAACATCATCTAACTTACATTTGATGAGAATCTAGGAGCATTTCATCCATTAAATCTTGAGTTTTGGACCAATTTGTGAACTTGAAGAACTAAGGTTTTGGACTTTGATTTTTGACAATTTTTGGTTGTTTTTGTCACACATTATGACCTAAAACTTGTTTAAAATCAATAATTGAAGCTTGATCATCACATAATCGTCCATAACAGTTGTTGATTTTGATTTTGACATTTTGTCTGACCGTAGTGTTCATCGGTCGAAGGTTAGGTCAAAATGACCGGGTTATAGTGCCTTTTCGATGTTAGGTTCGGTTCCAGTGGTCGTAAACAAGGTTTTCGACTCAGTGTTAACCAACATTATAACCAAAGTTCACATTATCATATTTTTGGTTCTTGAAAAATTATCTAAGCGTTAAACCCTGCGTACTTGACAGTTACGCAAGACTTAAGTCATGCGTACTTGCTAAGTACGCAAGGCCTAAACCCTGCATACTTATAAGTACGCAGGAAAGGCAAATATGAATTTTTTCTAAGTCCGAAATTTAGTTCAATGTGAATGTGCTATACCTTGTCATGTGTGTTCAATTCCAATGAGTCTTCTTGTTCTTATTGTATTTATTGTTTGTTTTTGCAGTGATGGCTCGTACTTTTACAAGCGAATTCAATATGCCGGCTCTTACATAACCGGAATGGAAGGGTGTTCAATTGAATACCAGGAGATAGTTGATTTCTTGAACCGCTAAAAGATCAGCTATGCTATCTCAGCAGATCCTATTGTATCAAGACCGTACCTATAGCAATTCTGGGACACAGCAGATCATGACTGCACGGTAACCCCAAACGTTATTCAGGTTACTGTGGCGGGTCATGATATTGTTATCTTGGAAGACACGATCAGGAGAGTCTTACAGTTCCGGGATCTTGCAACCGACCCAATTTCCTATCCTGATTACTTTGTGGATGGGTGTTGGAGGCAACGTATGGGATGTGTCAGTATGCGAGATTATTCATTGTACAAAAAGATGTGGGCGCTAGATCAGTGGAGGTACTTTGCCCACATTATGATCATATGCATTTCTTCCAAGAAGGCAGGGAAGGATGCCATGGGACATGATCTAGAAGCTGCTATGGTTGGATTGTCTCTAAACAGGGCTATAACTTCTCCTGATATGTCTACAAAGCCTTAACTGATCAGATCAACACAGCGGAGAGGTTTAGGTTCCTGTTGTACCCCAAATTTGTGCAACTGTTGATCAATGATGTGTTGCCAAATCTTCCAGCTATTGGGGAGAGACTTCAAGTGAAGCGGGTGGCCAAGAGAGTATTTTCATAATTTCTAACGCCATGTAGTGTAGAACCTACCCCTGAGCATACTCCACTCTTTGGCTACCTGATCAACGAAGCATATGTGGCACCTGCAGATTGGAGATGGTTTAGTATGAAGGAAGTGGTGGTGCTGAAGAATCCGACACAGAGGCAACCGAGTCCGATTCATCTGATTCTGATGATGCACCGTCACCGTCACCATCACACCCACGAAGACCGACGAAGGTGACCCTTCCTGAGTCGTCTTCTAAGAGAAAGAGACAAGAGAGTACTAGTAGTGAGTACGAACCCAACTCTGATTCAGATGCTGCTATACAAAGACAACGACGAGAGAGTATAAACAAGCGTTGGGGGGATAGGCCACACCAGGCTATCCTTCGTGAGGTAGAACTCAGTGCTCAGAGGCATGCAACTGTAACAGCTGTGAGTAATGATTCCACTTCTACTTCACCTATACAACAGCTTTTTCGGCGACAGAGGAGGAGGCCACGTGTAACACCTGATATGGCTACAAGTTCTATCACAGAAGAGGTTCATGTGATAGTTACCCTCCCTGTACAATCTGTCCAAGTGGCAGTGACGACTCCAATTCTCACTGAGTATGTCACCATCACCCCAACCACCATCCCTACCTCAATCCCCAGAACCACTCTCCAACACATCAATGAACCATTTCCTGATTTTGACTTCAATCAACGAATTGACTTTGAAGAAATCTTTACCTTCCCAACTCATACAGTCGAAGCATCTTCGTCTAGGGGTCCTGATCCTCGTGATGCCAGGATCACTACCATAGAGACTCAAGTCACTGGTTTGCTTGAAACGGTACGAAAATCAAGAGAAGAATCTGACAAGCAACATGGCCAGATAAACTCTTTTATTGATGAAGTAGTCGCGTTGAAGAAACAGCAGGCAGCTGATGAGAAGCATCGTAAGGAGCATGATACTATGGTTAAATTGGTCTGCGATATGGCCAAGAAGCTTGCTGCTCAGGGGGAGAGATTGAAGGAGCTGTTGGAAAAGCAACCACCAAAGCCTAGCAGTGACGAGGCTTGTCACCTAGTGGATTTGACTAAGGGTGACGACCAGGACAAGGATCCTGAAGCCGAGCCAAATGGAAGTGAGCAGCAATCGTTAGCATTGGCGATTGTTCCCATTTCTGTAGTGCCTATGGCTGAGGGGGAGTCTACTCGGAGCAGAGGTGGAGGTGATGCTTCGGGTTGTGATAAAGGAAAGTCTGCGGCTGACGTGCTGAAAGATCTATTTGACGATGTGTCTGAAAATGTGATCTTATTACTTGAGCCAGACTATTCCAAAGAAGCACAGATCGATGCTCTCTGCAATCTGGAAGAGGGAGAGATCGATTCTGGTGACGACTGGGACGAGGAAGATGAGGATGTGGTGATTGAATTTCCCAAGGGTGATGGGGAAGGAGAATATGAGTTTGAGGATGGAGAGATATTTGAAGCTCCAGCCTTTGAAACTAATCTTGACACAGGTTCAGTCGAGCCTGTAAGTACTGCTGAGGCATCGACTGAAGCCTCTCCTACCGACCCTAAACCTATGGATCCAGAGGCGTAGAAAAGCAAACATATACCTGGAAGTTCTTCAAAGGATCCGGCTCCTGTCTGGCAGAAGACGTCCATTATAGACAAACATGGAGCGACAGGTATGATCTTAGTTGTAAGGTTCAAGGACGACAAGAAGCTATTTGCCATTAAGCGAGCTAGGGGGTTCAGTACTTGAAACCAACCAGTGAAGCTTTCAGCTCCTTGCCCAAGTACGACCTAGTGAACCTAGCAAACCGAGAGCTGCTAAGTCACTCAAATCACGCGGTGGTGATGGGTTTGTGGTAGGTTCTACAACGCGAGGGAAGATCAGGGAAGTTTGAAGTGTTCATGCCTCAAGTTTCCAAGAGAGTCAGGGATAAGAATGTCAGACATCCCGTGACTCACAAAAGTTTAAAGAAACTGGTATACAAGCCAGTACTGTGTGAAACCAGGATTCCCCTGAGCAAGTTATCTCAGAATATTCTCGGTAAAATATGGTACTGGTACGTAGATCCAAAAACGGGTGAGGCGGTGGTGATTGGAAAGGTCTGGTCCGACAGTGGAAGCTTAGTGCCAAGAGAATTGATCAGAGTGTTTGATAAGATCTGCTTCATCAACTTCTCTGTGAAAGATCTGGAGGTGCTAGCTAACAAGTACTATATATACACGGACGAGTGGACAAAGTTCCTAGCTTCAAAATATGACAAGGTGGTCAGGTTCTGTCTTGACTACAAAAAGAAGATGGAAGCTAAAGCTAGGGAGCTGTGAAGACCGAAGACAGTCCAGAGCTGTTGTCAAGGGGGAGTTTGTTGAAGCACTTTTGTGTGACAGACACTATGGATACTGTCTTAGCTTTTGTACTTGTCTTTTATGTATTTGTATTTGTAATGTACTATCTATATGTATTGATTAGAGAGTTGTAATCACTGATGTATGTACTTAGTGTCTGTTTCTTTTAAGTATTTTGCGCACTTAGCATGTGCGCAGGATTTATATCCTGCGTACTTAGCAAGTACGCAAGAATAGTCTGCGTACTTGCTAAGTACGCATGAACAAATTATCATGCGCACTTGCTAAGTACGCAGGAACCAGGTCTAGTATAAATAGCAGGTCTTGACAGAAATTAAGTATGCATTCATTTGTAACAAGTTCTGTAACCGGCTAAGTTTATAATAGACGAAGTTTGATAGTGTCTTCGTTGTCGGTTTACTTTGTGTTGTTTGATTCTCCACCTAGTCACGGGCATTCCGCACCCGGTTGGACTAGTCACACACCCACACGTAATGTTGCGGGACACCCGGGGACCTACAAGTTTCATTGGTGTAACGAACTTGTTTACAAGCAAATCAACCAAGTCATGTATCTACCATTTATCAAAAATAGAGGGACACGGACCATATCTTCATTTGACTCGATTTTAACAGAGGGACAAAAACTTAGTGAAGAAATATAACATCACTGTAACTACTAAGTTACACTGATGTAACCATTTTTTTCAACCTAAAACAGAAATATTTTTTTCACAGGCACTGAAAACAAGATGATAGACACAGGAAGTATAACATTGCACTGATGTAACCATTTTTTTCAACCTAAAACGGAAAATACAACATTACACTAGTGCATAAATTTACACCAGTGTAAGCTGGAAAGAAAAATTAATTAAATAAACTCATTACATTAATTGGTAGTTCCAAGAAGGTCACTTCAACTTTCAATTACCATAAAAAAGCCTGCAACAATCTGTTTAACCTTTTCAAATGTAAGAAATTAAACAAAGGACGAACCTCCATTGCATTCTTTACCCATTTCATAAGATCCCCATCACCATCTTCTTATTATCTTTAGTCATCATCAACCATCTTCACCAACTTCTTTTTTTTAAGAATTCACGACTGTTCTTGGATGCTTCCAGACCCGACAATGGGTATCTTCGATGCTCCCAGATCTAAGAACCTCAGACTCCTTCAACTTAAGACCTGCAAACAATGGTCGTTGTCCCTCTCCTCCCTTTTTTCACGCGATTAAAATTTGTACCTGTAACTCAGAGCAAGAGAGTTGCTTCATATATCAAAACCCTAAAATTCAAAATATTTTCAATTGAAAAGAACACAAAAAATCATATACATCAGATAGAAAAAAACAAAAATTCATTACATCAGACTCAAAAGAAAAAATCTTCTTGATTCTTGCTCGACGAAAATTAAATAATCAAAATACCTTTTTAACCTCAACGAAAATATCAAATATCACTACAAGAGAGTACTTCTCGATCCTTTCTCTACAATCGACACCACTTTAACAAGATTTTTTGAAGATGTTAAGCAAGGGTTTCAAAACTACAATGGACAGGGATATGTGAGTACCGGTAAAAGGAGGGGAAGGTTAAACATGGATAAATGAGTATGGGAAAGGGGAAGGGGAAGGTAATGAGGGGTCTTATCATTTGAAAAAAAGTATCGAACATATCAGATCTGTATTGACTCTTTTACCCTTTTCACCAAAGTTATTTTTTCAGGAATTATTTTAATTACCTCATTTAATGTCCACCATAGAATCATGTTAGGAGAAGATGATCATTGATTGTGGTGTGGTTTTAGTGTTTTCTTATGAAATATGGGTTTTGATTTGAACACTCCCCTATATATATATATATATATATATATATATGTATATATGTATGTATATATATATATGTATATACATATATGTAAATATGTATGTGTATATATATATATCTTTATATGTATATATATATAGGGGAAGGATCAAGAGAAAACCATAAAGTTATGCGAAAACCGAGAAAACCACTAAAACAATGTGTAATACTATGGTTTACGTATACGTAACCACAATTTGTTTGTTTTCTATTTACGTATACGTAAAACTATGGGTTACGTATACGTAAGCCAATATTTAAATGATTTTTTGGTAAATATGTGTAATATTACATTGATACTCTTATAAAAAAAATATTATTATATTATTGGTTAAAATTTGTTTTTTAGTGGTTTGAGTTCGTGAGAGAACTCATTTTAATGAGAGAACTAGAGAACTCCACATTAAAGGCAAAAAAAATCATAACTCAAAATATAAATCAAAAACTAAAAAATTGTTTTGGAGACCTTGTTTCCCACGTCGTCCTCGTTAAAAAAAAACCCGTAATATTGCATATGTGTAGTACCACCCCAAAAACCTAAACCCCCCACCCCACCCCCACCACCAAAAACCTAAACCCCCCACCCCCACCTCAAAAACCTAAACCCCCCACCCACCCCCACCTAAAAACCGAAACCCACCCCTACCCTAAAAAACCTAACCTTAAAAACTAAACCCCAAAACCTAACCTTAAAAGCTAAACTAAACCGAACATTTTTGCATTTGTTTTAACGAGGACGACGAGGGAAACAAGGTCTCCGAAGCAGTTTTTTAGTTTTTGATTTATATTTTGAGTTATGATTTTTTTATTATTTTTTTTGTCTTTAATGAAGAGTTCTCTAGTTCTCTCCTAAATGTTAGTTTTCTTATGAACTTCACCCTATATGTATATATATATATATATGTGTGTATATATATACATATATATATAAACGAAAATGGTATTAGAGCCACACAGATTTCCTTCGCGGGGGGTAACGGGGATTTTGATATTAACGATTTTGATTTAGAAGATATAGTAAATTTAAATTACAATTTTATTAATAACGAGGTAAATATACTCAGTATTAACTATTCTGATAATGAAATTTCAGACACCGTTTATATCTCAGATGAAGATTTTAATTTTAATAGGCTTGAAATAACATATGACAATACAGATTGAAACTATAACTCTCCTTAAATGGAAAACAATACTTTTAACAAATTAAAAGAATGTGATAACTTATTAAAAGTAGATAAATATTTAATAGAAATTCAAAAAACTATAATATTTTATGGAGATAAAATAATTTTTAAATTAGATAAAATACTATACTTAATGGAGTCTATTTATAAGAAAAATAAAGAAACTACTAGTATATACAAAAATAAAGCTCCCGAACCATTGGCCAATCTTTTACTTAATATGAAAAATATCAAAAGGCTATAAAGAAAATTAGATAATGGACTATAAGTCTGAAACTGAAACTGAAAATTACGAACAAACAGATATAGAAAAGTTAGCCATACAAATAGAAAATATGAGACTAAAAGATAATTTTGTTAACCTAAAACATTACACAAACGAAGAAAATTTTAATGTTAGCGATACTCATAAGACTAGTACAAGTAATAATATTCCTATAAGAATGAATTTAATAGACCAACAGAAGGATACACAGCAATACAATTAACAATAAGAAAAGAAAACTATTATAAACCTTATCAAATTATGAAAAACGAACCAATAAACCCTTTTGGAATATATTTAGACTTAGTATGTATTAATAACACAGAAGAAGCCATAGATAAATGGGAGACAACTTTTAGAATAACAGTTTCTGTTAATAAAATGGATATAGAAACTATAAAAGGATTTCTAGAATGAACTCTACTAAACAGTGCATTAAGATATTGGCAAAATGTACACCCTGATATTAAAAACACTATATTCGGAACAGATGACAATATAGAAAATATAATTACAAAAGCAATATAAGCATTCAGGTTAGAATTTTGTGTAGAAGGAAATATCATAAAAGACCCTGCAACAGTTCAAAAATTTAAAATAGCCTTAATAAGATTACAATTATGCGATATATTTGAAATAGATATATATATATATATATATATATGTGTGTGTGTGTGTATTCCAAGATTATTATTACCATATATATAATCAAGTAATAGATACCGATTATTATTTATCACTATTTTTCCCTAAAATACCTGAGTGGTCAAAAACTAATAAATACATATAATTCAGGAATAACATATACATTAGGAAAAATAATAACTCATACAATAGATAAAATAAGTGAATGGTGTGGAGATGTCATACTTGCTAAAGTAAGCAAAGGATTGAAAAATAAAGTATCATTATGTTGTAGCAATCCAAAAATGCCTATTATGATAGGATGCGATACTTCTTATTACTATGGAAAAATAAAAAGAAAATACAAGAAAAGAAGTCATTATAATAAAAGATACTTTAAAAGACGTAAGACAAAATATTATAAAAGAAAAGGATACTGAATAATTTGATAGAGAAAACTGTTTATGTTGTATTTGTTTTAGCTTTCTTTTACCTATCAAAATTTCTTGTCTGTATTCTCCTAGTTGTTTGTTTTGTCAATTTATTATAGAATTATTTGAATTACAAGTTGTGGCTATATCAAAATTATTCATTCTCAGAAGATGTATATTATGTTTCAGTTAAAATAAATATACTTTCATCTGAATCTATATTTTGAAGATCATAGATTGGTATGAAACCTCCTTCATCTATCATTTTATTAATTTCATCATCAATTTCAAATATTTTAATAATTTTATTAAACTTTTTTGGACATCTATTGGCATAGTGGCCTTTCTCTTTACAGAAATATCATCTACATTCTTTTGGGCTTGGATTTCTTTTATAAGTAGGTTTAGAAAACTTTTAATATAAATATTTTACAAAGGTTAGGAATAAAACCTAGAAATCATCATCTATATTATGGATTAAACATCCAAGAAAGAGCTCTAGATATTGATACAACATCTAATAAACTTATAATACCCTTATTATCAAAAAAGGATATTCAGGAAAGATTACAAAAGATAAAACCTGAAATTAGAAAAATAATCTAGGTTGGATACATGTAGGAGCCATTCAAATAATTATAAAATCTACTTTTAAAGAAGGTATAGATACTCCTCTAGAATTAGCAATCATGGATAATAGAAACTAAAATAAAGAAGAAGCATGTCTTGGAATAAGAAGAAATTTACAATATGGAAAATTGAAATTTAATATTCATCTAAGAATTTCCTATCATATTCAAGACAAAGACTTTGATAAAACATTAAGTTTATTACAAGATTTTAAAAGAAAAGATTTCTTTAAACAACAAAATAGACCCTATTCTATTACATATGCTATATCCTATGCAATATCTAATACACATCATTCCGATTGTTTTAGCATAAAAGATACTATTGATTTCCCTTTCCTATTCAATGATGTGTGCCAAATACAAATACCAAGTTTACCAAAAATAGAAGAAATAGATTATAGACCTTTAAATCTTGATTTACAAGATAAACCATTAATGTTATCTAATCAAAGTCTTCCTAGATTGATTTTCTCCAACAAAGATGTAACTAGTCATCCTTTACCAAGAATGTCTACCTCAAGCAGATTTTATAATATAATAGAGGCCAAAGAAGACAATATAAAAAATTACAAATACAAGGAGAATATTTTAATGGAAATAAATTCTCTTGTATTAACATACTAATAGACACAGGTGCAAATGGAAATTATAAAAACCATAAATTCTGTAAAAACTTACAAAAATATGTAAGACCCCAACCCGGGCATCCTACAGTTGGTTCTCATAACGAGTCATTCTCTTTACAAAACGTATTTATTACTAATCAATCTACAACGGAAGTCTTTCTAAATTCTTTTATTGCTATTTAATGATATTAAGTTACCACACGAATGCCTGCACACCAATTCGAGTAACACCATTCCCAAACCAAGATACGTCAACGATACGCTTACTGCGAAACAATCTGGCGTACATACAAAGTCAGCTATGGTGAGTGAATTCTAATAGTTTAATTTAATCAAAAGCCAACTCATCACAATAGTTATTTAAAACTTTACTCAGAACCCTCGGTCCTTATAAAATAGTTTCACAATTCATTAACAACGGATAAACCATGTTATCACTCAATATCCCATAACCATTCACCACCCGAGACTCATCCAGAGTAATAATAATTTCGCAGTTTCATCGACGTTGGTCGAACTTACTACATTAATAATTCGTACTCGCACACGTATTAAATTGACACTTAGTTTACCACAACCAAACCCTAGACCTTAACTTACCCAGTCTTAACTAAGGCTCTTACCAATCAACTGACACAACGGTTAACAACACCGCTTCGCAATCCGGACACAACAGTCAACCTAATTCTACCTGTCACATTACTATCATCAACACATCACATTAACACTATCTCACACACAAATTAATATAACTCATTACTAGCATGCAAATTAACACATATATAAGCACGCAAACACGTACCTTATCACTGCACCCTCGTCAGGGCGTTCGACGCACTCTGAGCTCCCATTACCATGATAAAATGTGTCACCGTTGGTGACTTCCCGACGGACCTCATCCTTCACAATTCCCGTTTGTCGTGTTATAAACATGACTAATCAAGCGCATCACCCACCGTGTCACAAGGATAACGACATACAAAACACAACTGAATTAAAAACATGAAATATCACACTACACGTATATGACTCGTTAACTATACCTGCACTCACATATATCAGTAGAATAACGTAGCATGTACGTAATCATAAACATTTAGCTTACCGCCCGACTCTTCCCGACTAATCCTTATCACAATACACACAATTATAGTGGCACACACATTAATGTGACGCCATGTTACCTAAACACATACCCACCTTTAAGCTACACATCCCAAGGACAACACCTAGTCCCTTAGCCCCATATTTGGATACACAAGTTCATAAATTCATTGGGTTAAACCGCAAAGCTCGTTACATATTTAACATAATAAAACACGACTTATAAGTATGTATGATAGCCCCAAAAATAGTAAAGTGTTTAAAAGGGGAATTAGAAACTCACTGGTTGCTAGGAACCCAAATCCTTGCTCAGCAACTCGTCTCTTCACGCTCGAAACCCAAACCTGACAAATGTAGGACCATATGATAAATGGGAGACAGCTTTTAGAATAACAGTTCCCGTTAATAAAATGGATATAGAAACTATAAAAGGATTTCTAGAATGAACTTTACTAAACAGTGCATTAAGATATTGGCAAAATGTACACCCTGATATTAAAAACACTATATTCGGAACAGATGACAATATAGAAAATATAATTACAAAAGCAGTATAAGCATTCAGGTTAGAATTTTGTGCGGAAGGAAATATCATAAAAGACCCTGCAACAGTTCAAAATTTTAAAACAGCCTTAATAAGATTACAATTATGCGATATATGTGAAATAGATAGATATATATATATATATATATATGTGTGTATTCCAAGATTATTATTACCATATATATAATCAAGTAATAGATACCGATTATTATTTATCACTATTTTTCCCTAAAATACCTGAGGGGTCAAAAACTAATAAATACATATAATTCAGGAATAACAGATACATTAGGAAAAAAAATAACTCATACAATAGATAAAATAAGTGAATGGTGTGGAGATGTCATACTTGCTAAAGTAAGCAAAGGATTGAAAAATAAAGTATCATTATGTTGTAGCAATCCAAAAATGCCTATTATGATAGGATGCGATACTTCTTATTACTATGGAAAAATAAAAAGAAAATACAAGAAAAGAAGTCATTATAAGAAAAGATACTTTAAAATACGTAAGACAAAATGTAGAACCAAAGACTGATTGCTACAAAATTGTTCTAAGTACAACTGCTGCGGACAACACAAGATTGCTGCTGACCAAAACAGCTGCTGATACGTTGTCTGCTGCTGAAGACCAAAGTAGATGCGGATAGGCTTATCAGCAGCATTCAACACATGTTGCTGCTGATAGGCATATCCTCAGTAGCTGCGGATAAATCAATCTTGCTGCTGGTCCTCATCTCTGCTGCTGATAGCTTTATTCTCTGAAGACCAAACGTTGCAGCTGACTATCCATGCGAAGCGCCTCTGACACCTTTCTGCAAAAACAACTGCCACACTCCAAGCAGAAGGAACCTCACTGGTGCAACCAATAAAGGACAATGACGCTCTTCTCCAAGCATGCAAACAATGATGCCTAAGAAGACGTTTCAGTAAAGTTAACTAGATTAGCCTTTACGTGTAATTTAGATTAATAAACAAGATCAACGGCTTGTGTTAGATCTGATCCTTAGAATCAAGGGTCTGTCTTGATTCTAAGTTACTATATATATCTTGTAAACACTTCAAACACAGCGTGCCTTCATAGTGCTTTTTGATAGTGTCTTGATAGAGTTTTACTTGTAATCTTGTAATCTTGTAATCTCAGAAGTCTAATACAACAGTGCATTTATCAGTATTCTTGCTGTTTACTTGTTTACTTTGTTGGTTGCTATTGTTTCCACCAATATCAACTAGAATAGAATCACCTTGTAATCTTACGATCCTATAAGTGGTATCAGAGCTTTGGCTCAGATTAAACAAACTAACACTTGTTTAATCACTTCTGGTTCTATTCTAAACTCTCTCTCCTTCAAAAAGTCACCAAGAACAAAAATGGCACAAAGCAACGGGCTTGAAGACTTCCTGAAGCAGCAGTATGAAAACTTCGTCTAGAAGGAAGGTGAGTCTCTAACTGTTTTATACAACAGATTTACCTATCTTGTAGGAGAGTTGCAGTGCTCAAAGGTGAAGCTAGAGAATGAAGATATTCTCAAGAAGTTCATCAGGTCTCTACCAAGCTGCTGGACACTTTACACAGTGTCAATCAGAAGAACGGAGAATCTGAAAACTCTCTAGATGACTGAGCTCTTTGGAATGCTAAAAACCTATGAGCTAGAGATGATTCAGGCAAAAGAAAGAAGCTCAAGCTACCTAACAGCCTCAACATCCACCACTACCTCCTCTGCCCTCCATTCTGAGCACTCGGGTCCTAGTTCAATTCAAACTGCAGTTTGTGCAACAGTTGGAACTTCTGAGTTCGACTGGAGCTTTCAATATGAAGAACTGCCCGTCAACAATCAAGCTCTAATGGCAGACACTACAGAGATACAACCACAGGTACTCGAACATCTTTGCTCTCAAGCCTGTATTGATAAAGTTTTGGGTTATAGAAAGCACAACCAAAACCTCATAGATCAAAATGAAGAGTTTCATCAGATGAAATCTGAGTTCAAAAAGGTTGAAAATACTTATAAAGAAAAGGTTAACTGCCTTAAGAAAGAGATTTCATCGCTAAAACACGAACAAACCAATCTTGAAACTCAGATTGATGATCTACTGGCCAGATTAAAAGCTACCAGAGCAGAATTGGCAGAACAAAAGGTTCATGTCGACAAATATGAATTTGCATCCAAAAAGCTGCAAAGACTTTTGGATGCTCAAATTCATGATAAGGTAAAAACTGGTGTGGGGTATCATGCTGAACAATATCAAGCCGTTGCACCTCCTGCTGACTACGTGACCATTCATGAACCAAGCTTCAATCTGGCAAATCTTGATATGGCCAACAGAAATCTTGATCCTTCTAAGGATGAACCATTGGTACAAGAATGCACTACCTCATCAGAGTCTGATTCAACTTACTCAGACTCCACTAAAACAAGTGAAACTTCATCTCCTCCTGCCCCTTAAGTCACTCTGACTAAAGATGAAGTCCATTCAGCACAAGTACCAGCCATTTCAGTACCAGTTCCTACACCATTCAAACAAATCAAAATTAGCTATCCTCCAGAAGGTAGGAAGCTAAATACTGAAAAGGGTCAGTCCTCATCTTCAGTCCAGCCAAGGAAGGTGTTTGACATATGTCATGCGCCTGGAGAAAGGGTTCCATATGTTCAAAAAACATTGGAAGAAGCTACTTTTGAGCACAACAAAGCTCACCCTTGGAATTTCAAAGACCTTTTCAAAAGAAAGGATTATGTGCATCTTTCAAGGGATAAACTGGCAAAATCATGTTTTGTCTGTGGGAAATATAACCACACTGCCAGCACCTGCTTCTACTACCTTCAGCAGCAAAGAAATCTCTAGCAACATGCCTTTGAGAAGACAAAGAAGAACAAACAGGTAAGAAGTTTTGAAGCTAAGACAACTCAATTCAGAAAATCTCTTTCTCCATCAAGGGAGCAGTTGTCAAAATCTAAACAATCTTGCATCATCTGTGGAGAATCAGACCACTTTGCTGCAAATTGTAAGTTTAATCCTTTCAATCAGATTCTTTTTCCAACACCAGTTATACAAAAGCCTATCAGTGAGGGGAAGAAGGATAGGCATACGTCTGTTCCTAAACCATCAGCAGTCAAAATAACTGTTGCTGATCGAGTAAAGCCCAAGGAACAAAAGGGAAAGCCTTCAGCAGCAACAAAATCTGCATCTGCTCAAGTTAAACGATCAGCAGTATCAAAATCTCCTGCTGATAAGCCAAATACAAAGTCTGCTGCTGAAAAGGCAAAGAGAGCTGGAAAACCACCAACTCAACAATGGAAGGCAAAGAAACCACCAAGCACCATCATCGGTTCAGTTGAGTGAATCTATCCTTTGATGTAAATATGTCTGTCTTATGTTGTAAATAAAAGTTATAAGTCAGCAGCATTTTTGCCCTTCAGCTGCTGACAGGTTTAAATTTTCATCAGCAAAGGATTTGCCACTGACTGCCTTAAGTTATAAGTTTGAACAAGTTTCCTGCGGATAGCTTTAAGGCCATCAGCAGTAACATCCCTGCTGCAGATCATTGCATCTATCAGTAGCAATTAAGTTTGCGGCTGACAGACTTAACCTTCCGCAGCAACCAAAGTTGTAGTGGACAGGCTTATCCATCCACAGCAACCAAGTTTGCTGCTGATGGGTAAACTTAAGTCCAAAATTAACTTTTACCCGCTGTAAAAGAAAATAACGTCAGTCTTTACCATGACTGCCTCGGTGTTTTACAGCTGTAAAAAATGAAAAGTGAAACAGGTTGTACTGTACAAGTAAAGTTGCTTTTTCTTCGTCTGCCGTTATATCACAATCTCAAACGTTCCTACAACCTCTTCATATTCAATTTCAAACCTATCTCCCATCACTTTCTCTCCCGTCCCCACAGCATTCAAAGCCCTCCATAATTAACCACCATTCAAACACCCTTCTCTCTTCCCTCCAAATCCATAACAATGGCAGGCGCAGACATAAACAACCCCAACGACAAGTTTTCCCCATATCACAACCTCACTGCATACCTAATAAAGGGCAAGAAATCCGAAGGTTTCGATGATATGATCGACTTCCTTTCTCGGTCCAAAATCTACCATGCCTTAACAGTCAACCTAACCATCTATACTTCCCACATGGAAGAGTTTTGGAGCTCAGCCGTGTATTCTACTGACCAGGGCACTCCCCAAATCAGAGGCACAGTAGACGGCAAGGAGATGATTATCACTGAAGCAAAGCTCCGCCAACACCTCAAGCTTCAGGATGAAGGGGACGCCATCTCTTACGCAAGAGACGTATACATGAGGACCTTTGTATCCATAGGGTACGCTGGGAATCAAACAGAGTATACGATAGAGAAGGCACTCATGGGTCCCAAATGGAAGTATCTCTGCCACACTCTTCTCCAATGCATATCCCAGAAGAGGAGTGGCTGGAACCAACTTAGCTCCGGACTTGCGTCGGCAATTCACGGTATGATAACTGGGGCGGGTTTCAATTTTTCCCACCTCATTCTTGAAGGTTTGAGATACAACCTTCAAGAAGAGGTGAAATCACAGTTCTTCATGTACCCAAGATTCTTGCAGGAAGTGTTCAACATTGAGCACCAAGATCTTTCAAAAACTGCAAGAATCTACATAATGCTGGGACATAAGAACAACATTTTTCAAAGCATGAGAACAGTTTCATCAAAGTTCTCAGGGGCCGATGTTCCATTGTTGTCTACAATGTTGAACACGCAAAGTGCCCAGGGTGACAGTTCAGCAAACCCAGCTGATACTGATCCCACACCTTCCACCTCACTGCCACAAACTCAAACTGCTGCTTCCCTTGATCGAACCCATGTGCATTCTACTGAGGATGTACAGGCACATACTTTACTCACCCACAGTTTGATTGCTCATCCGAAACACAGGGCCCCGGTTGCAGCCAAATATACAAGGAAGAAGGGCAAGAGAACTCCTTCTTCTCTTGCCTCCAAGGCCCAAACCCAAGCCAACATCCCTCACTCAGAATCACAACATTCTAGTGAGAATATCATAAGGGAAAGCCACACTGTTAGGGAGACTCCTTCGGAAGTCTCTCTATTAGGATTAGGATCACTTCCCGGATCCATAGAACATCCCTTTGAGCCATTCCTATCTTCTTTGGACTTAAGTGTTGAGGAACCTGACCAAAGTGATGTACCTTCTCCAACTACCACTATCAAGGAGGTACTGATTGGTCTTGCTTCCGAAACACCCAACCCAAGTTCTTCACCCTTGAAGGTCCACTCTAGGAGTAATGAAAGAGTAGATGTGGAAGAGACTGTCACTACTGCTGGTCCATCAAATGACCAGGAGGACAGTGACAACATCTTTAAGACCTCAACCACGACAACTCATGGTGAGGGTGTTTCCTTGAAACTCCCCTCACTGAGAGGAATCCCAGGCGCCAAGAAACCACGGGTGATGGGGATGCTGAGGCTCGGCCTACGGCCCCATCTGGGTCCAAGGATTCCACAACTGTGGATGAGGACAGTCTGAAACTAAACAATTTGGAATTGACGGCCAGGGTGGCTATGCTTGAGGCTGAAGTGTCCAAACTACGACACCAAGCCTTGATGCATGAATCCCATCAATGCCCCTCCACGGCTTCTCCCTCTCTTGTCTCAGTGGGCACTCAAACAGATGCCTATTTGTTCACTGATGCAACAAAAATGGGGGAGAAAGTCCCTATGGAAGAAGACACTGAAAGTCTCGGCAACTGGATTCAAGAGCAGGCTGCCTTCCAAAGTACTCTATTCAGACCAGCTTTTGTCCAAGTTCATGACTTGCCAGTCTCAGATGACAATGAAGAAGAATCTACTGAAGACTGGAAGCTAGTTTTCAGAGCTATAGATGAGGTGCTGATGGATGAAAACAACCAAGACGAAACATCTACATCCTTCAGCATCATCCTAGAAGTTGCAGCCATCATAAGTCATGCAGCTGCCCCCCACTTCCCACTGACATCAACACAGCTAGAGTTTGACATTATACTAGCTTGGGGGTATGATGGGAAAACTGAGAGGTTTTGGATAGGTCGGGAGTTTAGCGGAGTAGAAGAGCTAGACTGGGATTTAATTCATCCATTTGAAATCCTTGACCTATATGATCTTATCTGCATCAACAACTCATCAGACCTCTCAGCAGACCTTTCCATTGACATGTTCTATGCTTTGATGGAGGACAACCTACCCAACTTCATAAGACTAATAAAAGAACTAAAACGGGTAGAGTCTCCTGAGTCATCTCAGGCTGCAGAAAGAAGACTGTCTCCCAATAATCTCCAAATCACAAGGAGCAGTCTTCTTAATGAAGAAGAAGTTCTGAGCCTGAAAAGACTCCTGTACAAACTAATGGTCAAGGACTTAGATGTGCTAGGATAGATAAGCGATAAGTGCCTTGACCATACCTTCCTTCTAAGCAACGGCACCTCTCTCACCATCAACACCAGGAACATCTTCCAGCTGCCCTCAGACTTCCTATTCAAGATCTTTAAGCTCAGAGCCAACATCTGCAATATTAACTCATTAGAGAGCCAGGCAATGATGGTCACCATCAAAGCCCATCTTGAAGAAGAAGGACTGATTCCTCAGGAAGAGTCTGGGTCAACTTGTGATACTGACTCCAACTCAGATACTCCACAAGTTGAAGCCACATCTGTAGCATTTGGCACAAGATCTTCACTTAGGGATCAACTGAGAGAAATAGAAGGTCCTGAGTACCAACTTGATGAAGACAGTGACCGTCCCTTGTTAATTTCTCAACTTGCCAATGAAGCCGAGGCAGAGATCCCAACAGCACAACAATCAGTTGTTTCTGTGATCAGTGAAGCCAGAGCAGAGGCATCCAATGTTAATAAAGGGAAGGGCATTATGACAGAAGAGGATGAAGAGAGGTTGCGAAAAGAAAAGAAGGAGAAAGAAGAAAGAAGAAGAAAAAGAGAAGAAGAAGAGATGGCTGAAGAGATGGCTCATAAACAAAGGCATCAAGAAAGAAAGGCTGCCATACTCCTAAGATAACAGACAATCCAGCTGTATGCCAAACAGCTGGATGAGATGAAAGTTAAAATCCATGCAGGGTCTCAAGTTGAGGAAGATGAACAACTTGCCAGACAGCTGCAGGAACAGTTTGCAAAGGAAGTAGAAGAGGAGAATGAAAAGAAGAGGAAGGAAGATGCTAAGTTTAGAATCACTGATTCTAAATTAGCAAAAGAATTAAGGGAGGAGTGGACTGAAGCTCTGATCTCTCAAGGTGAGGATGCAGACTACCTTAAAAAACTTTCAAACAAAGAGATCTACAGAGCCTTCATGGGTCAGCAGGGGGAATTGGCAAAGAAGAAGAAAGATGAAGAGAAAGAGAAAGCTCGACATAAGTCAAAGAAAGCCATTGCCCTTAACCAAAGGACCCATGAAGAAAGGAAGGTGATGATTGACTTCCTTAAGGTAAGAGGAGAAAGTGGAAAAAGGTTAGGTCCCATGTCCTTCATAAACCTACAAGCCCTGTATACAAAAGTGAAAAAGGAAGAGGAAGAAAGACTGGGAAAGAGACCAGTCAAGAAACAAAGAACCTCTGCACCAGAAACTACTTCCACTTTCCAAACACCATCCACAAACATCCCTAAGCCTTCCTCTCCTCAACCCAAAAAGTTCAAAACATCCCACCCAGCTCCTTCTCATCAACAGCCACTCCTGAAGAAATCCAAACCCATATCCAAACCTGAAGACTCCAGAGAAATAGTCCAATGGTTTTACAGTACCCAAGATCAGTGGTTTGAAGTACTCATGGGGAGAACTGAACGAAGAAGGTCGATTTACAAGTCTGTTGATGAGGTTCTACAACTTCCAGATTCAGATCTCAAGAGAATCATGGAGCTGGGTGAAGAAATCATACCTGCAAATGATGGCGGGAAACATCTTGTGCTGGTGATCAAACATCACTTCAACCCCAGCAAAGATGCAGTCTTAGATGTTAGACCTCTACAATCCTACTATCCATTTGCACGATGGCCCTACAATGCTGAGAAGAATGAGTTCACCATCACAAATGTCAAGGGTCACCAGATGAGATGTTCAAGCAAGGCAATCTTCAAAATGCCAAGTAAGGACATCAAGACTCTATCTGAACTTCCTCTTGACAACCCCAGCAAGGATCCTCGAGGGTATGAAGTAGCAAGGATAGTCGACCACTTGAAAAAGCCTCAGCAACAGAGGGACTAGAAGAATTTTGGTAGCATCAGTCTAGGGGGAGTTTGTAGAACCAAAGACTGATTGCTACAAAATTGTTCTAAGTACAACTGCTGCGGACAACACAAGATTGCTGCTGACCAAAACAGCTGCTGATACTTTGTCTGCTGCTGAAGACCAAAGTAGCTGCGGATAGGCTTATCAGCAGCATTCAACACATGTTGCTGCTGATAGGCATATCCTCAGCAGCTGCGGATATCCTCACCAGCTGCGGATAAATCAATCTTGCTGCTGGTCCTCATCTCTGTTGCTGATAGCTTTATTCTCTGAAGACCAAACGTTGCAGCTGACTATCCATACGAAGCGCCTCTGACACCTTTCTGCAAAAACAACTGCCACACTCCAAGCAGAAGGAACCTCACTGGTGCAACCAATAAAGGACAATGACGCTCTTCTCCAAGCATGCAAACAATGATGCCTAAGAAGACGTTTTAGTAAAGTTAACTAGATTAGCCTTTACGTGTAATTTAGATTAATAAACAAGATCAACGGCTTGTGTTAGATCTGATCCTTAGAATCAATGGTCTGTCTTGATTCTAAGTTACTATATATATCTTGTAAACACTTCAAACACAGCGTGCCTTCATAGTGCTTTTTGATAGTGTCTTGATAGAGTTTTACTTGTAATCTTGTAATCTCAGAAGTCTAATACAACAGTGCATTTATCAATATTCTTGCTGTTTACTTGTTTACTTTGTTGGTTGCTATTGTTTCCGCCAATATCAACTAGAATAGAATCACCTTGTAATCTTACGATCCTACACAAAATATTATAAAAGAAAAGGATACTGAATAATTTGATAGAGAAAACTGTTTATGTTGTATTTGTTTTAGCTTTCTTTTACCTATCAAAATTTCTTGTTTGTATTCTCCTAATTGTTTGTTTTGTCAATCTATTACAGAATTATTTGAATTACAAGTTGTGGCTATATCAAAATTATTCATTTTCAGAAGATGTATATTATGTTTCAGTTAAAATAAATATACTTTCATCTGAATCTATATTTTGAAGATCATAGATTGGTATGAAATCTCCTTCATCTATCATTTTATTAACTTCATCATCAATTTCAAATATTTTAATAATTTTATTAAACTTTTTTGGACATCTATTGGCATAGTGGCCTTTCTCTTTACAGAAATATCATCTACATTCTTTTGGGCTTGGCTTTCTTTTATAAGTAGGTTTAGAAAACTTTTAATATAAATATTTTACAAAGGTTAGGAATAAAACCTAGAAATCATCATCTATATTATGGATTAAACATCCAAGAAAGAGCTCTAGATATTGATACAACAACTAATAAACTTATAATACCCTTATTATCAAAAAAGGATATTCAGGAAAGATTACAAAAGATAAAACCTGAAATTAGAAAAATAATCTAGGTTGGATACATGTATGAGCCATTCAAATAATTATAAAATCTACTTTTAAAGATACTCCTCTAGAATTAGCAATCATGGATAATAGAAACTAAAATAAAGAAGAAGCATGTCTTGGAATAAGAAGAAAATTACAATATGAAAAACTGAAATTTAATATTCATCTAAGAATTTCCTATCATATTCAAGACAAAGACTTTGATAAAACATTAAGTTTATTACAAGATTTTAAAAGAAAAGATTTCTTTAAACAACAAAATAGACCCTATTCTATTACATATGCTATATCCTATGCAATATCTAATACACATCATTCCGATTGTTTTAGCATAAAAGATACTATTGATTTCCCTTTCCTATTCAATGATGTGTGCCAAATACAAATACCAGGTTTACCAAAAATAGAAGAAATAGATTCTAGACCTTTAAATCTTGATTTACAAGATAAACCATTAATGTTATCTAATCAAAGTCTTCCTAGATTGATTTTCTCCAACAAAGATGTAACTAGTCATCCTTTACCAAGAATGTCTACCTCAAGCAGATTTTATAATATAATAGAGGCCAAAGAAGACAATATAAAAAATTACAAATACAAGGAGAATATTTTAATGGAAATAAATTCTCCTGTATTAACATACTAATAGACACAGGTGAAAATGGAAATTATAAAAACCATAAATTCTGTAAAAACTTACAAAAATATGTAAGACCCCAACCCGGGCATCCTACAGTTAGTTCTCATAACGAGTCATTCTCTTTACAAAACGTATTTATTACTAATCAATCTACAGCGGAAGTCTTTCTAAATTCTTTTATTGCTATTTAATGATATTAAGTTACCACACGAATGCCTGCACACCAATTCGAGTAACACCATTCCCAAACCAAGATACGTAAACGATACGCTTACTGCGAAACAATCTGGCGTACATACAAAGTCAGCTACGGTGAGTGAATTCTACTAGTTTAATTTAATCAAAAGTCAACTCATCACAATAGTTATTTAAAACTTTACTCAGAACCCTCGGTCCTTATAAAATAGTTTCACAATTCATTAACAACGGATAAACCCTGTTATCACTCAATATCCCATAACCATTCACCACCCGAGACTCATTCAGAGTAATAATAATTTTGCAGTTTCATCGACGTTGGTCGAACTTACTACATTAATAATTCGTACTCTCGCACACGTATTAAATCGACACTTAGTTTACCACAACCAAACCCTAGACCTTAACTTACCCAGCCTTAACTAAGGCTCTTACCAATCAACTGCCACAACGGGTAACAACACCGCTTCGCAATCCGGACACAACAGTCAACCTAATTCTACCTGTCACATTACTATCATCAACACATCACATTAACACTATCTCACACACAAATTAATATAACTCATTACTAGCATGCAAATTAACACATATATAAGCACGCAAACACGTACCTTATCACTGCACCTCGTCAGGGCGTTCGACGCACTCTGAGCTCCCATTGCCATGATAAAAAGTGTCACCGTTGGTGACTTCCTGACGGACCTCATCCTTCACAATTCCCGTTTATCGTGTCATAAACATGACTAATCAAGCGCATCACCCGCCGTGCCACAAGGATAACGACATACAAAACACAACTGAATTAAAAACATGAAATATCACACTACACGTATATGACTCGTTAACAATACCTGCACTCACACATATCAGTAGAATAACATAGCATGTACGTAATCATAAACATTTAGCTTACCGCCCGACTCTTCCCGACCAATCCTTATCACAATACACACGATTATAGTGGCACGCACATTAATGTGACGCCATGCTACCTAAACACATACCCACCTTTAAGCTACACATCCCATGGACAAGACCTAGTCCCTTAGCCCCGTATTTGGATACACAAGTTCATAAATTCATTGGGTTAAACCCCAAAGCTCGTGTAACATTCCAAAAATAAAACGACAGTTATAATAACGGAATAAATGAACGAGGCATGACGGGTCGGGTCGGATGGATCAGCGGGCTATAAATAGTCTATGCCACCCCTTTTCTCTCATTTGCAACTTTTAGAGAGAGAAACCGTAGAGAGAAAAAGTTGGTGGATCGACCCGAGACTTCAGCAAAGTGTTACTCCATAACTCGTGAGAAGAAACCTCCGGATCAGAAACTCGATTCAGGTAACAATCCGACTTAAATCTGAGTTTTAATTCATTTTTGGGTTTTTCGGGTTTTGGGTGAAAAGGTAAGGTTTGAACGGATGAAACTGAAAGATAATCATGGATTTGAGTTCCTTAATGGAAAACGAACGTTTTGAATGCAAACAGGTTCCGGATCTTGACATGATCAGACCCGAATGCGAAAGTTAGGGTTTTTCGCGAAGAACAGGTCGTGCGCACTTAGGTCCTGCGCACTTGCTAAGTGCGCAGGAGGAGGAACCTAAGTGCGCAGGCAGCAGGGTCTGCGCACTTACCAAGTGCGCAGACATCAGAACTGGCTAAGTGAAGTCAGTATGTTAGAATGGTTAAACCGTTAGAGTCGGGATTGGTGTGATGTGTATTTAACTAATCAATTCAGATCGGAAGTGACGTTGTTGGACCTTCGTTTAGGACAACCCATATTAGCGTATCATGTGAGTTCTAGAGCCCTCTTTTAAATGTTTTGTTAAATGTTTTGGGCTGGTGTGCATACTTACGAAATGTTGTTTTAACGAAATGATGTTTTAACGAAATGATGTTTTAACGAAACGATGTTTACGAAAGGAAAGGTTATGAAGTGTTTTTGCCAAAAAGGTTTACGAATGTTTATGAACGGTCTAAATGAGGAAATGTTTAATGAAAAGGGAAAGAGGTAAAGGTTTAAAGAAGTCATTACAAATCTAATCTGTCGAATGAAGTCTGGGAATGTGATTCCCAGCCTTGTGGTAGATTATGGACAGCGAGCCAAAGTTTCCATAAGAACAATAGGGCAGTGTCTTGGAGTCCTGTCGATGGTTTTGATGTTGTACAACTGGTAAGGGGGTAACGACGGTTACTCGGGTTATGACGATCATCCTAAGGGAAAGAGGTAATGGGAAATCAATGACGGCGATACGTAACGGTTGATTCCCAAAGGAAAGATGCATGTTGGGCAATGACGGCGATACGTAACGGTTGACCACACGTATTGAAGGGGAAATCAATGACGGCGATACGTAACGGTTGATTCCCAAAGGAAAGATGCGTGTTGGGCAATGACGGCGATACGTAACGGTTGACCCCACGTAGTGTATGGTTGTGGCAATGACGGCGATACGTAGCGGTTGCCCACAACACCAAAGGTTCCTTCGGGGACACTGTGACGCGTAAAGTAAGATACATAATTAGATAACGATAATGTATGACTTAAATGAATGTTAAAAGTTTTAACGAACGATCCGTTCAACGGTGTTTATGATAATGATGTTGATGATGATATGGGTACGAAACCTTTTTAAAGATGTAAGATTATTACATGTTTTTGTGAAAGGTTTTACTAAATGAATGAATGATATGTTTTTGACAAATGTTGATGTTAAAGTTTTTATGAAATGCTAGAACTCACCAGCGTAGCTGACTTTTTAGTGTGCACATTCAGGTTAAGGCAGGTTATGAGGATGTACGGTGATGCTTGGCTAGCAAGAGGAGTTACCCGGCTGACTATGAAGACTGGCATCCCGTTATGTCTTAGTTATGATGTATTTATGTTTTAAACAATGTTTACGCTTCTGCATGTATGAACAATGATGACGTTATGTTTAAATGAAATTTTCCGCTGCGTTATTTGATATTCATGTTTAAGAACTGTTTGTGAATGAGTAAATCCAACAAGTGGGGCCTCCTGGGTTTGGGGCCTTACAAGTTGGTATCAGAGAAATAGTTTGAGAGAATCGGAAACTCCTAGTGTCTGAACTTAAACTGTGAATGGGACCAAAAGCGGATGCCAGTACGGGTAACTCGAGCCACAGCATCAGGTATGAAAAGTAGAGTATGTGTATGTAGTATGCCTTAGGAAGGGTTAGGAAAGGACTTGTGTTCTGATGGAATCACAAAGGTGGTCAAATAGAAATCGAAAGGTAGTGTAATGGTTAATTGCAGATGGCCAGTGTATATTAACATCTTACAGTGCTTATTGAATTTTATTTGTTAACTAGCGTGATAACATTGGATTTCTTGTCTTATAGAATGAAATGGCGAAGAGAGGGAACGGAAGGCGTGGTGGCCGTACCGGTGGTCGTACCGGCGGTCGAAATGGTGGGCGTGGCAGGATTCCTGCGCGCCAACAGCACAGTGAAGAAGGAAGTGTTCACACTGAACCGGAGGTTAGTGTGCATGGAACTGAGCAGACACAAGTTGCAGAACAACCTTTCACTTTTGAACCAGAAGTGAGAACAGCTATAGCTCGAGAGTTCTCCGAGTTGATGAAGGCTTCTCTGCCAGGTCTGTTGGCTGAAGCGATGAAGAAGGTTAACGAGACGGGTGAGTCCAACACGGCAGTTGGTACCCCCGCACACTGAGGCAATTAACGCACCGCTTAACCGTGGATGCGACTATAAGTCCTTTAAGGCATGTGACCCATCGGTCTTGACTGGGAAGAAGGACGCGGTGGCTACGTTTGATTGGGTGATTCGTATGGAGGCTGCCATTCGTTTGAGCGAATGGCGAACGGATCAAGTTGTGAAATTCGCTGCTAACTCCTTGAGGGAGGAAGCATCCCATTGATGGGAAGGCGTACGTCAAGCAAAAGGGAGCGAGGTTGTGGATGCGATGATGTGGGCTGACTTGAAAACTTTGGTGATCAAGAATTTCTGCCAAAAGAACGAGATTGAGAAGGTAGAGAGGGAATTTCTGGGTTTGAAGGCCAGGAGCATGACGCACCGGCAATACACAACCCGATTCAATGAACTGGCACGTCTGGTGCCACACCTTATCACGACTGAGGAAAGAAAGATTTCCTGTTACATTCAAGTACTGCCGGACCAGGTCCGCACCTATGTTAAGGTAAACGCCCCTACGACCTATGATTCGGTAGTAGAACTGAGCGGCGTGGTATTTGATGATCTGGCGCTGAATGTCGCCGCCATTGAGGAACCGAAGAAGAGACCGAGCTTTTCAAACAAGCGAACTGGTGGAAAGATGTTTGGGACTCGTGATAAGAGGGCTCGGGTAGATGAGCTGACTGTTTGTAAGAAGTGTGGAATGGAGCATACTGGTTAATGTAGACTGAGATCTAACTTGTGCTTCAAGTGTGGCAACTCCCGTGAGTGTCCACAACACTTCAAGTGCTATAATTGTGGGGATGCGGTCATCTGAGTAGGGAATGCCCAAAACCGAAAATGGGCGAATCTGGGAAAGGGAAGAGTGCAGAGAAAAGAGAAGAGAGGCCCCGAGCGAAGACTCATGCGTACGCGCTGACGCAAGACCAGGCCAGAATGGACCCCGACGTGGCGTCAGGTACGTTCGTCCTTGACAACACTCTTGTTTCCGTGTTATTTGATTCAGGTGCCAGTAAGAGTTTTATATCTGCAACTTTCTGTAAATGAGTGAAGTACACTGTCAGTAAACTAGAACAGGCTTTTAGCGTAGAAACCGCTGAGGGAAGAACTGCGAGAGTGACCGATGTAGTTGACAACTCCACGATAAAAATAGAAGGTCATAGGTTCCCTGTCAGGTTGTTTGTCATGGTTTTGGGTGGGTTTGATGTCGTGTTAGGAATGGATTGGCTAACTGTCAATGAAGCACAAATTATATGTAAACGAAAGATAATCCGACTCAATGCTCCGGACGGTAGCAAAGTCGAGGTTCTTGGGGATTGTGACGCCCCGATGCCAAACGTCATCTCGATTATTAAGGCAGCAGATTACTTGAGGCGCGGATGCGAGGCTTATCTGGTGTACGTAATTGACGAGTGTAAGGAAGTGAAGGAGCTAGACGATGTACCCGTGGTACGCGAGTACCCGGAGGTGTTTCCAGAGGATTTGCCTGGGATACCACCCGACAGAGAGATTGAATTTCGAATCGACTTAGTACCAGATGCCCAGCCCGTGGCTAAGGCTCCATATCGACTAGTACCAGTGGAGATGAAAGAATTAATGGCACAACTAGACGAGTTACTTGAGAAAGGATTTATCCAACCGAGCATCTCGCCGTGGGGTGCTCTAGTGTTGTTTGTGAAAAAGAAAGACGGTTCGATGAGAATGTGTATTGATTATCGCGAGTTGAACAAACGTACGGTGAAGAACAAGTACCCTTTACCAAGGATCGACGACCTGTTCGATCAATTACAGGGCGTAAGTTGGTTCTCGAAAATCGACCTTCGATCCGGGTACCATCAGTTGAAGGTGAGGGAAGAAGACATACCGAAAACCGCATTTCGCACGCGTTATGGACATTTCGAGTTCCGCGTGATGTCTTTTGGATTGACGAACGCCCCTGCAGCGTTCATTGATTTGATGAATAGAGTTTGTCGACCAATGCTGGCTCGATCGGTGATCGTGTTCATCGATGACATCCTCATCTACTCCAAGAATGAGGGTGATCACGCGTGTCACTTGAAGGTGGTATTGGAAGCTCTGAAGAAGGAAAAGTTGTATGCTAAGTTCTCTAAATGCGCGTTCTGGCTTAGGGAAGTCCAATTCCTAGGTCACGTTATCAGCCTGAACGGCATTATGGTTGACCCAGCGAAGATAATGACGGTAAGGGAATGGAATATTCCTAAGACGCCAACCGAAATCCGTAGTTTCTTGGGATTGGCAGGCTACTATCGGAGATTCATCCAGGATTTCTCAAAAATAGCTTCACCATTGACAAAGTTGACTCGGAAAGAGGTTAAGTATGAATGGGGTTCGACCCAAGATGAGGCGTTTAAGGAATTGAAGAAGAGGCTAACCCAAGCTCCAGTCTTGGCCCTTCCCGAGGGCAATGAAGACTTAGTGGTATACTCTGACGCTTCGGGTCAGGGATTGGGATGCGTGTTGATGCAACGCGGAAGAGTGATCGCGTATGCGTCACGACAGTTGAAGATTCACGAAGCTAATTATCCAACCCACGATTTGGAACTTGCTGCTGTCGTATTCGCATTAAAAATCTGGAGGCACTACCTGTACGGGGTGAAGTTTACTATTTACTCCGACCACAAAAGTTTGAAGTACTTCTTCGAACAAAAGGAACTTAATATGAGGCAGAGGCGATGGTTAGAACTGTTGAAAGACTATGATTGTGAAATAATATACCATCCTCGAAAGGCAAACGTGGTGGCTGACGCTTTAAGCCGAAAGGATGCGCCTGCTCCTATTAGAGTGAAAGCTTGCCAGTTGGTTGTAACATCGGATGTGATGAGAGAAATTGAAAAGGCTCAAGATGAGGCGCTTAAGGAGGAAAACGTGAAGAAGGAAAGGATGGTTGGCCAACAGGACAAGTTGGAATATAACACCCTTGGTGTTAGGACACGTTTTGGACGGATATGGATACCTATGGGTGGCGAACTTAGGACCAAAATCTTGGATGAGGCTCATAAGTCTCGTTACTCTATCCATCCCGGTACCAATAAAATGTACCAAGATCTGAGAAAGGAATACTGGTGGCCTGGAATGAAACGTGATGTGACGAAGTATGTAAGCAAGTGCTTGACTTGCTCGCAAGTAAAGGCCGAGCACCAGAAACCGTATGGAAAGATTCAACCACTTGATATACCGGAATGGAAGTGGGAACACATTACCATGGACTTCATAACCAAGCTACCTCGCACAACTAAAGGTCATGACACCATTTGGGTAATTGTGGACCGTTTAACGAAGAGTGCTAATTTCCTACCTATTCGCGAGACGTTCTCGTCGGAAAGGTTAACGGAAGTATTTATTAACGAAGTAGTAGCACGGCATGGGATGCCTATGACGATTGTATCCGACCGGGACACACGATTCACATCAAGGTTCTGGAAAATATTTCACGAGGCGATGGGTACGAGGCTTAATATTAGCACAGCATACCACCCACAAATGGATGGTCAGTCCGAAAGGACCATTCAGACATTGGAAGATATGCTCTGTGCTTGTATTATCGACTTTGGTGGCAGTTGGGACAGCCATCTGCCGTTAGCCGAATTCTCCTACAACAATAGTCATCACACGAAGATAGGCATGCCGCCTTATGAAATGTTGTATGGGAGAAGATGTAGGACCCCGTTTTATTGGGGTGAGATTGGGCAGAAGGAGTTAGGAAGTCTGGAAGTCATAAAAGAAACGTCGGAAAGGTTTGATCAAATCAAGGCACGAATGAAGGCCGCACAAGATCGTCAGAAATCCTATGCGGATAAACAAGGAAGGCCTATTGAGTTTGATATTGGTGACAGAGTAATGCTGAAAGTGTCACCATGGAAGGGAATCATACGATTCAGAAAGAGAGGAAAGTTAAGTCCGAGGTTTGTCGGACCGTTCAGGATAATGGCACGGGTTGGTGAAGTCGCTTATCGGTTAGAGTTGCCTGATGAGTTAAGTGGGATTCATCCTACCTTCCATGTATCACACTTGCGAAAGTGTTTGGCGGATGAATCGGCTCACGTACCACTTACTGACATCGAGGTCGACAATAGCCTTAATTACATCGAAGAACCCGTGGCCATCCTTGATCGGAAGGAGAAACGTTTACGTAGTAAAGTTATCCAATTGGTTAAAGTCCAATGGAAGCATCGAAAGGGATCGGAAGCCACTTGGGAAACTGAGAAGGAAATGAGGGAGTCGTACCCTCATCTATTTGACTTATGATAAGGTTTCGGGGACGAAACCTATTGTAAGGGGGGTAGACTTGTAACATCCCAAAAATAAAATGACAGTTATAATAACGGAATAAATGAACGAGGCATGACGGGTCGGGTCGGATGGGTCAGCGGGCTATAAATAGTCTATGCCACCCCTTTTCTCTCATTTGCAACTTTTAGAGAGAGAAACCGTAGAGAGAGAAAGTTGGCGGATCGACCCGAGACTTCAGCAAAGTGTTACTCCATAACTCGTGAGAAGAACCTCCGGATCAGAAACTCGATTCAGGTAACAATCCGACCTAAATCTGAATTTTAGTTCGTTTTTGGGTTTTTCGGGTTTTGGGTGAAAAGGTAAGGTTTGAACGGATGAAACTGAAAGATAATCATGGATTTGAGTTCCTTAATGGAAAACGAACGTTTTGAATGCAAGCAGGTTCGGGATCTTGACATAATCAGACCCGAATGCGAAAGTTAGGGTTTTTCGCGAAGAACAGAAGTGCGCACGGAGCAGGTCCTGCGCACTTGCTAAGTGCGCAGGAGGAGGGACCTGCACATTTGATAAGTGCACAGGAGGAGGGACCTGCGCACTTGCTAAGTGCGCAGGCAGCAGGGTCTGCGCACTTGCTAAGTGCGCAGGCAGCAGGGTCTGCGCACTTGCCAAGTGCGCAGACATCAGAACTGGTTAAGTGAAGTCAGTATGTTAAAATGGTTAAACCGTTAGAGTCGGGATTGGTCTGATGTGTATTTAACTAATCAATTCAGATCGGAAGTGACGTTGTTGGACCTTCGTTTAGGACAACCCATATTAGCGTATCAGGTGAGTTCTAGAGCCCTCTTTTAAATGTTTTGTTAAATGTTTTGGGCTGGTGTGCATACTTACGAAATGATGTTTTTGCCAAAAACGTTTACGAATGTTTATGAACGGTCTAAATGAGGAAATGTTTAATGAAAAGGGAAAGAGGTAAAGGTTTAAAGAAGTCATTACAAATCTAATATGTCGAATGAATGGAATTGACGAATGAAGTCTGGGAATGTGATTCCCAGCCTTGTGGTAGATTATGGACAGCGAGCCATAGTTGACATAAGAACAACAGGGCAGTGTCTTGGTGGCCTGTCGATGGTTTTGATGTTGTACAACTGGTAAGGGGGTAACGACGGTTACTCGGGTGATGACGATCATCCTAAGGGAAAGAGGTAATGGGAAATCAATGATGGCGATACGTAACGGTTGATTCCCAAAGGAAAGATGCGTGTTGGGCAATGACGGCGATACGTAACGGTTGACCCCACGTATTGAATGGGAAATCAATGACGGCGATACGTAACGGTTGATTCCCAAAGGAAAGATGCGTGTTGGGCAATGACGACGATACGTAACGGTTGACCCCACGTAGTGTATGGTTGTGGCAATGACGGCGATACGTAGCGGTTGCCCACAACACCAAAGGTTCCTTCGGGGACACTGTGACGCGTAAAGTAAGATACAAAATTAGATAACGATAATGTATGACTTAAATGAATGTTAAAAGTTTTAACGAACGATCCGTTCAACGGTGTTTATGATAATGATGTTGATGATGATATGGGTACGAAACCTTTTTAAAGATGTTAGATTATTACATGCTTTTGTGAAAGGTTTTACTAAATGAATGAATAATATGTTTTTGGCAAATGTTGATGTTAAAGTTTTTATGAAATGCTAGAACTCACCAGCGTAGCTGACTTTTTAGTGTGCACATTCAGGTTAAGGCAGGTTATGAGGATGTACGGTGATGCTTGGCTAGCAAGAGGAGTTACCCGGCTAACTATGAAGACTGGCATCCCGTTATGTCTTAGTTATGATGTATTTATGTTTTAAACAATGTTTACGCTTCCGCATGTATGAACAATGATGACGTTATGTTTAAATGAAATTTTCCGCTGCGTTATTTGATATTCATGTTTAAGAACTGTTTGTGAATGAGTAAATCCAACAAGTGGGGCCTCCTGGGTTTGGGGCCTTACAGATCGTTACATATTTAACATAATAAAACACGACTTATAATTATGTATGATAGCCCCAAAAATAGTAAAGTGTTTAAAAGGGGAATTAGAAACTCACCGGTTGCTAGGAACCCAAATCCTTGCTCAGCAACTCGTCTTTTCACGCTCGAAACCCAAACCTGACAAATGTAGGACCATATGATCAGTATACGTCCTAAACATACGTCAAATGAATATAAACAAATCTCCAACACCCGCCTTAACAGCTCATCATTCCACCCCCATGACACCCTAACTTCACGTATTCACGGATTGGACCGTCCTTGACCCGTTAAGAACTCGAACACATGAACCGGGTTCCCATGCACGTACGTTCACGTGCCATGAAATCCCCAATCCCACCATGCAAACCCTAGCTCCACCGAGCTTGACGACGTGCCACCACGGGCATCACTGCCGTCGTCGCGCTCCACATCCTGTCGGAGGCATCATCCTTGCCGTCCTCCGTCTTCCCCCGCCGCGCACTACCACCACGTCCTCACCGCCTTACTCGGGTCAACTCTAGTCGGCCGACTCCCTCTTTGTCACCTCCACCGTTCAAAACCATTACGGTTATCACCAAAGCTATCCTCACTAGTTACTAATGTCGTCCCGGCGGTCTATATAAAACTAACAAAACCTAATCTAGACTCCTAAGTAATAAGATGGAAAACCTATGAACTAAACTGCACTGACAGGCAAGTGGACCTATCAAGTGTAGCACAACTTAATGGTAAACCGGATTATCGAACCCTAGAGACACTACTATATCAAACTAGACTCTGACTCGAACTAAAGATTGATTTGATTGGGGGGTTTACTACACTACTTAATTTACTAAGAAATGCAGAAAACAAGGTCGAATCAACTATCAAGACAAGAACTAATGAAGATATTAGGAATAGGAAGAATACCACCTAGGTCGAAACCCTACTTGCAAAGTACAACTTCTATCGGTTCTAGAAACTAAGATGGATCTGGGTTTCTAAGGATAACAACTATAGACTACCTAATGGATCCCTAATCACTCTCAGGGTGTCACCAACTAAGAAACCTAAAGCGTATTAAACTCACCAGATGGTTGGATCACCGCTCGGGTATTTCTAACTATGACAAAGTACCCTAATGAACAGATTACCTCTTAGTCTCACCGTCCACAATACATTCAAGGAATGCACGGGGTAATCCTAGAATAACAACTATGATTCAGACTAGCAACAATCACTAGACACCTAAACCAACTTCCTCTCAGACAGTTGACACTCGGATTCCTACTGACGAAGACTAACCAACTAATTCTCACCTCTCGGGTATTGAACTAGGACACACACTCAACTCAAATCAGCAATCCACGACAATTCCTACGTCTAGCAAACCACCAAAATCACAAACCCTAAGATCTATGACCAAGATACGCTAATTGAACTGGCAGACAACCACAATCAACGCAAGGAATTGAAATCAATCACACAATCAGATTCAAGCATGCTTATACATCATAAAATTAAACTAGAATCTTTACAAAATCATTAGTCCATCAATTGAATCCAAAACCGAATAAAAATCATAGCTTTAAACAAGTGTTCATCGTTAACCTAGGCAGTATTAAGTTTTTAACCAACAATCATTCTCAAAACAACCATGACAGAAGTATTCAAGCAAAACATCGGTTTAAACAATCAATTTAAAGATAAAGATGCAAACTTGCAAACCGAAAATGCTTAAACAACGAACCTGGATCTCAAAGCCTTCACCCTTTCACTTCAATCGACTTCCTTGCTCCCAAAATCGCCTTCAAATATGTTCTAGACGGCAAGAAATCGAACTCCTATGATAATTGCATTACAATTCTATTAAATTAGGTTTTTATAAAAATTCTTGAAATACGACTCTCTTGCGTACCGCGAGAGAGATAGGCCAGCCCCTTGCGTACCACGAGGGCCAATATAGTCGGGCTGGCTTTCTTCTTCCTTCGCGTACCGCGAAAGATGATCCTCTGGTCTTCGCGTACCGCAAAGAATGGAATTTTCCCATTTTTAACTTTTGATTCTTGGGACTTCATTCTCGTGCTCGGTTTCTTCGGGTTTTCACTTGTAAGCACCTGTAAACATAACAACTAAATACGAACCAAAAATGACTCAAAAAGAATACAAAACTATATAAAAACGACACGAAACATGGTGGAAATACATGTGTGCTTTGCAACACATCAGTTACCCTCCTCACGAGCCATCCCTTCACTACGGAACCACCACCATTCTCGATCTTCTCCGTTCACCACCGTAACACACCCCTACAGCTGCCACCGGCAGCCCTCCTCCTCGTTGGCCGTCTCCTGCGGCGTGACCCCACCGCCGAGCCTCACTTGCCACTGAACCAGCCACCACCACGGCTGTTGAAACACCTCGCCAAAGCCACCATCACCTTCATTGCCATACCCGTCGTTATCTACCCTACCACCATTGTAACTAAACCACACAAGGAAACGAGTGTACGAATAAAAATAGGAAGTACCTTAACAAAGTTGAGAGATCACGCCTTCGAAAAGCTCCACTGGATCACCTCCACATCATCGTCTTCCCTTCTCTCTTTTTGTCCGATCCTTCCCTTCCATACCTGCCTCCTTGCCGTCGCACACCTAGGTCAAGAATGACCTAGGGTTTTGCGCTAAAGTGGTTTAAATACCACTTACTAGTTACCTCGGGTCCTTCTTAAACCGTCTCGTACTTTTCGATCCTGAACTACTCCTAAAACGACTAACCGGTCGCTTATCTCTTGTCCAAACACCTCCTAATAATAAACGTTGCTCCTTATTTTATTTAATAGTTGTTCGGGTCGTCCATTAACCTGAGTCACTAGTTCATGGATTTTCGGGATGTTACAAAATATAAAGTAGATGACCCTTACCAATATACAAACTTTAATGGTGAGCTACAAGAAATCAATGAAGCTGTAGAAACTATAATTAAATTTGGAGAAGAAAAAATACCATTAAGATTATTAATAGGAAATGAAGATAAAAACGATATATTAGAAATAATGTTAGGATTAACATTCCTAGAAAATGTAAAACCATATCAGATAACTTCATATGGATTAAAAATAACATATAATGATAAAATGATATATATTCCTAAATGACAAGTCCCAAAATCATATACATTCCAATAGGAATTACTTATAAAGATTATAAAGCTGAATACTTTGTTGCTTATATAGATAGAGGTTCAGGTCTATGTGTTTGCAAACCAGATTGTTTTCCAAATGAATACCATGAAGACTTAACACCTTGTAATGGAGTTAGCTTCTCAAGAAATATTATACCTTTAAGAAAAGGAATAAAAAACACGATAATATTAATAGGATCGTATATGGTTAAATGTCCACCCTTTTACTTCTATAACACAGGATCAAATTGTGACATCCGGCAAATTCAGGTTAACTCCGTTAACTCAAACCTCGTTAGTTCAAACATTATTTGTTACAAACTCAGTTATCTCATTTAGTCACGCGTACATTGCATTTAATTCGGTTAATTAAATGTGTCAGTCAGTTCACACACAGCGGATCGCACTCGAGTATAAACCCGGAACGTTGGTGATTAATTAAAATAAATAATTTGAATATTTAATAATTTATATTTATTATAAATTATGTGAACTTTATGTGATTACGTGACTGTACGTGAATTATGTGAATATTATTACCCTCGTACGTGTTTATCGAATATTAACCACATACAATATTTTTATAAAAGTTGGAGTTTTTATAAAAATATAAATCAAAATTTATAATTATTAAATAGGTGTCATTTAAATTAATTAGAGTCTACGGGCTTTAATTAAACTTGAAGCCCATCTTAGAAACCCATTAGTGCATGGATTATATAAGGAACTTTTATAAAAAAAAATAAAACATAAACCCTAACCCTCCCCAAGCCGTCGCGATCCCCCCTCCCTCACTCTCACCTCTCGGCCGAACCAAAAAGAGGACGTGGAGCCTTCGATCGAGCCCCGATCGTGAATCCGGAAGTAGATACGTGCTAGTCTAGGCGTTTCTAACATCTCTACGTAAGTCGTTTCATCGGATTCCGTCAATTTTTCAATATTATTTTTGAGATCAAAACCCTAGATTATCCAAACATGATTATTTTGAAATATGATAATAAATTGGTTAATTGTTTGATATTGTTGTATCGTATTGATGATTTTATGAACGTATATGAAACCCTAGTTGTCATACGATGTGAAAATTGAATATTGTTGATTATGTGATGTATAGGAATCGCATGCTAGACGTGGATTATGATTAATATAGTTGTAATTATATTAGTTGAAAGATCTAGGATTGATTTGACGTGTTAATTGTATGAATAAAGCGTGTAATGGGCGATTTACTAAAAGAGGAAACTTTTTATGATTTCTATCTTGCATGCTAGACATGATTAGGATGATGTGATGATGGTTATGTGTTACTTGATGCATGTTTACATGATTTGTGAAATCAGATTTTGAATACCTAGATCGGTTTTGTGAACTTTCCAAATAAGGAAACTTTAATTGTTAAAAGTGGTTATAACTTGCTATTTAGACATGCTTGATATGATTTGATGATAGCTCTATGTTAGATAGGACACAATAACTTGTTGTAACGTGTTATGTGTTTGAAATCACGCATGCTAGTCATAGGTTACTAAAGATAGCAACTTTGACTTGAATTATGATTTGCATGTTTAGGTTCTAGACAATTGTTATGTGATGTGATGAGCTAGAACATGTTAGAGTGATCCTATGAATATATCAATGATGATAGTTTCCAGGAAACATGAGTCCCGAACAAACCTGTTATTTTTGGAAACTTCTTATTTATAGAAACCTGCTAGTTATGGAAACTTGCTATCTTGTTAGAACAAATAGGATTTGTTGCTAAGTGCTAAAGCATGATCATTTTGTATAATATAGAAGTGTTATACTGAACAAACATTCAATCACTAAACGGGTCACCAACAGGTCGTCGGGTCAAACTTAGTCAAACTTGGTTAAACTTAGTCAAACTTAGTCAAACTTGCAAACCTTTTCTAAACACTTAAACAATAGTATTGTTTGGATACTAAGGGTTTCTATCATCTTGCACAAACACACACTTATAAATCGGTGTTTATAGGTGGCAGTTAGTCGTCAAGCATTCTAAGTTCATTTTCTTTCGCACATACTCTAAGGTGAGTTTCACTGCCCCTTTTCTTATGGTTTAAACTTGGGGGAGAAAACATGGGTATAAACATTTAGATCTTTCATTTCTTTTATATCACTTGTGTACTAAGCGCAAACATATCATGAAAGTCCTTACTTATCGAACTGTTAGTATATGGGTTAGCGAGGTAATCTTGAGTAGTACTACTGGGCATTGACAAGCCCCACCCGCGTTAGTCGCGCTAACACGACGGGAAGTCGAACGGGTGTAACATTGACCTAAACATTCACCATTGATTATGATAGTCATGGTGGGAGGCAGTACAAACATGAACGGTCAGCTTCGATGTCGAAACGCTTTAGTAACATGTACTAGGTTAGCTACCTATGATATAATATGTAAATGGTATTATCTAGTAAACTTTACAAACATTGAAACCTGTGAACTCACCAACCTAGTGTTGACACGTTTTAGCATGTTTTCTCAGGTCATTAAGGTACAAGTACAAGCTAAGGCATGCATGCATTCGAAGTCCATCATTTTCAAACTCAAGAACTATTTATTTTATTTACTGTTGGATTATTTATTTTTGGCGCGACTGTTTTGGCGCATGCTTTTCATCTAACTTTTCGCTTCCGCAAGTCTTACATTAAATCAGTGTTTTCATTATTAGTGTTGCATCGTGACTATGAGCAATACTAGTGGTTTTTACTAAACTCATATAGAGTCGTTCAACGTAACTAATGACTGAGATCCTGGTATGTCACGCTCCTAACGGTAAAACTCTGTTAGAGGATTTTGGGGGTGTGACAGATTAGTATCAGAGCCAGGTTATAGAGAACTAGGAAATGCATACTAGACTATAACCACGTACATGCATTAGTTACACAGCACTTACACTCATACATGGCACTCACTCATCCCGTTACAGGAAATGTCGACCCCGCCTAATTCACCCACATCCTCAGTCGTTCAGGAGCACGATGTTCCTACCGTACCTTTGCCAGAGCCGAGGAGACGTCGACTCAACCCGATCAATACCACTGTAGGGTATGACGAGCCTATTCATGTGCGTGTCAGAGGTAACACGCAGGACTGGGATTGGTATCCCGATAGGATCAGGAACTGGATCCATGAGGAGGAAGTCCCACCTCCACTCACTACTGACATTGCTTCTTCTTCTTCATCATCTTCTGTATGAGCTTTGCCACCATTCAAGTACCCCTTTGAGCAGGTGATATATGCCTTTGTGGCTAGGATGGACCGGGAGATCCGGAACATGAGGGACACAGCGGGAGAGATTACTAGCATACTTCAGCGAGAGATGTTGATGAATCAGAGGATCACCAAACTGACTGCAGATTTAGCAGCAACAGATACAGCTCATGAGAATTTGGCAAATGGATGTGTCGATATGGAGGAGCGGCTAAACAATGCAGAGTGGAACCTAGATATACTCCACACCAGTATTGAGCAAGTGGAGGCTCGACTTGCAGCTGCTGAAGCAGCAGGAGTTACACTAGAGGATGCACCTGCAGGAGACCAGGATGAGGATGATGATGCAGCATCGATGTTACATCAGTTGGCAGTGACATTTGATCATCTATCTTCATTACTTATTTACGTCTTTCCTTTTGAACCTAGATGGGCAGGGTTGTTCCCATCCAACAGATGTTTCTAGAATTTTGATGTTTGGTTGAATTTAGTTGTAATCGTTACAATTTATTTTATCAAGTATTACTATTATTGAAATGTTAGATGTTGTAGTTTGAATTTCTTTGCTTACTGGTACTTGTATGATGATAAAATGCGATGTATTTTTTCTCATTATTGTATGTTGTGAATGTAAAGATAATGTCTGTAAGAGGAAATGGACGTGGTGGACGCGCCGGAGGACGCGGTGGTCGCAGAAACATTAACATGACTGCAGCCGAGCTCATGGCACTCATAAATGAGCGTGTGGCTGAAGCAGTAGCAGCTACTCACGCCGCTATTAATGCTGGAGGTAAAGCAACATCTTATCGACTCTAGTGAGTCATCATTCATCCTCAACTCAAATTTGAATATGGTATTTTTAAAGCGCATTCTTGTTCACAATTCAGGTCAGCATAACCACCAGCAGGTTTGTACTTTCAAGGCGTACATGGATTGCAATCTCACTCATTCAGTGGAGCCGAAGGGGCTGTTGACTTACTCCGCTGGATGGAGAAATCTGAATCCGCTTTTGCAATGTGTAATTGTCCACCGAATAATCAGGTGAAATATGCATCTGGCACACTTGAGGGTCCGGCCCTTACTTGGTGGAACTCTCAGGTGCAAATGCTAACTCTTGAGATGGCGAATGCATTGCCATGGGATGAATTTAAGACTATGCTGCGGGAGGAGTATTGTCCCCGTGATGAAGTGCATAAACTTGAGGGCGAGTTCTCGAACCTCGAGATCGAGGGATCGGAAATTGAAGTCTACACTACTCGTTTGCATGAACTGGCGAACTTGTGTCCGCAAATGGTAACACCTCCCTATAAGAGGATCGAGAAATTCATTGATGGTTTGGTTCCGCAAATTCAGAGCATGGTGACATCTTCTAATCCCACTACGATCCAGCAAGCAATCAGGTTGGCTCACAGGCTGACCGATCAGGTAGTCGCTCAGGGCACTCTACCCCCTAGAGGTGCGTTATCAAAGACAACTGACAACAAGCGGAAGTTTGACAGTTCATTCCCCAAAACCTTCCAATCAAACCCACCTTCTCAGCAACAGCAACACCGTAAGTTTTAACCGTCAAAGAACAACAGTCAGTTTAATTCTTCTCAGCAGAATCAGGGTTCTTATGTTGGCAAGTACCCGAAGTGCAACAAATGTAACTTTCACCATCATGGAACGTGTGACCGGTATCGTTGCAACCGGTGTGGAAAGATGGGTTATTTGGCCAAAGACTGTAGAGTAGACCAGCAGAACAAACAGACACCACCTGGAGACACACCCAAAGGCTGTTTTGAGTGTGGTAAAGAAGGGCATTTCAAGAAAAATTGTCCGCAGTTGAGGAGAAACAGGAACGGGAATGGAAATGGAAACAATCATCAGGGCGGTAATGGAAATGGTAATAACCACCAGGGTGGAAATGGCAATAACAACGGAAATGGTGCAAAGGGCCGAGCATTTGTGATTGGATCGGGAGAAGCTCGGAATGATCGGAACGTGGTGAACGGTATGTTTTTCTTAAACGATCATTATGCTTCTGTACTTTTTGGTGGTCGGTTAGGAATAAACACAACTTTACTAGAACATCATTATACCGTAGAGATAGCAGACGGTAAAGTAATCGAGGCAACCCACATTCTCAAGGGATGTCAGTTAGAACTTTCTGGTCACAAACTCGACATCGATCTCATGCTAGTTACACTTGGCAGTTTTGACATAATTGTGGGCATGGATTGGTTGTCTAAAAGCCAAGCCGAGATCATGTATAGTGATAAGATCGTTCGTGTACCCCTTCCTAGTGAAGAGATCCTTTCCGTTCAGGGCGAAAGAAGTGGTGCAGTCACGGGCATCATATCTTTCATGAAGGCTCAGAAGTGTCTGGGTAAGGGTCATACCGCGATATTAGCCCTTGTCGCTGGCAAGTCCACCGAGGAGAAAAAGTTAGAAGATATCCCTATCGTTCGCGAATTCCCAGAAGTATTCCCTGAAGACCTACTTGGTCTTCCACCTCATCGTCAGGTCGAATTTCAGATTGACCTAACACCCGGAGCAGCGCCTATTGTTCAAGCACCCTATAGACTGGCACCAAGCGAGTTACAAGAGCTATCCACACAACTGCAAGAGTTGTTGGATAAAGGTTTCATCCGACCGAGCTCATCACCATGGGGAGCTCCAGTCCAATTTGTCAAAAAGAAAAGATGGAACTTTCCGCATGTTCATTGATTACCGAGAGTTGAACAAAGTAACAGTCAAGAACCACTACCCACTACCCCGTATTGACGATTTATTCGACCAACTTCAAAGGTCAAGTTTCTACTCAAAAATCGATTTAAGGTCTGGATATCATCAGCTGAGAGTTCGAGATGATGATATATCCAAGACTGCATTCAGAACCCGGTACGGCCATTTCGAATTTTTAGTCATGCCATTTGGATTAACCAACGCACCCGCGGTGTTCATGGACCTCATGAACCGTGTGTGTAAATCTTACCTGGACCACTTCGTCATTATCTTTATTGACGATATCCTCATATACTCTAAGAGTCAGGAAGAGCATGAGGAGCATCTTCGTTTGATCCTTGAGCTATTGAAACAGGAGCAGCTGTACGCTAAGTTTTCCAAATGTGATTTTTGGATTCGCGATGTTCAATTTTTAGGACATGTGATCAATGAGAAGGGAATACATGTCGATCCAGCCAAAGTGGAAGCTATTAAGAATTGGGCAGCACCATCAATTCCGATCGAAGTTTGGCAATTCCTAGGATTGGCCGGATACTACCGTCGTTTTATCGAAGGATTTTCAAAGATTGCCCAACCCCTCACCGCTTTAACCCAAAAAGATAAACCCTATAATTGGAGCGAGACTCAAGAATCAGCATTCCAACTACTGAAGCAGAAACTATGTAGCGCACCTATCCTGTCTCTACCAGAGGGAACGGATGACTTCGTGGTGTATTGCGATGCCTCCATCCAAGGTCTCGGTTGTGTGTTGATGCAACGCGATAAGGTTATCGCATACGCTTCTCGACAGTTAAAAATCCACGAAAAGAACTACACGACTCATGATTTGGAGTTAGGTGCCGTGGTTTTTGCACTCAAGATATGGAGACATTACTTGTACGGTACCAAGTGCACCATCTACACCGATCACAAAAGTCTTCAACATATTTTTGAGCAGAAAGAGTTGAACATGCGTCAACGTCGTTGGATCGAGCTCTTAAACGACTATGATTGTGCAATCAAGTACCATCCGGACAAAGCTAATCTGGTAGCCGATGCCCTAAGAAGAAAAGAAACCAAACCCCGACGATTTAGAGCATTACAACTCACTATTCATACAGGATTACCCGAACAAATCCGCAATGCCCAACTCGAAGCCTTAAAAAAGGAGAATTTATCATTAGAATCCACTCGTGGTATGGAGAAACAACTTGAGGTTAAAGCAGATGGTATTCGTTATTTTGCGGAACGAATATGGATACCAGTATATGGAAACCTAAGAGATCTAGTCATGGATGAAGCTCACAAATCCCGATATTCTATCCATCCAGGATCCGATAAGATGTATCACGATCTCAAAGTTTTATATTGGTGGCCGAACATGAAAGCCGACATAGCTACCTACGTGAGCAAGTGTCTGACTTGTTCCAAGGTCAAGGTGGAGTACCAAAAGCCATCCGGATTACTTCAACAACCGGAAATCCCGATGTGGAAATGGGAACAGATTTCCATGGATTTCATAACCAAATTACCCCGAACCCCTACTGGATGTGACACAATCTGGGTGATAGTGGATCGCCTAACAAAATCCGCTCATTTTCTTGCTATCAAAGAGACTGACATAATGGAAAAGTTAACTCGCCTCTATCTTAAAGAAGTAGTATCCCGACATGGAGTGCCAATCTCCATCATTTCCGATAGAGACGCCCGATTCACCTCACGTTTCTGGCAATCGTTACAGAAAGCTCTAGGCACGCGCCTGGATATGAGTACAGTGTATCATCCTCAAACAGATGGCCAGAGCGAGCGTACCATTCAAACCCTAGAAGACATGTTAAGGGCTTGTGTGATCGATTTCGGAAACAGTTGGGAGACTCACTTGCCTTTAGTGGAATTCTCTTACAATAACAGCTATCATACTAGCATCAAAGCAGCACCGTTCGAGGCTTTGTACGGGAGAAAGTGTCGATCACCACTTTGTTGGGCTGAAGTTGGAGATAGTCAACTTACGGGTCGTGAACTTGTGCATGAAACCTCAGAGAAGATCGTGCAAATCCGAAACCGTATGGCGGCAGCTCGTGACCGTCAAAAGAGTTATGCAGACAAGCGCAAAAAACCGCTAGAATTCCAAGTGGGTGACAAAGTGTTATTAAAGGTTTCACCTTGGAAAGGTGTGATTCGTTTCGGGAAACGAGGAAAGTTAAACCCGCGTTACGTTGGACCATTCGAGATAGAGAAAAGGATCGGTCCAATAGCATACCAATTGAACCTACCGGATACACTCAATGGAGTGCACAATGTATTTCATGTCTCAAACCTAAAGAAGTGCCTATCAGATGAGACGCCTGTAGTTCCACTCGAGGAGTTGGAAATTGATGAACAACTATGTTTTATTGAGGAACCAGTTGAGATCATGGACAGAGAGGTAAAAACCCTAAAGCGCAGTAAGATACCTATTGTCAGAATCCGCTGGAACTCGAAGCGTGGATCGGAGTTCACGTGGGAACGAGAGGATCAGATGATGAAAAAGTATCCTCACCTTTTCAAACAGTCAACGGCAAACACGGAAGGTACTAACTAAATTTCGAGACGAAATTTATTTCAACAAGGGGATGATGTGACAAACCTAAACTTTTTGTTTCAGACGCTACCGACTTCGTTTAATTTTCAGGACGAAAATTCTTTCAACAAGGGGATGATGTGACATCCGGCAAATTCAGGTTAACTCCGTTAACTCAAACCTCGTTAGTTCAAACATTATTTGTTACAAACTCAGTTATCTCAGTTAGTCACACGTACATTGCATTTAATTAGGTTAATTAAATGTGTCAGTCAGTTCACACACAGCGGATCGCACTCGAGTCTAAACCCGGAACGTTGGTAATTAATTAAAATAAATAATTTGAATATTTAATAATTTATATTTATTATAAATTATGTGAACTTTATGTGATTACGTGACTGTACGTGAATTATGTTAATATTATTACCCTCGTACGTGTTTATCGAATATTAACCGCATACAATATTTTTATAAAAGTTGGAGTTTTTATAAAAATATAAATTGAAATTTATAATTATTTAATAGGTGTCATTTAAATTAATTAGAGTCTACGGGCTTTAATTAAACTTGAAGCCCATCTTAAAAACCCATTAGTGTATGGATTATATAAGGAACATTTATAAAAAAAATAAAACATAAACCCTAACCCTCCCCAAGCCGTCGCGATCCCCCCTCCCTCACTCTCACCTCTCGGCCGAACCAAAAAGAGGACGTGGAGCCTTCGATCGAGCCTCGATCGTGAATCCGGAAGTAGATACGTGCTAGTCTAGGCGTTTCTAACATCTCTACGTAAGTCGTTTTATCTAATTCCGTCACTTTTTCAATATTATTTTTGAGATCAAAACCCTAGATTATCCAAACATGATTATTTTGAAATATGATAATAAATTGGTTAATTGTTTGATATTGTTGTATCGTATTGATGATTTTATGAACGTATATGAAACCCTAGTTGTCATACGATGTGAAAATTGAATATTGTTGATTATGTGATGTATAGGAATCGCATGCTAGACGTGGATTATGATTAATATAGTTGTAATTATATTAGTTGAAAGATCTAGGATTGATTTGACGTGTTAATTGTATGAATAAAGCGTGTAATGGGCGATTTACTAAAAGGGAAAACTTTTTATGATTTCTATCTCGCATGCTAGACATGATTAGGATGATGTGATGATGGTTATGTGTTACTTGATGCATGTTTACATGATTTGTGAAATCAGATTTTGAATACCTAGATCGGTTTTGTGAACTTTCCAAATAAGGAAACTTTAATTGTAAAAAGTGGTTATAACTTGCTATTTAGACATACATGATATGATTTGATGATAGGTCTATGTTAGATAGGACACAATAACTTGTTGTAACGTGTTATGTGTTTGAAATCACGCATGCTAGTCATAGGTTACTAAAGATAGCAACTTTGACTTGAATTATGATTTGCATGTTTAGGTTCTAGACAATTTTTATGTGATGTGAAGAGCTAGAACATGTTAGAGTGATCCTATGAATATATCAATGATGATAGTTTCCAGGAAACATGAGTCCCGAACAAACCTGCTATTTTTGGAAACTTCTTATTTATAGAAACCTGCTAGTTATGGAAACTTGCTATCTTGTTAGAACAAATAGGATTTGTTGCTAAGTGCTAAAGCATGATCATTTTGTATAATATAGAAGTGTTATACTGAACAAATATTCAATCACTAAACGGGTCACCAACGGGTCGTCGGGTCAAACTTAGTCAAACTTGGTTAAACTTAGTCAAACTTAGTCAAACTTGCAAACCTTTTCTAAACACTTAAACAATAGTATTGTTTGGATACTAAGGGTTTCTATCATCTTGCACAAACACACACTTATAAACCGGTGTTTATAGGTGGCAGTTAGTCGTCAAGCATTCTAAGTTCATTTTCTTTCGCACATACTCTAAGGTGAGTTTCACGGCCCCTTTTCTTATGGTTTAAACTTGGGGGAGAAAACATGGGTATAAACATTTAGATCTTACATTTCTTTTATATCACTTATGTACTAAGCGCAAACATATCATGAAATTCCTTACTTATCGAACCGTTAGTATATGGGTTAGCGAGGTAATCTTGAGTAGTACTACTGGGCATTGACAAGCCCCACCCGCGTTAGTCGCGCTAACATGACGGGAAGTCGAACGGGTGTAACATTGACCTAAACATTCACCATTGATTATGATAGTCATGGTGGGAGGCAGTACAAACATGAACGGTCTGCTTCGGTGTCGAAACGCTTTAGTAACATGTACTAGGTTAGCTACCTATGATATAAATTGTAAATGGTATTATCTAGTAAACTTTACAAACATTGAAACCTGTGAACTCACCAACCTAGTGTTGACACATTTTAGCATGTTTTCTCAGGTCATTAAGGTACAAGTACAAGCTAAGGCATGCATGCATTCGAAGTCCATCATTTTCAAACTCAAGAACTATTTATTTTATTTACTGTTGGATTATTTATTTTTGGCGCGACTGTTTTGGCGCATGCTTTTCATCTAACTTTTCGCTTCCGCAAGTCTTACATTAAATCAGTTTTTTTCATTATTAGTGTTGCATCATGACTATGAGCAATACTAGTGGTTTTTACTAAACTCATATAGAGTCGTTCAACGTAACTAATGACTGAGATCCTGGTATGTCACGCTCCTAACGGTAAAACTCCGTTAGAGGATTTTGGGGATGTGACACAAATATCCTATTAGGATATGCTTTCTTACCTATATTTAATAAAATTACATTTGATATTATATCTAGTCAAATAAGGTTGTAAACACCTTTTCATAGTCTAATAGTAGTAAAAAGGATAAAAAATGCATATGAAAGAAAATTCCCTATTTACTTTAAAACTTGCACAAGCCAGCGTGGTGATATAGGATATAAAGAAAACCCAATAATTGAAAAAGGAATACCTATTTTAGAATACCAAAAAGATGAACCATTGAATACCAGGTAAATTTAAGAAAACTTGATCTTAATATAGATGATATAAAACATAAGATAAAACAATGTTATGCAGATAATCCATTACAATTCTGGGATAAAAACAAAAGATAAAGAAAAAGATATTAGAGTAAAACCAATGAGATATAATCGCGAAGACCAAAAGGAATTTGGCACTCAAATTAAAGAACTCTTAAGTTTAAAGTTAATTAGACCTAGCCATAGCCCACATAGCTCTCCTGCCTTTCTAGTAAGAAAGCATGCTGAAATAACAAGAGGCAAGGCTAGATTAGTAATAAATTATAAAAAAATAAATGATAATACGGTATTTGGTGGATATTTCTTACCTCATAAAGAAAGCTTAATTATCTGGACAAGAAACAAAAAGATATTTTCTAAATTTGATTGTAAAAGCGGATTCTGGCAAATAAAAATGCATCCAGAAAGTCTAGCTTATACTGCATTTTCTACTCCTCAATGACAGTATGAATGGTTGGTAATGCCTTTCGGATTAAAAAATGCACCACAAATATTTCAAAGAACAATGGATATTATATTTTGGGATTATGATTTTATTTTTGTCTACATAGATGATATTCTAGTTCTATCAAATGACATTAAATCTCACTTAAAGAAAAACATGGATTAGCATTATCTGAAAGAAAAACTAATATGTTAAAAGAAGAAATATAATTCTTAGGTATGAAAATAGATGGCAAGGGAATCGAGCTTTAAAGCCATATTCTTGAAAAAATAACAGTGTTTCCTAACAAGTTAATAGATAAAAAAACAAGTACAAAGTTTTCTTGGAATTTTAAATTATGCTTCAAATTTTATTAAAGATCTTACAGAATTGAGAAAACCATTTCAAAACCTACTTAAAAAAGATAAAATATTTAGTTTTGATAAAAACCAAGAAGACCAAAGTAGAAAAATTAAAGATTAATGTAAAAATCTACCAAGGTTATAGTTACCTAAAGAAAATGATAATCTGATTTTAGAAACTGATGATTCTAAATATTATTGGAGTGGAATACTTAAAAATATAGAATATAATTCTGAAAAAGAAAAGGTTGGGAACACTATTTGTAGATATTGTTCAGGCACTTTTAGTGACACTGAAACTAGGTATCATATGAATGAAAAAGAGATATTAGCAATAATAAAAAGTTTTCAAAAGCTTTATTACTTTTTATTACCAAATAAATTTTTATTAAGAACTGATAATACTCAGGTAAAAGCTTTTATCAGAAATAATTTACCATCTAAACCAGAATATAAAAGGCTTATAAGGTGGCAAACTCTTCTATCAGAATATAACTTTGATATTGAAATTATAAAATCTAATAAAAATGTTTTGGCAGATTTCTTAAGAAGAGATGGAAGAATTAGGCCATCAATTTGCAGATCACCAAAAGATGAGGGATGAACAGATAAAAGTCATTAAAGATATTGCATCAGATATGGGAGAATTAATAGATATAATTGAGGTTCTACAAGAACAAGTTGGAGAGACAAAAAATTTAATCAGGAGCCATTTTAGAATGATAAGTAACCATGTACAAATGTGATAGCATGAAGATGAAATTCTTGATTAAACACAAGATGTTGGAAAAAATATGTAGAGTCATGTAATTCTATTAAGCTATGTCATTATTGTGTCTTGAATAATGTTAGTTTAGTTTCTTTATTTGTAATTTCAGTATTCTAACTTTCTGTTTTTGTCCAAGTCTGGGCCATCGAAACTACCTAATTTCGATTGAGGTTTGTTAAATCGAAACTAGTAGTTTCGATAGATAGTATAGTTTCGACAGGTTGACCATTCACTTGTAAATGCTCAACCGAAACTACTAGTTTCGGTGAGCATAGTTTCGATACCTGTCAACTTACTATAAATAGCCTAGTTTGAGAATGTTTAGGGTGTGAGTAGCGGCTGTAACCCTGAACCTTTCTCTTTCACAAGTTTCTGAATCAATACACATTTGCAGTTGTTTTATGTTGTTCTTACAATTTCATATATGTTTGTGTTGATTTCTAAGCGTGGTTAGCCTGTTAGCTTCACCAATTCTAATTCTATCTTCTGTTTCACCACCATACACACAGTTTTTCAGTGATATTGATTTATGATGTTGTTCATCAATGGAGTTTTTCTGACTTGAGGAACAAGGCATCGAAACTACCAGGGGAACATTCTCTGAATCTCGTTGGTCATCGAAACTTCTTGTCTGTACTTATTGTCTGGAGAAGGTACAATCGAAACTAGTTATTTGTCTTGTTCTAATCGAAACTACTCTGTGCAGCTTGTTTACCCGAAACTTGGGTATCGAAACTAGTTTCAATCAAAACTAGTAGTTTCTACTAAGGTTCTGCTTTGTTTGACCAAGTGTTAACCATCGAAACTAGTTGTTTTGGGACTTATTTCTTTAATCAAAACTAGAAGTTTCGGGCAGCCTTTTCTCAATCAAAACTAGGAGTTTCGGTCAGTGTTTCTCAATCAAAACTAAGTAGTTTCGATCAAGCTTGTCCACCCGAAACTAGTCACTGTTTTAGTTTCGACTTCTGATATAATGGCAACTTCAAGCTCAAATGAGTATTCTGGAGGGAACAAACCACATGTTCTTGTGTCTACAAGAGAATTTGATGACTAGACAAAGAAGATGAAGACTTTCTTTCAATTCCATGATCACACCTTACTGAACTCTATCACAGATGGTCCCCACAAACCTGTTATCACTACTGCTGATGTTCAACGTCCTAAGATCGTGGCTGAATATAATGATAAAGACATTGCTTTGATTGCCCGAGACAACAAAGCTTATGGAACTATTGTTATGGCTCTTCCTATGGATATCTTCAACACTTTTGCCGAGTTCACCACCGCCAAAGACTTTTGGGTAGCCTTGTGTACCAAATTTGAGGGAAGTGCTGAAATTAGGGAGAGTAAGAGAGATCTGATTAAGAAGCAATATGAGATATTCAACAGTGTAAGAGGAGAATCAACGTCTGATCTGATCAACCATTTCTTAAGCATTGTGTCTAGGCTGAAGGTAATGGGTGTTGAGTACCCAACTCTAGAGCTAACCAAGAAACTTCTGGATGCTCTCCCTGAGGAATGGAATATGTACCGTATCATGATCAAGAAGACTGAGAATCTGAGTGCCTTATCTCAACAAGAGGTCTACATCATCCTTGAATCCTATGAGATTGAGATCAAGAAAGGAGCGGTCACTCCCACTAACCAATCTGGAAACACAGCTCTTATTACTGGTTCAAGCTCTTCCATTAGCTCATACTTCCAGACTGATGTTCCTCCTTCTGCTGCTGCAATTAAATCTACCAGCTCCTCCGCTCCTTAGAAGAATATTGCTATGATTCCTGATGAATATGTGCCAATCATGACTGCTTTCATGTCCTGCTATGATGCACTGATCTCTGGAAACTTGACACCGGTCAGTTTTCAACCTGATGACCTGGAGTAGATTAACCCCGATGATTTGGAGAAAATGGACATTGATTGGTGCATGGCCATGCTGACTCTAAGGGCCAAGAGACATCAAAAGGATAGGTATGGACAGATTCAAGCAAGGAAAGACTCTTGGTTTTGACATCAAGAAGGTGAGGTGCTACAATTGTGATCAGCTGGGTCATTTTGCAAGAAACTACAAAGAGCCATCCTCCAAGGATCAGCACGAGAAGAAGACTTCCTCTGGGAAGCAAGCTGCTAATCCTCCCAAGACCAGCACATCTTCAAGTTCCACAGCTCTTGTTTGTCAAGCTGACGGACACTATCATTGGGGAGAACAAGTCGAGGAAGCTGCTGACAAAGCCTTGATGGCAAATGTGGAGGACAAAGGCAAATTGTGTAATGATTGAGCCAGCTGAGGATCTCACTGCTGTACCTGCTGAGGTTATTTCTAAACTTTGTAGTGCTAGATCCTGTTTAAATGAAATTCAGAAATACAGATTCATCAATCAAGCTTTGATTAACGAACGAGATCACATTAAGGTGATGTGTGACTTTGTGGCCAAAAATGAGAAATTGTACTTAAAGAAAATTCGTGACAATTCTAGAGAAAACCGTTCTTTAACTGTGCAACTTAATACTCAAACCATTAATAATAAAATTTTGAGTGAAAGAGTCCGAAAGGTAGAAAAGGCTAAATTACAAGTTGACCACATGGATATGGATCAGAAAATTTTATTTGGAATAATTGATAAACAATTTAATAGAAAAGGCACAGAGGGTCTCGATTATAATTCTCATCCACCACCTTATTTTAAATTAGGTAGATTTGCTGACATGCCTGTTGCTCATGTTCCTACTCCTTTTGTGTGTACTTTATCTGCTAATGACTATATTGCATCCTCAGATTCTGACAGTTTTGCGTCAAGTGTAGAGTCGAATTGTGTAACTTCAGAAGATGATTGTGATGAGAGTACAAGTTTTAGAAATGTTTTAAATGAACTTGAATCAGATGAATGTAATAATATGTCAGTGTCAAAACCAGATATTTGTGAACACGTTGAAAACTTGTATTTTGATTCTATGCCTGCTGAGCATATGGGATTAGGATGTGATATTTCTAAATTTAAAAATGCTTTACCATTTACTCCTAAATCTTTGAATGTTGTGCCATGTGTTACCAAGTTTAAAAGTGCAGGAATTATTGTGAATGATGTACCACGTGAAACCATGAGCAACATGGAATTTTTCAGGTTAAAGGAAGAACGTCTTCATGACAAAGTTATTGAAGAGAGAATCGTATCATGTTCAGATGCCTCAACATCACAATCATATTCATCTTGTGATGACAATTATCAAGCTAAGATGTCTTGTGAAAAAGTTTGTTTTAGTTGTGGTGCTTCAAATCATGTTTCAAAAAGTTGTAAATTGACAATAATGATTGTAGTGAAGAATCGTCTCCCAAAATTTCATTGAATTCAAATGTTAAAAATTAAGAATGCGAAAAATTATTTGAAAAGAACCTGGAAAATTAAAAATAATGTTCTATATGATGACCATGTTTCATCTTAGGAGGATTCTGATTATGATTCCCATGAGATGTCCTATCTTGACAAGAAACTTCTTGATAGCAATGGTATTGGTCAAAATGTCTAAATGGTTCGTTGTGTATAGGGACAACCAAGAAGAACCGGAGATAACATTTGGCATGTAGATAGTTGATGTTCAAGACACATGACCGGTCATTTTAACTTGCTGCAAGATTATCATCCAATGGATGGAGATTACATAGCGTTTGCTGGCGATCCAAGGGGATGAAAGACTGAAGGACAAGGAACAGTATCGAATGGTGTAAATAGTCTGGAACATGTCAACTTCGTTCCCCAATTGAAGTACAATCTGATGAGTGTCTCTCAGATTTGTGATAAGGATTTATGTGCCATGTTTAATTAAAAAGAATGCCTGATCTTGAAGCCTGAAGTGGTGATTCCAGAAGAACTCATTCTCATGCGTGCTCCCAGAAGATACAACACCTATAGCTTGGATATGAACAACCCATCGGGAATTGAATCGTGCTTTCTTTCAAAGGCTTCTGAATATGAATCATTTATGTGGCATAAGTGGTTGGGACACTGAAATTTTAAAACCATGAACCGCCTGGTTCGAGGAAACCTTGTCACTGGATTGACTCTCAAAGATTTTTCTCCTGTGGAACACTTATCTTCTATTCCAAGGGAAAACAGCACAAATCTTCCCATAAACCCAAAACTACAAACTCCATTGACTCCCCTCTCCAATTACTTCACATGGATCTCTTCGGACCTGTGAGTGTCATGAGTCTTGGACGAAAATCCTACTGTTTGGTGGTAACCGATGACTTCTCTCAGTTTACTTGGGTGTTCTTCCTGGCTAAGAAAGATGAGACACCAGAGATACTAAAGACCTATCTGCTTCAAATTGAGAACCTCTTCAATCTGAGTGTGAAGACTATCCGCAGTGATCATGGAACAGAATTCAAGAATGGCACTCTTGATTCCTTCTGTGAAAGCAAAAGAATTTCTATGCAACTCAGTGCACCACGTACTCCTCAACAAAACGGTGTAGCTGAAAGAAGAAACCGCACGCTGATTGAAGCTGCAAGAACTATGATTGTTAATTCCAAGCTTCCCATGACCTTCTTGGCTGAAGCGGTCAACACTGCATGTTTTGTGCAAAATCGGGTTCTCATCACCAAAAAGCTACAACAAAACACCTTATGAAATCATGTACAAACGAAAGCCAGTTATTGATTTCTTTAGAAAGTTTGGGTGTGTGTGCACGATGCTGAATACGTCAGATCAGCTAAATAAGTTTGAAGCCAAAGCCGATTAATGCTATTTTGTGGGCTATTCATCCAATCAACGAGCTTTTCATGTTTACAACAAGCAAAGAAGGATGGTGTTGGAGTCCATTGATATCAATTGGCATGAAAGCAATCATATGGATCCTGGGACAGTCCTGATTGGCTTTTTTATGTCGAACCATTGTTTAAGTCATTTAATCTTCCTGTGATTTCAAATGAGTTAACTCATGCTAATCCTTACTTTTCTATGAACAATTTAGGGAACGTAAATGATCAAAGTTCTTCTTCATCCACTTAAAATGAAATCCCTATACCTGCTGATGCTGAATCCAATATGGACTCTTCCGATTCTGGTGCAACAAATGAAACTGTTGAAGACAACACTATTCCAATAGTGGATGTTTCCCCACAATCAACTATTGAAGATCCTATTGTTAATGAAGTTGATCCTCCTGCTGACAATATCACAAATCTGGATCAACTCTTGGAAGAAGATGAGATTCCTCAATTGAGAATTCACAAGAATTATCCCACCGACAACATCATTGGTCCGCTCAAGGTGGGCGTTCGTACCCGAAGTGCTTGTGATGCATTAGACAACAACATGTTCTCGTGTTTTATATCTCAAGTAGAACCCAAGAACATCAAAGCAGCTTTGCTTGAGAACTGCTGGGTGGAAGCAATGCAAGAAGAGTTGCAATAATTCTCAAAACTGAATGTGTGGAATCTGGTAGATCTTCCCAAGAATAAAGTTCCTATCGGCACTCGTTGGGTATTTCGTAACAAAAAGGATGAAGGAGGAATTGTGGTTCGGAACAAAGCTCATTTGGTTGTTCAAGGTTTCTATCAAGAAGAAGGGATTGAATTTGAGGAAGTTTTTGCACCAGTAGCTCACTTGGAAGCCATCAGAATGTTTCTCGCCTATGCAGCCTATATGGACTTCACTGTTCATCAAATTGATGTCAAAAGCGCATTTCTGTATGGAAAAGTTCAAGAGGAAGTTTATATGTCAAGCAACCACTGGGTTTCATTAATCCTAACTTTCTAGACCGTGTCTACGAATTAGACAAGGCATTGTACGGTCTTCACCAAGCACCTCGTGCTTGGTATGAAACGTTATCAAAGCATCTGCTTGAAAATGGTTTCACACGAGGAGCGATTGACCAAACTTTGTTTAAACGGAAGGATGGAAAGGATACAATCATGGTGCAAATTTATGTGGACGATATCATCTTTGGATCCACAAATCCTCGTCTGTGCAGAGAATTCGAAGAAGTGATGCGTTCTAAGTTTGAAATGAGCTCTATGGGAGAAATGAAGTTATTTTTGGGATTGCAAGTTGATCGGTCCGAGTCAGGAATTCTCATTCATCAAGAGAAATATGTGAAAGAAATCCTGACCAAGTTCAAAATGGTTGTTTCCCATCTAGTCAAAACTCATGTGGAAGTTCGACATTGTCTGTCTCCCAATTTGGATAGTGAAAGCGTTGATCAGCACCTCTATCGCTCTATGATAGGATCTCTCATGTATCTCACTGCCAGCAGGCCCTACATCATGTTTGCAGTGTGCTTATGTGCACGTTTTCAGGCTAATCCTAAACTCTCCCATTTATCTGCTGTCAAACGTATTTTGCGTTATTTAAAGTATAAGACAAAACTGGGTCTTTGGTATCCTAGGAATGACTTGTTTGATCTTGTGGCTTATTCAGATTCAGACTACGGGGGATGCAACTTAGACCGCAAATCCACTTCTGGGGGTTGTCAGTTCCTTGGCAACCGTCTTGTCTCATGGCAATGTAAGAAACAATCCACTGTTTCCCAATCCACCGCCCAAGCCGAATACATTGTTGCCGCCCTTTGTTGTTCCCAAGTCAGATGGATACACCATCAGATGCTTGACTATGGGATCACATTCCATGAGACACCCATTCTTTGGGATAATACTGTCGTTCCCCATATCACCAAAAACCCAGTTCAACATTCCAAAACCAAACACATCGAGATCAAACATCATTTTATCCGTGATTGTGTTGAAAAGAAACATATTCAAATCGTTGAGGTCAAAACCGACAAGCAAACCACAGACATCTTCACAAAGGCTTTTGACTCTACCAGATTTTCCCAACTGGTGGAGATGCTTGGAATGATAAACTTTCAGTAATCCTTGTGTATATTAGTTGTTTTTATGATTATGCTTAGCAGTCAAGAAAATTTCTAAAAAGATTTTCCTTTTATGTATAGTTTATTTTTATTACCTAGCAATTCTTTTAGGGGAGAAATGAGAATTTAATATGTCAAAATTGAAAAGAATTGCTTTGTGTACAGTCTTACAAGTGGTTTTGTTATAGGAAAATTGAATCTGACCTTTGAGAAATGATAGTATCTGATCACATCTCTTGAACATGGAATGGACCAAAAGCGATGGTGGTTACTGAGGTATAGCTGGTAGGCCCGGCATATGGTTAAAACTTGTAAGTAGTGTGAAAACCTAAATTCTATCTCATACTTGTGTGTTTGAACCCATTATTAAAACATCTAACTCATTTTGTCTATTAAGAAAACCAATTCAATCAGATATAGTCGTACGTGTTGGATTCCTATTCATACGCCAGGTGAGCGTCAAAGTAACGACATTTACCACCGATGACCACGTATGTTTTGCTTACGCAAATATCTCGGGTGTTCATATTTTTCCCATCCACTTGGATGATTTGACCCCACTGTTTTGCTTACGCAAAGATCTCAGGTGTTCAACATTTTCCTATCCCCTTGGATAATTTTACGACTTCTTCTGTTTTGCTTACACAAAGTTCTAGAATGTTCGTACCTTTTAATATCTACTTGGATATTTTTCATTTTAAATCTTCTAATCCACTTGGGGTTCTTATTTTTATTTTTATTTTGGTGGTATTTTGAAATTATTAAGATGGTACCTTGGTTAATCAGAAAGAGATTATAGGATGAATATGGGTATTTCTTGAGGATTGATAGGTTTTCAAAACCATTTTATTTCAATATGTGGGGTACACCTTATATCATGCTTAAATGGTATCTTATAATCACATGAAACCTATGTACAAACAAATGTTCGGGTTTACTTTGCACAAATATCAGCTATCTTCAGGGACTCACAGTAGTTGATTGCAAAAGGAAGTGTTTCAAGAGACTGACTAGATCTGATCTCATGTTGGATATTTTCCAAGAAGATAAGTGTAAATATCTTGTAAATATTGTTTATGTTTTATCTATTCTATGGCTATCGAAACTTCCGGTCACCCGAAACTACATATTCACCTGAAACTTTCAACTTACTCGAAACTACCTAGTCACCTGAAACTTCTTTTGCCTATCGAAACTAGTAGTTTTGACATGGGCATTTTGGTCTTTTACCACATGAAAAAATTAAATGTCTTCATAATCCGATTTCTTCGTCATCAAGCCTCACTTTACCGTCTCCGATCATTTTTTTTCACCTTCTCTCTAACACACAAAAACCTCTAAAACCCTCGGTCTAAGCTTGCGAAATCAGTGTCTGTTACCTGATTCCCCCGTCGTCTCTATCATCGTCATCATCAGGTAAAGATTATGTTAAGGTTTTTGTTTGGAATGTCAGGTGATCAAACCTAGGGTTTGAGATGGATAGTTTTCATGACTAACACTTCACATTTATGGTCGATCATTGTTTAATATCTGTTAATAGACTCACCAATGTTAATATCTTACATCTTTTTGTACATATTTGCAGATTTTTCCTTGAATCATCGGTAAGATGAAGTTTCAACATTCACAGGCTTCTTTTGCTCCTTCTTTTATCTTTTTAATCAATTTCATGTTTATAAGAGTTTGTAAATTTTTTTGAGTTTTTGTTTCTGTGTGTTCAAGATTTTGGGCATCGAAACTAAGTAATTTCGATAAAAGGGGTGTTTTATTTTAAAATGAGTTTTTCAAAATTTTAACAGGTTTTCTATCGAAACTAGTAGTTTCGATACCCAAATTTTCCCTAAGTCTCTTTGCCCGAAACTATATAGTTTCGGCCAACCTTTTCTGGAATTTTCTAAGTGTTGACTGAAACTTGTTGTTTTGATCGAAACTAGAAGTTTTGATAAGACTTATTCTGAAATTTTCTAAGTATTGATCGAAACTTGTTGTTTCGATTGAAACTAGTAGTTTCGATAAGGCCTTTTCTGAAATTTTCTAAGTGTTGACCGAAACTTGTTGTTTCGATCGAAACTAGTAGTTTTGATAGGGCTTGTCTCAGAAAAAGTCTAAGTCTTGGTTCAAATAGTTTCGATCTGGTTTTTCTCTAAAATTTCTCTAAGTATCAAGCTTGATTAATCTTGTGTGTTTGCAGATATGGATCTCTTATTTGTAAAGAAGCACAATGTCTGTGCCTTACTTGATGCTAATGATCCAAAGAGTGTCGAGTTTGTTCCAGTCATGAACTTCTTGGAAAACTCCAACATCAGTTTTGCAATAAGTCACAACATCCTAGTCTTTGGAACAACCATCAGACAATTCTGGGAAACTACAGAGATTATAAATGTTGAAAATGTGGAGCACATCAGGGCAGTTGTTCATGACCAAGAAATTCTTATCTCTGAAGCTACTATTAGAGAAGTATTGCACTTTAATGATGACCCGACGGCACCAATAGAATTCCCAAGCTTCTATGTTAAGGAGTGTTTCAGAAGAATGGGACATCCTGACGAGTTCAAAAGTGGTCAGATCATAAAGAATTCCTTGCCAAGTCACTGGAGATATATAGTGCATGTGTTCATTCATTGCTTATCAATCAGAAAGGGTGGTTTCGACTCAGCAAATATCACAGTTGCTTCTGCTTTTCTGGGTTTGACCAAGGGCAGGAACTACAATTTTTTTGGTCTAGTGTTCAGACAATTAAAGGATAACCTGACAGGAGCTGTAAAGGAGAAGTTTCTAGTCTACCCAAGATTCCTTCAGATCATCATAAATCATCTCCATCAAATTCTTCAACAGGGAGGAAATATCTTAGTCTTTGATCATATGGGAGCAAAGACTCTAAGCTACATGAGGAGCAAAAACAAGAGAACAAATAGAGTCATTGCTGGTATCCCATTATTTGGACATGTAATTGGTGAGGAAGAAGAATTTGTACCAGATATTGATCCTGATCTACCTGTTGAAGAAGATGATGAATTAGTTAAGGAAGAAGAAGTGGAGGTAGAACAAGATGAAGGGAACCAACAAGAGGCTGAAGATGTTGAAGATATTGAAATTCCCATTGTTCAAGAAGAAGAACAACTTTTTGATGAGCCTGTGCAAGAGGCTGCCTTTGTTGATGAAGTACAGATTCCTGTTGAGCCAGTGATTAATGTTGAAGCTGGTATTCAAGGAGATGAGCAGGAGGTTACAGAGTCAAGTAGGACTCTAGATGCAGAAATATATGGGTCAGACTACTACAAGTCAAACTCTGATGCTCAAACTGAACTCCCTGCATCATCCTCCAAGAGACAAGCTGACTCAGACTCCGATTATGAGCTTGAAGAGCCCAAGGCGAAAAAGATTAAGACTGGGTTTGAAGATGTATCATCTTCCTCTGATTCAATTCTTGATACACCAGAACCTACATCTCCACCATCACCACAGCCAACACCACAACCCACACCACCTCCATCTCCACAACAAGCACACATTCCTACACCACTACCACCCCCTCAACAAGTACACATCCCTATACCACCACCATCACCTCAACATGTACACATTCCTACTCCACCTACATCACCATCTCATGAACCAACTTGATAAGTGCCAAGAGTCAAAACCTTAAGCCTTGAAGTGAAGAAATTAATGGATCATGTTAAAGAGAAGGAAGGAAACGGTAATTGAAGGTTTAAGAACTGAGCTGGATGAGTGTAAAGAAGAGGTCAAAGACCTGAAGCTGGAAGTTGGGGGCTTACATACCCAGCTTGAGGTCTAGCAAACTCAATTGGAAACACAACAAAAGCTCATCTCAAGGCAACATGAAGAATTCAAAGCTTTATCTGAGATAGTTGAGCAGCTCAAGGCTTCCTTGGTAAAGCCAGTTCAACAATAAGCAACCACCTCCACAGCTCAGGGGGAGACCACTTCGGGTGTGGAACTCTCTTCTCCTGCCTTGGTTACAAATCCTGAATCGGCTTTGACCATCTTCACCAAACCTGCCACTAAGCCAAAGGAAGCTGTGGAGGTTAAAATTGAATAGCAAGAGTTCGACCTTTCCTCTGTAAGTGAAAGAAGAGAAGCTAGGAAGAGAGGGAAGGGAACTCAGACTGAGGTTGAAACGGTGATTCTGGATGAAGAGGATGTGGCATCTGACCATGAGATCAATGCCCACCTAGATGAAATAGACAACTTTAGCTACAGTGATCTACATCCAGAAATCCTACCTACTGAAGAGCTAGAGACTGAAAGAGTCTGATACTTTACAGAAGAAGGAGATGAAGTTCAAGCTCTATCTGATGAGGACCAAGATGAAGATGTCCAGGTAAACATCGTAAAGCCTATTGTTCCTGATGAACCAACTCCAACAGCATCCGAAGCCACTTAAGCTCCAACTCAACCTCATATTGATCCTAACTACCCAAACCCGAAAAAACCGTGGTTGGGAAAGATTATACCAGAGGAAAGCCCATAAATATATGAGTGGATAGCTGAACATCAGGAACTGAAAAGGCCTCCAGTGGGTTAGAAGTATGATCCTGAGAGGAAGTTGTTCATCATTAGAAGATATAAGGGAGGAGTTCAGCACTTTAAGAATATGACTGACTTCCAAACTCTCCCCTTTTATGACCTGAGAGATCTGGCCAAGCTTCCCCTTCAAAATCCAAGGAAGGTGATGATGGCTTCAGACTTTGAACACTTCCTGCACACCCAAGTGAATTGTGACTTCAAGGGGATGAAGCCTAGGAAGACAAAGAAGAAGATCTCAAAGACTAGGTTTCATCCAAAGACCAACAAGCCTTATGTCTTCTTGAGGTACAAACCAGCACAAACCCACAGACCATCACTCTTCCTAAATATGTGCCTGTTCAACTCCAAACTTTCAAGAAATGGTACTACAATCCAAATATTGGAAATGTCATGATATAGTGTGAAGGCAAGGAAGATATGGTGATCTTCGAAACCTGAGGATCTGGAGGTGCTTTTCAAGAATCATATTTAGGCCTACAGTGATGAAGACGAGGTGAATGCTACGGAATATCAACGGATTATGACCCTACATGTCAAGCCTTACATCGAGAAGCCTACTGAAGGACCAACTGCTTAGGGAAGGGCTGAAGACAGTAATGCAACAGCTTAGGGGGAGATTGTAGAGTCATGTAATTCTATTAAGTTGTGTCATTATTGTGTTTTGAACAATGTTCGTTTCTTTATTTGTAATTTCAGTATTGTAATTTCAGTATTGTAACTTTTTGTTTTTGTCTAATTCTGGGCCATCGAAACTACCTAGTTTCGATTGAGGTTTGTTTAATCGAAACTGGTAGTTTCGATAGATAGTATAGTTTCGACAAGTTGACCATTCACTTGTAAATGCTCAACCGAAACTACTAGTTTCGGTGAGCATAGTTTCGATACCTGTCAACTTACTATAAATAGCCTAGTTTGATAATGTTTAGGGTGTGAGTAGCGGTTGTAACCCTGAACCTTTCTCTTTCACAAGTTTCTGAATCAATACACATTTGCGGTTGTTTTATGCTGTTGTTCTTACAATTTCATATATGTTTGTGTTGATTTCTGAGCGTGGTTAGCCTGTTAGCTTCACCAATTCTGATTCTATCTTCTGTTTCACCACCATACACACGGTTTTCGCCTGTGTGTGTGTAATCGATCATCTGAGTGATTTTCGAGTGAAATCAGGACCTACAAAATAGATATTCCATCTACTTCATCAGAAGGTCAAAATATGGATTCTACACCATATCCCGAGGGAGATAGTGAAAAAGAAAAATCTTTTTTTCTTATAAACCTCAAATTGATAGAACAACTACTTTTGAACCGATATATCCAACATTGTCTTATCAACAAGATACAGAGCTCCCCTTGCAACTAGATCCTATTATAAGACAAAGGTAGAAAATGATAGAGTTATATAACCTACCTCAAACAGATTTAAGGTATATTGACTTTACAGGAATATACCCTAGACTTAATTATCTACAAGGTTCCTCTACAGGTGAGATAAGATACTGGTATGATTTCGGTGCTGTCAATATGATTTACCTTACTTCACCCGATTTTCCTGAATTAATCTATTTACCCAAATGGATTTTGAATTCAGTAAAAAATTGTTATCAAAATAATCCAACAATAACACCAAAATATACTTTGGCCTTAAAGTTTTTATCAGCAAGGCCAGACTTTTATAAATATTATTATTATCCAGCATATATACAGCTTGAAAAATGTCAATCATTTTCATCCAAAGTTGAGATAACTAGAAAAGAATTTAATAATTTCAATGAAAATGATATACACTACAGAAGAGCCATTGGTTTAAGGGTAGTCTTACAAGGTATGGAGGCTACTCTTATAAAACAATTTAGAACTTATGGAGGAGAATTTAAAAACTATTCAATTATGATAGCTCCATCTAAAAAATCACCTGATGCTGCTATAAAATTTTTGGTACGTAAAATTAATTTGTTAGAAATGGGATTGTTAAAATCAAGCCCTCAAGCCCAATACAGGTTTCGGGTTATACCAAGAGTCTTTTTAGTAGGTTGTCTCAAACCAAACCTAAGAAGTCTTAGGTAACTCCTCTTTGGTTCCTTCAGTAGTGTCCAACTCAACCTGGTATCGTTTCCAACCTCCGGTGTAAGGTAAAAAGAGACGGTTTAGGATGGAGATTTTTTCTTTTTAAAGGAAAAATATCTCTAAATAAGAACACTCAAAGGATTTATAAGAAAAAGAGAAGGTTTTATTTCATAGTGGTTTTTTACAAGTATGGATATTCTACAATGAAACAAACGGTACAGAAAATACAACTGATTATTTTTAATACATAGGCCCTCTTTCTCAAACACTCAAAGAACCGATGCCTCCTTTATATATATATATATATATATATATATATATATATATATATATATATATGTGTGTGTGTGTGTGTGTGTGTGTGTGTTTGTGTGTATAAATAATTAATTATTAAGTAATTATTACAAACTACATCACTATGACACACTCATTACACATCTTTATTTATGGTGATCATTGCATTACTTACGTGACGCTTGCGTGCAACACCTTTTAATCACTGTCATACAACCATTACTGATTACATAACACCTTAGCGCATCCACAGTAACAAAAAACACCCATGTTTTTAAAACCGGGTGATGTGACAATTGCCCCATACAGTTACTCCCCTCACACATGTCGGTTTTGGTCATTCTTGTGTGTGAACTCTTCCCTTAAATCTACGGTGTAAATGAATCAAGCCGGCTAGAGAACTACTCGAGATCGGATCGGTAAAAGTCTTGAACGAGCCCGAGCCCGATCTCGAGCCTAAAATACGGCTCGTTTAGTTATCGATCTCGAGCTCGAGCTTTGCCTTTTAAGACCATTTAGGTTCGCGAGCCTTAACGAGTCTAGTAAAATATTATATTATTTTCTTATATATTTAATATATTACTCAATTTAACCCCCTAAATCGAGATCGAGGCGAGCTTTGGCTCGTTTAAGGTTTCTTATAAACGAGCTCAAGCCAAGCTTTTGCTCGTTTAATCGTCATGAATGAAACCAAACCTTGTCGAGCCGATCCCGAACTTTATTTTCACTCCACGAGCCGAGCTTGATCCAAAATATATAGACTCGAACCGAGCCAAGCTTGAGCTCGAGCTTCAGGATAATCCAACGAGCCGAGCTCGATTAGTGTGAGGCTGGGACTCGACTCGACTCGTTTACACCCCTACTTAAAACCATCTCCACCCAATAGTGAAAAACACCACAACTGCTGCATCACCTCCAAAACACGCTAAAACCATCCTTCTTGTGAATTGTCTTAGATATCTTAACATACTTCACATTAAATCTAATGTTAATTATGGATGTTTACGCTCCGATTTTAACGATTTTTAGGTTAAATCATGAGCCAAATCGTTAGTAACGATCTTTTATTATCGAAAACCAAAACCGAACCGTTATAAAAGATTTGGTTTCACGGTTTAGACGTTTATATAAGATTTATCAAATAAAAAGGCTCTCCAAATTAACTTTATGTGAAATCCTTGTAAAATTCATCGGCATTTGAAACCTATGTGAAAATGCTAGAATAAAGTTTTATTTAACATTGCTCACCTTGTTAGCTAAATGGTGAAACATGTACAACATATATGAAGATCATCTCTTGTCTTGTTTTCCTAGGCATTTACTTTTGAAAGCTTAGCATAGAATACAAAAAAAAAATCATAAAATAGACACAAAACCAACGGTTTGAAATTAAAAAATTTAAATAACTAAATACATGTATTATAATGTGTGTATATATATAAATATTCAAATTTTATGGTCCGGTCTGGTTTATACGGTTTGAAAATTTTGAAACCGTAAACCAAACCATTGGTTACGGTTTCAAATTTTTGAAACCTATCAACCGAAAGTTAACAAAAAAGACTGATTATGAAACAAAACCAATGACATTTTTGAATGGGTTCACGATTTTAAACCAAACGGTAAACACCCCTAATGTTAATCATCTTTCTTGACTTTTGAAAATCAATAATATATAACAGGTGTTTGAGTATTTATCTTTAAATAATATTGATTAACTGATTTCATTAGAATCAAATAATTAAATTAAAAATAAGTCATCAAAGCTACTAAATTAAATATTATAACTTATAACTACAATGATTAAAGTAAAAAAAATCCTGTTTTTTTATTATTTTATGTTAAAATTTGTTTCTTGCATTTTATATTACAAAAAAAGTGGGTAAAAGAGGGCAGAGCTGATATGCATGTGGACAATGGACTTACCTTTAGCAGTAAAAGTTAATATACGGCCACATCTACTTCGACACGCAATGAACCTTTTATAGTTAAAAGTGTTTTCAACCACCAAACATTAATTCTTTTTTATTTATTATATCCTTTTCATTAATATAATGCTAAAATATATTTACATGTGTGAAAAACATGTCAAAAAAGATATACATGTGTAATAAACCGTTTCTTGGTTGCCAAACTGACAAGTACATAATGCATATCATGAGTATCGTGAGGTATGGCGAGCCGGAGTAAGACCTATATGAAACATCGTGATGCACTTTCAGAATAAAACAATTTGATAGTACTCTCGAATTTTCAATCGGATATGACTTAGAGAAAAAAATCAAGAACGAATCTGTATTTATGTTTGATTTGTTTCGTACCCTAAAATGAACAAGAAACACCATATTTAGGATATTCAGAAACTACCTATTGGTAGTTTTTCGGGTTAGGTTGCGCGTCAAAGTTTTTTTTTTATTTTATAAATCTAGAAATTAAACTTACAAACCAATTCATTTCAAAAGAAGAATAATTACAATAAAGTGGCAGGTAAACGGGCAACAAGCTGCACCGCAACCCCACTTTTGAATAGCAAATTCAATCCTACTATAAACAAAGTTTTGGATTTTAGGAACTTTTCATGTAAATTTGAGAATTTACAAGTTCTAATGAGTTGTTGGTGAAGGACTTTTTATCAAAATAATTTTTTTTTTAGGCTGACCTAGAGCCGGTGGCTCCGTCCCTTGGACTCCCACTAAGAGGGTGGTGCCCCCTTGTAACCCCCCATTGGAGCTTTACCCTTAAGAACCAATGAGGTTCATAAATAATTAGAATCAAATAAACTCAACAACCTTGCATTATGCACCTCCTGACTTGTTTGATTTATATTATGATTTGCTGGATCAACAAATCAATCAAATTCCACTTAAATGAATAAATGATATTAATTACACTAAAATCATCAACACCATTTTTGTCCCTACGATTTAGTCATTTTGTTAGTTTCATCCAAAAAGTTTATTTTTCTCTTGTGTATACTCGTGGTTTACAAAAACTGTCATTTATATCCAATCAGTTTCATCCATATTTTAACGTTAAATGATGGGTATTTATGTCTAATTATATATTTTGTCAATATCTTAAACCCTTAATTATTCTCTTCAACCCCTTAAACTGTATTAACCCTAATTAACCTATTACGATCGTTCATGTGACCATCATCTTCTTAATCTTGATCATTCATTGTGGCTATAATCTTCTTCAATTACGATATTAAATGTGACTCATGGACCATCGTCGTGTGACTATCTAAGATATTTATTTATATTATTAATTAATGGCAAAAAAATCTTATATCTATAAAAACGACTTTTACAACAACTCAAATTTACAAGCGAACACTATGTAGGCAACCGTGATGATATGGGGTGGCATTTGTACTGCTAGAAGTGAACTTCTAAAAAATCATAGTCTTATTTATGCATAAAAGAGTAACTATATAATACTAGGTTGTTATCTCGTGTCATAAGTATCTCAAATAGAAAATTACATAAAGTTGTTCATGTCAAAAAGACAGATTTTATTAACTATGTACAAATATCGTGTGTATTAGGTAAAATGTAAGCTACATATTTGGAACTCGTTGAATATTTCACTTTATATAATACTAGGTTAGTATCTCGTGCATTACATGGGTTGAATAAATGTAATGTTATATATTTTGTAGTAAAAAGATTATATTTTTAAAACCTGTGTAATACACGGGTTGACCGAATAAAATATAATGTAACCTATTAACGAATATACTCGTCAAAAGGAACCATGTGAATATGTAAATATATGATTAAAAGTTTTTTAATTGAATCATAGCTGATTATAAAAGTGTTTTCTGTTTGTAGAATTCTAAAAAATATTATTGAACAAATTAATTGATGACAAACACAATTTTAAGGTAAAAAATGTGTAGATAAAAATTGAAACAAATAATTAATTTAATTGCCTAAAATACTGAAGTTGATTATTTATAGGAGAGAGACGGGAAAACGAGAATGATGAGAGCTAGAATTGTGACAAGTGTCCTTCTAATTTACTTATTTATTAGGTAGCTAGCATAGATATAGATGTTTTATGATAACAATTTTTTTAAGAGTTAAATACGGTTTTGGTCTCTATATTTGACTCAAATAACTATTTTATTCTAAAAGTTTGAATTCGGTTTTTTTAGTTCAATAGTTTCATACTCATCTCGATTATATACAGATAACTAACACCATCCATTCTTTTTTGTTAAGTTTGTTTAAAACAACTAAAATTATGTCCCTGCTAGTAAAATTAAAAAAATAAAAATAATTCTCACCCCTTGTTAAAGATCCTAATTTTTTCTCTCGTCTCTCTTCTCTCTCATCATCTCCCCTCACCAAAACCACCAAATGCCGCCACCTCCGGCAACCACCCTCCAGAAGCAGAAACAAGAACATTAAAAGAATAAAAAAAGAGTAAGTTCAAACCCAAATTGAAAAAAAAACAAATAACAAACATGAAAAACCAAGAATCAAATGGACAAAATCAAGTAACATCATTTCCTCTTCGTACCTTCCCCCTAAAATCAGAACCAAAAAATCAACTTCTTGTAAAGAGAGAGAGAGGATGTATTGTATTTATTAATTCTTTTAATTTTTAAAATTTTTTAATTTATGAGGGTACTATTGTCAAATAAAAAGAGTTAACATAAAAAAAACTAACGGAGCTAAACAGATATAGACGAATGAGAAACAACCGAAACTATTGAACTAATAAAGCTAAATTTAAACTAAAACTGTTATTTGAGTCAAACTAGCTTTAAATTAATCATGCACTTCGAACGTTCAAGATAGTTGATAAAATAATAATATTTCATTTCAATTCAGATGATTTAGTGATCAATTATACAATATTAAACACGTAATTTACGAATAGTTGATGCAAATTAAACTCCTTTTAGTCGGCGGGTGCACATGGCCCCACAATTGGATTTTCTTAGTCCAAATCCTATGTTTTGAATATTTAAATGTTTTAATGTTTTTCAGTGATGTATTTAATGGGACAATCTACCGTCATTGAGATTATCAAATTCAAAGTTACCTTTGGACATCAAAACATGATATTGCCGCTTCATTATATCATTGATTGAAAGGAACTGTGAGACATGTTGGTTCATGATTTGTTTCATTCGGTCATAGTTGGCCCATACATAATTGATTAATATTGGTTAGAAGCTACGTTTGAGTTTTTTTCTTTTTTTTTAAGACAAATTTCATTAAACAGAAACACAAGAGATACAGGAAAAAAAAAATAGATGCTAGCTAATACACAACCATAAGAAATAACAAACGAACAAATGATACAGACAAGAACATCTAAGTATTAAACCTCAAAAAAACACCATTTTTTTCTAATCTATTGCTGTCTTTTTGGCTATGTTTTTTACTCATAAAAAACCCAATAACTTGGTTTCTTCAATGATTTGTGTAATGTATTTCGATTGGTTCTCGAATAAATTTTTGTTTCTAGCCTTCCATAACGCCCAACAAGCCAATAGTATTACGGATTGTACCATTTTTTCCTTCGTATCTTCCAGCCTGCCATGCAAATATAACTGAAGCAAGTCTTTGAATGTGAAAGTGAAAATCGGGGGTAGTTTGCACCATGCTAAAATTTTCTGCCAGACTATTGTTGCCACATAACATGCAGCGAAGACGTGATCTACCGTCTTCTCTACCTCATCGCAAAAAACACACATCAGTGAGGGAGTGTGAATATTTCTCCTTTGTAGTGCCACCTTCGTTGGTATCCTATTTGAGGTCGTTCTCCATCCAAATATATTAACTTTAAGCGGGATCCGATTGTTCCAGTTGTAAGGTTGCTCCGGAGATTGCACCCTTTGTTTTGCAAGCGATACTCTTAGCGACTTTACTGAAAATAAACCTTCCGAGCTACCCGTCCATCTTCATTTGTCCGGTTGGTTGTTAAGCATTATTTGGCTCAATAACGAGCCGCAGCAGCTGAGTTCCTACAGTTCAAAAGGGAGAAAAATATTTTGTTTCCAAGTCCAGTTTATAGATATTGAATTACCTGACATTCGGCACCGATCCCGTATGAGGCAAGATTTATCGGACTCTAATCTGAACAAGGCCGGATAGGAAACCATCAACGGAGCTGCCTCAAGCCAATGATCCACCCAGAACCTCAATGTCTCTCCATTGCCAAGCACCCCCATGATTGAATGTGCTAAATTTAGGTTTGCCTTAGATAAGGATATATAAGTTTAGATTAGCAATCGTTCTCCATACTCCCGAATATGATTTATTGATTGGTATAGCAGCCCAAGAATTCGGTTTTACATGTATAGCTTGGATCACAGTCCTCCATAGTCTGCTAGTTTCAATCTTGTATCTCCACCACCATTTGTATAGTAGACTTAGATTGAAATCTTCAACAATCCCCAAACCAAGGCCCCCTCTTCCTTAGGGGTTGTTACATTTTCCCAACTAATCCAATGGATTTTCTTTTTTTTTTTCTTTATATCCTCCCAGAAGAATTGTTTTCTAAAGCTTTCAATTTTGTCAAGTACTGTTTTAAGGGTTTTGAATAGAGAAAAATAGTATATAGGTAAGGCATCAAGAACTAATTTTAATAGTGTAACCCTACCCCCAATAGATAAAGAGGAAGCTTTCCATAGGTGATGTAAGGTCAAATGTCCCTTGTTTAAGTGTCAGTTTTGTATAGTTTTATGCGTTTTACTTTGTTTGTAGAGTCGATTTTACGTTGGTATTTGTGTTTGAGTCTATAACATGTATTGAGTGCTAAATGAGCGGATAATGACGTACAATGGAGAAGGCACGAAAGTACAGGGGTCAAAAGTGTAAAAATGTCAAAAGTGAGTCTTCGCGGTGCGCGAAGACTGGGACTGAGTTTCTCACGGTACGCGAGGAAATGAAAATGACGTTCGACTATTTTGTCCTTCGCGCTACGCGAAGGACAGGCCTAGGATCTTCGCGACACGCGCAGGACCCAAGAATAAGCAAAAAACCCTAATTTCTAATTAAAAGAGTTTGCAACCCCCATTCGTCCCCATTCTTCTTCCAGACGATTTTAGAGAGACCAAGGGCGATTTCCAGAGCCAAGGTCAGTTCCGGATCAAGTATTGAAGCTATGCTCGTGTGCCTGACAAGCATGCATGGCTAAGCTGCGTGTGGCTTCATCCCAACGGATGGTTCGTTTAGGCTTCTTGTTTTATTCAGTTACTAGTTTAGATCCCGTGTTTACACACGGGGTGAAACACATCAATATATAATTTTTTTAAATCTTTATGTATATATTTTACATGTTTAAAAATATATTACATATATACTAAGGATAGATACAAACTCAAAATATGTAAAAATTAATATATAATTGGGTTTCAGAAATATAATTTAACTTTCATTACTATTTGATTGAAATAAAAGTTACATAAATAAATTTTAAAGTTTCTTATAATAAGGGATAATTAAAAATAAATGTGTTTTATTAGTATAATTATAATTTTATTTAAAAATTATTATTATTAAAATATGGAAATGCATTAAATAAAAGAGAGAGGCGGGAAAAAAATGATGAGAATGAATATGGAGGCGACACGTGGCAATAGAAAACCTTTATTTATTATATAGTATAGATTTGGAATTTACATCTTCATCTTCATTTTAATATGCTTACTAGCTTAGACCCCGTGTAATATACACGAGTGAAAAATAGCAATACATAAATTTATCAAATTGTATTTATGTATTTTACAGTTGTAAAAATGTATTACTATACATATATTAAGTATATAAAACAAAATTCAAAAACATAAAAAATAATATATAATTCGGTTCTGAAATACGTCAATTACTATTTAATGTAATTTGACTTTCATTTATTATTTGATTGAAAAAAAAATTATATAATTAGATTTTAAAGTTTTTTTATAATAAAGGATAATTTAAAATAAATGTGTTTTATTAGTATAATTATTAATTTATTAAAAGATATGGGTGCATTTAATAAGAGAGAGAAGCGGGAAAAGAATGATGAGATTGAATATTGTGGCGACACGTGTCATACAAAAACCTTTATTTATTATATAGTATAGATTTGTATGCTTGGATCTTGCTAGCTTCTAACAATAGCTTGATAGATTGATGTATTGGTTGAACTAAACAGTTATTTGAATGCTTTGAGTTTATTTGCTTTGCAACTTGTGTTCGGTTGATGACAAAACTGTGTAACCGGGTTGGGTGACTGAAGTGGGTAACTTGGTGTTCATAAATTGGGTATTTGATTTGTGCTAGCTGTGATGAGTTAGTCGTATAGGTTGCTGACAACAGCTTATCTTTAATTACTGTTTCAACTGATTTTCCAACACTATGTCTATGTAGTTTCCATTGAATGACTGAGTATTATATAAATCTAGAACCTGAAGTTTGGGAAGGAGTTACACCTTTGTTGGATACGGGTTTAAATATATACATTTTTGTGTCTTTTTTTGGTTTTGGTTTAATAGTTTAAACAATTATGGGTTTTTGTGAGACAACAAAGAAGAGAAGAGAAAAGAAGAAATAGAACACATGAAAAATAAATAGTGTTGTTTCTAAAACTTGAACATGTGACCTTTACATTTTCTTGCAATGGTTTTCCAATTGCATTAAGGAAACTTTGATTTACACAAAATGAATGTATAAACTGTTGGAATCATGGTACTAGTTTTAACTTTTAAAACATTATTTATTTAAAACCTTTTAAATAAATAAATCAGATCTATTTTAGCGGAAGCGATTTATTAATACCATTGCCAGATCAAATCTGGATTCCTTTTAGTAATCCGATTACACGCGCATAAACAATATTAAAACCAACCATAGGGTGTTTAGATTTATACCTTCGACGATAATCAGGTCCGTAACACCTTAGTTCAACGAACGTCACGCTATATGACATGTACACGAAAAAACACTGCAAAACGTCACACGAATTGGGCACGAGCGAAACGTTCACAACGGCGATAGCGAAGGGGTTTCAGGCGACGATGGGAGGCGGCGGCGTGCGGCGGTGGCCGGTGGCCGACGACGGCGATGCGCAAAGGGGGAGGTGTGGCGCCGATTTGGAGGTGTAGGGGATTAGAATTAGGGTTTTGATTATAATGGTATATTTATAACCATTATAATTACATACCGGTCCCTCTGATATCAACATTTAATACCCCAGTAATAATTAACCTTTAATTATTAAACTCTTGTAATTACTAATTACATATAATTAGTTAAAACATAATCCTTAAATGTTTAACTGATTAAACATTCATTCCTCACAAATAATTAATTAATCAGATAATTAATTATCCCAATCTCCGACAAATATTTCTCTAAATATTTACTCACCATTTATTGTTTCCGTCTTTCGTGAATAATATTTAACAATTAAATATTATATATTTTGTTCGTTGTCTAAGGTGTAACTCTTTGGATCGTACCTTAATAGTAACGTTGACTTAATTGACGATCGGACATCATATATCCAACATAAACTAAATATACTATTGAAAACATATACAAATTTATAAAAACTTCAGGCCTCTCGAAAGACCGGGCCTGGTGACGTGGCCCACCCTGACCCTCCCTTTGGGCCAGGCCTGATTGGTTGGAAAACCCTCTTTTATTCTTGTAACTAGCTTAGAACCCGTGTAATAAATACGGGTGAAAAATATCAGTACATAAAATTGTTAAATCTTTATGTATATAATTTATAGGTGTAAAAATGTATTACATATGCTAAAGATGGAAAACAAAACTCCAAATATGTAAAAATTAATATATAATTGGGTTTCGAAAATACGTTAATTACTATTTAATTTTAATGTAATTTGACTTTCATTTATTATTTGATTGAAAATAAAAGTTACATAAATAGATTTCAATGTTTCTTATAATAAATGATAATTTAAAACAAATTTGTTTTATTAGTATAACTAGGTTAAAATCCCGTATATTACACGGGTTGAATAAATGTAATATTGTATATTAAGTAATAAAAAATTATTTTTTAAAAACTCGTGTTTTACACGGTTTTGAAAATCTCGTGGAATACAATATAATTTGTTAACATATACAATCGTCAAAATATGTCAAGAGATTTATTAATATGAAGATTAGTATTTTATTTAAAAATATATTATTATTAAAAGATAGAAGTATATTTAATAAGAGAGAGATACGAGAAAAAATGACGAGATTGAATATTGATGTGACATGTGATATTTAATAAGAGAGAGATATGGAAAAAAATGATGAGATTGAATATTGAGGTGACATGTGGCATATCAAAACATTTATTTATTATATAGTATAGATTTGTATTTTCTTTAAAAGTATATTATTATTAAAAGATATATGTATATTAAATAAAATAGAGAAGGTGAAAAAATGATAAGAAAGGATATGGAGGTGACACGTGACATGAAAAAAACTTTATTTGTTATATAATTAGTTTAGAAAACTCATGTATTACACGGGTTGAATAAATACAATGTTATACACTTAATAATAAAAAAAATTAAATTACATAGTTTTGTAATACAAATTTTAGAAACGTTATATAGTTATTTTTAAAAAATGTTTTATAAAAATGTTCAATTTCTAAAAATATTTTATTAACAAACCTATTTTCTAAATAAAAAAAGTTTTATAAAAATCATTATTATTTAATAGGAGAGAGGCGAGAAATAAAAAATTATAAAAAAGACAATTAATGAAAATTTGTATAATTAATAGGAGAGATAGTCGGGAAAAAAAATGATAAGGATGCATAGAAGAGTGACAACTGTTCCACTGAAACTTTTATTTATTATATAGTATATATATTAATGATAATTTGGATCACTGACGGGCTACTGGCCCACCCGATCATCTCCACCCCCACATGAAGAAACCCACCATAGGTGAGAAAACCACCTGGCCTAACTTGGACCCCCTTTTAATTTTTGTCACAAGTGGGACTTGAACACAAGACCTCGTCATTTTGATGAAGTCTTGGTATACACCTTTGCGACTAGACTAAGCTAGTGGTTGTTATAACACACACACACACACACACACACACACACACACACACACATATATATATATATATATATATATAGGAGGAGAATCAACTAAGAAGTGTAATTTGGCTAAGAAGCAATCTTAGCCATCCATTTCCTAATAAGGGATGAGATTTAAGTGAGGAAAAAAAAGGTTAGAAGGGTCTCTTTGTAATATCCATTTTTGTTGACTTTTTTCAAGTTCCCCCTCATTTTGTAAACTTCCATAACTTTTTTATACGATATTATTTTTTGAAAAAAATTACACCATAAAATCGAGCATTTTTTTCTCTTTAATTTGAGTATAATGTTGATATATAAAAAACGATGATTTAAAAAATCCAAATCTTTGTTGATTTTTGATAAAACAGCTCTGATAATGGAATCCGTGTTGTTTTCTAGTAAACAACAGCAAACAAGCAAGGAAAATATCACAACAACAAACAAATCAGTACAACATAAAAACAACACAAAAAAAAACAACATAGGTAATTTTATAAAATCATAAATCTGAAATAAAAGTCATCATCTTATAAGAAGAATGTAAGTAATTAAGTTTTAACATTCAACAAAATAAAAAGAATAATGTATTTTATATTTGCGTTTTTCGGTAAATATTGTTGTAGGGAAAAGAATATACCATAAAATACAAGAAAGTGAACTAAACAAACTTCATGTGAATGCGATGAAACTTGGACTAGAACTCAAAATCAAATTTGCAAATGTTTTTGTATATAATACAATCTTAAAAATTTAGTTTTGTTGTGTTGGGTTTTGTTAATTTTTGTGATGGCCAACCTGTGCTGGTTTTGCTTGTGCTGGTTTTAAGATTATATCCTGTCACTTCCAATTGTGTTCTTTGTTTTGTGCTGGTTCGATATATAATCTTAAAAAATTAGTTTTGTTGTGCTGGTTTTGTTTGTGCTGGGTTAGCTAAGAAGAGCAAGTCACACAATTAACCGTGTTGTTTTGGTGATGTTTTATAGTAAAACAACATAATTAATTGTTATGTTTGGTGTTGTTTTATGATAAAGCAGCACAGTTAATAGTGTTGTTTTACAACGCATCACAGTTAATTGTGCCGTTTTACTAGAAACCAGCACATTTACGTAAAGTAGCACAATTTCATTAAGTGTCGATCTTGTTTTTACAAAAAAAATATAGCAATACTATACTCAAATTAAAGGTAAAAAAAAGCTCGATTTTATGGTATAATTTTTTTTAAAAATAAGGTCGTATGAAATAGTTATGTGTGTTTAAAAAAAGTAGGGGCATTTGAAAAAGGTCAACAATTGTGGGTTTTCTAAGAATACCCCTCCACCCCTTATTTTTTCTACACTAAAATCTCTATCATTAATCATCTAATTCAATGGATGAGATTACTTCTTAGGCTTCTTAGCCAAATTACACTTCTTAGGGGAACCATCCCCTATATCTATATCTATACATACTAATAAATAAAGGTTTTGAGGTGCCACATGTCACTCCCTCATGCCTTCTTATATTGGTTTTTCCGCCTCTCTCTCCTAATAAATGCATCACTATCTTATTAAATAATAATTATATTATAAATATATTATTAAAGAAGAATAATAATTATATTAAATAAGAATATATAATAAGAATTCAAAATATAACTAATTAAAGAAAAATACTAATTTGTTACATACACACACATTTTCACTTGATATATCTTGAAACTATCATAATAATCTGACAAGTTAGGACGCATTTATAAATTTATAAGGTTTATCTTTTTTTAATATACAATATCGTGTAATACACTGGATTCTAACCTATTATATAATAAATAAAGGTTTTTACCTACACGTGTCGCCTCCATATTCATCCTCATAGTATTTTTCCCGCCTCTCTCTCTTATTAAATGCACGTCTATTTTTTTAATAATCATATCTTTTTAAGAAAACATTAATTATACTAATAAAACACATTTATTTTAAATTATCACTTATTATAACAAACTTTGAAATCTAATTATGTAACTTTTATTTTCAATCAAATAGTAATGAAAGTCAAATTATATTAAATAGTAATTAACGTATTTTCGAAACTCAATTATATATTAACTTTTACATATTTTAAATTTTGTTTTGTACACTTAGTATATGTAATACATTTTTTTACACATGTAAAATATATACATCAAGATTTAAAAATTTTATTTATTGATATTTTCCAACCCGTGTGTAGTAGACGGGTTCTAAACTAGTATATATATATATATAGGGTTAGGTTATCGTAAAAAGGGTTTTAAAAATAAGAATGGTAAGAAGGATTTTAAGCTTAACATGTGTCATTTTATTGTTTTTAAAGGGAGGGCATAATGGTCAATGTGTAATATACCAGGTCAATGTGTAATACACGAGGTCAATGTGTAATACAAGGTCTGATATTACACAATAATCAGACCTGATATTACACAATTGTAACATCCCGAGTTTTAGAGCACGAGAGAATTCACGAGGAATTAAAACTTAAATAAAAAGAAAGGAAGCGGGCTTGGGCCAGGGTGAATGGGCCGAAAGGGGAAGGGATTGGGCCCTTATAGGCCTCAAGAATAACCCAAAAGCCCCATTTCCATCCTCATTTCCGGATTTTAGAGAGAGAGGAGAGAGAGAGTCTAGAGAGAGAAAGTCCCGTTTTTTTTGGATTAGAGCCTCAAGGATCGTTAGCAAGAGTCTCGTGGGTGTTTAGCAACGAAAAGGAAGTGATTACAAGTGATTACAGGTAACCGATTCTCCTAGATCTGAGTTTTAGTTCGTTTTTGGGTTTTTCAGGTTTTGGGTGAAAAGGTTATGTTTAATCGGATGAAACGGAAAGATAAGCATAGATTTGAGTTCCTTAATGGAAAACGAACGTTTTGAATGCAAACAGGTTCGGGATCTTGAAGTGATCAGACCCGAATGCGAAAGTTAGAGTTTTTCGCCAAGAACAGGTCGTGCGCACTTGCTAAGTGCGCACCGAGCAGGTCCTGCGCACTTGCTAAGTGCGCAGGAAGAGGAACCTGCGCACTTGCTAAGTGCGCAGGGAGGGAAGCCTGCGCACTTGCTAAGTGCGCAGGAAGCAGAGTCTGCGCACTTGCTAAGTGCGCAGGCATCAGGTCTGATTAAGTGAAGTCAGTATGTTAGAATGGTTAAACCATTTAGCGTTGAGTTAAGTCTGATACGTGTCAATTGTCATGATTGTTCATATTGTGTGAGATACAGTAGAAAATTGCAGCTAAGATACCAGGTGAGTTCTAATCCCCTTTTTGCCTTCTTTAGGGGTGGTGTGCATACTTAGTGTAAAGTGTTTATTATATTTTATATATTATAAACTGAAAGGAAAAGTTATGTTTTAGTGAAAAGTTTGAAAGAGGCAAAAGTACGTTTTGAGGAAAGTATATCTATATTATGGCAAGCGTTTACTATATTTTCATATACATAAACAAAGGCATAATATATGTGTTAGTATGTTCAAGTAAAGCAAGATATATATTTTGGCAAGCGTTTACTATATTTTCATATACATAAACAAAGGCATAATATATGTGTTAGTATGTTCAAGTAAAGCAAGATATATATTTTGGCAAGCGTTTACTATATTTTCATATACATAAACAAAGGCATGATATATATGATAAGCTATGTTTCAGAAAGCAAGTTATATTCTATGGCAAGCGTTTACTAGATTTTATATACATAAACAAAGGCATATTATATATGAAAGTTACGAACAAGATTTACAGAAAGTTTTATGAATAGTAAAGTGAACAGTTTTCCCTTCGGGAATGTGTACCAGTTTATAAAGGTCCTTGGGACAGATGTTACTTGTACAAGATGTCAGATATGGGTTTTACCCATTAGTAAGAGTCTTGGTGGCTCGTTAACAATTGTACAATTGGGATGAGTGACGGCGGTTGCTCGGGGGACTACGCAATCCCCCATGTACCAGTTAAGAGGTATTGATCACGAGGACAATACCCGATGTTGATCACGAGGACAACATCGTGTCATGTGGTGTTGCCCGCAAGGACAACATCATTGGGTCACGAGGACCCAGAAGGTATTGATCACGAGGACAATACCAGTATGTAACAGAATTGACGGATAAGCGGTAGTGTCGGTTCATGGTGTAAGCCATGGGGGCATTGACCAGGTACTTGTCGGTTCATGGATGTAAGCCATGAGGGCAGTACAGTAAAGAGGAATTGACGGTTAAGTGGTACTGATCACGAGGACAATACCAGCAGTGATAAGAATTGACGGTTAAGCGGTATTGATCACGAGGACAGTACCAACAGTGACAAGGAATTGACGGATACTTTATGAATGTATTAAATTATGTTTTGAAAAGTGTAGTATGTAAAGTTTTGCCTTAAGGGCAGTATGTATGTATGTATTAGTAAATCTTTTGTATAAATGATTTAAAGTAAACGTTAGAACTCACTCAGCGTTGCTGATTTTTAGTATGCATATCAGTTAAGTGCAGGTTTAGTTGATGGATGTGGATGCTTGGCTTAGAGAGAAGAGTTACCCGAAGATCAGTGTCTGACATCCAGATTATGTTTTATGTTATGTTTTAAGTTGATGTTGTTAGAGACAAGTGGTATTAGATATGTTTATGTTTCTTTTGATTATGTTGATTAAGGCAAGTTTCAGTTGTATTTGGCTAGCTATGTTTAGACATGCTATGTTTCCGCTGCGTATGTTGAGATTTTAAAACGTTTCCGCTGTGTTAATGAATGTCTTATGTTTAAAAGTGCTATGTGTTGATGAGTAAATCCAATAAGTGAGGTCTCCCGGGTTTGGGGCCTCACAAGTTGGTATCAGAGCCATAGTTTGAGAGATTTGGACATCCCCGATGTTCAGACTTAAACTGAGAATGGGACAAGTAGCGGATGCCAGTAACGGGTAACTCAAGCCAAAGCACCAGAAGTGTATAGTAAGTAAAGTTTCTTTCCTAGTTTTAGAGTGTCAAGATAAGAATAGAGGCTTTAGTGGAATCATGAAAGCGAATAAATGGAAAACGAGAAGTGATGTAATGGTTAATTGCAGATGGCCAGTGTATATTAACATCTTACCTTACTTATTGTGTTCTACATATTCCCTAGCATGATGAAATTAAATCTTTTGTTCTCTATCTTTCAGTTAGAAATGGCTAGACGTGGAGGAATTAGAGGAAGTGGAGGAGGAAGACGTGGTGGACGTACAGGCCGCCGCGGTGGAACTAGCATAAATCAAATGATCGAGGGGAGTGTCCACACTACCCATACTGACACAGAGGTTAGTCAGCACAATGTTGAACATGCGGAAGGAGATGACCAGACATTTGAGTTTGAACCAGTAGTACAAGCAGCTATTAGCCGCGAGTTTACCCGATTGCTGAAAGAAACCTTACCGGCAATACTAGACGAAGCGTTGAGGAAGGCTAAGGAGAACTCCAATGTAACCCCAGCTACTGAAGGGCCAGTGGTGCTTCCAGCCATGGGAGGACCAGTTCTGGTGGAGAATGTTGCACCGCCTACTCGCGGATGCGATTACAAGGCATTTCGTGGTTGTGATCCCCCTGAGCTAACTGGGGAGAAAGAAGCAGCAAGTACTTTAGATTGGATCAATGGCATGGAATCCACCATCAGCCTCAGTGACTGTCGACCGGATCAAGCGGTCAGGTTCGCAGCTAAGTCACTAAAGGGAGAGGCAGCACACTGGTGGGAGACTGTGAAACAAGCGAAGGGTGACCAAGCGGTCGAACTAATGAGGTGGAATGATCTGAAAGCGTTAGTAATTGAGAAGTTTTGTCCTAAGAACGAAGTCCACAAGGTGGAGAGAGAGTTCCTGACATTGCAAGCCGGACTAATGACTCACAGACAATATACGTCCAAGTACAACGAACTGGCACGCCTGGTGCCTCATCTTGTAACCACAGAGGAGAGGAGGATTCATTATTATGTTCAAGGGTTGCCTCCAAAGATACGTACCTTTGTAAGGGCCAACACACCGAGTACCTTTGAGTCGGTGGTTGTTTTGAGCGGAGTTGTCTATGATGACATTGCCTCTGAAGTCATTTCTGAAACACCTAAGAAACAAGCACCTAGGCGGACTGGGGAGGAACTTCAGGGTCCTAGTGATAGGAGGTCAAGGTTAGAAGCAGAGGGTCTGTGTGGAAAGTGTGGGAGAAGGCACGGAGGAGAGTGCAGAGCTGGGCAAGCGGGTTGCTTTAAGTGTGGAAAGTTTGGACACCAATCACGTGACTGCACGGCGAAGCCTAAGTGCCACAACTGTGGGGAGCCAGGGCATTTGAGCAGAGATTGTAGAAAGCGCAAAGAGCCGGAAGCGGGAGGATCCGGAAGGGGTAAGGGTGCAGAGAAAGAACCTTACATCAACAAGGCCACAGCAAGGGCTTACCAGATGACTCAGTAAGGTACGTTGCAAACTCTTATTCGTGATATACCAAGTTTATGTTATTATTTCCTTAAATGATTAGTTAGCCCCATCAGCTTAGAAGCCTTAGAACTGGATATTTCCTTGATTAGACCCTCAGCGGTAGTTAATCACAATGGCCTTCATGACCAAGCTGCCTTGCATAGCTACGGTTTATGCCACCCATTCTGTGATTTGCTATCAGTATAGCTTATGGCAGGTTTCGAGGACGAAACCTATTGTAAGGAGGGTAGACTTGTAACATCCCGAGTTTTAGAGCACGAGAGAATTCACGAGGAATTAAAACTTACATAAAAAGAAAGGAAGCGGGCTTGGGCCAGGGTGAATGGGCCGAAAGGGGAAGGGATTGGGCCCTTATAGGCCTCAAGAACAACCCAAAAGCCCCATTTCCATCCTCATTTCCGGATTTTAGAGAGAAAGGAGAGAGAGAGTCTAGAGAGAGAAAGTCCCGTTTTTTTTTTATTAGAGCCTCAAGGATCGTTAGCAAGAGTCTCGTGGGTGTTTAGCAATGAAAAGGAAGTGATTACAGGTAACCGATTCTCCTAGATCTGAGTTTTAGTTCGTTTTTAGGTTTTTCGGGTTTTGGGTGAAAAGGTTATGTTTAATCGGATGAAACGGAAAGATAAGCATAGATTTGAGTTCCTTAATGGAAAACGAACGTTTTAAATGCAAACAGGTTCGGGATCTTGAAGTGATCAGACCCGAATGCGAAAGTTAGAGTTTTTCGCCAAGAACAGGTCGTGCGCACTTGCTAAGTGCGCACCGAGCAGGTCCTGCGCACTTGCTAAGTGCGCAGGAAGAGGAACCTGCGCACTTGCTAAGTGCGCAGGGAGGGAAGCCTGCGCACTTGCTAAGTGCGCAAGAAGCAGAGTCTGCGCACTTGCTAAGTGCGCAGGCATCAGGTCTGATTAAGTGAAGTCAGTATGTTAGAATGGTTAAACCATTTAGCGTTGAGTTAAGTCTGATACGTGTCAATTGTCATGATTGTTCAGATTGTGTGAGATACAGTAGAAAATTGCAGCTAAGATACCAGGTGAGTTCTAATCCCCTTTTTGCCTTCTTTAGGGGTGGTGTGCATACTTAGTGTAAAGTGTTTATTATATTTTATATATTATAAACTGAAAGGAAAAGTTATGTTTTAGTGAAAAGTTTAAAAAAAGCAAAAGTACGTTTTGAGGAAAGTATATCTATATTATGGCAAGCGTTTACTATATTTTCATATACATAAACAAAGGCATAATATATGTGTTAGTATGTTCAAGTAAAGCAAGATATATATTTTGGCAAGCGTTTACTATATTTTCATATACATAAACAAAGGCATAATATATGTGTTAGTATGTTCAAGTAAAGCAAGATATATATTTTGGCAAGCGTTTACTATATTTTCATATACATAAACAAAGGCATGATATATATGATAAGCTAAGTTTCAGAAAGCAAGTTATATTCTATGGCAAGCGTTTACTAGATTTTATATACATAAACAAAGGCATATTATATATGAAAGTTACGAACAAGATTTACAGAAAGTTTTATGAATAGTAAAGTGAACAGTTTTCCCTTCGGGAATGTGTACCAGTTTATAAAGGTCCTTGGGACAGATGTTACTTGTACAAGATGTCAGATATGGGTTTTACCCATTAGTAAGAGTCTTGGTGGCTCGTTAACAATTGTACAATTGGGATGAGTGACGGCGGTTGCTCGGGGGACTACGCAATCCCCCATGTACCAGTTAAGAGGTATTGATCACGAGGACAATACCCGATGTTGATCACGAGGACAACATCGTGTCATGTGGTGTTGCCCGCAAGGACAACATCATTGGGTCACGAGGACCCAGAAGGTATTGATCACGAGGACAATACCAGTATGTAACAGAATTGACGGATAAGCGGTAGTGTCGGTTCATTGTGTAAGCCATGGGGGGCATTGACCAGGTACTTGTCGGTTCATGGATGTAAGCCATGAGGGCAGTACAGTAAAGAGGAATTGACGGTTAAGTGGTACTGATCACGAGGACAATACCAGCAGTGATAAGAATTGACGGTTAAGCGGTATTGATCACGAGGACAGTACCAACAGTGACAAGGAATTGACGGATACTTTATGAATGTATTAAATTATGTTTTGAAATGTGTAGTATGTAAAGTTTTGCCTTAAGGGCAGTATGTATGTATGTATTAGTAAATATTTTGTATAAATGATTTAAAGTAAACGTTAGAACTCACTCAGCGTTGCTGATTTTTAGTATGCATATCAGTTAAGTGCAGGTTTAGTTGATGGATGTGGATGCTTGGCTTAGAGAGAAGAGTTACCCGAATATCAGTGTCTGGCATCCCGATTATGTTTTATGTTATGTTTTAAGTTGATGTTGTTAGAGACAAGTGATATTAGATATGTTTGTGTTTCTTTTGATTATGTTGATTAAGGCAAGTTTCAGTTGTATTTGGCTAGCTATGTTTAGACATGCTATGTTTCCGCTGCGTATGTTGAGATTTTAAAACGTTTCCGCTGTGTTAATGAATGTCTTATGTTTAAAAGTGCTATGTGTTGATGAGTAAATCCAATAAGTGAGGTCTCCCGGGTTTGGGGCCTCACAACAATGAAGTGATATTACTCAATGAGCATATTACACAATGAGCATATTACACAATGACCTGACATATTTGAGCGAATTACACAACAATGAGCGAATTACACAATGTGCTAGAAAACGTAAAACACAATGATGAAAAATATTTGACACAATGAACTTGTATTACACAATGACCTGACTAATTACATAATGAACTTGTATTACACAATGACTTGACTAATTACACAATGAACTTGTATTACACAATAACCAGACGTGGTATTACACAATGAACTTGTATTACACAATGAACTTGTATTACACGATAAACTTGAATTACACAATGACCTGACTAACTAGACAATGAGTTGGAAAACGTAAAACACAATGATAAATACATATGACACAATGAACTTGTATTACACATTGAACTTGTATAACACAATGAACTTGTATTACACAATGACTTGACTAATTACACAATGAACTTGTATTACACAATGACCAGATATTACACAATGACCAGACGTGGTATTACACAATGACCAGACGTGGTATTACACAATTAACTTGTATTACACGATGAACTTGTATTACACGATGAACTTGTATTACACAATGACCTGACTAACTACAAAATGAGCTGAAAAACGTAAAACACAATGATAAATACATATAACACAATGAACTTGTATTACACATTGAACTTGTATAACACAATGAACTTGTATTACACAATGAACTTGTATTACACAATGAACTTGTATTACACAATGACTTGACGTATTACACAATGACCTTGTATTACACAATGACCAGACATGGTATTACACAATGAACTTGTATTACACAATGAACTTGTATTACACGATGAACTTGTAATACACAATGACCTGACTAACTACACAATGAGCTGGAAAACGTAAAACACAATGATAAATACATATAACACAATGGACTTGTATTACACATTGAACTTGTATAACACAATGAACTTGTATTACACAGTGACCTGACTAATTACACAATGACCTGACTAATTACACTATGAACTTGTATTACACAATGACCAGACGTGGTATTACACAATGAACTTGTATTACACGACGAACTTATATTACACGACGAACTTGTATTACACAATGACCTGACTAACTACACAATGAGCTGAAAAACGTAAAACACAATGATAAATACATGTAACACAATGAACTTGTATTACACAATGACCAGACGTGATATTACACAATGAATTTGTATTACACAATGAACTTGTATTACACATTGAACTTGTATTACACAATGAACTTGTATTACACATTGACCTGACTAATTACACAATGAGCTGAAAAACGTAAAAAAAAATTTCCTTTTGTTTATAACGACACTATACTCGTTTTAAAGATAAAAAAACGCTCGTTTTTATGGTGTAATTTTTTTGAAAAAATAATGTCGTATGTAAAAGTTGTGAACGTTTAAAAATGATGGGGAAACTTGATAAAAAGTCAACAAAAGTAGTCAAGACTAAAATACCCTTCCAACAACTTTTTCTCTTACAATTTAATCTCAATCATTAAATCTTTTCTACAATTTAATCTAATGGCCATAAATCATTCTCACCCTTCTTACAATTAAAATACTTTTTACCTGAACCTAATCATATATATATATATATATATATATATATATATATATTTGGTTTTCTTTCCATGGCTAACGATTTGCTAGCCGGTGGGGTTTCTATATAATCTCTTTGTTCGCAAAAAGAGATAATTATGATTCGATAATTCATATTTCGGCTCTATTTACTTACATATATGATTCGATTTATTTATTGTGACATTATTGTTGTATCATTTGTTACATTATTGCTCTAATTATATGACCTCACACCCGTTATCGTTTACACCTAGGTTTATATTTTATCATTAGCTTAGAACCCATGTAATATATACACAAGATGAAAAATATCAATACATATTTTTTTTTAATGTTTATGTATATATTTTACATGTGTAAAAATGTATTACATACTAGGTTGTAATCCCGTGTATTACACGGGTTGAATACATGTAATATTATATACTAAGTAATAAAAATTTATGACTTTAAAAACATATGTATTACACCGGTTGAATAAACCCGTGTATTACACATATAATAGAATCTGTTAACATATACACAAGTCAAAATATGTCTTTAAAAATGTATTTTGACGTGACATTTATAATTTTGTTAAGTTGATTTTTAAAGCATTTTTTTAAATCGGGTATTTGTTTTTTTTATATAATTGATAAATGTTAGTTAATAATAAATTCATTTAGTTAATAATATATAATAATTACCAAAACACCCTTTATTTTAACCGGAATATTTAAGGTAGTTAGTGGCAGGGAGCAAAATGGTAATAAAATGTTAAACTCAATAAGTGTTTTGACCATTTTAAAACTGTTTGAGCAAAATGATTAAAATGGTCAAACCACATGAAGCAAAAACGAAGTTTACTCTAATAAGTATCAATAATCTATACTTTATAATAAATAAAGGTTTTGGTGACACAAATTTTTCCGCCTCTCTCTCCTATTAAATACTCAAACTTTCTTTAATTGCTTTTTTTTTTCGTCTCCCTCTTCTGTTAAATAATAATAATTAATATAATTTTTTTTATAAAACGTTTTTTTATCTAAAAAAATTTAGATTTGTTCATAAAACATTGTTAGAAATTGAACATTAATTTCATTCTTTTTATAAAACATTTTCAAAAAGTAATTATATGACGTCTCTAAAATTTGTATTAAAAAGCTATGCAATATGCTATAAATATATAATATGTAAATATTTATTATTAAATATAATATTGTATTTATTCAGCTCGTGTAATGCACGAGGTTTCTAACCTAGTTAAATTAATATTTAATAGGAGATAGAGGCGAGAAAAACATGTTAAGGATGCACCAGAAATTGACATTTGTCCCCTAATTTACTTGTTTATTAAGTACTACAGATATACTAAAGATTTAAAACAAAATTCAAAATATATAAAAATTAATATATAATTGGGTTTCTAAAATACGTAAAGTTCGATTTAAATTAACTATTTGACTGAAAATAAAAGTTACATAATTAGATTCAAAGTTTTGTATAATAAATAATAATTTTAGAATAAATGTGTTGTATTAGTATAATTTGTATTTTATTTAAATATATATTATTATTAAAAGACAGAAAGTGTATTTAATAAAAGAGGGATGTGAGAAAAAAATGATGAAAAATGAATATGAAGGCGACACATATTATTAAGAAACCTTTATTTATTATATAGTATAAATTTGTATACTAAGATATTCTAGTGTTAATAACTTAGTGATCTAGTACTACGACAATTCTCTACTATATATGATAATAATATGGTTCAAACCTAGTAGATTTCATACCCAGTTTATGCTATTTACGTTTGATTAGATGTCTCTAAGATATTATATTAACATTTAAAAATATTGTAATTTTTTATATATAATCAAGATTCTACAGGCAAAGTGTTGGATATGAAAATTTGACATAAGGGTGAAGGGGGCACAACCTTCATCAAAATTTTACCCTCACAAACTAACCAATGAGGTTGTGTCATCTCACTTTAACCATTTTCCTACCCTAATACCTTAAAGCGAAGGGGACACAACCCTAACAAAACTAATTTTTTATTTTTTTTCTTTTTTTAAGTAAAACAAATAATAATAATTAAAATAAATTCATTAATAAAAAAAGTACATTAAAAATAAAAAAAAAGTACATTACAAATAAAAAAACACTAAATTTAAAAAATACATAAAAATAAATCTAGAAAACACAAGGCCACCCGTATCGATTAACTATTTCACGTTTTCGTTTTAGAACTATTTCCAACATCGGTCCGGTCACATGATTGTGAGGATCCGTAAACATTACGGGCATTTGAGTGGGAATTTCACCATACGGATAATATGGGTGTTGTATTGGTTGAGTAGGTTGTTGTGTTGACGGGTTTTGGCTAGAACCGGCCTTTAATTTTTTTCGAGTACAGGCTTTTGACTTTTTGAAGTCCATGATTTTAAGTAAAAAAATGATAAAAAGAAATATTTTTTGGTGTGAAAATTATGGTATAATTGTATTATATATATAGAAAAAAAAAAGTTTTTTTTTAATTTAAATATAGCAACGGCTACATCTCACAAGTTCCATTCAGGTAAATGTACCCGCGCGGGTTCCTTACCCAATAGCCTTACCCGAGAACTCCCCGTTCACCCAATACCTTTTGTTTTGTTTTACCATGTCTTCACCAAACTCTATCATCACCTCTTGTTGGCCCACTCAGTGACACGTTGACATCTGGCTGATGCTAATATCTTAAACCTGAGATCATCACACATCTCTTATTGTTGCCTTTTAAAAAAAAATAAAAAATTCATCAAACACGTCTTATTGTTTTTTCAGTTATTTAAATTAGGGGTTAATGTATTTAGTTGGAAGTTCCAACGCGTGGAATTAAATTGGGGAAGAATTCATATTCTATGGCTTCTTGTTTGACCAAGAGAAGACTCAAGTATTTATATATAATTTTTATTTCAATTTGTGTTTGTAAATGAGAGATTCTAATTCGACACAGAATATTGCTATTTGGACACGTCGCCGGACCTATACTCCTCGTATAGGTTAATACGGGGCGTATAGCCCCTAACCTTAAAAAACAGACCTGCAGGTGTCAGTTCTGGTCTGGCGGCTGACCCTATACGACCCATATAGGTCTATACGCCACCTCTTTTTTTCAAACTTGAGCAAATTTTGATCTGTATATAGACAGTATAACCCTATACGCAGAAGCCTATACGCACCATATAGGCCTATACGCCGAGTATAGACCTATACGACACATATAGGTCTATACGCCACCTATTTTTTGAAAACTTGAGCAAATTTTGATTTGTATATGGAGAGTATAGCCATATACGCAGAAACCTATACGTACCCTATAGGCCTATACGACCCCTATACGCCACCTATAAGTTTTTTATACATGTTAATGTTTGACGTATTAATCTAGTTGTATGTTTATTTCTTTAATTATTCGCTCTTAAAACCACCTCTTAGTGGGCTTTACTATACGATGCGATACGATACTAAGGTATACTATACTATACTACACTAAGCTAGACTATACTATTCTATACTATATTACACTATACTATACTAAGCTATATACTATACTATATTACACTATACTATACTAAGCTATAATATACTATGCTATACTAAGTTATACTATCATATACTAAGCTATACTATACTAAGCTATACTAAGCTATACTAAACTTTACTATACTATACTATCTTATACTATACTATACTACGCTATACTATCGTATACTATACTATACTAAGCTATATTATATTATACCAAGTTATATTATACTATACTAAGCTATACTATCATACACTAAGTTATACTATACTATTCTAAGCTACACTATCCCATACTAAGCTATAGTATACTATACTAAGCTATACTGTCCTATACTAAGCTTAGTGTAGTATAGTATATTATAGCTTTAGTATAGTATAATATAGCTTAGTATAGGATAGTATATCTTAGTATAGTATAGTGTAGTATAGTATAACTTAGTGTAGTATAGCTTAGTATAGTATAGCTTAGTGTAGTATAGTATAGTATAGTATAGTATAGCTTAGTATAGTATAGTATAATATCGTACCGTCTCGTATAGTAAAGCCCACCAAGAGGTGGTTTTAGGAGCGAATAATTAAAGAAATAACTATACCACTAGATTAATACGTCAAAAATTAACATGCATCAAAATCTCATAGGTGACGTATAGGGGTCGTATAGGCCTATATGTGGCCTATAGACTTATGCGTATAGGGCTATACTCACCATATACAAATCAAAATTTGCTCAAGTTTGAAAAAAATATGTAGCGTATGGACCTATATGGGTCGTATAGGGGTCGTATAGGCCTATATGGGGCGTATAGACTTCTGCGTATAGGGCTATACTCACCATATACAAATCAAAATTTGCTCAAGTTTGAAAAAAAAAGGTGGCGTATAGACCTATATGGGTCGTATAGGGTCAGCTGCCAGACCAGAACTGACACTTGCAGGTATGATTTTTAACGTTAGGGGCTTTACGCCCTGTATTGACCTATACGAGGAGTATAGGTCCGGTCCATTTAACAATTCCCGTGTGCCATTAATAGTCCCCTTGTAAATCTCATATTGTCTCCATCATAGCTTCGTACATGTGGATTGGTCAACGTTTGTATTAAGTTGAAATAAAAAATATGGTAGAAGATAACAACTTTTTTAACGAATATGTAAAGGGTTAGCTATACACCCCCTTTCCTTATATATACAGGGCTGGCCTCAAGGGGGGCAAAGTAGGCTACGGCTCTAGACCCAATAACCCGAGGTCCGAAATTTTAAATTATATATATATAGGGAGGTTCAAATAAGAAGTATAATTTGGTTAAGAAGCCTAAGAAGTAATCTCATTCATTCAATTGGATGATGAAGGGTAGAGATTTAAGTATATAAAAAATAATGAGTGGAAAGGTATTTAAGTAATATCCACTTTTGTTGACTTTTTCAACTTCCCCCACTTTTTTTAAACGTTCACAACTTTTTCACAGGACATTATTTTTAAAAAAAAATTACACCATAAAATCGAGCGTTTTTTTATCTTTATATTGAGTATAGTATTGCTATATTTTTTTTTTTGCAAAAACAAAAACGATACTTAATGAAATTGTGTTAATTTACGTAATTGTGCTGGTTTCTCGTAAATGTGCTGGTGTCTGGTAAAACAGCACAATTTAGCATATTAAAAATTTGTTGTTTTCTGGTAAAACATCACAATTTACGTAAATGTACCGGTTTCTTTAATGTGTGCTACTTTTACTCAATTATTATGTGCCTAATTTGGTAGCATTCTTTAAAAATTAAAATTTAAAGCACCCATACACCAAAAAGCCGGTTCAGTGGTAGGCAACAAAAAACTTATGTATCAAAATGTTGTTTTGTGCTGGTTTTGTTTTGTGTTGGTTTGATATACTAGTTTTGTTTGTGCTTGGTTAGCTAAGAAAAGCAAGTTACACTATTAACTATGTTCTTCTAGTGTTGTTTTATATTAAAACAACACAATTAATTGTTATGTTTGGTGTTTTTTAATGATAAAGCGGCACAGTTAATTGTGCTGTTTTACAATGCAGCACGGTTAATTGTGATGTTTTACTAGAAACCAACACATTTACGTAATGTAGCACAATTTTACTAAATGTTGATTTTGTTTTTACAGTAAAATATATCAATATTATACTCAAATTAAAGGTAAAAAAGCTCGATTTTATGGTGTAAATTTTTTTAAAAAATAAGGTCGTATGAAAAAGTTATGTACGCTTAAAAAAGGGGGTGGGGGATTTTAAAAAATCAACAGTTGTGGGTTTTCCAAGAATGTCATCCATCCCTTATTTTTCTACACTTAAATCCATACCTTTGATCATCCAATTGAATGGATGGGATTGCTTCTTAGCCAAGTAGCACTTATTAGAGGAACCATCCCATATATATATAGGGGAAGGATAAAGAGAAAACCACAAAGTTAGGCGAAAACCACTAAAACAATGTGTAATATTATGGGTTATGTATACGTAAACGCAATTTTTTTGTTTTTTGTTTACGTATACGTAACACTATGGGTTACGTATACGTAAACCAATATTTAAATATTTTTTTGGTAAAAATGTGTAATATTACATTGATACTCTTATAAAAAAATAAAAATAAAATAAAAAATAAATATTATTTTATTTTTAGTTAAAATTGGTTTTTTAGTGGTTTTCTCGGTTTTCGCCTAACTATGTGGTTTTCTCTGGAACCCTCCACTATATATATATATATATATATATATATATATATATATATATATATATATATATATGTAGAGGTTCCGCTACAAATGGTAAAAACCCTACAAAGTCTAGGAAGGACTGCTGGCATGCCACGTGGCCTTTTTTAAATTTTGGGCGGGATGGCATTTTCGTCTTTTGCAGTTGAAGCTTATTTGGGAAATCGTATTAGATTAGGAATGTAACTGAATTTGCGCATATCACGTATCATGGAGTTTATGTTTTCCTATTTTAATCGATCAATCGAATTCTGATCGATCTCTCGTATAAGTTCGATCTTCCAATTTACTGATTCATTTCATTAATTCTTCCATCTGCCATGGCGAATGCTATAATTGACGACGGAGAAGGTATATTTGTTGATTCTTAGTGTTTTTAGCTCAATTTTCAGAGGTGAATGGATATGTTATTCATATATTAGGTTTTGATGACTATAATTGATGTGTGTTTTTCAGTTGTGGTGTTTTATGTTTTCATTAATTATTTTTTTTTAAATCATGTTTTGACGAATATAATTGTGTTGTGTTGCTTGGTTATGGCGTTTTGTTATTTCATCCATCAATGCTCTCGTTTTTTTCATTACCGTAGGTATATGTTATTTTATATGGCGTTTTTTTTTATTTTTACGTTTATGTTTGTTGTTCATTAGTGATAATTTTTCTAGTGAATATAACTGAGTTTGTTTTTTGTACATTTATTTGTTGATTCTTAGCGTTTTTAGGTCAATTTTCATAGGTGAATGAATATGCTATTCGTATATTAGGTTTTGATGAGTATAAATGATGTGTGTTTGTTCGGTTATGGCGTTTTATGTTTTCATTAATTATTGTTCTTTATATCATGTTTTGATGAATATAATTGTTTTGTGTTGCTCTGTTATGACGTTTTGTTATTTCATCCATCAATGCTCGAGTTTCTTTTCATTACAATAGGTATATTTTATGTTATATGGCATTTTTTTATAAATTTTACATTGATGTTTTGTTCTACATGTCTAAAATGCCATGTGCATGCCATGGCGTTTTAGACATTATGTTATGGATATGTTATATGGCGTTTTTTATAAATTTTACATTGATGTTTTGTTGTTCATTAGTGATAACTGTTCTAGTGAATGTAACTGAATTTGTTTTTTGTACATTCTGTTGATATGGTGGTTTACTCGATTCTAGTTTCTGTTGATATGATTTTAGGGATTAGTTATTATGTTGTGTTTTATGATTCTTTTTTATGTGTTATGGATATGACGTTTTATCATGCTTTTAAATTAGAATTTTAGTTTATGTCGTTTTTAAACTAGAATTTTAGTTTATGGCGTTTTAATATATTTGTTATTGTATATGGTGTTTTTAGATATATTTGTACATTATTTAACCATATTTATTATTATAGGTTTTCTAAACAATAGTGCTAGTGGAATTGAAAATATTTCCCCAATTTCAGGAAGAAAGTTTTACATACCTGCAGTTATTGAAGAATTAAGGCCAAAATGTGGAATGTTTTTTGAGTCCTTGGAACAATCATATTCATTTTATCAAAAGTATGCCATTTCTAGTGGTTTTGCTATGCGTAAGGGTTCAAAATACGATGGTCGTGTCAGTAAATTAAAATATTTTGTTTGTTCTAAGGAGGGTTTTTGTAAAAGTAGAAGTGTGGATACATTAACCGAGACTGCCAAAAAGAAGGCTGTCCGAGTTAATTCTTCAAAAAGAACCGGATGTGGTGCACTGATTCGATTGGCAAATATTGATGGGAAGTGGAAGATTTATAAATTTGTTGAGCAGCATAATCATTGTTTTGTTGATGAACATGACATGCATTTCTTAACATCTTCAAGGAAATTGACTCATTTATAGAAGCATGTGATTCATAGTATGCCCATGATTAATATTGGGCATGTTAAGGCTTTTAATATAACGAGAACTATATTTGATGGTTTTGAAGAAGTTGGATCAACAAAGGAAAATTACAAAAATTTCAAGAGGGAGATCAATTTGTTTATTGGTGAATATGATGCTGAAATGGTTGTTACCCAACTCATGAGGAAGAAAGAATATCTTTCAAATTATTCTGCTGACTATTTTACGAATGATAATAATGTGTTGAAGGGATTGTTTTGGGCTGATGATCTAGCTAAGAAAAATTATGTTGTTTTTGGTGAAGTGATGTCTTTTGATGCTACATATTGATCTAACAAGTACGTATTTTGTTTCAATTTTTTTAATGGAATATGTTGTGTTTTACTATATTATAGGTTTAGTTTTGTTATTAACTTTTTTATTTTTTAGGTATTCAATGGTTTTTGTGCCTTTTACTGGTATAGACAATCACAATAACAATGTGACATTTGGGGCTGCTTTATTGGGTTCAGAAACTACTGACACATATGTTTGGTTGTTGAAGAATTTTCTCAAAGCATTTGGAAAAGAACCTAAAGTAGTCGTTACCGACCAGAATCCAGCTATGAGGAAAGCTATTGAGGAAGTTTTTACTAAAAGTCGTCATAGGTTATGCACGTGGCATGTGATGAACAAACTCTCGATGAAGGTAACTTTCTTGATAAATATATTTTTTGCTTTTTTGTTTTCGTTGTGTTCTTATTTTGGTAGAAAAATAATTGTTGATAAATATATTAATGTTTATGGTGTTTTTGTTCAATATGTTTATGGCGTTTTTGTTCAATATCTTTATGGCGTTTTTGTTCTTTTTACCACATGCTTGTGACATTTTAGTATATTTGTTATTGTTGTATTATAGGTTGGTGCAAATTTATGCAATTCTACTGATTTCAAAGAAGATATATGCAGTATTGTTTGGACTGACGCTCTCACACCCGAGCAGTTTGCTAGTGGATGGGCATCTCTTATTGAGAAGTTTAACCTTTCAGATAATGAATGGTTGGTTGATATGTTTGATTTAAGACACTCATGGATTCCAGCCTTTTATAGGGATGAGTTTATGTCTGGTCTTATGCGAACAACATCGAGATTAGAAAGCGAGAATCATTTCTTTGGGCAAGTTTGTAACTCAAGGTGTACTTTAGTTGAGTTTTTGAGCCATTTTGAAACAGCTATGGATTCTCAAAGACATACGCACAGGAAGAATGACCATGACACACGTTATACTTATCAAAAAATTTTAACAGATTTTGTTTTGGAGAAGCAAGCTGCAATGATATATATGAAGAATGTTTTTTTGGATGTTCATCATGAGATATTAAAAATTAATAAACGCCTAAATGAAAAAAAAATTGAGCTGGGGGATTTTGTTAAGTTTCTTTTGAAATATTTTGAACAACCATTATGCCCATTGTTTGAGGTAATATTTCCTTATTGATACTGTTTTACTAAAATGACTTTGTTTTGTTATTTGGATTATGGCGTTTTATAACTCATGGTGTTTTAGTCGTGTTCAATTTATGTTGGTTCATGGCGTTTTATACATGTTCAATTTATATTGTTTTTGTTGGTTCATGGCGTTTTAGACATATTCATAACTTATTTGGAATATGACGTTTTATAACCCACGGCGTTTTGTAGTACAATGTATGTTGTTTTAGGTTGTAACCCATGGCGTTTTATGTTGGTTCATGGCGTTTTATACACGTTCAATTTATGTTGTTTTTGTTGGTTCATGGCGTTTTAGACATTTTCATAACATATTTGGATTATGGCGTTTTAACAATTTTTTCATCTTCATTTTATATGCAGGTTATGTTTCGAAAGAATGACATGACAATATACTGCAGCTGCAGGCGTTATGAACAGTTGGGTTTGTTTTGTAGGCACATTTTCTACGTTTTGAAGTTGAGTGATATAAGAGAATTTCCCAAAAATGATGTGCTTAGAAGATGGACCAGAGAAGCTGTCCCTAATAGTTCCGGTCATGTTTCTATTAATCGAGGATTATATATGGAGGGTGACAATGGTGCTAACGCCTTAATTCATGAGATTATGCTTTCTACAGAGTACACCTTAAACCGTCTCTCTAGCAATATGGGTGAACTATCCCTGTATAATGAATATGTTAAAAGTTACATGGCTAAGGCTGATGAGGTTCAGATTGTCGCACCTCCTCCTAGTAAAAGGGACAGGGTTGCTGAGTTGATTGGCCATACACAATCAAGTCAACATCCTGTAAGAAATCCTGTTGGGATAAGGAATAAAGGTTGTGGCGTGCATAAATTTTTGAAGTCTAAAAAGGAAGAAGCGACTATTAAAGCAGGCAAGAAATCTAGGCAATGTCAAAATTGCAAAGAATATGGACATTATGCTACAACTTGTCCTTCTGAAAATTTGAAGAAACTGAATAAAAGTTCAAGCTCTTTAAGTTTTGATACTTGGAATTCAAAATAGATATATTTTGGCGTTTTCTCATTCCCATTAGACATTTATTGCGTTTTACCATACAATGGAATATTGTTATGGCGTTTTATCTGGGTAGATATATTGTGGCGTTTTATCTAGGTAGATATATTGTGGTGTTTTATCATTTATCATTCCCAATAAATATATTGTTGCGTTTTACCATTACCATTAGTCATGGTGTTTTTTCTGGGTATGTTCATATTAATAGTGTTTTCAAGTCTTAATATAACCATTAGTAATGGCGTTATAATTATTGCCATTAGTCATGTTGTTTTACTAAATATTAATATAAAACAATGGTTATTTATTTATTTATTGTATGTGATTTCTCTAAGTGTGGCGTTTTACCTCACAAACATAATGTTCTGGTTTTTTTTCATCATCCTCCCCTATATCTACATTGTCTACATCCTGCTATTTTAAATATTTCATCAGTCACATACAACTAAACTTTCACATCATACAAACGAACATTTTCATTCATTATATTAGTAGTTAGTAATATTCACCATTCAAAAGATAAAGTAATTGTCTGAAACTGTAAATCACAAGTTTGTTTTCCAAACATACCAAATGTAAATTAATTTGCAAACTGAGCCAATCTCTCTGAAATCCTAACATCTGATGTTCGTTCAAGTTCAAGACTTACGTTACGGTCCTCTGACAAGTATTACTTGGAGTCCTTTATCAACCATTCCTTATTTTCATTGATTTCATGCAGAACAATCTTTGTTGCATATTTTCTATGCAAGTCGTTCAATTGTTGCTGCTGAGCATTGTTATCTTCTTCCTCTTTGCAGAAACCACATTCCCATTCATCTTGCTTCCCTTTGTATGTTTCCATGTGTCTCATCAAGAAAACACCACAGTCCTTGTTATTTTCTGTTCTCCATTTCATTTCAACCCTTTCTATTTTGGACTTTTTGATGTGGACTCCACTCGGATGTTCAGCTGATATCAAGTAGTTTCCAAATGCAGTTCTCTGGAAAAAGATATAACATGTAACTTAATATGTTATATGTACCTGATAACGACAATACTATTTGTTTGGTTTCTTACCATTTTTTCAGGCCAGCCATTGTACTTATCAGACATTGTCAAGGATGTCGATCGCATGTGTTTTCAAGTTAAAGCACATCAGGTAGAAATGTTCTTTATATATTACTGGAATGAAGACAAGTTCAAATGCATTGATATTTGATATCCAACCTCTTCCAACACTATCGTCATATTACGATGAAATCCAATCTTCCTGTCGTTGCTACTTTTGTCGTAAGTATCTCTGTTATGTTTTTATGAGAATGTTAGTAAACAAATAATTTGTAATAATGGTGTTTTAATGTACTCATTTTCCATGGAGTTTTAGACATGTACGTGTCTAAAACGCCATGTACATGCCATGGCGTTTTAGACATTTACATGCCATGGCGTTTTAGACATGTACATGCCATGGCGTTTTAGACATGTTCATGTCATTGTGTTTTAGACATGTACATTCCATGTCGTTTTAGACATGTACATTCCATGGCGTTTTAGACATGTACATGCCCTGACGTTTTAGACATGTATATGCCATGGCGTTTTAGACATGTACATGCCATGGCGTTTTAGGCATGTTCATGTCATGGCGTTTTAGACATGTACATGCCATCGCGTTTTAGACATGTACATTCCATGGCGTTTTAGACATGTACATTCCATGGCGTTTTAGACATGTACATTCCATGGCGTTATAATTTCTAACTTTGCATATTGTGTTTTACTTTCTTAGTACTCATTGTGTTTTACTTTATTATTTGGGACCATATTTTTTGGTTTCTACATGATGTTTTAGTCGGTTACTTACCAACATTAACTAGGTGCTAAACAAGCGTGCAATAGAGTCCTTCGACCTGAACTTCTCTTCATGGTTTAATATGTGTGGCCAGGCATGGATGACGTTTATATGAAGATATTGTCCAGGACGTAAAGTTTCTATCACAAACCGTGGCATGTTACACTTTCCTGAAATTGTAAAAACTTCATCCCTGCAATTTTTAAAAAATAGACATTTTAGTACATATTCTTATCATAATTTGTCCTAAAAAACAATAACAATAGTTATTAATCATACCATTCATCTCCATATCCAGAAAACAGATAAGATGATATGTTGTTCTCTAAAATTGTTCTTTTTTCTCCCATACTAACAACTCTTTCAAGATATGGTGAACAAATTACTTCAGCCATACGTTTGTATCTGCTAGGTCTCTCCTTTTTCCCATCTTCTTTAGGTTCTTGTGATTGCAAAGGAGCTTGTGGTTTCTCTTCCTCTTTGGTGTTTAGAAATTCACTTTCAGTTATCACCTTAGAAACATTTTCAACAGTTTGAGTACCCATCAATATATTGTCCCCATATGGTGTTTGTTGTGATATATGCAAGTCAAAAGATGGGTTATCATTGCTGCTCTTTTTGATGTTATTTGATTCTTTTTGTCTATCAATCAAGATTTGATTTTCTATTTTCTCATACTCTTCTAACATAGAAGCATTGAAATCTAACTGTCCACTTTCTTCCACTTTTTCTGCTTCTTTTTTCCTATCTTCTTCTCTTTGTTGCCTATCTTTCAATATATCATTTTCTTTTTGCTCATACTCCACAATCATAGAAGCTATGAAATTTGATTATGAGTTATCTTCCATTGATGGCTTGTTATTCTGTGGTGTTTCATCAAATGTTGGTTTAGAAACCATCAAAATTTTAGCCTCTTCTCTCTCATACTCAATCATCATAGATGCTGTGAAATCTGATTGTGAGCTTTTATCCTCATCGGGATTTGATGTGTGTGGTGTTTCATCAAAGATGGGAGCTTTTGTGGTTACATCATCATCACTAACATCTTCACTAATAATTGACTTACTCATCACCAACACTTGATTATCTTGCCCAACATGTTGTGTACTGCCATTCTTTTTTTTTTCAGAACATCCTCATGCAGTGTACTGGCATTCCTTCTTATTATGGCATCCAAATTCACTGATTTAGAAACAACAACGAGCTTTTTGGAAAAAAAAAGTTTCTTAGCTTTTTTTAACAAATTTCTTACTCTTTCAAAACAAACTTCAAGTTGTTTAAATTCTTCATCCAATTTCATTCCAATGTCCTGTTAATATTTGTTTGTGAAGTTACGTTTTATAAATTATCAAACCATGGCGTTTTAGACATGTACATATTACTAACTACCCAAATCATTGCGTTTTAGACATTGTTATTTTATATTCACACCATGTTGTGTACTGGCATGACATGTGGCGTTTTAGACATGTACATGCCATGGCGTTTTGGACACATGTTCATGTCATTGCGTTTTAGACATGTACATGCCATGGCGTTTTAGACACATGTTCATGTCATTGCGTTTTAGACATGTACATGTCATGGCGTTTTAGACATTTACATATTACTAACAATGCTCATATTACTAACTACCGAAATCATTGCGTTTTACACATGTACATATTACTAACTACCCAAATCATTGCGTTTTAGATGTGCATTGTTATTTTACATTCACACCATGATATATACATGTCATGTCGTTTTAGACATGTACATGTCATGGCGTTTTAGACACATGTTCATATTGCCCACCTTGTTGTGTAATGGCATGACATGTTCATTCTCATGGCGTTTTAAAATTAATTTGTGTTACCTCCTCGGATTCAATTTTCTTTTCTTCATTACTTTTTCCAATTTGTACATCTTCATCACTTTCTGTCTCCTCGGATAGACCATCCTTAGTTTTTCCTTCATCTTCCTTTGTTGATGACCGCAACACTTCATATTGTGGCACCACATGAATTAATAAGTGGTTTCCTGATCCTGATACCTCCTACAGACGATCTTCACTTTCTCTTTGTTTATTAACAATTTCTTCATCTTCATTTAACTCATCACCACCATCTTTATTTAACTCATCACCACTATCATCCTCTTTCTTTTCATTCTTATCATGTTGTTCATAATATTTTGTTTCTTTTCCCCCTCTTCCCCAATGATGTACCATTCCAGTTCTTGTAGTTTTCCATCCTTTGTTTCTGTTTTTTTTTTCTTCGACACATCATCTTCTTTTTTTCTTCTCTTTCTTTTCACATATTTTTCTGCTTTCATATTTGATGAAATGTTTTTTATGAGGTGGCTTTCCAAAATCTTCAGATCGTCTTCAACATACTCAACCAGATAATATTTTTTCTTAACTTTCAACTCTTTGCTATCATGCGCGTATACAAGTTATTTGCTATCTAAATTATGGTGTTTTAAAACAAAAAATAGAATATAAATTAGAGTTGAGTAGTTTTTTATACCGCAAGAAGAAGTAGAGGGCCGTTAAAATGAACATCTGGGCTCCATCCTTTTGTGTTCCTGTTCAAACACTCAATAACACACTGACACCAATCCAATTCTTTTTATATTTGTGTATATTGGAATAGAAGTCAAGAATTTTTTATTTACTGTGCTGTTCTTTGTGGTTTCCCCTATTATTGTAAACACCACAACCAAAAAGTTTATCATGAATCTTCTTCCTGAGTGAGTTGCAGTTTTCACATACTCAAAATACTCCTTTATATAAAATTTGTTGATTTTTTTTAAACTGATTTATAAATTCAGCTACAACTGGATCTGAAATAGTAGGCCTTGAAAGCTCCCTTACTTTCTTTGATCCATTTGATAATCCTAGGACTTTGTGCACCTATGATGGAGTTATCTTGATTAAATGTGTTCCCACATTTAATGTGTTTGTGTTTTCATTGTTGTTGCTTACCAACCACATCAACAAAGAAATTGGTATGTTTTGTATTTTCAGATTAAGTAATGATTGAAAGCCCATTTGAGTTACAGTTTTCCTTTGAGCTTTGTTCATGACTTGAATCCAACTGTGCAAGTTACTAGGCGTGCTTCGTGGTAGCAGCCTCTTACCATTGTATGCAACAAATTTGGGAACTGGTTCATCCGGAACATGTACTGTTGGTTGAATCTCGAAGTCATCATCATCATGTTGTTTCTTAGATGATTTTGTTGTTAATTTTTTATTCACCCTCTTTTTTTCTAATTCTTTTGTTATCAAAGGTTCATGTTTCCTTTTTGAGCGGATTTCTTTTGCAAATTCCGCTTGTTTGTGAGTAATCTTTTCCTTTGGCTGCTCCTTTGGTCGCTCAACTTTATCATGTGACTTGATTTGTTTTGTCAACTCTTCTTGATTACTCATAATGTTTTCCTGTGGCTGATCCTTCGGTTTTTCAACATCTTTAATGTTATTATCTATTTCGTCACTAGACACACTATCCAACAATATTGGTGTTGATTTATCATTTGTGAACTTGCTGAAGCTTGTTTTCAAAGCTATACATTGACTCTTCCTTCCTGTAGAGTAAAAATTATTGTCAAAAACGCCATTGGGTTTTCAATATAAAACACCATGAAATGCTTAAATCATCATGTTCAGCTAAAACATAAAGAAATACACACAATGACAAAAAAACACCATGCATGATCAACAAAAACACCATGTTCATCTAAAACATGTTTATCAAATAACACAATGTTCATCAACAACACCATGCTTGTTCATCTAAAACACAATGTTCAACTAAAACACCATGACCGATAAATAACACAATGTTCATCTAAAACACTATGACTGATAAATATAAAACACCATGACTAATAAATATAAAACGCCATAACAAGTTGAACAAATTTTTTTCATGATCATGAAACATGGCGTTTTAGACATGTACATGCAATGGCGTTTTATGATCAACTAAGAAAAGCCATGTTCATCAAATAAAACACAATTTAAATATAAAACGCCATGATCATCATGCTATTTTAAACACCATGACCGATAAATAACACAATTTTCATCTAAAACACCATGACTGATAAATATAAAACGCCATGACTAGTTGAACAAAATTTTTTCAACTAGTAATAAAAAAACAAATTTTTTTCAACTAGTAATAAAAAAAAAAATTTCAGTAAATATAAAACACCATGATCATCATGCCTGATAAATATAAAACGCCATGATTGATAAATGTAAAACGCCATTGCTGATAAATATAAAACACCATATCATCAAAATAACACAATGCTCATATAAAACGCCATGATCATGAAACATGGCATTTTAGACATGTACATGCAATGGCGTTTTAGGATCAACTAAGATAAGCCATGTTCATCAAATAAAACACAATTTAAATATAAAACGCCATGATCATCATGCTATTTTAAACACCATGACCAACTAAAATACCATGCACGATCAACTAAAACACCATGATAAGTTAAAACAAAATCATAGGTTAGAACACCATGATAAGAGAAAAATCTTGGCGTTCAATATCTAATAAGTTAACTAAACATACCTTTCAAGGATAATTTTGAGTTTCGAACTGTCTTTGGTTGATTAGATTATACATCTCTTTCCATTTTTTCATTCTTTTACCTGTAATAAAAAAAACAAAATTCTTACTTACGAATAAAGAGACATTATAAAGGTTTACGAACTTACTGATGTATTGTAACTTGAATCTGTCTTCCGACGCCATATGATGATTTCTTCTTGCCGAGTGATCTGTCTAGGGTTTACTTTTTACAGAACTAATTTGGGGTTTACGACGCAACGGAATGGTGTAATGAAAGGGTGGTGTTCTGATTTGAACGGTTTGGGAAGACACAATGACTAATATGCCCCGTTAGAGAACGTGCGCTCGTTAAAAAGTTGGATATATTTACAAAATTGCCACCGCGTACATCATAACCACAAAACTAGTTGATCGAACGGTTCAGATCTCTACCTACACTTTGTAGGGTTTCTACCCTTTGTAGCCTATCCCTCATATATATATATATATATCTTTACTATTTAATAAAAGAATACTTTGAGGGGACACTTGGCAATTTGTGTGCATCCTCACCTATTTTCCCCCCAAAAATATCATTTAAACCTATTTACTATTCTCATAGACCTTTTATCTTCTACTATACACTAGTTATTATATAAAATAATTTGAAGCTTCTCTTTTATTAAATTTTGGAGTTTGGACTTATTATTATTATTATGATGTTATTTTTATTTCCATCATGTTAAAAATTTAGTGTATATCAATTAATTAGAAATCCATGAAGAAGTAAAATTTATTTTCCAACTTAATTATAAAACATTATATTCTTCTCATCTCATGTCTTAATAATAGTAACTTTTTTTCTTTCATATACAATGGAAAAAAACTAACCTTATTTAATAAGTAGTAACTATTAAGTATAAATATTATACTTATAATAATTTTTAACCCCTTTATATTTAGATAACAATTTTAAATTTTAAATTAAACTATATGAATTTATTCGGATTGTTAATTTTAATTACATAATTAACCCAAAATGATTAACTAAATTGATTAGCTAAAAGTAAGCCAAAATGATTAGCTAGAATTACCAGATTTTTAAATCCATATATTGTAAAATCTTCCAAATTTAAAACTCATTACTTGTATTTTCCTTCAATTTAGTCATATGAATAAATTTTGAATTTGCCTTTTGAATTTTAAATTCATTTTTCAATTTGATAAACACTTTTATTCTGTCTATGAGATTCCAATTTTATGAAATCTTTAAAAAAACTGATAGAGATTTTTGTGACTTTATTTTGAAAATTTCATATATTTAACCTCTATTGTTTAGTAATCTTTAACTAATTATGGTGTTCCAATCATTTTCTCTAAACTTAGTCCTTCTTATATTAAAATTTTAAATTCTTCTCTTCATCTTCATTCTTTATCAAATTCGTAAATTAAACACTAGGTTAGAGACCCATGTACTACATGAGCTTGTAATATAAAAGTTTTTTTTAGTCTTGTAATAATAAAATTAAACCAATGTCACGATCAAATAGAAGAACAAATAGATTAACCTGCAATGAATATGAGACTTACGTGACACTATTAATGTAAAGATCCTTTAAGTCATGTTATGTGTAAATCTATTTGTGCCGGTCAATCCGAACACGACCAGCACAATTCATGTACATAACAAAAATATTTAGAGATTAAGCAAGTAAAAATAGATATGCGATTAAATATTCATATATCTCATAAGTATCTGTGTGAAATTATTGACATAGTCACAAAGTATGTCTCACTTAAAAATGTTTACTTTATTATTAAATGTTTACTTTATCTATATCTATATCTATATCTATACTATATAATAAATAAAAATCATTTATGCCATGTGTCGCGTCCACATCTCTTCTGACCATATTTTTTCGTCTCTCTTTTATTAAATACACCTCTCTTTTTTTAACAATGATTTATATTTAAAAAAAAATTATACTAATAAAACACATTTAGTTTAAATTATTTCTTATTTTAAGAAACTTTAAAATTTAATTATGTAACTTTTGTTTTTAACTAAATAGTGATGTAAGTCAAATCATCAATCACTATTCTAATAAAAAAACTAATTTTTTTTTGCCACTTGTTATCACCATATTCATCCTCACAACCTTTCCCCCCCCCCTCAAAACCACATTTTAATCCACTATTCAATCTTTTCATATTTTGCTTAACTTTTTTAAAAATTTTCATAAATAAACATTTTATCAAATTAATTCATCATTATTACCATTAACTCAAATTTATTTTTAAATTATCATCAAAACTAAATATTTAAAAAAATCAAGAATTAAAAAATAGGAGATTTAAAAAAGACTACTTTTGTATTTGAATAAATATGTGTTAAAATAAAGTTTACTAATATTTAGTTAGTAGTTTTTTATTTAAGTTTAATATTTATAAATAAATTTTTTATTTTGATTTTAAAATTTTAAGAGTTACTTTTTAATTAAAATTAAGAAAATTATAAATATTTATTTTTAAAAGTGTATTATATTTTAAACTTAATTTTTTATTAAACGTCAAGATTTTTTTTTTCAAAAAGAATATGTTTGGCTTCAATTCTAATTTGTTATTTTTAATTTTTTCATATTTAATTTTGTAAATTTAAATTTAAATTGTGTCGATATACTAAGGAGTGCGATTTTTAAATTTTGTAGTTTAAATTTTTGAATTTAAAAGACTATATTTTTGAAATTTAAATTTTATTTTATTTTAAATGAGAGATTAAATTTTAAAGGTTTAGCGAGATTTTCCGTATAAAATACTAGATTTTAAAAAAAAGTAACTTAAGTTTGATACGTAAATTTAATTACAACTTAAACATTTGTAAATATGTTACAACATCAAGGTTAAAGTTTATGTAAAAATGCTGATAGAGTTCATTTAACTAATAAAATAGAGAAACAACGTATGCAAGGAAATCATTTACCAATTTAATTATCTTCGATTTTCATTTGACTCACTACTGGCTTCAATCAGGTTCGCACCGTTTGTGCCATATTTTTTGAACGGTTTTGATTATTTTGTGGTTTCAGTAATTGAGGAAAAGAAACTCTATTCTTTGTTGCATTTAGTGAGTGTTAAACATTGAAAACTTATCAATAACACATCAAATACAATGAAGTATTTTCAAATTTGTAAATCATCATTGTAAGGTTTTATTTTAGATGTAATTTAATGTATTGTAAAAATACATCACTTATGAAATGTATTTTCATGTATTTTTTATGTTTTGATTACTATCATCCATATAATCTTAAGATTTAACAATATGAAAAAGTTATCAATACAATATCAAATTTGTATAAAAAAAGGTGTTAAGATAGTTATCAATATAATGTTAACGTTTCACCCCATGTAACACATGGGCTTAAAGTTAGTATATATATATGCGTTATTGTCGTATTGTGGATTTTTTATATATGATTTTTGACTTTATATTTTAGAGGCCGGATTTGGTTTTACATGTCCCTGGCCCAAAACGTTTTAAGAATTCTCGGGGTCGGGCCCTATATAAACACACAATCATTGCGTCGTATATAGTCGTATGGTACAATACAACCCGTATGCTTTCAAAATAGTCAAATCTTGCTACGTTACAGGTAGCATGGTAAAATACGACCGAGGGCATATGGGTCGTATGGTGCAACAAGACCCGTATGCAATATATCTTTATTTTTTTTCTATTGTCAACTCAATAAAACTAGATAGATAGATACATGGAAAGTTACAAATTAGCTGCTATTATTGGATTTTTTTTATGATGTTTTTGTATTAGTTATATTACTCTCTGCATTCAGTTAAATGCTCTATTCCAACATTTTAGGCCTCCACACCAAATCACCTCCCCGCTTCCATACCAACCCGTTTGATCACTGACAACCATCGTTTGAATGTTGGATACGCATTTGTTAACTTCACGACATATGAAATAGACTGACTAAGGTTCAGGGGTAAAGGTGATAAAGTGTATTAGATTATGTGAGATGTTTTTCTACATCCTCAAATAAATTTGGATATTGTCTTTCACATGTAGATTGGTCGAACACCAATAAGTCAAACACCATGTTTCCTTGATGAAAAGTGGAGAATGAAAATGAAGGAATTCTTGGAGAGTCACTCTAAAGTTAGTAGGGAATGCGTAAACGAAGAAATTAGTCGGTATTTTAATGTAAACGAAGATGTGTCACGTGTTAAATCTACTATTGTTAAAGCAGAGAAAATAAATGAATTTCAACTTTAAAGGCACAACAATACTGAGGCGAGGGCGTCATTTTGTTATCGTCTTGTCTGGCATGTTAGTTGATAATTGGTTATTAGTTAATAACACTGTTTGAAATTGAACCGCCAAAAAAACCGGTTTGAGATAAATATGTTTTGAATGACCGTTTTGAATGAAGAAATAAGCAAAAGAGAGGTGCTACTGCAAAATTATGAATCAAAGATGAAGGCATTAATTGATACAAAACCGCTGAAAGCTTGGACCTATGAAGCTTGAATCAAGATCTCAAAGCTTCCTTTTTTTATAGTTTCATAAAAATGACAAAACATCAGTAGACCTTCACAAGCACGGCAACAAAAGATTTGTATCCAACATGACGAAGAAATTACAAGTGAAAATAGTAGGGATTAACGTAAACAAAGAAATTAGTAGTAGGGATTTTAACGTATGGTGAAGCCTTTACAAGTGAAATAGACTACATAAAGTACAACTGCGCTTTTGATCTTAGTTATTCCTACTATTAGAAATGGTAGAAAAGTAAACAAGCAACCAATAGAAAACACTATGAAAGACATCGAATGAATCTCACCAGAGACATAACTTGCCGGTTCAAAATAAATTGTTCGGCTCGTTATTTTGATTTTTTGGTTTCGTGGCTTAAAATAATTCAAAAAATAAAATAAAATAAAAGTCATCAATTACTCAACAACAATACGGGTTGTAAGGTACAATACAACCTGTATCTTACATAGTCAAATGGATCGTATTGCACCATACGACCCGTATAAAATTAGACTGTATTGTATTATACGACCCGTATGTAGACCTGAATGACTAGTGTCAGGTGCGATACGACCTGTATTAGGTTTGTACGAATAACAATTTTAGGTGTACCCAAAAGAACCCCATGTAAAAGCTGGACTGACGTCACAAAATATCATTATGTGTCACCTTAACGTCACATTATCACCTTTCTCTATTCTACATGCTCCATTCCTTCGCTTCAACTTTTTTTTTAATTTATTAATACAAATAATATTAATATTTAAAAAATAAAGATAAAATTAGTATTAATATTATTAAAAAAACACATCACGTAAATAAAAGAACATAAGAATAAAAAACAATAGATAATAAAAATAAATATAGACTAGTTAAACATTGCTTCAGCCCCTAAGTGGGCCGGTCAGGCAAGGTCATTGATGTTAGTTATAAAAAAGTTTAAAATCTTCCTTCCTGATCTCCTCTGCCTTCAATAGGTTTATATATATATATATATATATATATATATATATATATATATATATATATATATATATATAGGTAGAGGTTACACTAGAAAGGTGGAAAAATGTAGAAAATGTAGAAAGTGTAGGAAGGAATCTCAGCCACAAGATATTTGTGTTTTGTGGATGAGATTCACACGGTGGTATTTTGTTAAATAAATGCAACTTAGAATCATTACGGAATGGATCAGGAGGGTAGAATGGTAAGATTCAACCAAAAAGCCTCACATGCAACTTCCTCCAAATTTTTAAACGTCCATAACTTTTTTGTATGTTATTATTTTTTAAAAAAGAAAATCACCATAAAATCGAGCGTTTTTTATCTTTAATATGAGTATGATATTGCTATGTTTTGTTTAAAAAAACGTCTTTTTTTTAAACTATGGTGTTTTACTTGAACACCATGGGTTTAAAGTATGGTGTTTTTCTTGTTATGATGTTTTACACATATTGGTCAATTTCAACATGTGTTTTAGTTTTATTGTCATGGTGTTTTCAAGTAAGTGTTTTTCAACATAGTGTTTTTCTAGATATGGTGTTTTACACATTCGGGGTCCATTTTAACATGATGTTTTAGTTTTTTTGGTCATGGTGTTTTCAACTTGAGCGTCAAGTTTCAACATAGCGTTTAAGATTTTTGATCATGATGTTTTACTCCATAACTTTAAACTCATGGTGTTCAGGTAAAAGATCATAACTTTAAACACATTGTGTTTAAGTAAAACACCATAACTTTAAACACATTGTGTTCAAGTAAAACACCATACTTTAAACCCATGATATTCATGTAAAACACCATACTTTACGAGCCACTTTATAAATACTAAAACAGTAATCATACATGTCTATATAAATTCATTTAAAAGGTGAAATACTAAATTGAAAATAGTGTTTTAGTTTTATTTGTCATGGTGTTTTTCAACATAGTGTTTTTCTGGATATGGTGTTTTAAACATGCGGGGTCCATTTTAACATGACGTTTTAGTTTTTTTGGTTATGGTGTTTTCAACTTGAACGTCAACTTTCAACATAGCGTTTAAATTTTTTGGTTATGGTCCATTTTAAATCGTTTTTATTTAAATAAAATTAAAGTGGATTTTTTTAACATGCTGTTTTAGATTTATGATGTTTTTCAACATGGTGTTTTATATTTTATATTTATGGTTGTTTATGTGTTTTACCTTGTTTTATGGTGTTTTTAACATGGTATTTTAGATTTATTGTGGTTTTTTTAGCATGATGTTTTATATTTTAAATCGTTTTTCAACATAAAGTGTTTCTAATCATGGTGTTTTACACATGGGGCCATTTTGAACATGACGTTTTCGCTTTTTAGGTCATGGTGTTTTCAACATTACGATTAGTTTTTTTTTAATTATTATTATATATATATATTCACTTTTAATCGTTTTTATTTAAATCACATTAAAATGGGGTTTTTTAACATGGTGTTTTAGATTTATGGTGTTTTAGAGCTATGGTGTTTTTAACGAAGTGTTTTTCAACATGGTGTTTTTCTGGTCACGGTGTTTTACACCTGGGGCCAATTTCAACATGACATTTTAACTTTTTTGGTCATGGTGTTTTCACAATAACATATTTCAATATGGTGTTTGTGGTCATGGTGTTTTAGTTTCTTTTTTTTGTCATTGTGTTTTACAGTTGGGACGTATAATTTATGTTGAACTAGACGTTTTAAAAAAAGGTAAAACACCATAAACACAAACATGGCAAAACACCATGTATATGGAAGTTAAAGTATAAAACACAATGAAAAACTAATCGTCTATTAAAATTTTACGCCAAAAGTGTAAAACACCATGACAAAACAAAAACGTCATAAACATAAATATCATAAAATACATGTATATGAATGTTAAAATATAAAACATCATGTGTAAAATAATAACGTATAACACCATGACAAAACAAAAACGGCATAAGCATAAATATCATAAAATACGTGTATATGGTTTTTTGACGTGTTTTATGTTTGTGGCGTTTTACTTCAGTCATGATGTTTTACACTTTTAACTTAAAATTTCAACACCATAAACATAAACTTGGTTAAGCCTGTGTTCGAATTAAAGTGCGTTTTTTTAACATGGTGTTTTACATCTATGATGTTTTTAACCAGGTGTTTTTCAACATAGAGTTTTTGTAGTCATGGTGTTTTTCAACATTAAGTTTTTCTAGTCATGGTGTTTTTCAACATTAAGTTTTTCTAGTCATAGTATTTTTCACCTGGGCCCAATTTGAACATGACATTTTAGTTTTTTTGGTCATGACGTTTTCACAAAGACAAATTTCAACATGGTCTTTTCACCTGGCCCCCAATTTGAACAAAAACAGCATAAACATAAATATCATAAAATACATGTATATGATTTTTTGACGTGTTTATGTTTATGACGTTTTTGCTTTTGTCATTGTGTTTTACACTTTTAGCTAAAATTTCAATACCATAAACATAAAGTTGGTTAAGACTGTGTTCGAATTAAAGTGAGTTTTCAACATGGTGTTTTACATCTATTGTGTTTTCAACTGGGTGTTTTTCAACATTGAGTTTTTCTAGTCATTGTGTTTTTCAACATCGAGTTTTTTGGGTCATGGTGTTTTACATTTAGGTGCCAATTTGAATATGGCGTTTTAGTTTTTTTTTGGTCATGTCGTTTTCACAATAACAAATTTCAACATGGTCTTTTTTGGCCTTTTTAGTCATGTTGTTTTGACGTGTTTATGTTTATGTCGTTTTGCTTCTGTCATTGTGTTTTACACTTTAACTTCAATTTTCAACACCATAAACATAAAACTCCATAAAACACCATAAAAACTCCCAATTTTAAACAACACCCAGTTGGTTTTTTTTTTAAATATAGCAATACCATACTCGTTGGAAAGATAAAAAACGCTCAATTTTATGGTGAAACTTTTTAAAAAAAATAATGACGTATAAAAAAGTTATGGGCTTTTAAAAAATAGGAGGGGGGAATGACATGTGACTTGCATGTGCATTGTTGATTCAAGAAATGTTGTGTTTTGACTCAATTGCCCTTTCCCTCTTTTTTACTTCTTGGATACGCGTCATGCTTAGAATTCTACCTACACTTTCTATAGTTTGTCCCTTTGTAGTCTAACCCTCCTCTATATGTATATATGTAGGGGTGAGTTCACTAGAAAATTCATTTTCATGAGAAAACCAAAAAACTTCTACTGCATATGTGTAGTACACCCAAAACCCCAACCCACCCTAAAAAACGTAACCCCCACCCCCCAAAAACCTAAACCCTCACCCCACCCCACCCCTCCAAAAACCTAAACTAAACCAAAAAGCCTAACCCCCATCCAAAAACCTAACCCCACCCCACCTACCCCCTCACCCACCCCCCAAAAACCTAAACCCCCCCCACCCACCCCCAAAAAACCTAAACCCCCCACCCCGCCCCACCCTTCCAAAAACCTAACCTAAAAGTTAAACTAAACCCAAAAAACTAAGTCCAAAAGCAAAACCCACTACTTTTCGAGTTTTTTTTTAACGAGGACGACATGGGAAACAAGGGCTCCGAAGCAGTTTTTTTATTTTTTGTGTTATGATTTTTTTATTATTTTTTTTACATCAAATAAGTAGTTTTTTGGTTTTCTCATAAACATTGAGTTTTCTTATGATCCTTCCCCTATATATATATATATATATATATATATATATATATATATATATATATATATATATATATGGAGAGGTTCAAATAAGAAATAGGTTTTCGCTAAAAAATCTAAGAAATGACCAAAACACTTAGAAACGATATCAAACGAACTCTGATTGAGCTTATTTCAGCTGCGTTGGAACCGTCTCGTCGAACTCTACCATCTTATATTTTAGGGTTTAGCTTTTAAAGTTTAGATTTTACGTTTGAATTTTATTGTTTTAGTCTTATGGTTTAGCTTTTAGGGTTTAGATTTTATGGTTTAGGTTTTTTTAGGGTGTGGGGGTGGGTTTAGGTGTTTTTTTATGGGGGTGGGTGGGGGTTTAAGTTTTTGGGGGTGGTGGTGGTGGTTTTAGGCTTTTTGGGGTGGGGTTGGAGGGGGTTTAGGTTTTTAGAGGTGCGGGTGGAGGGGTTTAGGTTTTTGGGTTCGGATTAAAGTTCGATCCGACGATTTCAACGCCGCTGGAATGAGCTCAATCGGAGTTCGTTTGACCCACTTCTTAACGTTTTTTAGCGAAAAACCACTTTTTAGTGGAACCTTCCCATATATATCTATACTCTATAACAAATAAAGGTTTGGTGAACAAGTTTTCCCGCCTCTCTCTGCTATTAATTGCACAAGTTTTCTTTACTTGTTTTTTTAATTATTTTTTGTTTTCCGCCTTTAACTCCTATTAAATAACAATGATTTCTATAATTGTTTTTATAAACGTTTTTTATTTAAAAAAATATAGGTTGGTTCATAAAACATTTTTAGAAATTAAACATTTATTTCATTCTTTTTATAAAACATTTTTAAAAAGTAACTGTATGACGTTTCTAAAATTTGTATTAAAAAACTATGTAATATGTCACAAATATGTAATATGTAAATAGTTATTATTAAGTATACATAACATTGCATTTATTTAACCCGTGTAATACACGGGGTTTCTAACCTAGTATATATATATTTTTTTTTCTTTCTTCTACCCGAGTTTTTCTTATTGGGCCTTTTCATAAATGGTGTTTAAGTCTCCAACTTAGCCGCTAATATGTCCACACTATCATCCGTTGGTGTTGATAATGAGCATTATTAGATCATACATTTCTTAATGGACCCTATTAGGTCTTACGAACTAACATGACTATTAAGGCCCAATATAGTCCACTAAGACATGTTTGATCCATCATGGCCATTAAGGCTCAACATGGTCTACTAAGACAAGTATGTGCCAACGTCCAATTGGGCCATTAAGACCCAACATGGTCCATTAAGACAAGTATGATCCATATTACTTGTAGTTTATATATTAAAAAAAACTATATAAATTTTAATTTACTTTCTATACACAACATGTTATAATTTGTATATATATTTTACAAAAAAAATATATAATTATATATTTATTAATTTATATAAATGTATTTTATGTTTTTATTAAAATTAAACGATATTATTATGAATCCCTTAAAAAAATAATAAATCACATAAGATTTCACCAAAATTAAGTTTCCCACTCACTTAGAACATTCATATTAGCATTGGTATATACATCATAAATATATAAATACATTTATGTTTAATCAAATAATAAAGGAGAGTGATATGTTAAAATAAAATGCAAAGATAGAAATAACCATGCAACTAAGTGAGACAAGAGGGTGAGAAATAATCAATTTAAAAGGAATACCACTTGGGTTCAAAACTAACTGCTAGTAAATCAATATTTTAAAGATAGACGAGTGGTGTGGTCAAGAGATGTAAAAGCAGGAATGGCTCCCGTTAGGGTTAGCAATTCTTATGACTCTTCAGAAAGTTAAAATGATAAGACATGTAGCCACCGCTAGCCACTCTTCATAAGATTATGTAGTGAAGATCGAATGTAGAAATGGCTCCCGGTTAGGTTTACCAAATCATATAACGTTTTGGAAAATTAGAATGATAAAACTCGCTAGCCACCTCGAGTCACGCAATGAAGACCAAATTGTCTATCAAATTTAGAAGGTATAAATGACTCCCTTTATGGTTACCAAATCATATTAGTTCTTGGAAAGCTAGTATGATAAGACACGCTAGCAACCTCGATTCATGCAATGAAGGCCGAATTGACTAATTTATGTTTTTGAAATAAAAATGGAAGGATACATAGCTAAGGCTATCACGAACCTCAAACTATTGAAAATGTAGAATGATAAGACATGTAGACACCGCAAGTTCGGAATAAAGACATCCAAACTATGACAAACTTTAAAGGTGAGTGTTGAGCTTCAACACTTCAAGGCTCAAGCTATACGTCCTTTGATGTTAAAGACTTGAAGATAAAAGAAACAACAATACAAAACACAAGGTTCGCCTAAAACTCAAATGTTTGAATGAATCCACAACCTAAGTCACCAAGAGTTTATACCTTTGCCCACCATTTCTAGCACCATAGAGTTGTATAAAGACGTGCAACTCTAGCAAGCTAAAACCGAATACCCATATTCATAAAGAATGATCATATAGTCAAGAATATTTAAAACATAAACTCACCATTTTACTAATTGAAATATTAATTTACACCAAATTTCATATTCACCAAAGTGATACAAGAAGACTAGCTAAAAGTGGTTATACAAATAGATTCCCAAGCACTTATTGAAATAAGAATCATGGAGTGAAAATAAATAATCACACCAAAGCCAAGCATAGTGATAATAATATACTTCTTGATATTGAACGGGAGTAATGTAGTGCTCTCTCTCTGCTCACAAATGGAGTGAATCAATAGAATTTCCCCCCAAAAGTTGCATCCCAATTTGCTGGCTAAAGCTGGCTTTTTTAGGGTGAGAATGACCATACAAAAGGACGCACGGTCGTGCAATTTTCCTGGCAAAGGTTCACTTTTATATAATCATTTATTTTTTCTTCAAAGTTTGTATGGTACACATGACCGTGCAAAAGGACGCACGACCATGCCTCGATGTTGACCGTGCATTGACAACACAGGGCGTGCTCCATGACTTAGTTTTTACCCGATATCAAGGAGAGGCACTGGCGTGCATGCTTAATTGTGAGGTACCCCTTTCTATTCTATATGATATTTTGTTCGATTTGACTGATTAATTGTATTTTGGATATTGAAGCTGACTGATCAATGATTAATGCTTTACATGAACCTGTTTTAGTTGTATAAACTTCTTATTAGATCGTAATACTCATTTTTATGTTTTATTCTCTGGGTTGGTTTATAGTTTTTCTGTGTAACATGATTCAGACCTGATTAGGGTTTATAGAGAGGGAATTGGAAGTTTGAGCTCCTAAATGTCATTGATTGATTCAGTGGAAACACATTTGTGAATATTATGCTTAGCATGTAAGAATTATTGGAATGATCAAAGCTTCAAACATGTTACATATGTGTAATTAGATAACTATGAACATTATATTATATCCTAGGTTTATTCGGATATAAGGAACATGCATGACACCTGTTAGTTTGATCTGCAGTTGGTTTAGCGCCTGTTACCCGCCACCAACTGCCACTAACTACCTTGTGACTGTCAAGGATTATGGCTATAAATAGCCTTTTATATTCAGAATAAAATATGCGAATTCTTGGTCATATTGATGTCGTCCAGACGGTCTATAAAATAAATAACAAAACCTAACCTAGACTCCTAAGTAATAAACGGAAAACCTATGAACTAAACCGCACTGACAGGCAAGTGGACGTATCGAGTGTAACACAGCTTAATGGTAAACCGAGTTATCGAACCATAGAGACACTATGAAACAATACTAGACTCTGACTCGGACTTAAGATTAACTTGATTTGGGGGTTTACTACACTACTGATTATCACTAAGGAATGCAATAAACAAGAACGATTCACCTATCAAGACAAAGAACTAAGGAGGATATCAGGAATAAGAAGAACACTACCTAGGTCGGAATCCTACTTGTAAAGAACATATTCTACCGGTTCTGGAACTATGATGAATCTGGGTTTCTAAAGAAACAGCTCTAGACAACCTAGTGGATCCCTAATCACTTTCAGGGTGTCACCAACTAAGGTACCTACAGATGTGATAACTCACCGGATGGTTGGATCACCTCTCGGGTATTTCCAACTATGACAAAGTAACCTAATGGACAGATTAACTCCCAGTCTCACTATCCACCATACATTCAAGGAATGCACGGGGTAATACTAAGATAACAACTATGACTTGACCTAGCAACGATTACTAGACACCTAATACTAACGTTCTCTCAGACTGTTAACACTCGGTTTCCTAATAACAAAGACTAGACAACTAATTCTCACCTCTCGGGTATTGAACTAGGATACACATTCACTTCTAATCATCAATAAAAAACAATTCCTGTAGATACTACGTCTAGCAAACCACCGAAATCACAAACCCTACGATCTATAACCCAGATACGTTAATTGAACTGGCAGACAACCACAATCAATGCAAGGAATCAATAATCAAACACGAATTAGAAGTAAACATGCATCTATCATCATAATTATTAACTCAAGATCTTTACAAAATCATCAAATCATCTTACGAATCCAAAAACCGATAAAAACTTAAACTTTAACAAGCATTCATGAACCTAGGTAGTGTTTAATGTTTTACCCTAGAGTCATGCTCAAAACAACTAGAACAGAAGAATTAAACATGTTCATGGTTCAATCACAGAATTCAAATTCCAAAGATCGAAACTTGAAATAAAAAACGCTTCAATAAACGAACCCGATGATCAAAGTCTTCAACTTGACACTTGATTCCACTTCCTTGGCCCCAAAATCGCCCTAAGCTTCTCCCTCGATGGCTAGAATCCAAACTCTTTGATTAATTGCATTACAATTCTATTAAAATCGATTTTAAGGGTTTTTTTCTCGGATTACGACTCTCTCACGTACCGCGAGAGAGATTGGCCAGTCCCTCTCGGATTACGACTCTCTCTCGGATTACGACTCCCTCGCGTACCGCGAGGGACAAATTATTCGCGCCCGGATTTCTTCTTTCTCACGTACTTCGAGAAATCTCTGCTCAGTCTTCGCGTACTGCGAAGGGACTATTTTCACTATTTTTTCACTCTTGAACTCCGGGCTTCATTCTCGTGCTTGGTTTCTTTGGGTTTTCACTCGTATTCATCATAAGCACCCGAGAATATAACAAAGACTCAATATGTAACAAAAACGACGCAAAACAAATACAAAACTAATCAAAACAACACTAAAACAAATGAATAAAGATGTGTGCTTTGCACTACATCAAACATCCTCACATTTAACATTTTTTCGTCCTAAAAAAAGTTTGCAATGGAATCATAACTGAGATCTAACTTTAATAATCAATTACCAATTAGCTAAACATACTCACGCGTTAAAAGCAATAATCAGTATTTCTGTCCGATTAAACCCAACCGCCAACTATCTAGCCCCCGTAATGTGTTCTAATTCCATTTTATAAAACAATCAATCAACCTATGTGACTCACACTTAAAAGTTACAGTTCTACCTAATCCTGTCTCACGGTCATGTTTAGGCACGGGTTAAACCGTATAGATTTCTCCCACCACGTTAAACTAAAATTTACAGATTTTTAGAAATCAATGGAATATGGATCGAATGGAATGAATGAGCATTAATTAAAGTGTAAGAACTTTCGTCTAGAGGTGTCTCAACCAAGTCACTATCCAGGAAGCTAACACATAGACTAAATTCTAAACGTTTAAGCACATAAATCTCACTTAGGGGTGTATCCTCGAAGTCGCCATCCTAGAGGGAAACACATAAGCAAGACTCATAATTCAAATTTATTAAGCTCATAGTTATGGAAATATTGATTGGGCGCCACCGAAACTCGGATTTATTCTCATAAAAAGAGAGTGGTGTGCACTGAAATTTCAAAAACCTTTAAATATTAGCTTAACGTGGTACCTATCACCCTATATTGACAGTTTCAGTATTACTAACACCCTAAGATGAGTACCCACAACATATTATGATGTTATTACGTGATTAATCCTAAGTAACACTCACAGGTTATTTAAGCTTTTAAATTGGTTGGGTCTACCAAAACATCACTAATTAGACACGTGTTCTATTATTTATATCATTTAAACAAACAAGTAGATCCAGTTGTACTATCATTTTCCATTTTGTTATGCAAAACTTATAAATTCAAAGGACATTTTTTTCTCAATTTTTTTTGTATTTTTGGATTTTTATTAAGACACAAACTAGACGAACTAGACACTCACATCACCACACTTGAAAGACACATTATCCTCAATGTGAAACAAGACACAACGAAAATAAAAATGCAAAAATAAAAAACAGGAAACGACTATATGATTGTGCAAACAAATGTGCAACTTCGTTCTTCCTCGTGTGCACCGTATAGCATTTCGGTCGCGGTTGCACATCTCTGTCGGGTTGCCTTTACACAATAATAGAAGCATCGGTCCTGCCCGAATGGAGATTGAGTACGGGCAAGAAGAACAATACCTGCAAAATAAACCTCACAACAAACCCGCAACAAACCCGCAACATTAAACTGACACAAATAAAAGACTCAAACTGACTCACGAAGACTCTGGATAGAAATGCAAGGATACGTACCCGATGGGTGGCGAACACATAGACACGAACGCCACGGCAAGGTGAATCATCGGTTACAAACCGGTTCCAAGTTTCACATGGTCATGGTGGAGTGGTGAAAGATATGATATGAATAATGGATTAGAAGATGTGATAAATGATAAATGAGAATGGTGATGATATGTCGGTGATATAAATGGTGGATGAATGGTGGTTAATGGTGATGATGGATGGTGGTGTATGGTGTCGGGTATGGGTAACCATGGGAAAACAAGGAGAAAGGGCAAGTCAAGGCAGTCCTCGCGTACCGCGAAGATCCAGGGGTCACTCCTTGCGTACCACGAGGTGTTGGAATTCAAGCCGGCCATGTTATTTGTCCCTCGCGTACCGCGAGGGATTTATAATTGTTCTTCGCATACCGCGAGAGGGACTTGTTCACAGAAAGCTTCGAAAATTTTTCAATTTTATACTTAGAAAAATTTAGGCCCCTTAAAATTGTTGTTCACCCCAATTTTTTTCAAAACTCGTTCTAATGATAAACCAATGCAATACATACCTCGAACTTTGATCCTGACGATTTCCTGTGCCAAATCAAGCGTGAATCCCTGCAAGACACAACACACACAAAACACAATACAGAAAAACACAGAAAAAGACACGGACTCAAATCAAAGAAGCATACATGTAAGACCCCAACCTGGGCATCCTACAGTTGCTTCTCATAACGGGTCGTAATCATTAAAAACATTGTAATTAAAACTATAGCGGAAGTCTTTCTGAAAACATTTATGACCATTCATTGTCCTTAGGTTTACCTTACGAATGCCTACACACCGATCCGAGCAGCATCGCCGCCAAGCCAAGTTACGTCAACGCTACGCTTACCTGCAAAATAATCTAACGTACACACAAAGTCAGCTACACTGAGTGAGTTCTAATATTTTAATTTAAATAAGAACCATCACACCAAGTTCTTCAGTTAAATCCCTTGGACACTTCAGCCCTTATAAAATATAATTACTCTTTATTAAGGAACGACTAATCCCGTGACATCCCATGTCAACCCGTAACCGTTTAATTACCCAAGACTCAACCTGTACTACCAAATATAAATAGTAATAACCTTACCTTACAACAGCATGGGCTCAACATACTATGCTAACAACTCGTATCCAAGAATACACATTGACCCGACATTGGGTTAACACAACCTACCCTAGAACACTAACACATCCGGCCTTAACTAAGGCTCTCACAAATAACTGACACGACTCTTGTACACGTCACGTAACGAGTCCTGACTCAACGGTCAGTCTAACTCTACACGTCACAATTCAACACGTCACAATAACACAAACTCATACTCGGTAATTATAACTAATCATTAGCATGCACGTTAACAGTTATATATATATATATATATATATATATATATATATATATATATATATATATACGCATGCAAACACATACCTCATCGTTGCACCCTCGTCAGGGCGATCAACACACCACGAGCTCATCATTAACCTGTCAACTACTTGTCACCTTTGGTGACTTCCCGAAGGACCTTGTCCTTCACGATCCCGTTTGTCGTGCCACATGGACAACGAGGCAAACCGACACATAAATATAAACACATAATATCACACCTTATACATATGACTCATTAATTACACACATCTCACGCATAACTCTAGAACATCACATTTAATATCATAAATTCCTTAGCATTTAATACCGGGCACAACCGTTCCCGTTCGGCCCTTAATACATCACGCACTAACAACCCATATCATTAACTCACACATAAAATCGTAGGCATCTAACTTAAAGCCCGACTCTTCCCGATCCACACTTATTACGTCACATAATAATGACTCATGCCCCCGATCTACCCTTATCACACCATTGACCCTACAACTTTTAATAATATTTTTATACTCAAAACATAGCGGGTTAGAACCCGAAACCCTTGACATGATTTATTATATTAACACCGCGTGAATGTATGTACGTTAGCCCCAAACCAGTAAAAATGTTTAAAAGAGGGGGATTAGAAACTCACCGGTTATGCCGAGTGTTGATCCTTGTCCACTCACTCGTAACCCCGTACCTGTCAAGTGTACGATCACATGATCAAAAGACGTTCTAAACATACTTTTAATAACGCATAAAATAATATAATCCTGTCGCTGGGTTTCGTCTTCTCGCCCTTCTGATTCACCTAACCCGTAGCTCCACGCATGCGTATCGGGTCGTCCTTGACCCATTTAAAACCGAATACCCGAACCAGGTTTCCATGCATGCACGTAACTCACCATGCAAAATCCCAACTCAGCAGACCCTAGCTTCGTCCGAACACGTACCCACGCACCACCGTGTACCTCCGCTATCCTTCTAGCCCAACCGTGCCTTCGCGTCGCCCAGCCCCTTTTCTCCGGTCGTAAACCCTAGCTACGGGTTCTCTTTTGCCGGCAGTTACACCGCACCACCCCGTCATGCCGCTGTAATTGACCGCCGCTACTCGGAACCACCACCGCCGAATCCTCCTCCCGCGATTCCTCCATTCTTCTTCACAACCACAACCCCGAACTACCTAGTCGGGTTTCTCATGCAATAATGAAGTCAAGAAAACAAGAACAAGATTGAAGGATACCTTACACGTTAAGAGACCTTCGTTCCCGCTTGTTGTCGATGTTGAATCCCGTCGTCGTCCCTTCTCCACCGCCGGATTCCCTTCTCTTGCTCGTCTCTACCATCGCACACCTAGGGTCAAGAAAGTGCCCTAGGGTTTGCGCATAACATGCTTATATAGCGACTATTTTCGTATCGGGTTCCCTTGTGTTAACCTTGCATGCGCGTTTTCATCTTAACTTTGGTATAACCTAATTAACCGTACCCCATATGACCCATTAAACATAAATTCGCGCGCCATATATACTAACACTCATGTTTAAAAAATATTCGGTCTACCGCCGACCCGAACCCTTAAATTTTGAAATTTTAGGATGTTACAATACAAACTCTAAATCCCGGGCACTTGCCCAAGACTCAAACAAACCTATCAGGAGGCTTCTCCTTGATCCTAACCGGAACCACCTACATCCTATGCGGTCTATCGGCTCTCTATAACTTCAACAAACTCCTACTCCTCACAAAGATTGAACTCATATCACATTTTGCACACAGATCCTTCCACCACATCTTAAACCTACCCGGTCCAAACATGATATGGCATATATAACCTAGCAAGTTATCACCCTTAAACATCCCCACACTTGGGGTTTTCACACTACCTAAGTTAAATAGATTTACCATAGACCGGGTTCTCTTACGGGGTGGCCTAGACCTAGGAGCACTGAAACTCGGGGTCGGCTCAGCAGCTCTCCCCTCTGAATGGATAACAATGATGGGCAAGGGCTCGGGTATGGGTGTTTCTAATGGTGTGGACTCTACAACCTCACTCAGATCTTCGGGATCCTCTACACTCTCCACCAACTTCCCCACACTTGGGGTTGTGCCTATGATTTTGTCTAATTCCGCCATCATCTTCAGCAGATCATCAGGCACATCATCGTCGTAATCGTCCGGCTCCTCTAACAACGTTTCTAACTCTACCGCCCACTCAGATGGTTCTCCTAAATTGTGGGCGTGTTCACCAAATTCTATCTCCGGATCAGTGTCCTAATGATAGTCCATGAAGGCATCAAGCATGCACACGGAGTGGCTATGCTCGTCAACATCCTCCACGGACTTTGTGGCATCAAATATAACCGACTCATCCCCCACACGAAGTATGAGTTTCCCGTCAAAGACATCGATTAATGCCTTGGCGGTGCGTAAGAATGGGCGCCCGAGGATGAGTGGGACTCCGTCATCCATCTCCATATCTAGAATAACAAAATCCATGGGGAAGACAAATTTGCCTACTTTCACTAGAAGGTTCTTTACAATTCCCCGTGGATCTTTAACTGAACGGTCAGCCAAGGATATGCTCATACGCGTTGGCTGTGGTTCACCAAGGTCTAGCTGTTTATAAAGAGAATACGGCATTAGATTGATGCTAGCACCTAGATTGGCCGATGCGTGGTGCAAAGGCAAACTGCCTAGGAGGCACGGGATTGTGAAACGCCCCGAATCTCCTAATTTCTTGGGCGGCTTGTTCTGCACCACCGCAGAGCATTGCTCACTAAGTGAGACTTTTGAGACCTCCTCGAGCTTCTTCTTGTTAGAAAGAAGATCTTTTAGGAATTTGCCATACTTTGGCATGCGCTGGAGGGTCTCAATGAGCAGGAGATTGATCTTGAGTTGTTTAAACATATCAAGGAAGTGACTGTGTTCCCTAGCTTGTTTATGTGGCATCAAGCGCTCTCGGTAGGGGACACGACTCAAGTCAATCTCGGGGGTCTTCATCTCTGCCCCCTTCTTCTTTTCCTCTTCCTTCGTGACAGGTATCACAACTACTCTCTCCTCGTCCACCTGCTCCTCGGCCATCTTGGCATCGATCTCAGCAAATCGAGCCCCCCAGTCAATCTTCTTGACCTCCTCAGGTGACAGAATAATGTACGCACTAGAGTGAGGGTCATCCTCAGCAACCTCTTTCTCCCCCACACTCCTAACTGACACGGCCATCACTGAAGCGTTGGAGCATGAAGATGGACCTCCCTCTCGATCTTTCAAACTCTTAGCAATGTCTTCAACTGTGCGTTTCAGATCATGGAATGCTTCTTCAATAGAGTGTCGTGGCTATCCAATCTCTGCCTAGCATCTCTGTACTGCTGGACTAAGTGGGCAAGCAACCGTGTCTGAGTCTCCAGTATCTCCTTTATCGTAGTTGTGTCGACACTACTTCCCGTGCTAGGTCCTGTATGTCCTCCTCCATGCTTCTGATGCTGCTGATGACCGTTAAACCCCAATGGGCTGTTACCAGATTTCCATCCCTAGCCAAAAGAATTATAGTTGTTATACCCTCGGTTCTGCTCTTGATTATTTACTGAGCAATCACGAGTGTCGTGGCCTCCCCTGCACACTTGACACCTCTAAGCACTGAGTTTCAGCTCTTTGATTTAGTTAGCTATTGAGGCGAGGGCAGCAGCCACGCTAGAATCAAGAGTGACCTGATGCACACCTCTAGGAGATGTGGTGGATGATCTAGCACTAGGAATAGAAGTCCTAGTAGATGGATACTGCTGTTCGGCTTGAGCGAAGCTCTCGAACATCTCCTCGCACTCAGCAGGCTCAAATCTCTCCATGATGTGGCCTCTAGCGGTTGTATTAAACATTTTCCACTTCTCGAAGGTGAGGCCATTCTAGAACTTCTTCACTATCGCCCAGTCCAAAAGACCGCGCTGGGGACATTAGCTCAACATTGCGTTGAACCGCTCCCAGACCATGTGATAGGGCTCGTCATGATCTATCCAGAAGAAGTGGATTTGATCCCTAAGGCGAGCGGCTCTGGAAGGTGGATAGTATTTTTTGAAGAACTTGGCTTCGAGATCCTCCCAAGTGGTGATCGAATTGTCTGGAAGATTGTCGAGCCAAGTAGAAGTACGCCTAGAGAGCGAGAATGGGAAGAGACGCAAGTAGATTGCGTCCTTAGATACACCCGTGATATTGAAGGTATCACATATGCGCGCCCGGTGCATCCTCATCCTCAAGGCCATGGAACTGAGTAGCATGAGTGATAGTACTCATGACATGTGATGGGATCTGCCAGGAATTGACATTTGGAATGGCAGGGCGGGTGATCAAAGATCTCGCCCCAGTGACCCCATCACTGGCCCTCTGGTGCACTATACGTCTCGCTAGTGGATCAGCGTCGCCCATGGTAGGAAATGGAATGGGGCTAGTAGAACGTACCTGGTTTTTGCACAGCTCTTTCAAACGCTTCCGGAAATCACGGGTGCACTCGTGGAGTTCTCGTTCGGGCTCTAAGAAAGCAGAATATGGAGGTGATCCCTGCGAACGAGTATGGTGCATAAACAGAAGGACACAAGATAGAAAGAAACAGAAAGACTCAAAGGAAAAAAAGACTCTATCCTATACCAGACACACAAGTAAGCACGTAGGACAAGCACACAGAACAGACTCAAAGAAAACAAATAAACAAAAAATCAAACAAAGAACTAATCAGAGTTAATATTGCTATTGCCAAGTATCCCAGGAAACGGCGCCAAAAACTTGATGTTGTCCAGACGGTCCGTAAAATAAATAACAAAACCTAACCTAGACTCCTAAGTAATAAACGGAAAACCTATGAACTAAATCGCACTGACAGGCAAGTGGACCTATCGAGTGTAGCATAACTTAATGGTAAACCGAGTTAACGAACCCTAGAGACACTATGAAACAATACTAGACTCTGACTTGGACTTAAGATTAACTTGATTTGGGGGTTTACTACACTACTGATTATCACTAAGGAATGCAATAAACAAGAACGATTTAACTATCAAGAAGAAGAAATAAGGAGGATATCAGGAATAAGAAGAACATTATCTAGGTCGGAATCCTACTTGTAAAGAACAGCTTCTACAGGTTCTGGAACTATGATGAATTTAGGTTTCTAAAGAAACAGCTCTAGACAACCTAGTGGATCTGTAATCACTCTCAGGGTGTCACCAACTAAGGAACCTATAGATGTGATAACTCACTAAATGGTTAGATCACCTCTCGGGTATTTCCAACTATGAAAAAGTACCCTAATGGACAGATTACCTCTCAGTCTCATTATCCACCATACATTCAAGGAATGCACGGGGTAATCCTAAGATAAAAACTATGACTTGACCTAGCAACGATTACTAGACACCTAATACTAACGTCATCTCAGACTGTTAACACTCGGATTCCTAATAACGAAGACTAGACAACTAATTCTAACCTCTCGGGTATTGAACTAGGACACACATTCAGTTCTATTCAGCAATAAAAAACAACTCCTATGGCTACTACGTCTAGCAAACCACTGAAATCACAAACCCTATGATCTATAACCCAGATACGCTAATTGAACTGGCAGACAACCACAATCAATGCAAGGAAACAATAATCAAACACGAATTAGAAGTAAACATGCATATATCATCATAATTATTAACTCAAGGTCTTTACAAAATCATCATACGAATCCAAAAACCGATAAAAAATTAAACTTTAACAAGCATTCATCATGAACCTAGGTAGTGTTTAATGTTTTAGCCTAGAGTCATGCTCAAAACAACTAGAACAGAAGAATTAAACATGTTCATGGTTCAATCACAGAATTCAAATACCAAAGATCGAATCTTGAAATCGAAAACGCTTAAATAAACGAACCCGATGATCAAAGTCTTCAACTTGATACTTGATTCCACTTCCTTGGCCCCAAAATCACCCTAAGCTTCTCCCTAGACGGCTAGAATCCGAACTCTTTGATTAATTGCATTACAATTCTATTAAAATCGATTTTAAGGGTTTTTTCTCGGATTACGACTCTCTCGCGTATCGCGAGAGAGATTGGCCAGTCCCTCGCGTATCGCGAGGGACAAAGTATTTGCGCCCGGATTTCTTCTTTCTCACTTACCGCGATAAATCTCTGCTCTGTCTTCGCGTACCGCGAAGGGACTATTTTCACTATTTTTTTCACTCTTGAACTTCTGGCTTCATTCTCGTGCTTGGTTTTTTCGGGTTTTCACTGGTATTCATCATAAGCACGTGAGAACATAACAAAGACTCAATATGTAACAAAAACGACTTAAAAAAAATACAAAACTAATCAAAACGACACTAAAACAAAGGAATAAAGATGCGTGTTTTACACTACATCACATATTCTCTCTATTTTTCAAATTTATTCTGTAGATAAACCCACACACACACAATGGAAGATTTTTATACGCTTGGAGAGAAGGATGGCCTAGACTCTTCTACCTTGAATCCGACACTGGGATTTGGTCAGAATGACACCGAAGAACGAAGTGGTTGCAATCGTGAGGAAAGCAAGGATTCAAGCGTAGAAACTTTATGCGTCCAACTACATAACAAGGGATTAGAACAATGGAAGGGAGAAGGCTGGCAGCAAAGGCAGTTGCACGCCAACGAAGGAGTAAAAACACGAATTTTCTAGGCAGGCCACGAAGGGTTGTTGCAGTCCAGGGATGTGACATCTCTAAATATTATATTATTCTAGTTTCGTGTAATCTTACTTCGATTTATCGTACGAGCAACATTTTGTCTCATTTTATTGAATATATCAATTTAATTCCAATTTCTAATAAGTAATTATATTAATATTTTTAAACAAAGATGAAAATTATAAAATTGATTAGTTATAATTATAAAAGTTTTAAAAGTTATAAAATTTAAATGTTTAATTATCAAAATAAAATTATTAATTTTAATAAAAAGGCTTTGAACCCTCTTTTTAGGCTTGAACCCCCTCTTGTGAACCCTCCTTCTACTCTTTGGACCCTGGAACAACCCAAGAACAATTTTGACTTTTCAAAAGTCAAAATCGCACCAAATCATCTAATCCCACAAAATCTGGAGATTTAAATCCCTCCTAAACTTGTTTCTATGCATTATCCATCAAGAGAAACGAGTAATTCGTAAAAATTGTTATCTAATTCGATCCTTTGAGCATCATTTTGAAAACCCGTAACATGGATAACTCAAGCTGCAAAATCCCCGATTTTCGTTCTAAATGCAACTGAATTCGCGTTCTTGATGGAGCTAAACCCCCTATAAATACCCACGTCGATTCCTAAAACGAATCCACCACAAAAATACTTTTTTTTTCTGCTCCTGTTCCGGCGACGCAAGTACGCCCCATCCTGACGCAAATCGAGACGTATTTGGCTTTAATTTGTGTGGTTTTCGACTCCAGGTACTCGTTTTCATGTTAATCGCACGTTCTCCCTTACTACTTTCCTTACAAAATCGATTTTAGGGTTCTAGTATGCGATCTATGTTCTTATTTATTTCAATGAAGAAGATGAATTGTGGGATTTTGTTTAAATTTTTCTGTTACTGAATTTTTAATAAATGGAGCCTTGGTTCTGTGGTTTCAGCATTCCACCCTTACGCTACAGGTCATGGATTCGAGACCTAGTGTCTGTTTTCCTTTTGTTTATTTTTCTTTTTGGTTTTTAAGCAACTTACACTCACACACAAATATGTTCATAAATAAATACAAACATTAGTATGTCTTTTAAAAAAATAAATGTTATTAAATCAATTACTTTTTAAATTCCCAACTCACCATAATATTATGTATTATGTTTTATTATAGTAAAAATAAAATGTATTTCCTTTAAATATCATAAATAAATTATGTTTTTTCTTTAAAAACATATGATATTTTCTATACTTTTTTATTTTTATAAAAGATTTTGCAAGAAACCATTTAAAGTTATGTTTTATTTAAAACTAATAACGTTATTTAAACAATAAACTATTTATATATATTACTAAACATTATTTAAAAATCGCGTTTTCTTCTTTAAAACACAAGAATTACAACTATTGGGGTGGAAAACATACTCCTATATCAAAACGAAATCAAATTCTGAAATCCAAACTATTCTTTTGCAGTCAATAACATACTTTCGAATTTTTATAAAACTAAACTGGTTTATACATGTTGCTATATTATGTCACTTTTTACTACAAAGTCTCTCTTATTTCTGAAACTACACAACCATTAACTTCGGGGAAGCCATGAGAGTACGTAAATAGATCTATTGGCCTGACTAGCCCATCTGGTACTCGGGTTGATGCATGCCAATGAATTCTGAGCGTCCTTCAAGTTGTGGATTCTGATCAACTTGGAAGGAACTAGGTGTTCAGAAACTGCATTCTTGACACTTACACTTAGTCTAACACCATGACAAGGTGTTGGACGGGAGAGCTATCGATTACTAGGGTTGGTTGTGGACTCATGTATAAAAGTTTAATTACATGGAATTGTGAAACTTGTTTCTGACTTGCATCTTGTTATCTATTACTTAATATATATATATATATATATATATATATATATATATATATATATATATATCTAAACCTATGTTCTCATCAACTTTTTAGTTGATATAGTTTAACATGTTTTTCAGGTGAAGCTAACTAGGATGTTGATAAGCTCATGCTAGGATCAAGGACTCATGCTTTAGTGGACTTAGCTAGAATTAAAAAAAAGAAGAATGATTTGTTCTATTTGTTTTATTTGTTCTGAAATACTGATGTAATAAATATTTGGCTTTAATAGTAAATTTCTTTTGATCATATGTAATGATTCAATTTCGCCGCTCCCTCGTGTTTCCGCCTTGGCGGGGGTGTGACAAGGGACTAAGTGCAGTAACGAAATTTTGACAATTTGCCAAAGGAAAGCATGGAAGGGGCAATCAGAGGAATCATACATGTACATGTGCATATGGTAGTCGTCCGGGAAAGTTCAAAACGGATGTTACAATCGAATCAAATTTTCTGAATTTCTTGTTAAAGGGACGGATGAGGGATCATGAAATGACATGTGGTATGTAAGTTTGACCCGAAAGAAACATGCCTGTGGGAGTAAAAGGTTGTTTCAAAAATTCAAAAAATCCTTCGAGATTGAAGCATATGTGAGCGGGTTCACAAAAGAAAACAACCGAGGCAAGGGTCAAGTAGAACTTTTCTGTGGAGAATCTTACTACACCTTTGACTCGGTATATTACATTCCAACAATGCAGAAGAATATCCTTAGCCTTGAACAACTAGCTTTTCAAGGTTTTGAGATCACATTCGAAGGGACAGTATGCTACATCACAAGGACATTTAAAGAAGAAAACAAGACGGAGGAAAGTAGGAATATGGAGGAGATGGCACAAAATGATATAACATAAATCAAAGACATGGAGGAGCAGGCTAAAGAGGCTTATGTAAATTCAAAGGATGTAAAAGAATTGAGTGAAACCAATGCAGTTTGGAATTATTTCATGCAAATGGATGATGAATTGGATAAGAATCTGAACAAGAAAAGTTGAGGAAAGAAGCTTTTGGTTTACCCAAACCACATTGGTTCTATAGAAGATTGCATGACATTCTTGATATCATAAGTGTAGCCATACATATCGATAAGAACAAAGAAAAAACCAAAAAGGAATTTGAGGTGTTGGTGAAATGGTTCCTAGAGGAAGCACTACAGTTCAAGATTACACTCAACCAAGGGATTTCAAGGGACGAAAGATCAGCCTATTGAACCTTTACATGGTAGTTCAACACCATGGAGGGTCAATGGAGTTAACAAACAAGAATCTTTGGAGTTTAGTAGCCATGGACCTGCGAATTCTTGGTCATATTCTCTCTATTTTTCACATTCATTTTGCAGATACACGCATTAGATTAAGTATTACCAATAATTACATCAAGAATTAGGATTCAGGACTAAAGTGATTAATATTCTAGATTGATTTGATTTTGTAGAGAACTTGACATATCAAAGTTAGTGGCAAGAAATCCAATGACAGCTAAATACTATATGACTCTTTTTAACTGTCTTCTACTCTCTATGACATTCAAGAAGAATTTTTTAAAAAACTAAATTGCTCCGGATTTTACGTTAAAATATAGATGGAGTTAGTAAGGTGGATGAAAATGGCTAGATTTTGAAAAGTTAGGGATGAAAGAGCTAAAATAATGTTTTTGGATGAAAGTGGCTAAAATTATCAAACCACAGAGACGAAAATAACACTTTACTCTATTTTGTGGTGAACTAATTTTTTAGAAGAGCCCGAAAACCACATCAGATGATATGATACTTTGTGATAAATTTTGGCCTTTTTGAGTATATTTGGATACTAGGAATAAAGTGTTGAAATGGTCCCTGTTGTTGACTGTATTGGTGACTAATATCCTTGTTCTCGACTATAATTCATGGGCCAAATTTTGATTATTGTTTGTTGCCTTGTGATTTGAAATAATATGATGCTTTAATCTTGAATCATGGAAGCTCTAATTTCAACACATTATCATCAGTTTGAACTCAAACGAGTCCCATTTTAAATGAACAATAACATGTTGGCCCTACAAATGGGTTGCAAACATTAGTCGTAGATGGAAAACAATTTTGTATTTTATCATATTAATTATACACATACTTTTATATACCCTATAGCAGAACAACCACCTAGAGATGCTGCTGGGAAATTTGTTCTAAAGGCTTGGAACAAATTTAGGGATGATACCTCTAATATATCAAACCTTATACTAGCATATGTTAGTCCCGGGATTCGAGCTTCTATACGACACTTATCAGCTTATGACATGATACATAACTTGAAAGAGAGATACCATCAAGATTACAATAAAGATCCTTCTTACTCTTTGATAACATACATTAAAGATGAGGCTTTGGAGAATCCAGATCGTGCCATGATCATGAGAAAGTTGGTGGCAGACCTCGAGAAAGCACGTGTTCAATTGACGATCACTTGGTCATTAACATGATTATTAATGACACATTTGATGACCATAGAGTGGATAAACTCCTAGCTAGTCTTTTTGACGAGCTGATAGATGCTTTAAAAATGATTCAATTTGTTGATCAGCTTGAGAGGACCGGGGTTTATCTAAGTGATGACATCATTTGAGCTATGTTCAGTGATGATCTCCACTTGTCCTTCACAAGCAAAAAGGTACCGGTAGAGACTGTCGAAACCGGGGATAAGGGCAAAGTTGTTGGTGAGACCAAAACTAAGATCTCTAAATCCAGATGCCGTGTTAGAGAAATGCCTGAAGCTGTTGTTGCTAGAGAATGCTTCAAAGCATATACTTCAGGTATCTAGGCAACCTTTTCTATTATTTCTTTATCGCTTAAAAGTTAGACTTTTAACGTATGCAAACTAGCTTTTTGCAGAGATAAAAGAAAGGAAGGAAAAGAAGAAGAAAATAAAGATGGACACAGCTTGAAGATTACTTCAAGTTGTTGATTACACCATTTGATGATTTATCTTATTTTTGTTTAGAACAAATTTAAATTGCGGATTTATTTTCTTTTGAATATTGTTTGATTATTTTAAGTATGACTTATTTAAATCTTTAATGCATTATGGTTGTTGCGTGTAATGAATTAAGAATTCATTACCATCTATTTGACATGAAGACATGCGAGACATGTTAGTCAAGTCCATTAGATAATTAATTAGATCAGATGTAGTAGATACCATGAAACATGTTAAGTCCTATAAAAGACATATATGTGAGATAAATGTTTACATATAACTTTATGATTGAAATAGTTTCAATAAACTCCTTTAGAAAAGATCTTATGAGATAAGATATAAAAGAGCAATAAGAGTTATCGCTACTATAAGTCTAAGTGGTTAGTCATACAAAGCAACTTCACAAGATCCAAATCACTAGCCTTGAATCATAAGGTTTATCCAGAACAGGTATAAAGATTCATATGGGATATGAATATAAAAGAGACCTATGAACAAATAAGGATAGGATGTTATGAACCCCTATACGAAATAGTCTCGTCTGCTGCCTTAATAAATACTTCAACAAGATTGAAATTGTTCATAACCGTAATATATCTGATTCTTGAACAAGAAACAAGTGTTGTTTAAAGTTCTGAATAAATAGTATTATTCAAATTGCATAGACATAAAATTTCATATACAAACAAGGATCAGATTGTAGATATATATATATATATATATATATAGATGTTTATCATAAACAAAAGATATAATCTTTTGCATTTAATAAATATGTATATATTTATCATAAAAAAAGATGAGATCTTTTACAATTGATAAGTATATGAAAGAAAAGATAAGATCTTTTACAACAGACACTAGGGATCATACGATGAAAGAATGAGATTCTTTAGTTAAATCATCCAATGATGATCCAAACACACAATCCATTTACGACAAATAAAGATTTGATCAGACTACACATGAATGAGATTCATTAAGACGTAGAAGTTGTTTTAGAAACAACAAATGGATCGTTAATACTAGAAGCCTAACAGTTTATCAAAGGTTGATAAATTAGGAATTGGATTCCTAGTATCCTTAAAGGGATACAGATTACAAGTTTTGAAAAGTTATCTAAACTAATCAAAATCAACATGTATTATGAATACTAGAATGTTCTTGTAATAAATTAGCGTTAAAAAAAGTATAGAAGTCTGGACACGTCTGAGAACATTGAATCATTGAAACTGATATGATTATTTCAAATTAGATTCAATAATATAGATGCAAAGGCCAGTGGGAGTGAATACCTACAACAATAAGAATGTGTAAGAGACACATCATTAAGAGGAGTGTATAGTGATACATGGAAAAACCACAGATAGGGATCATAAATGTTATCATAAAGTGTATAATGATACACAAAATAAACAGGGGATAATAAGTGTTATCATGGAATGTATAGTAATACATTACTGAAATTACGAGTTATATTTTAAAACATATCATTGAAAGATAACGCATCTTTAGAAGATCAAATTTTAAAGCTAACATTGATTGCGTTCATATATATGTGATATATAAGAGGGAAAGATTCTAAAGTAAGAATGGCAACAATCTATTGACATTAATAAATATGTCTTAAATGTTTTGTGTGACAAATCAATAAAGACATATACCGTTAACATTTCTGTTAACATTATCCAAACCCATAGTAATTGGGATAAGATGAAAATGAAATGGTTCATATGGTTTCATCTAAAAGGATAATGAGTGTTGTCATTAATTTTCAAACGATGAAAGAACTTTGAAATTTAGTTATGACGAAAGAAAGAAAAGGGATAGTGCTTGAGAAGCACATAATGGTGATCATAAAGTGTTATGTTGAGACAATGCTATCTTATTGGATAAGATGCTAAGAGTATCAACTTTAACTTTCAAGAAGGGTTCTTGGAACAAGGTCATAATTAGTTATGATGATCTATTAGTCAAACACAACGATCTTAAAGGGTAAGATACAAACACCATGAGATGATCATTGAGAATGATCACACAATACATCAACATTATCAGATAATGATTATGATACATCAACGTTATCAGATAGAAAAGTTCCATCAATAACATTTGCACAAACATGAGATGTTGTGACCTGGAAACATTAGATGATAGTATTCTGAAAGTGTTTTTAGATAACTTCTAATAGTTTGGAAAGAAGTTTCAAAAGAGAGTTTTCCATCATTAAGTTTCATTAATGGGATCATGAAACTTGGAGACATCACGATAAAACAAATTCACACAAATCAATATCTGGCTGACCCATTCGCTAAACCTATACCTCAATCTGTATGAGGAGCATGTTGATAGGTGATAGAAATGCTAGACTTGAGTTTGATTTGTTAGTATTTGGTGCTTTCGAACAATATAGAAACATTGTTATTTATATTGGCTTAAAGGTTAAGTGCATTATAAATAGATGTTTTTATGATTCGATATTTTATACGTTTTAGAAATCCTTGAATATTATGTTATATTCTAAATGTTCGCTGTCGATCAGATTCATGGGAATCAATCTGAACGTAAGACTATTGTGAATTGGATGATTGGTTCATTAGGAATGAAAGGCCAAACGGTTGGACATCATGTTCACAGATAAATTCTATTGATCCTTCAACCTGAGGCACGCATTAGAACTAACTCTGACTAGAGTTTATTCCTTGATCTTATCTAACGTTGTACCTTAACTGGCAGTAATAAGGATATGATTAGGAGTAATAAGTTACGTGGGAGTTGTATATGGCCAAAGGAATTATGTTATCCTTTAATTAGGATCTGGACATTGTGTCACGCTCGTTGATTCAGACTGGTATAAATCGTGTGGCCACGCACAAACTAGAGTAGTTTGTTTAGACCATCTTTGAATTGGAGAATGAGAACAAGAATAGTTGAACCACATATGAGAAGTGACTTGTATCCATTTCTCATGTTCAACGAATAACCTAAACAGAAAGGACACACACACACACACACACATATATATATATATATATATATGTTTACCAAGGCTATTGTACTTGGTTAAGTAAGAGTTACTTGAGCACAAGGACTAGTTGACGATTATAAATACGTCATAAGTTGTTACCGCCGGTGAGATGCAGCTAGGCGTCCACCACTGTCTACTTTGACCTGATTAATCGATGAATCGACCAAGTGGGAGATTGTTGGATATTAGATGTCCGATCATAGTTAATATTAACGTTACTATCTAGATACGATCCAAAGAGTTACACTTTGGACAACGAGAAATTGATAATATTTAATAGTTAAATGTTATAATTCACACAACATGGTATTATGCGACGGATGATAAATATTTATGAGAAATATTTAAATGGCGGATTCAGAAATTAATTATTCTGAGTAATAATTAATCATTTAATTCGGTGACTAATTATTTAGAGAAATAATTAATGTGGAGGCATGAACGTTTAAGTGTTAAACGGGTAAAGATTTACTAATTAATTGTCATTAGTAAACTATAAGGATTGAAAGTAATTAACAGTTGATTACAAGGATTTAACTGTTAAATCTATTGGATGCAATATGGAATTATGGTATCTATAAATATAACATTATAATGAAACCCTAATCCTAGTTCTAGCCACCATTCAAGTCTGCAAAACAAGGGAAATCATTTCCCCTTTGCGCCAATCGTCCACCACCGCCGGCCACCCCTTCCCGTCGTCGGAACCGCCGCCAGCTACCGTCACGCCACAGCGCCGCCGTTGCAGCCTCCTTGCCGTCGCTGCCTTTGTGTGAACCGTTTTCTTCGTGAGACGGTTTACGCATTAGATCTCGTGAGACGGGATTGGTTATTGCGGATTCGTGAACAAGTCATCTAGCGTGACGCTCGTTGCATCCATCGTGTGAGTTTAGGTTGATCGTCAAAGGTATAAACCCTAAACACCCTATGGATGTGTTTTATATATTTATTATTTTCTAAACGCTATGTAATCGGATCACTGAAAAGAATCCAGATCTGATCTGTTAATGTTATTGTTAAATCGCTTCCGCTAAAATATATCTGATTTATTTATTTAAAAGTTTTAAATAATTATTGTTTTAAAAGGTTAAAACTGGTACCATGATTCCCAACAAAGTATTTATACCATAATTATGTGTTGGTAAATGAAAGGAAAATGTTTACCATAGGAGTGTTAGTAAACAAAAATAAAGGAAGGTCTTAAAGTAAAGTTTGAAAAGAGGCAAAACGTGTGTTTAAATATTGTTTTTAATAAACTAAGACGGTAAATGTTTTAAGAAGTCATTATAATGTCTAAGTCTGGGAAGGGAAGGAAATGGTTCCTACGGAAACATGTGCCAGGACAGTTACGGGCTATCCCCCTCGATAATTAGATCCTTTGTGGTTCGCTAACGGTTATACAATTGGTTATGTGCGATAAAGAGTAACGACGGTTACTCATGGGTTAAACGTAACCCCATTCCGTGTGATAAGCTAAGTGTGTTGTCTGCATCATGGGTGGTCGTCATGATAAAGACCTTAGGAACGTTTCATGGACGGTCGTCATGAACGTTGCATAGATCCGCAGACAGTCGTCACATAAGACAATATCTAGTGTGAATTGACGGATGTTGTATTCATTCCATGGTGTGTGTATGAAAGCAGATTAGACATAATAATGTATGACTTGAAAAGTAAAGAGTGTGAATATTAAGCCTAATTGGCATGTGTGATAGCGTGTGTAAATCCTTTTTCTTTATTAAATCGTGTGAATGGATGTTTTATGTAAAACTAGAACTCACTCAGTGTAGCTGTCTTTTAGTATGCACATTAGGTTAAGTGTAAGTACAGTTGTAGCTCTTAGATTGCTTGGCTGGAGATGAAGAGTTACCCGGCACCGAAGGCTTCTTGCATCTCGTGTGTGTGAATGAAAGTTGTAATAGTTGAGACAGTAGTTAAATGTTTGATTGGCTGATAATTTGTAATTATGTAATGATGTTTAAATTCTACTGCTATGAATGCATTTAAAGATTAAGAATTGTTTGTGAATGAATAAATCCAACAAGTGAGGCCTCCCGGGTTTAGGGTCTTATAATCCGTCGCGAACTAGTCTATTGGTAAACTTCGTCGGTAATTTCTTTGCTATTTTTTCTATTTTTTAAAATGCGTCTGTAATCCCATCGCTATCTGGCCTATCGGTAATTTTTCAGTAAATTCCATCGCTAACTAGTGTGTCAGTAATCAAACACAAATGTGAAAATTGGTCGGAGAAATGTGGAACTTGGTCAAAGAAAAACCCGTTGGTAATCCGTCGCTAACTAGCCCATCGATAATATGTCGGAGAAATGTAAAGGTATTATCTACAACCATATTACCTTCAGGCTTTCACCTATGGAACCTCAACGGTAACTAATTTCACTGACGGAATCATCCATCGGTGAAAGTCTTGTTTTATAATAGTTCGAGTTGTTTGGAAGTGTATAAAAATAAAGGTTAGAGTAAACTGCAGTTTTCGTCCGTGAGGTTTGAACAAAACATCAAGTTTCATCCACCTGTAACACATTTGATCTTAGATGTTTGGTGTTTTAACACTTTGCGTCCCTAGTCCTTAACTCCGTTAACTTTTCGGTTAATTTTTGTTTAAATTTACTAATATACCCTTAACTACATTTTATTCATCTAACCACCCTCCACCACCAACCCACACTACCTCCTATCGCAACCACTGCCGACAACTACCATCGTCTTCAATCACACGCCACCACCTCTCTCCTCCACCACTATAACTCCTCCTCCACCACTAAATCCCAACGTGTACGTTGGTTAGCTTTCTCTTCTTGTATATAAGCAAATTTTTAACCATTATTTGAGTTATCAATGAAATCATAAAATTTCCCTAATTACACACACACTCTCTCTCTCTCTCAATCTTTTACTCAATCAAGATTGTATCAGAATATAATTGTTCGATCCTGTGATTTCACCTTCATCCTCATCATCATATTGCATTCGTTGTTGTGTTCTTGCACCTGAATTCGTTCCAATTTAGTGCTTTATTGGTGAAGGTTTATCAAGAACTTGAAATTTTCAAATTTTGGTTCTTTTTCTGCTGTTTCTTCATTTTTTTCTAGCTTAGTTTCATAATTCTAATTAAATTGTGACTTCAGGTCTAAGTTTTTGTTGACGGTTTTTGTTAAGTCGACTAAATTTTTTGTTGAATCGGCCGAAAGTTCTTTGAATTGGACGAATGTTTTGGTTCCGGTCCAAATTCATCCTTTTGGATTTTTTTCTCATTGTCTTCTGATGGGTGATACGAATACTCTCGTCAATCCTGCTTCTCCTATGGATTATTCGAATCCTTTGTTCTTATCTCTGTCTTATCATTCGAGTCTTTTATTGGTTTCCAAGATTTTTTATGGTACCGCTTTTGGGTCATGGAAATGAGTTATGTCAATTGCTTTGTCTACCAAAAACAAAATTGGCTTCGTTGAGGGAATTGTTTCAAGGTCTCTCACTTCTCTAAATATTGACTTATGGAAGAGATGCAATGATATTGTTATCTTATGGATACTTAACACACTTTCACAAGAAATTAGTAAGATTGAAACTTCTCATCAACTTTGGGATGAGTTAACTGACATATCTCTCTCTCTCTCTCTCTCAATCTTTTACTCAATCAACACCCCTTGCTGACATGATAGTGACGTGACGGGACATTATTCATTTTTAGTGATTTCGTTACACATAATGTTCTGAATGCTGGTTTGTCACTTGGCTTTAGTCCCTACTCTTGAAATATTTTTATGAAGACTTGAATAAGACATAAAAAGTCATTAAGTGGCATTATCTCTCATTGACAATTAACGAGTGCTAATATTTAACTTACAATTTATTTCAACAAAGCTTCACGTTCATACAAAACATTATATATAGAGAACACTTGTTAATAAACCGACATTTAGACAAGTATATACATATAATATTTTTTATAATATATTATTCATCGTTCTAGAAGAATAAAATGCAATAATATGTTTGATGGGAAACAAAAAAAAAATAAGCAGTTCATCACAAAAAAAAAGGTTTAAAATGGGTAGTCATTTAAGCCATTTTGTCCATCAATCTTCAAGAATTTAGCTTTTGCATTCTAATTGTACCCTCTTCGTCACCACAAAAGAGTAGAGGCTTCCATGAAGTCGGCACCTTTGACCAATTTAAAGGAGGAATTTGATGTTTTTTTGTCTACTCCTAATCTACTTACACATGTAAAGCTTCATTTCTTTTCCTTTATTTATATTTACATAAAGTAATAAAAAACAATAACAATATACAAAAAATTTAACATGTCTATATATACAGGAGGTTACGTTAATGCCTTTATATATATTCTTAAAAAAACGTAGAAAAGTCATGAGGAGGTAACACATGATGTGTGAATGTAAGAGTGTATAAACCCATCTTGTATATGATATAATCATGCCCATTGATGCAATTAGACTTTTAAAAAATATTATTTTATAAAATATAGTAAATTTATATTCAAATTAAAAAGAAATAAAATTATTGACTTAATGTTATAATCTTTTTTAAAACTTAATACATTATATAAAAATTATTTAAGTTTAAAAAGTATTATGAAATTGATTTCAATACAAAAAAACCAACACATTGCGATTCTCTCTTTTATCCTATTAGTCATTAATAACTTATGATTAATTACGAAATTGCTATCTAAAAATATCCAAAATATTACTCTACTTCTTGAGAATTTTTTACTTTGATAACCCCTCAATATAGAGGTTTGATGATTTCTTTTGTCTACTCGTCAACTACATACACATGTGGGCTTCACTGGCTTCCCTTATTTATATTTACTATTTAAATAAATACAAACTAATGCAAAAATAATAATCTATACTTATATCTATATCTATATCTATATCTATCTATACTACCTAATAAACAAGTAAGGGCAAATACTATAAAAAACCAACATACTTTCTGGGTTTTTTTTTTTCATAAAAGTCTCTTTACAATTTTTTGCACATAAAAAACCAACACACTTTCTTTCTTTTTCCTCACAAAAGTCCCTCAACAAATTTTTACACATAAAAAATCAACATACTTTCTTGTTTTTCTCACAAAAGTCCCTCAGCAACTATTTATCCTAGCAAATGAATCGATATAAGCAAGGCAAAGAATTTATTTGCTCTTGATTCTGTCGGTCGATTTCCTTTGCTTTACTTTTGCGGATTCATTGATAAATAGTTGTCGATGGACTTTTGAGAAAAACGAGAAAGTACGTTGGTTTTTTATATGCAAAAATTTGTTTAGGGACTTTTGTGAGAAAAAAGATAGAGTATGTTGGTTTTTTATATGCAAAAAATTATTGAGGGACTTTTATGAGAAAAACCAGAAAGTATGTTGGTTTTTTATAACATTTGTCCAACAAGTAATTATAGTGACACTTGTTACATTTTTACCCATACTCATTCTAATTATCCTGTATCTATCATATTAATAATTATCTCTACTATTTTAGTCAACTAAGACCATTTGTGCGTGAAAAGGGTGGGCGTGAGCCACCTCAGCCTTTCACGCACAGGAACACCGCCCCCTAGTCGTGAAAGGGGGGGCGTGGGGCATTTCACGGGCGGGGTTTGGTGATTGTGTGGGACCCTCTAGTCAAAGTAGCCGTTAGGCTATCGTTGTAATATATATATATATATATATATATATCACATTTTCAACCAATAATCTCACCCATTCTCTCATTTTCAACCAAAACCTCACCCATTCTCATATTTTCTCAACCAATAACACCCCACTACTTAAAATGGAATGGTCTTCTACGTCGTCGGGTTCAACGGAAGAAGATGAAGTGATTGTTGAAGCGATTTGTTATGCTTACGAGCTACTTGAAGAAGCGGAGAATTCACAGAGGGTAACACGACGAGTTCAAGTGATGCGGGATTGGGAAGTAACTAATGAACGTCTAATACGTGATTACTTTAGTGACACTCCAATGTATGACGAAAAATTTTTTGAATCCGTTTTCGTATGAGCCGAGAATTTTTCGTGCGAATATGTGGTGATTTAGAAAGAGAGTACCAATATTTTCAACAAAAGGGAAGACGCGAGACGCAAGCTTGGATTTACTTCTTTACAAAAATGCACGTGTTGTTGGACCTAGGTTGTTTATGATTAAGCTTTTGCTTTTGTGTTTGTGAAACCGTGAATACGTGTATAAAGGCCTAGTGGTTTAGACTAGGTATATATACATGTATACCCTAACCGTGTGTGGTTAGCGGTTTTTGTTTTGTTCTTTGTAATTTCTCTGAAGTTATATACGAGTAATTACGAGTGTCTTTGTGTTCTTGAATCACCATATTTGATAGTTTCTGCAAATCAAGTGTGAGATTTGATATCGTGTGTGTGTGTTTATTCGAAGATCCTAGAGGTTTTGGGACTTACAATTGGTACCAGAGCCATTGAATTCATTCAAGGCCCAGTTGTTGATATCAACGATTCAAGACGAAGGATTTGAGGTATTGTTTATTGTTTTTCGGTTGAATTTTTTGTTACTAATCGGGTGTTTCCAGTTTCTTTACTGAGAATCGGGAATTGTTATTGTTCTTCGTGAAATCGCTGCCATATTGATGTCGTTAGGGAAGGAGATTGGGTTGATTTTCATTAAAAAAAATGATTGGAATCATCTTCGTGTCATCGAAAACTGTTTTGGTTTCAAAATTCGAATTCCCACGATCTTTGGGATTAATTTTGGAAACTAAATCAAGTTAAAGCTTGATTCACGGGAATAAATTATGGGAAGGTTCTCGGGTTCAAGTTCAAGGTTTTGCTTTCCCGGCTAGTTACACGGCGAGGGTACTCGGGTTTGTTTCACGGGTTCAGGCTATCGGAAGGAGTTCACGGGTTTGCATTCACGGCAAGTGTTCACGTGATATTACTTTGTTTACGGTTTAATCAAGGACCTCATACTCTGATAGGATGAACTCTCAACAACTCACCATGAACTTAAGCAGTTTGCTTGACTTGCAAATTGGTACAAGTACTAAACCTCCAAGACTTACTTGTGTTGAAGACTATGTTGACCGGAAGTTTAGGTTTCAGAACCATGTTCTGTTGTTTGAAGCCAAGATGTGGAGAAGTATACTCAAGGGATCACAAATCCCTATGTATGACAAGGAAGATAGCACTACGGCACCAAAGCAGATATAGAACTACACTGATGAAGACTTTGATGTAGTTGAAAGAGATTTGAAGGCATTAGCTTCTCTAACTATGGCATTATCTCCTGACATAGGCCACAATTTCAAAGAATGAACTTCTGCCAAACAACTCTGGGAGTCTCTGGCTTAGGTGTTTCAAGGCAATGATGATATGAAAGCAAGTAGAAAATGGATGATTCTACAGCAGTTTAACATGTTTAATCATGTTTTAGGTGAATCTCTTGATGTTCAGTTACAAAGGTTTACAAAGTTAGTGTCACAAATGATGGGTGCTTAGATTATGTTAAGTGATGGTGACTTGAATAGGAAGCTATTGAATGGTTTGCCATAAAGCTGGGATTGGAATGTTTCTCTATTGAAAAGAACTAAAGATCTGAACAAAGTCACTCTGAATGATTTGATTTCTATTATCAAGTCATATGATCTTGATGACCAGCAGAGGAAAGTTAATCATGTGAATACAATAAACTCTGCAGGTGCACAAAGCAGTAATAGTGCTTTTCTTTCCTATGTCTCACAGGGAGGTTCTGGGTCTGGAGATGTGACTCCTGGTGTTGCTGCTACAGCTAAGACGTCTGCTCCTGAGCAGCAAGCTTATTCTACTCAACAAGCTAAGCTAATTGAAGTGAACACCTCTTTATGCATCAGAATCATGAACTGTTATACAGCATTTGTCTCGGGAAACTTATCACCTTCAGAGGTTCTTACTGCTAAGCTTAATCAACTCCATCTAGAGGATGTGGAGGAGTTGGATATATCTTGGCAACTAGCAATGGCAGTCTTTAGAGCTAAGAACTTCATCAACAAGACTGGAAAATTCAGATGGAGTGAAGACACAGGGAAAAGATTGGTTTCAACAAGTCAAATCTTCGCTGCTACAATTGTCATGAACCTGGTCACTTTGCCAGGGAATGTACTAAACCAAAGGAACAAAGAGGAAGTTAAGCTGGATCATCTTTTGGAGGGAACAATGCTGTTAACTCCAATGCGTTAATCAGTCAGCAAACTAGAGGATATGATTGGGGAGATCAACTCAAATAGCTCAATCTGAATCATGCTTTTATGCAAGATATTGTTGGAGATTCTTCCACTGCATCATCGTCAGCTCCACCTGAGGTAATTGCTGATCTATGTTCTCAATCATGCATAAATAAAGTAGAACTTTACAGAAAACACAATACTGGTTTGATTTTTAAAATGGATAATTTAAAATATCATAAAAGAAAATTTTTTTAATCAGAAAAGGACTATAAAGAAGCAATTGAAGCAAGTAAAAAGGATGTGTCTCTTTCAAAATCACAACTTAGCACAAAATGTTGTTTGCTTACTGATGCTAAGGAAGAGATTGCCATATTGACCACTGAATTGGAAAAGACAAAATCAAACTTTGTCGAGGCCAAATTTAAAGTAGATTTTTTTTTGTCAATCCAGTACTGTGATTAGTATGCTTGAAACACAACTGCATAAATCATTCAACGGTAGTAAGGGGATAGGGTATCATAATACTCCTCCTCCTTTCAATGGAAATTGTACTACGATTCCCCCTCCCGTAGAGGAACAAGTAAAGGAGTTGTTAACTACTCATAAAAAGTCATGTCCTGATGGATCCAAATCATCATCCTTAGCTTCAGATAATAAATGTGTGAACAGTTCTAATGCGTCTACCTCATGTGCAGAACAAGTAGAAATACAAGATTCGTCAGGTGAGGATGATGAAGATGATAAGTCACAATTTGCAGTCTTAAGTTAAATCATAAAAAATTTGAAAACAATGTTTATGTTACTCTTGTTTTGAAAAACTCTAAGTCTTATGTGCGTGATTTTGTTGGTTTGAATGTTTCTAGTTCTAAATCTGCTAGTACTAAAAATGCACATGTTCAAAAAGGTATTGTGCTTGTTAAACCGTTAGCAAACGGAAAAACTGAGAAGCATGTTTTCCAGAAACCCATACCTGTGACTAATCAAAAAGTCAATGGTCAAACCTCAGATGCTTCACCTAAGCATTTCACAAAGGATCAATTTTTTGCAAAACATGATCATCAACATTTGAGGTTTGAACAAAGACATGCTCATCAGCACCAAAAACCCAAATAGGTCCACAAGCAGGATGATTCATATCATCACAGATCTGACGAGTTTGGACCCGCACCTTACTTCAAGAAACAATCTTGTTATACCTGTGGAAAGTCAGGACATCTAGCAAAACACTCTGTTCATCGTCCTTATGCTCCATATTATTCTCAAAGTCAGAGGGTGTCACAAAGATGGATGGATTCTAAGCCAATGAAGACTACCAAGTCTAAGGCAATGAAGAGTCACTCTTTCTACAACAAACCTTCTGATGGAGATTGGAATGTAGCCAAACGAAACAGACATGCTTATTTTGAAAGGCAAAAGAAAAATAATTTTAAACAAAAGGAAAAGATCAAATCTCAGCCTACTAAAGAACATAAAAAATTTGTTCCATTTAAGCTTGTTTGGAAAGCTAAGAATGCTGCTGTCATAAGTAACAAAATTGAGTCAAAAAATTATATGTGTTTACAAGAAGTGTCATATATTTATGCTAACGGAATACCCAGATCTACTATGTCCTGGGTACCAATGTCTAATTGATCTCGCATGTTGTGCAGGAACACCCAAAGAGGACAGTCAATAATCTATGGTTTATTGATAGTGGATATTCCAGGCACATGACAGGGGACATGTCTCTACTTCATGATGTGCAAAACTTTAATGGAGGCCATGTCTCATTTGCGGGAGGTAAAGGTGGTAAAATTAGCATGAAAGGTACTGTGATTAATGGGTCTTTAAGTTTTCAGGACGTAAGTTACGTCAGTGAGCTAAATCATAGCTTACGAAGTGTTTCCTAAATTTGTGATAAGGAATTTTCAGCACATTTCACAAATAAAGAATGTTTAATTTTAAAACCAGGTTTGTGGTTCCTGAGGAATGGATTTTGTTAAGGACTCCTCGTGAGCGAAATTCTTATGTTATTGACATGAATAGTAAACCTGTTTATGAAAATACGTGTCTTTTATCAAAATCAATTGAATCTGATGCTATGTTGTGGCATCGTCGTCTTGGACATGTTAAACTGAAAAACTTAAACCGTATTGCCAAAGGTAATCATGTTCGTGATCTACCTATTTATGAGTTTTTTTCAATTGAGAAATGTGTTGCATGTGCTAAAGGGAAACAGCACCGAAAGCCCAATAAGTCTAAAATGTTTAATTCTATTGATTGTATTATTCATCTCCTTCGTATGGACTTATTTGGTCCTGTGAATGTGATGAGAATTGGGCAAAAGTCCTACTGTCTAGTCATAACTGATGATTACTCACGTTTCTCTTGGGTTTTCTTTTTGGCTAATAAAAGTGAGACTCCAGAATTGATAAAGAACTTCATTGTGTTGGTTGAAAATCAAATAGATGTGAAGGTGAAAGCAATCAGATGTGATAAGGGAACTGAGTTCAAGAATGTTGTTGCACTGAAAAGGGGATAGCAAGACAATTTTGTGCAGCTCGCACACCTCAGCAAATTGGTTGCTGAAAGAAAGAACAGAACTCTCATTGAAGCCGCAAGAACAATGCTTTCTGAGTCAAAGTTGACCTTGTTCTTCTGGGCAGAAGCTGTAAACACAACATGCTACGTACTCAATCGGGTCCTTCTCAACAAGAAACTCCAAATGACTCCGTACGAAGTTGTTTACAAAGAGAAGCCATGGGTTGGATACTTCAGAGCTTTTGGGTGTCCGTGTACTGTGTTACATACAGAATCCACACCAAAGTTCAATGAAAAGGCTCACGAATGTTACTTTGTTGGCTATGGATATAACACAACTGCTTATAGAGTCTACAACAAGGTCACCAAAGAGATCAGAGAATCAACTTATGTTGATTGAGAAGATCACAATCCCACTGATGCTGAGTGTGGTCCATCATGGTTATTTGATTACCATTCATTATTTAAATTATTTAACATTTGTACTGATGAAATTGCAGGGTCTCCTAATGAATCAGTTGATCTAAGTGACGATGATGAAGATTCTTATATAGGACCACTTCTTACTGTTGATCCACCAGAAGTTATCAGACAACACAGTGGTGAAAGATCTGAATCAAATGCTGAGAGCATTCCTATTTTAACAAATGTATTTCAGGATTCACCAACAACTACTAAGAATTCCACGTCAGCAGTCAATGATGGTAGATCTACACCTGAGACCGCAAATTCATCTATATTCTAGGAGTCGATTCCTCATGAAAGTATGGTCGAGAAGCCTATTTCTGACCCTACCGATGAATCCAATGAAGAGGCACAAGAAAATGTGATAAATTTGCGTATCACAGTGCAAGTTCCTGGTGTTTCATCTCACAGAATCAATAAAGATCATCCGGTTGACATGATAATCGGGTCATTAACAGATGGGGTTAGAACAAGAAGCACTGCAGGAGACATAAACCGGTGTCTTTACTCCTGCTTCATTTCTCAAATTGAACCCAAGAACATCAAGATGGCTCTCCTCGAGCCTAGTTGGGTTGATGCAATGCACGAAAAGTTGAATCAGTTTGCTAAACTGCAAGTCTGGGATTTGGTGTCGTTGCCACCTGGCAAGAAATCTATCGGCACTCGTTGGGTGTTTAGAAACAAACAAGATGAAAGCAAAGTAATCATCAGAAACAAATCTCGATTGGTTGTGCATGGATTCTATCAACAAGAAGGGATAGACTATGAGGAAGGGTTTGCTCCGGTTGCTCGTCTGGAAGCCATTCGTATCTTCTTGGCTTATGCATCTTATATGAATTCACAGTTTATCAAATGGATGTCAAGACAGCGTTTCTGTACGGGAAAGTGAAAGAAGAGATTTATATATGTCAACCTCCTGGATTTGAAGATAGTGATCATCCTGATTATGTTTACAAGCTTGACAAAGCATATATGGGTTATATCAAGCACCGCGGGCTTGGTATGCCACTCTCACTGATCTTCTGCTAGCTCATGGTTACACCCGTTGTGCAATTGATCTGACTCTGTTCGTTCGAAAGGTGGATGCGAATCTAATTCTTGTGCAAATTTATGTGGATGATATCATCTTTGGATCCACAAATGATGAATTGTGCACAGAGTTCAGAAAGGTTATGGAAAAGAAGTTTGAAATAAACATATATTTTTTTTCTAGTACAAACATATATATTTTTTTTCATTCATAGAACTATATATAATTGATTATTCACGCTCTTAGCAAAATTTTAACGAGTGAATTTTGATGTTTTTTCTTTTGTTTACTCGTCGTCTACTACACATGTCAAGCTTCACTAATTTTCTTTCATTTCTATTCACCATTTATCAAATATAATATAAAGTAATACAAAAATAATATACATAACTTTTAATGGGCGTGTTATATGTAGAATTATAAGTTTTTTAGAGAGGTGGGAGTGGTACTCTTCTAAATTACATCAATCACAAGATGTCACCTCAATTAGCCAAAGTACTCTTTCAAAATATCTTATAAGGTGGGAGTGGTACCCTCCAACTCTCTTATTTAAAAGAAAATTAAAACAAATCAAATTAATAAACTAAAACTTTAGTTAATTAATTAAAAATACATAATAAATTAAAAGACACTAAATAAAAACAACTTAAAAAAACACCTACAAATTAAAAATCACATGGGCAATCATATTTTACGGCTATTTCACGTTTCAATTTCAGGATTATTTCCAACATTGGTACGGTTTTTTATGGTTCCTAATTAAAAATAAATAAATTTTTGCTGCTACTTCACAATTCCGTTTATTATTTCCGTTTTACAAATTAACCAAACTATTTATCTTTAGGCTCTTGGTTCCTCTCACTTTGCGTCTAATTCATCATATGAATATAATAAAAAAAATGCATGTACCATATTATAGAAATGAAAGTTACATGTGAGGGTAATTAATGGAGATAACATCAAAAGCATTCAACTCCTCCTTTCAGCGTGTTTATATACCCGCCCAAACTACCCTCTACCTTTTACCCGTCGAACCCGCTTACCATGTGATGATGTACCCGCAATCCGCTCTCTACCCGTCTCCCTACCCACCTCCCACTCCCACCTCCCTTATATGCTTCTAGGTGTGTCTTCCACTTGTACAATTCATAACCATTGGTCGAGTTGGGTTTTTTGTCAAAAGCATTGTCTATTTGAAAAGTTAAAGGCTTTTGTTGGGAATAGAACACACATCACAAAAAACAGAAAAGTATATTAATTTCAAATCTATACTACTTAACAAATAAAAATTTAAGATAACACATAACACAATTTCAGGCCATCTAAAATTTTATTTTCTTGCATCTCTCCTATTAAATAATAATATTAAAATAATATATTCTAAATATTTAATATAAATTTAAATATAATTACTTATTATTTAATTATGGATAGTTATTGTTTATTAACCAAATAAATTTACTACAAAATTAATTATGAATAGTTATAATTTATGACATTTCGTATCAAATTAAAATTATGTTCATTAAAATATTAAAAAAAGGAAGAATAATGATAAATAATAGTTTTTTATAAGTGATTTCTAAAAATTTTAAAGAATTTAATATGTTTGGATGGTTTGAGTGGTAAAAATACAGTAAGTTTTATTTCTTATTTTTTATATATACTTATAGTTGTAATTTAAGTTAACTTATATATGCGAAAAAGATATTTAAAGAATATGTACACTTTAACATAATTAACATTTATCAATTATGTAAAAGAACTAATACTTAATTGAAAAAAACTGTTCTAAAAATTAACTTAACATGATTTATAATTGTTATGTTTAGTTCATTTTTAAGACGTACTTTGACATTTGTATGTATTAATATATTATATTATATTTTATTCAACATGTGTAATACACATGTTTATTTCAACATGTACAATACACATGTTTTTTTTTTATTTTTTAAACTTTTTTTAATACTACGTATATAACATTACAACTATTCAACTCGTGTAATACACGAGATTCTAACCTAGTCACCTTATAAAACATTAGGTGTTAATAATAAGACTTCATACTCAAATTACAATTTACATCATTTAAGTATTAGCTATATTTCAGTAGACGTCTTTTTAACTAAGGAAATTACAGAAAAAGTCCTTTATGTTTTAAAAACCTTACACGTTACGTCATTTGACTTAACAACCGTTAAATTTTATCGTTAAGTCTGGTTACGTGCCATGCACATGAGAGTATTTTTGGGATTTCACACATAATAAGACTATTCTTGTAATTTGTTTGTATGAATGAGGGTTTACAAAAATAATAATTTTAAGGTAAAAATATCAAAATACCCTTATGTGTCTTGCACATGACCTGGCTTAACCGTAAAATTTAAATAGTATTTAGTTATAAAAATATAAATATTAAATTGAAATTTAAATCTTAATTTTAAGTATTATAAATAAAATACTTAATGTAAGGAATTAAATAGTCTCAATTGCATTCAATAATGGTAATTATTGAGTGTTGGGCTTTAATTGTAAAGTTGAGGTTAAATGGTAATTGAACACATTTTATGCATTGGTAAGGTGTACCTTATGCACAACAATTTGTGTTAGGTGTCTTAAACTTTTTTATAAATTACAAGTATGTCCTTCCAATATGTTTTATATAGTATATATATATATAGAATATAGATATAGATATAGATACAGATACAGATAATTAGTTCAATGTGTTTAAAAGTGAAATTTAATTTAAAAGATATGAAACTTGAGGGACTAGTTCTGCCAATTGCTAAAAGATGATTTAAGAGGTTCAAAGGGCTGATTTATCTTCTGTTTTAGTCAACATTGAGGGGGGGGGGGGGTCGAAGGGAGCCAAGAGTTGGTGATTTTGAGAAGTTAAAACCAAATTGAAGTTAAATTGTAGTGTTGGAGACTTGGAGATCGTCATCTCATAGTATAGTTATCTCATGCAATCATGGTATGTGACTCTCTCATCTAAAAATCTTAAGGGTGTTTGGTTCGCGGAATTCGTCAGAATTTGAATTGGAATTGGAATTGGAATTTTAAGGAATTGGATTTGTAATTGTATTTTGTTCAAAGGAATTAGAATTTAAAATAATTGGAATGTATTAAAGGAGTTTGAATTCCTAATCCATCTGATTGACAAAACAATCATTAAGGAATTGGATTTGGAATTGGATTTTTTTAAGGCAAAAAAAACCCCTCAAAAAAAAATAAAGAAAAATATAAAAAAAATAATAATAAAACAAAAAATAACTAAAAACCAAAAAAACCAAAATGTTTATTTCGTTTGCTCGTTTCATTAAAAAAAACTCGAAAAAATAGTCGAATTTTCGTTTGCGGTCGACGGCGGTGGTCGGAGTCGGATGCGGTGGTTGGCGGAGGTGCCGAGGGCAGAGAGCGGCGGTGGGGATGGTCGGGGCGAAGATGGTGGTCGGTGGCGGCGGTGGGATTGGCGGAAGTGGTCGCAACGGTTGGTGTCGGAGGCGGCGGTTGGCGGAGATGGCAAGAGACGGTGGGGATGGTCGGGTTGGCGGCGGCGGGAGTCGGGTGACGGAGGTGGCAGCGGGGTTGGCGGCAGTGGTCGCAATGGTCGGTGACGATGTTGGCGACGGTGACAAGGGTCGGTAGTCGGAGATTCCATTTGATATAGTTGAATTCCTTAACAAATTGGAAGGAATTTGAAATCCTTCATTTGATTTGAAGGAATTTGAAGGAATTAATTCTAATTCCAATTGCAATTACTTTCTCTATCAAACACGTTAAGAATGAAATTCGGATTTCAATTCCAACGAATTTTACGAACCAAATGCCCAAAGGAATGGAATTCAAATTCCAATTCCGTTGAATTCCATTAAATTCCGGCGTTTCCAAACGCCCCCTAAGTTCTTGTTGTGTTCTTGAAGTAAAGATGTAATTAAGAACAAAATCGAAGGTTTAAGTTGTTATTTATTATTGATGATACTTTCTCATGTGTATGTTGTTTTTGGAGTTCATGAACTTCATAGTTATGGAATAAATCAGTGTGTATATTGAGGGTGTTTAACTAATCAAGCTAATGAAGATAAAGACGATGAAGTGGACAGGCGAGAAAGCTGGTAACTCATAGGAATAAGAGTTTGGGAATAACTTGCTGACCATTATCGGGAGCATGGTATTTGGAGGAGAAAATATTAACATGGATGGCAACTTGGACTAGTTAGAAGCCCTACTTACTACATAACCGAACACTACACGTAAAAGTCAAGGTGAAGAACGAAATGGATGAGTAAATGAGTATGTCAACAAAGAAAACCCAATTCGTCTAATTTTGACTTGGATTCCGATAAACTAATTACTTGTTTGCTCAAAATAATTGAACTTAAATGTTTTAATTTTGATTCAAAGGAAAGAAAGTGTGGAGGATTAACTAATGAACCATCCATTGGTATAATGTTTTGTTTGATAGGACAAACAAAGCTTAAACGTGGAAGTATTTGATATTCTAGACTATACGTGTTTTATACTTAATAACCGTACATTGGACGTTTTCACTAATGAAAATGTCAAATTAGGTACTTAATTACTTAATATTTGATTTGCATGTCTAAATTCCCACGTGATCACAAAAGGAATCAAAAGAACGAAAATTTATAGAATAAAATCATGAATTATGACAACACATGTTTACACTCTAAAAACGATATATACTTGTGTGCTAATTATGAAAGCACATGGTTATACTATGAAATCACACATAATCACGGTGCCTCTCTTTTGATGGCACCATAACCCACAATTATATATGTTACCTGTGTAGGGCCGTTATGAATGCACAATCTCCGTATAGCGCATTCATCACAATGACATATGCTCTTAGAGGATTATAAAACGAGCAACGAAATCAAATTTGTATTTAAAAGAGTTTAAATGCAATATCACAAAAAACAAAGGTTAATCATAAAATTAGTTTGGAAAATTATTATGAAATGTCCAAGAAATGTTAAACATCCCTATTCTAATAAAAAAATTATATGATTTTGTCACTTGACATCATCACATTTAATCTCACAAAGTGTTCCCTCCTAAAACCACATTTATATCATACATTTAATATTTTTATATTTAGTCTTTTTTTGGAAAATTACATAAAATAACATTTAACAAATCAATTAATCATTATTACCATTAGCTAACAATTTTTTTTTAAATTATCATCAAAAGTAAACATTTAAAAAAATCAAGAATTAAAAAATAGGATTTATTAAAAAATAAAATTTATTAATTAAAATTATCATTAAAGTTTTATTATTAAAAAATAATTTTTTTAAAATTTTTATTATCAAAAAAAAAGTTTTTTTTTTAATTTTACATATAAAACTTGAAAATACTACGTTCGTATTTTAAATAAATATGTGTTAGAAAAAGTTTATAATTATTTAATTAGTAGTTTTTTAATTAAATTTGATCTTTATAAATATTTTTTTTATTTTGATTTATAAATTTTAATGCTTAGTTTTTAATAAAATTAAGAAACTTGCAAATATTTATTTTTAAAAGTGTATTATATTTTAAAATTTATTTTTTTTAAATAACGAGATTTTTTTTTCAAAAGTTTACAAGTTGAAATTTAATAAATTTTGAGTTTTAAAATTTAAATTTAAAAGACGATATATTGTTGAAATTTAATTTTTATTTCTAGCTTTTTATTATTTTTTTTAATAAGAGATTTATTATTAAAAGTTTAGCGAGATTTTTCGCATACAAATAGTATCCGTCAATCAAAGCATCTTGATGATTATTTGATGAAAGTTTATAATCTCTTTATTTTCTAAATGAACTTATACTATCAGGTTTGTCAAACCATAAATTAGTTTTAAATGTTTGTGTTTCAGTTATGATATTAAGAAATATTGATGAAAAAATGGTTTAGGTAATGTAACAAGACTTCAGGTCAAATCACTAGGTAATCACGTTATATAAGCAAAAATTATATTTGAAAGCAAACATGGGTTATCATAATTTTATCTCTATAATTGGGTTAACATATTCGAACAAAAGAATCTCATCAAAACTTCAAATAAAATGATATACAATTGTTGTTTATTTTGCAATGATCATGAATAAAAGTTTAGGTCAACCACTTTCAAATGTTGGTTTATATTAAAAGATCCGGTGTTTAGTCATGATCAATTGTATGTTGCATTATCAATAGTTAAAAGTAGAGATTGTCTCAAGCTATTAATATTTGGTAAACATGGAAAAGTTATCAATACCACGTCAAATGTTGCATACAATGAAGTATTTTTAAATTTTTAAATAATCATTGTAAGGCTTCATTTGACATGTAATTTAATGTATTGTAAAAAGTACACAACTTATGAAATGTATTTTCATGTATTTTTTGATGTTTTGATTACTCTCATCCATATAATCTTAACATGTAACAAAATGAAAAATTACAAATACAATATCAAATTTATATAGAAAAAGTTGTTATAATATTTGTTAGTATAATCTTAACGTTTCACCCCGTATAACACACGGGGCTAAAGCTATTTATTATAATATAAATACTTATTATTGGATATTAAATATTAATAAACGTTTTATCTCTCATTTGAGAAATTATCACTATATATTAAAATAAAATACACATGTTCAAATCGCAATTGGACTTTGGTGGGGGTCTTTGATTCGTTCTCATATCAACTCTTCCATTGCTTTACAAAATTTTAAAACGGACATGAGAAATCCAAAAATAGTATACACTTACACCTTTAGTCTGGTAGTTAAATCGATTACTATCTAGCTTGTTTTATCAGTTGCCTTCTCCCGTGGTTGGATATATGACATGTTGATGTTAAAAATGCTTTTCTATATGGTGATTTATCATAAAAGTATACATGCTCAGCCTCCTGCTTTGTTAACCCAACCAGGTCGCTAGTGGTGATGTCTATCCGACCCAATCTCCCCAGAAAATAGTTATCCATATATTTGGTATACCTGTGGAGGACCTACTACTTTATCATAGTATTGTTGATGCTTTTCAGCACCTTACCCTGACACGTTCGAAGGTCTCTTATGTGTTTCAAATGGAAAATCTATCATACTCATATTCCAAAATTACATAAAATAATTCACAACATGCCTGTGTGTTTGAACCTAGGACCTCCCATTGAATATCACTTATGTAAGAGTAAGATTTTGTAGTTTCGTTAGGATCCCAATGGCTGCCACTAGGTTACGCTCATATGCATTATACAATATCTCTAGAGAAATATATCCCATGGTCTCACTATTCGCATGTCCTTCGAGTCTACCATCCATGCATATGTTTGTAACAGACCAAAATCCGGGTTTCGTTTTCAAATAAATAAAATATTTTAATAAATATTTTGGTGAAAATAATATTTATGAAATAAGTTGAAACAAGTGGGTTTCAAGTTAATAATGAAGTTATGTTAGTTTTAACTAACTATAGAATGAAATGGGTGAAACGGAAGTTAAGGGGCCAAATGTGTAAATGGCAAAATCTGCCATATTGACTAGCAAAAGTCAAAATAAACCTTATTTGAGTTGTTGAGGTCGTATGTGTTCAAGATGAGAAAAAGGAGAAATCGATTTTGGAAGCTAAATCGCGCATTGAGCTTGGATTTGTGAAGGTTTTGGCTCACACGACACCTTCCTAACATCATGTAAGTGATTATCTTCCTTTGATTTCATTTTTGAATGTGTTAGTGAGTGGGTTTTGTAGAAATCCAAAAATGTTGAATGCATGTGGTTAATTGGTGTTAGATTGTGGAAAATCTAGCTAAACTAAAGGTAAAGAGTAGTGATTGACATCCTAGAACCCTTTGATTTTGATTATGAGAAGTTAGGGTTCATGTGGTGAAAATTGGGGGTGTTTGGATCATGATGCCAGAATGATGAATGAGTGAAGATTAAGTGTTTAGGTGGTAATAGACAAACACTTGAACAAATACCAAATTGACCTAATAAAAGTTATTGAATAAGAAATTAGTGTCAATGTATTGGAAAGAAAAATCAAGTAGATGAGTTTGTATTGAAAGAGCGTGTTTGGTTATGGGAATAACCCAAACGGGTCAATTTGGGTTGGAATGGAAATTGAGTTGTGAGATCAATTGTAATGTGGTTATGTATGTATGTTAGATTACTAAACTAGGTGTATATGTTTAGGTAATCAAATTGCAAAGCTAGAAGGTGGTGCGGGATCTTCTAACTCAAAAAGTAAGTGCCTTTGCACTTACTTAGTAATGTTGATAATTGGGTGGTATATGTGTTATGATGCATACTATGTGTTGAAATGAATGTGTGCGAATATTGAATGAACTGGTATGTGGAAAAGTATGAATGTAGTTATAGTGATAAAACTATAATGGATATGTGTAAATGAATGAATGTGGTTATTGTGGAATTACCTTAATGGTTATGTGAATGAATGTAGTTATAGTGAAAAAACTATAATGGATATATGCAATGAATGAATGTAGTTATAGTGTAATACTATAATGGATATGTGCGAATGAGGTTATGGTCTATGAATCATAATGGATATGAGGTTATGATCTATGAATCATAGTAGATATGAGGTTATGGTTAAAATACCATAATGGATATGAGGTTATGATCTAAGTATGATAATGGATATGAGGTTTTGGCCTATCAGCCATAATGGATATGAAATGATGGAAATGAATGTTAAATGAAAGAAATGAAACTTGTAGTAGAAATGCAAGTGTTATGAAACCTTGATTGACCAAATGGGTCAAACGGGTCAGATGGGTGAATGGGTGGAAACAAGTATTAAATACTTGTTTGTTATGTTTATCTTCATTACTAATGGTGAAATGTTCATGTGGTTTTGTAGGAAAAACTCCGATGTAGGTCAATGTCAAGTCCGAGGCGTTGAAGGATTCTCGTACGCTTTTTGGTATTTTGGGGGTTTAAAAGAAAATCCTTAGTTGATATGTAAATTTGAACAAAACTTAATGTTTTGGTGAATGGTGATAATGTGAATATGTTGATTATGAAATGGTCAAAATATCCAAGTGTTCGGAGTTTTTTTTTTAGAGTTATGATGTTTTGGTGAAAATGGGAAAAATTGGCTAAGTATGGAACTGGGCAAAATACCTTAACTTTCTGTTTACAGGGTGTCTTCGCGGTACGCGAAGGTGGGGAGGGGTTTTCTCGCGCCACGCAAAAGATCTCCCTACGGACAGGCTAAAAGCTGGTCTTCACGGTACGCGAAGAATGATGGGAGGTTCTTCGCGGTATGCGAAGAACTCTCCCTGCGGACAGTGTAAACCAGGGTCCCTCGTGGTACGCAGAAGGGATTCCCTGGGTCTTCGCGGAACGCGAAGGGGTAAAAAAAAATTGGGATAAAAGCTTCCGCGCGATTAAATGTTTATTTAATTGGTTTTCCAATTAAGAGTGTTACAACTTGGTATCAGAGCAATGGTTTGAGGGATTTGGTGTGGTGGCACCAAACTCAAACCGGATGCTCTTGATATGGGGAAAATGATACGAGAATCCATGAAGGACTTTACTAAGACTCGGAGTTTGCGGAAATGAAAGGTTAGTAATGTTTTAATAAAGAGCTAATATATATATGGTATATGTATATATGTATGATGAATGTTGTTAAGGTGTTATGTGTGCCGAAACTTGTTTTGTGACTTGTTATATGGATATGGTAATTATAATTGGGCATGACGTATTACTAAACATGTCTGGTCAATATGTTTAATAAGACGAAATGTGCAAGGGACTTTATGATAACCATATAACAATGAACCTTTGAAAGGATTAGGTGAAGGTGGTTATATATGTATGTATGTATATTGGTATGTATATATATACTTAATATTTATAATAGCAAATGTGGAATGGATACCTAGGGTATTAAGGTGTTTAGGGTTCATTTTCTCAGTTTAAGAGATGGCCGAAGAGGCAAGCAATGAACCCTTGGATCTAAGAATCCAAGAGATGATAAAGGAGGAAGTGTCTAAGGCCTTCGAGCAAGCCACAACCTTACTAATGGAGGAAATGAGAGGGGCTATCAAGCTCACCCTCGAGGATGTATTGAAAGACAAGGAGAGGGTACCACAAGGGTGTACTTTAAAAGAGTTCATGGTGATTAAGCCCAAGGAGTATGATGGCAGGTGGACCCGATCCTCAACCACAGGTGGGTGGTGGATATGGAATCAAATTTTGAAACAACTAGGTGCAAACCCGAGGATAGGGTGATGTTTACTGTGCCCTTGTTGACTGGAAGGGCAAAGGAGTGATTATTGAATCTCCGAAAGGAGAGAGGTGAATTAGGGGTGACCTCCATGTCTTGGGAGGAGTTTAAGACGGCCTTTCGGAAGTATCATTGCCCTCAGGCCGCAGTGGATAGAATGAATTAGGATTTTCTCCTCATAAGGCAAACGAATGAGTCAATAGATGAATTGGCTGGGGCTTTCCTTGATCGCGCCAAGTTCTGTCCGAACGTGGTGTCGACTGAGAAGGCGAAGATTGATAGATTTTATGCTATGTTTACTGTGGAGTTCAAGGATATCATATCTCCATCCTCTTTTACCACACTTGTAGACTTGATAAACAGGTGTCGGGAAAGAGAGGTGCAGTTGAGGAGGCAGGAAACTAGAGGGGAAAAAATGAAGAGAGAGATAGCGGGGCAGGTTGTGAAGAAGATAAAGGGCGGGAGCCTTAGTAAGAAGCCTTTCGACAAGTTTCCCCTCGAGGCTGCAAAGTTTGTGGAAAGGAGCATTTTGGGGAATGTAGGAAAGGGACTCTGAATTGTTATAAGTGTGGGAAGCCGGGGCATATGGCTAGTCAATGTACAAGCCAGATTCGGATATGCTATAACTGTTACAAGCCCGAGCACAATAGGGCGGATTGTCCCGATTTGAAGCAAAGTGGAAGCGAGAAGAAGGTAGATATACCAAGGCCAAAGGGTAGAGCCTTCCACATCTCGGCTGAAGAAGCAAAGACCAACTCGGAGGTGGTGTCAGGTACATTCAAGATTAACTCTTTACCTGCACTAGTTCTTTTTGATTCGGGGGCTAGTAGTTCATTTGTGTCTTTGAAATTTGTTAAGCATTCTTCATTTCTAAGTATCAAGTTAGATGAACCCTTAGAAATCAAAGCGGCAAATGATAAGAGTTTCCTAGTATTCGATGTTTATAGGAATTGCAAGTTAGGGGTGGGGGGTGAAACATTTCTTATTGACTTAATTCCAATGTCCATGGGAGATGTTGACGTAATAGTGGGAATGGATTGGTTGTCTAAGAATAAAGAGAATATTCTATGTGGACCTAAGGTGGTATAACTCGATTCCCCATCGGGTGAGTCCATTTACATAGAAGGTGAAAAGAAATGTAATGTAAAGATGTGTTCTTATGTGAAGGCAACAAAGTACATGGTGCGTGGGTGCAAGGCATACATGGCTTGTGTTGCGGATGTGGTAGAAAGGATGAAAGATATTCGCGATGTTCTGGTTGTAAACCAATTTGTGGATGTGTTTTCGGATGAGTTACCGGGGGCACCACCGGAAAGGGAAGTGGAGTTTGGGATTGACTTAATCCCGGGTGCAAAGCCGGTAGCCAAAGCACCTTATAGGTTAGCACCGCCGGAAATGAAAAGAGTTAATGGAGCAATTGCAAGCGCTTCTAGATAAAGGTTTCATACGCCCAAGTGTCTCGCCTTGGGGTGCACCCGTTCTCTTCGTTAAAAAGAAGGACGGAAGCATGAGGATGTGTATGGATTATCGGGAGTTGAACAAGTTGACAGTGAAGAATAGATACCCTTTACCTCAAATTGATGACCTCTTTGATCAATTGCAAGGGGCGTCATGGTTCTCTAAGATTGATTTGAGGTTCGGGTACCATCAGTTGAAAGTGAAGGAAGAAGACGTCCATAAGCAGCTTTTCGCACTCGATACGGTCACTATGAGTTCACGGTTATGCTTTTCGGATTGAGCAACGCACTCGCGGTGTTCATGGATCTTATGAACCGGGTGTGTAGGCCATTCCTCGACCATTCAATGATCGTATTCATCGATGATCTTCTCATCTATTCGTGAAGTGAAAGTGATCATGCCTTTCATCTTCGTGAAATTCTTGAAGTGTTGCAAAGGGAAAAGCTTTATGCAAAGTTTTCAAAGTGCGCATTTTGGTTGCGTGTGATCCAGTTCTTGGGTCATGTGGTGAATGAGAAAGGAATTACAGTCGACCCATCCAAGATAGTGGCGGAAGAAGATTGGTCATCACCGAAGACGCCTTTAGAGATTAGAAATTTCTTGGGGTTGGCGGGTTGTTATCGGCGATTTATTGAGAAATTTTCTCGGATTGCCTTGCCGATGACGAAGTTAACGCGTAAAGAGACAAAATCTGTATGGGGTCCCGAGCAAGAATCTGCCTTTCAACTCTTGAAAGAAAATTTGACTAAGGCGCCTATCTGGTCCTTACCGAACGGGACCGAAGATTTCGTGGTATATTCGGATGCCTCGTATTCGGGGTTAGGGTGTGTTTTAATGCAAAGGGGGAAAGTGATTGCCTATGCATCTAGGCAATTGGGGCTAAGTGTACGATTTACACGGATCACAAATGTCTCAAGTATTTCTTCGACCAAAAAGACCTTAATATGAGGCAAAGGCGGTGGTTTGATTTGGTTAAAGATTATGACTGTGAGATAATTTACCATCGGGGTAAAGCAAATGTGGTGGCGGATGCGCTTAGTCGGAAGACGAGCCATACACCTATCAAGGTGAAGTCATTTAAAATGCAACTTCATCATCTCTTATTGATGAAATCTGGGAGGCATAAGTGTTAGCACTTTGTGGTGATTTGAAGAAGGAAAGGATGGTTGCTTATGTAGACAAGCTTGGGGAAAATAGTTCGGGGTTAAAGACATGCTTTGATAGAATTTGGATTCCTAGGTTGTCAAGTGTGTTGGCAACTATTTTAGATGAGACGCATAAATCCAAATATTATATCCATCCGGGGGCCACAAAGATGTTTTATGACTTGAGGTTTCATTTTTGGTGGCCGGGTATGAGGCGTGATATAGTTAAGTATGTGGAGAGGTGTCTCACATGCTTATGGGTAAAAGCGGAGCATCAAAAGTCGTATGGAAAGCTTCAACCGCTTGAAATACCGCTTTGGAAATGGGAGAATGTAACCATGGATTTGATCACTAAACTACCAAAGACTAGAAAGGGTTATGATGCGATATGGGTAGTAGTGGATCGGTTGACAAAGAGTGCACATTTCCTTCCAATAAAGGAAACGTATTCTTCGGATAGATTGGCGAAAATCTATATGAAGGAAATTGTGTCACGTCATGGTGTGCCGTTGTCGACTATATTGGACCGCGATACGAGATTTACTTCTCGTTTTTGGAAGAAGTTCCATGAGGATATGGGGACTAGATTGAACCTTAGCATCGCTTATCATCCACAAACAGATGGTCAAACTGAGCGGACGATACAAACGCTTGAGGATATGTTGCGGGCGTGCACTTTGGATTTTGGTGGTAATTGGGACGACCATCTATCGTTGGCAGAATTTTCATACAATAATAGCTACCATTCTAGCATTGGTATGCCGCCTTTTGAGGCATTGTATGGGATGAAATGTAGAACACCCGTGTGTTAGGGTGAAATTGGTCAACGTGAGCTTGGTAGCAACGAGGTGGTCAATGAAACTATTGGTAGTATTGACCAAATTAGAGCTCGCTTGAAGGCGGCTCAAGATTGCCAAAAGTCCTATGCGGATAATAGGAAGCGGGCGATTGAGTTCCAAGTGGGGGACTTTGTGCTTTTGAAGTTCTCACCTTGGAAAGGGGTGATACGGTTTAGGAAACGGGGGAAGTTAAGTCCACGTTTCATCAGACCGTTTAAAATGATGGAAAAAGTGGGTTCGGTAGCCTACCGTTTGGAGCTACAGGAGGGACTAAGTAGACTTCATAACACATTTCATTTGTCTCATTTGCAGAAATGTTTAGCAGATGAATCTACTTTTGTTTCATTGGATGATATAGAATTGGATGAAAAATTGAATTACGTTGAGGAACCGGTGGCAATCTTGGATAGAAAAGTAAAGAAATTGTGGAATAAAGAGATTAGCCAAGTTTTGGTGAGGTCGAAACATAAGAAAGGGCGGATATGACTTGGGAAACAGAGGAAGAAATGCTCAAATATTATCCAAACCTTTTTTATCTGAAGTCGGGTTTCGGGGACGAAACCCAAATAAGGGGAGGTGATTTGTAACGAACCAAAATCCGTGTTTCGTTTTCAAATAAATAAAATATTTTAATAAATATTATGATGAAAATAATATTTATGAAAGAAGTTGAAACAAGTGGGTTTCAAGTTAATAATTAAGTTATGTTAGTTTTAACTAACTATAGAATGAAATGAGTGAAATGAAAGTTAAGGGGTCAAATGTGTAAATGGCAAAATCTGCCATATTGACTAGCAAAAGTCAAAATAAACCTCATTTGAGTTGTTGAGGTCGTATGTGTTCAAGAGGAAAAAAGTGGGAAATCGATTTTGGAAGCTAAATCGCGCATTGAGCATGCATTTGTGAAGGTTTTGGCTCACACAATAACTTCCTAACATCAAGTAAGTGATTATCTTCCTTTGATTTCACTTTTGAATGTGTTAGTGAGTGGGTTTTGTAGAAATCCAAAAAAGTTGAATGCATGTGGTTAATTGGTGTTAGATTGTAGATAATCTAGCTAAACTAAAGGTAAAGAGTAGTGATTGACATCCTAGAACCCTTTGATTTTGATTATGAGAAGTTAGGGTTCATATGGTGAAAATTAGGGGTGTTTGGATCATGATGCTAGAATGATGAATTAGTGAAGATTAAGTGTTTAGGTGGTAATAGACACTTGAACAAACACCAAATTGACCTAATAAAAGTTATTGAATGAGAAATTAGTGTCAAGGTATTGGAAAGAAAACTCAAGTAGATGAGTTTGTATTGAAAGAGGGTGTTTGGTTATGGGAATAACCCAAACGGGTCAATTTGGGTTGGAATGGAAATTGAGTTATGGGATCAATTGTAATGTGATTATGTATGTATGTTAGATTACTAAACTAGGTGTATATGTTTAGGTAATCTAATTACAAAGCTAGAAGGTGGTGCGGGATCTTCTAACTCAAAAGGTAAGTGCCTTTGCACTTACTTAGTAATGTTGATAATTGTATATGTGTTATGATGCATACTATGTGTTGAAATGAATGTGTGTGAATATTGAATGAACTAGTATGTGGAAAAGTATGAATGTAGTTATAGTGATAAAACTATAATGGATATGTCTAAATGAATGAATGTGGTTATTGTGGATTTACCTTAATGGTTATATGAATGAATGTAGTTATAATGATAAAACTATAATGAATATGTGCAATGAATGAATGTAGTTATAGTGTAATACTATAATGGATATGTGTGAATGAGGTTATGATCTATGAATCATAATGGATATGAGGTTATGGTTAAAATATCATAATGGATATAAGGTTATGATCTAAGTATCATAATGGATATGAGGTTATGGCCTATGAGCCATAATGGATATGAAATGATGGAAATTAATGTTAAATGAAAGAAATGAAATTTGTAGTAGAAATGCAAGTGTTATGAATCCTTAATTGACCAAACGGGTCAAATTGGTGAATAGGTGGAAATAAGTATTTAATACTTGTTTGTTATGTTTATCTTCATTACTAATGGTGAAATGTTCATATGGTTATGTAGGAACAGCTCCGATGTAGGTCAATGTCAAGTCCGAGGCGTTGAAGGATTCTCGTACGCTTTTTGGTATTTTGGGGGTTTAAAAGAAAATCCTTAGTTGATATGTAAATTTGAACAAAACTTGATGTTTTGGTGAATGATGATAATGTGAATATCTTGATTATGAAATGGTCAAAATACCCAAGTGTTGGGAGTTTTTTTTTTAGAGTTATGATGTTTTGGTGAAAATGGGAAAAATTGGCTAAGTATGGAACTGGGCAAAATACCTTAACTTTCTATTTACAGGGTGTCTTCACGGTACGCGGAGGTGGGGAGGGGTTTTCTCGCGCCACGCTAAAGATTTTCCTGCGGACAGGCTAAAAGCTGGTCTTCGCTGTACGCGAAGAATGATAGGAGGTTCTTCGCGGTACGCGAAGAACTCTCCCTGCAGAAAGTATAAACCAGGGTCCCTCGCGGTACGCGGAAGGGATTCCCTGGGTCTTCGCGGTACGCGAAGGGGTAAAAATAAATCTGGGATAAAAGCTTCCGCGCGATTAAATGTTTATTTAATTGATTTTCCAATTAAGGGTGTTACAATGTTGATTGGGTTGGGTTCCCGGACGATCGATGTTCCACTAAAGGGTACTGTGTCTTTCTTGGAACAAATCTCGTCAACTAGATCTAGTACAAAGGCAGAGTATATGCAACATAAATTTTGTTGGATTGTGTCTTTACTATGTGAAATTCGGATTCCACTAGCCAATCCAACCTCTTTTTGGTGCTACAAAACTGGTGCTACTTAGTTGTTAACCCCGTCTTCCACCAGCACACTAAGCATCTTGAGATTGATCTTCACTTCATTGGAGGCATGGTTCTCGCTCAAAGTTCTCTATCTTCCTATTGCTATTTGTTAACTAAATTCTTGTCTACTGCACGGTTTACCTCTCTTAGGTCCAGGCTGTTGGGATTTAGTGGTGATCAGTTTAACTTTTGTAAAAAACGGGTTTTGACAGAGAAATTAATTAATTAAGTTAATTAATAAACACGCAGCGGAAAATAAAATCATAACCTATTTAACAGCACTGACAAACCGAACAGGATCTGGTTATGAACACGCAATCACAAAAAAAAAATAATCTACTGATGAGATTAATTATACCTTAGTGGTTAATGATTAACCGGTTGAGACACCGTGGTACAACGAACCGATGCTAGATCACAAACCAAAAATCACGAGACAGAAAGCGTCGGGGCTGGCCGAAAACGGGCAGGCAGCGGATGGTTTGGTGGCCGGAAGTCGCAAGACAAATACTATTCTATTCGATAGCAGCTTTTGAAAAAAGGACAAAAAATAAATTCTGATTTTTCCTTCTTGCGTTTGAAAAAAGGACAAAAAATCAATTCTCATTTTTCCTTCTTGCAGCCATTTTCAAAATTGTAGGTTGGAAATCAATTATTATTAGGTTATTATTATATAATAATAATAAACTCTACTAAATGTTTCCGGGCCCATAGTCCAATACGAGATGCAAAAGTCCGAACCCATTTAATTGTTTTAATGAAAGATTAAAAAAATATATATACAATTATTATTTATAAACTAGTATAAATAATAATTCGCGTCTAACGAATATATATAAAATATATCGTCTCGTTAACAGTTCGTAATTACCAGTTAAGCAGGTTAAGTGGATTTAATGTTCGGTGTAACTCTTACGGGTCATAGCTCGGTCAGCCGCGTTGTCCATAAAATCCAACAATCTCCCACTTGGATGATCCACGATAAATCAACGCAAACAGTCAGCGGCGCTCTAGCTGCACATGGATGTCCCTAACAAGGTATGACGATTTAAAGTCATTAACCAAGTATCTCGATGTTAGTAACAGCTAACTAAAGCAAGACAATAGACTTATGGCAATAGTTGTCATTCATCCTTTCCGTATAAAACATCAATTGAATCAATGAGACATGGATTTAGTTCATTCTCATATGGCGTTCAATTATTATTGTTCTCGATCAAAAATCAAAGTGGTCCAATCAAACACACAGTAAGTTTGGGTAAGGCCTTACACTTCACCAGTTTGAATCAACGAGGGCGCCACGATGCCTATCTGTTACATATAATGTAAGAGTACAGAATCCCTTATTGACTACATACAACTCCCACTGAACTTCAGAACTATTCCTAATCAAAGTCTTTATGACTGGCAGTTACGCGACAGCGTTTGACAGTGATTAAAGAATGGTTCTTGGTAAACGGTAGTTCTAGTACGTATCTCAGGTCAGAGGATACTAATGAGTATACCAATAGCAAAACATCTTATGACAAAGATCCATGAAGATGATTTGATGCGAGTTACATCCAATGTCATTCAAAATGAGGCCTGTGAAGTTCGGAGTCAACTCCTTGAGCCGAAGTTTAGAAAAGTCTTAATTCATAGACGTTCCCACGAGTCTGACCGACTACGGATAATTAAGAATACAAGATTCATGGATTAAACGTATTAAAATCGAACACAATTATAAGAATTCATAATTGCATTTAAATCAGTAAACCAAAAGAATTTAAAAGTACAACTGTTTAATTGTTCACACATTCAAAATACTAAATCAAAACATATCACTAGCAAATCTAAGACCAATAGCATCTCTGTGAAGATCATGCTTGTCCTGAGTCATGGGCTTAGTAAACGGGTCCGCTAGGTTTTGATCTGTGTCTACTTTGTTTATCACGACATCTCCACGTTCCATAATTTCCCGTATATAGTGGAACTTCCTTTGAATGTGCTTGGTTTTGTGATGAGATCTGGGCTCTTTGGCTTGAGCTATAGCACCTGTGTTATCACAAAGTATCTCAATTGGTTAGCGAATACTCGGAACCACATCGAGGTCAGTAATGAATTTCTTCATCCAAGCAGCATCTGATGCGGCTATATACTCATATTCGGTGGTTGAATCTGCCACTACACTCTGCTTGGAGCTTTTCCATGAGACAGCTCCTCCATTAAGAGTGAATACGAAACCTGACTGTGAGCGAGAGTCATCTCGGTCAGTTTGAAAGCTATCATCAGTGTAACACGGTACAGTGAGCTCCTCTTTCACTCCTCCAAATATTAAGAACATGTCTTTGGTCCTTCTTAAGTACCTCAGGGTGTTCTTGACTGTAGTCCAATGGGAAATGCCAGGACTTTGCTGGAAACGGCTGGTCATGCTTAAAGCATACGAGACGTCAGGTCTAGTGCACAACATAGCATACATGATAGAACCAATCGCTGAGGCATATGGAATTGCTTCCATTTCCTTAATTTCAATGTCAGTGGAAGGAGATTGTGATTTGTTCAACACAGTGCCTTTAGTCATCAGAACACCTCCTTTTTTGGATTTTTCCATCCTAAAGCGTGTCATCATTTTGTCTATGTAAGTACTCTGACTTAGCCCTAGAAGCCGCTTAGATCTATCTCTGTAGATCTTGATTCCTAGAATATAAGCAGCTTCTCCAAGATCCTTCATTGCAAAACAAGATCCTAACTATTGTTTGACTTTGTCAAGCTCAGGGATGTTGTTTCCAATGATCAGTATATCATCCACATACAAGATGAGAAATGATATAGTGCTCCCACTAGTCTTTCTGTAAACACAAGGCTCATCTTCATTCTTGACAAAACCAAATTCTTTGATTTTCTGATCAAAATGAAGATTCCAACTTCGAGATGCATGTTTAAGTCCATAAATGGACTTATTCAGTTTGCAGACCCTACTAGGATACTTTGGATCAACAAAACCGTCAGGCTAAACCATATAGACATCTTTAGAGAGATGTCCATTAAGAAAAGCGGTTTTGACATCCATTTTCCATATCTCGTAATCATGGTACGCGGCTATGGCAAGCAGTATCCTGATCGATTTGATCATAGCAACGAGTGAGAAAGTTTCATCATAGTCAATACCTTGAGTTTGAGTGAAACCCTTTGCAACTAGCCGTGCTTTATAGGTTTGTACATTACCATGCATGTCGGTTTTTCTTTTGAAAATCCATTTGCCCCTATTACCGAGAACCGAGGGGTAATTCAATTAAGTCCTAGACCTGATTATCATGCATAGATTGCATCTCAGCGTTCATGGCTTCAAGCCATTTCTCGGATTCAGGATCTGAGACAGCAGATTTGTAGTTTGTAGGTTCGTCATTTGACTCAGCTACTAACATGACTTTAGAATCTTCAAGATGCCATAGGTATCTATTAGGTTCTTTATGAGACCTGCTACTTCTGCGAACGCTTGTGTTTATGTCTGATTCATCAGCAACAACTTCTTGTTGATCAGACGCTCCAACTTCTTGTTGATCAGCGGTTGTTTGTGTTTCTCGAATTTCTTCAAGATCCATAATATTATTTCTAGTTCCTCGATTTAGAAGATCTTCCTAGAGAAAGCATCCTTTCCTTTTGATGGAAACAATGTTTGTATCAGGATGATAGAAATAATATCCGCTTTTGTTGTAGTAACAGACGAAAACAACTTTTTCGCCTCTGGGATCGAGCTTGTCATCAGAATCATTGGTGACATATGCATCACATCCCCATACTCTAAGGTAAGACAAATTGGGTTTAGACCCGTGCCATATCTCATATGGGGTTTTGTCCACCTTCTTAGTCGGTGCCAGATTTACAAGGCGGGTGGCGGTCATAAGAGCATAACTCCAGAAGGAGTGAGGCAAGTTAGTTCTACACATCATCGATCGAACCATATTAAGTAGGGTTCGATTTCTCCTCTCGCTCACGCCATTAAGTTGGGGTGTGCCGGGAGGAATGGGCAGAGAAATAATTCCGTGCTCCTTCAGATGATTAAGAAATTGTAAGCTGAGATACTCGCCACCTCGATCTGATCGAAGTGTCTTAATAGATTTATCGAGTTACTTCTCTACTTCTTTTTGAAACTCTTTGAACTTTTCAAATGTTTCATGCTTGTGTTTCATAAGATAGACATAAGCATATCGACTATAATCGTCAATAAATGAAACGAAGTATCTTTTATGATTTCTAGACATGGTTATGAAAGGGCCACATACATCAGTGTGTATAAGGCCTAGCAAATCCTTGGCTCGTTCACCAACATGGGTGAAGGGGTCCTTTGTGAGTTTGCCAGCTAAACAAGACTCGCAATTATCAAATGAGTCATACCCTCGGATTGGAGTCTTTTAATGCGTGCCTTGCTTATGCGGCCAAGTCGACAATGCCATAGAAAAGTATCATTAATGCCAGATTTGATACGTTTAGAAAGATTATATATGTTATTGTCAGTTTCAACTTCAATCTCATAAATACCGTTTTGAGGTTTAGCCTCAAAATAAAAGATATCATTTAAGTAGGCAGAAATAGCAATACCATTAAAAACGTACTTAAATCCTTGTTCAAATAATAAAGAAACTGAAATAATGTTTCTGGTTAAACCAGGTGCAAACAAACAATTGTTCAAAACAACCACAAGGCCAGAAGGACATGAGAGATGATATGTTCCAGTTGTAAGAACTAGTACTCTTTTCCCATCACCAACGATGAGCTCCATGTCGCCTTGTTTCTGCTTCCTCCAACTTTTAGGCTCCTGCAAGACATTAATGATGTGAAATCCACATCCAGTATCAAATACCCATGTGTTGCTAGAAACAGTAAAAAATTCAATAACATAAATGAGAATACCTGAAGAGGTGCCCTCACCACTGGCCTTCTGCAGCTTCAGCTTGGCTAGATAGTCAGGACAGTTATGTTTCCAGTGTCCCATTTTGTTGCATTCAAAGCATTGGCGCTCCTCAGGAGGGGGTGCTTTTGAAGCTTTCTTGAAATCGTTGGTGGCAGGCTTGGCAGCAACATTAACCTTCTTCTTGCCTTTGCTATTATAACCCCTTTTCTTGGGGTTAGGTTTTTTAACACCAGCATATCTGACCATCAGAACTTGATTTTTCTTTCCTTGGATATTCATCTCGGCCGTTTTGAGCATACCATGTAGCTCGGCCACTGTCTTCTCCAAGCCATTCGTGTTGAAATTCATTACGATTTGAGCATAGGAGCTTGGGAGAGAGTTTAAGATGAAATCAGTAGTCATGTCATCCTTCATGGGATATCCAAGTTTGTTCATCTGGTCGATGTACCCTTTCATCTTAAGTACATGAGCACTAACAGGCGTGCCCTCTTGCATCGTGCAACGAATGAGCTAAGACATGGTTTCATAGCGTTCTTGTTGGGCTTGTTTCAGGAACATATCCTTAAGTTGCTCAATCATGTCAAAGGCACTCAGGTCCTCCATGCTCTTTTGGAGCTCACGGGACATGCAGGCTAGCATAAGGCAGGCCACCTCAGTGGCATCATCTCTTTGTTTTTTCCAGACCTTACGAGCGGCAGCCGTGTTACCATCGGGTGCCTCAGGGACTGGTGCATCGAGAACATAGAGCTTCTTGGCCATCTTGAGAACTATTCTCAGATTGCACTGCCACGAGAGAAAGTTGGTGTTATCCAGCTTTTCATTCTCAAGGATAGACTTGAGAGCGAAGGAGTTATTAGTATTATTATTTTCAGTAGACATCTATCAAGATAAGCAAAGAAAATAAATTAGTATAAAGAAAGTGAAATATCCTTATTAATTTATGACCCAATTACAGAAATTAGAATAAGGAGTGAGAATCTAGCTAAATCAGTCACTAATGGTAGCTGTGGCATACAACATTAGTAAGTGGGTAACTAGACTGACAATTAGTGTCAATTATGGAAAGATGCACAACTCTCGTGTATGAGGCCGCTAAGACAAGACACATCTATGCATTGATACGTTTAGCCTCATCTATGCCCACTTTTAATCTCTTGACAGCTCGGGCATGTAACAAGAGAGAAAAGTAATAGTCGTCCTAAAACAGGTACTTGCGGAAGGGCCGGATGTGTCAACAAAACCCTTGCGCCTTGGAAGGATAAACTACGCATCCAGTGCGGTGCTGTGGCTCCAAACACCGATGTTTGGTTTTATGCTCCAAGTGTTCCTTATAATATGATGGCATAGACCATTGGTTTTAAATATGGGTTCCAATTTTAGTGTTTACCGAATAGGATCAAACACAACGAATGATTAAATCATACGTGTGATGTAAAAGCCAGTTTTACTATTTAAAGTCATGACAAATTTGATGAACTCTTTCATCTCTCAGGACACTTAGTTTTAAATAACCTACTAAAATTAAGTTTGTCGCGACTTGAATAACAAGTTAAAGTTAATAGTTGAAAACTATTAAGTTATAAGTTTTGAAATTAAATTTAGTTTAAATTGCAAAACTTTAGCGGTTATTTATTTTATAAAAACAAGCCGGTTGTTATTTTTATAAAATTCTACAAGTTGTAAAATTAGTACTTGTGGTGACAGATTGTGACATTTTAAAACTCCTTTTAAAACCTTTGGTGTTTGGTTGGTTTATAATAAATTTAAGTTATAAAAATTAAAAGCAACCATAAAGCAAATAAATATGTAAATTTTATAGGGCCAAGTTTGTTTGATTTTGCTAGAGCCAGTTAGCAAGACCAAACGGGTCACGGGGTCCACAAAATTAAAACAACCACAAGGATGGACTTCTATGCATCTAGTCGTCTTAGATGACTCCCACTGAATCTATGATTCTTGTTGCGTCTTCAGATTTGTTTTCGGGTTTTTATTACATTACATAAAATAAAAAAACCTATTCTATTACAACTTTGAGCTATCAAAAGTGGGCCAAAACCATAAAAACCAAAAACTGAATAATAAACACAAACAACTCAATCACATGGGTCGGGCCAGATTTACATATTCAACACAATCACATACGGGCAATATATTTGGTCAAATAAAATAAAAATAGATCAAATTAATAAATAAAAAATTGCCCCATAAAACAGATCAGATCAGAAACTTCAAGATAGTTAAAGTTTGTGATTAATCTAACCGGTGAAACCAGACCGATTCCGATTTGCGTGTTATAACCTAGGCTCTGATACCACTGTAGGGATTCAGTGGTGATCAGTTTGACTTTTGTAAAAAACGGGTTTTGATAGAGAATATAATTAATTAAGTTAATTAATAAATACGCAGCGGAAAATAAAATCATAACATATTTAACAGCACTGACAAACCGAACAGGATCTGGTTATGAACACGCAAACACAAAAAAAACAATTAATCTACTGATGAGATTAATTATACCTTAGTGGTTAATGATTAACCGGTTGAGACACCGAGGTACAATGAACCGATGCTAGATCACGAACCAAAAAACGCGAGAGACAGAAAGCGCCGGGGCTGGTCGGAAACAGGCAGGCAGCGGCTGGTTTGGTGACCGGAAGTCGTAAGACAAATACTATTCTATTCGATAGCAGCTTTTGAAAAAAGGACAAAAAATCAATTTTGATTTTTCCTTCTTGCGTTTGAAAAAAGGACAAAAAATTAATTCTCATTTTTCCTTCTTGCGGCCGTTTTCAAAATTGTAGGTTGGAAATCAATTATTATTAGGTTATTATTATATAATAATAATAAACCCTACTAATTGTTTCCGGGCCCATAGTCCAATACGAGATGCAAAAGCCCGAACCCATTTAATTGTTTTAATGAAAGATTAAAACAATATATATACAATTATTATTTATAGACTAGTATAAATAATAATTCGCGTCTAACGAATATATATAAAATATATCGTATCGTTAACAGTTCGTAATTACCAGTTAAGCAGGTTAAGTGGATTTAATGTTCGTTTCCCTAGGTGTAACTCTTACGGATCATAGCTTGGTCAGCCGCGTTGTCCATCGGGTCGGTCCATAAAATCCAACACAGGCTTTGTGTTAAAGACCCCGTTCAACTTGCGGGGACATGTTGGGCCGATTATTATAGCTCATCATTTGATCATTATGGATAAATTTATTATGGCTTCATATCTATCCTCATTACTATTTATCTATATTATCTGAATTCAAATGTATAGTCTAGATATGAATATTAGTCTATTATAATTATTTCTTAGTCTCTCTTGTGACACCGATAAATCATGGATGAATTCTTATTTGTAATTAATGAAAACCTATCGAGTTTTTCAAGGGTCAACCTTACTTTTAGGACAACATATGGAATGTGGGACTAGCCACTTGGTAGAGGCATTTATCTCTTAGATGAGAGCTCCTGGATTCAAACCCAGATATGAGGTGAATCATTTGGTGTAATTTAGGAGTAGGATCTAGAAATGATATGCCATTAAAAAAAAAGGACAGCATATGGTGTGAGGAGAGTGCAAGCTTAGGGATTTATTTCCCTGTAACATGCACTTGAATTTCACCGGAATTCTAAAGTTAAATTTAGGTGGTGTTTTGATATTATGGATTAGCAATTTGTGTTGGCGATCGACTCTTGGAGATCTTGCCAATATGGATAAAGGAGATCTTGCCAATATGGATAATAGATCCGGAGCTGTTGGGGCATCTTGCCTCATGTTGGTACAAAATTAAATGAGATTGTATTGAGAATATGGGATTTTTTTCCTACCAGGGAAGGCCCGAACTATAAAATTTTTGGCTGAATACGTATAAATTAACATTATTGAGCGAAAAATCAGCCGAATACGTATAAACTAACACTACTGAGCGAAAAATCGGAGAGGCTGGGTCCCCCGGGCCCTAAGAAAGCTTCGCTCATGATTGAGATCATTGCTCAATCTCTAGAACAAGTGGATGCCAACAATATTTCATGGAGTTTGCTTCGACAAATGAAGATATTTTTCCGACCATACAAAGATTATCAACATGAACATGCAATACTATTAAAACAAGATACATTATCTTTCTAACACAAAAATGTGTAGGCCGATGTCCGCTTAGCCTACTGACATGTGTTTATCTCATCAAAATGATGCAGGTTCAAGTCCTAAAAAAACGTAAAGTCAAAGTTGATTATTATCCACTTTGGGGGGCATCCCCTTAAAATCCATAATGACCATTGAACCTAAATATTGCTTTTATTAATGCTTATAATCCTAAATTGAAAGTTATTTTGGCGAAGAAGTCAAAAGGGAAAAAAAGGGTCCACATCTATTTTTTGATCCAATATCTTGAAAATATATGAAAAGGTGGTCTATTTTACCCTAAATGGGGACTCATTTGTCCAGCATTGACATGTGGGTTGCCCCATAACTCTTGGGTTGGACCATTGTGCAGTTGCATGATTAAAGAATGCATGATTCATGAATCTTCCCATGCAACTGTACGCGAGGGAGTGGTCAAAGAATCTAGCATTGAAATACTTGCAGATGTCTTAAAAGACTATTGAAATTTGAGTGCAAAATATTGAATTTAAGTTTGTAATCGATTGACTATTTTATTCATGATGTTACAGTTGTTAAAGAAAAGAAGACAATTGTAACACCCTCACCGATACGGGGAATGGTAAGCAATATGCGCCGTATGAGTTATGACTCATCATCAACTCCACCGTCTTATGGCTAATACGGGTCGTATTGAAGATCGCGACATAACAAATTGATTAGCCACACGTTGGATGCTTTTGACACCTCCCTTTCACTTTGACAGATTAATTCACTATAAATAGAACCCTTGGTTGTTATTCTTCATTTTAACCTTCTGAGCTTAAGGATTTCAAGTGGAAACCAATTGAGCTGAGTTTTAAATAAGTAATCAAATTATTTTTTTAAGATTTATAAGTATAAAGCTTTTATTGGAGATTAATTAATGATAATTTAAGTATGATAGGTGTTTAGTTAAATTCAGAAGTGGGTATGGGCTCTGCTACAAATTGCGCATGGCAAGTTTGGGGTTCATATGCAAAAAAGAAAAGGAAATTCAGATTCTGATTTTGCCAAAACTGAAATATCCCTGGATATGATTATGACATAAGGACTATATTTTTCTTGCAACAGTTTGATAAAGTCTGATTAGGAGCAGTTTGATAACATGTGTTGTATATTTGACTATGATTTTGTTTGGACTAAGAAACATAGAAAGCATAGTCTTCTCTATTTACATTTTTAAAACTGTCATCATTGATTGGATGCAGATGAAATCAGTGTTTAACAAGCAGAAGATTATGTGCTTGCCAGATTTTGTGAATTTATGTTTTTTATCATTTTTACCGAAGGATCAAGTTATGTGCTTACTGCAGAATATTGCTTTCGACACCTGGAATACAATACCTAATTCCAGTAATAAGAAGAGCCTAACTTATTATCAAAAGTAATTTTACTTTGTCCTTATTTAATAAAAAAATAAAATTTCTTTTATACGTTTATTGTTTATATACTTATTACTTATATAATTTTAATAGTTTAGCCCGTGTAATACACAGTACTTAACCTGTGTTTAATATTTTATTAATTCAACCCCATGTAATACACGAGTTTGTAACCTAGTACATTAATATAGCGGTACTGGTATCTTCACCGCATATAATTAATCATTCAAACTATATACATTAATATAGCGGTACTAGTATAATCACTGCGTTAACCTTGTGGGGTCTCATTAGCATATATATATATATATATATATATATATATATATATATAGAGGATGGTTCAAAGGGAAACAAAAAAAAAGAGCGAACCAGAGAACCATTATCAACCACACATTCTATGTGGAAAAAAATAATCACGTAGACAATTGGACTCGAACACGCGACTTAGTATGAAACATGATTTTAATTCCATTTCGGATTTCAAATAATCTAAATCTATTTGCTTCGCTTTTTTTTAATTTATCTATGGTTTTAGTTTTTACAGTTTAGCGTTAGGTTTAGTTTTATGGTTTAGCTTTTAGTTTTTTACGTTTAGTGTTTAGCTTTACTGTTTATCTTTACGGTTTAACTTTTTGTGTTTAGCATTTAGCTTAGGGTTTATCTTTTAGATTTTATGGTTAAGCTTTTTGTGTTTAATTTGTACGGTTTAGCTTTTAGCGTTTAGCTTTTACGTCTTGAACCCTCCCATATATATATATAGGAGGAGGTTAAAATAAGAAGTGTAATTTGGCTAAGAAGCCTAAGAAGCAATCTTAGCCATCCATTTACTAATAAATGATGAGATTTAAGTGGGGAAAAAATAAGGTTGGATGAGTATCTTTGGAATAGCCATTTTTGTTGACTTTTTTCAAGTTCCCTCTCATTTTTTAAATTTTCATAACTTTTTTATATGACATTATTTTTTGAAAAAAATTACCCCATAAAATAGAGCATTTTTTTTTCTCTTTAATTTGAGTATAATGTTGATATATAAAAACTATGATTAAAAAAAATTCAAAATCTTTGTTATTTTCGATAAAGCAGCACTGATAATATAATTTATGTTGTTTTCTAGTAAACAACAGCAAACCAGCACAGAAAAATAACATAACAACAAAATCAGCACAACAGTACATCAGTACAACATAAAAAACAACACAATAACAAAAACAGCATAGGTAATTTTACAAAATCATAAATCTGAAATAAAAGTAATCATCTTAAAACAAGAATGTAAGTAATTAAGGTTTGACCTTCAGCAACATAAAAAGAAGAATGTATCTTATCTTTGCGTTTTTCGGTAACTATTGTTGTAGGGAAAAGAATGTACCATAAAATACAAGAAAGTGAACTAAAAAAAACTTCATGTGAATGCTATGACACTTGGGCTAAAACCCAAAATCTAATTTGCAAAATCTTTTTGTATATAGAACAATCTTAAAAACTTAGTTTTGTTGTGTTGGGTTTTGTTCATTTTTGTGATGACTTGCCTGTACTGGTTTTGCTTGTGCTGGTTTATGTTTGTGCTGGTTTTAGGATTATAACATGTCACTTCCAATTGTGTTCTTTGTTTTGTGATGGTTTGATATACAATCTTAAAAACTTAGTTTTGTTATGCTGCTTTTGTTTGTGCTGGGTTAGCTAAGAAGAGTAAGTCACACAAATAACCGTGTTGTTTTGGTGTTGTTTTATAGTAAAACAGCACAATTAATTGTTATGTTTGGTATTGTTTTATGATAAAACAGCACAGTTAAAAGTGTTGTTTTACAACGCAACACAGTTAATTGTGCTGTTTTACTATAAACCAGCACATTTACGTAAAGTAGCAAAATTTCATTAAGTGTCGATCTTGTTTTTACAATATATATATATATATATATATATATATATATATATATATATATATATAGCAATACTATACTCAAATTAAAGGTTAAAAAACGCTCGATTTTATGATGTATATTTTTTTAAAGTAAGGTCGTATGAAAAAGTTATGTACGTTTAAAAAAAGTGGGGGAATTAAAAAAAGGTCAACAATTGTGGGTTTTCCAATAATGCCCATCCACCCCTTGTTTTTCCTACAATTAAATCTCTACCCTTGATCATCTATTTGAATGGATCAGACTACTTCTTAGACTTCTTAGCCAAATAGTACTTCTTAGGGGAACCATCCCCTATATATATACATACATATATATATATATATATATATATATATATATATATATACATATATATATATATATATCTCTTAATTTCTGACTTCTGTCACACACTTTTTCACCGTAATGAAGACAACTTTCCTTGCCATCACCATTGATTCTATGACCACGACTTATCTTAGCATGATATCGATGTTGTATTGAATTCCAAGCCAAATTTTGTTTTGCTATGAATTTATAAATTTAGCAACTTTTGAAAATTGTTAGATTAGTGTTCCTATTTTTTTAACATTAATTTTTATTCTTTTAACTCATCTTTTAATGTTTTCGATAAATCATTAATCTGAGTTTCTAGGTTCACTTTTAAGGTTTCCATTCCTTTGATAAAAAATGACCATAATTGTGGAGGGGCACTAGTTGTATCAACTATTTGATGCACTTTAGAAATGTTATATATATATATATATAGGGGAAGGATCAAGAGAAAACCACAAAGTTAGGCAAAAACCAAGAAAACCACTAAAACAATGTGTAATACTATGGACTACGTATACGTAACCACAATTTTTTTGTTTTCTGTTTACGTATACGTAACACTATGGGTTACGTATACGTAAGCCAATATTTCACTTATTTTTTGGTAAAAATGTGTAATATTACATTAATACTCTTATAAATAAATAAAAATAAAATAAAACAAAAAACAAATATTATCATATAATTGGTTAAAAATGGTTTTTTTTAGTGGTTTTCTTGGTTTTCGCCTAACTATGTGGTTTTCTCTGGAACCCTCCCCTATATATATATATATACATATATATATATATATGGGATAGATCATAAGAAAACGCAATGTTCATGAGAAAACAAAAAACTACTTATTTAAGGTAAAAAAAAAATCATAACTCAAAAAATAAATCAAAAATTAAAAAACTGCTTCGGATACTTTGTTTCTCACGTCGTCCTCGTTCAAAAAAAAATAACCTCGAAAAGTAGTGTGTTTAGCTTTTGGGTTTACTTTAGCTTTAAGGTTAGGTTTTTGGAGGGGTGAGGTGGGTGGGGGCTTAGGTTTTTGGGGGGTGGGTGGGGGGTTTAGGTTTTTAGGGGTGGGTGAGGGGCTAGGTGGGGTGGGGGTAGGTTTTTGGGGGTGGATTAGGCTTTTTGGTTTAGTTTTTAGGTTTAGTTTATGTTTTTGGAGGGGTGGGGTGGGGTGGAGTGAGGGGTTTAGGTTTTTGGGGGGGTGGGTGGGGGTTTAGGTTTTTGGGGGGATGGGTGGGGTGGGTTTAGGTTTTTAGGTGGGGGTGGGGTGGGAGGGTTTAGGTTTTTGGGTGGGGGTGGGGGTGGGGTGGGAGGGTTTAGGTTTTTGGGGGTGGGTTGGGTTTTTAGGTGTATTACACATATGTAGTAGCAGTTTTTTGTGTTTCTCATGAAAATGAGTTTTCTAGTGAACTCACCCCTATATATATATATATAGGGAGGGGTTCATTACAGAACACTAAATTAGTGCGAGTACAAACAAAAACAAACTTAAATCGCTTAATTTCTTGATCTATGATTTACATTTTTAAAATTTTGTACTTTATACATATAAATATGCATGTTTTAATACATAAAACACCATTCAACAATTTTCTTGATATGTTTTTATACATTTAAAAATTTACCTACACATGTGTAGATTATGTGTAGGTAAAATAACTTATACATCCTACACATGAATTACACATGTGTAGATTGTGTAAAAAACCAAATTTATTCATTTTTTTATAAATTTCATGAGAGACGAATAAACATTGTATTTTTATCATTTTCTTATTTTTAAAATTTTTGTAAGATTGATAAAATGAAGGGTTCATTTTGTTCCCCATTTTCTCACAGTATTTAGTGTTCTGAATTGAACCTTTCCATATATATATATATATATATATGAAAAAAATCACATGTAAACCCCATTTAATTTTGTAAACCAAAAAACCAATTTATAGCCATTCATTTAATTTCACAATGTATTATTATGTGGCTCAAAATAAATCTGATTTTTTTTTATTAATGAGTGGTTATATTTGATTGGAGGGAACAAATGTCAATTATCACATCCCAACTCTCTCTCTATATATATTTAATAATAAAAGATTCCATTTATTCAACTTTCCCCCATTTTTTACACATTCATAACTTTTTTATAAAACATTATTTTTTTATAAAAGTAGCACCATTAAATTGAGCTTTTTTTATCTTTAATTCGAATATAGTTTTGTAAAAAAAAAATTTTAAATGTCAGTTACTACATATATGTAACGAACAGTTACATATATGTATAACATAAAAAAGCGCCAAACGGTTTGTTCACTCAAAACTTATTCAAAACTTATGTGTTAATCTAAGTTGTTCATGCAAAAGAAAAAAAAAACAATAAATTTGTTCACTCAAAATACCAAAAAACCCGTAAGTTTGTTTATTCAAAAACCAAACTAATTAGTTTTCTTAAAAAAGCCCATTAAATATATGTAATACCTAACTACATATATATAATACCATCGTTTGTTTTTTCAAAAGTTATGGATTTAAAGTTATGTTTAACATTTGCTTAGATAATGTTGATTACACATACATTCTATGTAATATCTCTAACTTTATTTAATAATTAAAGATTCCACATATTCAACTTCTTCCCCCCCCTTTTTTAACATTCATAACTTTTTTTATAAAATATGATTTTTTTTATAAAAAAATACACCATTAAATAGATTTTATTATCTTTAATTCGATTATAGTTTTGCAAAAAAAAAGGCAATTGAAATTGTATATTTTGTAACTCTTCCTGAAGATTATGTTAAAATTGTAACAGATATGTATTTCTTAGTTGCTTTAAAAAAATGTATTTCTTAGTTTAGAGTTAGGATTCATGTATTGATTTTATATATTTTCTGATAAAAATTGATAATATGAAAATACGGTTACATGTGTTCATATTACATATATGTAATAGCATGTTACATTTTGTTCTATTACATATATGTACTGTGATACTACATATATGTAACAATAAGATATTACATATGTGTAATATGATATTACATATATGTAATTTCTTTATTACTTAATATGAACAATTACACATATATTCATATTATCATGTAATTGTTAATGGCATATAAAATATTACTTATATGATTGTTTTTTTGTATGAACAAGTTAAATTAACACATTCATATACCCGTGTATATATATATATATATATATATATATAATAACAAGACGTCCAATTTTTTTCGAGACTATAACGTATTAAAGATAAAAATGATTGTTTTTATCTTGTAATTTGTTTTAAAAAAAAATAAATTATACAAAAAATTCATTAAAGTTAAAATAAATGTGGTGAAGTTAGTTTAAAGAAAACTAGTTAGATTAACACATAGTTATGAGGTTTTTGTAAAGAAAATTAATTAATTTGGTTTTTGAATAAACAAAGTTATGAGTTTTTTATTTTTTGAATGAATAAATTTTTGTGTTTTTTTATGAACAAGTTAAATTAACACGTTTATACGCGGTTTTGGATAAAACGTTAATAATCTTCTAAAAATGGAGAATTTTTTTGAAAAAATGGGATAAACTATGAACAACTACATTTATGTTTATAGTTACATGTATGTTACATATATGTAATAACTGACGTTAATTTTTTTTTGGCAAGACTATAATCGAATTAAAGATAAAAAAGCTCTATTTAATGGTGTAATTTTTATAAAAAATTACGTTTTATAAAAAAAGTTATGAATGTTTAAAAAAAAAGGGGGGGAAATTGAATGGTGGAATCTTTTTTATTAAAAAAATAAAAGAAAATGTTGCATTTACCAAATTACACTTTTAATAAAAGAAAATAATTATGACGTGTCTTTTTCTTATTGGGTTTATTGGTTTACATATGAAGGTGTGGTTTACAATTGATTATTACCCTATATATATATATATAGGGGATGGTTATAATAAAACCCCACTTGAGATAAAGAAACTCACGAAACTCTGTTTTACATATATAAAAAAAAACTTTTTTTTGGAAATGCTGACGTATAAAAAAGCGCCAAACGGTTTTTTTTAAATTTTTAAAAAAAAAACTGCGTTTATTACATATGTAAATGCTGACGTATTGCATACGTAATAACAAAAACGCTGATTTTAATTAATTTTTACATATTTTTTATTTCTTTTTTTATTTGGCGCTTTTTTTTACGAATAGACTTGTATTTATATAAATAATAAATCCCAAATTTAAAAAAAAATTATTTAGATTTTTCTAGAGTTTAGTGGGTTTATTCAACTCAAGAGGGTTTTCATTCTATACTTTTCCTATATATATATGAATTTTTTTTTTGTAAATTAATTACACATGTGTTTACAAGTTAAAAATACAAATTAATTACAACACCAATTTAATTACATAAAAAATAACACCAAATTATTTACATATGGCCCATGACGGACCGTCACGGGGTGGTGACGGTTCGTGTCCCAAAGTTTAACCTAATTTTGATCAAGGGCCTGTGACAGGCTGTCATAAGCAGGTGACAGTCACCCAATTTGGGGTGAGATTTCAAAAGTCCCCCCTCTCCCAATGGAGATGAGGGACTAAGATACGAGTTTCTATGATGCTGAATCGGCCCCAATCACTACTAAAATCAAGTTAAACTACATACGATAACAAGTATACAAACCTACTCCTATATCCATCCACGAAATCAAGAACATAGAGATTGGAGTGTGTACCCAAGTCGATTATGGTGGCCGGAGGTGGTGAGTGTGGTGCTAGGCCAGTGATGGTAGTGGTGATGGTCGCGCGACAGTGCAATCGGAAGTAGTGTTGGTGCAGTGTTGGCTTGAGAGAGAAAACGGGAGGGTTATGGGATTGTGACCCCCTCCCCCCATGTTTCCCAATTTAATCTCTCGTTTGACTTTTAAAACCTATGGTAGATCGTCACCATCTGTTGCGGTCCATTACGACCCGATTTCTCATAATTTTGTGAAACTTTAAAATCCAATTATCCCGACCACTTTATGACGTGGTTACGGCTCCTGAATATAAAAGTGACTAACCTGGATTGTGTGTGGGATGTTGCATAAATGTTGCGTCAGTTTTCGTGCTAACATGCGTGACTTCGTTAAACGGATAAAATAATTACAAACAATACATAAAATAAAAAATAACACCAAATAATGCATAATAAACAAATAAACGAGTTACAATCAATATAAAACAAGCAGTATCGGTCTTTAGAAAGAAGGTTCAAAATTGTGAGTAAACTCGTTTAAGAAGCGTTTGAGATTTTGCAACCCGGTATAATGACTAACATAGAGATTTGAGTCATGTTCCTAATGGGCGGTGTTCCGCGCCTGTGATTGTGCCCGGTGCCCCACGGCCACACACCTCTTTCGCATCAGAACTATGGATGGCCTTAGTAATAATACATCCACTGTTTAAAAAAAACGTATTTGAGAATCCCTACGGATAATTCTAACAAACTAACAGGTATACTTGATATATGACATGTAACAAGTAATCGGTCCCGACGGGTGTGAAATACAATTTTATAAACATGTATAAGACTGAAGTTACCGATATATACCCCTTTAAAATCCACATGTTGTCATGTGTAGATGTCTTTGACATTTCAGATTTTCAGCTGCATTTAGTATGGAAAAATAACTATTAAAAGGTCAAAAGACGACTTTATGGATAGTAATTAATTTGGGGACAGTTGGGATGGTCAACTTCACAATGTAAACGATTGAATGGAGGGTCTAGTGCATGGGTTGGGACCAATTTTTTTTGAACGACGAACATTTAATGTTGTGACGTCGCACCCCCCGTCATATGAGAGAGACTCGTCCAACTCCGCTTAATATTTTGTCTTAAACGGGCCCACTTGGCGTCAGAGTTGGAGAGCATCCAAGGAAAAATCTCACCCATTACGGCCCCTTCCGGGCTTGAGGGCGAGCCGAGGCTCGAACCCTGGATCGACGTGGGTAAAACCCCCTAGAAATTAATGGTGGTGGCAGGGATTGAACCCGGGTCCCTTGGGACTTCAGGCCTCACCTTAACCACTATACCACAACCTCTTTGACGGTTGGGACCAAATATTTGGCTGTGTAGTGGTAGATACCCCCATCAGTGGAAACCCACCTTTATTCCAAACATTGGGGGGCCTTGGTGTCCTTGTCAACAACGTGTTATTGGATAGATTACTTTCACACACACACACACACACACACACATATATATATATATATATATATATATATATATATATATTACAGATTGGTGTTACCGTTAAAAAAAATTAGAATAAAAAAAGATTAGAGAGGTGTTTGCGTGATATGATAAAGAACGCAACATACTAACACAGAAATTGGTTTGATGCGTTTGATTGATAGTATGTAATTTTTTATACTAGAATGGTTTGACTCACTTGAAGTTAATCCGGGACCAAGAACACTATATAAAGGATTTATAATAAACCTAAGTGCATTACTCATATTTAGACAAGTATAGCGTTACTCATATTTAGACAAGTATAATGCTCTTATCTAGTTTAAATATTATCATGTTTATACTTTATTGATTATTCAAACCCTGTTAAAATTAAAACTCTCAAGGATGAATCGTCATGTCATATTAATAATTTCACTAAAAGTCTACTAGAAAATGTTTATAACTAGTTATGATACCTGCTTTATGCGGCAGGGCACGTAAATGTTTTTCACACATATAGTTGTAATTCGCAGTTGTATATTTTGAAATGATGATACAACGTGAGTGTTAAAATATGTAAAGTAAAAATAAGAAAATTAAAATTTTCTTACATACTAAAACAAAACGTTAAACAAATAAAAAAAACTAAAAAAACAAAAAAAAAAAATTAGATTAAAAGTAACAAAAGAAATTAAGAAATAAAATATATGAATAAAAAAGAAGATAAAAAAATGAAAAAAAACACAGTGAAGTTAGTTTTTTATTAAAAAATAATGTGTATGCTAGTAGTAATCCAGGATTCAACAATTAAAACTCATTTTTACAATGTACATGGGAGACAAGGGAGATAAAAAAGAGAAACAAAAGGTGAAAAAAAGAACTTGAAGTAGTGAAGTTAGTTTTTTGTAACTATATAATGAGTATTTGAAAATTGGGTTACATAGGACTAGTCTATTCAACCGGTTTAACTAAATTCAAGTCAAGTGTCGATTGAACATGTTATATATGACGTAAATGGACGACTAGAGTTGTATATTTTATGACTCGTGGTTTTTTTTTCTTTCATCTATTATCTCCATTACACGCGGGTCAATATAACTAGTTTTTGTAGTTCAATCGTTTTCTATCTATTTATGATATCTTACGATGTTCATATTATCGACATAAACTAACATTATAATGAATTTTTAATCTTTTGGTAAAGGCAACCGATCTTGAGGCCACACAAAGAGGTAATACGGTTATCACTATCATGATTAGAGAGAATTTGTAAACCTGATCATTACGTTACCAGATATAAAGTAGTTTGTAATCCATATAACGATGATCTTTACCAAATAGTAGTATTTGCATGTCTAAGAACTAGGCCTCATTTGCATGTCTCAGAAATTTTGTAAGTTAACATCCATTTAAACCAATTTACATCGCTACGTTCATGTGGTGAAATATTCTTCACTCTAAACCTTTTACATATTATTTTCCATTCTACACGGCTAAATTGTTTTTCCCCATGACAATTTTTTAGTTCCGGTTATAAATATTATAATTTACACGGTATAAATAATTCTTTTTGCATGTTTCACGTCAGGGGTAGGAGTCTCGTCCCTAACATCCCTCACACCTCTAACACTCCTCTCTTCTTAAGCCATTGGAATGGTTATCTTTTGCATATCTGACTTTTTTTTTATTATACATTAAGCTAAATAGACTGCACATGAAGCATGCAACAACTGGATCATCGGCAAGGCTATACCCACTATCTCTATCTCTCACCGAGATCGTATAAGGTGGAGCGGGGTTCTCTAAAGGTATCAGATGAGGTGTCACTTTCCATACCTATATCACAATCACACCCTTCACCCTAATAAAATATGGGCCTAGAGTAGGTTGGGCTAGGGCTAGGGCTAGAATATTTGGGCCCTTATATACTTGCCATTATCAAATGGGCCAGGAGGAAATCAAGCGGCACCTTTTCAACCTAGCCTAGTTAACTTCCGAGCATTCCAGCAGTCTAGAAAGGCCGGAGGCAAAAAGGAAGCTGAGTTTGCATTTGCAATCAATCCAATGGCGTCTTCGAAGCTGGTGAAAGCGATTTTAGATCCGAAGAAAAACTGGTTCGCCGCTCTACACAAGAAAACAGTCGAAAATCGCCTTCGCAAATACGGTCAGAATTACAGCTTTTGTGAACCTGTTGTCAAATCTTATTAAGGATTTGCAATTCTTGTATATTTCTGGAGGTTTTAGTGAGTTTCTGATGTGTTGATGTGATTTTTGATGAAAATTAGGGTTGCGATATGACGATTTGTTCGATCCAATGGAATCGTTGGATATCAAGGAAGCATTGGCTAGGTTGCCTCGTGAGATTGTTGATGCTAGAAACCAGCGTCTGTTACGCGCCATGGATCTCTCCATGAAACACGAATATCTTCCAAAAGATCTTCAGGTAGTTTATTTCTTTTTAACCGTGTAACCAAATATTATTCGCTTGTGATGATATGAAGATTGGTTAGTTGGTTGAGACGTATTTTGTTTCTGTTACAGGCGCAACAGACACCGTTTCGGAGTTATCTGAGAGACATGCTAGCTCTGGTAAGTGCATAAATGTTTAATTTAGACGGATATATTTGTGATGCAAAATGCTTGTTTCTGTTGATGCTTGTGGTTTCTTGCCCTTCTGGGCTTGTTAGTAGCCTGTATAAGTATTCTGAATTTTCCACACATGATTAGTCGATGACCATTTGGGGCTAAGTTGCATCGGATGAGAAATCGGAACATGTCATATATGATTTTTTTTAAGTTTAGAAACTATGAAAAGTTTTTAAGTTTAGTTAAGTTAGTTTTGTTATGTCATATATGATATTTTTCATACTAGCTCAATTATCATCAAGGTCATTAGAGGCAATATTTATTTGTTAAGATTGTAGAAGAGAGTGAAATGATGGTTTGTTGCTAACTAGCATGCAACCAAACATGAAATGTTAGTTTTTAAATTATTTTTTGAATAGCATAATGAAATTGGAATTAATTTGTATAAATATATGTGATGTCGTAACACAACTTAGTGCTCAAGCTCTTTTACTTGATTATGGAACTTATATAGTTAAATTTTGACCCATTCTCATGAACCGCCAACTCAAGGTCTTGGTTTTAAAAAGCACGAGGCGCTCCGAGGCGCCTAGGTCTGAAAAGCTGAGGCGTGAGGCAAGGCTTCACGTACGCGTGCCGATATGCATCATATACCTTTTTTTATATTATTGTTTTTAGATTTTAGATAATGTTTACATTATTTTAATCTCTAAATACTATAAAATAGGATAATAAGAATAGGATAATAAAAAGATAATATTTTAACTCTATATAGTAGCAAACAAGCTCAATATATAACCAATAAGCTATAAGTACATTCAAAGTAACTCAAATTCTCAAAAATAAAAAAAACAAAGTAGAAAAGTAGAAAAAAACAGAACTAAAAGAAGAAAAAACAAAAATTCAGAATAAAAACATTTATGCATTTTCACATCATCACGTACTTTGACATAGGGATGAGATTACTTAAACCGAATTAAGCTCATTCCTAAACCAAACATCGTATTGATGATGGTTGGTTTGTACCGGTATCGGTACCTCGTTTTTCGGTACTTCTCTCGAAAATTGTATCAAAATGTCCCAAAAGGTCAACCTTCAAATCTTTCGTGCTCCTTTTAAACATTGTTGTTCCTTATGTTGAATTTTTAATATATCTAGCTGTTTTTCGCAAACATCCAACATAAGAATTATGTTCCAATAAACATTGTTTCACAATTAGGATTAAAATATGTGCCCTACACCTAAGATAAAAATATTTCCTACTTGCATACAAATTAAACAACTTTTTCACAAAATACATAATTGCGTTATCTTGGACGCATTATCAACTGTCTTAGTCATAGCATTCTTTCTCTCTTAATCATGAATATAGTCTAACAATTCATGACCAATATCATCCACCTTATGACTATTAGTGGGTCTAAATGTTAACAATATGTTTATGCATTACGCCATTACCCAATCATCATCTATGAAATGAGCTGTTACAACCATATAATTAACCCTTTGACACGATGTCCAAGTATCGGAAGTCAAGCGAACGGTGTTGGTTGGTTTACTCAAATAAACTAACAATTTATGTATTTCCTTTATGTAGTATTTTCCAATGTTCTTGTGTCAGGATGGCAAAACCCTATAGTCCTAAACTAAATTCCTACGATTCTCATCTCTAATTCAAATTCTTTATCTTCAATTCTTCATCAATCCTCTTCTGTTTAGTTTGAGTGTGTAAAAGATAGGTTCTGAGTTCTGATCGGTACCGCCATCTTCATCGATTCTTATCTGTCATCTTCATGGCATATTCATCATAAAAAAATGAACACAACTCAAGTAAGTTGGATTTTTTAATGATTGGTACAAAATATCTAAAGATATTGGAAAATATTACATAAGAGGAAAGAAAGAAATTGTTAGCTTATTTAAGTAAACCAACCAACACCGTTCATTTGACTACTGATACTTGGACATCATCCTGTTAAAGGGCTAACTTTATGATTGTAACTGCTCATTTCATATATGATCGGGTAATGCATAAACACTCTATTAACTTTAGACCATTCAGAGTCATGAAAGGAGATGATTAGGGTACCGATTTGTTAGATTATTCATGATTGGGGGACAGAGAATGTTATGACCATGACGGTTGATAATGCATCTAGTAATGATAAGACGGTTGATTATTTCGTGAAAAAGTTGCCTGATTTGTAAGCAAATAGGAAATAATTTCATGTTAGGTGTATAACACATATTTTAAACCTAGCCGTGAAACAAGGTTTGTCAAAATAATTTTTTTGCTGAATGTTTGCGAAAAGCGGTTTGGTATATTAGAAATTAAATAAAGTTCAACAAGTGCATGAAACTAAAGATTTGATTGTTGAATTGTTTATACATTTTGATACAATTTCCGGTATTAAAGCCGTTGAGTACCAAAAAACCCGGTACAAATACACTTGTTCTTATCAACCATCATCAAACGGTATTTGGCTTAGAAGTGAGCTTGTATTCTATTTCGGTAATGTGTCGTATCGATTCGGTATGTACAAATACCAATCTCATTCTTAGACAATATTCATGAAGAAAAATCAAAGACCAATCACTAAATGCCTATTTAAAAAGTTTGCTATTCATTTTCTTCTTGTCTTATCTTCTTTCTTTTGGCAACAACAATTGACCTATTTCTACATGAAGCGTTGTCCCCAACAAAAAAATGCTGCCTCCTGTCACTTCATGGAATCGCTCTATCTCTGCACTGATGAGGCGTTCTTCCCTTTTCTCTTTCTTCAAGCTCATCTCCTCTCTGTGTAGTTATTATTACCTGATATGTTATGTACAACCATTAAAGGGGTGGGCTTCACAAAATGCTAGTAGAAAGTGTTAATCAACCTCACTTAGTGGGGTCCTTTGCAAACATAAAGCTTAAGCTTTGGAAGTATGATGTTGCTTTTAAGGGAACTTTTGTGTAAATGAAAGGCCTAGTAAGACAATTGCAATGGAGAAAGTTTGCGCCTGGCGAGTACCAATCTTGGACTGGTTTTCTATTCGGGAATTGACTTTGTAAATTGCAAGTTCCATGGCTCTTTGTCTATACTGAAAGGCCTTGTCTATGCTCTTAACTTCTCTTTTGATGTCATTCTGTTTTTTTCCCACCCTTTCTTGAGTCCTCCCAAAGATGTACTCTATCATGTCCACTTCCAAAAGTAAAAATAAGGGTAAAATGGGAATTTAAAAGAAAAAGAGATTAATGATAAACAATATGTTTGTTTCCCTTATGTCTTCCCTATAGATTTGAGACCCTTTATCGCTACTAGTTGGTTCTTGTTTGAGCTTTTATCGCTACTTGTTGGTATTTGTTTGAGCCTTCCATCACTCAAACTCTCGTTGGGTAATTCTTAAGGGAATTGTCAACGAGCAAGTTTCTTATATGGATTCTTATCATAGAGAGTTGATGAAGAAATCTCATTTAATGAACAATTTAACTGTGAGATCTACAGAGAAAGTGGTCCTTTTGTCTTTTAGAGTGACATAGCGTTTCTCTAGGAGGATAGACACGTAAATAGGGGTGTCAATCTTGACCCATTCATTAAAAAATGGGTTCATTTGGGCAAAAAATCAATTGTATATGGGTCAATTTGGGTGACTTCAAATTAGTCAACGAGTTAATTTGGGTCACCTTAAATAAGTCAACGGGTCAATTTGGGTCACTCCAAATATTCAGTTGGTTCATTTGGGTCACCATAAATAAGTCAACATTTCAAAATGATCAAATTTTATAAACTTAAAAATAGTGCATATGGGTCTCCCAACATTGTCACCCCAGCCCCACCCGCCATCGGTGCACCCACCACACCCAACACCACAAATGTCGTCCCCCCGCCCCTGCCGCCCGCACCCCAACCACCACCGCCACCACCACCCGCCACCCCCACTCGCCACCCGCATTTGTCGCTAATCACCCGCTACCCGCCTATCACTGCCAACCCCCCGCCATTCCCCACCACGTCGCCACCGACTATCACTGCCAACCCCCACCCCACCCCCCAAGCTACCACCCCCATCCGCACACCTCACCACGCCGCCTCCGCCCGATCGCTGCCATTGCTGCCACCCACCCCACCTCCTTACCCACCCACCCCAACCCCACTCACTCCAACTCACCCACCCCCTACCCACCCGCCACATTCAACCACGTCGCCATCGCCTGTCGCCGCCACCTACCCCTAGTATTGACCCGAACCCGTTATGACCTGTGACCCGAACCCATCCGACCCGCTCAGTTTTCCAGGCCTACACGTAAAGATGGCTTGTGAAAATCAACTAGATTCAAGTTGCAGAAATGCAAAATAGTCTAGTGTTTACCAACGCAACAAATGCTTATTATATCCTAGGTGACAATTCTTTGGCAAGTCTAGTGCACTATAAGGCAAAACTACGCTACACCAGGTTGCTTGAGATTAACCGGTACTGGTACCGAATTTCTAGAAAAGTGGTTACCGGTACCGGTACCAGTACTAAATTTATCGGTATCGGTAAAGTACGAGTCGAGTACTCGTTACAAAGTGTTCAGCTCTAGATGGTATCAATACCTGCACGGTATCGAAAAAACCGGTACTGAATTTATGGAAAAGTGGATACATCGGTACCGATACTTGGTACCAAATGCTCATCCCTACGTAAGATAACGAGAGACTTACATTTGGGTTGTACCTCACGAGCCTAATATTACTTGAAATGGCTCAGGAAGGGCTCTAAGAAAATTGCGTGGACAAGCTCCATGTAGGAGTATTGTGAGAGGGTATGAATGATTGCATGTATATACCGCATGGGTCTCTCTTTTACATTTTATTAAAACCCAACACTAGTATAATGGTTTGATGACACTCATCTACTTACAGTCAAAAGGTGGAACCCCCCTATGAGGCTATGACACTCTTCCTTGGAGCGTCCAAGCTTGACTAAATCGACGCCTCGAGCTCATGTGGTTTTGATATTTACGTAAAGCTCGGGCTTAGTTTTTGAGTAATTTACACGCACGAGCAATCGGCCATCATGCCAAACTTGGGTATGTAGTGTATATATTGTTAGGTATCAAAGTCGGTAACGCAGCGGAATCACACACACACGCACAATATCAATAAACAGAAAGATTTTTAGTGGTTCGGTCAAGGTGACATACATCCACTGTTGCAACTAGGGTTCTTTATTATTAGGTGCTCAAGGAATACAATTACATCATAGGGATATATATAATACCAAGATATGGTTAATTAAATAAGGCAATAACTTAATCAACAAGAAATAGAACCAAGCAACCCTAAAGCTGCCGCCAGCTCTGATCTTGTTCTTTCAGCCTTAATAGGCCCAAGGGGCCCAGCCGCAGATGGCCCAAATCAGCCCAGCCCAAATCAGCACAGGCCCAAATGGGCCCAGTCCGTCCCAGTAAGCCTTCACACCCAACATATATCTACTATGTATATAATTTTCTTCATATATTTGTAATTATATTTATAATTATATTTTTCATGAACAATAGTAATATTTGTTATGTTATATTGTATTTTGTTAGATACATTATTATTTATATACCCAAGAGGTTCATTTAGGGCGGTGATACCAGCCAAGTTCACAATATGAAACTCTCAAGCTTGAGCACTAGCTCAACTCACTTGTACCTCTAGCTGTGACAAGCACTTTTGTTTAAGGCAACATCTTCTTTCCATTCTGCTCTTGATATTTGATCAAGGGTTAAACCCGTGTGTATCCACTTGCCTATTCAACCCAATACACAACAAGCAATTTCAAAGCATGATAAGTACCAATCATGTTACGCATCCTAGTTTGGCCTCGGTACCTAAACTTCTTTCACTTATGCCTTAAGGTGAGCGACCCGCTCCTTACTCAGGATTTAGATATTCTCTCAGTGACGAGTCATACGTAGTCAAAAACGCACAAGGCACGCTCCTAGACATAGAGGCAAGGCGAGGCGCAACCTAGGTGCCTCAAACACACGCAAGAGTAGCTACTTGATCGACATAATTGAAGCGAGCACCTAAACTTCTTTCACTTATGCCTTAATGTGAGCGACCCGCTCCTTACTGAGGATTTAGAGATATTCTCTCAATGACGAGTCATATGTAGTCAAAAACGCACAAGGCACGCTCCTAGACATAGAGGCAAGGCGAGGCGCAGCCTAGGTGCCTCAAACACACGCAAGAGTAGCTACTTGATCGACATAATTGAAGCGAGCACCTTGGTCCAGGTGAGGCGATGCGAAAACCTAGGCAACTATCCTGGATGGGTCAAAATCAGTTTCAAATGTTTTGAAATTTGAACCAGCAAAAAACCAGTCTGAACTGGCCAAAAACTATTTGATGTATGTATGTGTAAATTTATATAGGGTGCGATTCAATCGAAAACCATTTAAAACTAAGAAAACCAATCACATATTTTTTAAATTAATTATGAATTATAGTGCGAGTGTGTGCGCGCGTTCATATTTATGAGTATCCATGACGTCTATTGCTAATTTAAAAAATGTCTAAATTATTAGGCTTGGCTGTTCTTTAACTAGAATCTGTGTGGTTCTGGAAAATATTTTAATTTTTCATCCGGTTTTTTGCTACATACATATCGTGATTTATCGCATAGGAAATATCCTTATTCTAATAAATGATTCCAAATAATGACGTGTCATCATCATATTTTTTTCTCACCAAAATATTCTAGTTTTCCCTATTTTAAAAAAGTTTGAATTTTGAAATTTATTTATGTTAATGTTTTTATTTTTCAAAAAAATATAATATAAAATTTGAATTCTAATTATTACTTAATTAAGGAAACAAAGAATTTTATACATTATTTTAATTTTCTTTTACATATTATTGTATTTTCATTTTTCTATTAAACAATCTCATTTAATACATAGGTATATAACCTAGTAGTAGTTATATATTATGACGATGGGTTACCTTGCATGCGCCCACACATGTATGTATGTGTATATTTGTGGTTTCATGTGGCTTTCTGAAACAGGTAGAGAGGGAGAAAGCAGAACGCCAAGCCCTTGGAGCATTGCCTCTCCAGCAGCGCACCCTACCCTAATTTCTTTCTCTTTCATCATCTACCAACAACTGCTTTGGTAATAATATTAATAATAATAATCCGGGTTTCTTTTAATGTTGTTAATTGATGATACTCTTTCTATTTATGCTCAGCTTGTTGCTTGCTGATGGTTCATGTTTTGATCTCTTGATATAAACGAATGCATGTGTAATATTTTATGCATATGCATACGAGACCTGGTTGCTAGTCTGAGTATCATTAGTTTCGTATCTCTTTGTTACAAAAACTTATACATCGACACGACACCGATCTAGAGGTGCACAAAAAAACCGTTTTAGAATTCAAACCGGTTTAACCTGAACTAAACCGCTCAAAGCCCCCTAAAGAAGTGGTTTCAAAATAGTGAAAACCAGTCAAACCCTTCTCAAGAGTTGTTTTTGTTTGAAAAATCAATGTGTGCAACAATGTAATTATAAACATGGGTTGCGGTATTATTATATTAGTTGCATAGTTTTTTATGCGTGATTATTTAACTTTGTTCGTAGTTATGGTGTAGACGGATTTACCCAGAGCACGTGTTGCGTCTTGGCTTTGTACGATAACTAGCTTATATTTCACACAGGCATTTACATATTTTCTCCTGCTAATGTGATTTATTACCTATTTTCTCAAACTTAAAAAGTTAATTACATATTTCACCTTCCTAATTGTAACACAGGTCAAAAAGTCAGTTACATATTTCCACTTCATAATTGTAACACAGGTCAAAAAATTAGTTACATATTTTCCCTTCGTAAAAAATATACAAAAAGGGAAATATATAATTGATTTTAAGGGTTGGTTAAATATGTAAATAATAGTCTTAGTAAGGGGATATATGTAAGAATCCTTTTATATAACTGTATAATCTACTCTTCCAATTTCTTACTATATTTAAGAGCTTCTACAACGCTTCATTCAATCCGAATGCTATTTTTTCTCATCTAACCCCTTTATCTCTTCACCCTCTCCTCACAAAACCACGTTCGCATTTTTGGATAATTTTACCCTCTTTCCTTTCTCTCTTCTTTCGTCCGCCTAGCATTCACATGAGCGTTTTCTTTTATCCGCTTATGTTGTTCGAGATACTCTAAGTGCGCAAGCTGTTCTTTAAGTTTTCTAGTGGTTTTTTATTCTTTTGGTGATAGTCATTAAGTTTCTAGTTTTAATCACTGTATATAAATGTAAAGGTAAATGTAAATATGGGTATACATAATATATTTTTACATTGACTTGCTATATTTATTTTATATAATTTAATTTGATTATATGTTGTAAATAATTATAAAATTACATGTTCTGTAAATTAACACTTTATTGTGAGTGATGTTACAATTTTTAAATAAATAAACATAAAAATCAATTTAACGACTTCTTTTTTTTTTAAAGTTATCCGAAAGTGTTCAAATTATAATTCAACAAAAAAGTCTCTCAAAGATAATTTGGGGGTAGGTGGGCTACTTGGTCCGGTGCATCAGCCAACAAAAACCCATTCATGTGGGCTTCTTTCATTCGGGCCTTCATTGGCTCATTCAGGAACACAATGTATTTAATAAATTTAGGGTTCTTTTGGTTCGTGAATTATTTTATAACGAAATTAGAATCAGAACTGGAATTGAAATTTGAATGGAATTCATTGAAAATTCATAAGGTGTTTGATTGGTTAATTTGTGCATAAAATTGAAATGTTAAAAAGTTGAAACGACAAACTTACCCCTTCCTTATTTTCTTTAGTTGTGAGTGATCCCTTTTCACTCAAATCCTAATATGCTCTTAGGAATCTGATGTGTAATTTTGATCTTGTTTGTATTTCAATGATATATATGTTCATTCCAAGTTGGTAATCGATAATTACAACTAATGTTTTGGTCTGGATTTCGATGGTTTAACGGTGAGATATGATATTGAGGGTGTTTGTTTACAATCGTATCACATGTAGGAAGGAAAGTGAATTCCATTTATTAAAGGAAAATTTTCCAATTCCAATGCATTTGTTGACCAACCAAACACAATTTTGAACATGAGATTTTCCAATTCCAATTTTAATAGATTCTAAGAACCAAACGAGCCCTTAGAATATATTTGTACTCTATTAGTCCATTTAGTTTGTAGAATTTATTGAAACTAGAATTCCAATGATAAGAGCAAACTAGAATTGAAATAAATTTCTCCTAAATTTCTTTCATGGAAAGGAATTCAACCAAAAGAATTGAAATATCTGATTCCCTTATCGTTGTCTTCATATCCATCGCCACCACCGTTGCCCCTGACGCTACCACCATCGTGGCTAGGATCACAACTGTTTTCACCCCCACAACCACCATTCCTATCATTGTTGCTACCATAGTTGTTCAGTCCTCACTGCCACCATCACGATCACTACCCTGGTTGTTGGCGGTTAGGACGTAGTAGTGGTGGCGGTGACAAATAGGTGGTGGTGACAACGATGACTAGTAGGTGGTGGTTTCATCTAAATGGATCATAAATTTTAATTAGAATCCAAATATAATTTTCAATTCCAAATTTAGTTACATAAAATTTCAATTTCTTTGACGTATTTCAATTCATTTAAAATACCTCATAACCCAAACGCCCCTAATTTTTTCTAAGGGTGGTGGTAGCCATATTCTACTATTTCAATTATAAATGATGGATGCATTATCTCTATTCCTATACATATCAACTCTTACAACGTTTGTCTACAATGTTTTTACAAACAAAACAAAAATTTCATCACAAGTTTCAATAGCATTTATGTGTCACTCATGAAAGGTGCATACTTCCCCTATATCACCATCATTTGCGGGCTTCATCACCATCAAACGAAGCCTCAATTGAAGCCTAAATCAAACGAACACACTAACAACCAAAAGTCTAACCGAAATCCTAACCAAGTGCCTCATCTATGGTGGTTAATCAAAGCCTAAGTCGAACCAACACCATTACAATTGGAAGTCTGATGAAAACTTCAATCAAAACCTTAATTGAGTGCGTCATCTAAATTTTTTTTTGGTCGAGTTAAAGAGTATTTTAGTTTGGTTTAACATGTACCCGAGTTTAGTTTCATGGATCCAACTTATATGAGGTCTCCAAATATGTCATTAATTTGGAGTGTCTCTTATGTTACTATTATCTATATATTTATTTACCAGGTCCATCTAGTTCTGATGTTTATTGGTTTGATTATCATGGGTGGTGAAGGTATTATCATATTTTAGGTATGATACAATATTTACATTATTATATAACTTATTCTTTTATATAATGAACTATGACAATTTTACAGTTGAATATTATAAGACATGTGACTTTGACAATCCATAAGCTTTCTATCTGTTTCTTTTGCTTTCTGTAGGGTTTGGGTGTTGGGTTTACATGATTTTTGTTTTTGATTAATTAATATATAAGTTAAAATCATTTATAAATGTAATCAAATACAATTACCTCTTATTTTATTTATCAACCAAATTTGAGCACATATCAACCAAGCTATATCAAGTTCTATGTTTGGTGAACAAATTTTCTCTTCAATGTAGTGATCAATCTCCAATATTATACCCCCTATAACAATAAACCAAGTTTTTATGTCTAACTATATTAACTGAGCATTACTATAAAACTAGATATGGTAAAACAAATCATACTTGTTGGATTCTCCTCGGCGACAAATGACGAGTAGTCATCAAACAATCCACTTTCACTCTTATCATTATTTGAAGTCGACCTACCATAATCATGGTTCTTTACATTCTCATATCCATTTGTTTTATAGTCTTCAAATAATTCATACATAAACTTTCTATGGTCACTACAAGAAATTTAGGCAGATTCAACGACCACTACTAGAAAAAAACGCGTTTCCGACGCAAATTTGTGTCGCAAACGCGTCGGAAACCACCAATTCCGACACAATTGCAACAAAAACCTTCTGTCAGAAAAACCCTCGTCGGAAATATTTTGCGACAAAAAATATGACAGATTTGCGACAAAAAGGATGTGTCGGAATTTCCTACGCATTTCCGACACAATTTCTGATTATAATTATAAGAATAGTTATTATGGTTATAGTTATTAACATAATTATCCATTTTTTTGTTTTTCTCTAATTTGATTTAAATTAAAAGGTTTGTCGCAAATGTGTCGGAACCGACGGAATTGTTTTTACTAAAATTAAATAATTTAATCTATTTATTTATTTTTGTAATGTAGGTCCCGGGAGCCTCGTCGCGCAGCGAAAATAACACGATCTGTTCTGCGATTTGTGTGGGAACCAAGAAACGAGACAGAGAAAACAAGAACAAAGACTAAAAGATAATGAAACGAAACGTAATCCATAACAAAGAAGTCATCCCGTATTACAGACTACATACCGAAGGAACACACATCTCTCATCTAAGCTCACGGTCCAGGGGTCGGGAGAGCTCTTCCCGACCCGGACATCTCTCAACCTGTTCCAGAGTTCCACCTACAAATGAAGACAAATCTTCTATTTATAGGGGCAGGAACACTTCCTGCGTACTTGACAAGTACGCAAGGCAAAAGCCTTGCGTACTTAAAAGCCTTGCGTACTTACTAAGTACGCAGGACCAAACTGGTGTGCGGGCTAAGTACTCAGGAACACCCTCCTACGTACTAGCCACGTACACCGATACATAGAATTTAATCTATAGTTACAAAACATGCTTCTACATGTAATAAAGGAGAAAATTAAATAAACTGTTTGTCGCAATTATGTTGGAACTTCCGACACATTTCCGACAATTTTTTAATAAAATAAATTAATTTAATATGTATTTAATAAAACAAAATAACGTTTTCGTCGCAAATGTGTCGAAAATTCCGACACATTTCCGACATAATTTTAAAAAATATATATATTTGAATTTTTTTCCTGAAATAATTTTTTTTTTCAGAAAAACTAATAAAATCCAGATTTTTTCAGCTACAAAAATGCAGAAAAAAATCAAAATCAAAAACCTGTTTTACAAAACAAATACAAATACAATAACCGTTTCAAACGTATACATTACAATAACCATATTTTAGTTTGTTTAAACTACAACTAACATATATGTCTAATATAATATCTCAAAAGCTACTACTAACTACAGGGGAGGACGAAAGTTTTTCATAAACTCTTCCATTTCTTTTTTAAAACCTTCCTGCATTCGTTGTTGTGACTTCTCTCTTTCTTCTCTTTCACTTGCAACTAGAGCCACCATTGTTTGTTTTTCAGCTTCAAATCGAGACTCGATTGTTTGTTTTTCAGATTCAAACCGAGACTCCATTGTTTGTTTTTCAGATGCAAACCGAGTCTCCAAATGTTGAATCTAAAAGTTTGTTAAAACATATATAATAACTAGTAAACAAACAACACATAATTAGTCAATGGGTTAACTTGGGTCACCTTAAATTAGTCAACGGGTCAATCTGGGTCACCTCAAATATTCAATGGATTAATTTGGGTCACCTTAAATAAGTCAAACGGGTCAAAATGATCAAATATTATAAAATTTAGTTAACTTAAAATTAGTACAAATTGACTTCAGTTTGAGTCTAAAGCTGCACATTTTGGTACCTTATTCCTAAGTGGAGACAGAAGAAGCATGCTACTATATATTTGTATAAACTTCGATATGGACATGTTTTGGGGTACTAAGTATGTGCTATTAAGTAGAAAATGGATTTATATACAGTAGTATAACTTTTTTTAACTGATGAGTAATTGTCAGAACTAAACACGAATGGTTCGCACACTCAAACTGAAATCAATTTGTAATTACTTACTTGCATCACATGTCCCAAAATAAAATCAAATTAAAACGACCCGTTTTGACCCGAACTCATTGTGCTCCTAACCCGTATTGACCCGAATCCGTTATGACCCGTTACCCGAACCCGCCCGACTCGCCCAGTTTGCCAGGCCTGAGAAATATCATAAGGCTGACCCAGCAAAATCAAGTGCATTTTGGTGGTTGATAAAATAAGACTTTGCTCTAATTTTATTATCATATTCGATACTTTAATGATTAATTAACTCATTTCAGTTTAGTTATACTAAAAACAGTCATATCAACCACGAAAGAAAGACCTCTACCATTCGTTTTTCAAACTGAATACGACCAGACCATAAGGTTCATTATTACCCCTACAAACAACATATAACTATAATAAAAAAAACAAACCTTTTCTTACGCTTTCATGTAGTCGGTGTATGAGGGTCCAGTCCCATAAGAGGATGATGGTGTCCCGGTCACCACATAACTTAGATCCGAAGATCCAATCCCGAATACCCGGGTCCTTCTACCTCCTACTTGAACACGTAACAACACATCAGGATCATCTGTGGTGAAGTTCGACCCATAAACCTCTCTCATCTCTTTTAGATATGCCTCCTACGGTTTATCAAAACGACGCGAGTTACTATACTGAATGTTGGTAGGATAATTATATAAAAATGAATGATAGAGATAACTTACATATGCAGCTTTGGATTTATCTGTAACAAACACCATCCCCTCCGCTCCATTAATATTAAGCTCGCTGGCTAAAAGCTTTGTATTGGACTCTTTGTCGAGGTGGGTATAGAGGAAAAGTTCTCTATAAGTGGGATCCTTACCCCATATTTTTTTCTGTATAAATACAAATTATAGTTAATGTAATAAGTGTAAAGTACAAACAATTACTAAAATTTACAAATAAGATTAGCTTACCAATTGGATACGATGCTCATCATCATATCCTATCGACCAGCCTGTATGCCGGGATGTCTTGCCACCACTGTCGGCGCTCGCACGATTGCTTGCCCCGCACTCCGATTTCTTCCGCCATTCTATTTTGTCCCATTGCTATTAAGATTAAAAATATACTTTAATCATGTAAAAAATAATAAAAGATTAAAAGATTAATGTATTAACTCGCTTACCTGACACATCCCTCGCCATACGCTCTCAGAGATACCTTTGGGACAATAATCATGAATTATATTGAATTGCGTGTATAAAAAATAAAAGTTAAAAATGTAAAGATAAACAAATATGTATAAGATATACAAATAATTAATTGATATGGCGTACCGCAAAGTTTTTAAACATATGTATAAGATATACAATCCGATTTCCAATTTAACAATCTAGTGGCGGTGAAGAGTGTGCTAGCGTCAGACCCGTCCCACAAAGGCTCGTTGGCTTGCCTTAACATGGTATAGAATGTCTCGGCTGTTTGATTTGGATCTTATTGTCCTTGATGATAATAAGGATGATGGTTTTGGTGCATGCTTTCCATAACCATTTGATCATATCCAGTATACTCACCAAGATCCTCATCATCAGTGTCTTGACCTACATGTTGAGACGGTACAGGGTTTGAACATTGACCCACGTCTTGCGTATTAAATGATTCACCATGCAAATCCCATACCTTATAACCATCCTTGAACCCGTTGGCATACAGATCACCCTCAACATCCTCTCTCGTCTTCAAACGAAGATTTTTGCATTTGCGACACGGACATCTAATTACAAACACCTCGACCCCTTCTATAGTGTGTGTTTGATGGTTAGCTATGTTAGCGAAAGCAAAATCCAAGAAATGCTTGACATATGGTACAAATGCCTGGTTGAAAAAACCATCACTAGTGGTTCTCATCGTGTACATCCATTCTCTATTAGACGACATTTTTATCGATCGTTCTGTAACTATTTTAATTAGCAGTGAGAACAAATGAAAAAATGAAAAATTTGATGATATAACAAAAAAACTTCCATAACAGCCATAACTTATTTTCAAAAGGCATAATGATCTTATTTTAATATGCATACACAAACATATACATACAAATACACACAATTAACTAATTGCTAACATCAACTACTAATAAATCATATAAATATATACAAGTAACAGAAGCCCTAAATTTCAAAATCAGACAAGTTATACAAGAAAAGCACTAAATTTCAAAATCAGATACGAGGAGATGATCAATACACATTTAGTGTACGATAAAGCCCTTCAATGATGTCATATTCTAAGATTAACAAAATACTTAAAACTTCAAGAACTCATGACCTGGGTTATGATTTCATATGCAAAAGGACACCAACAGTTATATTTGCTCATTATAACCTTGCAACTAAAGTGATAATATTGATTTTGGTTTTCTATTTGACCTGTACATTCCTAATAAATAATAAAAATAATAAAAAATGGGGAATTATATAATTTCAGCAAGCAAACTCACTCAAACGGAAGCGAATCGACGGTTGCGGGATCCCCAATTTGATGTCAGAATGTACGTCTCAGGTGGAAACGAGAACCAAAACACAAAGTTGAGATCCCCAATTTGATGACTGAGTGTTCATCGCGGGTGATTGGGTGTTGTAGAATCGTTAGAATGTGCCTCTCATAATATTCGTCTAGGGTCTGAATTTTGAGTTCTAGAAGAATATGTCTAGGGTTTGAAGAGGTTTTTCTTTGTTAATATTAATATTTAATATAAAATTAAAAAGAAGTTTTCGTCGGAATTTTGTCGGAATTCTCCGACAATTTTCCGACACAACCTGTTTTAATAATATTAATAATCAATTAAAAATCAAAAAGGCATTTTAAAAACAATATTAAAAATACAAATAACAACAGAAATACTAATAAAAATAAAATTATTAATCCTTTTATTTATGATAAAAAATACTAATAACGGTAAAAATTAAGTTATATTAGTGATTGTTAAACTTTAATTTAAAAACCGTTTTTTCTATTAGTATAATAAAATATTTATTATTATTAAAATTATAAGTTTATAATTACTGTTGTTATTATTTTGATAACAACTTTATTATTACTGTTTATATTATTATTATTTTTCTTTGTAGTTTATTATTGTTATTATTATGTTTAAAATAATAATCACATCCCAAATATATAATAATAATATAATTATTATCAGAAAAAAATTAAAAATAACAATAACAAATAATATTATGTGTTTTGTCGTAAATGCGTAGCAAATTGCTACACATTTGCTACACAAGCTCCTAAAAGTAGATGTTCCGTCACAAATGTGTAGCAAATTGTTACACATTTGCTACGCATTACCAACAATCTAATTATGTTTTTAGTTTTTTAAGGTTTAAAAGTTATTTTTTTCACTATCTTTTGTACAACTTCGTTATACATGAAATACATTTATTTTCACAATATTGTACATATTAGACACACAAGTACGTACATGTACATCATCGAAACCCATTACCCAAAAACCCTTTTGTTATTTTGTAGGTGTATACGTATGTGTTTGTGTATACACCGAAACACGTACACATACACATACATATACACCTATACATACAAATACACGCGTATACATACACATACACATATTTTTACCCTAATTGGGAATCAATGACTCATTTAATCATCATAGGCTTTAATTGATCATTAACGGTCATAACTTACCATCAATGAACATAATGACCATAATTAACGATGATCATTATTGGCCTAAATTGATAACCAACAATTGACCATCAATGATAATTAACTACCACAATTGACCACCAATGAGAATAATGCTCATAGTTAATAGTCATTGACTCTAACTCGCCCTAACTAATAATCATCAACTATAATTGATCATTATAGACCCTAGTTGATAATCAACGTTTCTGACTAACCATACACACATACACAAGCATACACATACACATACACATATATACAAACACACACACATACACATACATACAAAAAATAGTATTATTATAATAACTTTTTTAAATAAAATATTTTTATCAGTATTATTCTAATTTTATATAAAAAAATAATGAATTGTTAAAAAGTCAAACTAAAATACTTTATAATAAAGAATTTTATTATAATTATCATAATTAATATTGGTATAAGTATAATAAAAATATATTAATTATTTTAAATATATTAAAAATATGTTTTTATTTAAAATATTAAGATAAGTATTGATTTTTTGTCGGAAATGTGTCGCACATTGCGACGCATTTGCGACAAAAATAATATTAACTATTTTAAATATATTAAAAATGTGTTTTTATTTTAATTTCTAAAGATTATTAATGGTTTTGTCGACAATACGTCGCAAAGTGCTACCCATTTTCAACAAAAAACAATATTAATTATTCCAATTATATTAAAATATGTTTTTATTTAAAATATTAAGATTAATATTGTTTTTTTTTGTCAGAAATGCGTCGTAAATTGCTACACATTTACGAAAAAAATAATATTAACTATTTTAAATATATTAAAAATGTATTTTTATTTTTATTCTTAAGATTATTAATGGTTTTGTCGGAAATGCGTCGCAAATTGCTACCCATTTGCGACCAAAACAGTATTAATTATTCCAATCATATTAAAATATGTTTTTATTTAAAATATTAAGATTAATATTGTTTTTTTTGTCGGAAATGCGTCGCAAATTGCTACACATTTGCGACAAAAATAATATTAACTATTTTGAATATATTAAAAATGGTTTTTTGTTTTAATTATTAAGATTATTAATGGTTTTGTCGAAAATGCGTCGCAAATTGCTACCCATTTGCGACAAAAACAATAATAATTATTCTAATTATATTAAAAATATGTTTTTATTTAAAATATTAAGATTGATATTGTTTTTTGTCGGAAATGCGTCGCAAATTGCTACACATTTGCGACAAAGGCTAGGGTTTTCATGTTCGTCGCTATGTTGTCGTAAGTGTGTCGCAATTTGCAACAGAAAATTTGTGTCGCAAATATTCCGTAGCAAACTAACTTTTTTCTATTAGTGGACATGTCTCGATGACATGTCGTCGAGATAGCTTTTCTCGACGACACGTCGTCGATAATGCCCCCGTCGACGAAAGGTTGTCGAGACTGCTTAAAAAGTTGTCGAGAAAACGTCGTCGAGATAGATTACCCTTTTCTCGACGACACATTGTCGATATTGGGTTGTCGGTAATAACTTTTTACTTTAAAAAAAAGATAAAATAAATTTTTAAAAGATCAATATCGACGACAGGTCGTCGAGACTGACTTTTTAAATTTTATTTTATCTTTTTTTTAAATCTGGAAACCTCAATCTCGACGACATGTCGTCGAGACTCGGGTATTTTTAAAAAAAAATATTTTTTTGAATTTTAAAAATTTTCAAGTATTTTAATACACAAATATTCAGAACCAGCAAACCTGTTATATATTAATACATTTCACACTAATATATTACATAAAACATCTAACACAAGTATACAAATTATATAAGTTATTACAAATCGTTCAAATAAAAGTTACAACCAAGTTTATTTATCTTAATCGTTGTCATTTTGGTTGCCGGATTGGTTGCGGTCATATTGCATCTGTTTCACGGTCTCATTCAGTTGACGAATTTGTTCTTTTAATTCGTTGAATTGAGACTCGGAGAGAGCCGAAACATTAGTGGGCATGTTTCTAACTTTTCTTCCAACTCCTCGGCTCCAACCGCGTCTCTCGCCAAGGGCACGTTTTAGGACATCTTCCTCATCAACCTCTCTACCGGCTTGTTGCATTCGGGGCAATTCTTCTTGAATTGTATTCTGTAATAAACAAAAAAATAAACATATATAAAAAAATTTAAAAATCCGACAACATAACGACTGCAAAATTGATATCCAACCTACTTAACAATACTCAATAAACATAATAATTCAACAAAACTCAATAAAAACCTATAATAACACCAACAATAACCACAATAAAAACCTAAAATAACACCAACAAACTTATTACTCAAATAATAACACCAATAATAAAAACCTATAATAACACCAACAAACTTATTACTCAAATAATTTCTCAAACTACAATAAAGATATCAAAACACAATAGTATATATGTATTAGTGGATTTATGTTAAACGAGTAATTTTGACCAATTTAGAATGGGTACGTGTCATTTTGACTCATTTATACTTTGATTCGCAACATAATAACAAAATATATATACTTACCCAATCGTTTTGTGCCCGATCATTGACCCATGTGCCGTGAGACGTGTGCATACGTCTCCAACCATCAATCAGACTGACGGTTCCACCTTGTTGCACCTATAAACAACAAAAATAATGTTACTAAAATTTGATTAACTTTTGAATTCATTTTTAGAATATAACTTTTGTTACCTACTCATATCGCCGTTGAGCAAATGACTTGCTCTCACTAGTATTGGCATATGGTTGTTTAGCTCGGTTTGAAGAATTTTGATTGCAACGTGCAATATATGCGGGATCAAGGTACAAGTTGTCAATGAGGGAATTCCGATTGCCGGAACTGATGGACTCATGTGGTTGATTCCTTTCTTCTTCCAAATCTTCGTAACCACCAACCGTTACAAATGTATTAGATATAAAAAAAGCATACAAATATAAAAAAATCAAAATGGATTAAATATATACATACATTCATCTATATTGATCATACAAATAATACATTTCACAAAAAATAAAAATAACAACAATATATTCTTTTAATTTATACAAATACCCAAAAAACAATGCATACAAGTATTTGATTTAAAACAAGTGAAAGGTTCGTGTTCTAATTCGGTCACATATATACATGCACATATTCATCTATACTCATACAAATCATACATACATAACACCACCAATAATACATCTATACAAATAATACATTTCATAAATACATACAAATACCCAAATAAATAATACATACAAACTATATATTACAAAAAATAAATAACATAATACAATTCATACAAATAATATATACATAACACTACCAATAATAGATCTATATAAACCTACAATTCAACAATTTCACAAATAATCCATACATTTATATACTTATACATCTATATAAACCATACAAACTCTACATCTATATAAATTAACTATCAATTTCACAACATTAACCATCAATAAAAAAAATGAACCCTACATACTATACATCTATATAAATTAACCACCAATTTCATAAAATAATACATATATTCATCTATATTATTCAAATAAAAAACAATTAAAACATTTATACAAAACTAAATCTCTCAAATCTAAACCTATTACCAAAATATTAAACAAACATTTATAAATCTATATAAAAGTACCCAAATACACCTATAAACAGAAAAAAATATACATATTACCTCCGGAATTTTCTTGAAACGACGAGATGTCGTCGGAAAAACCCTCAATCTAGCTTCCAATCCGTCCAATTAGCCAAAAATTTCACCCACACAAGATTTATATTAAAAATTTACAATTATAAAGAAAAATTACAAAAAAGTCAAAATCGGGTCTAACCACTTGAATAACAAAAGTAACGGTGGAGGAGGAGGTAGAAAACAGTGGTTTTTGAAAAAAATGGCCGGATTTATGGGTGTAAGCCGAGAGGATGATTGAGAGAAAAAAAATAGGGCAAAATGAGGAAGAAGGGTTTCTGCTTGAGGTTAATGCCAGGTTAGACCCGTCTCGACGACATGTCCTCGAGATTGGGTCCTTTTATTTTAATTAATTTATTTATTAAACAAAATTAATTTTTTAATATATACCAATATCGACGACATGTCGTCAATATTAGGTATTTTCTTTAAAAATTAAATTTTTAATATTTTACTAGGAAAAGAAAAAGAAAAAGAAAAAGAAAAGAAAAAAATATCAATCTCGACGACATGTCGTCGAGACTAGTTTTCACCTTTTCCCGGTAAGCGCCAAAAGCTTTCACCTTTTCCCGGTTAACCATCACCGACGACGTGTCGTCGAGAAAAGGTGACAAAATAAGTTCACGAGGTCTGAGACCATCACCGACGACGTGTCGTCGTAACTGGTCCCTTAAATCTCGCCGACATGGGTCGTCGAGATAGGTCGTCGAAACTGCTTAAGTTTCTAGTAGTGGGTTCTCAATACACCTGCATCTTCTTTATAACCCATAAAGTCTCGAGAAAGAATACTTAATGATTGTCAAAATTTTATTTAAAATGGTTTCTATATGTGTTTATATACAAAGTTTTGGAAAATAAAATATGTAAAATGAGTTTTCCTCACATGTGAAGTTGAGTTTTTAATGGGGTTTTCACACTTTAAATACATGGTTCTCCGGTTCTCCATTATTTTAGGTTCCCCAAAAAACCCTCCCTTATATATAGGGTCTAATTATAAAATTTTACGGGGGACGATCATAGTTTTTGTTAGACTAATATTGTAATGTAAGTTTGGGTAAAGGACCGACTTGCAAATTTTAGGGGTATTTTGAGTTAGTTTTTCCTCTATTTTGATTCAAATAAGGATTTGTAATGGAATAGGGTATTAGGCTTATATAAAGGATCTTTTTAAGCCAATATATTTATTCATTCAATAAAACAATATTTGAGTCACATACGTTTCCTTGTACATTAAGTTTTCTGTGCCAATATTATTAATTGGTATCAGAGCTTATAGGAAGTTAGATCGGGGAATAGGAGTCCGGCCTAGGTATGTTATCAGAATAAAGGAACGATCATACCTGCACTACGGCTTACCGGAGACATTAGAGCAGCAGTAAGAGACCCTGCATCACTGAAGGAACATGTGAGATCAATTTGAGGCTGACAAAATTGATCTACAAACGTCGAAAAGTTCACCCACAGGCACCCCGATTACGTACAAATGATGAAACATGGGAGATGCCAGCAACAACAACAACAGACTCGTTGTTACGAACGATCATGTTCCGTATCTGCCTTGCCCAATGCTCACGGACACAAACTACTCAGTTTGGTTGATGAAGATCAGAGCCATCTTCAACGTTAATAAGGTATGGGATGCGATTGACTTAGGAACAACCATTGATCAGACCAAAGATCATATAGCGATCACTCTACTGTTTCAAGGCCTACCCGAAGAGAAAGTATGGAAAATAGGTGTAACATCCCAAATTTTAAGGAAATAAAAGTCCAGGGGCCGGTATGTAAATAGCCCGAAGTTAAAGGAATGAAAATAAAGAAAATAGGACAAACGAGCCGGTAGCGGACCGCTACCGGGTTACATAACGGTCCACTACGAGTGGGTTAAGGAATCAGGGAGAAAACGACACGTGGCGGTGTCAAATTTGGTGACTCACCCCTATGGCGGACCGCCACCGGGCAACCGTAATTTGGCTCGGACAATAAAAGGATGACATGTGTAAGCTGACTCTCCAAAAAGGATTGGGTAGCGGACCGCTACCCAAGGAGTAACGGTCCGCTACGTGTGTAACAAGTTGGACGACTGGCAAGAGGCGGTAGCGGACCGCTACCGGCAAGCTTAGCGGTCCGCTACGGGTCGTGTTCCAGCCCTATAAATAGATGGTCCTTGTGGTTCATTTGAAACAACAACAAACACACCAACATCACCACCACTTTCACACACACACACACTCACACCGAGGAGCCCCGAATGCGGTACACTGAGAGTGCGGTTCAAGTTCAGATAAGCGTTTAAAGTAAGGAACGAACTTAGGAACTACCTGAGGATAATGTAAGTACATTGGACACGTACGATAGACACAAATATGTGAATTGTGTGTTTAAGATGATACGTGATATGTGCTATGTGGTATGTGATATGACGAGGTAATGACGAATTAGCCTAAACACTAAACAGGAGTAATGGAGTAGTCACGATATATCCAAGGGGTGGTGGATACGCCGCTGGTACTTCCTATATATAAACTTCTTGGTACTTCGTGGTGAAACCATTATGAATGTTTAGGGGTATAGACTAATAAATTATAATGAAATGTAGTAAACGTACGAGAGAACATCTAACTGGTATGTAGTTATTTGACAAACGGAATGTTCTGTCTAAGGAAAATCTGGAAGGAAAATCACCCCAATTTACAATATATGAAGAACACGAATACAAGATGAAAGTATATCGTGCATAATGAATATGAATATGTGATGAATATGAATATGTGAAATCCATGGTGAATATGTGAATGCATGATGATACGTGCCAACATAAATGAGTATGATGGAACGAGTCTAAACCCTAAAATGGAATAACGGAGTAGTCACGAAATGTTAGAGGGGTGGTGGATACGCCGCTAGTACTTCCTATATATAAACCCTTCTAATGCATTGTGGAGAAACCGTTATGAAGTTTTAAGGCAAGGACTGGTTGGGGAAATAAATCAAGCATATACATGAAATGAAAACAAATGCTTGATACATTTGGTAGGCTGTGAGTCAGAGATACTCAAGTTCCCAAATGAAATGAGATACCCGGTCTGTAAGGTGGATCTCAATAAAGAAAAGAAGAGAAAAAAAAGAAACTCTGAGCCTACGAGGCTGAAAGAGTAAAAGATTCCAAGCCTACAGGGCTGAGGAATAAATGAGTCTTCGTGACAAATGCAAGGGGTCTATACTGACGAGTATAAGGACCTTGCCAATACTTAGACCAGAAGTACAGCCCGTGATGGTTACGAGGGGGTTAGCACACCGATAAAATATACGAAAAGCGTGACCGGAGGTACGTCCGGAGATGGTCACGTAGAGCCGGAGAAAACTTGAACAATAAGAACCTAAAGAGTTCATAATAAAATGAACGATGCAGTGTACTTACTTAGCGTAAGCTAATTCAAAAATATTTTCCAAACACTACAGGAAAGAGGCACGTGGAATGAAGCTTTCTGTGGACGAGGCTGATCGGAGTTAGAAAATCCTTATATAGGATAATGTAATTATATTATCCATGTAAAGCAATATATTATTATAAATGAAAAAGTTACCTTAGCCATTATGACAATGTTTTTACTAATCTGGGACATGTTTTCCGCAACTCTGATAAAATAATAAGTAAAATAAGTAGGGTGTTTCAAGTTGGTATCAGAGCACGGTTTGAGGGATTTAAGTATCAGAAAGGGTACTTAAACTCAAACCATAAGTGCTCGTGATATAAATAGGGATTCAATCTGAGGCCGTCCAAGGAAGTAGGTACGTTAACTTCTAGTGTTTAAACAGAAATGTGTGATTATACGTGGGCAGAACTTTTTATGAGATAAGTTCCATATGATAGTTGGGAGTATCATGATGGTAATATACATTACCTTATGCCTGGCCAGTATAAGAGTTAATGCATGGGACCGTCATGATATCGCAAACACCATATGATAACTTTTGTCAGCAGATAGTAAGCCGGGAAAGTGAATATGCAAGATTATGATACATGAATGAATATATATATATATATATATATATATATATATATATATATGCATAAAATGAGTATGAGCCTTATGTGAAACCCTAGAATGCTTGATTAGGGTTAAATTGATACAAGGCTTGTAGTATAAAAACCCTAGACTATGATTAAGGGTAAACGAATGAGAGATTAACATGACATCGTGTTTCAGCAAATGGCTGAACATCAAAACAATGAAATACGTGACGACAGAAGCCACATGAGAGCTGAATCTCCACATCATGATGAGAATGAAATCGAATAAGTCCCGGAGAATATCCGGAAACAAATAACGATAGAAGTAGGAAAAGCGTTCGATGCAAACTTCCCAATCTTACAAGCCGATTTACAGAATTCGTTAGAAAGCTGGTTTGTAAGCCACAAAGACATTACTCATAATGGAGAGGGAGGAAATCCTAATGTTGATGCGAAGTCAACTCGTTGTATGTATAAGGATTTCATGACGTGAAAACCATTAGAGTTTAAGGGAGCAGTTAATCCGTTATAAAGTCAGAGGTGGATTGCTTCATTAGAAAGAGCATTTGATACATGCCATTATGAAAAGGAAGATGAAGTCACCTTCGCCATCAACCAACTGAAAGAACGAGCCGACGATTAGTGGGGAGTAGTATAGAAAGAAAAAGGTAGAGAAATAATTAAGGAGATGAGATGGGAAGAATTCAAGGATATCTTCCTGAAACATTATTGCCCTCGAGCGGCAATTGAGAGAATCACTGAGGAGTTTCTTCAACTCCGGCAGACAACGAAGACGGTAGATGAGATCACAAGGATCTTCTATGACAAAGCGAGGTTTAGTCCAGTGATGTAAGGTCAAATGTCCCATGTTTAAGAGTCTAGTTTGTATAGTTTTATGTGGTTTTCTTTGTATATAGAGTCGGTTTTATGTGGGTATTTGCGTTTGAGTCTATTACAGGTAAAAGGTGCTAAATGATCGGATAACGAAGTATAAGTGAGAAGGCACGAAAGTACAAGGGTCAAAAGTGTAAAATACCAAAGTTTCCTTGAAATTGGACTCTTCGCGGTACGCGAAGAGTGGGAGTAGAATTCTTGACGTACGCGAGGAAACCAGAAAAGGCGCCCGACTGTTTTGTCCTTCGCGGTACGCGAAGGACCGGCTCTGTGTCTTCGCGGTACGCGAGGGCCTGGCAGATAAGGAAAAACGCCTTAATTCTCATTAAACTCAAAATCAAACCCTAGTCGGACACATTTTGGTCTTCCAACCTTTTTGAGAGCCAGAGGAGGCGATTTCTAGAGTTCCAACTCATTCCCGTTCAAAGATTGAAGCTATGCTCGTGTGCCTGACAAGCATGTGTGGCTAAGCTGAGTGTGGCTTCCTCCCAACAGATGGTTCGTTTAGATTCCTTGTTTTATTCAGTTGTTGTATGATTGGATCTTGTTAGCTTCTGACAATAGCTTGATAGATTGATGTATTGGTTGAACTAAACAATTTGTTTGTATGCTTTGAGTTTATTTGCTTTACAACTGGTGTTCGGTTGATGACAAGACTTTGTAGCCGGTTTAGGTGACTAAAGTGGGTAACTTGGTGTTCATAAATTGGGTATTTGAATTGTGCTAGCTGTGACGAGTTAGTCGTATAGGTTACTGACAACTGCTTATCTTCAATTACTGTTTCGACTGATTTTCCAACACTATGTATATGTGGTGTCTGTTGAATAACTGAGTTTTACATAAATCTAGAACCTGAAGTTTGGGAGGGAGTTACAAATTTGTTTGATCTATGTGCTTTCATTCTAAATTATCAACTAAGCAATTTTACTAACCACTGATTCCTCGTGGATACGATACTCTTCTTACCCTTACTAGTTAAGTGTTTAAGGATTGTTTTTGACCGACCAAACGACATCGATCAAAATGGCGCCGCTGCCGGGGAATCGGTACACTTAGTCTAGTTGCTTTAGTTTCTTGTCTTTAGTTGATTTTAATTCTTTACAAACACCCAAAAAGATTTTCTTGACTTCTGTTTTTATTTTGTTTATTTTGTTTTATTCTTTGTTCAGAACTACTCAATTGTGCTACTTGTGCAGGTTGACATGGACAGGAACTATCATGATGATCAATATTACTATGGGCCGTGCAAGAACTGTGGCATCACTGGCCACTGGGTACAAGATTGCCCAAATTACAACCAATATGGTGGTGGTCCTGAATACCCAAGCTATCAGGAAGAATACAACCAAGACTATCACCTAAGCAAGCCACCCGATCAAGACAACTATCACTCTAAACTAGATGCATCTGGTCAGATATGAAGGAGATGGCCAAAGTGATACAAGCAGTGGTGCAACAATAGGAGAGCCAGGAAAAAGCTCATCAAGATTTGATAGATCTAGTTGCCCACTTAACTGGGATTGTCAGATCACTCATCAAAGAATTAGGTAAGCCTCGTTGTGCACATCAATCTTCAAGTTCTGAAACCACAAACAGTGCACACCTCAATGCTGTAAGTTTCAATTCCTCATTTAAGTATCCTGCCTGTGAACCAACTCCACCACCGGTTATAGAGAAAGTGGTGGAGTACAGTTTCTCTGAATCTGACCTTAATCAGGATTTTATTTCACAAAACAATTTGAAAACTGAAAATGTGAATAAACATGTAAGGATCCTGTTCCCAAATGCTATAATCTAACCATTTTAAAAAAAAAAAGATCCAACACAGGATGAACGATGGGAAAAGTTTGAAAAGCATAAAATTAACTCACTATTTTTAAACACGCTTAAACAAGATCCTAATAATGTTGAATGTTTGAAAGGTTTGAGTACCCGTAAATGACGACACAAATGTCCCGAACAGGTAAAGATAAGTGCTAGTGTGAATGCCGTGTTCACGGGTACCCTTCCCCCGAAACTCCAAGATCCAGGGGCACCTATTATTTCTATACAAATTGGTGAAATTAAACTGGATAGAGCATTACTGGATCTTGGAGCATCTGTTAGTATAATATCAAGGAGTCTGTATGATCAACATAACTTTGGTTCATTACAGAGAGTTAACACCACTGTGATGTTGGCTGATCAGACTCCCACACATCCTCGGGGGATTGTAAAGGATGTGATTGTGAAGGTAAAGGAGTTTTACTACCCAGTGGATTTCTCAGTGTTGGACTGTGTCAAGAACACAGAACCAACAATTATTTTGGGTAGACTGTTCTTGGCCACTGCCCAAGCAGATATTAACTGTGCTGAGGGAACTATAAGGATGAGGTTTGGGACTCAGAAAATGAGTCTTAAAATATTCTCAAACTTGCCAACCTGAAAGCTAACAAAGGTGGGTCACCTGAAAAGGTGAATCACACAGTCGAGAATGTTTGTGTTGTGTTTGATAGGTTAACTGAGCGGAAGGATGGAGAGACTCAGAATAAAGGGAAGAAATGTGTCAGAAAGAGAAGGCGGAAAGGGAAGAAACAATAAGTTCCGGATGCAGAATGGGAACTCTTTGCTTTGTTTGTGCAAGCATGGAGGAAATTCGATGAGGAAAGGAACTTAAGTGTGGGGAAGGAGGATTGCAAGCATCCCACCCGACGACCATGATGCAAGTAAGGTACACCGCGTCTGGCTGAAGACGTTAAACTTAGCAGTCTTAGGAGGTAGCCTAAGGTATGTTATAATTTCATGTATAGTTAAATGAACTTTGCGGGTGTGTTCAATAGAAACCCTCACGAGACTAAACTCGTCCACTCGGGCTACCGAGGGGTTTAAAGGCTTGATGCATACGCTAAATGCATCCGTGATTCCTACGAAAGTGAGTTCGGATCAGTGTTTTGTTTTGTGTGTTTTTAGTGTGTGAACCGACCAAGTGTGGGGAAGTCTCATGGGTATCATGCACGTGGGGTGAATCTGGGTGCGTGTGCGAGTTTTTGGAGGAGTTGAACAAATTGGGATTTCTGATGTGAAAAATTTTCTAAGGATAAAAAAAAGGTTCAAACTTTCTGTCAACATAGGGTCCTCGCGGTACGCGAGGCACCCACCTCCACTTCTCGCGGTACACGAAGAAGTAAAGTCAAGGCTGGTCAGTTTTTCAATCTCTCGCGGAACGCTGTAAAACCCTAATTTTTAAAAATTTTAATTTATTTTTTTAAGTCGTGTTCGAGTCTGTTAAGTATTTTTATTTTCTTTTAGTCTTGTTCTTGAGTTGATATGATGCTGTGGGTTTGGTTTCGAGCTTATTTTGCAGGTTTTGATTGAGCCACCCGTACTCAATCTCCATTCGGGTTGTAATTTCCGACTTTTGATCATTTCTCATATACAAAACAGCCTGCTTGCATCTGTGAAACACGATCGCGAATGAAATGCTATATGATCGTCTATCCAGCTAAGTTCGCTTTATTTTTGTACTTTATTTTCATTTTGGAGTCACTCTTCCTACATTGAGGACAATGTTGAGTTCAAGTGTGGGGAGGAGAAACCTTGTCCAGGTTAGTTTGAGTCTTTGTTTTGAGTGAGTTTTGAGTTATAAAAATACATAAAAATTAAATTTTTTTCAAAAATGTCCCTGGATTAGAATTTTTGCAATTAAATAGAAAATGATAGGTACAATCGGGAACTGTGCGTGTGGAATTTAATTGAATAATGATGATCAAACATGTTTAATTTGTAACGTTTTGGTAGACCCAACCGACTTAAGAGCTTAAATATCCTAATAGTGAATCTAGTTTAATTGAATTAATTAAATCAAGGTGTCTTGTGGGTTCTCATCTTAGGGGTGTCGGTAAGGTCGAAACTATCAATATAGGGTGATAGGTACCTTTATAAGCAAGCATTTATAAGTTTTTAAAATTTTTGGCACATTGCTTTCTTCTTATGAAAATAAATCTGAAAGTTGGTGGCGCCCGCATTCCATAAGACACATTTGCATGAGCTTATTTAATTATATTGAAAGCTTACGTTACGCCTACGTGTTACCCTCCGGGATGGCGACTTGGTTGATAATGGGCGGGGTTTAAGTAATCAATAATGGACATCTAAGTTAGGTTTACGTGTTACCCTTCGGGATGGCGCTTGACGGATACACCACTATTCCAAAGCTTATGAACGTCATTGTTAATAACTGAAGCCTATGTGTTACCCCTCGGGATGGTGACTTGGGGGATACGCCTCTTGGTGAAGTTTGTACATCGTATTATATTTATAACATCTCAATCATTCATCCATCAATCCATTACCCATCATGATTTTTAAAACATATAGATTAGTGCTTATTGAGGTGGGAAAATCTATAAGATTTAACCCGAGCCTAAACATGACCTTGAGATGGGATTAGGCTAAAATGTATCTTTCTGAGTGTGAGACCCATAGATGAACTGTATGCTTGGTAATGTATATTATTTAGATCACAGAAATGGGGGGATGAGAGTCGGTGGTTGGGTTTAATCGGATCGAAATACCGATTGTTACAATAACGTATTTTGAGAATCTGTGCTCTGTAAAATGAAAGTATAACTTGCAAGTTTTCCGGTTATGATTCCACTACATAATGCTTTTTCGGGACGCAAAACATTAAATGTGGGGATGTGATGTAAGGTCAAATGTCCCATGTTTAAGAGTCTAGTTTGTATAGTTTTATGTGGTTTTCTTTGAATATAGAGTCGGTTTTATGTGGGTATTTGCGTTTGAGTCTATTACAGGTAAAAGGTGCTAAATGATCGGATAACGATGTATAATTGAGAAGGCATGAAAGTACAAGGGTCAAAAGTGTAAAATACCAAAGTTTACTGGAAAATGGACTCTTCGCAGCACCCGAAGAGTGGGAGTAGAATTCTCGCGGTACGCGAGGAAACCTGAAAAGGCGCCCGACTGTTTTGTCCTTCGCGGTACGCGAAGGACTAGCTCTGTGTCTTCGCAGTACGTGAGGGCCTGGCGGATCAAGAAAAAAATCCCTAATTCTCATTAAACCCAAAATCAAACCCTAGTCGGACACATTTTGGTCTTCCAGCAGTTTTGAGAGCCAGAGGGGGCGATTTCCAGAGTTCTAACTCATTCCGGGTCAAAGATTGAAGCTATGCACGTGTGCCTGACAAGCATGCGTGGCTAAGCTACGTGTGGCTTCCTCCCAAAGGACGGTTCGTTTAGATTCCTTGTTTTATTCAGTTGTTATATGATTGGATATTTTTAGCTTCTGACAATAGCTTGATAGATTGATGTATTGGTTGAACTAAACAATTTATTTGTATGCTTTGAGTTTATTGGCTTTAGAACTGGTGTTCGGTTGATAACAAGACTTTGTAGCCGGGTTGGGTGACTAAAGTGGGTAACTTGGTGTTCAAAAATTGGGTATTTGAATTGTGCTAGCTGTGATGAGTTAGTCGTATAGGTTGCTGACAACAACTTATCTTCAATTACTGTTTCGACTGATTTTCCAACACTATGTCTATGTGGTGTTTGTTGAATAACCAAGTTTTACATAAATCTAGAACCTGAAGTTTGGGAGGGAGTTACATCTTTGTTTGATCTGTGTGCTTTCATTCTAAATTATCAACTAAGCAATTTTACTAACCACTGATTCCTCGTGGATACGATATTCTTCTTACCCTTGCTAGTTAAGTGTTTAAGGATTGTTTTTGACCGACCAAACAACATCGATCATCCTTCTTTGTTGATAACCCCAGAGATGTGGATGACGAGATACCATCTCATTTTGAAAACTGAAATTAGAGAGTTTATCCATCCATCCAAGTGTGAAACTTGGAGGAAGTGATTGATTGGGCTCGGGAACGCGAGACTGAGCTCAAAAGACAGACTGAGAGAGATGGGAAAAGGAAAGAAGAAAGTTATCCTTCACTTATAACTCTTAAGAAGTTTAAGTTCAATAAATCGGGAGGCGGTTCCTCCCCAAGGAAAGGTATTCAAGTTTTTAAGACTTGTGGAAGGAGGCACCCGGGAGAGTGCCGATTCAAGTCTACAACTTGTCACAAGTGCGGAAAGGCGGGACACATTGCATTGCAGTGTATGAGTGGCACCCGTTTGTGCTACAACTATTATAAGCCAGGACACTTTAGCAAAGAATGTCCTGAGTTGAAATCACAAACATAGAAGGTCGGAGAAGGGTCAAGAGTAGCAGAGAATGAAGTTAAGAGAATCAAGGGTCCGGAGCCAAGGGGTAGGGCTTTTTAGATCACTACAGAGGAAGCGAAAAATGTTCCTGACGTTGTATCAGGTACATTACTCTTGAATTCCCTACCTGCTTGTATTTTATTTGATGCAGGAGCTAGTCGATCGTTTATTTCTTTAAAATATGAGAACTATAGAAACTTTCAATAGAAGTAGGCTGGCTAAGGCATTAGAAGTTGAAATCGCGAGTGATCGAAACTGCACAGTAAATGAAATATGCTGAAATTGCCGACTACTAATAGAGGGAGAAGAATATCTTGTCAACCTAATTCCAATGCCAATGCAAGAGTTTGACGTAATCATTGGAATGGATTGGTTATCTTCACATGCTGCAACGATTATATGCAATCAGAATATTGTACGATTCATGACACCCACATGAAAGGAAGTCAGTGTCATTGGTGAACGACGGAACCAGATCACGCTATGTACGATGGCCAAGATAAGTAGCTACGTAAGACAAGGTCACCAAGCCTTCTTAGCCTACGTAGCTGATATGAAAATGAAAGGGAAGGAACTGGATCAAGTTCCAGTAGTAAAAGAATTCAAAGAAGTATTTCTAGAAGATCTTCCAGGTTCTCCACCTGAGAGAGAGATCGAATTTAAAATTGATTTAATTCCTGAAGCTAAGCCGGTAGCTAAAGCTCCGTACCGGTTAGCACCAACTCAGATGATGGAGTTGATGTCACAACTGCAAGAGTTGTTGGACAAATGATTTATACATCCAAGTGTCTCCCCTTGCGGTGCACCAATTCTGTTCGTGAAAAAGAAAGATGGTAGTATGAAGATGTGTATAGACTACCGCGAATTGAACAAATTAACTACCAAGAATAGGTATCCTTTACCTAGAATTGATGATCTGTTTGATCAATTACGAGGATCAAGTTGGTTCTCTAAGATTGACTTAAGATCCGATTATCATTAAGTCAAGGTGAGAGAAGAAGATGTGCCTAAGACGGCATTCATAACTCGTTATGGACACTATGAATTTATAGTAATGCCATTTGGAATAACGAATGCTCCAGCAGTTTTCATGGATCTCATGAATAGAGTATGCCGACCAATGTTAGACAAATTTGTTATTGTCTTTATTGATGACATTCTGATTTATTCAAAGAATGAAGAAGAACATGCATAACACCTTCAGAAAGTACTTAGTATTTTACGGAAGGAGAAACTTTACGGAAAATTCTTAAAATGTGCATTTTGGTTGAGAGAAGTTCAATTTCTGGGTCATGTTATAAACACAGAAGGTATCTCAGTGGACCCAACAAAGGTAGAGGCTGTAATAAAATGGTCCCAACCTAAGAATCCATCGAAAGTTAGGAGTTTCTTGGGATTAGATGGCTATTATAGAAGGTTCATCCAGGACTTCTCTAAGATAGCCACCCCATTGACTAAACTAACTCGAAAGAATTTGAAATACGAATGGAATGCGGCATAAGAAAAGGCATTCCAGATATTGAAAGAAATATTAACACAAGCTCCGGTTCTGGCATTACCAGAAGGAGTAGAAGACTTTGTGGTGTATTCTGATGCATCAAAACTTGGGTTAGGATGTGTTCTGATGCAAAAAGGAAAGGTGATAGCGTATGCCTTTCGATAGCTAAAGACACATGAAGTAAACTATCCAACCCATGATCTAGAATTAGCGGCAGTAGTATTTGCACTAAAGATCTGTAGGCATTACCTGTATGGAAGAAAGTGTATAATTTACACGGACCACAAAAGTCTTAAATATTTCTTTGACCAGAAGGACTTAAACATGAGGCAACGAAGATGGTTGGAACTGGTCAAGGATTATGATTATGAAATCTTATATCACCCCGGAAAGGCTAACGTGATAGCTGATGCTCTAAGCCACAAGGAAGAGCATCACCCTATTCGGGTAAAAGCATATAAGTTAGTGATAACTCCTGATTTCATGAGCCAGCTTCGAGACGCAAAAATCGAAGCATTAAAAGGTGAGAATGTTAAGAAAGAAAGAATGGCTGGTCAGGAGAAGTATCTAGAAGAAAATGAGTATAAAGTCAAAACTCGATTTGGTCGTAGGTGGATTCCACGATTAGGTGAGTTTAGACTTAAGATTCTCGATGAAGCTCATAAATCATGATATTCTATTCATCCGGGTACTACAAAAATGTACCAAGATCTGCGCAAGGATTATTGGTGGCCCGGAATGAAGTTCGATATCATGAAATATGTAGCTAAATGCTTAACTTGCCTACAAGTTAAAGCAGAACATCAGAAGCCATACGAAAAGTTACAACCATTAGAAATCCCATAATGGAAGTGGGAACATCTCACTATGGACTTTGTAGAACCAAAGACTGATTGCTACCAAATTATTCTAAGTACAAATGCTGCTGATATCAGCAGCATTTGTACTTAGAATAATTTGGTAGCAATCAGTCTTTGGTTCTACAAAGCTTATCAGCAGCATTCAACACTTGTTGCTACTGATAGGCTTATCAGCAGCATCCAACACTTGCTGCTGCTGATAGGCTTATCAGCAGCATTCAACACTTGTTGCTGCTGATAGGCTTATCAGCAGCATCCAACACAAGTCGCTGCTGATAGTCTTATCAGCAGCATTGTTCTCATCTCTGCTGCTGATAGCTCTATTCTCTGGAGACCAAACGTTGCAGCTGACTATCCATGTGAAGCGCCTCTGACACCTGTCTGCAAAAGCAACTGCCACACTCCAAGCAGAAGGAACCTCAGTGGTGCAACCAATAAAGGACAATGACGCGCGTCTCCAGGCATGCAAACAATGATGCCTAAGAAGACGTTTCAGTAAAGTTATCTAGATTAGCCTTTGCGTGTAATTTAGATTAATAAACAAGATCAACGGCTTGTGTTAGATCTGATCCTTAGAATCAAGGGTCTGTCTTGATTCTAAGTTACTATAAATACTGTGTAAACACTTCAAACAAAGTGTGCCTTGTGCTTGCTGTGCTTTCATAGTGCTTCTTGATAGTGTTTTACTTGTAAACTTGTAATCTCAGAAGTTTAATACAACAGTGCATTTATCAGTATTCTTGCTGTTTAATTGTTTACTTTGTTGGTTGTTATTGTTTCCGCCAATATCAACTAGAATAGAATCACCTTGTAATCTTACGATCCTACAGACTTCATAACCAAGCTACCAAAGATAACTAGGGGTTATGATACCATTTGGGTGGTTGTAGATCGGTTAATTAAGAGTGCTCATTTCTTAGCTATACATGAAACATACTCTTCTAGAAAAGTTAGGCGATTTATTTATCAAAGAAATTGTTTCCAGACATGGAGTGCCAGTCTCGATTGTTTCTGATCGAGATACTCGTTTCACTTCACATTTTTGGAAAACGTTCCATGAGGAGATGGGAACTAGGTTATTGATCAGCACGGCATATCATCGTCAAACTGATGGACAAAGTGAAAGGACAATGCAAACTCTTGAAGATATGTTGCGTGCTTGTATAATTGACTTCGGTGGAAGTTGGGATAATCATCTGCCATTAGCAGAATTCTCATACAATAACATCTACCATTGCAGTATTGGTATGCCACCATATGAGATGCTATATGGTCGAAGATGTAGAACTCCTGTATGTTAGGGAGAAGTTGGCTAGAAAGAGTTAGGCAGCAAAGAAATAGTTCAACCCACGTCAGAGAAGCTTGACTTAATCAAGGAACGTTTAAAAGCTGCACAAGATAGACAGAAGTCATACGCAGACAAGAGACGTAGACCAATAGAATTCCAAGAAGGAGATTATGTCTTGTTGAAAGTATCTCCTTGGAAAGGTCTAATACGATTCAAGAAATGTGGAAAGTTATGTCCACGATTCATTGATCCTTTAAAAATCATCAAACGAGTCAGAAAAGTAGCTTATCAGTTAGAGCTACCTGAAGAATTGAATAAGATACACAACACGTTCCATGTATCTTATTTAAGGAAATGTTTGGCGGACGAAGCCGCACACGTTCCTTTAGAAGAAATAGATGTGGATGATAAGCTAACATACGTTGAATAACCTATCAAGATTTTAGACACAAAAGAGAAGCAGCCACGTCATAAAACAATCAAGCAAGTATCAGTGCAATGGAGGCACAGAAAAGGGTCAGAGATGACCTGGGAAAATGAGGATGAAATGAGGAAAAGTTGTCCTCAACTTTTTAAGGATTAGCAGGTTTCGTGGACAAAACCTAATTTAACGGGGGGGGGGGGGGGAGAGAGTTGTAACATCCCAAATTTTATGGAAATAAAAGTCAAGTGACCAGTATGTAAATAGCCCGAAGTTAAAGGACTGCAAATAAAGAAAATAGGACAAACGAGCCTGTAGCGGACCGCTACCGGGATACATAACGGTCCACTATGAGTGGGTTAAGGAAACAGGGAGAAAACGACACGTGGCGGTGTCAAATTTGGTGACTCAGCCCTATGGCGGACTGCCACCAGGTAGGTAATGGTCCGCCGGCCGCAATTTGGCTCAGACAATAAGAAGATGACACGTGTAAGCTGACTCGCCAAAAACGATTGGCTTACGGACCGCTACCCAAGGAGTAACGGTCCGCTACGTGTGCAACAAGTTGGACGGCTGGCAAGAGGCGATAGCGGACCTCTACCGCCAAGCTTAGCGGTCTGCTATGGGTCATGTTCCAACCCTACAAATAGATGGTCCTTGTGGTTCATTTGAAACAACAACAAACGCACCAACATAACCACCACTTTCACACACACATGCACACCGAGGAGCCCCAGACAACGGTTACAAGCGCGGCGGTTACGAGTGCGGTACGCTGAGAGTGTGGTTCAAGTTCGGATAAGCGTTTAAAGCAAGGAACGAACTTAGGAACTACCTGAGGATAATTTAAGTACACTGGACCCGTACCCTAGACACAAATACGCGAATTGTGTGTTTAAGATGATATGTGATATGTGCTCTGTTAGAGGGGTGGTGGATACACCACTGCTACTTCCTATATATAAACCCTTCTAATGCATCGTGGAGAAACCGTTATGAAGTTTTAAGGCAAGGACTGGTTGGGGAAATAAATCAAGCATATACATGAAATGAAAACAAATGCTTGATACATTTGGGAGGCTGTGAGTCAAAAATACTCAAGGTCCTAAATGAAATGAGATACCCGGCCTATAAGGTGGATCTCAATAAAGAAAAGAAGAGAAAAAAAAGAAACTCTCGGCCCACGGGGCTGAAAGAGTAAACTCTAGGCCTACGGGGCTGAAAGAGTAAAAGATTCCAAGCCTACGGGGGTTAGGAATAAATGAGTCTTCGTGATAAATTCAAGGGGTCTATACTGACGAGTATAAGGACCTTGCCAATACTCAGACCGGAGGTACGGCATGTGATGGTGCGAGGGGGTTAGCACACCCATAAAATATATGAAAAGCGTGACCGGAGGTACGTCCGGAGATAGTCACTTGGGCGCCGAGCGCCTGAGAAAACTTGAACAATAAGAACCTAAAGGGTTCATAATAAAATGAACCATGGAGTGTACTTACTTAGCGTAAGCTAATTCAAAAATATTTTCCAAACACTGCAGGAAAGATGCACGTGGAATGAAGCTTCCTGTGGATGAGGCTGATTGGAGTTAGAAAATCCATATATAGGATAATGTAATTATATTATCCTTGTAAAACAAAATATTATTATAAATGAAAAAGTTACCTTAGCCATTATGGCAAGGTTTTTCCTGATTTGGGACATGTTTTCCGCGTTAAAATCTGATAAAATAATAAGTAAAATAAGTAGGCTGTTTCAATAGGAAAATGTTCCACAGCAAAGGAGATGTAGAAGGTAATCAAAACACGTCACCAAGGATCGAAACATGTAATCGAAGCAAGACTTCAACCTTAATATCCGAGTTTGAGAGTCTGAAGATGAAAGAGACATGAACAATTGCTGATTTCTCAAGCAAGATCTCTGCCATAGTCTCGAAATTAGTTGCACTTGGAATGGTAATGGAGGAAAAAAGCCTCGTTAAGAAGTTCTTACATAGATTACCAAAACGGTTTATCCACATGGTAGCCTCAATCGAACAATTGGTGGATCTAAAACTGTTGGCTTTGATGATGTACTCTGATGACTGATTGCATATGAAGAACGTATAAATTTGGAATAGAAACAACCAAGCAAAGGCGAAGAATTGTTATTCACCTTTGAAGAATGGAAAGCTAAAAGTAAGAAAGATAAAAGGTACAACCGGGGAAAAGGAACAGCTGAACCGAGTAACCATGGTCGAAGTAACTTCAAAGGAAAGGGAGTGGAACGAGGCAAAGAAAAGGAGCAAAAGGAGAAGAAGGTCTGCTCCAAAATCAAGTGTTTCAAGTGTGATGCCATGGGACAATACGCCTCTTATTATCCCACTCGAAAGAAAAACGAAGACAATAATCTGACCTAGACCGATCGACCTGGACACAGGGCAGGAAACGGACCAGTACTCTACATACAAACTCAAGTTGAAGAAAGAAAGAATGCAGTTTTCTTAAATGAAGAAAGAGTTGATCTAAGGGTGTAGGAGTCTAGTCCATATGAGAACAACACTTGGTATCTAGACAAGGGGGCTCGCAATCACATGATGGGAAACCAAGATTGGTTTTCTAATCCAGATAACTGAATAAGCGAAAAGGTTAGGTTCGGTGATGGATCTTGTGTGGAAATCAAAGGATGTGGAGATATCGTGCTAGAAGGCAAGTCGGGAGAACACAGGACGCTAGATGATGTCTACTACATACCTTCACTTAAAAACAACATCATAAGTGTAGGACAAATGAATTAAGTGGGCTGTAAGATAACCATAGAACATAGAACCTTATGCATGTTCGAGCCAAAAGGAAAGTTACTAATTAAGGTAAACCGTTCCCCCAACCGAGTTTATAAAATTAACTTAAAAATTGCCTCTCCAGTATGTTTACAGGCCAACCTTTAAGATGAAGCATGGAAGTGGTATGCCCAACTTGGGCACCTAAATTTTGATGCCCTCAAAACTCTACCCAAGATATCGTTAAGGCTACCACCTATCACACACCCATCCCAAGTCTGTGATTTTTGCATGTATGGAAAGCAAACAAGGAATCCCTTTCCAAAGGACTCAAAGTACCGGGCGAGAGAGGTTCGCGACACGCGAGAGAATCAAAAAGGGCCCGCGACTATTTTGGCCTTCGCGCCACGCGAAGACCTGGCTAGAGAGGTTCGCGACACGCGAGAAAGTGGGTTACGACAAATTTAAACCTAATTCTAATTATATAGCCATTATGATCCTATTCTCTAATTACCTTCTTCCTTGCCATCCCAGAGCTTCCCTAAGGCGATTCCAGAGCTTGTTTGGCCAATTGTTGTTAGTTTTGAATGCTTGTAAGTATAAAGTTTAAATCTTTAATGTTTTCGACAATCATGAGCAGCTAAACGCTTTTGTGATCCCTCCTGGTGAACGGTTTCTACATGTATTCATACGATTTTAGTTGATTATCAGTATTGGATTGAAGTTTTGTGAACCTCTTAAGTTCTTTGAATTCAATTGTGCGTTTGATTTATGAACAATTGCATGTTTTCAATTCATCGCATCTATCATCGTTTCTTGGTTTTCTTGCAACGGGAATAATCTGGTTTTGTGAATGAATTGATTATTGTGTAATTGGGTTAAACAACTAAACAAGATTATGTCTATGTAATCTCTGATCTGAAACTGAAATTGTGCACATGTTTTGCTAAATCTGAAACCTGGGGTGGTCATTCTTCTCCATCTGTTTTCACAAATCAATTTAAGTGTTTTTGATAATTCCAAATCTCCTAAGTAATAAAGTTTTAATCTTTAGTAGTAATTGAATCAGTTTAATTTAAATAGCATTCTCCACTGGTTCCTGTGGATTCGACAACCCTGCTTCCTATACTATAGTCTAAGTAGCTAAGAAGTAGTTTTTATTATTGTTTTTTATTAGCCTTGACACCGGGATCAAAATGGCGCCGCTGGCGGGGAACTTGTGCGCAAAGTGCTATTTTTGATTTATTTTGTTCAGTGCTACTGATTTTGTGCTTACGTGTGCAAGGACAGTTTTATGCATACTAAGCGCTTAGGAAGAACTTCACCATTACTTTTTTGATCCAGAGATAGAGAGAGCAGCAAGAGCTAACAGAAAGCTCCAAGGAACAGTCCATGACCATTCTTGAAAAGCTTGACAGTCCATCTGTGAGAATGTCACAGAATCAACCGGTAAACCAAGATCCTAATCAACATGGGAATCAAAACCCACCAATTCCACAACTTCCAGATCTCCTATTTGCCAACCAACAAGAAAACCAACCTAATCCACCTCAAAACCAGCAACCACCTATTCCATAAAATCAGAACCAAAACCAACCACGACCACCCCAATTTAAACAACCCTTACCACAACCCTTTTTCTGAAACCAACCATATCAACCTTATGACAGCTACCCGAGATACTCAGAGTATGAAGATGATGAGTTAATGTCACTGGGACGCAGTCATCACCCACAGTGTGGTTCTCAACATGAGAACTGGAATGATGAGGAGGCGTGGTATGACTTAAACCATCAGGAGACAGTCCCTCCTGGAGATTAGAGACATAATATAGATGGATGGGTTCAACCACCACCGAGAGAAGAGTTTGGGTTTCAACCAAGGAACCATCATTAGGATTAGGAACGAGAGAACATGTACAGACAGCCCGGAAACATACAACCACCAAGACATCACCCCGCTTTAACTTTGAATGCATCCCTCCCACCAGTCCGTAGGGGGAATGCATTTAAGATCAGACCGGGTTTTCTTGGGATCATTGGTGGTCAAGGATTCACAACTGATGAGGTGAACCGGTACCCTTATAGTTTTCACTAAAGGACAGGGCAAATCAGTGGTTTTTATCCCTACCGGCTGCAAGCATTGCCACATGGGCAGAGTTACAACATCAGTTTCTTAATGAATATTTTCCACCTCATAAAACCAATAAGGCCCGAGCTGCAATACGGGATTTCAAACAACAAACAGGGGAGCCTTTCTATGAGGCATTTGAAAGATTTAAAGAGTTGCTGAGAAACTGCCCACACCATGGGATACAAAAGTGGGAGCTCATACAAGCATTCTATGATGGATTGCTACCTGAAGATGTGAGAGATGTGAATGCAACCACTGCAGGTTCTTTCTTTTCAAATGATGTGGACGATGACCGGGACATTTTGGTAAATATGGCAGTGACATAAAAGAGGCAAGCCAATGCCAGTAGAAGAGCAAAGACTGGGGTAACTACGAAAGCAGCTGATTATGAAACTCAAAAGCGTCTGGATGCCATGGAACTTCAAATGGCAAGGCTTGGCAGGCCTAGTGGAAGAGAGGTATCCAATGTCTCACAAGGATACCCAGTGTGTGATGGATGTGGTGATTTGGGCCATACTGTGGGGAGCTGTCCAAGAGAATAAGGCAAGCTAGAATAAGTGAATCAGATTGGAGGTGATAGGAAGCCATACATGAATGCAACACACTATCATCCGGGACTCAGAAATCATCCGAATTTCAGATACGGTAATGCATCTAATCAATTAACTGCTAACTTTGAGGTTCCTGATGTACAGGTTGGGAGTCAGCAGCAGTACCAGAACCGCCAACAAAGATATAATCAAGGCGGGTATCAAAGAAATATAAGTAATCAGGGGTATCAACAAGGGGTTATCAGAAGACAAACTACCAACAGAATCAACCCCAACAGAGCCAGCAAGACAAACCTACAGCTGGTGGTGACCCACAGCTTGCAGCTATATTGGAATCTTTGAAAAGGATTGAGCAGGATAAAGAGATCCAGATCAAAACCAATGACTTGTTTGAATGAAAACAGGGGCAGTTAGCTGAGAAGAAAGCAGAAGTGGTTGGTCGAGCACCGTGGCAACTTCCAAGTTGTCACACCCCCAAATTCCACTAACGGAGTTTTACTATTTTGTGTGTGACAAACTAGGATCTCAGTCATTAGTTACATCGAACGACACTACATGGGACTCAAGTGAAAATCTTATAAAATTTAAGAGTAAATGTGGAAGCGATAAATAAAAAGTAAATGCGCAAAACAAACGCGCCCAAAGTCTAGTCCAAAATAACATAAATAAAAATAGTTTCAAACATCTTAATAAATAAGAAATCAATAATAGGACTCCATGCATGTCCTAGTCAAGCACCTGTGCCTTAGCTTAGTGTCCTGGGAAAACAAGTAAGAAAAGTGTCAACACGAGGTTGGTGAGATCACATGTTTCAATATAGAAATAAAGCGTTTACCAGATTAATGTACATTCAATATGTGTATCTATAGGTAGCTAACCTATGTTCATGTCTTACTAAAGCGCTCGCAACCGAATCTGACTGTTTATGTTTATTTGCCTCCTGCCAGGTCTATCAACTCTAGTGATGTGAGTAGGCTAACATTTCACCCGTTCGACCTCCAATCGAGTTAGCGAGACTAACGCGGGTGGGATTTGTCAAACCTTGTAGTACTACTAAATATTACCTCGCTAAGATCCATATTAACGGTTCGATGTGTGTTGAGGACTTTCAGTGATAGTGTGCTACGCTTAGCTTTAACCGTGATAACATATGAATTACAACAATCTAAAAATAGTTGTGACATGTTTTCTCCCCCAAGTTAAAACAGTAAAAAGGGGCCATGAAAACTCACCTGATTTGCGTAGGTAGATTCACACGAGAATGAGATTTGAACATCAAGTGTTAGCCCGAAACGGCTTACAAATGCCCTAGAATTATAATAATTAGGGATATAATGGAGTTTGTGATGACGACACGAAAGATTGAACGTCCTAAAATCACGCTAATGATCAAGGAGTAGACGAACGTGTGCACGGGAATTAAAGGATTTCTTAACATAACATTTAAGATAAATGCGTTATACGACGATTGACATAATAATATAAAATATATTAAAATGTTTGTACCATTAAACTAATATCCTTAGAAAATAATATAATTTATATATTATTTTTAGATTTAACAAAATATCACAATAAACAATTGTGCGACAAAAGTAATAAATCTATTATTTTTATTCAAGGATATAAACGAGTGTAAATAATATAGATAATTATATTATTTATTAGTTTAAAATGTTACACGAAATTTATAAACGAGATGATAATAATATATAAATATATATTATTTTTAATTGAGATCACGGGTTGAAAATAATATAATATATTATTTTATAAATGAAATTTAAACAACGAATATGGGTTACAAGACTAAACCCGAGCCTACGGGTGGTTTTCCGGTTTAAAACATTTTAATATAATATTATAATAATAGTGAGAGGGTTTTCATAATAAAGTAATGCTTAAAACAATGTTTAAAAAGAAAAACCAGTGGAGAGACTCGAACCTGGTTCTCTCCCACACAAGCACAACGTCTTAACCATCACAGCTCCCAAATGAATTGCAAACACACCCGAAACAAATTGGTTTTATCAATAAAGTCCCTGAGGTTTCCCCCATACAAACCAAAGATCGAATCCCAGCCCTGATTCCATCAAATCTGCTTACGAATGGCTTTAAGATCATATGGGTTTTGTTTATTGGCATTAAGCGAATCTAGGGTGGAGTTTAATTGGAAAAATATCAAGTTTAGAATCGATTAATTATAGAAATTTGAACCGAAAACCCTAGGTTTGATGTTGAATCGATTTGGACAAATCTGATGTTAGAACTTATTGAAATCATAGGGCTTTTAACAATTTGAATCTTGCGAAACTGATGGTATAATTTAATTTGATTGAGGTCGTGTCTAAGATCAAAAGCCCCAAATCTGATTATGAATAAACCCTAGAGTAATGATCTTGAACAATTCGAGGTTATCAGGTTAAATTGATATAGGGCTTTCCATTAGAACCAGATTACGAAGCTAATGATGAACATTAATTGAATTTAAACAGAGTTTTGAGTGGAGATCGATTAAGCTACAAACGTATGAACCCTAAAATCGGGTTCTTGATACATTCGATGTTGTAAGCCCCAGGTTTCATAGGACTTTTACTCTATAGGTAAAAACAAAGTTGTGGTGCAAGAAATTACCGAATTGATGCACGAATTGATGGGGTTCGAGTGAATGTAGTCGCCGACTGAGAATGCGTTGGTCTCCGGTGGCTTCTGGTGCGATTCCGATTAAATTGCTAAGTGTAAAAGCTTCCCAGGGGTTCGTACACGTTGCGTAGAGTGATTGATTTTGAATGTGATAGACCAAATGACCGAATTGAGGAGTTTTAGTCACGGTTTCAACAGTTACGGTGTGATTAGTCATAATTTGGTTTGATTAGAATCAATTGCTGATGATTAATGACTTAACGATGGATGTTAATGTCGTGAACGTGCATAACCGTTATCAATTCAAACATAATTAAGTTATAGAACTTGAATTTGGAACACCGGTTGCGAGTTTGACTTCTAAAAGTTAACAAAATCAAAATCCAGATAATTACAGCTTTGGTCCCTATGATTTCAGGTATTCAAGTTTGAATTTAGGCAGAATTGATCCCTGTGGTTTGGATTAGGTTATCTAGGTTAAAAATCTTGTTAGTTTGATTATCAAAAAGTCAATATAATAGGATTTGACTAATTACACCATTAGTCCTTGAAGTTTGATTTAATATGGTTTGGATTTTTGATAGAATTGGTCCCAAAGGTTTTTGATAGGTTAAGATTTAACGGAATTTACTAATGGAGTTAGACTAAAAGTCCGGATTGTCACATCATCCCCTAGTTAAAAGAATTTTCGTCCCGAAAATTAAAATAAATAATTTTTTTTTCTGAATGTCACATCATCGTCTAGTTGAAAGAATTTTCGTCCCAAAAATTAGAATAGTACCTTAAGAGTTTGACGTAGAGTGCTTGAATAGAGGAGAATACTTGCGCATCATCTGATCCTCTCGCTCCAACGTGAATTCTGGTCCGCGTTTCGAGTTCAAACGAACTCTGACAATTTGGATTTTACAACGTTTAAGCATTTTGACTTCCCTATCCATGATTTCTGCCGGTTCTTTAATGAAACACGATTGTTCATCGATGTGTAGTTCCTCAAGAGGAACCGCGAGTGACTCGTATGCTAGACATTTCTTCAAGTTCGAGACATGAGAGACGTTGTGTACACCACTAAGTCCTTCGGGTAGATCCAGTTGATACGCTACTGGGCAAATTCTCTTCACTATCTTGAACGGTCTAACATAACGAGGATTTAGTTTGCCTCGTTTCCCAAAACGAATGACACCTTTACAAGGTGAGACCTTTAACAAGACCGGGTCGCCTACTTGAAACTCTAACGGTTTACGACGCTTATCGGCATAGCTCTTTTGATGATCACGATGCTGCCACACGATTTTGAATTTGAACAATCTTCTCAGAAGTTTCGAGTACAAGTTCAGGACCCGTAAGTTGGCTGTCTCCAACCTCGGCCCAATAAATAGGAGAGCGGCATTTACGTACATATAATGCCTCAAATGGAGTTGGTTTGATGCTAGTGTGATAACTGTTGTTGTAGGAGAACTCCACCAGAGGTAGGTGAGACTCCCAAGTGTTACCGAAATCAATCACACCCATTCCGGTCCTTTGATTCCACCATACCAAATGCTACCTTAATTCTAAGTTGTATGCACTGTTGTCAACAGCGGCAATAGCGGTCGCTATAGCGTGCTACGTAGTGTATAGAGGAACGCCCGCTATTTGGGTTATAGCCACGACATAGCGGTTAAATAGCGTTCATTTTTTAATTATATAAATAGCAGTAGCGAATAGAGATTTAGGGTTTTTATTTCATTAGATGATTAGTGATAGCGTATTTTAGCTATTTTGGTGGTGTGAATGCTACAATAGTTGACTACTTGAATTGTACGCTCCGTTTGACCATCTGTTTGAGGATGGTATGCCGTGCTCATATCTAGACGCGTGCTTAAAGCTTTATGTTAAGATTGCCAGAAACGTGAGGTGAATCTTGCGTCATGATCCTAAATGATAGAATTTGGCACCCCGTGCCGAGAGACTACTTCTTTCAAATAAATACGAGTAAGCTTCTCCATTTTTTCTGTTTCTTTGATTGCTAAGAAGTGAGCGGATTTTGTTAAACGATCGACGATCACCAAGATGGTGTCACATCCGCTAGGAGTTCGGGGCAGTTTGGTGATAAAGTCCATAGATATTTGCTCCCATTTCCACACAGGAATCTCTAGTTGCTGAAGTAGACCAGAAGGTTTTTGGTATTCCACTTTTACCTTTGCGTAAGTCAGGCACTTACTCACATAGGTGGCTATATCCGCCTTCATCTTTGGCCACCACTATAGCACCTTTAGGTCATGGTACATATTGTCGGAACCTGGATGAACATAGTATCTAGATTTATGAGCTTCATCCATGACCAGTTCCCTTAGGTTTTCGTACACTAGAATCCATATTTGCTCGGCGATTTAGCGAATGCCGTCAGATTTGATCTCAAGTTGTTCTTCCATACCACGTGTGGCTTCCAGCAGTAGGTTTTCCTCTTTCAGGGCTTCGAGTTAAGCACTACGGAATTTGTCAGGTAAACCGGTGTGAATAGTGAGCTGTAATGCTCAAACTCGTTTACGCTTGGTTTTTTTTTACATAGGGCATCAACTACCACATTAGCCTTGCCCGGATGATATCTGATCCCACAGTCATAATCATTCAGGAGTTCGACCCAACGACGCTGTCGCATGTTCAACTCTTTTTCCTCAAAGATATGCTGAAGACTCTTGTGATCGGTGTAGATAGTGCACTTGGTACCGTACAAGTAATGTCTCCATATCTTTAGTGCAAAAACTATGGCTCCCAACTCTAGGTCATGAGTGGTGTAGTTTTTCTCATGAATTTTCAGTTGACGTGAAGCATATGCGATCACTTTCTCTTGTTGCATTAACACACAACCAAGACCTTGAATGTATGTATCGCAATACACCACGAAATCATCCGTTCCCTCCGGAAGAGCTAGGATGGGTGCACTGCATAGTTTCTGTTTAAGAAGTTGGAATGCTGACTCCTGGGTGTCGTCCCAGTTATAGGTTTTACCCTTCTGGGTTAAGGCAGTGAGAGGTTGGGCGATCTTGGAAAATCCCTCGATGAATCGACGATAATAGCCTACCAATCATAGAAATTGCCGCACCTCTATTGGAGTCGTCGGTGCCGCCCAATTCTTGATGACTTCTATTTTAGATAGATCGACATGTATTCCATTCTCGTTAACCACATGTCCTAAAATTTGAACTTCACGAATCCAGAATTCGAACTTGGAAATTTTAACATACAGCTGCTCTTGCTTTAGCAATTCCAGAATCAAAAGTAGGTGCTCCTCATGTTCCTCCTTGTTCTTAGAATAGATGAGGATGTCATAAATGAAAACGATGATGAACTGATCAAGGTAGGGTTTACACACGCGGTTCATGAGGTCCATGAACACCGCAGGTGCGTTGGTTAATCCGAAAGGGATGACCATAAACTCATAGTGGTCATACCTAGTTCTGAAGGCAATCTTAGAGATATCCTCATCTTAGATTCTTAATATATGGTAACCAGATCTAAGATCTATCTTGGAATAGAAGCTTGATCCTTGGAGTTGGTCAAACAGATCATCTATGCGGGGTAGAGGATAACGATTCTTGATTGTCTCCTTGTTCAGTTCATGATAGTCGATGCACTTGCGGAAAGTCCCGTCTTGCTTCTGGAAAAACAGAACTGGAGCTCCCCATGGCGATGAGCTAGGTCGGATGAAAACTTTATCCAACAACTCTTGTAGTTGAGTGGATAGCTCTTGTAATTCACTAGGTGCAAGTATGTAAGGTGCCCGAGCAATAGGCGCTGCTCCGGGTGCTAGATCGATTTGAAAGTCCACTTAACGATGTGGTGGCAGAACAGGCAAATCTTCTTGAAATATTTCTGGATAGTTACGAACAAGTGGGATATCATCAATCTTCTTCTCCCCATATGGCTGCTCGGCGACGAGAGCTAAAATAGCATTATGACCTTTTCGAAGACATTTATGTGCTTTCATGAAGGATATGATGCCCACGACTGTAACATCCTGATTTTTCTCTTAGAAAACGGGTGTGTATATTTTGTAAATAAAGGTTCTCGGACAGGAAACTAAACGGGGACAATACGTTAGTGTTATGTAAATAAATAGGCGGGGGTTATTATAGAATTAGTAAGACTTGCATTTTTTATAAAATAAAGTGAGACAGGCCAAGCTCGGTTGAGGGGTCGTGGGACGCAAGGGCCGAGCCCGGTCTGGCAAGAACACCCCTATAGGGTTACGACAAGGGGGGGGGGGGAGTCCCCCATTCCTTGTTGCGGCTGTCGAGAGAAGGAAGGGAAAGAGAGGTAGGCCGTTCATCGTGATTTGGTCAAGATCAACGTATAATCGTGAGACTCTAATCTTCGTGTATGTGTTTCAAGTTTCGGTTAATCATAATAACCATTTTATGATTCTAGGGTTTCGAAGTGGACGTGAGTAGGAAGAAGACGAGTTCGTTGGTGATTCGATCCACACGAGTCACCCCGATTAGAGGTATAATCTTGTGAATCTAGCATGTTATTGTCACTTTCATTTTGTGGGTGTTTTCGGGCCAGGGGAAGTTCGGCCGAACCTACTATGGGTGGCCGGTGAGTGTAGCGAACTCAGGACAGGACCAGTTTGGGTCGGGATAGCGGATGTGTTACGGTGCTGACCTCGATGATAGCAGGACGCGGCGAAGGGGGTGCTGTCCGATGGTGACAGCAACGAAGAAGGAGCGCAGGTCGGTCGCGGGGCTGTAGTGGCGTCGGGAGTGGCGATGTCAGGAAATGGCGGTGCCGGCCAGGGGCTGTTCGCGACAGGTGAAGGCTGGGGAAGGGTGGCGATGCATGGAGGCAGCGTAGTAAGCGTGTGGCAGCTGTGGCGGAAGGCCGAGGGGGTTACGGGTGGTGTCCGGAGATGGTTCGGATCGGTGGGACAGTGCCGGTGACCGTAGGTGAGAGCCGTGGTAGCCGAGGTGTGTTCGGGAATAGTTTGTGACGCACATGAAGTGCGTGTACACGCATGGGGGTTCGCATGGCATTGAGGGTCTTTGCATGGCGTAATACAGGTGCATTTAACCATGCTTGACGAAAGATTAGTCGAGTAGACGAAGGTTTATCGTCGGGTTATGATATTGACTCATGAATTGTGTGTGATATATGTGCAAACCCAAAGGACGAGGTGTTAGCGAGTTCTAGGGATCAAGTTACGTCTAGCGACATGTGATTTTCTATCGCCTACGTTTAAATGTTTTGTAGTTTTGGGCTCGAATACATGCAACGTGCCATATAGTAAGGGCACGAAATGATAAGGGTTTTGATGTCGATATTTGTGTATGAAATGATAGTATAATTGTATGCGTAGGATTTGGTTTCGAGTTATTTAATGCAATGCTTTGATATTTTGAGATTAGTTGTTATCGGGTCGACTCTAGTCGACGGGAATTTAGTCTGACCTTAGTCGGATGAAAAGGGCTGCTTAAGCGTGATAGTAAGTCGGTGTGGGTCGGTGTGTGGTTATAACTGACAATGATCATTCAACGAGTCATGAGCGTACGAGTCTTTGGACCGGTCGACGTGACTTCGAGTATGTCGATAAAATACATAATTGATTAATCGGTAAAGAATTGAGAAAACCATTATGGCGTAAATCGTTTTTATAAAGGTTCGGGAATTAATATCCCCGAATGAATTACTATAGAACTCACTCAGCGTAGCTGACTTTTTAGTATGTATTTCAGGTAAGGAGAAAGCGTGAGCTGGTGGCTTCTTGATGGCGTTTGGTTACAGTGATTGTGTGATGACATTTACTTTTCCGTTATGATGGTGAATGAATAGGATATTATTACTTGTTTGGATTATGTTGAGATTTGGGTCGTTGACCACTGTTGACTGTTTGATTTCCGCTGCATTTGTTGAGACAATTTGATGTCATTTACTACTGTTCTTACGTGTATGCCAATGTGTCGGGTTCCCAGGTTTGGGGCCTTATAAGTTGGTATCAGTGCCAGGTTTAAATAATCTGGGCATCCTCGATGCCTAGACTTAGACTGAGAATGGGACAAATGTGTAGGGAATGTCATCATGCATAACCAAAAGCCAGAAGCGCCATGTATGAGTTAGTGTATATGTGTGTGTGTTAGTAGGCTAAGATAAGCAGTTAAGAAGAATGTGGCTGAGATGATCCATGCGTATATGCCGGATATAGTGAAGGCAGCATTCGAGGAGCTCGAGACGAGGGTGCTAGGGTGCTAGTGGAGGTGGAAAAGAAGAAGAAATCGACTGGAACTGGCGACAACTGTGACTACGGTCACTTTATGAAGTGCGATCCGCCTAGGTTCGATGGGTTGAAGGATGTAGTGGCCACATATCACTGGCTTACTGAGATGGAGTTCACCATCTCTATCAGTGAGTGCAAACCGGAGCAGATAGTGAAGTTCGTTTCTCCCTCTTTTTATGTTGAGGCTTTGAATTGGTGGAACTCGGTGAAAGAGAGAAAGACAACTCAGGAGCTGGAAGCTATGAGTTGGGTGGATCGGAAGGGTTTGGTTACGAGGAAGTTCTGTGCTCTAGGAGAGGTGGAGAAAGTAGAGAGAGAGTTTTTGACTTTCAAGGCTGGTAAATCGACTCATCGAGAGTACACGTCGAAGTTCATAGAGATGTCACGTATAGTGCCACATTTAGCTGGAAATGATGAGGGATGGAAGAAGTTGTATGTAGCCAGTCTACCAGATCGTGTTAGGCATCTAGTCAAGGCTAAGCAACCTTCGAGTTTTGACGGTGCAATGGAGCTTAGTGGGACTTTGTATGATGATGTCATGGGAGCTGAGGTGCAAGAGAAGAAACCAGAGGATATGAAATGGACCGTACCCCTCAAAAGGTTCGGTGTGGATTTGAAGGTTTCGTTTGTGAAGAATGCTAGGACTAACGGACTTGATTCATGTCGCAAGTGCGGCAAGATGCACTCGGGTGAGTGCAGGGCTGATGCGAGTTCTTGTTATAGGTGCGGTAAGACGAGACACTTTGCTAAACACTGCCCGCGCATTCCTAAGTGTTACTAGTGTGTGGTCTAGGCATCTGGCGAGGGAGTGTAAGGTATGACAGGGTGCGGGACCAAGCAGGGAAGCAGTCCCAGTGAAGAAGTCCCAGTGAAGAAAGAAGACGAAAAGTCTAAGGCTAAAGCTAGGGCTTTCACTATGACCGCAGCTGAAGCCAAGAATGACCCTGATGATGTTTCAGGTACCTTTCTTATTAATAACGAACCAGCTTCGGTTTTATTTGATTCGGGGGCAAGCAAAAGCTTTGTAGCCCTATCTTTTTGCAAGAGTCTGTATAGGACGGCTAGGATGATAGAAAATCCATTTAGTGTGGAGACCGCGGTGGGATCACCCACTAGAGTCATTAAAGTGTTAGATGACTGTTTTATTGATCTAGAGAGTCATAGGTTCCCTGTTAGATTATTTATTATTGTGTTAGGGGGATTTGATGGCATGTTGGGGATGGATTGGTTGGTTGTGTTCGACGCGGACATTGTTTGCCGACAGAAAATGATACGGTTAAAGTCCTTAGAAGAAACGGTGGTGACTGTGTATGACGACAGAGTGAGCTCTCTACCGAGAGTGATCTCTATGAAGTAGGCGGTGAAGTCATTGCGGCGTGGGTGCCGGGCATACTTAGCTTATGTCACCGATACAGAAGCAAAGAGTGTGGATTTATCAGAGGTTCCAGTGGTGCTAGAGTTTGCGGACGTTTTCCTTGATTACTTAACGGGAGTACCACCGGAGGGAGAGATCGAATTCCAGATCGACCTACAGCCAGGAGCTTAGCCGGTTGCTAAAGCTCCGTATCGATTGGCACCGACAAAGGAGCAACTTCAAGACTTGTTGGACAAGGGGTTCATAAGACCAAGTATATCACCATGGGGTGCACCGATATTGTTTGTGAAGAAGAAGGATGGTAGCTTGCGCATGTGCATCCACTACCGGGAGCTCAATAAGTTGACGATTAAGAACAAGTATCCGTTACCGCGTATCGATGACTTGTTCGATCAACTATAAGGAGCAAAGTGGTTTTCACGTATAGACCTGAGGTCAGGATATCATCAACTGAAGGTTAGAGAAGAAGATATTCCAAAGACGACATTTAGGACACGCTATGGACATTATGAGTTCTTGGTCATGTCCTTTGGATTGACGAACGCTCCGACAGCATTCATGGACTTGATGAACCGCGTGTGCCGTTCAATGCTGGATAGATCGGTGATTGTGTTCATCGATGATATTCTAATTTACTCTAAGAGCGAGGAGGAGCACGGAGATCATTTACAAGAAGTGTTAGAGACGCTGAGACGAGAAAATCTTTACGCTAAATTCTCAAAGTGTGCGTTTTGGCTACGGGAAGTGCAGTTTCTAAGGCATGTTATTAACCCAGAAGGGATCATGCTGGATCCCGCAAATATTGAAGCAGTGGTTAAGTGGAACGCTCCTAAGACTCCAACGGAGGTGCGTAGCTTCTTAGGGTTAGCTGGATATTACAGGAAGTTCATCAAGGACTTCTCTAAAGTGGCAACACCATTAACTAAGTTGACTCGAAAGGGAATGAAGTTTGCTTGGGGACCGGATCAAGAAGGTGCATTTCAAGATTTAAAGAAGCGGTTGACTGAAGCACCATTGTTAACGTTACCGAAAGGAACAGACGACTTAGTGGTGTATTCGGATGCGTCTTATTTGGGGTAAGGTTGCGTGTTAATGCAACGAGGGAAAGTGATAGCGTATGCGTCGAGGCAATTGAAGACGCATGAAGTTAATTACCCTACTCATGATTTAGAGTTAGATGCGGTGGTGTTTGCATTCAAGTTGTGGAAACACTACTTGTATGGAATCAAGCGTACGATCTACACGGATCATAAGAGCTTGAAGTATTTCTTCGAGCAAAAAGAGTTGAACATGAGACAGAGGAGGTGGTTGGAGCTAATCAAAGACTATGACTGTGAGATCCTTTACCATTCGGGAAAGGCAAATGTAGTGGCAGGTGCGTTAATTCGAAAGGCAGAACACTCTCCAATTAGAGTTAAAGCATGTCAACCGGTAGTGACACCAGATTTCCTGACATTATTAAAGGATGTGCAAAAGGAAGCCTTGAGAGATAAAAGGCTAAAAGAATAAAGGATTTTTGGACAGCGTGATCTGTTAACTGATAATACTTGAGGGGTGTGGGTCAAGGATGACCGTATTTGGATACCAAGGTTTGGTGGATTTAGGGAGCAGGTACTTGACGAAGCACACAAGTCGAGGTACTAGATACATCCGAGAACGAATAAGATGTATCAGGATATAAAAGGCAACTATTGGTGGCCGGGAATGAAGCATGATGTGATCCAGTATGTGAGCAAGTCTTTGACGTATTTGCAAGTGAAGGCAGAACATCAGAAGCCTTATGGCAAAATTCAACCATTAGAGATTCCGAAGTGGAAGTGGGAGCATATCACCATGGATTTTATTTCAAAATTACCTAAGACGGGTAAGGGGCACGACACTATTTGGGTAGTACTGGATCGGTTGATGAAAAGCGCTCATTTTCTACCGATTAAGGAGACTTTCTCACCGGAAAGGTTATCCGAAGTGTTTATTAATGAGACGGTTGCTAGGCACAGAGTGCCGATTTCTATTAAATCCGACCGGGATACGAGATTCACGTCCAAGTTTTTGAAGAGGTTCAATGAAGCTATGGGAATGAGGTTGCACATTAGTATTGCGTATCACCCTCAGACTGATGGACAGTCAGGGGGGACGATACAAATGTTGGAGGACATGTTGCGTGCATGCGTGATTGATTTCGTAGGTGCATGGGATCGTCACCTACCGTTGGCGGAATTCTCTTATAACAATAGTTATCATGCGACTATTGGGATGCCGCCGTACGAGATGCTTTATGGGAGAAGGTGTAGAACCCCGGTGTGCTGGGGGAGATTGGACAGAAAGAGTTAGGGAGTTTAGACTTTGTAAAGACAACTTCCGAAAAGTTTGAATTGGTGAAGCAAAGGATGAAAGCCGCCCAGGATCGGCAGAAGTCTTACGCCGACAAGAGACGGCGACCTATAGAGTTTAATGCAGGAGATTATGTGATGCTTAAGGTGTCGCCCTGGAAGGGCATTATTCGTTTCTAGAAACGAAGAAAGCTTAGTCTGAGATATATTTGACCATTTAAGAAAGAGGAATCTATTGGTAGTGTCGTTTACAGACTGCAATTGCCAGATGCATTGGCAGGGATACACCCAACATTCCATGTGTCCCATCTACGGAAGTGTTTGGCGGATGATACAGAACACGTACCGTTAGACAACATTATGGTGGACGATAACTTAAATTATGTAGAGGAACCAGTGGTTATACTAGATAAAAAGGAAAAGAGACTGCGAAGGAAGGTGACCCCTATTGTTAAAGTGCAATGGAAGCATCGAAAGGGATCCGAAGCTACATGGGAGTCGGAAGCGGAGATGCGCGAACGATATCCGCATTTGTTTCCGGATAACGCAAGTTTCGAGGGCGAAACCTTTTTAATGGGGGAACACTTGTGACATCCCGGTTTTTCGCTTAGAAAATGGGTGTGTACATTTTGTAAATAAAGGTTCTCGGGTACAGGAAACTAAACGGGGACAGTACGTTAGTGTTATGTAAATAAATATGCGGGGGTTATTATAGAATTAGTAAGACTTGCGGGGTCATTTTTTATAAAATAAAGTGAGACGGGCCAAGCTCAGGTGAGGGGCCATGGGACGCAAGGGCCTAGCCCGGTCCGGCAAGAACACCCCTATAGGGTTACGGCAAGGGGGGGAGGAGTCCTCCATTCCTTGTTGCGGCTGCCGAGAGAAGGAAGGGAAAGAGAGGGAATCCGTTCATCACGATTTGGTCAAGATCAAGGTATAATCGCGAGCCTCTAATCTTCGTGTATGTGTTTCACGTTTCGGTAAATCGTAATAACCGTTTTATAGTTCTAGGGTTTCGAATGGGACGTGAGTAGGAAGAAGACGAGTTCGTTGGTGATTCGATCCACACGAGTCACCCGGATTAGAGGTATAATCTTTTGAATCTAGCACGCTATTGTCACTTTCATTTTGTGGGTGTTTTTGGGCTAGGGGAAGTTCGACCGAACGTAGTATGGGTGGCCGGTGAGTGTAGCGAACTCGGGAAAGGACCGGTTTGGGTCGGGATAGCGAATGCGTGACGGTGGTGACCTCGGTGATAGCAGGATGCGGCGAAGGGGGTGCTGTCCGATGGTGACATCAGCGAAGAAGGACCCGCAGGTCGGTCGTGGGGCTACAGTGGCGTCAGGAGTGGCGACGACAGGAAACGGCGGTGCCGGCCAGGAGCTGGTCATGACAGGTGAAGGCCGGGGAAGGGTGGCAACGCATGGCGGCAGCGCGGTAAGCGCGTGGCAGCAGTGGCCGAAGGCCGAGGTGGTTGCGGGTGGTGTCCAGAGACGGTTCGGATTGGTGGGACAACACCGGTGACCGTAAGTGAGAGCCGAGGTGTGTTCGGGAATAGCTTGAGACGCACATGAAGTGCGTGTACGCGCATGGGGGTTCGCATGGCATTTAGGGTCTTTGCATGGCGTAATACACGTGTATGTAACCATGCGTGACGTCAGATAGGTGCGAAATCAAAGGACGAGTACGAGGTGTTAGCAGGTTCTTGGGATCAAGTTACGTCTAGCACATGTGAGTTTCTATCGCCCACATTGAAATGTTTTGTAGTTTTGGTCTCGAATATATGCAACGTGCCATATAGTAAGGGCACGAAATGATAAGGGTTTTGATGTCGATATTTGTGTATGAAATGACAATATAATTGTATGCGTAGGATTTGGTATCGAGTTATTTAATGCAGTGCTTTGATATTATGAGATTAATTGTTATCGGGTCAACTCTAGTCGACAGGAATTGAGTCTGACCTTAGTCGGATGAAAAGGGTTGCTTAAGCGTGATAATAAGTCGGTGTGGGTCGGTGTGTGGTTATAACTGACAATGATCAGTCAACAAGTCATGAGCGTACGAGTCTTTGGACCAGTCGACGTGACTTCGAGTATGTCGATAAAATACATAATTGATTAATCGGTAAAGAATTGAGAAAACGTAAATCATTTTTATAAAGGTTCGGGAATTAATATCCCTGAACGAATCACTATAGAAATCACTCAGCGTAGCTGACTTTTTAGCAAGTATTTTAGGTAAGGAGAAAGCGTGAGCTGGTGGCCTCTGGATGGCGTTTGGTTATCATGATCGTGTGATAACATTTACTTTTCCGTTATGATGTTGAATGAATAGGATATAATCACTTGTTTGGATTATGTTGAGATTTGGGTCGTTGACCACTGTTGACTGTTTGATTTCTGCTGCATTTATTGAGACAATTTGATGTCATTTACTACTGTGCTTACGTGTATGCCAACGTGTCGGGTTCCCTGGTTTGGGGCCTTACAACGACTGCACCACTCCTTTTGCCCTGGACAGTTAGATTTTCCCCACTCAAGAGAGGAATGCGAACGATTTTCTCATGACAAATAATCTCGGCTTGGTTCTTAGATAACCAATCCATACCGACAATTACGTTGAAACTACCAAGTGTGACCGGCATAAGGTCAATATCAAGTTTATGACCAGACAATTCAAGCTTACAACCCTTAAGAATGTGGTTTGCTTCAATTATTTGTCAATTAGCTATTTCTATGATGTACTTAGCTTCTAGCAGGGTTGGAGTTTCTTTTATCAAGTCACTAAGCTTCTTAGATATAAAACTCCTATCAGCACCAATGTCAAAAAGGATAGAAGCAAAGTAATTGTTTAAGAGGAACTTACCGGTAACCACATTGTGATCATATCTGGCTTCTCCGGATCCAAGCACGAATGCTCATCCCTTCGCACCATTTCCTCCGTTGTGGCCAATATTGTTACTGTTGTTATTGTTGTTACTTTGGTTAGGGTTATTGTTGCCATTACCCCTTTCTTCAGTTGAGGGCAATTCTTTCGATAGTGTCCTTCCTTTCCACACTCAAAACAACCCTTTGTAGATCCTGGCTGTTGAAAAGGCTGTTTGGCTTGCAGTTCACCACTATAATCCTTGGCAACATGGCCTATCTTGCCACACCACTAACAATGATTACAAACTCCAAAATGGTGAAAATTACACTTGTTGCACTTGGGGGATTTCCCCGCATATCCACCCTATTTTTGAACTGAAGAGGTCGACTGGTTGAAGGTCTTGGTAAGCTCAAACCTATGCTGCTGCTGATGGGGTTGGTTGGACTGGGATCCTTTGGAGTAGGAGTTGTGGTCAAACTTGCGCTGGTTGTTGTCGGTGGATTTGGAAGCTGAACCCCTTGGGGGTAGAGTTCCCCCAGTCATCGCCTGATCGGTCAATTTGTGGGCAAGTCAGATTATCTGCTGAATGGTGGTAGGGTTTGATGAGGTGACCATGCTTTGGATCAGAGGCACTAAACCGTCGATGTATAGTTCCATCCTTTTGTAGTCGGGGGTCACGATGTGGGGACACATAGTAGCAAGTTCATGGGAGCGAGTATTGTAGAGTTCAATCTCGGAACCCTCCATTTTTAGATTCTAGAATTCTTCCTCTAGCTTAAGAATCTCATCTCGGGGACAGTACACCTCCTTCATCCTAGTCTTGAATTTCTACCATGGCAGTGCGTTAGCCATAGCCAGACCCAGCATCTGGACTTGGGCATTCCACCAGGTGAGGGCAGGGGCCTCCGAGTACCTGATGCAAACTTGACTTGGTTTACCTAAGGACAGTTGCACATGAAAAACACATATTCAACCTTCTTGAACCATCGAAGCAGTCCGACGGCTTCTTCAGCTCCACTGAAAGTGTGGGGCTTACAGTCCATGAAGGTCTTAAATGTGCATGCCGGCTAATTATTTTGCTGACCTAGATTAGAAACACAATACATAATTAAGATTATAAGGCTTGGGAAAGACGCTTTTAGCGATGGATTGACGTTACGAGTCCATGGGTATTGTATTTACCTGCAACATTCTATGCTGCTAAAGCTTCAGCCACACTATCATTGATAAGTGCTGCTAGTTCTGCTGTCGTCATATTGATGGTGCCTCGACCACCATTACGACCTCCGCGTCCACGTCCAGACATACTTCTTCACATTCACAAATATAAATAATGACAAATATATCTCATTTCAACATCATATATGTACAAGTAAAATAAGGATAACTAAACACAACATCTAATATTTCATGATTAAATAAATTGTAATTGCTACAAAATAAATAATTCAAAACATTAAATTTCTTATGATCTTTTATTGGGTGGGAACAACCTTACCCATCTAGGTTTTGAAATAGAAAAGAAATAAACAAAACATAAGATAATATAAGGAAAGATACGATGAGATAAGACATCAGACGTCATCGTCCTCTGAGGAAATACATGACAGAGCATCCTCCTCCTCAACTGGCTCCTGATCATCAGCTGGTATCTCCTCCTCGGAATTAGAAGCCGGTGCATCTCCTTGTCAAAGGGCAGCCTTAAGTTGTGCCTCTAGATATGCAAACCTGGTCAAGATTCCTTTAGTGGCATCCTCTGATGTGTCTATTCTTGCTTTCACGTGCTGGACTCTATCTACTAGAGTGTTGTGAAGCTGATCAGTTACTGCCAGCTTTGCAGTCAAAAGTTCCAACTCTTCCTTATTCTCAACTATTTGAGATTCGTGCTGCAGGATGCTGGTTATTTCTCGAGCAACATCCCACCCATCTAGGTTTTGAAATAGAAAAGAAATAAACAAAACATAAGATAATATAAGGAAAGATACGATGAGATAAGACATCAGACGTCATCGTCCTCTGAGGAAATACATGACAGAGCATCCTCCTCCTCAACTGGCTCCTGATCATCAGCAGGTATCTCCTCCTCGGAATTAGAAGCCGGTGCATCTCCTTGTCAAAGGGCAGCCTTAAGTTGTGCCTCTAGATGTGCAAACCTGGTCAAGATTCCTTTAGTGGCATCCTCTGATGTGTCTGTTCTTGCTTTCACGTGCTGGACTCTATCTACTAGAGTGTTGTGAAGCTGATCTGTTACTACCAGCTCTGCAATCAAAAGTTCCAACTCTTCCTTATTCTCAACTATTTGAGATTATGATAGTCAAGAAAGCTGCAAATGCATGCTCCATGGTGCATGGCAGGCTGGGTAGGGTCGGTGATGAAGATGTAGAACCAAAATATGGGGATGGAACCCTTTCCATCTCAATCCAACACCGGATCATCTCAGGGTACCAATCCCATCCACGTGGGTTATCTCCTGACCGCACATGACTGGGCTAACCATGCTCAGTGGAGTCATCATCGGGACTGGTCCGGTGCCTCTTGGGCTCCGGTGAAGGCAAGATGGGTGCATCGTGTTCCGGTGCAACGGGGATGAAGGTGGTGAAGACATAGCCTGTAACGTAAGATATAAGTGCCAAACTCAAATGTCTATACCATGTAACTAATGTGTGAGGTTATAGTGTAGTATGCAGTCCTAGTTCTCTATAACCAATGTTATAAAAGTTCAAAGTAAATGTGGAAGCGATAAATAAAAAGTAAATGCGCAAAACAAACGCGCCCAAAGTCTAGTCCAAAATAACATAAATAAAAATAGTTTCAAACGTCTTAATAAATAAGAAATCAATAATAGGACTCCATGCATGTCCTAGTCATGCACCTGTGCCTTAGCTTAGTGTCTTGAGAAAACATGTAAGAAAAGTGTCAACACGAGGTTGGTTAGTTCACATGTTTCACTATAGAAATAAAGCGTTTACCATAATAATGTACATTCAATATGTGTATCTATAGGTAGCTAACCTATGTTCATGTCTTACTAAAGCGCTCGCAACCGAAGCTGACTGTTTGTGTTTATTTGCCTCCTGCCAGGTCTATCAACTCTAGCGATGTGAGCAGGCTAACATTTCACCCGTTCGACCTCCAATCGAGTTAGCGCGGCTAACGCGGGTGGGATTTATCAAACCCTGTAGTACTACTAAATATTACCTCGCGGAGATCCATATTAACGGTTCGATGTTTGTTGAGGACTTTCAGTGATTGTGTGCTACGCTTAGCTTTAACAGTGATAACATATGAATTACAACAATCTAAAAATAGTTATGACATGTTTTCTCCCCCAAGTTAAAACAGTAAAAAGGGGCCGTGAAAACTCACCTGATTTGCGTAGGTAGATTCACACGAGAATGAGATTTGAACCTCAAATGTTAGACCGAAACGGCTTACAAATGCCCTAGAATTATAATAATTAGGGATATAATGGGGATTGTGACGACGACACGAAAGATTGAACGTCCTAAAATCACTCTAATGATCAAGGAGTAAACGAAAGTGTGCACGGGAATTAAAGGATTTCTTAACATACCATTTAAGATAAATGCGTTACACGACGATTGACATAATAATATAAAATATAGTCGAACGTTTGTACCATTAAACTAATGGCCTTAGAAAATAATATAATTTATATATTGTTTTTAGATTTAACAAAATATCACAATAAACAATTGTGCGACAAAAGTAATAAATCTATTATTTTATTCAAGGATATAAACGAGTGTAAATAATATAGATAGTTATATTATTTATTAGTTTAAAATGTTACATGAAATTTATAAACGAGATGATAATAATATATAAATATATATTATTTTTAATTGAGATCACGGGATGAAAATAATATAATATATTATTTTATAAATGAAATTTAAATAACGAATATGGGTTACAAGACTAAACCCGAGCCTACGGGTGGGTTTCTGGTTTAAAAATTTTAATATAATATTATAAAAATAGTGGGAGGGTTTTCATAATAAAATAATGCTTAAAACAATGTTTAAAAAGAAAAGCAGTGGAGAGATTCGAACCCGGGTCTTTCCCACACAAGCACACTATCTTAACCATCACAACTCCCAAATGAATTGCAAACAGACCCGAAACAAATTGGTTTTATCAATCAAGTCCCTGAGGTTTCCCCCCATACAAACCATCGATCGAATCCCAGCCCCGATTCCATCAAATCTGCTTACGAATGGCTTTAAGATCATAAGGGTTTTGTTTATTGGCATTAAGTGAATCTGGAGTGGAGTTTAATTGGAAAAATATCAAGTTTAGAATCGATTAATTATAGAAATTTGAACCAAAAACCCTAGGTTTGATGTTTAATCAATTTGGACAAATCTGATGTTAGAACTTATTGAAATTATAAGGCTTTTAACAATTTGAATCTTGCGAAACTGATGGTATAATTTAATTTGATTGAGGTCGTGTCAAAGATCAAAATACCCAAATCTGATTATGAATAAACCCTAGATTAATGATCTTGAACAATTCGATGTTATCAGGTTAAATTGGTATAGGGCTTTCTATTAGAACTAGATTGCGAAGCTAATGATGAACATTAATTGAATTTAAACAGAGTTTTGAGTGGAGATCGATTAACACAAACGTATGAACCCTAGAATCAGGTTATTTATACATTGTAACCCGGGGTTTCATAGGGCTTTTTCTCTATAGGTAAAAACGAAGCTGTGGGTGCAAGTAATTACCGAATTGATGCACAAATTGTTGGGGTTCGAGTGAATGCAGTTGCCGACTGAGAATGCGTTGGTCTCTGGTGGCTTCTGGTGCGATTCCGATCAAATAGATGAGTGTAAAAGCTTCCCAGGGGTTCGTACACGCTACGCATAGTGATTGATTTCGAAGGTGATAGACCAAATGATCGAATTGAGGAGTTTTAGTCACGGTTTCAACAGTTACGGTTTGATTAGTCATAATTTGGTTTGATTAGAATCAATTGCCGATGATTAATGACTTAATGATGGATGTTAATGTCGTGAACATGCATAACCGTTATCAATTCAAACAGAATTCAGTTATAGAACTTCAATTTGGAACATTGGATGCGAGTTTGACTTCTACAAGTCAACAGAATCAAAATCTAGATAATTACAGCTTTGGTCCCTGCGATTTCAGGTATTCAAGTTTGAATTTATTCCTAATTGATCCTTGTGGTTTGGATTAGGTTATCTAGGTTAAAAATCTTGTTAGTTTGACTATCAAAAAGTCAACAGAATAGGATTTGACTAATTACACCATTAGTCCTTGAAGTTTTATTTAATAGGGTTTGGATTTTTGATAGAATTGGTCCCTAAGGTTTATGATAGGTTAAGATTTAACAGAATTTACTAACGGAGTTAGCCTAAAATTCCAGATTGTCACAAAAGTGATACAAAGTTAAACCCACAACACCAAGGTAAGTAATCTTAGAAACGATAAGGTGTATAACAATGTCACCTCGGCATCACTGGATGTTGAGGGAGTGGTAGTTGATCTAGGGGAAGATGGTGAGAGTGATAGTGATTCGGAAATGGTTTTTACTAAACAAGCTAAAAAAGTAACTTTTTCTAAAACAACTAAATCTAAACCGAACACAGCTGTCACTTAAGGTGTAGAGGAGGAGAATAATATCATCCCATCTCCTTCTGCTTTACTAGAACCATCTAAAAAGAATGTGACTAAAAGGGCCCCACAACAGGATGAGTTGTGGGACATGTTCAAACAAGTGAAAATTAACCTCCCTCTTTTAGATGCAATTAGGCAAGTACCAGCTTATGCGAAGTACTTGAAAGAATTTTGCACCAAAAAACGACACCTTAAAATGCCCAAAAAGCTTGACTTGACCGACAATGTCAATGCCATTTTGTCGGGTGCATTGCCACCTAAGCTACAGGATCCAGGAGCACCTTTAATTTATGTGCAGATTGGCGAACTAAAAATCAATAAGGTTCTCCTAGATCTTGGAGCTAGTGTTAGTATCCTCCCATGGAGTTTGTATGACCAGTATGATTTTGGTCCTCTATAAAAGGCCGACACTACCGTGGTGTTTGCAGATCATACTCTTAAACTACCTAGGGGGATATTGACCGATGTGATTGTGAAGGTCGAAGATTTTTACTATCCTGTCGATTTCTTAGTGGTTGATTATGCAACTCCTACTAATGATAGGCATCCTAATGTGATATTGGGAAGACCATTCTTGAGAACAACTCAATGTGTAATTAATTGAGTAACAGGTACAGTGGACATGGAATTTGACAACCGAAGGTTAAGGTTAAACATATTTGCTAGTGCTATTCCTATTCCGATCAATGTGAATGCTTTATGGCAGACGTTGTTGAGGGGTGTAGTCCTCATGAAAATGAGGGTGAAACCCTAGAACTATGTATTGTTTGTGACAGGAAACAGGAAGAGTATAAGCATGAGATGAAGGAAGCATATGCACAAGTGGAGGTGTATGCTCTGAGAGAAAGAGTGCCAAATTGGTCACTCCAGGTTGAGAGTTTGCCAGAGCATATTGATACTCAGCTAAAGCCATCATTGGAATCACCACCTAAGCTGGATCTGAAAGACTTACCTAAACACTTGAAATATGCATTTGTGGGTGATAATAACACTCTTCCTATTATCTTTGTTGTAGGTTTAACTAAAGAACATGAGCAGGCATTGATGAAGGTGTTGATTGCTCATAGAGCAGCAATTGGATGGACCATAGCAGATCGAAAAGGTATCATCCCAGCAATTTTCATGCATAAGATATTCACAGAAGAAGGAGCAAAACCTGCTCGGGATGCTCAACAAAGGTTAACAAAGGTTGAATCCTAACATGCGTGAAGTGGTGAAGAAGGAGGTGTTCAAGTGGTTGGATGTGGGTATCATCTACCCCATCTCTGACAGCAGTTGGGTGAGCCCTACTCAAACAGTGCCTAAGAAAACTGGCATTCGGGTAATAAAGGGAGAAAATGGGGAAAGAGATTGCCACTCGGCCGGTAACCAGGTGGCTAATCCGCATAGATTACAGGAAATTAAATGCTATAACTTCAAAAGACCACTTCCCTCTCCCTTTCATTGACCAAATCATCGAGAAACTCGTTGGCCAGAAATTTTGTTGTTTCGTAGATGGGTACACGAGTTATAATCAAATTGCAATTCATCCAGAGGACCAACAAAAGACCACGTTCACTTGTCCGTATGGCACTTTCGCATTTAGGCGAATGCCTTTCGGCTTAGGCAACGCCCCGACCACCTTTCAATGGTGCATGTTAAGTATCTTTTCAAATATGATCGGGGAGTCCATGGAAGTCTTCATGGACGTTTTTTAAATATTTGGCACAACTTTTGAAACATGTCTGAATCAATTAACAAAGGTATTAAAAAGATGTGTTGAAACTAATTTGGTACTCAATTGGGAGAAAAGCCACTTCATGGTTCAAGAAGGGGTGGTTTTGGGTCATGTTATATCAAGTAAGGGTATTGAGGTCGACCATGCAAAAATCCGGGTCATTTCAACTCTACCTCCACCAAACAGTGTCAAAGGCGTTCGCTCCTTCTTAGGACACGTCGGGTTTTACAGAAGGTTCATTAAAGGTTTTAGTGTCATAAGCAAACCATTGTGTAATTTACTACTTAAAGATGTCCCTTTTGTTTTTGATAAAGAATGTTTAGATTCATTTGAGTTTATTTTAAAATCACCGGATTGGTCGTTACCCTTTGAGATTATGTGTTATGCAAGTGACTATGCTATGGGGGCAGTATTGGGACAACGGGTGGATAAGAACCCGTGGTGATATACTATGCTAGTAAGACTCTTTCTGATGCTTAGCTTAATTATACCACCATTGAGAAAGAGCTACTAGCAGTAGTCTATGCATTGGATAAGTTTAGATCATATATCTAGGGCAGTAAGGTTATTGTTTATTCTGATCATAGTGTAGTCAGGTACCTCATGGCCAAGAAGGATGCTAAGCCACGGTTAATTCGATGGATCTTATTGTTGAAGGAATTCAACCTGGATATTCGTGACAAGAAAGGAATCGAGAATGTAGTGGTAGATTATTTGTCACGCATTGTGCAGGATGAAAGTGATTCTAAGGGAGAGATAAATGAAACATTCCCTGATGAACAATTACTACCAGTTTCTACTACTCCTTGGTTTGTTAATATTGTAAACTATTTGGCTACAGGTGCAATTCCAGAACATTAGTCTAAGAAGAAGAGGCACCAGTTCATTGCACAGGCGCGCCAGTACTTTTGGGATGAACCGGACTTATTTAAAGTGGGCGCATATCAACTGGTTAGAAGATGTATACCAGAGTCAGAGATTCAATGTGTGTTAGAGCTGCTACATGCATCTGCTTGTGGAGGACATTTCAGTGGGCAAAATACAGGGCGTAAGGTGCTCGAAGCAGACCACTTTTGGCCATCCATCTTTCGGGATGCTTTTGAGTTCGCTAAGAATTGTGTGAACTACCAGAAGATGGGTAGTATTTCAAAGAGGAATGAGATGCCATTGCAACCAATCTTGGTTGTGGATTTGTTTGATGTATGTGGCATAGATTTTATGGGGCCATTTCCGAACTCTTGTGGGTATCTCTATATTCTAGTGGCTGTGGGTTACGTGTCCAATTGGGTAGAGGCTATAGAAACAAAGGAAAACGACCATGCAGTGGTGTGCAAATTTGTGCAAACCAACATCTTTTCCCGATTTGAAATTCCTCGTGCGATCATAAGTGATGGGGGATCACATTTCAAGAACTTCCAATTCAGGAGATTGCTTAAACGTTATGGCGTAGATCACAGAATAGCTACTCCATATCATCCACAGACCAGCGGGCAGGTCGAAGTTTCCAACCGACATATCAAAGAGATTCTCTAGAAGACTGTGCGGGAAGATAGAAAACATTGGTCAGGAAAGCTTGATGATGCTTTGTGGGCTTACGTACCGCTTATAAAACTCCAATCGGCACCACACCGTACAGATTGGTGTATGGCAAAGGATGCCACTTGCCGGTTGAGATTGCACATAGGGCATTATGGGCAGTCAAAGAGGTTAACCTTGATTATGACGCTACGGGTATGGAAAAGAAGTTACAATTGAATGATCTGGAAGAGTTACGGGATGCGAGGCATGAGTGTGCTTCTTTTTATAAAGATCGGTTGAAGAAAGCGCATGACGCTAAGTTGAAGAAGACGACGTTCGAAGTGGGGTAGAAATTTTGGCTCTACAACTCTTGGCTTAAGTTGTTTCTAGGAAAGTTAAAAAGAAAGTGGATAGTCCCGTATCTGATTACACGTGTAGGTAACTATGGGGACATTGAGATTGAAGACTTCGATGATCATCTGAGGAAAGTAGTAAATGGCCACCGGTTAAAACCATATCTGGAAGCGGCGGATATCAATTGCATTGAAGAATCATGGAGCGTCTTGAAGAATCCCTAACCATATTGAGGTACACCGCGTCTGGCTGAAGACGTTAAACTTAGCGCTACTAGGAGGCAACCTAAGGTAGGTTAGTTTTATTTTCGTGTCTAGTTAAATGAACGTTGTGGGTGTGTTCTCTAGAAACCCTCATGAGACTAACCTCGTCCACTCGGGCTACCGAGGGGTTTAAAAGGCTTGTTGCATACGCTAAATGCCTCCGTGATTCCTAAGAAAGTGAGTTAGGTTGTCCTTTCTTTATTTTAGTTAGTTGTATGCAATAGGCCAAGTGTGGGGATGTATCTTGGGAGATGATGGTTGGATTGAGTGTAAATGAGGGCAATACACAAACCTGTGGGGGGTAGGATGCCGTTGTAGAGTTTGTAGAAGTTTGGCATTTTTCGGTCTTTTCTGTATAGTTTTGTGTTTTTCTAAGTTTTTGCAGGGTTTCGTGGCCATTTGGGTGATAAAAATCATCAGGAAAGACATTCCAGGTATGTGTGCATATATTCTAAGTGTTGGAATGCGATTTTGGAAAGTTTGAAAATTTTGAGTTTTAAGAGATGAAAAAAATTCAAAGGCAAAAAAAGGAAATAATCTTTCTGTGATGGAGGTCTCTTCGCGCCACGCAAAGAGTTCTGGCCCATTTTCGCGACACGCGAAGAACAAAAAGTAGGGGACGGGCAATTTTTGTCCCTCGCGGTACGCGAGAACCCCAAGAAACCCTAATTTTTATTTTTTTTATTATTTGAGTCGTTCGAGTCCGTCGTGTCTTTTATTTTTCTTTGAGTCATTATATTAAGTCGATATGATGCTTGTGGGTTGGTTTCAAGATTATTTTGCACGTTTGGATTTCAATTTCCCGTACTCAATCTCCATTCGGGGGACGATAGTCCGACTTTTGATTGATTCTTGTACAAAGCAGCCCGCTTGTATCCGTGGAGCATGATCGTGAATGAAATGCTATACGATCGTCTTTCCAACTAAGTTTTAATTTTTGTATTTTATTCTCGTTTTGAGTCGCTCTTCCTATTGATAACAATGTCGAGTTTAAGTGTGGGGAGGGGAGACCGAGTCCAGGTCTAGTTTGAGTCTTTTGTTTTGAGTGATTTTTGAATCATATAAAAATCATAAAAATTTAAAAAAATTTCAAAATTGTCATTGGATTAGAGTTTTGCAACTAAATGAAAAATGATAGTACAATCGGGAATTTGCGTGTGGAATTTAATTGAATAATAATGATGATCAAACATGTCTAAACTGTAATGTTTTGGTAGACCCAACCGATTTAAGAGCTTAAACATCCTGATATTGTATCTAGCTTAATTGAATAATTAATTCAGGATATCTTGTGAGTTCTCATCTTAGGGGTGTTGGTAAGGTCAAAACTGTCAATATAGGGTGATATGTACCTTTATAAACAAGAATTTATAGGTTTTTAAAATTTTGGCACACTGCTTTCTATTTATGAAAATAAATCCAAAAGTTGGAGGCGCCCACATCGCATAATCAATTTGCATGAGCTTAATTAATTAAATTGAAAGCTTGAGTTCAGCCTACGTGTTACCCCCCGGGATAGTGACTTGGTTGATACACCTATGGGCAAGACTTAAGTGATCAATATTGGATGGCTAAGTTAGGTTTATGTGTTTCCCTTCGGGGTGGCGATTTGAAGTATACACCCCTATTATGTAGCTTATGTACTTCACTACTTAAAAACAACCTACGTGTCATATATCAGGTTCTACCTTGATTGAAACACCACTTGTTAGGTTTATTCATAATATGTTAATAAAATCTAAATCATTCATTCATCGATCCATAATTCATCTGATTTTTAAAACATATAAATTCGTGTTTATAATGGTGGGAAATCTATACGGTTTAACCCGGGCCTACAAATGACCTTGAGATGGGATTAGGCTGAGTCGTAACTTTCTAAGTGTGAGACCCATAGATAAAACTACCGTTAGGTAATGTATAATATAATAGATCACATAACTGGGGCTCGAGAGTCGGTGGTTGGGTTTAATCAGACAGAAATACAGATTGTTACAGTTAGCGTGTTATGAAAATCTATGCTGTGAAAAATGAAAGTATAAAAGCAAGTTTTCTGATTATGATTCCATTGCATTATTCTTTTTCGGTACGAAAAAGGATAAGTGTGGGGATGTGATGTAAGGTCAAATATCTCGTGTATAAGAGTCGGTTTAATTGTGTTTATCGAGTCGGTTTCACGTGTGTCTTGGATTTTGGTGTGATACAGGGTAATTGTGCTAAAGAGCGGGATCTTACGAGATATATATAAGAACGTACAAAGCCCGAGAAGTCAAAGAAAATCAAGGTCAAAACTAAAAGTCAAAATGTGGGAATTTTTGGTCTTCACTATACGCGAAGACTAGGGGGAATTTGTTCGCGGTACGTGAGAGAATCAAAAAGAGCCCGCGACTATTTTGGCCTTCGCGCCACGCGAAGACCCGGTCAGAGAGGTTCGCGACACGCGGGTAAGTGGGTTACGGCAAATTTAAACTTAGTTCTAATTATAAAGCCATTATGATCCTATTCTCGAATTACCTTCTTCCTTGTTGTCCCAGAGCTTCCCTAAGGCGATTCCAGAGCTTGTTTGACCTATTGTTCTTAGTTTTGAATGCTTGTAAGTATAAAGTTTAAATATTTAATGTTTTCGACAATCATGAGCGGCTAAACGCTTTTGTGATCCCTCCGGGTGAACGGTTTCTGCATGTATTCGTACGATTTTAGTTGATTATCAGTATTGGATTGAAGTTTGTGAACCTCTTAAGTTCTTTGAATTTAATTGTGTGTTTGATTTATGAACAATTGCATGCTTTCAATTTATCGCATCTATCATCATTTCATGGTTTTCTTGCATCGGGAATAATCTGATTTTGTGAATGAATTGATTATTGTGTAATTGGGTTAAACAGTTAAACAAGATTATGTCTATGTAATCTCTGATTTTATTTGAAACTGAAATTGTGCGTGTGTTTTGCAAAATCTGAAACCCGGAGCGGTCATTCTTCTCCATCTGTTTTCACAAATCAATTTAAGTGTTTTTGATAATTCCAAGTCTTCTAAGTAATAAAGTTTTAATCTTTAGTAGTAATTGAATCAGTTTAATTTAAATAGCATTCTCCACTAGTTCCATGTGGATTCGACAACCCTGTTTCCTATACTATAGTCTAAGTAACTAAGAAAGGGGGATGTACAACCGTGCATCCCATCGCATGGTCGTGCAAACCCTGTCTTGCTCCCAAGGCACAATACATTGTCCTCTGTACCCGTTTCGATTCGCGAGGCATTTGCACGACCGTGCAACCTAATGCACGATTGTGCAACGCTCATTTTGAGGCCTAATGATAAAGGGCTTGGGTTCTTGGTTTCACACACCTCAAGACCACACACGATCTATCCAGAGAGATCATTCTCGTAGTTTAGAGTAGTGGGTAGAGAGTAGAGGGGCTCCTCTTCCTTGTTCCGTAATAGGGGAGCCTACGAAACTAATCATTATGCTAGTTAGTATAGTCATTCATGTCTAAGCTTCTTGTATTGCTAGGGTGAAGATGATGTTTGGTGCATGTTAATGTTTGACGTACTAATTTAGTGGTATGTTTATGTATTTAATTATTCGCTCTTAAAACCACCATTTGGTGGTCTTTTATTATTGTCCAAATCCGTCTTTATATTTCTGAGTGTCTTGATTTTAAAGTGTAAGAGCGTAAAACCTTTTAATCAAACTTCCTTTAAAGCTTGTACTTCTTTATACAAGCTGAGATTGATAAGCCAAATCTTAGTCACTATTATGGTCGTTTGTCTTTATACGAACTTATTATGCAATCAAGAATTGGTGAACTAATGTTGGGAAAGGTACGTCTTTATACCCGGTCCCATTGTTACACCGCCTCCCGGTGAGCAAAATATAATCACCTATTTAACTATAATATAAAGCATTTAAATTCGATGTCTTAAACCAACCTGAAGATAACATTAAAAGGGTTGAGGGTAGCTGTTGTCCCTAGCGGGAGGCGCTACTATTTTAAATTAAAGATTTTAATTTGTTAATTATATGTCGTGAGGACGATGATCTAGAGGTGACCCGAGTCACAAGTTTGTAGTAGTCACACCACTGAATTAGTCAACTTAACGTTATCGCGTACCAAGTGGATTCGAAGCCCGAAGCAATACTCTTCGGGACCTGGTCATTTTAGAGATATTTAATTTTCTGCTATTTACTATTCTGTTCGTTACGTTTTTGTTACACACATCACACACGTTTTTACTTTTATGCTATTTACTTTACCGTCATTTAATTTTCGGTCATTTACTTATCTGCTTCACAAGCACACAAAACTCACTCACTAATTAATCTTACTAAACGATAACAAAAGTTGAGTATTGGAACTCGACCGTGTACATTGGTTCGATAGTTGGTTCTTACCTAAACTATATTACGATGCGATATGTATACTTGCCTTAAGTTAAAGTAATTATCATTTTATAAATTTAAAACCCAATCTCGTGAAACCATCTCAAAAATAAATTTACGAATTTTTACATATCACACGACATATCAGGCCTCAACCCGGGACTAAGGCGTATCGGATGTATGACCCAACAAAAGGACGAGTTCATGTGACCCGGGATGTCCAGTTTGATGAATCAAAGGGTTACAATTGGAGTGAATTCTTATCAAATAGTGACAAAGGTACCTCAAACAATATTGAATTCACTGTTGCAACTGAAGATGACACACCGACCCAATTCGTGAGTGAACCAGCTAGTGCTAATGAAGTGAGTATTCTGGTTAATCCGAGGAAGAATCAGGTCATGGGTGCAGTTCTGAACACACCCAAGAGTCTGGATTAGGCCCAAACACGGCTGGCTCAGAACCACCTGTTGCAAACGAAGAATAGCAGCCCCAGCTTCACCATTCAACTAGAACATCCATTCTTCCCAGCTAGTTTCAAGACTTTAAAGTAGAAAACGTACCCAGTCATGCCCAACAAGTAAACGGAAATGAGCTGCAATTGTTGTTATCTATTGATGATGAACCAGTCAGATTTCAATGGACGATGAGATGTTTTCAGTTAAAAAAAACGAGACTTGGAAGCTTGTAGATCCAAATCCTTATGTTAAACCCATTGGGTTAAAATGGGTGTTCAAAATCAAAGGAGATGCAAACGGGGTGATATCTAAGTATAAGGCAAGACTTTTAGCGAAGGGGTATGTTCAACGATTTGGGATCGACTACGAAGAAGTCTTTGCACCTGTTGCTCGCATAGAAACTGTACGACTTATATTAGCGTTAGCGGCTAACCAAAGGTGGGAAGTTCACCACTTGGATGTTAAGTCTGCCTTCCTTCATGGTGAACTAGAGGAGGACGTTTACGTTTACCAACCGGAAGGTTACTGGAACGAGATCAAGATCAACAAGTCTATAAGCTCATCAAGGTCTTATATGGTCTGCGTCAAGCACCTAGGGCGTGGAACATAAATCTTGACTCAACGTTAAAGAGACTGGCTTTCACAAGATGCAAGTAAGAACAAGTAGTCTACTGACAACTTTTAAACCAACGATTACTACTCGTTGGAACCTATGTGGACGACTTAATCGTTACTGGTTCATGTGTCCAAGACATCACTGTTTTCAAACGACAAATGGAGACTCAACTTGAGATGAGTGATCTCGGATTGTTACACTATTATTTGGGGATAGAAGTAACTCAAAATAACCAAGGTATCTCAATTAAACAAACCGGGTACGCCACCAAAGTGCTGAAACAGTTCGGGTTTTGGGAATTTTATTAAGGTCAATTTCCCATGGACCCGGGGTTGAAACTATCGAACCTAGATGATGGACCAGAAACTGATCCAACTGATTATAGGAAGATCATTGGAAGCTTACGATACCTAACCTACACTCGACCCGACTAAGTTACTTTGTGGGTTACGTGAGTCGTTTCATGCAAGATCCAGCAAAAACACATGTAGAGGCAATAAAACACATGCTTAGATACTTAAAAGGAAGCCAAGATCTCGACATTGTCTACCCAAGAGGTGGTGGAAAGAGACTATACGGATTCAGTGACAGTGGTCACTCGGTTGATCTAGATGACGGACGAAGTGTAACTGGAACCGTATTCTATTATGACGATGCACCAATAACATGGTGCTCACAAAATCAAAGCTCGGTTGCTCTCTCGTCATGTGAAGCTGAGTTTATGGCTGCAAATTCAGCCGCGTGCCAAGCCTTGTGGTTACGGGGGTTGCTGTCGGAATTAACGGGTGAAAAAGAACGGACAATTACACTCTACGTAGACAACACATACGCTATAGCCTTAACGAAGAACTCGGTTTTCCACGGGGGGAGGAAGCATATTCATAGGCGGCATCACTTCATTAGAGAGTGCATCGAGCAGGAAGAAATCAAAGTGGAGCATGTGAGTAGGGATCGTCAAAGGGCCGACATTCTTACCAAAGCGTTGCCAAGATTAAAGTTCATCGAGATGAAAGGACTCGTTGGTGTTACAAGATTATGGGGGTTATCGTTAGACTAATCTTGTAATGTAAGTTCGGGTGAAAAGGACCGACTTACTTACCCGAACTTACCAACTTTAGGGGTATTTTGAGTTAGTTTTTCCTCTAGTTTGATTCAAATAAGGATATTTATTTTGATTCAAATAAGGATATTTATTTTAATATGATATTGGGCTTATATAGAGCATTCATATTAGTTTCTGCATATTTGTTTGAGTGTGTTTTGCATATTTTAGGGATGGTTTAAAATGGTTGTGAGTGTAGAAAAGAGAAAATGTATAATTTTTTTGTATATTTGGGGAAAACACTTTTCACCCGCATAAGTTTTTTTAATAATTTTTAAAGCGGTTGTAAGTGGAGAAGAGAGAAAAGGTAATGATAAAGGTAGAAAAAAGTATTATTTAATTAAAAAAAGAGAAAATATAGTAATTTTTAGTATAATTATAGAGATGGGGATACGAAAACTGATGGGAATGCTCAACGATCTTTGTAAGCCAATTTATTTATTCATTCAATAAAACAAGTATTTGAGTCATATACGTTTCCTTGCACGTTAAGTTTTCTGTGCCAATATTATTAGTTTTAATGCGTATATAACACTAACAATAAATTTCATGGAAGGCGCCTTCCCCCATCCTCTATATGTAGTACACTAGCTTAGACCCCGTGTAATACACACGGGAAGAAAAATATCAATACATAAATTTCTTAAATTTTATTTATGTATTTTACATGTGTAAAAATGTATTACTATACATATATTAAGGATAGAAAATAAAATTCAAAATATGTAAAAAATAATATATAATTGAGTTTCGAAAATACATCAATTACTATTTAATATAATTTGATTTTCATTTACTATTTGATTGAAAATTAAAATTACATAATTAGGTTTCAAAGTTTTTATACAATATAGGATAATTTAAAATAAATGTGTTTTATTAGTATAATTATTATTTATTTAAATATATGGGTGCATTTAATAAGGAAAAAAGACGGGAAAAGAATGATGAGATTGAATATGGTGGCGACACGTGGCATACAAAACCTTTATTTATTATATAGTATAGATATAGATATAGGTGCATTTAATAACAGAGAGAGGCGAAAAAAAAATGATAAGATTGAATATGGTGGCGACACGTTATATACAAAAAAACCTTTATTTATTATATAGTATAGATAAAGGTACGCATATGTTTCTATTATTACTCATCTCTTCATCTATTAAATACGTTACCATCCATTATTCCAAACTACATGGATGCAATAATTTGTACCAAAAACTTGTATATGAGATTTTTCCTTAAGTTTTTTATATCTTGTTCTAGTAGCCAAAATCTTTAAAGAAAATGAAGAATAATCTCTCACCCAATTTCCATTTTTATATTTTAGCTACCAAACATGAAAACATTTGATAATTGACATAGAAGTCCATCTTTGTATAACATAGACACCAAATTGGTCATATCTTTCACTAGTCAACACAAATATTCTTCCTTATTTATTGATAATAAATAATAGATATCATTTCACCAATTATATCTTACGCTCCATTGATGACAGTTGGTATTAAAACAAAAATAAGTACAATATCTAAATTATTACATCTAATTCGACAAGTTCCCCTTTCCCCGGTGACACATAGTCACACACCAAACACACCCATTCTCATCTACAGATTTTGTTTGATTATGTTTTGGTTTCATTTTTTTTTTTTTTGAACGGCTGAGAATTTTTATAAAAAACCAAACACTAGCAAAGAGCTAGAGAGGCAAGGACAAAGTACAATAAAAGATATTATACATTAAAAAAGCATCAATTCGACCACTCTACGTTAATTTTTTCGATCTATTCTTGACTCAAAGGAAACTCGTAGCCTTAATATCCTCCAATATTTTGAGAATAAGCATCCTTTTGTTGTTGAAAACCATCTCGTTTCTTGCACGTCAAATTGACCAGATAGTAGATAAGATGACAGCGTTTATCGCCTTCTTTTTTAGTGTATCACCTCCGCCATACTCATGTATTTCTAGAAGATCTTTAAGATTAAAGGCGAAAATTGGGATTTTGCATCATTAAGAAATAACTGACCAAATAGTGTTTGCAACCTCACAATTTATAAAAAGATGCTCTGCCGACTCTACCTCTTCATCACATAATTTGCAAGTCCCAGAACCAATAACGATACCTCGTTTCATGAGAGCAAAGTACGTGGGGATTCTTTCCATTTCGGATCTCCACGCATGAACTTTTAGTTTAATTGGCACCCAATTGTTCCATTTGAAAGAACGCACTTCATGTTGGATAGGTACATGCATCAACCTTTCTTTAATGTAGCCCACAGAAAAATTCCCACTTGAATCCCCATCCCAACACCACTTGTCATTTAAATCCGAGAACTCGACTTGGGCTATGACCTCCTCGCAGCGGTTTAGATCATCTTGATGGAGTTGGAATGAGAAATCATTGCTCCATTTCCAATGCCACTCCATTCCAGTAGAATGACACTTACATCTCCCATTGATTTTACATCCCTTTTCAGCTTCCAACTCAAATAAAGTGGGGAATTGGATGTGAAGCGGGCTCGGACCGACCCATTTATCGAGCCAAAATCGGATGTCATTGCCTCTTCCAACCTTACCGACAATCAATCTCTCCAAATGTATATCACGATTAAGTAGAGTGGGACTGGTGTTACATATGTTTTTCCAGACGCAAGTTAGTTTTTCACGAGCCGGCATATAGGATCCATTTTCCTTTGTTTGATGAATTAAGCATATAACCTGTTTCCATACGGATCCATGGTCAGTTACAAACCGCCACTACCATTTTGTTAAAAGGCTAATGTCTATATCCGAGAGTGAACCCAATCCAAGACCACCCGAGGTTTTTGGTTGTATGACACGATCCCAAGCAACCCAATTTATTTTGTGACTGTTTTCGTGCCCACCCCCAAAGGAATCTTCATCAGAGACTTTCAAGGGAATCAATTACCCAATCGGAGCCTTGTAAAGGGAAAAGTAGTAAATTGGTAGACTATCCAGAACTGATTTGAGTAGGGTTAGCCGACCACCCAAAGATAGTGTTTTTGCCTTCCATATAGATAAACGAGATTCAAAGACATCAATGACGGGCTGCCAACTTTTGATTCGGTTCATATTAGCTCCTACCTGAAGACCCAAGTAAGTGAATGGAAGAGAGCCCGAATTACAATCATGAGTTCACTCATAGCAGATAGTTCTTCATTACCTACCCCAATGCCATACAAGGTGCTTTTTTCAAAATTTATCTTGAGACCGGATGCAAGGTAAAAACATCTCATGATTCGGATAATGTTGGAAGCATTCAAAGACGACCAATCACCCAAAATTAAAGCATCATCCGCGTATATGAGATGTGAGATATTGGGACCTCCATTCGAGCATTGGAAACCATGGAAACTACCAATCGAGACATCCTTCTTTAAAGAGGCAGTGAATGCTTCCATGGCTAAAATAAATAAAAATGGAGAAAGCGGGTCCCCTTGCCGAATACCCCGGGAACACTGGAATTCCGGAGTTAGGCTCCCGTTTACAAGGACTGAAGCGCGAGTAGAGGATAGACAGCCTTTAATCCAAGTTCTCCACTTAATCGAAAACTACATTTGGCCAAGAATGGAATCAAGAAATTCCCAATTTAGAGTGTCGAACGCCTTTTCAATGTCTAATTTGAATAGCATAATTTTCTGATTTTGTTTCCTCGCCCATGAGATTACTTCATTTATAATGAGGGGGCCGTCTTGGATGTTCCGGCTTGAGAGAAAAGCCGATTGTTCCTCGGACAACACTTCATTAATAACAACCTTTAACCGGTTAGACAAAACCTTGGCGATCACCTTGTAGATAACACCAATTAAACTTATTGGTCTATAGTCCGGAAGTCTAAGCGGGTCTTTTTTTTAGATGAGGGCGATAAATGATGAACTGCACCCTTTGCTAATGGTTCCAGTGTGATAAAAGTTCTGAAGGATCTACAGAAAGTCACACTGAAAGAGTTGCCAAAAAGATTTTATAAAGTGGAAATTAAACCCGTCCGGACAGGGGCACGGTCCCCACCACAGTCCCAAACAGCATTCTTGATTTCCTCGAGAGAGAAAGGGGTTGTAAGATAGAGTCCGTCTTGAGGAGGGAGAGTTTTAAGGTTTGAGCTGATGAAACCCGGTCGGTTGGCCAATGGTTCAGAGAATTTTTCAGACAAGAAATTGAAAACATTATGTTTTATAATCCCCGGATCCAAGCACCATTCGTTGTCGATCATGAGGCCGCTAATTCGGTTGTTGGATAGGTTGCTATTAAAAATTCCATGGAAGAAACGTGAGTTTTCGTCTCCATTAATGGCCCAGTTTATTCTCGCTTTTTGCTTCAAATCTTTTAGTTTTATTCCTTCGATCTCCAAAATATCCTTTTTTACTTTTGCTCGGGAATCAATCTCAGCATCAGAGAGATCAGCTGACTTGACCCTGAGATCCAAGACATCTAATTTTTCCTTCAATGCTTTTAGTTGCACATAATGTTGATCACAGTTTGCTTGCCTTCATTTTTTTAGCTCTACTTTGAAGGACTTTAATTTAGAGGCTAGCCTTTTATCTGGGGCCAGATTGATCAGCCAAGGAGATACCCAAGAGGATAGTTTCCTGAAATCCAGCTTTGTCAAACCACGAATTGAAGCATTTGATGGGTTTGGGCCCCAATTTTCCACTGGATTCGATATGAGCAAAAGGGGACAGTGGTCCGAAAGATGAAGTGGGAGAGCCGAAAGAACAGTAAGAGGCCATAGCTGCAAAAAATTCGGGCACACCAGAATCCTTTCAATTTTACTCAGTTTAGAACCATTTCCAGTGACATAGGTAAACTTTCTCCCCCCCATATTATATTCCATGAAGTCCCCATTGTAGATGAAATCATTGAATGCCTTGGTACTTGTGGGATTAAACTCCGAGTTACGTCTATCCTCTGGTGAGCGAACATCATTAAAGTCCCCCAATAAGATCTAAATACCACCCCTGCTTTGTTTTAAAGCCAAGATTTCCTCCCATAAACAACGCTTTCTCCCTGGGTCTTGAGGTGCGTAAACATTCAAAACATTTACAGTTTCCTCAACACCCAAAAACTTCCCAAAGACCAACAGGAAATTTGTAGACTGAACCGAGTTAATTTTTGAGAAGGCATTCGGATCCCAGATACGAATGAGCCCCCCCAGACCGGCCAGAAGAGTTAGCGGTAGTGAAATCAAAAGGTAACCTATCCCAAAATTTATTAACTTTTACTTTGCTAGAGTCAGCGAATTGAGTCTCTTGAATGGCAATGAAATTCACACGATTCATTTTGTTTACATGTTTAATAGCTTTTGACTTCAAGTTTTGTTTACATGTTTAATTTACATGTTCATATGAAATTCACACGATTCATTTTGGTTTCATTTTGTAAATAGCTTTTGACTTCAAGTTTTGTTTACATGTTTAATTTACATGTTCATATGAGGGGGTGTCTACTAATCATTTGGAGGTGTAAAAAACAAAATGTGGTTGCTCGCTCAAGCGCATTAAATGAGCTATCAACCAACACAACTGATCAAATTGTATCACGACAATAAAGTAACACCTAATACATGCCATGACCCATGAGTTTAACACGATCGAACCAAACATGTTGAGATGCTGAAAAGAATTATGGAAATGATCAGATTCGGTCCAAGGATCCATCATCAAAGTAGTTGCAACTTGCAAGCCAATTGTTCGTAAAACCTTTTTAGCAAGTTGGGGACACATGCATGATATCCATGCACCAATATAGGGTTGGATGGGGGTTGAAATTTTGATGAGCGTTGAGATATTCTCTCCACGATATTAGGGATTGTATAGTTGTAGACTGTCTTTAGGATATGTACATTAATAATGTTCAACTTTATTTTTTTTTCATTTAATTATTACTATAAACAATGTTAATATAATTTTTTTGATAAAATCATTTTGGTAGGTGTATGCAAGAATAGACTTTGAAACTTTGGACGACTTTCAACCTGTTATCATTTTAGCTAAACGATTTAATTTAACTAATTTAAGTTGAAAACACAACATAAATATCAACTTATAATAAATTAGAGAAAATCATAAGAATATGCAGGTTGACTACAAAAATTAACAAAATAAGCATTGACTTTTATGGAGGAGACGGATTAGCGTCTAGGCTATGAATTGAAGGAGGAGACGGTGTGTGGGCTGTGAATGATCCGTATTATCGTCGTTCACAGCCAGATTATAGGTGTGTGGGCTGTGAAGGAGTCGGATTTATGGAGTGTGGGCCGTGAAGGAGCCAGATTGGCGTGTAGGATGTAATGGTGCCGGATTATCAGCGTGTGGGCTGTGAAGGTGTCGAGTTATGGGTGTGTAGGCTGTGAAGGCGTCAAATTAAGGGTGTGTAGGCTGTGAACGAGTTGCCCCTGCTTATTTTGTCCTCCTCTGCGTGGTTGTTTTAGATTACCTCTTTGAAAAAAAATGTCAAAAGTCAATAACTATTTGAGTAAAAATTATGGTTAACAGGCCTATTTTTATGATTTTCCAACAGTAGAAATAGCCACTCTCTATATTTGGAGGATTGAAAAGTATAACAAGATTCATATACATAAAAACTCGAACAACTTCAGTCGTGTACATGGCCGTTCTAGTTTTTGCCGTAACAATGTTTTAATTATTGGTAAAAGAAGCGAAAAAACAGATGCATCTAATCAGGAAAATACAACTATGAAACAAGGTTATTTGGGAACATAAAACATGAAATTATGGATGGCATGTGGAAGCATGTTTTTGAGTTGGTTGATGAAAAACGCCATAAATTTGGTAGGTTGCAGACCCCCATTTCCTGGAGGGTTCAGACATGTTTTTCAGCTACTCATTCATTCTCCAATTTTAAGCACAGTCAGGGTCCAGCAATTTTACAACCAGACAAGCAAGTGACCCTTAAATTAATATTCCGAATGGTATTACTAATTTCTGTTAACAAGTGAATACTAAAAATGATAATTACAAAAGTATATGAAATTAGAGTAGGAGTCCGTCGGGTCTTTTATTTTTCTTTGAGTCATTATATTAAGTCGATATGATGCTTGTGGGTTGGTTTCAAGATTATTTTGCACGTTTGGATTTCAATTTCCCATACTCAATCTTCATTCGGAGGACGATAGTCCGACTTTCGATTGATTCTTGTACAAAGCAGCCCGCTTTTATCCGTGGAGCACGATCGCGAATGAAATGCTATACGATCGTCTTTCCAACTAAGTTTTAATTTTTGTATTTTATTCTCGTTTTGCGTCGCTCTTCCTATTGATGACAATGTCGAGTTTAAGTGTGCGGATGGGAGGCCTAGTCCAGGTCTAGTTTGATTCTTTTGTTTTGAGTGATTTTTGAATCATATAAAAATCATAAAAATTTAAAAAAATTTCAAAAATGTCATTGGATTAGAGTTTTGCAACTAAATGAAAAAAGATAGTACAATCGGTAATTTGCGTGTGGAATTTAATTGAATAATAATGATGATCAAACATGTCTAATCTGTAATGTTTTCGTAGACCCAACCGATTTAAGAGCTTAAACATCCTGATATTGTATCTAGCTTAAATGAATAATTAATTCAGGATGTCTTGTGAGTTCTCATCTTAGGGGTGTTGGTAAGGTCGAAACTGTCAATATAGGGTGATATGTACCTTTATAAACAAGAATTTATAGGTTTTTAAAATTTTGGCACACTACTTTCTTTTTATGAAAATAAATCCGAAAGTTGGTGGCGCCCACATCGCATAATCCATTTTGCATAAGCTTAATTAATTAAATTGAAAGCTTGAGTTCAGCCTACGTGTTACCCTCCGGGATAGTGACTTGGTTGATACACCCATGGGCAGTACTTAAGTGATCAATATTGGATGGCTAAGTTAGGTTTATGTGTTTACCTTCGAGATGGCGACTTGAAGTATACACCCCTATTCTGAAGCTTATGTACTTCACTCCTTAAAAACTACAGCCTACGGGTCATATATCGGGTTCCAGCTTGATTGAAACACCACGTGTTAGGTTTATTCATAATATGTTAATAAAAGCTAAATCATTCATTCATCGATCCATAATTCATCTGATTTTTAAAACATATAAATTCGTGTTTATAATGGTGGGAAATCTATACGGTTTAACCCGGGCCTACACATGACCTTGAGATGGGATTAGGCTGAGTCGTAACTTTCTAAGTTTGAGACCCATATATAAAACTACCGCTAGGTAATGTATAATATAATAGATCACATAACTGGGGGCTCGAGAGTCGGTGGTTGGGTTTAATCAGACAGATTACCGATTGTTACAGTTAGCGTGTTATGAAAATCTGTGCTATGAAAAATGAAAGTATAAAAGCAAGTTTTTTGATTATGATTCCATTGTATTATTCTTTTTCGGGACGAAAAAGGTCAAGTATGGGGATGTGATGTAAGGTCAAATATCTCGTGTATAAGAGTCGGTTTTTATGTGTTTTAATATTTTAATTGTGTTTATCGAGTCGGTTTTACGTGTGTCTTGGATTTTGGTGTGATACAAGGTAATTGTGCTAAAGAGCGGGATCTTACGAGATATATATAAGAAGGTACAAATCCCGAGAAGTCAAATAAAATCAAAGTCAAAGCTAAAAGTCAAAATGTTGGAATTTTAGGTCTTCACTGTACGCGAAGACCAGGGGGAATTTGTTCGCGGTACGCGAGAGAATCAAAAAGAGCCCGCGACTATTTTGGCCTTCGCGCCACGCGAAGCCCTGGTCAGAGAGGTTCGTGACACGCGAGTAAGTGGGTTACGGCAAATTTAAACCTAGTTCTAATTATAAAGCCATTATGATCCTATTCTCGAATTACCTTCTTCCTTATCGTCTTGTTTGGCCGGTTGTTCTTAGTTTTGAATGCTTGTAAGTATAAAGTTTAAATCTTTAATGTTTTCGAAGATCATGAGCGGCTAAACGCTTTTGTGATCCCTCCGGGTGAACGGTTTCTGCATGTATTCGTACGATTTTAGTTGATTATCAATTTATCGCATGATTTCGGCATGTATTCAATTGTATGTTTGATTTATGAACAATTGAATGATTTCAATTTATCGCATCTATCATCGTTTCTTGGTTTTCTTGCATCGGGAATAATCTGATTTTGTGAATGAATTGATTATTGTGTAATTGGGTTAAACAGGTAAACAAGATTATGTCTATGTAATCTCTGATCTTATTTGAAACTGAAATTGTGCGTGTGTTTTGCTAAATCTGAAACCCAGAGCGGTCATTCTTCTCCATCTGTTTTCACAAATCAATTTAAGTGTTTTTGATAATTCCAAGTTTTCACAAATCAAATTAAAGTTTTAATCTTTAGTAGTAATTGAATCAGTTTAATTTAAATAGCATTCTCCACTAGTCCCATGTGGATTCGACAACCCTGTTTCCTATACTATAGTCTAAATGAAGTAGTTTTTATTATTGTTTTTTTAGCCTTGACACCGCGATCAACCGCTCCATACACCCCACAACAAAAGGGGTGGTGGAGAGAAGGAATCGAACTATCTTGGGTGCAACGAGGAGTATGCTAAAAGCCATGAGATTGCCTCAAAACTTTTAGGGAGAATCCGTTCACCACTCGGTGTATTTGCTAAATCGGTCCCCGACTAAAGCAAATCACTACGAAATCCCGTACGAGAAACTAAAGAAGAGACCACCTAACCTCACTGACGTTTGGGTGTTCAGATGTTTAGGCCATTTGAAAAACCTTAACACACGAGCAAAAGAAGTTAGATGATAGAAGTTCATGGTGCATTTGGGGTCTTAATGTGCCATCATTTATACATGTTTTGTATGTATAATAATCCCCATATTATGGTACTAATTGAACAATAACCCAGCAACTGATACTTAAAACATTTATATTTTGTATTTGCAGGTTATTCGGTCTTGAAAATATAAATCAAGGTAATTCCTAAAAAAAACCCCAATAAATCAAGCTTCTAGAAGACTAATTCTCGAGCCTTGTTCCCCAAGAAGTCAAATTTGGTCAACGAAAGTCTACGAGATGCTAAACGAAAAAGCAGGAGAGCAGAAAGGGGGATGCACGACCGATCGCACGGTCGTGCAAACCCTTTCTTGCTCCCAAGGCACAATAAATTGTCCTCTGTACCCGTTTTGATTCACGAGGCCATTGCACAACCGTGCAACCCAATGCACGGTTGTGCAACGCTCATTTTGAGGCCTAATGATAAAGGGCTTGGGTTCTTGGTTTCACACACCTCAAGACCACACACCATCTATCCAGAGAGATCATTCTCGTAGTTTAGAGTAGTGGGTAGAGAGGGGCTCCTCCTCCTTGTTCCGCAATAGGGGATCCTACGAAACTAATCATTATGCTAGTTAGTATGGTCATTCGTGTCTAAGCTTCTTGTATTGCTAGGGTGAAGATGATGTTTGGTGCATGTTAATGTTTGACGTATTAATTTAGTGGTATGTTTATGTATTTAATTATTCGCTCTTAAAACCACCATTTGGTGGGCTTTTATTATTGTCTAAATCCGTCTTTATATTTGTGAGTGTCTTGATTTTAAAGTGTAAGAGCATAAAACCTTTTAATTAAACTTCCTTTAAATCTTGTACTTCTTTATACAAGCTGAGATTGATAAGCTAAAGCTTAGTCACTATTATGGTCGTTCGTCTTTATACGAACTTATTATGCAACCAAGAGTTGGTGAACTAATGTTGGGAAAGGTACGTCTTTATACCCGGTCCCGTTGTTACACCGTCTCCCGGTGAGCAAAATATAATCACCTATTTAACTATAATATAAAGCATTTAAATTCGATGTCTTAAACCAACCTGGAGATAACAATAAAAGGGTTGAGGGTAGTTGTTGTCCCTAGCGGGAGGCGCTACTATTTTAAATTAAAGATTTTAATTTGTTAATTAAATGTCGCGAGGACGATGATCTAGAGGTGACCCGGGTCACAAGTTTGTAGTAGTCATACTACTGAAATAGTCAACTTAACGTTATCGCGTACCAAGCGGATTCGAAGCCCGAAGCAATACTCTTCGTGACCTGATCATTTTAGAGATATTTAATTTTCTGCTATTTGCTATTCTGTTCGTTACATTTTTGTTACACGCATCACACACGTTTTTACTTTTATACTATTTACTTTACCATCACTTACTTTTCTGTCATTTACTTATCTGCTTCACAAGCACACAAAACTCACTCACTAATTAATCTGACTAAACGATAACAAAAGTTGAGTATTGAAACTCGACCGTGTACATTGGTTCGATAATTGTTTCTTACCTAAACTATATTATGATGCGATATGTACACTTGCCTTAAGTTAAAGTAATTATCATTTTATACATTTAAAACCCGATCTCGTGAAACCATCTCAAAATAAATTTACAAATTTTTACATATCACACGACATATCAGGCCTCAACCAGGGACTAAGGCGTATCGGATGTATGACCCGACAAAAGGACGAGTTCATGTGACCCGGGATGTCAAGTTTGATGAATCAAAGGGTTACAATTGGAGTGAATTCTTATCAAATAGTGACAAAGGTACCTCAAACAGTATTGAATTCATTGTTGCAACCGTAGATGACACCCCGACCCAATTCGTGAGTGAACCAGCTAGTGCCAATGAAGTGAGTATTCTAGTCAATCCGAGGAAGAATCAGATCATGGTTCCAGTTCTGAACACACCCAAGAGTCTGGATTAGGCCCAAACACGGCTGGCTCAGAACCACCAGCTGCAAACGAAGAATAGCAGCCCCAGCTTCACCGTTTAACTAGAACATCCATTCTTCCCAGCTAGTTTCAAGACTTTAAAGTAGAAAACGTACCAAGTCATGCCCAACAAGTAAATGGAAATGAGCTGAAATTGTTGTTATCTATTGATGATGAACCAGTCAGATTTCAATGGATGATGAGATGTTTTCAGTTAAAAAAAACGAGACTTGGAAGCTTGTAGATCCAAATCCTTATGTTAAACCCATTGGGTTAAAATGGGTGTTCAAAATCAAAAGAGATGCAAACGGGGTGATATCTAAGTATAAGGCAAGACTTTTAGCGAAGGGGTATGTTCAACGATTTGGGATCGACTACGAAGAAGTCTTTGCACCTGTTGCTCGCATAGAAACTGTACGACTTATATTAGCGTTAGCGGCTAAGCAAAGGTGGGAAGTTCACCACTTGGATGTTAAGTCTGCCTTCCTTCATGGTGAACTAGAGGAGGACGTTTACGTTTACCAACCAGAAGGGTACGTGAAACGAGATCAAGATCAACAAGTCTATAAGCTCATAAATGTCTTATATGGTCTGCCTCAAGTACCTAGGGTGTGGAACATAAATCTTGACTCAACGTTAAAGAGACTGGCTTTCACAAGATGCAAGCAAGAACACGTAGTCTACTGACAACTTTTAAACCAACGATTACTACTCGTTGGAACCTATGTGGACGACTTAATCGTTACTGGTTCATGTGTCCAAGACATCACTGTTTTCAAACGACAAATGGAGACTCAATTTGAGATGAGTGATCTCGGGTTTTACACTATTATTTGGGGATAGAAGTGACTCAAAATAACCAAGGTATCTCAATTAAACAAACCGAGTACGCCACCAAAGTGCTGAAACAGTTCGGGTTATTCAAGTCAATTTCCCATGGACCCGGGGTTGAAACTATCGAAGCTAGATGATGTACCGGAAACTGATCCAACTGAGTATAGGAAGATCGTTGGAAGCTTACGATACCTAACCTACACTCGACGCGACTAAGTTACTTTATAGGTTTCGTGAGTCGTTTCATGCAAGATCCAGCAAAAACACATGTAGAGGCAATAAAACACATGCTTAGATACTTAAAAGGAAGTCAAGATCTCAGCATTGTCTACCCAAGAGGTGGTGGAAAGACACTATGTGGATTCAGTGACTGTGGTCACTCGGTTAATCTAGATGGCGGACGAAGTACAACCGGAACCGTATTCTATTATGACGATGCACCAATCACATGGTGCTCACAAAAGCAAAGCTCGGTTGCTCTCTCGTCATGTGAAGCTGAGTTTATGGCTGCAAATTCAGCCGCGTGCCAAGCCTTGTGGTTACGGGGGTTGCTGTCGGAATTAACGGGTGAAAAAGAATGGACAATTACACTCTACGTAGACAACACATACGCTATAGCCTTAACGAAGAACCTGGTTTTCCATGGGGGGAGCAAGCATATTCATAGGCGGCATCACTTCATAAGAGAGTGCATCGAGCGGGAAGAAATCAAAGTGGAGCATATGAGTAGGGATCGTCAAAGGTTCGACATTCTTACCAAAGCGTTGCCAAGATTAAAGTTCATCGAGATGAAAGGACTCGTTGGTGTTAAAAGATTATGGGGTGATCGTTAGACTAATCTTGTAATGTAAGTTCGGGTGAAAATGACCGACTTACTTACCCGAACTTACAAACTCTAGGGGTATTTTGAGTTAGTTTTTCCTATAGTTCTATTCAAATAAGGATTTTTATTTTAATATGATACTAGGCTTATATAGAGCATTCATATTAGTTTATGCATATTTGTGTGAGTGTGTTTTGCATATTTTAGGGAGTGGTTTAAAATCGTTGTGAGTGTAGAAGAGAGAAAATGTATAATTTTTTTGTATATTTGGGGAAAAAACTTTTCACCCGCATAATTTTTTTTAATAATTTTTAAAGCGGTTGTAAGTGGAGAAGAGAGAAAAGGTAATGATAAAGGTATAAAAAAGTATTATTTAATTAAAAAAAAGAGAAAATATAGTAATTTTTAGTGTAATTATAGAGATGAGGATACGAAAACTGATGGGAATGCTCAACGATCTTTGCAAGCCAATTTATTTATTCATTCAATAAAACAAGTATTTGAGTCATATACGTTTCCTTGCACGTTAAGTTTCCTGTGCCAATATTATTAGTTTTAATGCGTATATAACACTAACAATAAATTTCGTGGAAGGCGCATGCCCCCATTCTATATATATAGTATACTAGCTTAGACCCTGTGTAATACACACGGAAAAAAAAATATCAATACATAAATTTCTCGAATTTTATTTATGTATTTTACATGTGTAAAAATGTATTACTATACATATATTAATGATAGAAAATAAAATTCAAAATATGTAAAAAATAATATATAATTGAGTTTGGAAAATACGTCAATTACTATTTAATATAATTTGACTTTCATTTACTATTTGATTGAAAATTAAAATTACATAATTAGGTTTTAAAGTTTTTTTTATAATAAAGGATAATTTAAAATAAGTGTGTTTTATTAGTATAATTATTATTTATTAAAATATATGGGTGTTTTTAATAAGAAAGAGAGACGGAAAATAATGATGAGATTGAATATGGTGGCGACACGTGGCATACAAAACTTTTATTTATTATATAACTAGTTTAGATCCCGTGTATACACACGGGGTGAAAAATATTAATAAATAAAATTTTTAAATCTATACAAGTGTAAAAATGTATCATATTATAAGGATAGAAAATAAAACTCAAAATATGTAAAAAGTAATATATAATTGGATTTCGAAAATACATTAATTAGTACTATTTGATGTAATTTGATGTTCATTTATTATTTAATTGAAAATAAAAGTTACATAATTAGATTTGAAAGTTTCATAAAGGATAATTTAAAATAAATGTGTTTTATTAGTATAATTAGTAGTTTCTTTAAATATATATTTTTATATAAAGATGGAAGTGCATTTAATAAGAGAGAGAGGCGGGAAAAAAATGATGAGAATGAATGTGCAGATGACATGTGGCATGGAAAAATCTTTATTTATTATATAGTATAGATATAGATATAGATATAGATATGGTGCATTTAATAACAGAGAGATGCGAAAAAAAAATGATAAGATTGAATATGGTGACGACACGTTATATACAAAAAACCTTTATTTATTATATAGTATAGATAAAGGTACGCATATGTTTCTATTATTACTCATCTCTTCATCTATTAAATACGTTACCATCCATTATTCCAAACTACATGGATGCAATAATTTGTACCAAAAACTTGTATATGAGATTTTTCCTTAAGTTTTTTATATCTTGTTCTAGTAGCCTAAATCTTTAAAGAAAATGAAGAATAATCTCTCACCCAATTTCCATTTTTATATTTTAGCTACCAAACATGAAAACATTTGATAATTGACATAGAAGTCCATCTTTGTATAACATAGACACCAAATTGGTCATATCTTTCACTAGTCAACACAAATATTCTTCCTTATTTATTGATAATAAATAATAGATATCATTTCACCAATTATATCTTACGCTCCATTGATGACAGTTGGTATTAAAACAAAAATAAGTACAATATCTAAATTATTACATCTAATTCGACAAGTTCCCCTTTCCCCGGTGACACATAGTCACACACCAAACACACCCATTCTCATCTACAGATTTTGTTTGATTATGTTTTGGTTTCATTTTGTAAATAGCTTTTGACTTCTAGTTTTGTTTACATGTTTAATTTACATGTTCATATGAGGGGGTGTCTTCTAATCATTTGGAGGAGTAAAAAACAAAATGTGGTTGCTCGCTCAAGCGCATTAAATGAGCTATCAACCAACACAACTAATCAAACTGTATCACGACAATAAAGTAACACCTAATACATACCATGACCCATGAGTTTAACACGATCGAACCAAACATGTTGAGATGCTGAAAAGAATTATGGAAATGATCAGATTCGGTCCAAGGATCCATCATCAAAGCAGTTGCAACTTGCAAGCCAATTGTTCGTAAAACCTTTTTAGCAAGTTGGGGACACATGCATGATATCCATGCACCAATTTAGGGTTGGATGGGGGTTGAAATTTTGATGAGCGTTGAGATATTCTCTCCACGATATTAGGGATTGTATAGTTGTAGACTGTCTTTAGGATATGTACATTAATAATGTTCAACTTAATTTTTTTCTTTCATTTAATTATTACTATAAACAATGTTAATATAAATTTTTTAATAAAACCATTTTGGTAGGTGTATGCAAGAATAGACTTTGAAACTTTAGACTGGGCTGTGAAGGAGCCGGATTATAGGTGTGTGGGCTGTGAAGGAGTCGGATTTATGGAGTGTGGGCCGTGAAGGAGCCAGATTGGCGTGTAGGATGTAATGGTGCCGGATTATCAGCGTGTGGGCTGTGAAGGTGTCGAGTTATGGGTGTGTGGGCTGTGAAGGCGTCAAGTTAAGGGTGTGTAGGCTGTGAACGAGTTGCCCCTGCTTATTTTGTCCTCCTCTGCGTGGTTGTTTTAGATTGCCTCTTTGAAAAAAAATGTCAAAGTCAATAACTATTTGAGTAAAAATTATGGTTAACAGGCCTATTTTTATGATTTTCCAACAGCAGAAATAGCCACTCTCTATATTTGGAGGATTGAAAAGTATAACAAGATTCATATACATAAAAACTCGAACAACTTCAGTCGTGTACATGGCCGTTCTAGTTTGGTCGTAACAATGTTTTAATTATTGTTAAAAGAAGTGAAAAAACAGATGCATCTAATCAGGAAAATGCAACTATGAAACATTTGGGAACATAAAACATGAAATTATGGATGGCATGTGGAAGCATGTTTTTGAGTTGGTTGATGAAAAACGCCATAAATTTGGTAGGTTGCAGACCCCCATTTCCTGGAGGGTTCAGACATGTTTTTCACCTACTCATTCATTCTCCAATTTTAAGCACAGTCAGGGTCCAGCAATTTTACAACCAGACAAGCAAGTGACCCTTAAATTAATATTCCAAATGGTATTACTAATTTCTGTTAACAAGTGAATACTAAAAATGATAATTACAAAAGTATATGAAATTAGAGTAGGAGTAGCATGTTGGATATTTTAGTGTAATTGAATTAACTTGTATAGTGTAAATCATAACAATCATCAAATAATTCAGGAGGTGCGGAGTGCACACTTGTTTGGGTTTGTTAAAATTTAAAAACCTAATTGACACTTAGCCCCTAAGCAATGGGGGTTCCTAGGAGGGCATCGCCTGGCGGGGCCTGAGTTGTTTTTGTGTTCGAGAGGGAGTTGTTGGAATTATTTGACCCTGACCCGACCACAAAACAGTTTTGTAACCGCTTTTGATAGTATGATAACCGATATTTGGTTTTTTTATAACCGCTGATTGGCGGTTTTTAACCGCTTTTGTTCATTTTATAACCGCTATTTGGCGGTTAATTTACCGTCATGTTGAAATCTTTAAATAGTAGTAACTGACCCTCGCCCTATAAGGTTTTTCTGTATTCAGTATCATTTGGTCAGATCCCTCAATATTCAGGTTCACGAAATTCTCTACAAAAACATACTTCGATCCTGTCTCAAACCTAAGTTTTATCCGATCATTAAATTCAGGAGAACCTCTGAATTGTTTTGATCTGAAAGTTAAATCACGACTATTAGATCATCCAGGTTTATTCTTAAAATCCTCTACAAAGATCAAAACAATTTCTGTTGCATGACAAGCACGTTTGACAAATTGGAGAAATTCGAAGGGTAGGATTTTCGTAGATGGTAGAAGAAGATGCACTTCCTTCTTACCACCCTAAAAGTTGTCTACGTGTTTACCACCCTCATGCTAGAGATTGTGGAAGATGGAAATCTAGAACAAATCAGGAAGCGGTCAAAGTGGGAGAACGACAACTACACCTGTATTGGCTGCATCTTGAACGGTATGTGCGACTCTTTATTTGATGTTTATCAAAACGTAGAATTTGCAAAGGTTTTGTGGGATACTTTTTGAAGCCAAGTATATGGCAGAAGATTCATCCAGTAATAAATTTCAGGTGATTAATCTCAACAATTACAAGATGGTCGATTCCATGCCTGTGATGGAATAATATAACAATTTATTGAGGAATTTTGGACAATTTGCACATCATGATGTGAAGATGGATGAATCCATCTCGGTATCTAGTATCATAGATAAACTGCCTATATAATGGAAAGATTTTAAGCATAATCTGAAACACTAGAAAGATGAATTGACCATGGTTCAACTTGGAAGTCATTTTTGAATTGCGGAGTCTCTGAGGACTCAAGAAAAGGTGTGGGTCAATGATGATAAAAAGGTGGTTGGATCTTCTGTGAACATGGTTAAAGAAGCTGGACCTTCCAAGAACTCTTACAAGCTCAAAGGAAACAAAAGGAAGTTTCAATGAAACAACAATTTCAACAAGTTTAAGATACAAACAAGAAGCCTAAATTGACATGTTGAAAGTGTCAAAAAATTGGTCACTTCGAGAAAGATTGTCATGTTGCTAAGAACAAGCAACACGGATGATAATATTTTTGGTGGGTTGATTCGGGAGCAACAAGTCATGTTTGTAAGGATCTTTGATGGTCTCAAGACTTTCCACCAATTGAAGATGGATCTAATGTGAAGATGAGCAATGTTGCAACCGAAACAATTGAAGGACTACACAAAGTGAAGCTTTTTTTTACTTCTAGAAAATGTTTATCTTTAGACGGTGTTTTGTATGTTCTCGAGATTTGAAAAAATCTCTTGTCTTGTATTGTGTTGAACCATTGTGTTTACAAACAAGTGTTAGAAAGTGACAAGTATATATCTTGTCAAGACTGGTAGTTTTGTTGGATTTGGTTGTGTTTGTAATGGTATGTTTAAGTTGAATCTTGATGTTTCCTTTGGTAATGAATTTGTTTGCATGGCCTCTACAAGTTCTAGTAGTAATTTGAATAAAACATAATTATGACATGCAATACTAGGACATGTTCATTATAAAATATTAAAGATATGTAAAAAATGAGTATGATTCCTGCTTTTGAAATTAATAATGTAAAATTTGCTTAACTAAGATAACACACCTTTTAAATATGTTGTATGGGAATCTAAGGTGTTAGAACTAATACATAGCGACTTATGTTATTTTAATGCAACTCCATCTATACGAAATAAATAATATATAGTCACTTTTATAGATAATATCTCTAGATTTTGCTATGTATATTTTTGTACTCTAAGGATGAAGCTTTAGAGAAGTTTAAAACATACAAAACTGAGGTGGAGTTGCAAAGGAATGACTTAATTAAATCATTACACACATATGGGGGAGGTGAATATTATGATCAGAGTTATTTCTAGTCGATGGGTATTATGCATCAAACCACTGCTCCTTATTCACCACAACAAAATGGTGTATTTGAGAGAAAGAATATGTCTTTAAAAGAAATGGGTAATTTCATGTTATCCGATTCTTAGCTAAGTGAAGGGTTTTGGGGTGAGGCTATGCTAACAACCTGTTATTTGTTGAATATGGTTTCTAACAAAAGGAATAGGATAACCCCTTATGAGCTTTGGTATGATAAGCCTCCAAACTTAAATTACTTAAAAGTACAAGGACACGGTGAGGGATACACACATATGGGTGCTTTATAAGGCCTTGGATATCGATGGATGGAGAAGACTTACACATCCTCAAGGAGGGAGGTGGTCTGGTCGCAACTAGGGTTTTTGAAAGCATGCTGTTAATACTATGGTTTGGTGAGATGTAGTATGTGTCAGCATCTATGGTTTTGAAAGCAGATTGTTTCTGCTGGAGTTTGGTGCAACTAGACATGTGTTGGCGGCTTGGGTCGCGGATGTCAAGTTGTTTCTAGTAGGGTTTTGGAGAGCTGTTATTGGTGGTTGTTGTGAGTGCCAATAGTGGCTAGGTTTTCCAACGGTTATTGTGAGCGGCGTCAAATTGTACACCACATCTAGGTTTAGAAGTGCAGGCCATGTATTAGTAAGATGTGGCCAATGGTGTCAGCTAGGGTTTAGTACTTTTTTTTATCCGCAGATCCATACACTCTATACTCTTAAAATCACCACACCTGCACTCTATAGGATTTGAACCCATAACCATTTGGTTAGGAAATATACCACTTTACCACTAGTATGTCTCCTTAGATACATGAGGCTTTGTAGTTACTTGGCTTTAATACGAAATTAAAGTGTCACACCCCCACCGATGGCGGAATTTAAGCGAGGGGTGACGAATTGAAATCATCACAATGATTAAAAAAAATACTATTAAATTAACCGAATAATTGCATTACATTGTTTTAAAAACACACAACCAAACAAAATAGATAAACAAATAGTCTTTATTAAACTTTATAAATAGCTAAATCTCCTAGAGCCAAGTCTCGAAGTCCCAACGTAATTGTAACAGCAACCTAGTTATTAGTACCTGAAAAACATGCAAAAATATGTCAGCTATAAAGCCGGTGAGAACATAGGTTTAAGTAATTACATAGTATAGATAATGAATATTTTTTCAATTCATAAACAAGATTCAATAACAAGTAAACAAACTTTTATACATCGATTCAACCAAACCTAATGACAAGATTGGGTTCCCATAGAATTGATATAGCATGAATAACAAGTTTTGCAGTTTCTGTATATCTAGTCTCAAGTTGGTATCGTATCTCGTCAACTCAAGAACTAGATCGGCATGTCAGGCCCATAGATCTATGACTTACTCCCGTTGGCTTATCCCAAGTTAATGGTTGTAGAGTGTGTATAAAACCGTTTAAGTTTACAAGTATGGAAAGTTGTTATTGAAAATACAGAAGTAGTATTTGAGTTTGATATAGTTTGAACAACCTTTGATAAATGAGCATGTTTTCCACCCCAAAGATAAAAAGTAAAAGGGGCTATGTATCTCACCTTGCAAATGAAAGGGTTGAACTTGAACTTGTAGTAACTTGGATCGAATGCCTTAACGACTCCCTAAGTTAAGTTTGTTACGTTAGAAACAAGTTAAGGATAGTCGAGGGGTTGACAATGTAATTAGTTGAAAGTGGTTGTTGTACACTAGAGTGGTTATCATTCCAGAGTAGTACCTCCAACATAAAAGTTCCCTGGAAAGAGTTAGTTGGATCGGAACCCCGTCTTTTCCTAGCCAGAACTTTAATGTTTGTCAGATAACTACATACTGGTTTGAAAGTTACCCTATTTGTATACTTGACCAAGTTTAGGGTTTGTTTGGTAAGTTTGGAAAGTATAAGGGCTAAAGTGAAAATATAAGTTTAGTAAAGATAGAAATGAAATAAGTTAATTATTAGAGGGGTTTAATTTGAAGATAAGGAGTTTTAGTAAAAACATGATTTTTGAAATTGAAAGGAACAAGAAATATCAAAACCAAGTTTTTAAATAAAAGTTTGAACAAGTTTAATTAAAATAGGGCATTTGATCTTCGATAGCTCTATGATTATAATATAAACATGCTAGGGAATCATAGATCTAGCTAGTTATGAGGAATTTTTGAAAAGAAAAGTATGAACAAGAAAGAACATAAGAAGAACTTACTTAGAATGGAAGGATTTAAGCTAGAATCTTCCAAAAGATGAGAAGAACAACCTTTAGTTGCTAGAGAGCCCTAGAGGATTGTTGAGGTGTGAAGAATGAATGAGGTTTAAGGCTCTATTTATAGGGTGGGTTTGAGAGGAAAAAGGGGAAAAGTTGGTTAGGTTTTTTTGATTAGGATAACAAAGGTGATAAACATAGGTTTATAAATCTTAGATTTTTTTATAAAACTTTTGAATAATGGATATAGGGGTTAGTTCATGAAATTTTGAGGATATGGATGATAGGATTGAGTTCAAAATTAGTTAGTTAATGGATGGAATGGATTAGGATATGATTTAAGAATAAAAATAATGGTTTTAATTCATTTTGGATAAGTTTAAAGGAATTAATTGATTTTATTAATTTAAATAATAAATAATAATATATAAACTTAAAATTTCAAAAATTATATTAATAATAATGATATGTGATTGAATTTATAAAAATTAACCAGATTTCGAAGACGTTACAAAAGGAACCCTGAAATTTACGTATGTGTAACTTTTACCCTTGAAATTATATTTTAGTCAAACGAAGTTATAAACTTGAACTGTTTTTATTAGGTTAGAGTCTAAGGCATCCAAAGATACTATAAGTAGCAAGATTAAGAATGAATACTAGAATCAGATATAGAATCAAAATATAATGCGCAAGCCGTTCTATGCGCAATAGAATACTCGCTTTACACTAGACTTGGAAATTTGAAATGAAATGATATCACAAGTGATATGAAGCATAAAAATGTTCATTGTATAATAAATTAATCAAGGTTACAAGGTAGGATTATAGGATCAGGCATAAAAATCAGGGATGTCACAGTCTCCCCTAGTTAAACAAGCGTTCAAGATATCGACGTTGTTTTCACCACTTTTGCGGTTATTACTTCGGTTATTATGTATAGCGCAAAACTTCACCGTTTTTGTACGTATCTCTCGCCACTTTGAAGTTAATGTGTCTATTGAGCGGTATCCTCCACTATTCATTTTAGTGGGGAATTTTTAAAAGTTCATTCCCACATATAATGACTCGATTGAGCGTTTCCGACTATTGGATCCTCGAATACATCCACCCACGCTTTAACTAACGCCTCTTCCTCGTTGCGTGTCCACTTTTGAGGTACGCTAGATGCACCTACTTTTATTCTTTTTGCAAGATGATCCAGATTGGGTTTTGGGAACGACCTCGGGTTGGGCTTCGGGAAAGACCTCGGGTTGGGTTTCGGGTTTGTTCTCTAATAAAGGTGTGTAATCTTGTTGTGGTGATGGTGGAGGTTTTTGAAAAAAAAAATAGACCGGTTGTTGTATTTAATAGTTCCAAAAACCGAATTGTGGGGAGGCGCCTTGAAAATATTGACCGGGAGGCGGTGGAGGCATTCAAAATGGATTGGTGTTCTGTTGGTTGAGATTGTTGGGTCCATAACTTTTAAAAATAAATGATGGTTTGGATGATTTAGAGAATTGTATGTTGGTTTTTATAAATTTTATGGTTTATAAAATGGGTATATATAGAGTTGATTAGTTTTGAAAAAAAAAATTAAATACAAAATAGCCGTTGCCCAACGGCTAAAAAACAGCCACTTTTCTTCCTCCCTCACCGTGCAAATAACCACGGCGGGTGTGGTGTTTGGTTTAATTTAATATATTTCTAATATAGTGAAGTTGATACCAAACAAACAAGATTTCAAAAATTATCCTTGAACAATCTAGGTCTTCTTTAAAACAAAAAATAAATTTTGTAGGTTTTTTGCTTCAAAAAGAAAACGCGGGAGAATTCACCAACCCAGGAACATCTACATGCAAAAAGGTAAACAACCCAACAGAAAACCTAATCAAAATCATGGATTGCACAAACCAAAATCTAATAAAAATAAAAAATTTCAACAAAAGGATAAACATATCCTAGTGCATAAGCAACATATATAGATTACAAACAACAGATAAAGAAAAATTACTTCAGAGCAACAATGGCAGCGACGAATTTGTTAGCATAGAACAGTTGGAGAAGGCGATGAGGGCCAATTCGTTGCACATGAGGTATATATAAGCTACTTTAATTGTAATCCTGTGCTTGTTAACTACCGAAATCATCGATTGATATGAGGGTTCGAATCATCGATTGATTTGAAAAGGTTCGTGAAATTGTAGACTGATTTTAGAAACGTTCGGAGAAATTGTTGGAGATGAGGGTAAAATAGAGAAACAAGTTAAAAAGGGGGAAAGGAATAAAAAAACACGGGGTGGGTAGGAATTTTAACGTTTTGTTAAGGAATGAAATTCCATGTAGAATAAGTTATTCCATTCCATTCACCAACCGAACACACCAATTTTCATTACCCTTGAATGGGTTATTCCATTCCCTCTTTCATTCCCTCATACCAAATACACCCTAAGGGCCTGTTTGGTATGAGATAATGGAATGGACGTAGGAATGGAATGAACGAGGTAATGAAATGGACAAAGGAATTAAATGGAATAACAGGATCTCAGTTAAAGTAAACATTCTGATGTGGAAAGTGGAGTTAGGCCGTTTTCCAACTCTTGAGGCCCACGTCAAACGAAATGTTTTTTGTCTCCTCGGTTGCGTGCACCTTTTGCGGAGAAGCGGAAGAGACTGTGGATCACCTTTTCACGAGATGTCATATTGCCTCTTTAATTTGGCAAGCGTTGTCGGCTTGGTGTGGTATTCCCCCTGTATACTCCTTTTTGGTAAGAGAACTTCTAAACATCCATAATCTTGCAAACTAGAGTCGATTGAAAAGTAAAGTGATTCACGGGATTATTATGGCCGCTTGTTGGTGCATTTGAAAGGTTAGGAAAAGTCTTCGAAAATAAATATATCATTGTTGGTAAAGTTATGGAAGACATAAAATCTATCGGGTTCCTTTAGATTAAAAATAGATCTTCTTTCAAAGCTTTAGTGTGGAAAGATTGGTATACTTTTTCTTTCTAATTTGTATTTGTTTTTTTGGCTCTAGCAGCTTGCTAGTAGTCTTTCTAATGAAATCTGTCGTTAAAAAAAATTGACACCAAGGGTTTTGACTTAGAACCACTAAATTTGGGCATTAATACAGGGGACAGTTCAATTCATAACACTAAATATTGTGAAACATACAAAACAAAATGAATCATTTATTTTCCAGTCTTAAAAAGTTTTAAAATATAAGAAAATGATATAAATATATTATTTATTTGTTTTTCATGAAATTCAAACAAAAAAAATATGAAAAAATTTCGTTTATATACATAGGACACATGTGTAATTCATTTGTGGGTTTTTTAACTACACATAACCTACACATGTGTAGGAAACTTTTAAATATATAAAAATATATGAAAAAGTAGTTTAATTGTTTTTTACATACATAATTGTACGTAAAAAGTATAAAATTATAATTTTTTTTACCATGGATCAAAAAACTAAATGATTTAGATTTGTTCACTATGTTCTTGCATAATTTTCTTGTTCTGAAAATGAACTTCCCTCTTTAAAACTATGTTTTATAAAATAAAATTAATTTTGGTATAATTAAGTATATTTGCATGCAATTACAACGAAAATAATAACAATAGAAAATAATTTGCTGATTTTCTAAAGATAATACAATTTTTTCTTTTTTTTAAACTAATGCTGAAAAGTGAAAGCATTACACACTTTAGTCATAGTTCTGACTAAAGGTTTCACTTATGCCAATGTGGTAGTGACGTGTTGGAGTATTTTTAACTTTTTAGTAAAACCATTCATAAGAAATTCGAGAATGTGACGATTTCGATGTGGGTCCCACTTTTCATGCCAACGCCACTTAGCCGATCGAAGAAGGTGAAATGAACGATAAGGTTAAGGTTATTATTTATTAAGGTGACCCTATGGAGTTGTCGCGGTCATTGTTTTGGTTGGTTAAAACACAGACACCTTAGAGTATCTCCCGTGAAAGGGTGGGTACCCTACAAATACTTCTTCCAAATCACAATTACTAGTGAGAATCGAGACAAATAGTACCCCTCATGAATTAGGGTAGCTGTTTCATGAGTTACAAGATGACTCATATCATATTTTGCAGAGGGGGTATTATGGTCTCAAAAAGGACACATTACTAAATTATGCATGGGTCTAACTGTCCTCTACAAAAACTTAAATGACCCAACTTAATTGTAACATCCCGAGTTTTATAGCGTGAAAGAATTCATGAGAATTAAGACTTAAATAAGAAAAAGGGAAGCGGGCTTGGGCCGGGGTGTATGGGCTGAAAGGGCCAGGATTTTGGACCTTATAAGCCTCAAGACCAACCCCAAACCCTCACTTCCAACACCATTTTCGTTTTCTATAGAGAGAAGGTGGGAGAGAGCCTAGAGAGAGAAAGTTGTGGTTTTTGAATCCGATCTCATAGGATCGTAGGCATACGTATCTGGAACGTTTAGCTATGGAGAAGAAGCGTTTACAGGTAACCGATTCTCCTAGATTGAGTTTTTGTTATGAGTTAGGTTTTGAAGAAAAATCGGGTAAAGGTTAGGTTTTACGTTTAACAAATAGAAACAAAGTATAGATTTAGACTCTCGGTTAGAAAACACACGTTTTGAATGTAAAAAGGTTCGGATCTTGACGAGGTCGGATCTACATGAAAAAGTTAGGGTTTTTGCGCCAGAAAGCAAGTTATGCGTACTTATCAAGTACGCAAGAAGCAAAGCCTGCGAACTTATCAAGTACGCAAGAAGCAGGTTCTGCGTACTTATTAAGTACGCAAGAAGCAAAGCCTGCATACTTATCAAGTACGCAAGAACGAAGTCTGCCTACTTATTATGTACGCAGGAACAAGGCCCTACGCACTTGCTAAGTGCGTAGGCATCAAGTCTATGGGTATATATAGTTGGTTAGTGAAGTAAGTATGTTCGTCATGATAGAAAGAGGCGAATTTAGCCTTAAGTTCGCCTAGCCAGAAATGGTGAAACCGTTTAGTGTCGAGTTAAGTCTGATACGTGTCGAATTGTTATGATTGTTACATAAACAAAGGCATGATATTTATGACAAGTTATGTTTCAGTAAAGTATAGTTATATCATTGACAAGCGTTTACTATATTTTCATATACATAAACAAAGGCATGATATTTATGACAAGTTAAGTTTCAGTAAAGTATAGTTATATCATTGACAAGCGTTTACTATATTTTCATATACATAAACAAAGGCATGATATTTATGACAAGTTATGTTTCACTAAAGTATAGTTATATCATTGGCAAGCGTTTACTATATTTTCATATACATAAACAAAGGCATGATATATGTTTAGTATGATTGAGTTAAAGAAAGTTTATGAACATAAAGTGAACAGTCTTCCTATGGGAAGTGAACCAGCTGGATAAGGTCCTTGGGATAGATGTTACTTGTACAGGATGCCAGATATGGGTGCTACCCATTTGTAAGAGTCTTGATGGCTCGTTAACAGTTGTACAATTAGGATGTGTGACGGCGATTGCTCGGGGGACTACGCAATCCCCCATGTACCAGTTAAGCGGTATTGATCACGAGGACAATACCCGGTGTTGATCACGAGGACAACATCGTGTCTTGTGGTGTTGATCATGAGGACAACATCAATGGGTCACGAGGACCAAACTATGCTGAGCGGTATTGATCACGAGGACAATACCAGTTGTTGATCACGAGGACAACATCATGCTAAGCGGTATTGATCACGAGGACAATACCAGTAGTGACAAGGAATTGACTGTTAAGAGGTACTGATCACGAGGAGAATACCAGCAGTGATAAGAATTGATGGTTAAGCGGTATTGATCACGAGGGCAGTACCAACAGTGACAAGGAATTGACGGCTACCTTATGAATGTTTTAAACTGTTTTTGAAAAGTGAAGTATGTAAAGTTTTGTCTTAACGGCAGTATGTATGTATTAGTAAATCATTTGCATAATTGATTTAAAGTAAACGTTAGAACTCACTCAGCTTTGCTGGTTTTTAGTATGCATAACAGTTAAGTGTAGGTGCAGTAGATGGATGTGGATGCTTAGCTTAACGAGAAGAGTTACCCGAAGATCAGCGTCTTGCATCCCGTTTACGTTTATGCTATGTTTTAATTTGATGTTTTTAAAGACAAATTGTTTTAGACATGTTTATGTTTCCGCTGCGTATGTTGAAGTTTTAAATCGTTTCCGCTGTGTTGATGAATGCCTTATGCTTAAAGTGCTATGTGTTGATGAGTAAATCCAATACGTGAGGCCTTCCGGGTTTGAGGCCTTACATTAATGTTTTATGTATGTACCGTATTTGGAGCCCAACAATGGATGCTATTGTCGGTTCTTGGTCGAATGATGTTTCTATTAACACATAGAAAGCCTCATGTGATTGATAGATTTCTAGTTATTTCTCATGCAAAATGTTTTTGCTTTTGTCCCCCCTTTGACAATTTATTATTCAAGCTTTAAGCCTTTTTAGCTTATGTTAAACATGTTATAATTAAATAAAAGTATAGTATATGATAACTAGTAATTTGACTATTTTTAGTTGCTATCACACAAAATATGTTTATGTTTGAACTATAATGTTTTTGGCGACATGTGCCCATGTAAGATGTGGATGATATTTATATAAGATGTCATATGTTGTATTTGATGAATAAATATTATAAATTGTATTATCTTTTTTTATTAGCTTACAATTCTATACATGCCTTGTTTGTTTCTTTGTTACAAACTGTATGACATTCCTATATATATGGGTGGTAATTATATCGTGTTGGAAGGTTGATGATTATAAAACTTGAATACGACTCATATTTATATGTTATATACATCAATTCTAGTCCAAACCAACCTGTGTAACCCATTTATCTAAATTTGACAGGGTGTAAATGGGTCGTTGAGTTATAAATGAATTGTAATCATGTTGTAAACAAGTCGTAAACGGGTTAAAGTGGGTAATAACATGTTGATGTTTGAACTTATAAAGTGTTTTTAATATTTTTATTCCAAATTTTAAACGGGTTGACTTATATAATTTTAATATAACTTGACGTTTTAACTAAATAGTTCTGTTTAATTAAATGTGTAAGACAGAATAACCCATACCTACTTATTTTGAAGTCACGTTTCAAAGTGTGTGATGAATTACCACCTTAGATATGCTATCTATCATTGGGGTTGGTGGCCTAGTAAAAAGCCTTGGGTTCAATTCTCACAAAAGTAAAAAAAAATTGGTCGTTCAAAAAAAAAATATATGGATATCCCAAGAGAAACAAATAAAATGTAGACATCAAGTAAACAACTTGAAAAGGGAACAATTTAATTGATTTACGTATATAAACGTGTATAATATATATGAATAAACTATATTTAAAGCATATAAGAGGGTTGTCCACGTGATGCGAGAGAACACAACAAACTAACATAGACATTGGTAAAGCACTTGAACAATTAATCGGTGAAATATTATGAAGATTTGAAGGGTTTGATAAAAATTTATAAAATAAAGTAAATATTAATTAATATAAAATAAAACGATTTTGAGAATTTAGTTAAATGGAAACTTGATTGTTACATAATTATATTTTTAAAGAAATTTCATTATTAATTGTAATAACTATAACATTGAAGTTGTAGTCTAACTAATTTATGGTATTTAATTGTAATAACTAAGTTATGTTATTTATAATCAATATTATTCAATTATTATTTTTAATTACATAATTGGTATGTATGTATAAAAGATAATTAAGTTAGTCAAATTTATAAAAGACAAGTTAAATGGAAACTTGATTGTTACATAATTATATTTTTATAGAAATTTCATTAGCTAGGTTATTCATCTCAAAGACTAACTACCAAATTTAAATATAATAACAATAATATTACAATACAACTCAAAAGAAATTTGTTTACTAAATTAGGTTACGAGGGACGTAGATTTGAAGGTATTGAACTATTAAATTCGACAAAAGCTACTCTTATAAATCAGTTAGCATATTCATTCATTTGCTTTTCTTTATTTATACAAACAAAGTTAATTCACTCATGTGTTATTTTGAAATAATTAATTTAAGTTAAGCAAAGGTCATGTCGAATCAAGATCATATGTTCACATAGTCAATATGATTATAAAGAGAATCGTATACATGCAAATAATCATATGTAAAATAAAGATGTTTTTAGTTATGTTTAAAAACCGAGTATGACCTTTTATCACTTGAATTTAAAAAAATGACCTTTCATCACTCTTTAAGGCTAAGGGGACTACCTTCACATTTTCATATTTTCACACCCCTCCATGTTAACAGCACATCAAATTTTACAGTTTTTTCACATTCTCAACATTTGAGAGAAATGGTTTCACATTTCTACATTGCCATGTCATTTTCTTTTTCAAATTTAATTAATTTTATATAAAAATTTATATAAAAAAATAACATAAAACTAATTTTTCATCCGAAAAATAAAAATAACAATTTAAATGAAAATAAAAAATAACATTGCATTTAAAATAATAAAAAACATAACATTTAAAAAACTAAAAAACTAGCATAGAAACTAATTAATCATCTGAAAGGTGTTGCTTCCTAAGTCGTGCACGGATCTTTGCTTGCAAAGGCAGTACGTCTTCGAGGTGTTCACCCGAAAGGTGTTGGGTATTCAACGTCAACACCTTTAGATCCTCTCATTTGTTCGCTTTCTTCCGAAGTTTGATTTTTTTTATTTTTAACGGCGTCGTATATGCCGGTAAAGCTCTCTATCTTCGCCAACACCTTATCCACCTTTTCATCCGTAGCCGAGGATGACGTAGCTTTCTCCTTTCCTTTTTGTTTTACTTTATCCCTCCCGATTGGACGTGGTGGTTCATCATCCTCATACTCTTCGGAAGCTTCATTAAGATTGATGTAACAACGTGCTTCTGATCCGCTAGTCGGTGTCCCTTCCCGATCGGATGACTTTCTTTTTGACCCCGTCAATTGGGATGGAAGCATCTCCGACACTTTATGCCATTGTGAACAATTCCGAAGAACTTCCCAACAATGTAAAAACTTGAAAGGTTGTTTTTCATCATCTTGGTATTTTTGTAAACAAGCGTTCAAGATATCGACGTTGTTTTCGCCACTTTTGCGGTTATTACTTCGGTTATTATGTATAGCGGTATTCTGTAAGGCCCCAAACCCGGGAGGCCTCACTTGTTGGATTTACTCATTCACAAACAGTTATTAAACTTGAATATCAAATAACGCAGCGGAATCATTCATTCATCATAATTAAAACTTGTTCAAACATGCTGAAGCGTAACATTGTCAAATACATAAACATAACATAAACAACTCATAACGGGATGCCAGTCTTCATATCATCCGGGTAACTCTTCTCTCTTGCCAAGCATCACCGTCCATCACCATAACCTGCCCTTAACCTGAATGTGCATACTAAAAAGTCAGCTACGCTGGTGAGTTCTAGCTTTACAGAAAACCTTAACATAAACATTTTGCCAAAAACATAACATACATTTGTTTAACAAAAGCGTACGTAAAACATGCAATAACTTAACATCATCATAACATAACATCATAACATAAGTCAACATGAACCGAATCTGCGCCTTCTCGTAACCGTCAATTCCATACATCGCATACCAGCGGATGAACTTAAGGCTCGTTACCTCTAAGCCATCCGTCACACAGGTCCCCTAAGGCTCGTTACCTCTAGGTCGACCAAACATATGTCTCCTAAGGCTCGTTACCTCTAGGTAGACCAAACATACGTCTCCTAAGGCTCGTTACCTCTAGGTAGACCAAACATAACTTAGGCATTATTTCCCCGCAAGGAATAGTACCTTCCATCGGGATCCCGGTAATCCCATGGGTGACCGTCGTCACCCCATCATCAACCAGTTGTACAACCGTTAGCCAGCCACAAAGGCCCCCCGTAAGGTGAGGCCAATACATACATGCATACATACATACCTTAGCTCCCGTAGGAACTCATGGCAGATTCGTTCATTCGTGACTTTTATAAAACATTTACCTCATTTTAGTTAAAGCATTTGTACGTTTTATTAAACAAAACATCATCTCTTTCGTAAACTTCATTTGGCAAAACATTTCATAAACATCATCTCGTAAACATCATTTCGTAAACATCATATCGTAAACATCGTTTCGTAAACATCATTTTGAAAAACTCGTTTCATAAACCTCATTTCAAAACATCATTCCGTATGTATGCACACCAGCCCAAAAACATTTAATTAAAACATTTAAAGAAGGGCTTCTAGAACTCACCTTATAAGCTAGTCTCGGTTGTCCTAAACAAAGGCCCAACAACGTCACTTCTGATCTGAATTGATTAGTTAAATACACATCAGACTCAATCCCGACTCTAACGGTTAAACCATTCTAAACATACTGACTTTACTTAACCTGCCTGATGCCTGCGCACTTAGCAAGTGCGCAGGGACTTGTTCTTGCGTACTTAATAAGTGCGCAGACTTTGCTTCATGCGTACTTGATAAATACGCAGTACCTTCTTAATGCGTACTTGATAAGTACGCATGACCCTCTGCATGCGTACTTGATAAGTACGCATGATCCTCTTCTTGCGTACTTGGTAAGTACGCAGGATCATCTTCATGCGTACTTGATAAGTACGCACGAACTGCTTCTTCGCAAAAACCCTAACTTTCGCCTTCGGGTCTGATCACGTCAAGATCCCGAACCTGTTTACTTCAAAACGTTTGCTTTCCATTAAGGAACTCAAATCTATGTTTATCTTTCATTTTTATCCATGAAAACGTTACCTTTTCACCCAAAACCCGAAAAACCCAAAAACGAACAACAACTCAGATTTAGGCCAAATCGTTACCTGAATCAAGTTTCTGATCCGGAGGTTATTCTCACGAGCTCTGGAGCAACACACTTCTCAAATCTTGGGTCGATCCGCCAACTTTCTCTCTCTAAAAGTTGCAAATGAGATAAATAGGTGGTGACCTTGACTATTTATAGGGAAGGCTCCCTTCCTGCCCGCCGGCCCATCCGGCCCGACCCAACATGCCTCGTTCATTTATTCCGTTATTTTAACTGTCATTTTATTTGTGTGATGTTACATATTCTCCACGATTCATTTTAGTGAAGAATTTTTAAAAGTTCATTCCCATATACAATGACTCGATTGGGCGTTTTCGACTATTGGATCCTCGAATACATCCACCCACGCTTTAACTAACGCCTCTTCCTCGTTGCGTGTCCACTTTTTAGGTACTCTAGATGCACCTACTTTTATTATTTTTGCAAGATGATCCAGATTGGGTTTCGGGAACGACCTCGGGTTGGGTTTCGGGAATGACCTCGGGTTGGGTTTCGGGTTTGTTCTCTAATAAAGGTGTGTAATCTTGTTGCGGTGATGGTGGAGGTTGTTGAAAAAAAAAGAGACTGATTGTTGTATTTGATAGTTTCAAAAACCGAATTGTGGGGAGGCGCCTTGAAAATATTAACCGGGAGGCGGTGGAGGCATCCAAAATGGATTGGTGTTCTGTTGGTTGGGTTTGTTGGGGTCCATAACTTTTAAAAAGAAATGATGGTTTGGATGATTTAGAGAATTGTATGTTGGTTTTCATAAATTTTATGGTTTGTAAAATGGGTATATATAGAGTTGATTAGTTTTGAAAAAAAAAATTAAATACAAAATAGCCGTTGCCCAACGGCTAAAAAACAGCCACTTTTCTTCCTCCCTCACCGTGCAAATAACCACGGGAAGTACCAACGGTCGTGGGCCACGCCATGCGGGCGTGGTGTTTGGTTTAATTTAATATAATTCTAATATAGTGAAGTTGATGCCAAACAAACCAAAGTTCAAAAATTATCCATGAACAATCTAGGTGTTCTTTAAAACAAAAAAATTAATTTAGTAGGTTTTTTGCTTCAAAAAGAAAAAGTGGGAGAATTCACCAACCCACGAACATCTACATGAAAAAAGGTAAACAACCCAACATAAAACCTAATCAAAATCATGGATCGCACAAACCAAAATCTAATAAAAATAGAAAATTTCAACAAAAGGATAAACATATCCTAGTGCATAAGCAACATATATAGATTACAAACAACAGACAAAGAAAAATTACCTTAGAGCAACAATGGCAGCTACGAATCTGTTAGCAGAGAAAAGTTGGAGAAGGTGATGAGGGCCAAATCGTTGCACATGAAGTATATATAAGCTACTTTAATTGTAATCTTGTCCTTGTTAACTAACGAAATCATAAATTGATATGAGAAGGGTTCAAATCATCGATTGATTTGAGAAGGTTCGTGAAATCGTAGAATGATTTGAAAAGGTTCGTGAAATTGTAGACTGATTTGAGAAACGTCCGGAGAAATTGTTGGAGATGAGGGTAAATAAGAGAAACAAGTTAGAAAGGGTGAAATGAATTAAAAAAACACGGGGGTGGGTAGGAATGGATTTAACGTTTTGTTAAAGAATGAAATTCCATGTGGAATAAGTTATTCCATTCCATTCACCAACCGAACACACAGATTTTCATTACCCTTGAATGGGTTATTCCATTCCCTATTTCATTCCCTCATACCAAATACACCCTAAGGGTCTGTTTGGTTTGAGATAATGGAATGGACGAGGGAATGGAATGAACGAGGTAATGAAATGGACAAAGGAATGAAACGGAATAACATGATCCCCATTAAAGTAAACATTCTGATGTAGAAAGTGGAGTTGGGCCGTCTTCCAACTCTTGAGGCCCACGTCAAATGAAATGTTCAGGTATCCTCGATTGCGTGCACCTTTTGCGGAGAAGCGGATGAGATTGTGGATCACCTTTTCACGACATGTCATATTGCCTCTTTAATTTGGCAAGCGTTGTCGGCTTGGTATGGTATTCCCCCTGTATACGCCTTCTCGGTAAGAGAACTTCTAAACATCCATAATCTTGCAAACTAGAGTCAGTTGAAAAGTATAGTGATTCAAGGGATTATTATGGCCGCTTGTTGGTGCATTTGAAAGGTTAGGAAAAGTCTTCGACAATAAATATATCATTGTTGCTAAAGTTATGGAAGACATAAAATCTATCGGGTTTCTTTGGATTAAAAATAGATCTTCTTTCAAAGCTTTAGTGTGAAAAGATTGGTATACTTTTTCTTTCTAATTTGTATTTGTTTTTTTAGCTCTAGCAGATTGCTAGTAGTCTTTCTAATAAAATCTGTCGTTAAAAAAATTGACACCAAGGGTTTTGAATTAGAACCACTAAATTTGGGCATTAATATAGGGGACAGTTCAATTCATAACACTAAATATTGCGAAACATACAAAACAAAATGAATCATTTATTTTCCAGTCTTAAAAAGTTTTAAAATATAAGAAAATAATATAAATATATTAGTTATTTGTTTTTCATGAAATTCAAACAAAAAAAATATGAACAAATTTCGTTTATATACATAGGACACATGTGTAATCCATTGTAGGTTTTTTAACTACATATAACCTACACATGTGTAGGAAACTTTTAAATATATAAAAATATATGAAAAAAGTAGTTTAATTGTTTTTTACATACATAATTTTACGTAAAAAGTATAAAATTATAATTTTTTTACCATGGATTAAAAACTAAACGATTTAGGTTTGTTCACTCTGTTCTCGCATAATTTTTTTGTTCTGAAATGAACTTCACTCTTTAAAACTATGTTTTATAAAATAAAATTAATTTTGGTATAATTAAGTATATCTGCATGCAATTACAATGAAAATAATACCAATAGAAAATAATTTGCTGATTTTCTAAAGCTAATACAATTTTTTCTTTTTTTAAACTAATGCTGAAAAGTGAAAACATTACACACTTTAGTCGTAGTTCTGACTAAAGGTTTCACTTATGCCAATGTGGTAGTGACGTGTTAGAGTGTTTTTCACTTTTTAGTAAAACCATTCATAAGAAATTCGAGAATGTGACGATTTCGATGTAGGTCCCACTTTTCATGCCAGCGCCACTTAGCCGATCGAAGAAGGTGAAATTAACTATAAGGTTAAGGTTATTATTTATTAGGGTGACCCTATGGAGTTGTCGCGGTCGTTGTTTTGGTTGGTTAAAACACAGACACCTTAGCGTATCTCCCGTGAAGGGGTGGGTACCCTACAAATACTTCTTCCAAATCACAATTACTAGTGAGAATCGGGACAAATAGTACCCCTCATGAATTGGGGCAGCTGTTTCATGAGTTACAAGATGACCCATATCATATTTTTGCAGAGGGGGTATTATGGCCTCAAAAAGGACACATTACTAAATTATGCCTGGGTCTAACTGTCCTCTGAAAAAACTTAAATGACCCAACTTAATATTTTATGTATGTACCGTATTTGGAGCCCAACAATGGATGCTATTGTCGTTTCTTGGTCGAATGATGTTTCTATTAACACATAGAAAGCCTCATGTGATTGATAGATTTCTAGTTATATCTCATGCAAAATGTTTTTGCTTTTGTCCCCCCTTTGACAATTTATTATTCAAGCTTTAAGACTTTTTAGCTTATGTTGAACATGTTATAATTAAATAAAAGTATAGTATATGATAACTAGTAATTTTACTATTTTTAGTTGCTATCACACAAAATATGTTTATGTTTGAACCATAATGTTTTTGGCGACATGTGCCCATGTAAGATGTGGATGATATTATATAAGATGTCATATGTTGTATTTGATGAATAAATATTATAAATTGTATTATCTTTTTTTATTAGCTTACAATTCTATACATGCCTTGTTTGTTTCTTTGTTACAAACTTTATGACATTCCAATATATATGGGTGGTAATTATATCGTGTTGGAAGGTTGATGATTATAAAACTTGAATACGACTCATATTTATATGTGTTATTTACATCAATTCTAATCCAAACCAACTTGTGTAACCCATTTATCTAAATTTGGCGGGGTGTAAATGGGCCGTTGAGTTATAAATGAATTGTAATCATGTTGTAAACAAGTCATAAACGTGTTAAGTGGGTAATAACAAGTTGATGTTTGAACTTATAAAATGTTTTTAATATTTTTATTCCAAATTTTAAATGGGTTGACGTGTATAATTTTAATATAACTTGACATTTTAACTAAATAGTTCTGTTTAATTAAATGTGTCACACAGAATAACCCATACCTACTTTTTTTGAAGTCACGTTTCAAAGTGTGTGATGAATTACCACCTTAGATATGCTATCTATCATTGGGGTTGGTGGCCCGGTAAAAAACCTTGGGTTCAATTCTCACAAAAGTAAAGAAAATTGGTCGTTCAAAAAAAATATATGGATATACCAAGAGAAACAAATAAAATGTACACATCAAGTAAACAACTTGAAATGGGAACAATTTAATTGATTTACGTATATATACGTGTATAATATATGTGAATAAACTATATTTGAAAGCATATAAGAGGGCTGTCCACGTGATGCGGGGGAACACAACACACTAACATAGACATTGGTAAAGCACTTGAACAATTAATCGGTGAAATATTATGAAGATTTGAAAGGTTTGATAAAAAATTATAAAATAAAGTAAATATTAATTAATATAAAATAAAAACGATTTTGAGAATTTAGATAAATGAAAACTAGATTGTTACATAATTATATTTTTAAAGAAATTTCATTATTAATTGTAATAACTATAAAATTTAAGTTGTAGTCTAACTAATTTATGGTATTTAATTGTAATAACTAAGCTATGTTATTTATAATCAAAATTATTCAATTATTTTTTTAATTACGTAATTGGTATGTATGTATAAAAGATTATTAAGGTAGTCAAATTTATAAAAAAGACAATTTTACCACCTTAAACTTCTGAAAATTAATGTAAAAAGATTATTCTGTCATCATCAAATGTATTATAATATAGTATAGATAGGTAAGATTAACGTCTTAGTATAATTAACAATATATCATAAGATCATATTATGAATGGAACGAAGATTATAAGATATTATTGAAATTGCCAAAAGTCCTATAGCTAGGTTATTCATATCAAAGACTAACTACAAAATTTAAATATAATAACAATAATATTACAATACAACTCAAAAGAAATTTGTTTACTAAATTAGGTCATGAGGGACGTAGATTTGAAGGTATTGAACTATTAAATTCGACAAAAGCTACTCTTATAAATCAGTTAGCATATTCATTCATTTGCTTTTCTTTATTTATACCAACAAAGTTAATTAACTCATGTGTTATTTTGAATTAATTAATTTAAGTTAAGCAAAGGTCATGTCGAATCAAGATCATATGTTCACATAGTCAATATGATTATAAAGAGAATCGTATACATGCAAATAAGCGTTCAAGATATCGACGTAAAAACATGAAAGGTTGTTTTTCATCATCTTGGTATTTTTGTAAACAAGCGTTCAAGATATCGACGTTGTTTTCCCCACTTTTGCGGTTATTACTTCGGTTATTATGTATAGCGCAAAACTTTGCCGTTTTTGTACGTATCTCCGGCCACTTTGATGTTAATATGTCTATTGAGCGGTATTCTCCACGATTCATTTTAGTGAGGAATTTTTAAAAGTTCATTCCCACATATAATGACTCGATTGAGCGTTTCCGACTATTGGATCCTCGAATACATCTACCCACGCTTTAACTAACGCCTCTTCCTCGTTGTGTGTCCACTTTTGAGGTACGCTTGATGCACCTACTTTTATTCTTTTTGCAAGATGATCCGGATTGGGTTTCGGGAACGACCTCGGGTTGGGTTTCGGGAATGATCTCGGGTTGGGTTTCAGGTTTGTTCTCTAACAAAGGTGTGTAATCTTGTTGTGGTGATGGTGGAGGTTGTTAAAAAAAAGAGAGATCGGTTGTTGTATTTGATAGTTACAAAAACCGAATTGTAGGGAGGCGCCCTGAAAATATTGACCGGGAGGCGGTGGAGGCATCCAAAATGGATTGGTGTTCTGTTTGTTGGGATAGTTGGGTCCATAACTTTTAAAAAGAAATGATGGTTTGGATGATTTAGAGAATTGTATGTTGGTTTTTATAAATTTTATGGTTTGTAAAATGGGTATATATAGAGTTGATTAGTTTTGAAAAAAAAAATTAAATACAAAATAGCCGTTGCCCAATGGCTAAAAAACAACCACTTTTCTTCCTCCCACACCGAGCAAATAACCACGGGAAGTACCCACGGCTATGGACCACGCCAGGCGGGCGTGGTGTTTGGTTTAATTTAATATAATTCTAATATAGTGTAGTTCATGCCAAACAAACCAGATTTCAAAAATTATCCATGAACAATCTAGGTTTTCTTTAAAACAAAAAATTAATTTAGTAGGTTTTTTGCTTCAAAAAGAAAAAGTGGGAGAATTCACCAACCCAGGAACATCTACATGCAAAAAGGTAAACAACCCAACATAAAAACTAATCAAAATCATGGATCGCACAAACCAAAATCTAATAAAAATAAAAAAAGATTCAACAAAAGGATAGACATATCCTAGTGCATAAGCAACATATATAGATTACAAACAACAGTTAAAAAAATTACCTCAGAGCAACAATGGCAGCGATGAATATGTTAGCAGAGAAGAGTTGGAGAAGGCGATGAGGGCCAATTCGTTGCACAAGAGGTATATATAAGCTACTTAAATTGTAATCCTGTCCTTGTTAACTACCGAAATCATTGATTGATATGAGAAGGGTTCGAATCATCGATTGATATGAGAAGGGTTCGAATCATCGATTGATTAAAGAAGGTTCATGAAATCGTAGAATGATTTGAAAAGGTTTGGAGAAATTGTTGGAGATGAGGGTAAAATAGAGAAACAAGTTAGAAAGGAGGAAAGGAATAAAAAAAACACGGGGGTGTGTAGGAATGGATTTAACGTTTTGTTAAGGAATGAAATTCCATGTGGAATAAGTTATTCCATTCCATTCACCAACCGAACACACCAATTTTCATTACCCTTGAATGGGTTATTCCATTCCCTCATACCAAATACACCCTAAGGGTCTGTTTGGTATGAAATACTGGATTGAACGAGGGAATGGAATGAACGAGGGAATGAAATGGACAAATGAATGAAATGGACAATTCCATTGTCTTGTTTGGTTACCATGGGGAATAGAATAAATCATTACTTTATGTTCTTTGGTAAGCTAAAAAAGGCGAATGAATAAAATCGGTGGTGAGTGGCGGTGGTGATGGTGGGTGGTGGTATTGGGAGGTGGTGGGTGACAGTGGGGCTGCGGTGGTGCGTGGTTGTGGGTGCGGGTGGCGGGTAGCGATGTAAGGAGGTGGTGGTGGTGGGTGGTGGAGGAGGCGACAATGGTGGTAGTGGTGGCAGGTGGTGGTGGGTCGTAGCGGCGGTGGTTGTGGCGATGGGAGGTGGGGGGGAGGTGGTGGCGGTGGTGTGGTTTTGGGTGGCGGCGAGAGATGGAGGCGGCGGTGGGTGGTGGCGGGAGGTGGTGGCGGGAGGTGGTGGTGGTAGGAGGGTGTGATGGTGATAAAAGGTGCAAGTTGGGATGGAATGAAAAAAAAAACAAGGGGGGATGAAATGAATTTGAGGGATTTAGAGGGAATGACATTCCATGCGGAATGAGTGATTCCATTATATCGTCCAACCAAACACCATTTTTTTCATTTCCTTGCAATCGTCCATTCCATTACACCTTCCATTTCTGCATATCAAACGCTACCTAACTCTTTAAAAGATATTCGGCAAAAGAACAAAAATATTGTATGGTCTACATATGAAAATTCCTTACATGTTTTTCATAAACGTTTTTACCGAATCAGCTAACGTTTTGCTCAAGAAAACTTATTAATTAAAATAAAAAATCTGTTTGAAGGTGTACACATTTATGGCCATATAAATCTACTATTAAAATCTCTGTTATAATATATAAATACTAACTTTATTTAGTCACGTGTCTGAGTTCCAGTAAAATTTAGATTTTTGTTTCCTAACACTCTCTAATATAAAGTATCTCTCAACTTCTATAAAATAATAATAATTTTAAATAATTAAATATTAAAAATTTATTCTAATATTTTATTCAAACTTATTAAATCATAAAAAGATTTTAACTATATATATAACTTTATAATTCTTAAATCTTTATTATTGTTATTTTTAATTTTTAAAACTTTATTATTTCTTATTTAATCAATTGTTGATGACATCCAACATACAAATTAATATTCTTAAGTACTGCTGGTTTACAACAAGTTGGATTTATTTAATATATGTAATACATGAGTTTCTATCTGGTAAGAACAATAAAAAACTGAAGTAAATTACTATTTAAGTCTGTGGCGTTTATCCATTTTAACTATCTGAGTCCCTTATGTTTCAAAACTTCGAGTTGCTCTCTTAGTTTCTATATTTTACTCAATATGGTGTAGACGTCTAACGTCGTTAGATTAAACAATTAACTTTTTTCTAAAATAAAGAAAACACCATTTGAGACTCAAATGGTTAAAAATACCTTTATTTTTACAATTACTATTATACATACATATATATGTTAAATAATATTTTTTATTTCTGTATTAAAAATAGTTAATATTAGTTTTTAAAACCTTTTATTTTAAAACCATTCATTTTTTAAATCATTTGTTTTTTAAAATCATTCAAAATTTAAACCGTTCATTTTTTAAAAGTGTTCTTTTTTAAACCGTTCGTTTTTTAAATCATTCATTTTTTTAAACCATTCGTTTTTAAATAGTTTTTTTTTAATTTGTTTGTTTTAAAACGTTCGTTTTTAAACCTTTTTTAATCTTCCATTTTTTAACCGTCGCATTTTTAAATATAATATTTTTTAAAATCATTCGGTTTTTTAAAATTTGTCCATTTTTTAACCATTCGTTTTAAAACCTTTTTATAATATCGTCATTTTTCAAATTGTTCATTTTTTAAACCGTTCGTTTTTAAATTGCTTGTTTTTTTAACCACAACAAACATGTGACGCTCGTATCCCCGCTTGGCCCTGAGATGCTGCCACGTATTGGATTTACTCATGAACACATAGTGATACAGAGATGATGTGTAGCGGAAACTAAAAACTTTTATTTATAAACAAGCCAAGTGTGGTACAACTATAGTAAACTAAAACTTTAAACAATCATACTCTATATCTATAGCATTTTAACAAACTTAAAAGTATTTCTCAAAATCAAGCTTTAACTGTAAAAATTATCTTTTATTTATAAACACATCACTGACAACTATGGCTCCTACATCCATAACACTGCCAAAACATTCATCGACGACTATGGCCCTTGTGACCATGTCGGATCATCAATTTAACCTGACCTTTCATTCATTCTGAGGTTGCGTTAACCTCTAAGCGGTCATCATCTTCCCGGCTATAAAACCCATACAAACATTCTGCTTTGCTTAACTTGTCTGAGTCCATTCATGTTGTAGCTACGCACATGACCTTACCCAAACGCCTAAACAAAGTTTATAACATTTCAAATCTTATTTCTTGCACATAGTGGTGTCAAGACGTTTTATCCAGCTTTCTAGGACAAATCGTTTTCAAAACCATTTCTATGACATAGTCATACCAAAGTTCTTTCTCTTCAAAACATTGTATGTGTCAAATCATTTTTCTAACCATAAATCATTCTTTTGTTTAAAGATATGCTAATTTTTTTTTTAAATCAATTTTTTTGTTTAATAATATCTTGCAATGCCCAAATATTTAAATAGCATGAGCATTCATAAACAGTTCTGTACAAAGCATGCGTACCAGCCCAAAACAGTAAAAATATTTTAAAGTAGGCATCATAGAACTCACCTCAAAGGTATCTCTTCTTCTTCTCGGGAATTGCGCATCTACTTAACTTAGAATTCTAAGTTATGCATGCAGACTATCTAGTGCGTATGCGAACGTGTTGCTTGCTAATTATACTCGAGAATGTGTATCGGGGCTCAGGATCTTACTATGTGTGTATGTGGTGGAGTATATATGGAATGCATTTGAAATCAACATTGGCCATCTATTTATACGTTGAACATGGCTCCGTAACAGACTGTTTCCGGTAGGTGATGCTCCGTCACCGCTATGGTCCTGGCGAGTTAGGGTGCCACGTGGCAGCCTCCGGTTGCTTCATCCTAAATTGCGGCTTAACTGACCCTTATCCCTTGGTGAAGACTTGTCATAAGGTTGAGTCATTAGACATGTGCCAGCCTCAATGATTCGTCATGTGCCACCTGTAACCTCCGCTTGGTTTTTCAGGTGCCCGTAATGGACCATTATCCTTTGGTGACGGTCTGTTTGATCACGTAATTGTTGTATAGTGTTTATGATGTTTAATTATATGTTTTTATGTGTGTATTAGTATGGAACTCATTTTTTCTTTTGAGTGTGGTATGGTGTTGTAGGTGTTTGGATGCAAAACAGGCTTTTTTGAAGCAACTGGGAGTAACTATAATGATTAGACGTGAAATTATGCAAAAGATGGAGGCTGTTTAGGAAGTTATAGAGTTTAAAACTTTAAATATGCATATCTCCGGATAGAAAATGAGTAACGACAGCCATAATATTTGAATCTTCGATGAACAGGGTGTGAAAATGGGGTCCCAACGGTGGCGTAATTTGAACAATTTAATTAGGAGGGGGGGGCGAAAATATTACACATTAAGAACCAAATTTTTTTGGATTTGTAGAACAAATTGGGGCTTTTGGTCTGTATTAAAAGGGACCCAAACAATATAACTAATATGAAATAAACTTAGTGTGCCGAAATCAATACTTATGAGAAAAAATAGGTAGGGGGCTGGGCCCTTAAATGTTCCGCCCATGCCAACATAGCCTACGCCTTTCCCGGTGTAGCTTACACTGTCTCACCCGCTATAGGGTTTTTATCGTATGGTCACCATTTCACAAGGTAATTAACCTAGGAAAAATGTTGAGGGCGTATGCTACACCCTATTCAGTGTAGGCTACGCTGGAATCAAGTGTTTTGTGGGATTTTTGAGGGTTTTAACTATAAATACAAATCCTAAACCCTAGATTTCGTATGACACTATCCTCGAAGCTTTTTGGACGATTTTGGGACGAAATCTAGTGCTCCAAAGGTTTCCAACCACCAAACCATTGAAAATGATGCAAGGATTGAAGGTTGAAAGCATTGCGATAACCATTTGGGATGAGATCGGTACGGTACCAGTTCTGAATTCATCAGTACGGTACCGATGTGTTGCAAAGCACACATGCATTTTCGTCATATTTCGTGTTGTTTTTTTTGTAGTTTTAGAGTTTGTTATAGTTACTATTGATTTGTACCTTGTTTTATAGGTGATCTGGTGAGTTTGGAGCTAAAACGGTCAAGATAAGCGAAGGCACCAGCAAACGAAAATAAACGATAAAAGCCCAAAACTTTCTGTGATGGTCTTTCCTCGTGGTACGAGAGCCACAGATGGCTCCACCCTCACGATACGCAACGCAGCTACGATAACGAAAGTTTTACGTGGGGCCTGTATCTGGAGGTACGGGAGAGGCTTCGGTCCTAGGACTCGCGGTATACGAGGGAACCCAGATATGGGTAAATTTGCCTGTTTTCAAGGTATAAAAGATAGAGATCGATTCTAGGGTTTAGAATTCGATTCCAGATGTCAAGATCAGAGCTTTTTGTTGATTCCAAGTGGGATAAAGCTTCTAGGATCAACTGGGAGTGCTAATTGAAGTTGGAGATCAAAGATTGGGTCGATTACATCACTCGATTAATGTCATCTTTCTTTCTTTTACTTTTCCAGATTTGAAACCATGTTATCTATGTTTGATTCTTCTGTTTTGAATGGTTTAGACATGATGCTTGATTAGATCTTTGATACTACCTAGGTTACATGATGATTACTTGTTAAGTTTCGATTATTATTGGTTTTGGATTCGTTTGATGGTTTAATGATTTTGTAGACAATCTCATGTTAATTACTATGATGAATATGCATGTTTTGATTTGATTTATGTTTGATTGTGATTCCATGTGCTAATTGTGGTTGCCTGCCAGTTTGATTAGCGTATCTATGTCATACACCTTAGGGTTTGTGGTCGTTTGTATAAGTTGCTAAACATAGTAGACCATAGGAGTTGTGATTGAGTATCCTTAGATCTGAATGTGTATCCTATCCTAATACCCGAGAGGTGATAGATAGTTGTCTAGTCTTCGTCATTAGGAATTCGAGTGTTAACGGTCTGACAGGACGTTGGTATTAGGTGTATATTGATTGTTGCTAGTTCAAGTCATAGTTCTTATCCTGAGATTACCCCGTGCATTCCTTGAATGTATCATGGATAGTGAGACTGAAAGGTGATCTATCTTTAGGGTACATTGTCATTGTTGGATATACTGAGAGGTGATCCAACCATCTGGTGAGTTATTCCATCTTTAGATTCCTTAGTCGGTGATACCCTAAGAGTTATTAGGGATCCACTAGGTTGTCTAGAGTTGTTTCCTTAGAAACCCAGATCCATCATAGTTTCTAGAACTGGTAGAAGTTATGCTACGCAAGTAGGATTCCGACCTAGGTGGTATTCTTCCCATCTCTTGATGCCTTCATGGACTACCACCAGGACTCCAATCCGTATGAGATAGAAGTTGGTGAACCCGCCCCTAATTTAGAAGAATCATCTAATTAGGTGGTAGAGTTGGAGAGATTGTTTTATGAGCCAGATGAATACGACGATGAGGTGTGTGATGATCTGCCGGAGATGATGCAGAGTTAGATGAGATTATAGGCAAAGCCCTAAGTGTGGGGATGGAGGAGAGTGCAAAGGATCCCGAAGATCATGGTGAAGGTTTAGATGTCACATCTTTAGAAATACCCTTACCCGATACTTTGCTCACCATAGTTGTTCATTATGAGGGGAGAATTCCTTAGCCGAGTCCTAGTTCTAGAGCCCCTTAGTCTAGGGCACCACGTAAGAGAACCCGTGCGTTGAGAGACATATGTGAGTTAGAGAGAGTGCAAACCCCAAGTGTGGGGAAGTATAGGGGTGACAAATTACTTGGTTATATGAGACATATCATCTTCGAACCGGGGAGGTACAAGTTGTGGTGGAAGGACATGAGTGTCACCGACCATATCATCACATGCCCTCCATCCATCATCACCATCATATAATTCACCGACTATCACCGACCATGGGGAACATGGAAACCTTTCATCATCGATGATTCACCTTGATATGGCTTTTATGTCTATGTGTTTGCCACCCATCGGGTATGTATATTTGCATTCTATCCAGAGTCTTAATGAGTTAGTCGAGTCTTTTAGTTTAATTTGAGTCAGTTTGACGCTGTGGGTATTTGTGAGTTTATTTTGCAGGTGTACATCATTCCGTCTGTACGCAATCTCCATTCGGAAGGAATTGTCGTGATATCTTATTGACCAACCCAGCTGAGTTGTGAAACCATGATCGAAATTCTATACGATGCACACAAGGAAGAACGAAGCTGCACATTTGTTTGCATATTCATTACTAGCTAAGTCGCTTCCTCATTTATTTTTTATTTTTATTTTTATTTTTTAGTTGTGTCTTCCTTCACATTGAGGACATTGTGTCTTTTAAGTGTGGGGATGTGAGTGTTTAGTTGTCTAAGTTTGTGTCTTTTAAAAAAAATCAAAAAATACAAAGAAATTGAAAATTTTGAAAAACGTGCTATGAAATTAAAAGTTTTGCATAATAAATGGAAAATAATAGTACAACTGGAACTACTTGTTGAGTTTAAATGATAGAATATGCATATAATTAGTGATGTTTTGGTAGACCTAACCAGCTTGAATAGCTTAAACAGCGTGTGAGTGTTACTTAGGATTAATCACGTGATAAAATCACGAAATCTTGTGGGTACTCATCTTAGGGTGTCGGTAATACTGAAACTGTCAACATAGGGTGATAGGTACCACATTAAGATAAAATTTTGAGGTTTTTGAAATTTTCATGGCACACCGCTCTCTTTTTATGAGAATGAATCCGAGTTTCGATGGCGCCTAGTCCATAAATCCACAATTTCCATAATTATGAGCTTATTTAATTAGAAATTTGAGTTTTGCTTATGTGTTACCCTCTGGGATGGCGACTTGGAGGATAACCCCTAAGTGAGATTTATGTGCTTAAACATTTAGAATCTAGTCTATGTGTTAGATTCCGGGATAGTGACTTGGTTGAGACGCCTCTAGACGAAAGTTCTTATGCTCTAATTAAGGCTCATTTCCATCCATTCATTCCATATTTCATTTATTTCTAAAAACCTGTAAATTTTAGTTTAACGTGGTGGGCAAATCTATATGGTTTAACCCATGTCTAGACATGACCATGAGTCTGGATTAGGTAGAGCTGTAGCTTCTAAGAGTGGGTCACACATATTGATTGATTGTTGTATAAAATGGAATTAGAACACATTACGAGTGCTTGATAGTTGGTGCATTGGTTTAATCAGACCGAAATACTAATTGTTGCTTTTTAATGTGTGAATATATTTGGCTAATTGGTAATTGATGTTTATAAAGTTAGATCTCAGTTATGATTCCATTGCAGACTTTTTCGAGGACGAAAAAAGGTTAAGTGTGGGGATGTTTGATGTGTTGCAAAGCACACATGCATTACCGTCGTATTTCATGTCATTTTTGTATAGTTTTAGAGTCGTTTAGAGTCTATTATAGTTAGTATTACTTTGTACCTTGTTTTATAGGTGATCGGGTGAGTTTGGATCTAAAAATGGTCAAGATAATCGAAGACACGAACAAACGAGAATAAACGATAAAAGCCGGAAACTTTCTGTGATGGTCTTTCCTCACTGTACACGAGCCACGGATGGCTCTACCCTCGCGATACTCGAGGCAGCTAGGTTCAGGAAAGTTTTACGTGGGGCTGGTCTTTAGAGGTACGTGAGAGGCTTCGGTTTTGGGTGTAACACCTGTCACAAAAATGTCCAAGAAATACCAAGGTTAGAACCTCTAAGGATTTGTATATCTAAAATACCAAAATATAGAGTTGAAATGAAAAATAGTGGAAGCTTAAGTTGATATCGGACCGACATCGAGTATCATATCAATCCGAAGTGAAACTAAGTTATGATATCGGACCGATGCCAAACTAAGTCCAATAGCAGACCAAAATCTATGTTCATATCGGTGCGAAGCGAAATAAGACCAGACATCGGACCGGCATCACATCTCATATCGGTCCGCAAATAAGTATCCATAACCGTCTGACATCCTTCGCTCGGCCGCAATTTGTGGTGTTGACATGTGTCCAATGACTCAGTCCTAATTATTGGACATTGGTCTGGATATCGGACCGACATGGTCCACATATCGGTCCGACATGCCGCCAAATATGTTCGGTCCAATCAGGATGAGACGTGTAGGGCTGACCTCTGTTTGGGTGGATGTCGGACCGACATCCACAGCCATATCGGTCTGACATGGGTCTAAATGTCAGCCAATAAATAGCTGATTAAATTCAGTTGAATTTTCTCATCCCACAAATGTTTCCAACTTCCAAATCTCGTTCCATGTGATCCCTAGCCCACTCCCAATGATTCTGATTAAACGCTCGTAGAAGAGTTGTTACGCTAGAGGAATCAAGCTTCGAAGCTAGATATTAAACTTTCGACTCTAGAGGCTCATTCCTATTAAAAAGGTTAATACTTTATCTCTTTGAAAACTTGTGTCAAACATTTTATTTACGAAAATGGCCAAATAAAGGTTAAGGGGAGCAATGCTTAACGTTCATCTATGTATAAGCATTCAGGCCATAGGTATACGTAAAAATTGCAAGGGATACACGTGTCACGAGTGAAAGTCTCGGATCGCGACGGTACTTCCTTTTTTTAACAAATGAGGATGCATGAGCCCACGTTGTTATAAAGACATACTACCAGTGTATACAGTGGTGCCTATAGTCAGGACACAAGGGCCTGCTGAATGTGTAGATTGAACATAATGTTGTGATTATCGAAATAATACTTGGTTGTGTCAAGATATTGTATTCACCAGTATTCGCGCTGGCGTTTTATTTTCAAAAAAATTTCAAGTAATGAATAAACTGTGATGAGAAAGGAATAGGGCAGATATGAAATCTGATACATGCAATATGAAAAGGATGGAATGCGCATAGGATTCTCAGCCCTCGTGTGAAGGGAAATCCTAAAGTGATGAAAAGGAGATAGGAGCAGGGAATTGTCAACCCTGAGTTGTACTATTTCCAGTGGGTTGTTATGTATTTGATTTCAAACTCTGTTTTGTAATAAAAAATGAAAGGGGATTGAAACCCTATGTTTATGAAAGTAAATATAAATCTTTTGTCTTCCAACGGGGATTTGATATTTACAAATACAACCCTTGAGGTTGAAAGAATGTTGTAACGATCCTTTTGAAAAGACTTCCGCTGTGTTTTATCATAACTCTGAAATCAAAGAACAGATACCAATCGGGCTCGCACACATCCAGGGGATGCCTGAGGTGGGGTGTGAAAGGTTGGTATAAGAGCTAGAGGTTTTTGCGAATTAGATACTTGGATCTATTATCTAAGCTTCACTCATTAATGCTTTTAAGATAGAAAACAGTGTAACCGTCTGACCAGAATGTAGTTATCTGACAAACGGAAGTGTTCTGTCTAAGGAAAGAGCGGTGTATGAATTTCTCCTAGACCCGTCGCTCTTACGTGTGAACATCTCTGTTGGAGGTACTACTCTGGGAAGATAATCATCCTTGTAGAACTTTATATAAGATTAAGATACTGGCTTTAGTATCTAAGTCTTGACTAAACAAATAAGATAAATACTAATACGTTAAGATTACAAATGTATGGAGGTAATTTCGTTCCTTTTTACGATCCTAATTTCATTCCTTTTTATGATCCCCGGAATATCACCCACTGGGTTCATAAATGAATCCTATCTTTTCGCCTTACTATAATGATAACCCATTTGCTATGCTCCCTGAGCATAATTCTCCCGAATACCACCATCAATCTCAAAACTTTTCTAGCCAATGGATGGATGCTGGATCAGACTTCAAAAATTGGAATACTAGTGCCCCGTCTGTACAAGGAAATGAGGTACAATCAAACTAAGCAGGCTTATCATCAGAAGAGGACCTTTCAAAAAATTCCCATTACTATCAAACTGCTTCTAAAAACCATGTTGATTATCCATTTAATAACCCTATTTCAAACAATTCTGATTATCAATCCCATAACTCTGGATCCCAGTCTTTATGATCCCTATATGTTTCCTGAACCACCTTATGGCTGTCCTTTTAAGAACTATTTCCAAGCTCCACCTGAATACCAAAATGGTTATAATAATATTATGGTTGGACTCCGTGAGTCTCCACCAAAGTATGGTTACGAGCATAATATGCCTTCTTCCCCTATCGAATGCTTAGATTGTTCGTTGCGCCAAACGGACGAAGTAACAAGGGAGAAAATCCTGGATAAGGCAAGGACCAAGTTCTATGGGAAACAAGTACATGAGTTTGGAGAGGTCTTGGGAAAAAGCTTATGAAGGATTGAACATCTTGTTATATTTTTACTCTGGTATTGTAAAATATTTTCTTATAAATAATAAAATATCTTTTGTTTTAATTTTAGAATGGTTGGAAAGGGCAAAGGTCCTAGCTTTCTTCGTAAATTTGTTCCTGCTAATTAGTTCGAACGTAAAACAAATGAAACGGCTATAGAAATTAATGAGGAGACATAAAGGTCTACTTTCAGAAGGCTTGGAGAAATAGGAAACCGTAGTGTTCCCTATAATCCTTGTATAAGTTTTCATTCCGCTCCTACTACTGGAAGCTATAACATCACTCCTATTTATTCACAAAATTTCCATGAGGGATACACTTAAATACCTTATGAGAATAAATGTGATCCTGATGAAGAAGAGCGTGCTGATTCCAATATTCCTTACGTTCCTTATTATGAGACAGTTCCTCTTCCCGCTCCGCATATAAATGAGAATGCATAGGAAAGTGAGAGAGAACAAATGTTGTTCAACCGAATAGCTGAACTGGAAAGGGAAAAAGCTGAAGTTGAAGCTCATAATGCTCTATTAGTTCAAGCTCTTGAGGAAAAGAACTTTTGAATTTTTTGAATAAATTTTATATATACTATCAACAAAAAGCTTTGTTTTAAATCAAAATTTGTTTCTTGATAATGTATTTTATCAATAAAAACCTTTGTTTTAAATCAAAATTTGTTTCTTGATAGTATGTCGAAAAATACTGGACCTTCTCAAAATACGAGAGGCAAAAAGAAACAGAAAATGGTTGAGAACGTTGCTGAAAATAATGACTCTCGTAAGGAATTCCAAAAGATGATTGCAGAAGGAATCAAGGATTCTCTCCCAATGATCTTTGAGGAACTGGAAAAGAGAGAAGCCGATAAATTACCTATTCAACCTTCAAATCCTCAATCTGTTCATTCTCGACATATCCGGACGACTACTTAATCAAAACCCATCACTCTTAAACCAGAAGGTTACGCTACCCACAAGACCAAGAAGACGGAGAGAGAAGAATATTATCATAACTCATCTGAAGATGAAGGAATGGTGGAACAATATTTTTGTTGCCTTTTACTTTAGCTTTTCCCTCGATATTTGAGACGACCTTGTTTTCTGCATTTATTAGCTTTAATTAGTAGTGTAGTCAACCCCCCAACAAATCAATCTTTATTCCGATTTAGAGTCTAGTTTTGTTATCATAGTGTCTCTAGGGTTCGATAACTTGGTTTACCATTAAGTTATGCTACACTCGATAGGTACACTTGCCTGTCAGTGCGGTTTAGTTCAAAGGGATTCCTCTTATTAGTTAGAAGTCTAGGTTAGGTTTTGTTAGTTTTTATATAGACCGTCTGGACGACATCAGATATCGGTACTCGTTACAAAATGTTTGTATCTAAATGGTATTGGTACTGGAAATAGGTAAAAGTGGGTACCGATACCGGTACTCGGTACCAAATGCTCATCCCTATTGACCATGCTCTGCTAATACACTCGTAAATGATTTCGGGTGGATACTTCATTGTAAGTGAAGCATCAGGGTTAGTTTCTCTTTGAATTGGATGGAGTTTTTGATTGACACCTTAAGCCATATGGATTCAATTGTCTTGTCTGATTGATTTAAATGATTTATATTTGTTTATTCATTGGTACATTATCATCAGCTTTTGTTTTTCTTGCATCGTGAACACATTGATTGTGTGTTGAATTTGACAATCAAAAACCGGTAACTATGTGTATGAGTGAGTCTTTAAAAGCTTTTTTCACTTTTGTCACTTTGATCAAATGTTATACAGAATCACGTCAATGTAATTTTCATTAAAGTAAATTAAACCATTAGTGAATCTCTTGAACTTGAAGCCTAAGGGTGATTGTTTTTCTCTAATGTTTTTAATCCATAATTGAAGTTATTGCTTTTGCAATTGTTTTCTCAAATCAAAATCCAATTTTCTTTTTGATAGTTAGTTAATCTTAAGTAATCTTTACACTTTCTACCAATTCCCTGTAAACACGACCTTACTTACCCTTACTCGTTGAAGGTAGATATGTCCTTAGTTTTACTTTGTTTTTTATTGACCTATGACAAATTTATCATTGTTACTGTCCAAATTTCTAAATTTTCACTTCTAGTCCTTGGGTTTGGGTTACTTACGGTTTGGTCCTAAGTCCATGAGGCAACATTTGACAACTCGTCTGATTCTAAATGTCTCACCAATATTTGTTTCTAACTTAAAGGTTTCATACAATAATGAAGCTCCTACTAACACTTTAATCAATTAAAACAATAGTACGTACCTAATTAGTGAGAGTTGTACTGGATACTATATCTAAGATAAACTTAGAACTATTATGCAGTTAAAATGTAGGCTCTTTTTATTTTGTTGCGCTTTGCCGCTCTCCATTCGTCTATTTTTATGTGTTCCGGATCATTGTGCTTGAACGTTGGGCAACTTTTCTTTCTATGCGCATATTCTCCACATTCAAAACCATAACGCTCGAGCTACAAAGAAGGATAGGATCGGATGAAACCTCGTTCAAATCTCGTGAACAACCATAACTCGCTAAAGCACTTAAGAAACTGAAGCAATAAAGCAACCAAGCGTTGCAGTAGTATGAAGAAGCTGATAAACAACATGCGAAAGCATAAGAATGACTTGTTGAACTATCAAAGTAGAAAAAGATGAAGCAGCTTGCTACATCACCAACAAGCATCTTGTTATAGCACCGCGACAAAACACCAAAGTATAGGGCCAAAGTGCCATCGAAGTTTCACGCTTACATTATCTTGATTGTATCCCTCACAATTTGTTGAATTATGCCCCTTTTCCCACAATGATAATAAGCATATGATCCAAACTTACATTCTCCATTGTGGTTACTACCACACTTCTTGTATTTACTAATCCAAGTAGCCTTCTTCCTGTGTTTATCATCTTTCTCCTAGAGTCTAACATATATCAATTCTTATCATTTTGTCTATAATTATGCTTAATTTGTTGAATTATGCCCATTTTCCCACCATGATAATAAGCATATGATCCAAACTTACATTCTCCATTGTGGTTACTACCACACTTCTTGTATCTAAGTAGCCTTCTTCCTGTGTTTATCATCTTTCTCATGGAGTCTCTTGAAAACATCGTTTGTTTCCTTGATGTTTGATGTGCCATCATTTACACATATTTTACATGCACAATCATCCTCATATTAAGCATAATTATAGACAAAATGATATGAATTGATATATAATCTATTTAATTAGGTTATACCAGGATTATTATTCTTGGATCACAAAAACACATGGAAATCACTCAAATTCAATAAGAAATTATCATTTGGAAGCAAACTGACCGAAACTGGGACCAAGAAGTCAAAGTTGGTAGTCAAAAAGTTAACAGGGAGCATGTTAGGCAATGCAGAGTCGTGCATTTCCTTGCACGGTTGTACAACCCTAAAATGCTTCCTTGTACTATCCCGACTGCCAAATTCCCTCGCGTGCAAGAAATGGGTGCTTTGCAAGACCGTGCATTGCCAAAATCTCAGTCTATAAATAGCAAACTCATCCCAAGCATTTAGGTGTTCAAGATAGGGATAGTGGAAGGTCTAGTGCTCTGCTAGGGCTGAAACTCTCTCGGTTTTATTCCAGGTTTAGCTTTTCTTTGTTTGTTTTTCTTTTCTAAGTCTTGTAATATGAAATGATTCTTCTTCTTTGAGTAAACAAGAGGCAACCTATACCCGCTCTCCCTTGGTGTTGGAACCCTCCCACCCATTGTCTTAGGGTTAGTTGATTCATTTGTATGGTCATTCGTGGCTAGTCTTTTTGTGTTGCTCGGGTTGGTTGAACTTTAAATAATTAATGAAGTATTTTTGGTATGTTATGTTCTTGAAGTCTTTATTATAACTTATCTTAAAAAGACAAGAATAAGTAATCCTTAAACCAATTTAATAATATTAAATCTTGTAAGTTACTTAAGCAAGACTTTTTGTTTGGGAAACTTATTTTAGTTTGTACAATCTATATACAAATCTTGGTGCTAGCAATGGCCAAGTTAGTATTGATTTAATATTATGGGTTGATTGGAGGTTTGGGTATTCAATGGGTCTTCGAGTCCTAGCTCGACCATATGAAAGGTGTCGATATTTCTTTACTTCTCTTGTGTTAGCTTGCAGAGGACTTCTAGCGGGAGCCATGAGGTTTGACCTTTGGAGGAAGTTGCGCATTCCGACTTTCCGAAAGAAGTTACAAGACATGACGTAAGTCAGTCGAGAGGATAATCTTAGTCCGAATAATAAATCACCGGACAGCCGCCGGACTTGAGACACCGTTAGGATCCCAAGATTTATTAGGAACAGTTGACCGACCGTATCCACTGTTCCGTTACGAAATACTAGCTCCCCCATCGAAAGTGTTAGTACTAGTAACTATGACCAACCTTACTAAAATATAACGTTAATTAACAAGTAATAACAGCCGGAGTAACATCTTAAACAAGAAAACATTTATGATTACGTTTCTTATCTTCTTTTTTTACTTTCTTTTGAACAAAACCACTTTTTCAACTTACTATCCTAGTCGGATAATAGCGAGGGTTAAGTACGGAATCTGTGTCCATGGTTCGATACTTGATTCATTACCCAGACTATACTACGTTGCGATATGTACACTTTCCTAATATGTGTGTTTATTTGAAGTATTTATCATTTTAATTTATAAATTTAAAACTTGATTTTGTGTAATTCTAAACGGAATATATTTTACATTAAAACACATCATAAATGATCCATTTACCTCTGTTAGGAATGTGGGTAACGTTGCGTGTAAGTCCTTAGCGACTTCTTCATGGTTCACATATTTTAACTGCTGCTGAGTCATCCATATTGCTTAATTATCTTCTTTTCTCTCATTGTTCGAAAAGGCACGTGTAATGATTTTAAGGGAAAGTTGCTTATCCTTACCATGTCCTTCTCATATTCTAATCATATCTAAGCATCTACAACAAGATATAGGATATGAGTATTCATATGATGGATTATCACTCAACACACAAGTGTAGATTTAAATTGCTAAATGACGGTGGCCAAGTGTAATTTAATTATGTACCCCATTTTTTGTGTTCTAGTTATCTTCCATCATGTTTTCTATCTATATCCATATTTCACTTTGTTTACCGGCATCAGGCTATCTTTACTGACATTTCTACTGTTCCTCAAGATTCATGTTTATGTTCAAGTATTAAGCGAATACCTCACATTCTATTATTACTGTATTGTTTACATACTAACAAGAAAGAGTAGATTCAAAATACAATCAACCGTGCAAAAAATTCTAAACAACATGCCTTATTGCTATAAATATTTCTTCAACTAAACAACAACTCGTCTTTCTCATCACAAATCCACCCAGGAATGTCAAAACTAAAGCCATCTAATTGATCGCGTTGTCAAGGTCAATAAAAACAATACTAAATTTAATCCCTAGCTACCTTAAACTATAGTATAGTAAAGTAGGGTGTCATATCCATAGGAAATTAGTGGAAAGAGATTAATAATGAAAAACTACTAAGACTTAATGAACTCAGGAAATCAGTTTAAAAAAAAACGACAAACTTTAAAACGGTTGAAAAGAAAACAATTATGAGAAAAGGATTGCTTCCCGGTTCAGATTACAAGTTTTGGCGATTACTGATTTGTACCACATGGAAATCACATATACATGACTCGTTTACTAAATCGACAAATAATTAACAACCAAATAGTGACTGTGTTGAGCAACGATTTAACAACCGAATACTTGACACAAGTTAGTTACCCAATAACCAATTACCACTTTAACATACCAAACATAGACACACAATTACTCATGATATAAAACTGAAAAACTGATGAATGCGATAATTTAATAAATCAAAGTGTTCAGTCAAACCAAGCAACTACAAGATCCAAACAACGAAACGATTACAAGAATCCTATACCAAATCAAGTATGAATCAGATCAGTCACCTTACAAGAAAAATCCTACACCCGGAAACAACCACACATGGTTTAGCCACTAATGGTCAACTTGTATATCTTGATCTAGCCTCAAAAACTCAAAAAGACTTGAACTTTATCTCTAGAAATCCCCTAGGGAAAGCTTTGGGACGAATGAATGCAAGTTAAGTCGAATAAATACTTCGCCTTGGCTTATAATTAAAATTAGGTTAACTTTGCCGAAATTATACTTCTTCGCATACCGCGAACTAAACCAACCCCTTCTTCGCGTGGCGCGAGAGACAAATTAGCCGGGTGGGCTTTTCAAAGCCCTCATGTGTCACAAACTTCTTCTCCCAAGTCTTAGCATACCGCGAAGACTAGAAATTCCAAGAAACTTCATTTTGATTCTCTGGACCTGTGTATGCTGCTATCCTCTTGATTTAGGCTCGTATTTCTCGCTCAATTAGCATAAATAACCTGTAATACTCAAGAACACCAATTGCACATAAAACAGACTCGATATACAAAGCTAAACGCTTAACACTGTAAAAATTAGACTCTTAAACACGGGATATTAAACACTACATCACATCCTCACACTTGGCCTTTTTTGTCCCGAAAAAGAATTATGTAATGGAATCATAATGGGAAAACTTGCTTCACACTTTCATTTGTTCATAGCTTTTAACATACTAACGCGCTAACTGTAACAATCAATATTTCAATCCGATTAAACCCATCCACGACCTATCGAGCCCTCGATTATGTGGTCTACTATCTTATACATTACCAAGCAGTCAATCTATCTATAGGTCTCACACTTATAAAGCTACGACTCAGCGTAATCCCGTCTCAAGGTTATGTTTAGGCCCGGGTTAAACCATATAAATTTTTCACCACTATAAACACAAATTTATAAGTTTTAAAAATTATGGATGAAAGATGGATCGATGGATGAATCATACGAGATTTTATTAACTATATATAAATAAAGTTTAACCATTAGTGTTTCAACCAAGTCACTATCCCGGAGGGTAACACGAAGGCTTCAGTTTCTAACAAAGAAGAACATAAGACTGAAGTTAGTGGTGTTTCGACCAAGTTATCATCCCAGAAGGTAACACATAAGTCAAACTTAGTCATTTATGATTGATTACTTAAGCATCTACCCACGCGTGGTTCAACCAATTTGCTAACCCGGAGGGTAACGCATAGGTAATACTTAAGCTCTCAAATGAATTAATTAGGCTCATGATATAGCGGATTATGAAATGCGGCGCCACCAACTTTCGAATTTATTCTCATAAAAAGAAAGAAATGTGCCAAAGTTTTCAAAAACTTATAAATTTTTGTTTATAGTGGTACATGTCACCTTATATTGACAATTTCGACCTTACCAACACCCCTAAGATGAGAATCACAAGATATCCTAAATTAATTATTTATTTAACCTAGATACACTACTAGGATATTTAAGATCTTTAATGTTGGTTGGGCCTACCAAAACGTTACAAATTAGACACTCTTTTTATTTTCTTATTCATTTCAATTTGACATACACAGTTTTCAATTATACCTATCATTTTTCATTTGTTTTGCACAAATTCTAAACCAAAGACATTTTTTAAACTTTTAATTTTTTATGGATTTTTGAATTTTTTATGAATTTTTGAATTTTTTTATGACTCACACTAGACGAAAAAGGTCTACCCTCCCCGTACTTGAACTTGACATTGGCCTCAATGTAGGAAGAGTGATACTTGAACAAAAGAAATATACAAAAATAAAGAAAACTTAGCTGGCACGACTATCGTATATGCTAATGGGTGGCCTTGTACAATTGAATCACGCACTAGTCGGAATATCACCACCCGAATGGAGATTGAATACGTGTGGATCAATCTAAACCTGCAAAGATAAGCAACGAAACAAACCCGCAAGCATTATATCGACTCAATAAAAATTAAAAAAAACTACCAACTCGACAAGACTAAAAAAATACCAAAAATGAAAAATAGGGAAAAAGGACCGAATTTCAGCTCCCTCGCGTGTTGCGAGAAACTGTTTCCAACTCTTCGCGTGTCGCGAGGAATCGAAATTCACATGGCCACTATAGAATTCCTTCACGTGTATCGAAGGTTGACCGAAGAGGCTTCGCGTACCGCGAGTACCTATCCTTGACAGAAAGTTTTGACAATTTTATACCCAGAAAAAATTTTGTCCTCAAAACTTGAAATTTTCAACTTTCTCAAAAATGCATTCCAACACCCAATTCATGTTTATACATACCTGGAATGCTGGTTATGGTGATTTTCCTTGCCCGTATGGCCCAAATCCCTGAAAAAACTTTAAAATATGCAAAATCATACTAGAAACTCTAAAAACGAAGACACACGACTTTAAAAACTTTACACACGGTATCCTACCCCCGGATAATGATGCATTGACCTCACTTGCACTACTACAAGCCATGATAACCCAGTCCCCACACTTGGGCTCTTCCCACATAAAACCACAAAAAAAAAACAAAAACCTAACTCACTTTCGTAGGAATAACGGATGTATTTAGCAAATGCGACAAGCCTTTTAAACCCCTCGGTAGCCCGAGTGGATGTGTTTAGTCTCATGATGGTTTTCTATAGAACACACCCACAACGTTCATTTAAATAGACAATAAATTAAAGCATACCTTAGGCTGCCTCCTAAGAGCGCTAAGTTTAACGTCTTCAGCCGGACGCGGTGCACCTTACTTTCGTTATTCATGTACAAATTCATGCACCACGAAACTGACAGATTCCTCTCTGGTGTCATTGATTTCCTCTGCTTCTAACTAGGACTTTAGTCTATGTCCATTTACTACCTGCCTGAGGTGATAATCAAAATATTCAATCTCTATCTCACCAAACTGTCCAACTCGTATGACCGAGTATGGACCCATCCATTTGATTTTCAACTTCCTAGGGAATAGCTGCAGTCTAGAGTTGTATAGCCACACCTTCCGGCCAACTTCAAGGACCTTCTTCTTTAACTTTGAATCGTGCACTACTTTCATTTTTTCTTTGTATGCAGATGCACATGTTGGATATATGATGTCCGATTGTCAATTAAGTCAATGTTACTATTAAGGTACGATCCAAAGAGTTACACCTTAGGCAACGAACAAAATATAGAATATTTAATTGTTAAATATTAGTCACGAAAGATGGAAACAATAAATGGTGAGTAAATATTTAGAGAAACATTTGTCGGAGACTGCGATAATTAATTATCTTTTTAATTAATTATTTTTAGGGAATGAATGTTTTTTCAGTTAAACATTTAAAAATTAGTTTTACTAATTATGTATGATTAGTAATTACAAGGGTTTAATAATTAAAGGTGAATTATTACTCGGGTATTAACTATTAATACCATGGGGACCGGTGTGTAATTATAATGTCTATAAATATAACATTATAATTAAACCTAAACCCTAATCCCACTGCACCTCAAATCGGCGAAAACCCCGCCTCTTCTCTTTGGTTCAATCGACGCCACACCACCTCCACCGCGAGCCGCCGTCCGCCGCCGTCGTCGCAGTCGCAAGTTGCCATCATCGTCGACTTTTCCTTGTGCATCTCGTGTGACGTTTTTCTGCAGGTTTTTCATGTACGTATCAATTAGCGCGACATTCGTTGTAGTAAGGTGTTACAGATCTGGTTATCGTCAAAGGTATAAATCTGAACGCCCTATGGTTGGTTATTTAATATTTAATCGGATCACTGAAAGGAATCCATATATGATCCGGTAATGGAACTATTAAATTGCTTATGCTAAAATATATCTGATTTATTTATTTAAAAGGTTTAAATAATTATTGTTTTAAAAGTTAAAACTGGTATCATGATTCCCAGCAGTGGTATCAGAGGCACTTTTACGCGCGTTTAGACTTATTTTTTTTAATTCGGTCTATTGTTTTATTTGTCAAAACTTTTGTTTGACAAAAGATCGAGTCTTTTGAGTTTGTTGTGATTGTGTTGAATGAAACGAGCACTATAGACCTGTGGTTGTGTTGTTTGTTGATTGGTTGTTATCTTTGTATTTTTATGGGTTATTTGGAACACCGACGTAATAGTTAGGGTTTTATTTATTACTTTATTTTTAGTGTATTTATAAATAAATATTGTAACCATAAAGAGACGACGATTTGAAGATCAAGGCGGACAAAGACAAGTTTAAAGATGGAGATCTTGAACTAAGTGGGAGATAACAGATTTATTATTTTGTTATCCCTTAGACCAGTCCGGTTGTTCGTTTGATGGCTTGAACGAAATCGGATAATTTTTCTAGTTGCTCGATTCTACGTTTTATTTATTTTGTTGTTGTGATATAATTATTAAGGATAATAATTAAACTACAAAATTTTTAATAAAACTTTTGACACAATTTAAAAACGATGAGATAATTAAATTATTTATTTTTCTCGGAAAGATAATTAAATAAAAGTGTTTTATTTAAAAGTAAAAAACAAGTTTTAAATTTAAACAATTTTTATTTAAAACAATTTTAAATTAATTAAAGAGTTGATTAGTTTAAAATCGGTTCGCTACAAATGACCAATTTAGAATAATAGGGTATTTGAAATTAGATCGTGTCGAGTGTTAAAGTGTTTAACGAACTAATATTACTCAAGTAATTTATTTGGGCGTAGTTGAGGGAAAACGTATCCAAAGCATGACATTACTCGTCATGCCCCTCAAATCGAGAGTTTTATAGTTGAAACCATTCGTAATCGTTACCTACCCGTCTAGCTATGCCAGTGGAGAGTGCTCGGTCATTCACTGAGAAATGGGGAACCGGGATCTCATTCCTAATTATATAAATTTTTCCAATTGTTAAAAAAAATTTATTAGGAGATCTATGCACGAAAATACTAAAAACTTATTTTTTTAATTTTGTAGATGTCTTTCGAAATCAATCCTGACTCCGTCTCTGCACTAAAACGTATGCTTTATCGGAACATGCTCAATGGAGGAAACTTCTCTGAGTGGTACCGTATCTTGAGAAGTGTTCTTAAGGAAGAAAAAAATACTATGTCCTAGAAATTTCAATTCCTCCAATTCCACCAAATAATGGCTCCACAATGAGTGATGAACTCCGTCGTGACTTTGAAAATCACTCTACTTACGATATGGGTCACGAGCCAAAGAAAAGGTTTCATCAGAACCAGAGTGAGCATCTCAATGTACTTAAGTCATTGACAAGTGGCATGGAAAGTGTAATAGGAATGAGCTCACATTTTTCTAAAATGATAAAACTCATTGATAGCCTGAAAGATCTTGGTTCTCCCATCAACTAGGACATGGCAATAGACTTCATACTAATGTCTTTGCCGGTTGAATATGAAGAGTTCGTTGATTACTACAAGCAGTATGCAGTGGGAGAAACCTTATCTGATTTGCGAGGGTCGCTGATGGCTTTTGAAATGACTTTAGGACAACTGGACATCTTGATTTCTGATCAGAAAAAGCGTGGCAAAAATAGAGCTATCTTCAAAAGTGATGACTCATGTCATTACTGTGGAGAGATAGGACACTGGAAATGTAATTGTCCTACATACCTTGCCAAGAAGACCAAGGCTTTGGAAGCAGGGTCCTCAAGTATGTTTATTATCGAGATCTTCTCTCTGTCTAGCAAATCTTGGGTGTTTGACACTAGATGTGGTTATCATATTTGTAATGATTTATAGGGACTAAGGAAGGTTAGAAAACTAAATCAAGGTGACCTGGAGCTCCATATGGGAAATGTACAAAAGGTTAATGTGAAGACTGTAGGAGAATATACTCTTTTACTTCCTTCTGGATTAGAACTTGTTTTGAACAATGTTTATTTTATACTTATTTTGACTGGGAATATTGTTTCAGTTTCCTCTTTGCGAGAACAAGGATTTATTTATGCTTTTGACAATGATTTCATTTCGGCGTATTTGACTGGTTTGTTTTATTTTTCTGCAAAGCCTCATAATGGAATCTATGAGATAGAAGTCCATGATAATAACATCATACTTAATATCTCCTCCAAACATAGGAAATACGATTTCAATGATACGTATCTTTGGCATTGTAGGCTTGGACACATAAACAAGAATCTCATGAAGAAACTCCAGACCGCCGGAATTCTGAATTCTACAGGTCAAGAATCATTTTATGATTGCGAATCATGTTGAAGTGGAAAGCTAACCAAGGCTCCTTTTGCCGGTATCGGTCAAAGGGCTAAGGATCTGTTAGGACTTGTACATACTGATGTATGTGATCTATTCAGAACATTGACCAGAAGTGGAGAGAGATACTTCATGACATTTACTGATGATTTCAGTAGATATGGTTATGTTTATCTTATGAAGCATAAACATGAAACGTTTGAAATATTCAAACAATACCAGAACGAAGTACAGAATTAACTTGGTAAGACGATTAAGATGCTTCGATCTGATCGAGGTGGTGAATATCTTAGTCTAGAGTTTGACGAACATCTAAAGATATGTAGGATAATTTCTCAGCTGACTCCACCGGGAACACCTCAACTTAACGGTGTATCCGAAAGGAGAAATCGAACTCTATTATATATGGTTCGGTCTATGATGTGTTGTACAAACCTCCCACACTCCTTCTGGAGTTTTTCTTATGAGACTGCCACAAGAATCATAAACCTAGCTCCTACTAAGAAGGTGAACAAAACGCCTTATGAGATTTGGCATGGGAAAAACCCAAAGTGTCTTACCTTAGGGTTTGGGGATGTAACGCATATGTTACAAGTGAATCTATGGATAAACTGAATCCCCATGGCGATAAAGTTGTTTTCGTCGGATACCCTAAAACAATTGGTTACTACTTCTACAATCTAGCTGAAAATCGTGTTTTCATTAAACGTAGAGCTACTTTCTTGGAGAAAGAACTTCTTGCGAGAGGGATTGGAGACAATCGTGTGGGTATGGGTGAGATCCAAGAACCACAATCTGAACCTGCCATTCAGCATGAGACTGCCAAAACTGAATCTAGAAATGTTCAAGATTCAGCTGTAACACTTCGCAGAAGTACTAGAGATCGTCATGAACCCGACCGGTATATCAAGATACACCAGATTGATGATGTCCTGATAGTTGATCAGGCAGAGCCCACTAGTTACATATCTACAATCTTAGATTCTGAATCTAAGAAGTGGCTTGAAGCCATGGATGCTGAAATCTGTTGAAGCATTTTTGTGTGACAGACGCTCTCAATACCGTTTTAGCTTTTGTACTTATCTTTATGTATTTGTATTTGTATGAAAGTACGTGTATGTATTGATCATCGAGTTGTAATCACTTATGTATGTACTTAGTGTCTGTTTCTTTTAAGTGTATTGCACACTTAGCAAGTGCGCATGATATATATCCTGCGTACTTAGCAAGTACGCAAAAACTGTCTGCGTACTTGCTAAGTACACATGAACAAATTTTCTTGTGCACTTGCCAAGTACGAAGAAACCAGGTCTAGTATAAATAGCAGGTTGTGACAGAAGTTAAGTACGCATTCATTTGTAACAAGTTCTGACAGAAGTTTGAAAGTGCTTTTGTTGTCAGTTTACTTTGTGTTATTTGATTCTCCACCTAGTCACGGGCATTCCGCACTCGGTTAGACTAGTCACACACCCACACGTAATGATCTGATACACCCGGGGACCTACAAGTGGTATCAGAGCATTATCTTTTGATTTCGAGTGTTGTCAGTGTGTTAGGAGCATCTTCTACACAATCTACAGACTTTTTACAAGCAAAAGTGAATATTTTTGGTATTTTTGTGATAAAATAGGGGTAGCTCTTGAGCACTATTTTAGAGGCAAAAATCAGTCAAAATCCGACCTTTTGTTGTTTGTTTGAATGTTTTGATCATCAAGGGTTGGTTAGAAACAAGTTTCTAACCCTTTGGCTTTATTAATTTGGTCATATCTTCAATTTTTTAAGATCTAGTGTTTTTCCAGTGACTGGAAAAAGTTGGTGGAAGTTGGTGAAAAGGTGACCTGCGTACTTACCTTATTTGGAAACAAGTACAGTCTTGTTGCGTACTTGCTAAGTACGCAAGACCATTCTTGCTGCGTACTTAAGTTTCTTCCTACGTACTTATTCATTACTCCTACGTACTTGTTAAGTACGCAAGAGCAAATCCTAAGTGCGCAAGACCAATCTCTTAAGTGTGCAAGGCCAGTCTTAAGTGCGCAAGTTGTGCTGATTATTCTGAGTTTTGACTAAGTGTTTCACTAAGGAAAATCTTCAAAACCTCGGTAACCTACTTAACTATGACAATGAGATTGGAACTCCACAGAAACCACCAAAGCTGCTTAATGTTAATGATTATTCGAATTGGAAAGCAAGCTTTGAATATTATATATCATACACTGATTCCTCACTGTAGATACCCATTCTTGAGGGTAATAAACATCCCACCTATACTTATCTTGATGAGGTTGTTCCCAATCCTGTCTCTAAACTAGATGAAGAAGAGAAGAAGGTTTATGACAGAGAAAAGAAGGCACATGGATCTATCACAATTGCCTTGACTAGAGAGCGTTTTCACAGCTTCAGAGGATACGATAACTCTAAATATCTCTGGAAGGCATTGCAGAAAAGATTTGAGGGGAACAGTGACATCAAGAAGAGTAAGAGGGATCTCCTGAGAAAGCAGTATGAGTGCTTCAGATATCTGGAGAATAAATCTGCATATGAACTTCTATCTAGATTCTATCATCTGCAAACTGAGTTAAAAGCTTATGATCTAATTTACCCTGATGAGGAGTTAGTTGACAAGTTTCTTGATGCCTTACCACCAAAGTTTGAGATGTACACCACTTTGATGAGAGATAACTCCAAGTTCTATGAGATGACGATTGAAGAAGCAATTGAAAAGGTTCAAGCATACGATATGAACCTCAAAAGAAAGGAAAGCTCAGGGAGACCTCAAATACAAGACCCTTGTATGTATTATGGGGCGTCTTGCACAGCTAAGTCATCGAGTTCAGGAATTGCCTTATTCTCAGGTAACTCTCATGAAGAAGAAAACTCAAATGTTTGTGGTGGTCATGCATGCTATGCAGCATCTGGATCTGGCTCTGGCTCTCACCACCAAAATTCCTCCAGAAATCCTCCTTCCACACATTCAGCTATAGCCAAGATAACTGAAGATCATGTGGCTTTGTTCTCATCATGTATGCTTGCCTATGAGAACTTCATTAGTGGCAAGCTAACAGATCCTGAAACCATTGAAGAAGACTTTAATCAGGTGGATCCAGACGACATGGAGGACATGGATATTCAGTGGAATATGACCATGATCGTGAGAAGAGCCAAACGTTTCTTGAACAGAACGGGAAGAAAATTCATTGGTGGGCATTCAAATGCCAAGGTTGGTTTTGATAAATCCAAAGCCAAGTGCTACAAGTGTCAGAATTTTGGACACTTTGCTCGTGAATGTCAAAAAGACAAAGCACCTGCTTCGGGTTTCACCAGACCTAGCCAAGGAAACGGTCAAGGGTACAACAATTCTAACAACCGCAGTCAAAGTGAAGGTGGAACGTCCAATGCCTTGGTAGCTCAACAAGATGATAGCTTTGATTGGGGTGTTCATTTGGAGGATGCCCTTATAGCTTAAACACAGGTTGGTCTCATGGCTAAGATCATTGAGATGATGGAAGCAGAAGATAGGGAAGCGTCTCTGGCTGACCAAAGGGAGTCTACAACTGCATTTGCCCTTATGGCTATTGGAGAGGCATCATGTTCGTCAACTGAGGTAGATTATAATTCTTTTGCTGTCATTTCTTGTTCTAAATGTCTAAGCTTGAAAGATGAAATTTCTAAGCTTCAAGATAAGGTCGAACCCCTTCGTATTGTAGCTTTAAGCTACAAAGAAAACGAAAAACGTTACAAAGATTCAATTGAAACTTTAAAGAAAGAAAGACGTGATTTTTCACTTAAAATTAGTGATCAACAGTTTCATTTGGATGTTGCGTACAAGGGGTTGGAAAAGAGAAATACTGAAATCACCAAGCTGCAAAATGAGATCTTGCAGTTGAATGGCAAAATTGAGATGTTGAAAAATGCTCGTTTTGTGGTGGAACACTACGAATCAGTAGTGAGACAAGTGAGTGGATTAGGGTTGGGTACTAATGCCATTCCTCCACCAGTAAGCAAGAAATTTGTCAACGGCTTAATTGATATTGATTTGTCGTGTCTTGATGAGTCCTCTAGTCAGGATGATTCTTCTAACAAGGATGATTCCTCAAGTAAGGCTGACTCTGCCTCTGATGAAGAGTTCTTTACTGATAAAGGCTCTGAGAACACCTGCCCAGATGGTGTAGTCTCAGAGGAGTTAAATGGTGAACACCAAATTAAGAAAAACATTATCACTGATCATGATAATTGCATTTTAACTGAACCCGATACCGTTGAAACAAATAAAAAATTGAAAGTGATGCTTTATGAGGGTTATAAAAATATTAATCAAGTTAAGAAAGAAGCCTTTGCAGCTCATTATGGGCTTGGTTATCAAGAAAATTTGCAAAAATATTATATTCCCAAAAATCAATCACCATCGGGTCAAACAAATGCTACTGTTCATCAAACAACTCCTCCTGCTCATCATGCTGAGTCATCTAATGCCAGATCTAATGAGCCTTGCAGGATAACTTACAAAGAAAAGAGATCACGTTTTCACTGTGGTATGGTCGGTCACATCCTGTGAACTGCCCTAATAAGAATCAAGGGAAACAACCAATTGGTTCCCAACCAGATGTTATCCCCAAGTCACAACCAGTGAAACAACCCAAGAGTCCTAAATCAAATGCGGTGAAACCACCGGTGAAACCTATGGTGAAGCCAAAGACCACATCTGAGGCTAAACCATCTGTTCCAAAAAGGGAAAAGCTATCTGCTAGACCCTGTGCCTCTACCTCTGTTAATGCACCAACTGGTGAGAAACCTGTGGTGAAACTCTCCAAACCACATAGGAGAAGAAGGAACAAGAGATTGAGAAAGCTCGAATAGCTGGCTGGAATTCAATCAGGTGAAGCTTCATTTAGTTCACCTGCTATTGTTGAATTTAAGCCTATTGTTCCAGTAAAGAAAAAGAAGAGGTCCTAGAACAAGAAATCTAAAAGTTCTCAATCTTCTGATCCCAAGTCTTCTAAAGAGTCACCCATTTTTGAGAAAGACGGACGGCCCAAGACTACTATGGCTTGGGTCTCCAAATCTAACTAATCTGTTTGTGACTCGTGCAGGGACATCCGAAGGGTACTATCTCTAATTGTTGGTATGTAGATAGTGGATGTTCCTGGTACATGACAGGCAACATGGCCCTGCTTCAAGATGTCAAACCATTCAGAGGTGGCTATGTGGCCTTTGCAGGAGTGAAAGGCGGTAGTATCACATGTCAACGGGTAGTTTCGAATGGATGTGTCAGCTTTGACAATGTCAACTACTGCGAGCAGCTGAAGCATAACATGTTGAGTGTTTCTCAGATGTGTAACAAGGAGTACCCAGCTATGTTTGACAAGACAAAATGCATGATTCCCAAACCTGGTTTTGAAGTTCACCAAGAACAAACGACACCTATCAGATCGATATGAGCGTGGCAACAACCACCTCATCAGTTGCTACTTGTTTGCTTACAAAAGCGATAGAGCTTGACCCAATATTTGTGGCATAGGAAGCTCGGACACATTTCTTATCGTAAAATGAATCATCTTGTCCGAAACGGTTTAGTTTCTGGGGTTCCTAAGCTGAGATTTGCCGTTGCAGATGACTGTATACCTTGTAAAAAGGGTAAACAGCAACGGAAGTCTCACAAGACCAAGCTCCAAAACTCCATCGATACCCCTTTGGAGCTCTTACATATGGATCTGTTTGGGCCCATAAGTATCAGGAGTATTAGAGGTAAGCCATACTGTCTAGTTGTAACTGATGATTTCTCACGTTTTTCTTGGGTGCATTTTTTAGGTACAAAGGACGACACTGATCTTGAGTCTGGAATCTTTATGCAAGCTGAATGTTAGAAGAATAAGGAGTGATAAAGGAACTGAGTTCAAGAATAATTTGATGGAGCTTTTCTGTCTCAAGAAGGGTATTCGTCACGAGTTCAGTGCCCCGTACACACCTCAGCAGAATGGAGCTGCAGAAAGGAAGAACAGAACCTTGATCAAGACTGCAAGGACAATGCTGTCAGATTGAAAGCTTCCTGTCACTTTCTGGGGCAGAAGCGGTTAATACAATTTGTCACATCTTGAACAGATTTCTGGTGGTTAAAAGACACAACAAGACTTGCTATGAGTTGATCAACAATCGACCTCACAATCTTGACTACCTAGCACCTTTTGGTAGTCCCTGTTCCTTATTGCTACAATACAAGCATAGTAAATCCAAATTTCATGCAAAAGCAGTGGAAGGCATCTTCTTAGGATATGTTGCCAATTCACCATGCAAGAGACTGTACAATATAGGAATTCGTACTATCAAAGAATGGTTCGAATTGGATTGCAGCAAACACATCATTCCACCAGAACCAACTGGTCCAGCTTGAGGTTTTGATTATGATGCACTATTCAAGTCTTTCAACCTTCCTGATCTATCTTTTGATGATGCCGCAAATGTGTACGATTTCTTTAATGGTGGTGATGACTCCAATTTCTCAACACGTGCCACTGTACCTATTGTAACTCCTGATTCCAATGCTGCATCTGCATCTGAAACTCATGATAGTGACGACGTTGAAGTTGCTCATGTTGATGGAGATGACGCTCCAGCTAATCCTAACACTCGTATAGGAAATGAAGCTACATCTGATCCAATCAACATCGAATCTTCTTCTTCTAGAACACAGGATATAGGGAGTTGAGCACGAATCTAGACACAAACATCCAGGAACCGAATGTACCAGATACGAGAGTGCATAAGAATCATCCAATTGACAACATTATAGGTGATCCTCATGCCGGTGTTCAAACTCGTCATAGATCCATTGCTGAAAACACCAGTTTGTACGCTGAGATACTTGACACTGGTATCATGGAAACATGCTTGCTTGATGCATTCGTATCCCAACTGGAGCCGAAGAATGTGAAAGAGGCTCTCGCTGCCAACTGCTGGATTGAGGCAATGCAAGATGAACTATCTTAATTCCAAAAGTTGCATGTGTGGGATTTAGTTGACTTGCCAAGAGGCGTACAACCAATTGGAACCAGATGGGTGTTCAAATGCAAAATGGATGATCGACATGTCATAGTGAAGAATAAAGCAAGGTTGGTTGTTTAGGGTTTTTATTAACAAGAGGGCTTGGATTACACAGAAGTATATGCCCCGGTTGCTAGACTTGAGGCCATTCGACTGTTTCTGGCTTATGCCTCCTTTGTCGGCTTTAAGGTCTATCAACTTGATGTGAAAAGTGTTTTCCTGTACGAAAAAGTTCATGAAGAGGTCTATGTCACTCAACCACCCGACTTTGAAGATCCACATAATATCAATAAAGTGTATAAGCTCGACAAAGCACTTTATGGTCTTCATTAAGCACCCGTGTATGGTATGAGACTTTATCAAAACATCTACTGTCCAATGGTTTCGATCGTGAACAAATTGACTTGACCCTCTTCATTCGGAAAGCAGGAGGTGATATTCTACTCGTACAAGTTTATGTCGACGACATTATTTTTGTGTCTATAAATGAAGAGATGTGTAGGGAATTCGAACAGGTGATGAAGTCCAAGATTGAAATGAGCAACATGGGTGAACTTTCGTTCTTTCTGGGTCTGCAAGTCAGTCAAAAGGAGGATGGCATTTATCTACATCAAACTAAGTATGTGCAAGACATCTTGTCAAAATACAAGATGAATGATAGCAGTACTTATGGCACACCTATCCCAGTCAATCACGGTCTGCATCCAAACAAAGATGGAAAGGATGTGGATTGCAAATTGTACCGTGGGATGATCGGATCTCTTATGTATCTCACAGCTTCAAGGCCCGACATAATGTTTGCTGTATGCTTGTGCTCAAGGATTCAGTCACAACCGAAGGAGTCTCATCTGATAGTTGTTAAGAGGATCAACCCCGTTTGGGTCTTTGGTACTCAAAGCAGCAATCATTTGAGCTCAAAGCCTATATTGATTCAGAATATGACGGTTGTAGCCTTGATAGAAAATCAAATTCAGGTGGATGTCAATTTTTGGGAGACAGGTTGGTTTCCTGGCAGTGCAAGAAGCAGTCAACGGTTTCTGTCTCAACATGTGAAGCAGAGTACATTGATGCAGCGAGCGGTTGTTCTCAGATATTATGGATTCAACAACAATTGAGAGACTACGGCTTAAACTTCACTGGAACTCCACTGTTCATTGACAACAACGCAACTATGTCCATCATAAATAACCCGGTGAAACAATCCAAAACTAAACATATTGAAATTCGCCATCATTTCATCCGTGACTGTGCTGAAAAGCATTTCATTGAACTTGTAAAGGTTCACACGGATGACAGCTTTGCTGACCTTTTCACTAAGGCATTTGATCGAACATGTTTTGAGCATCTTGTCAACATGATAGGAATGTTCAATCATGAGTGAAAACTTGTTTTCAAAATCAATTCAATTCATGAAAGTTAAATTTTATTTCTTTTAAATGTTTTCTGTATAGTTCTTTTAATTTTTCAAATATTTCAGAAAAATCTAAACAAAATAGAAAATCAGAAAGTCTCAAAGTCTTTTGAGAAAAGAGGAAATGATACTACATCAGAAATGATCTAAACGTTTTAGACTGCACATATGGGAAATCATTGCGTCATGCTTACTTGATTATTTAAATTGTTTGTCTTTTTTATCTGCTTAATCTGCTTATTTACAAGTAATTTGAATTGTCAGTAGGCTGTAAGCGTCTTTGAATCATTAGTAGTGTGGAAATGAACTCAATACTACAACTGTGATTTAAACCCATGTTTGCTAGTGTGTCCGTGTAAAAGAATGCAAAAGATCACTATCAGATATAGGATGTAAGATTTTGGAAATTATTTACTTATGAGACCAGTTTCGGGTTAAGTCGTTAGCACAATTACTGGTTCATCTCGCTGCCTATACTCACAAGTATGTAATGAGAGATTGAATTAAGATATGTCTTGACATCAACCGTTGAGCATATAGTCACTCTTGAATCACTCCTAATTCATTAAAATCAAATCCAGATAAAAGTTGGATCCCCTTACCTAAATCCTCACACACCATATTCATTATCCTGAATCATCATTCTGAAATTCACTAAAGAAATCATATAAAACCAAGACAAATGAATCGCTCAATTCTGAATCTTATGATTCCTGATAATCCTTATGGATTCTGTTTGATTTTCCTGTGCTAATTGATGTAACTTCAATCTAGAAATTTAGAAAATCTTTGAGAAAATCTTAGATGCTTTGAGTTAGTGCAAATTTAAATTCATATAGCCTAACTATGGGGTACACGTTATATACTTATAACTATTACCTTAACACACAAGTACGTGATACTAAGATGCTTATGGTTTCAAATCTTATAATATTGCCAACTTGAATTACTTGTTTATGTTGCTTTTTACGTATGAATAAATATTAATCCATGACATGATCCCATATTCTTTGTTGTTTATCGTATCAATTTTGCTATCTTTTAAGCCTGATATGATCCTCTGCTCGTGACTTTGAACAAAAATAGCCTGTGTGTATATACTTGTATATCGTTATTCAGAAAAGCTCAAAAATATTTTAAGTTGGTGTACAGTTCAAGTCTAATAAAAAATGCCAAAAATATTTGTGTTTAACTTCCTTGAATTGACTTTGAATCCTCTTGATTAAATGTTCTTATCTCGTTCGTTATTTGACTTGACTTATTCATAATTTGAGTTGAAAAAAAATTGAGTGCATAATAGTCTATGCGTACTTATTAAGTGCGCAAGGGTTAAACCCTGCGTACTTATCAAGTACGCAAGACTTAAATCATGCGTACTTAGTAAGTACGCAGGAGTTAAGTCTTGCGTACTTAACAAGTACGCACGACTAGTTTATGTGGGGTATATAAAAGGGTGTTAGAACTTTTTCAGAGTATCATCTCATTCAAACCTCTTGACACTGTTGTATACCCTGCTCATTTCACTCAAAATTTTTGTGTTCCTAAACGGTTTTTCGTCCCGATCATAGTTTCATATTCACTCAACTAACACTTGGTGAGAATCTAGGAGCATTTCATCTGTGAACTCTTAAGTTTGGGACCGATTACTGAACTTAAACAAAAAACAGGGGTTTTGGACTGTGATTTTTGACAAATTTTAGTTGTATTTGTCTCACGTTATCTGATTATTGGATGTTAAAAACTTCTGCCTAAGTGTTAATCCCTGCGTACTTAACAAGTGCGCAAGACTTAAGTCATGCGTACTTGCTAAGTACGCAAGGCCTAAATCCTGCGTACATACCAAGTACGCAGGAAAGGAAACTTGGAATTTTTTCTAAGTCTGAAAATTCTGACTTTGTGAATGTGCTATACTTGGTCGTGTTTATTCAATTCCAATGATTCGACTTGTTCTTATTGTGTTTATTGTATGTTTTTGCAGTGATGGCTCGTGCTTTTACAAGCGACTTCAATCTTCTGGCTCTTACACAACCGGAATGGAAGGGTGCTGCACTTGAATACCGGGAGATAGTTGACTTCTTGAACCGTTCAAAGATCAGCTATGCTATCTCTGCAGATCCTATCATCTCAAGACCATACCTGGAGCAGTTCTAGGACACAGCAGATCATGACTGCACGGTAACCCCAAACGTCATTCGGGCTACTGTGGCGGGTCATGATATTGCTATCTCGGAAGACACAATGATGAGAGTCTTATAGTTTCGAGATCTTGCAACCGACCTAATTTCCTATCCTGATTACTTTGTGGATGGGTGTTGGAGGCAACGAATGGGGTATGTCGGTGTGCAAGAGTATGCATTGTACAAGAAGATGTGGCTGCTAGATCAGTGGAGGTACTTTGCCCACATCATGATCATGTGCATTTCTTCAAGGAAAGTAGGGAAGGATGCCATGGGACATGATCTGGCGGCTGCTATGGTTGGTTTGTCTCTTCACAAGGGCTATAACTTCTCCAAATACGTCTACAAAGCTCTAACTGATCAGATAAATACGACGGAGAGGTTTAGGTTCTTGTTATACCCCAGATTTGTGCAACTTTTGATCAATGATGCGTTGCCAAATCTACCAGCTATTGGGGAGAGACTGCAAGTGAAGCGGGTGGCCAAGAGAGTCTTTTCACAATTTCTAACGCTAGGCATTGTAGAACTTACCGTTGAGCACACTCCTCTTTTCGGCCACCTAATCAACGAAGCATATGTGGCACCTGCAGATTGGACATGGTTTAGTCCCGAGTCAGAGCCTGAACTCAGTGAACATTCTGATGAGCAAGGAGAGGAGGAAGTTGAAGGTGATGATGTTTCTGAAGAAGAGAGAGACGAAGAAGAAGGAAGTGGTGGTGCTGAAGAATCCGACTCAGAGGCTACCGAGTCCGATTCATCTGATTTTGATGATGCACCGTCACCATCACACCCAAGAAGAATGACATAGGTGACCCTTCCTGAATCGTCTTCTGAGAGAAAGTGACTAGAGAGTACAAGCGGTGAGTACGAACCCGACTCTGATTCAGATGCTGCTATACAAACACGAAGACGTGAAAGCATAAACAAGTGTCGCAGGGATATGCCACACCAGGATATCCTTACTAAGGTAGAAGCCAGTGCTCAGAGGCATGCAACTGCAATGGCTGTGAGTACCGATTCCACTTCTACTTCGCCTTCACAACAGCTTTACAGGCGACATAGGAGGAGGCCACGTGTAACTGCGGATGTGGTTGCAACTTCTATCACAGAGGAGGTTCCTGTGATAGCGACCCTCCCTTTGCAAGCTGTCCAGGTGGCGGTGACGACTCCGATTCTCACTGAGTCTGTCACCAACACCCCAACCACCATTCAAACAACCACCATCCCTACCTCAATCCCCACAACCACCCTCCAACCCATCCCTGAACCATTTCCTGATTTTGACTTCAATCAAGGATTTGATTTTGAAAAAATCTTCACCTTCCCGACTCATACAACCGAAGCATCCTTTTCTAGGGGTCCTGATCCTCGTGATGCTAGGATCACTACCTTAGAGACTCAGGTTGCTGGTTTGCTTAAAACGGTACAGAAATCATGATTAACTCTTTGATTGATGAAGTAGTCGCGTTGAGGAAATAGCGGGCGGCTGATGAGAAGCATCGTAAAGAGCATGATACAATGGTTAAACTGGTATGTGATATGGCCAAGACGCTTGCTGCTCAGGGGGAGAGATTGAAGGAGTTGTTGGAGAAGCAACCACCAAAGCCTAGCAGTGACGAGGCTTGTCACCTAGTTGATCTAACTAAGGGCAATGACTAGGACAAGGATCCTGAAGTCGGGCCTAGTGGAGGTGAGCAGCAATCGTCAGCATTGGCGATTTTTCCCATTTCTGCCGTGCCTATGGCTGAGGGGGAGTCTACTCGGAGTAAAGGAGGACGTGATGCTTCGGGTCGTGAAAAAGGAAAGTCTCCCGCTTATGTTCTTAAAGATCTTTCTGACGACGTGATCTTATTGCTAGAGCCATATGTCACATGCCAACCGACGGCGGATTATACATCTGGGCGGACGCGGCTGTTCAAAAGCACAAGGTTGACTATTATAGTTTAAATAATTTCATTAATACTTTCAAGTTTACAATACAAGAAATAAACAAATCATAACAAGATACAAGGTTTAATTTGACAAGTTCTAAGTTTAAAGCATCTTACATAATCATAAACAAGTCTCATGCTAGTGTACCTGAAACATGTAAGTAAACTGTCAACTAAATATAGTTGGTGAGATACAAAGGTTTTAACATAGTTTAGCAAAGTTTTTGGAAAGTATTACAATTCACTATGTCATTTATTCTATAGTATAAGTGTGAGAACAAACATGTTAAACATTGTGTATATCAATCCTCTAACCATGTTTATTCATAACTAGAAGGTTACCCTTAAAAGTTTAAAGTTTAAATTCAGTAACAATCACCGTGGGCTCCCCTCGAAAGGTCAATCAATCTAGGTGGATTGGTCAAATACAATAAATCTAACATTGTTACTATAGGCTTGATCAAAGTTAATGGATATGCTAGTTTTATGTTTAATTTAAGCATGCAAGTCTCAAGCATAATAACACAAGAATAAGCATATAGACATAGTTGTACAAGAATTGTATAAGTTTGAAAATTTGTACATGTTCCATCCCAAGTTTATAAACAAAGTAAAACAAAAAGGGCTAAGTATACTCACTTAGAATGATGAGGGAGTGTCTAACAAGGAATAAGAGTAGCAAGGTTTTGAGGGAGAATATCCTCACAACAAACCTAAGAATACAAGCCTAGAGTTTCAAGTTTTGATATTATAAGTCTATGACAAGAATTCAAGAATTCTAAGATTAACTAAGGTTCCAAATGGGAGACGGGAATGGTTTTGTTTATAAAGTTTAAATCAAATTCAATTTAAGGTTTTAAATGAATAACACAAGACTTGGGTATCAAAGTTTTATTAAGTTTATATTTTAGAATAATTATTACTTAAAATAATTATTTAAAAGTCTTACAATTTAATTGCACAAAATAGGTAACAATAATAAAAAATTAGTTTTTCTAAGTATCTATAGATGGTGTTGTAATAGTAGTTAAGTGTAGGCTATATAACTATTGAAGTTTGACAATAAGTGTTTAAAGTCTAAATTATGTATAAAGATTTATAAAGGCTAAATAATTATTAAGGATAAATAATAATTATTTAGAGAGTAAATAATTTATAAGTAAACAAGTATTCGTTAAAGAGTAAATAATGATTAAAGATTAATGAGAATTAAGATTAAATAATTATTAAGGATAAATAATTATTTAAAAGAATAATTACTTTGTCTAATAAAATAATCAATACAGATCGTTTAAGATCTATTAAAATAATCAATACTAATCGTTTAAGATCTAATAAAACAATAACTAGAAAGTTTAAACATATATGTTTAAATAGGAATTCTTTTAACGTGTATATTTTTGTTTTTAAGTTTATAAATGTTTGAAAGTTTAAATAAAACTATAAATTTGTAAGGGTTTCAAATAATGTTTCTTTTAAGTTTTAAATAAAGTTTATAAACATTGAGAAAGAATAAAGTATAATTATTCTTCATGTTTTATATTTATATAAACACAATTAAGTTTCTATTTTTATAAATTTTAGGTTTTATAACATGTATAAGACTATAATTTATTAAAGTTTTTGCTTTTATAAAGTTTATAAGTTTATTAAAAGTATATTTATCTCAAATAAATATATAAGTCTTGAATTAAATATGTATAAATTTTATAAAAATTTATAAGTTTCTGTTTTCTAAATATTTATATAAATTTTCTGTTTAAAATAAATATGAAAGTTTTATAAACTTTTCTGATTTTATAAATATTTATATAAATTTTCTGTTTAAAAAAAATAAATGATTAACTTAAAGTTTTAAACAAGTAAATATGTTTATTTCCAAAAAAAAAATATAACAAATTGAATCCGAATTAGTTTCTGATTAAAGTAAAATTTTTTATAAAGTTTATTAGTATTTTATAGTTTTCAAGTGTTTAAAACTATTTTTAAGGAATTTATTATTATAAGTTTTAACTAAATTTAATTAATTAAAATATCATAGAATATAAAAGTGTAAATAAAAATAGAATTCAAGTTTATAAAAGTATCACAAAATTTATAAAAATTATTAAAAGTGTAGAACTGTTTTAAAAAGGGTAAAAAAATAAAAAGGCAAAAACCTGGGGCTGGCCGGATTCGAACCCGGGCCACCCCAATTCCATACACAAGCGCACAACCATCCCGGCTACGGGTTCGCTGGTGTCTTATACTCGAAAAGAAAAAGTTAAACAGATGTTCAATTTGCCCCCAATTCCCTCATGAACCCTAGAAACCACAATCCAAAATACGATTCGATTAACCCTCCGTCATTGCAAATTGACAGAGGGCTTTTGTTACTTGAATGAAAACGAAGAGTATGGCCATTCGAATTACGTGATTTGGTACTGAGACGAGGGGATCGAGTCGAAACAGGTACGGTTGTCCTCAGGTTCAAATCGACAAATGCTGGTTGGATCCGACGGAATCGAGTGCTTACGAAGTTAGAGTGTGCTGTCGTCGAAGGATTGTAAGTAGTATTTATAGATAATTTCATCCTTAAATGCTAAAACAGTTGGGGGTTTACGGATGAACAAAAGCGAATTCAAATTTGAATCCCGCGGTGTTTAGAATTGAATTTGTGCATTGATTTGTCTTGGGTTTGAGTCGCATGCGTGAGCCGGAGCTCGAGGAGTATTAAATTTAGCCGTTTAACGCATTTTTGATAATTTGGGTCCAAAACCGGTCACGGTGGGGATCGAACTTGGGATCAGTTTCCGAATCTGAAAGTTTGGCCAATTTACACTTTGGTCCCTAAAGTTTGTTAGTTTTAACATTTTATGTAAAATCATGAGGTTAAGTTTAAAACAAGTTTCAGAAATGGCAGCTTCGGTCCCTTGACTTCATAAAACAAGAAATGCATTTTATTTTATAAATCAAGTAATTATTATAAGTTTTATATTTTATTATATGATTTCATGAATCTAAGAATTTAGAGAGTATAAGTTTTATATCTTTTATTATTTTATAACTTTTATAAAATATCTATGGATTTATATGTTAATAGTTTAAGTATTTCAAAACAAGGTTATTATTTATAAAATTTTAACTTTAAGAGTTTTACCACCTTTTGTTTATAAGCTATATATATATATATATATATATATATATATATATATATATACACACTTTAGGCAAGTCTTCTATATATGTGTATATATATATATCTCAAGTTTAATTGTTCCTCTTAAACATTTATTTAATTAAATCAAAATTTATTATTTAAGAAAAAGAAAAATTCAAGTTTTAAATTAATTATACATGCATGGGTTTAGGAAAAGACAAGTCGAAAAAATCCTGGATATTACACCAGACTATTCCAAAGAAGCACAGATCGATGCTCTCAGAAATCTGGAAGAGAGAGATCGACTCTGGTGACGACTGGGATGAAGAGGATGAGGATGTGGTGATAGAATTTCCCAAGGGTGAAGGTGAAGGAGAATAGTAGTTTGAGGATGGAGAGATATTTGAAGCTCCAACCTTTGAAACTAATCATGATACAGGTTAAGTCAAGCCTAAAAGTACTGCTGAGGCGTCGACTGAAGCCTCTCCTACCGACCATAAACCTGTGGATCCAAAGGCGTTGAAATGCAAATATCCGCCTGGAAGTTCTCCAAAGGATCTAGCTCCTGTATGGCAGAAGACGTCCATCATAGATAAACTTGGAGCGACAGGTATGATCTTGGCTGTAAGGTTAGACGACGACAAGAAATTGTTTGCTATTAAGCGAGCTGGGGGGTTCAATACTTGAAACCAACCGGTGAAGCTTTCAGCTCCTTGCCCAAGTACGACCTGGTGAATCTAGCAAACTGATAGCTGCTAAGTCACTCAAATCACACGGTGGCGATGGGTTTGTGGCAGATTCTACAGCGCAAGGGAAGATCAGGGAAGTTTGAAGTGTTTAAGACTCAAGTGCCAAAGAGAGTCAGGAATAAGAACGTCAGACATCCCGTGACTCACAAAAGCTTAAAGAAACTGGTATACAAGCCAGTGTTGTGTGAAACCAGGATTCCCCTAAGCAAGTTATCTCAGGATATCCTTGGTAACATATGGTACTGGTACGTTGATCCAAAAACGGGCAAGGCAGTGGTGATTGGAAAGGTCTTGGCCCACAGTGGAAGCTTAGTGCCAAGAGGACTGATCAGAGTGTTTGATGAGATCTGCTTTATCAACTTCTATGTGAAAGATCTAGAGGTGCTAGCAGACAAGTACTGTATGTACACGGATGAGTGGACAAAGTTCCTAGCTTCAAAATACGACAAGGTGGTCAAGTTCTGTCTTGACTAAAAAAAGAAGATGGAAGCTAAAGCTGGAGATCCGTGAAGACCGAAGACAATCCAGAGATGTTGTCAATGGGGAGTTTGTTGAAGCACTTTTGTGTGACAGACACTCTGGATGTTGTTTTAGCTTTTGTACTTGTCTTTAAGTATTTGTATTTGTATGAAAGAATCTGTATGTATTGATCATCAAGTTGTAATCACTTATGTATGTACGTAGTGTCTGTTTGTGTTAAGTGTATTGCGCACTTAGTAAGTGCGCAAGATATATATCCTGCGTACTTAGCAAGTACGCAAGAACTATCTGCGTACTTGCTAAGTACGCATGAACAAATTACCTGCGCACTTGCCAAGTACGTAGGAACCAGGTCTAGTATATATAGCAGGTTGTGATAGAAATTAAGTATGCATTCATTTGTAACAAGTTCTGTAACCGGCTGTGTTTATAATAGACGAAGTTTGAAAGTGCTTTTGTTTTCGGTTTACTTTGTGTTGTTTGTTTCTCCACCTAGTCACGGGCATTCCGCACCCGGTTAAACTAGTCACACACCCACACGTAACGATCCGAGACACACGGGGACCTACAAAATCCAATCCATGCACGACAACCATGTATGGGACTTTGTTGATCTTCCTCCCGAGAGTCGGAAAGTAGGAAGTAAGTGGATTTTCAAGAAGAAAATCGACATGGATGGAAATGTGTAAACCTTCAAAGCAAGGCTAGTAGTGAAAGGTTTTACTCAGACTCAAGGAGTTGATTATGATGAAACTTTCTTGCCTATAGCCATGCTCAAGTCTATTAGGATCCTGCTTACCATTGCCGCATATTATCACTACGAGATATGGCAAATGGATGTTAAAACCGCGTTCCTAAATGGACGTCTTATTGAAGACGTCTATATGGTGCAACTGGAAGGTTTTGAAGATCCAGAGAATCCTAATAAGGTATGCAAGTTGAACAAATCCATTTATGGATTAAAGCAGGCATACAGAAGATGGAATCTTTGCTTTGACTAGAAAATCAAAGAGTTTTGTTTTGTCAAGAACGAAGATGAGCCATGTGTTTACAAGAAGGCAAGTGGGAGCCATATGACTTTTCTGATTCTGTATGTAGATGACATGCTGCTCATTGGAAACCATATTCCTATGCTAAAAGACGTTAAGTCTTGGTTAGGAAAATGTTTCGCGATGAAAGATCTTGGTGAAGCTGCTTATATTCTGGGAATAAAGATCTATACGGATAGATCAAAGTGGCTTATAGGTTTAAGTCAAAGTACATATATTGATAAGGTCATTCGACGCTTTTTCATGCAAGACTCTAAGATATGATCTTTGCCTATGGCACATGGAACCATATTGAATAACTAATAGTGCCCTCAGTCTAACGAGGACAAGAAGAAAATGGAAAAGGTTCCATATGCTTCTGCGATTGGTTCAATCATGTATGCCATGTTGTGTACTAGACCTGACGTATCGTACGCTTTAAGCATGACAAGCAGATATCAACAGAATCCTGGTGAGAGTCACTGGATAGCTGTAAAGAACATTCTTAAATACTTGAAATGGACTAAGGATATGTTCTTGATATACGGAGGACCGGAAGAAGTATGACATCCGGCTATTTTGGGTTAACCCCGTTAACACAAATCCGTTAGTTCTTAACCGAGTTAACTGTATTATCAACCTCAAGGACCATTTATGTCACTATTCAAACTTAGAATCTCAAGGACTAACTTTGTAATTATCCAAAACCTATTCTCTTGACCTTACAAAGTCAAAATCAAAGGATTTTGATTTCTGTTGACTTTACAAAGTCAAACCGAGAGTTCTTTGATTCAAATTTGCATCCTTCAACTCAATTTCGTTTGAAATCATGACTGCAAAACACATTAATTGTCATAATCAACCACTACTCCGGCAAATAACGGATCATTGATTCGAGTTTAATCCCAATTATAGGAATTAAAGTTGAAACAGCCGACCCCTTCATCAAGTTAGGATAATCTGTGTATTGCTTTTACAATTCGAGTTTACACACATCTAAATCACACACGTCAATTCCTATGTAGACCGAACATGCATCCTAGTCGATCTCGGTCAATTCGCATCTCTTTCTGGTAATTGAAGTCACCCTCACCTTCGTTTTTACTCTCAAATTGAAAGCCCTATGCTAATTGAGGCTTTCGTTACTGAATTTATCATGAACCCGATTTTAGGGTTCATATGAAACTGAATTGATCGAACTCTACCTCAAGCATGATGTTAATCCAATTAAATCTCTACGCTAGTTTCGAAATCTATTAATACTTGAAAACCCCATATCAAGTGAATCAATTAACATCGAATTGATCTTAATCTGAATTATAGGGTTCGTTCATATTCAAATTTGGATTTCCTCAATCAAATAAAACCATAGGGTTGGATTCGCAACCCTCTGTTTGTCAAAAACCCTATGATTCCATTCACTTTTAACTTCTGAATTGGTTAAATCGATTTCGTATTCATACCAAGGGTTTCCATTCTAAAACGAGTAATTAAACCATCCTAAAAACAATGATTTTTCAATTAAACTTAACCACATAATCGTCCTTACTCGATTTAAAAAACCCCTTTATTGATTTGAATCATTGTTATCAAATTTGTGAGTTTTGGGTTGGGATCGATCGCAGGTTAGTGCGAGGGGGAAATTTCAGGGGCTTGATGATTAAAACCATTTTGGTTTAGTTCATATCGCGATTACCCTAGCGGGTGGGACTGGTTAAGTGTGTGTGCTCATGGGGAGGAGACCCGGGTTTGAATCCTCGTCCCGTGTTTTCTTTTTAAATATGCATTTTAATGGGATTTTATTTAAAAAATCAACTACTATATTATTATATTATTATATAAAAGAGCTTTGGACCGGGAAAACCACCCGTGGACTTGGGTTTAGCCTCGTGTCCCGTATTTTTAATTAAATTGCATTTAAAAATAATATAATATTTTCGAACCGTCACTTTAATTAAAAATTATATATTTAAATATCGTTTCGGTTATAAACTTGAAAGAACGTTTTAAAATAATAAATAATGTAATTATTTATATTATTTACACTCGTTGTTATCCTCGAATAAAATAATAGATTTATTATTTTGTCCCACAATTGTTTATTATAATACTTTGAAAAGTCTAAAAATAGTATATGTATATATATTATATTCTTAGGCCATTATTTAATGGCGAAAACGCTCGGATATATTTATTATATTTTATTAATTGCCACTCGTCGCAAATAATGGTTTTCTTAATTGGTTAATTTAAGAATCTTTTATTCTCGTAGACACGTTCGTCTACTCTTTGATCTTTAGAACGATTCTCTTAGGACGTTTCTCATTCCGTGTCATCGTCACAATTTCCATTTTATCCTTAATAATTATGTTGTAATTCTAAGGCATTCGTGAGCCGTGTTAGGCTAACGCTTGAGATTTCAATCTCATACTTGTGTGATTACTTCCTACGCAATCAGGTGAGTTTTCACGGTCCCTTTTTACTGTTTTGACTTGGGGGAGAAAGCATGTCACAACTATTTTTGAGATTATTATAATTCATATGTTATCATTATTAAAGCTAAGCGTAACACGCTATCACTGAAAGTCCTCAACACACATCGAACCGCTAATATGGATCTTAGTGAGGTAATGCTTAGTAGTACTACTGGGTTTGACAAATCCCACCCGCGTTAGTCGCGCTAACTTGATTTGAGGTCGAACGGGTGAAATGTTAGCCTACTCACATCGCTAGAGTTGATAGACCCGGCATGAGGCAAATAAACAAACAGTCAGCTTCGGTTGCAAGCGCTTAAGTTAAACATGAAACGCATGTTAGCTACATATAGATGCATATTGAATGACCAATAATCTGGTAAGCAATTATTTATATATTGAAACCAGTGAACTCACCAAACTCGTGTTGACATCTTTTCTTACATGTTTTCTCAGGTCGCTAAGATAAGGCATTTGTGCACATCTAGGACATGCATGGAGTCCTACTTTTGATTTTATGATTTAATATTACATATGGACTATTTTCATTTATGTTTGGACTGGACTTTCTAGGTGCGTTTGTTTTGCGCATTTACTTTCTTTATTCTCTTTCGCATTTACTCTGAATGTTATGATATTTTCATTTGACTCCCGTATAGAGTCGTTCAATGTACATAATGACTGAGATCCTGGTTTGTCAATTCCCAAACGGTAAAACTCCGTTAGTTGAAATTGGGGGTGTGACAGATTGATATCAGAGCCATTGCTTATAGAGAACTAGGAATGTATACTAGACTATAACCTCACACATTAGTTACATATCATAGACATTTGGATTTTGGCACTTATACATTACCTTACAGGACCATGTCATCAACCCCACCACCATCACCTAAGGCACCAGGACATGATGCACCTATCCTACCATCCTCGAAGCCCAAAAGGCGCCGGACCAGTTCTAGTGATAATTCTATTGAACAGGGTGAGCCAGTAGCGTGCGAGCAAGGGATGCATCGCGTAATTGGGATTCGTACCCTAAAATGATCCAAAGATGGATCGAGATGGGAAATGTTCCATCAGCTTATTTTGGTTCCACTTCATCATCATCTACTTTACCTAGCTTGCCATGTACCATGGAGCAAGCTTTTGCGGCCTTTGTAGTTTTTATGACTTAGGATTTAGGAATTGTGAAGGATGCTACTAGTGAGATACCCTGGTATTCTGCGGTGGGAGTTACAAGTAGAAGAGAATAAGGAACAGATTTAGCATTTGACTACTGAGCTAGCAGCAACGGATCAGGTCCATAACCATCTAGTGGATAGGGTTCAACATTTAGAAATGAGGGTGGACACCTCGGATGATGCTGCCGAGGGGATTTTGAGTAGAGTGGCTCATCTGGAGGCCCAAATGGAGGCAGTACTTTGGCAGGGGATGCCCCGCTTTCTGACGTCGAGGAAGAGCCATTCGAGGATGAGCCATTAGAGGAGGAGCCACTAGAGGACGAGCCGGTCGAGATATATGATGCTCTATCATGCATTTCCTCCGATGACGATGATGTTTGATGATTATTCTATCTTATCTTTCCTTTTATTTATGCTTTGTTTATGTCTTTCTATTTCAAACCTAGATGGGTAAGGGTGTTCCCATTCAATAAAAGCATGAGAAGTTTGATGTCTTGAATTATTTATCTTGTAGCTTTACAATTTATTTAATTTCAAAATATTAGACATTGTGTTTAGTTATCATTTCCTTACTTGTACATATAATATTTAAAATGCGATATATTTCTCATTATTTTGTATTTGTGAATGTGAACAATTATGTCGGGAGGAGGACGTGGAGGTCATGCTGGTGGTCGAGGCACCATCAAAATGACGGCAGTTGAACTGGCGACGCTAATTAATGATTGTGTGGCTGAGACTCTTGCAGCACAAAATGTCGCAGGTAAATACTATAGCCATTTACTAGTGATGTCAATTCATCTCTCAAAGAGCCTTCCCAAAGCTTTATAATCTCGATCCTATATTATGTTTCAAAATCCAGGTCAGTAGAATGTAACGTCCCAAAAATAAAATGACAGTTATAATAACGGAATAAACGAACGAGGCATGACGGGCCGGGCCGAATGGGCTGGTGGGTTTAAGGGGAGCCCCCCTATAAATAGCCTAAGTTACCACATTTCTCTCATTTGCAAGTTCTAGAGAGAGAAACCGTAGAGAGAGAAAGTCGGCGGATCGGCCCAAGATTGAAGAAGTGCGTTGCTCCATAGCTCGTGAGAGGAACCTACGAATCAGAAGCTCGATACAGTTAATGATCCAACCTAGATCTGAGTTTTTTTTGTTTTTGGGTTTTTCGGGTTTTGAACGAAAATGTGACATTTTTACGGATGAAACTGGAAGAAAAACATAGTTTTGAGTTCCTTAATGAAAAGCAAACATTTTGAATGTAAACAAGTTCGGGATCTTGACGTGATCAGACCTGAAGGCGAAAGTCAGGGTTTTTGCGGGGAAGCAGATCCTGCGTACTTATCAGGTGTGCAGGAAGAGGGTCATGCGTACTTATCAAGTGTGCAGGAAGAGGGTCTGCGTACTTATCAAGTACGCATGAAGAGGGTCATGCGTACTTATCAAATACGCAGGAAGAGGATCATGCATACTTATCAAGTACGCATGAAGCGAGATTTGCGCACTTATTAAGTACGCAAGAGCAAGGCCCTGCGCACTTGCTAAGTGCGCAGACATCAGGTTGTTTACGTAAAGTCAGCATGTTTAGAAGGTTAAACCGTTAGAGTCGGAGGTTGGTCTGATGTGTATTTAACTAATCAATTCAGATCGGAAGTGACGTTGTGGGACCATTGTTTAGGACAACCCAGATTAGCTTATCAGATGAGTTCTAGAAGCCTTCTTTTAAATGTTTTGAATAATATTTTTGGGCTGGTGTGCATACGTAATGATGTGACTATTTTATAAAACGATGTTTATGAATGTTGTATGTGACGTTTTATAAAATGATGTTTACGAACGATGTTTTGAAAGGAAGGGTTATGAAAGAAGTGTTTATGAATTATTTTGCCAAAAAAAGTTTATGAAGTGTTTACGAATGAAGGAATGATTTTTAATAAAACGTACGAATGCTTTAACTGAAGTTTCGAAGTAAAAGAAGTGAGTGTTTACGAAAGTCACAAAAGAACGAATCTGCCAATATTCCTTAGGGAATGAAGGTTATGGGTATGGGAAGTATGTTATGGGCCTTTGTGGCTGGCCAACTATTGTACAACTGGGGTGATGACGGTCACCAAGGGGATTATCGTGATCCTCGAAGTTGGTACGATTTACCTTGCGGGGTAGTCGTGCTTGAAGTTTGGTACTTGCGCCTTACGGGGTGCAGTGCTTGAAGTTTGGTACGTGTCATCCTTGTGATGCCGTGCTTGAAGTTGGTGTAGAATAACCTAAGTATCGGGCCCTAGGAGTTCTTCACCCGAAGGACAGTACGGTGTTGACTGGCCGAATGGTGGTGATCTTTAGGTTATTCCACTAGTATGTGGCGTTTGGATTTGACGGTTACGAGAAGGCGCAGATTCGATATGTTCGTTGACTTATGTTTATGTGCTATGTTATGTTATTGAATGTTTTTGTACGCTTTTATTAATGAAGTTAAACGATATGTTTTTGGCAAATATTTGAAGTTAAGGTTTTATGAAAAGGTAGAACTCACCAGCGTAGCTGACTTTTTACTGTGCACATTCAGTTTAAGACAGGTTATGATGATGGAAGGTGATGCTGGCTTGATGAGTTACCCGGATGATACGAAGACTGGCATCCCGTTATGATTAGATTATGTTATGTAATAGACTATGTTACGCTTCCGTATGTTGAACAATGTAATGGTTACGTTTTAATGAAGTATTTTCCGCTGCGTTATGTGATATTTAAGTTAAGAACTGTTTGTGAATGAGTAAATCCAACAAGTGAGGCCTCCCGGGTTTAGGGGCCTTACATAGAATAATCAACGAGCATGTACATTCAAGACATTCGTGGACTGTAAGTCCCACACTTTTAGTGGAGCTGAGGGAGCTTTCGGACTACTCTGATGGTTCGAGAAAGTGGAGTCGGTATTCGCCATGTGCAACTGTCCCCTGGCGAATCAAGTCAAGTTTGTATCTTGTACTTTGGAGGGCCCGACTCTCACATGGTGGAACGCTCAGGTCCAAATGTTAGGTCTAGCTATGGCCAATGCACTGCTGTGGGAGGAGTTCAAGACAATGATGAAGGAGGGGTACTGTCCTCGGGATGAGATTCAGAAGCCGGAAGGGGAATTCTGGAACCTGAAAATGGAAGGTTCTGAAATTGAAGTTTATGCCACTCGCTCCCATGAGCTTGCTACCATGTGCCCACACATGGTGAACCCGGATTAAAAAAGGATTGAGCTGTACATTGGAGGTTTAGTGCCTCAGATTCAGAGCATGGTCACCTCATCCAACCCTACTGCCATCCAACTGACCATCAAACTTGCCCACAAGTTAACCGATCAGGCGGTGACTCAAGGGACTCTACCCCCAAGAGTTGATGAAAGTTTCTTTGCCAGGACTGTTGGTAGAAGCATTAAAGAAGGTTAACGAGAAGGGTGGGTCTAACACGGCGGTTGATACCCCGAACACTGAGGCGATCAACGCACCGCTTAACCGTGGTTGCGACTATAAGTCCTTTAAGGCATGTGACCCGCCGGTCCTGACTGTGAAGAAGGATGCGGTGGCTACTTTTGATTGGGTAATCCGTATGGAAGCTGCCATTCTCCTGAGCGAGTGTCGAACGGATCAAGTTGTGAAATTTGCTGCTAACTCCTTGAGAGAGGAAGCATCCCATTGGTGGGAAGGTGTACGTCAAGCAAATGGGAGCGAGGTTGTGGATGCAATGATGTGGGCTGATATGAAAACCTTGGTGATTAAGAATTTCTGCCCAAGGAACGAGATCGAGAAGGTGGAGAGGGAATTTATGGGTTTGAAGGCCGGGAGCATGACGCACCGGCAATTCATAACCCGATTCAATGAACTGGCACATATGGTGCCACATCTTGTCATGACTGAGGAAAGAAAGATTGCATGCTACATTCAAGGACTGTCGGACCAGGTCCGCACCTATGTTAAGGCAAACGCCCCTACTACCTATGATTCGGTAGTAGAACTGAGCGGCGTGGTATTTGATGATCTTGCGCTGAATGTCGTTGCCATTGAAGATCCTAAGAAAAAGATAAGTTATCACGCTAAGCGATCGGGTGGGAAGTTGTTTGGGGCTCGGGACAAACAGGACAGGGTAGGCGAGATGGCAGTCTGTGGAAAATGTGGGGTAAGACATGCGGGTGAATGTCGGCTAGGGTCAAATCTGTGCTTTAAATGCGGCAAAACCGGACACTACTCCCGTGAATGCCCGCAAGGCTTCAAATGCTACAACTGTGGGGAGAGTGGTCATATGAGCCGGCAATACACCAAGCCCATGATGGGTCAAGCCGGGAAAAGGAAAGGCCCGGAGAAGACAGAAGAGAGACCCCGAGCAAAGACTCGAGCCTATGCGCTGACGCAGGAACAGGCCAGAGTGGACCCCGACGTGGCGTCAGGTACGTTTATCCTTGACAACACTTTTGTATCTGTGTTATTCAATTCGGGTGCCAGTAAGATTATTATATCTGCGACTTTTTGTAAAAGGGTAAAGTACACTGTGAGTAAACTAGAAAGGGCCTTTAGCGTAGAAACCGCTGAGGGTAGAACTACGAGGGTGACTGATGTAGTTGACAATTCCACGATAAAAATAGAAGGCCATAGATTTCCCGTCAGGTTGTTTGTCATGGTTTTGGGTGGGTTCGATGTCATGTTAGGAATGGATTGGCAAACTGCCAATGAAGCACAAATTATATGTAAACGAAAGATAATCCGACTCAAGGCTCCGAACGGTAGCAAAGTCAAGGTTCTTGGAGATCGTGACACCCTGATGCCAAACGTCATCTTAATTATTAAGGCAACAGATTACTTGAGGCGCGTATGTGAGGCTTATCTGGTGTACGTAATTGACGAGTGTAAGGAAGTGAAGGAACTAGACGATGTACTCGTGGTACGCGAGTACCCGGAGGTGTTTCCAGAGGATTTGCCTAGGATACCACCCGACAGAGAGATTGAATTTCGAATCGACTTAGTATCGGATGCCCAGCCCGTGGCTAAGGCTCCATATCGACTAGCACCAGTGGAGATGAAAGAGTTAATGGCACAACTAGACGAGTTACTTGAGAAAGGATTTATCCAACCGAGCATCTCGCCGTGGGGTGCTCCGGTGTTATTTGTGAAGAAGAAAGACGGTTCGATGAGAATGTGTATTGATTATCGCGAGTTGAATAAACGTACGGTGAAGAACAAGTACCCTTTACCAAGGATCGACGACCTGTTCGATCAATAGCAAGGTGCAAGCTGGTTCTCAAAAATCGACCTTCGGTCCGGGTACCATCATTTGAAGGTGAGGTAAGAAGACATACCGAAAACAGCATTTCGCACGCGTTATGGACATTTCGAGTTCCGCGTAATGTCTTTCGGATTGACGAACGCCCCCGCAGCGTTCATGGATTTGATGAATAGGGTGTGTCGACCGATGCTGGACCGATTGGTAATCGTGTTCATCGATGATATCCTCATCTATTCCAAGAATGAGGGTGATCACGCATGTCACTTAAAGGAGGTCTTGAAGGTTCTGAAAAAGGAAAAGTTGTATGCTAAGTTCTCCAAATGCTCGTTCTGGCTTAGGGAAGTCCAATTCCTAGGTCACGTCATTAACCCGAACGACATTATGGTTGACCCAGCAAAGATAATGACGGTAAGGGAATGGAATATTCCTAAGATGCCAACTGAAATCCGCAGTTTCTTGGGATTGGCAGGCTACTATCGTAGATTCATCTAGGATTTCTCGAAAATAGCTTCGCCGTTGACAAGGTTGACTCGGAAGGAGGTAAAGTACGAATGGGGTTCAACCCAGGATGAGGCGTTTAAGGAATTGAAGGAGAAACTAACCCAAGCTCCAATCTTGGCCCTTCCCGAGGGCAATGAAGACTTGGTGGTATACTCTGACGCTTCGGGTCAGGGATTAGGGTGCGTGTTGATGCAACGCGGGAGAGTGATCACATATGCATCACGACAATTGAAGGTTCACGAAGTCAGTTATCCGACACACGATTTGGAACTTGCTGCTGTTGTATTCGCATTGAAAATCTGGAGGCACTACCTTTACGGGGTGAAGTTTACTATTTACTCCGACCACAAAAGTTTGAAGTACTTCTTCAAAAAAAAGGAACTTAATATGAGACAGTGGCGATGGTTGGAAATGTTGAAAGACTATGACTGTAAAATAATATACCATCCTGGAAAGGCAAACGTGGTGGCTGACGCTCTAAGCCGAAAGGATGTGCCTACTCCTATTAGAGTGAAAGCTTGCCAGTTGGTGGTAATATCAGATATGATGAGAGAAATTGAAAAGGCTCAAGATGAGGCACTTAAAGAAGAAAACATAAAGAAGGAAAGGATGGTTGGCCAACAGGACAAGTTGGAATATAACACCCTTGGTGTTAGGACACATTTTGGACGGGTATGGATACCTATGGGTGGCGAGCTTAGAACCAAAATCTTGGATGAGGCTCATAAGTCTAGGTACTCTATCCATCCTGGTACCAATAAAATGTACCAAGATCTGAGGAAGGAATACTGGTGGCCTGGGATGAAACTTGAGGTGACAAAGTATGTAAGCAAATGCTTGACTTGCTCACAAGTAAAGGCCGAACACCAGAAACCGTATGGAAAGATTCAACCACTTGATATACTGGAATGGAAGTGGGAACACATTACCATGGACTTCATAACCAAGCTACCTCGCACAGCTAAAGGTCATGATACCATTTGGGTAATTGTGGACCGTTTAACGAAGAGTGCTCATTTCCTACCCATTCGCGAGACGTTCTCGTCAGAAAGATTAGCGGAAGTGTTTATTAAAGAAGTTGTAGCACAGCATGGGATGCCTTGGACAATCGTATCCGACCGAGACACACGATTCACATCGAGGTTCTGGAAAAGATTTCACGAGGCGATGGGCACGAGACTCAATGTTAGCACGGCATACCACCCACAAACGGATGGTCAGTCCGAAAGGACCATTCAGACATTGGAGGATATGCTTCATGCTTGTATTATCAATTTTGGCTGCAGTTGGGACAGTCATCTGCCGTTAGCCGAATTCTCCTATAACAATAGTCATCACACGACGATAGGCATGCCGCCTTACGAAATGTTGTATGGGAGAAGATGCAGGACCCCGGTTTGATGGGGTGAGATTGGACAAAAGGAATTAGGAAGTCTTGAAATCGTAAGAGAAACGTCGGAAAGGTTTGATCAAATGAAAGCAAGAATGAAGGCCGCACAAGATCGTCAGAAATCCTATGCGGATAAACGACGAAGGCCTATTGAGTTTTATGTTGGGGACAGAGTAATGCTGAAAGTGTCACCCTGGAAGGGGATCATACGATTCAGGAAGAGAGGGAAGTTAAGTCCGAGGTTTGTCGGATCATTCAGGATAATGGCGCGGGTTGGTGAAGTTGCTTATCGGTTAGAGTTGCCTGATGAGTTAAGTGGAATTCATCCTACCTTCCATGTATCACACTTGCGAAAGTGTTTGGCGGATGAATCGGCTCACGTACCACTTACTGACAACGAGGTCAACAACAGCCTTAACTACATCGAAGAGCCCGTGGCCATCCTAGATCGGAAGGACAAACTTTTACATAATAAAGTAATCCAATTGGTTAAAGTACAATGAAAACATCGAAAGGGGTCGGGAGCCACTTGGGAAACGGAGGCGAAAATGAGGGAGTCGTACCCTCAACTATTTGACTTATGATAGGTTTCGGGGATGAAACCTATTATAAGGGGGGTAGACTTGTAACATCCCAAAAATAAAACGACAGTTATAATAACGGAATAAACGAACGAGGCATGACGGGCCGGGCCGGATGGGCTGGTGTGTTTAAGGGGAGCCCCCCTATAAATAGCCTAAGTCACCACATTTCTCTCATTTGCAAGTTATAGAGAGAGAAACCGTAGAGAGAGAAAGTCGGCGGATCGGCCCAAGATTAAAGAAGTGCGTTGCTACATAGCTCGTGAGAGGAACCTCCGAATCAGAAGCTCGATACAGGTAATGATCCAACCTAGATCTGAGTTTTTGTTCGTTTTTGGATTTTTTGGTTTTGGACGAAAATGTGACGTTTTTACGGATAAAACTGAAAGAAAAACATAGTTTTGAGTTACTTAATGAAAAGCAAACGTTTTGAATGTAAACAAGTTCGGGATCTTGACGTGATCAGACCCGTAGGCGAAAGTCAGGGTTTTTGCGGGGAAGCAGATCCTGCGTACTTATCAGGTACGCAGGAAGAGGGTCATGCGTAATTATCAAGTGCGCAGGAAGAGGGTCATGTGTACTTATCAAGTACGCATGAAGAGGGTCATACGTACTTATCAAATACGCAGGAAGAGGATCATGCGTACTTATCAAGTACGAATGAAGCGAGATTTGCGCACTTATTAAGTACGCAAGAGCAAGGCCCTGCTCACTTGCTAAGTGCGCAGGCATTAGGTTGTTTACGTAAAGTCAGTATGTTTAGAAGGTTAAACCGTTAGAGTCGGGGGTTGGTCTGATGTGTATTTAACTAATAAATTCAGTTCGGAAGTGACGTTGTGGGACCTTTGTTTAGGACAACCCAGATTAGCTTATCAGGTGAGTTCTAGAAGCCCTCTTTTAAATGTTTTGAATAATATTTTTGGGCTGGTGTGCATACGTAACGATGTGACTATTTTATAAAACGATGTTTATGAATGTTGTATGTGACGTTTTATAAAATGATGTTTATGAACGATGTTTTGGAAGGAAGGGTTATGAAAGAAGTGTTTATGAAATATTTTGCCAAAAGAAGTTTATGAAGTGTTTAAGAATGAAGGAATGATTTTTAATAACACGTACGAATGCTTTAACTGAAGTTTCGAAGTAAAAGAAGTGAATGTTTACGAAAGTTACAAACGAACGAATCTGCCAATATTCCTTAGGGAATGAAGATTATGGGTATGGGAAGTATGTTATGGGCCTTTACCTTTTAGGGCCTTTGTGGCTGGCCAACTGTTGTACAACTGGGGTGATGTCGGTCACCAAGGGGAATATCATGATCCTTGAAGTTGGTACGATTTACCTTACGGGGTAGTCGTGCTTGAAGTTTGGTACTTGCGCCTTACGGGGTGCAGTGCTTGAAGTTTGGTACGTGTCATCCTTGTGATGCCGTGCTTGAAGTTGGTGTTGAATAACCTAAATACCGGGCCCTAAGAGTTCTTCACCCGAAGGACAGTACGGTGTTAATGGGCCTAGTAGTGGTGATCTTTAGGTTATTCCACTAGTATGTGACGTTTGGATTTGACGGTTACGAGAAGGCAAAGATTCGATATGTTCATTGACTTATGTTTATGTGCTATGTTATGTTATTGCATGTTTTTGTACGCTTTTATTAATGAAGTTAAACGATATGTTTTTGGCAAATATTTGAAGTTAAGGTTTTATGAAAAGCTAGAACTCACCAGCGTAGCTGACTTTTTAGTGTGCCCATTTAGGTTAAGGCAGGTTATGATGACGGAAGGTGATGTTGGGCGGCTTTATGAGTTACCCGGGTGATACGAAGACTGGTATCCCGTTATGATTAGATTATGTTATGTAATAGACTATGTTACACTTCCGTATGTTGAACAATGTAATGGTTACGTTTTAATGAAGTATTTTCCGCTGCGTTATGTGATATTTAAGTTAAGAACTGTTTGTGAATGAGTAAATCCAACAAGTGAGGCCTCCCGGGTTTAGGGGCCTTACATAGAATAATCAACCAGCATATACATTCAAGACATTCATGGACTGTAAGTCCCACACTTTTAGTGGAGCTGAGGGAGCTTTCGGACTACTCCGATGGTTCGAGAAAGTGGAGTCGGTATTCGCCATGTGCAACTGTCCCCTGGCGAATCAAGTCAAGTTTGCATCTTGTACTTTGGAGGGCCCGGCTCTCACATGGTGGAACGCTCAGGTCCAAATGTTAGGTCTAGCTATGGCTAATGCACTGCTGTGGGAGGAGTTCAAGACAATGATGAACGAGGAGTACTGTCCTTGGGATGAGATTCAGAAGCTGGAAGGGGAATTCTGGAACCTGAAAATGGAAGGTTCTGATATTGAAGTTTATACCACTCGCTCCCATGAGCTTGCTACCATGTGCCCACACATGGTGACCTCGGATTACAAAAGGATTGAGCTGTACATTGGAGGTTTAGTGCCTCAGATTCAGAGCATGGTCACCTCATCCAACCCTACTACCATCCAACAGACCATCAAACTTGTCCACAAGTTAACCGATCAGGCGGTGACTCAAGGGACTCTACCCCCAAGGGGTTCGGTTTCTAAATCCACCGACAACCATAAGCGCAAGTTTGATCACAACTCTAACTCCAACTCCAAGGGATCCTAGTTTAATCAACCTCAACAGCAGCAGCGTAAGTTTGAGCCTACTAAGAACTTCAATCAGACGACCTCTTCAGTTCAAAATCAAGGTGCTTCTGTCCTTTTTTACAGAGGTGCTAATAGGATTTTTATATCTAAGAAACTTAGTGATTTGATAAAAGAAACTCCAACACTGCTAGAAGCTAAGTACGTAATAGAAATAGCCGATGGCCAAATAATTGAAACAACCCACATTCTTAAGGGTTGTAAGCTTGAGTTGGCTGGTCATAAACTTGATATCGACCTTATGCCGGTCACTCTTGGTAGTTTCGATGTAATTGTCGGCATGGATTGGTTATCTAAAAACCTAGCCGAGATCATCTGTCATTAGAAAATCGTTCGCATTCCTCTCCCGAGTGGAGAAACTCTTTCTGTTCAGGGTGAAAAGGTAGGTGCAGTCATGGGCATCATATCCTTCATGAAAGCACAGAAATGTCTTCGAAAAGGGCATACTACTATTCTAGCTCTCGTCGCCGAGCAGCCATCTGGGGAGAAGAAGGTTGATGAAATTCCAATTGTTTGCAACTATTCGGAAGTATTCCCCGAGGATTTGGCTGTCTACCACCGCACCATCAAGTTGAATTCCAAATCGATCTAGCACCCGGAGCAGCGCCAATCGCTCGGGCACCTTATAGACTAGCACCCAGTGAATTGCAAGAGCTATCTACTCAGCTGCAAGAATTGTTGCATAAAGGTTTCATCCGACCTAGCTCATCGCCATGGGGAGCTCCAGTCCTGTTTGTCAAGAAGAAGGACGGGACCTTCCGCATGTGTATTGACTACCGTGAACTGAATAAAGTGACAATCAAGAATCGTTATCCTCTGCCTCGCATAGATGATATCTTTGATCAACTCCAAGGATCAAGTTTCTATACCAAGATAGATCTTAGGTCTGGTTATCACCAATTGAGAGTCCGAGATGAAGATATCTCCAAGACTACTTTCAGGACAAGGTACGGCCACTATGAGTTTATGCTCATGCCTTTCGGATTAACCAACGCACCCGTGTTTATGGACCTCATGAACCGTGTGTGTAAGTCATACCTTGATCAATTTGTTATCGTTTTCATCGATGACATCCTCATTTATTCAAAGAACAAGGTGGAACATGAGGAACATCTACGTTTAATTCTGGAATTACTAAAGCAGGAGCAACTGTATGCTAAGTTCTCCAAGTGTGAATTCTGAATTCGGGAAGTTCAATTATTAGGACATGTGGTTAATGAGATGGGGATACATGTCGATCCATCAAAGATTGAAGCTATCAAGAATTGGGCAGCACCGACGACTCCGACAGAGGTGCGAAAATTCCTGGGATTGGCCGGTTATTATCGTCGATTCATGGAAGGATTTTCTAAGATTTCCCAACCTCTCACTTCCTTAACTCAAAAGGGCAAAGCCTATAATTAGGGCAACAACCAGGAGTCAGCATTTCAACTCCTTAAGCAGAAGCTTTCCAGTGCACACATTCTAGCTCTTCCGGAAGGAACGGATGATTTTGTGGTGTATTGTGATGTATCCATTCAGGGTCTAGGTTGTGTGTTAATGCAATGAGAAAAGGTGATCGCATACGCTTCACGTCAACTAAAGATTCACGAGAAAAATTACATCACTCATGACCTAGAGTTGGGAGCCGTAATTTTCACGCTTAAGATATGGAGACATTACTTGTACAGTACCAAGTGCACTATCTACAGCAATCACAAGAGTCTTCAGCATATCTTCAAGCAGAAAGAGCTGAACATGCGACAGCGTCATTAGGTCGAGCTCTTGAATGATTATGACTGTGCGATCAGGTATCATCTGGGTAAGGCTAACGTTGTAACTGATGCCCTAAGTCGAAAGGAAACCAAGCCCAAACGAGTTCGAGCAATACTGCTTACTATTCACACCGGGTTACCTGACAAAATCCGTAGTGCTCAACTCGAAGCCCTGAAGGAGGAAAACCTACCGCTGGAAGCCACACGCGGTATGGAAGCGCAACTCGAGGTCAAATCTGACAGCATTCGCTACTTCACCGATCGAATATGGGTTCCAGTGTTCGGGAACCTAAGGGAACTAGTCATGGATGAAGCTCATAAATCTCGTTACTCCGTTCATCCAGGCTCCGAAAAGATGTACCATAACCTAAAGGTGATGTATTGGTGGTCAAAGATGAAGGTCGATATAGCCACCTATGTGAGCAAGTGCCTGACTTGCGCAAAGGTCAAAGTTGAATATCAAAAGCCTTCCGGTCTACTCCAGTAACAGGAGATTCCCATGTGGAAATGGGAGCAGATATCCATGGACTTTATCACAAAACTAACACGAACTCCTACCGGATGTGATACCATTTGGGTAATCGTTGATCATTTAACAAAGTCCGCTCACTTCTTAGCAATCAAGGAAACAGACAAAATGGAGAAGCTTACTCGTATTTACTTGAAAGTAGTAGTCTCTCGGCACAAAGTGCCAATCTCTATCATTTTGGATCGTGATGCACGATTCACCTCCCATTTCTGGCAATCATTACATAAAGCTTTAGGCACGCGTCTAGACATGAGCGCAGCTTACCATCCTCAAACAGATGGCCAGACGGAGCATATAATTCAAACCCTAGAGGATATGCTACGAGCTTGTGTGATTGATTTCAGTAACACTTGGGAGTCTCACCTACCGTTGGTGGAGTTCTCCTACAACAACAGTTATCACACTAGCATCAAGGCAGCTCCATTTGAAGCACTATATGGACGGAAATGTCGTTCTACTATTTTTTGGGCCGAGGTTGGGGATCGTCAACTTACGGGTCCTGAACTTGTACATGAAACTTCTGAGAAAATTGTTCAAATTCGAAATCGTATGGCAGTAGCTCGTAATCGTCAAAATAGCTATGCCGATAAGCGTCGTAAACCGTTAAAATTTCAAGTAGGGGATATGGTCTTGTTAAAAGTCTCACCTTGGAAGGGTGTCTTTCGTTTTGGGAAATGGGGCAAACTGAATCCTCGTTATCTTGGACCATTCAAGATAGTGAATAGAATTGGCCCAGTAGCGTATCAACTAGACCTACTTGAAGGACTTAGTGGTGTACACAACGTCTTTCACGTCTCAAACTTGAAGAAATGTCTAGCAGGCGAGTCACTCGCGGTTACCCTTCAGGAACTACACATCGATGAACAGTTGTGTTTCATCGAAGAACCCGTGGAAATCATGGATAGGTAAGTCAAAACGCTAAAACGCAGTAAAATCCCTATTGTCAGAGTTCGTTGGAACTCAAATCGCGAACCGGGATTCACGTGGGAGTGTGAGGATTAGATGATGCTTAAGTATCCTCATCTATTCAAGCACTACACGTCAAACTCTTAAGGTACTATTTTAATTTTCGAGACAAAAATTCTTTCAACTAGGGGATGATGTGACATCCGGAAATTTTTATTATTATTATTATCTTGTTTAATTTTCGGGACGAAAATTCTTTCAACTAGGGGATGATGTGACATCCGGAAATTTTTTTTATTATTATTATTATTTTGTTTCGGCACGAAAATTCTTTCAACTAGGGGATGATGTGACATCCGGCTATTTCGGGTTAACCCCGTTAACACAAATCAGTTAGTTCTTAACCCTGTTAACTCTATTATAAACCTCAAGGACCATTTCTGTCACTATTCAAACTTGAAATCTCAAGGACTAACTATGTAATTATCCAAAACCTATTCTCTTGACCTTACAAAGTCAAAATCAAAGGATTTTGATTTCTGTTGACTTTACAAAGTCAAACCGAGAGTTCTTTGATTCAAATTCGCATCATTCAACTCAATTTCGTTTGAAATCGTAACTGCAAAACACATTAATTGTCATATCGACCACTACTCTGGAAAATAATGGATCATTGATTCGAGTTTAATCCCAATTATGGGAATTCAAGTTGAAACCGTTGACCCCTTCATCAAGTTAGGAGAATCCGCTTATTGCTTTTACAATTATAGTTTACACACATCTAAATCGCATATCTCTGGAGCTTTCCCACACGTCAATTCCTCTGTCGTTGAAGACGGAGTCGCCGAAGAACAAGCTCGCACAACCGGACCTACGTCCTAGTCGATCTCGGTCAATTAGCATCTCTTTCTTGTAATTGAACTCACCCTCACCTTCGTTTTTACTCTCAAATTGAAAGCCCTATACTAATTGTGGCTTTCGTTACCGAATTTATCATGAACCCGATTTTAGGGTTCATATGAAACTGAATTGATCGAACTCTACACCAAGCATGATGTTAATCCAATTAAATATCAGGGCTAATTTCGAAATCTGTTAATACTTGAAAACCCCATATCAAGTGAATCAATTAACATCGAATTGATCTTAATCCAAATTCTAGGGTTCGCTCATATTCAAATTTGGGGGTTTTGATTCTAACGATTTCCTCAATCAAATTAAACCATAGGGTTGGATTTGCAACCCTCTGTTTGTCAAAAACCCTATGATTCCATTTACTTTTAACATCCGAATTGGTCAAATCGATTTCATATTCATACCTAGGGTTTTCGGTTCTTAAATGAGTAATTAAACCATCCTAAAAACGATGATTTTTCAATTAAACTTAACCACAGAATCGTCCTTACTCGATTTACAAAACCCATTTACTAATTTGAATCATTGTTATCAAATTTTTGAGTTTTGGGTTGGGATTGATCGCGGGTTAGTGTGAGGGGGGAATCTCAGGGAAAACCACCCGTGGACTCGGGTTTAGCCTCGGGTCTCGTATTTTTAATTAAATTGCATTTAAAAATAATATAATATTTTCGAACCGTCACTTTAATTAAAAATGATATATTTAAATATCGTTTCGGTTATAAACTTGAAAGAACGTTTTAAAATAATAAATAATGTAATTATTTATATTATTTACACTCGTTGTTATCCTCGAATAAAATAATATGTTTATTATTTTGTCGCGCAATTGTTTATTATAATACTTTGATATATCTAAAAATAATATATGTATATATATTATATTCTTAGACCATTATTTAATGGCGAAAACGCTCTGATATATTTATTAATTGTCACTCGTCGCAAATGATGGTTTTCTTAATTGGTTAAATTAAGAATCTTTTATTCTCGTAGACACGTTCGTCTACTTTTTGATCTTTAGAACGTTTCTCATTCCGTGTCGTCGTCATAGTTTTCATTTTATCCCTAATAATTATGTTGTAATTCTAAGCCATTCGTGAGCCGTGTCGGGCTAACGCTTGAGATTTCAATCTCATACTTGTGTGATTATTTCCTACGCAATCAGGTGAGTTTTCACGGCCCCTTTTTACTGTTTTAACTTGGGGGAGAAAGCATGTCACAACTATTTTTGAGATTATTATAATTCATATGTTATCAATGTTAAAGTATAAGCGTAACACGCTATCACTGAAAGTTCTCAACACACATCGAACCGTTAATATGGATCTTAGCGAGATAATGTTTAGTAGTACTACTGGGTTTGACAAATCTCACCCGCGTTAGTCGCGCTAACTCGATTTGAGGTCGAACGGGTGAACTGTTAGCCTACTCACATCGTCAGATTTGATAGACCTGGCAGAAGGCAAATAAACAAACAGTCAGCTTTAGTTGCGAGCGCTTAAGTTAAATATAAAACGTAGGTTAGCTACCTATAGATGCATATTGAATGAACAATAATCTGGTAAACGTTTATTTATATATTGAAACCTATGAACTCACCAACCTCGTGTTGACATCTTTTCTTACATATTTTCTTGGGTCGCTAAGAAAAGGCACAGGTGTACATCTAGGACATGCATGGAGTCCTACTTTTGATTTATGATTTAATATTACATATGGACTTTTTCATTTATGTTTGGACCGGAATTTCTGGGCGTGTTTGTTTTGCGCATTTACTTTCTTTTTTCGCTTTCGCAATTACTCTGAATGTTATGATATTTTCATTTGAGTCCCATATAGAGTCGTTCAATATAACTAATGACTGAGATCCTGGTTTGTCACTTCCCAAATGGTAAAACTCCGTTAGTTGAAATTGGGGGTGTGACAAGAAGAACTAGCTGTTAAATGTTACACTGATGCTAGCTTCCAGACATATCAAGATGATTCTCGATCACAAACGGTATTTGTTTTTTCTTCTGAATGGTGGTGCGATTACTTGGAAAAGTATTAAGCAAAGTGTTTTTTTCACAAACCACCACTGAATCAGAATATATTGCGGCTTCAGAAGCTGCAAAGGAGGCTGCTTGGATGAAGAAGTTCATTGCTGATCTCGGAGTAATTCCTAGCATTCAGAAACCAATCGAGATACTGTGTGACAATACTGGTGCGATTGCTCTAGCTAAAGAACCAAGGTCACACCACAACACGAAGCACATACTCAGTAGATTTCATTATATCCGGGATATAATCGAACGGGGAGACATCGTGTTAAACAAAGTTCACAGAGATCAAAATCTAGCGGACCCGCTCACTAAGCCTATACCTCATCCTAAACATGAGAAGCATGCTGACAAGATAGGCTTTAGATTTGCTAGACAGTGGATTTGATCTATATTTAGTATTTGGTGCTTTTGAACTATTTAGTTGCATTGTTTTTTTATGAATGATTTAATGGTTAAATATATTATAATTAGATGTTACAGTGTTCGACAGTTTATACATTTTAGAAATCCTTGAATATTTAGATTATTCTAAATGTCCGTAGTCGATCAGATTCATGGGAATCAAATCTGAACGTAAGACTATTGTGAATCGGAATGTTGGTTCATTATGAATGAAAGACCACAAAGTTGGTGGCCATATTCACAGATAATTATTAGAGAATAATTATTGGGCGTAACTCCTTTCAAAACTATCTTCATGGACTGATATCTTGAGATGTTTTGAATAAAGTAAGATCTGTTGATCCTCGACCCGAGGCACTTACTAGAACGTACCCTGACTAAAGGGTGTTCTTTGATCTTATCTAACGTTGTACCTTAACAGGTAGTAATAAGGGTATTATCACGAGTGATCTGAAGTTCAGTGGGAGTTGTACGTGGCCAAAGGAATTATGTTCTTCTTTAATTAGAAGCTGGACATTCTGGCACCCTCGGTGATTCAAGCTGGTGTAAAACGCATGGCCATGCTCAAACTAAAAGTATAGTTTGTTTAGACCACTTTGAATTAGAGAACGAGAACAAGAATAGTTGAACCACATATGAGAAGAAAATTGCATCTATGTCTCATGTTCAACGAATGCCCAAAACATAAAGGATAAAAATGCTTACTAGGACTGTTATGCTTTGTAAATTAACAGTTGCTTGTAGAAAAGAAAATAGTTTGACGGTTGTAAATACGTCATTCCTTTCTAGGGGCAGTGAGATGCAGCTAGGCGTCCACTACTGTCTACGTTAAACCGATTAATTGAATAATCGACCAAGTGGGAGATTGTTGGATATATGATGTCTGATTGTCAATTAAATCAATGTTACTATTAAGGTACGATCCAAAGATTTACACTTTTGGCAACGAACAAAATATATAATATTTAATTGTTAAATATTATTCACGAAAGACGGAAACAATAAATGGTGAGTAAAAATATTTAGAGAAATATTTTTCGGAGACTGTGATAATTAATTATCTGATTAATTAATTATTTGAGGGGAATGAATGTTTAATCAATTAAACATTTAAGGATTAGTTTTACTAATTATATATGATTAATAATTACAAGGGTTTAATAATTAAAGGTTAATTATTACTGGAGTATTAACTGTTAAATCCATGGGGACCAAAGTGTAGTTGTAATGTCTATAAATATAACATTATAATTAAACCTAAACCCTAATCCCACTACACCTCAAATCGGCGCAACCCCCCCCCCCCCTCTTCTCCTTGGTTCGGCCGACGCCACCCCACCTCCACCGTGAGCCATCTCCGCCGCCGCACTAGACCATCATCGCCGTCGTCGCAAGCCGCCATCATGGTAGGCTTTTCCTTGCGCATCTTGTGTGATGTTTTCTGCAGGTTTTTCGTGTACGTGTCAACTAGCGTGACGTTCGTTGTACTAAGTTGTTACTGATTTGGTTATTGTCAAACGTATAAATCTGAACACCGTATGGTTGCTTATTTAATATTGTTTATACGCGTGTAATCGGATCACTGAAAGGAATCCAGATCTGATCTGGTAATGGTACTATTAAATTGTTTCCGCTAAAATAAATCTGATTTATTTATTTAAAAGGTTTAAATAATTATTGTTTTAAAAGTTAAAACTGGTACCATGATTCCCAACAACACATTCTTATGTTTCATCCCTTAGCTATTCCAGCTCACACAGTTGCAACTTTCGCTCTTTACCTACACTATCATACTCCAAGTTAACTGATTTTACCGCCCATAAAGCATGATGAGCTATCTCAACAGGTAGATGACATCCCTTCCCATACACTAACCGGTAAGGTGTGGTACCAATTGGAGTTTTGAAAGATGTCCGGTAGGCCCATAAAGCATCGTTAAGTTTTGTAGACCAATCCTTATGATCGGGCCTTAACATCTTTTGTAAAATCTCCTTGATTTGTCTGTTCGACACCTCCACTTGCCACTTGTTTGGGGGTGATATGGAGTGGCGATCCGATGGTTCACACCGTACCATCTTAAAAGTTTACCAAATTGAAATTTCTTGAAATATGAACCCCCGTCACTGATAATCACACGGGGGACACCAAACCTGGAAAATATGTTATTCTGCACAAACTTACACACCACAGTATGATCATTCGTCTTGGTGGCGATTGCTTCAACCCATTTAGAAACATAATCAACCGCCACCAAGATATAAAAGTGTCCCAACGAATTAGGAAAGGGGCCCATGAAGTCTATGCCCCACACATCAAATATGTTGACGACCATGATTGGTTGCATGGGCATCTTGTTACGCTTGGTGATGCTTCCCAATTGTTGACATCGGACACAGTTCTTCACGAACTCTGTTGCATCTTTGAAGATTGTGGGCCAAAAGAACCCACAAGTCAAAACCTTATGTCATGTTTTCTTTCTACTAAAGTGCCCCCCACATGTATAGGAATGGGAATGTTCCAATAAGCATTGGACCTCACTCTGGAGCACATAACGTCGGATCATCTGATATGCCCCTACTTTGAACAAACTGGTTCATCCCAAATGTATTGCTTCACTGGATACATAAAGTGTTGCCTCTTTCTCTTTGCCCAATGTTCTGGAATTTTACCTGCAGCTAAATAATTGACAATGTTAGCATACCATGGGTCAGTAGAAACACTTAACAACTATTCACTTGAGACATAAGTGTTCATATTAATTTATAGTTATACTTATTAATTCATTAAACATATATATACATGCTACAATTACATAAATTAGGGCTTTCATGATATCATTCATTATTACAAAATGTCAAGAGATACACCATACACTTAGACATGGGTTCACATGAGAATAATATTCAAATACTTTATTTTATGTAAACAAGAAGCATTAATTATTTTATAATGCATTAAATTTTCTAAACATCGAACTATTTAATCGAATTAATGGATTTACACTTATACAAATCGGCTTTATGGAAACCAAGACCCACTAACTCGCCATTTTTGTAAACCTAAACTAACTAATTCACAAATTTTATGTATCTAACTCAATTTATATAAAAGCCTACACCTAATTTATATAAAACTATCCTAATCATCTAAAATCATGACACATACTCTTGGAAATTTGCCACAAAACTTGAACACACAACACCTATACAAACTAATCATCTCCCTCCCTCCCTCTCCAAGCACACACACAAACCCGTTTCAACACTCTACACACATGCAATTCTCTCTTACCTCTCCAAATCCTCTCCATTTTCATCGTTGTTCTTGAACAACTCGGACCCAACACAGCAGAATTCGGAGGTTCTAGGGTTGTCACGACTTGAAGGTAAGCATAAAAAGCTTCAGCATCATCGTCTACATCTCCTAAACCCGTTTTTACACATATGTAAACCCTAAAATCGGGTTTAAGCGTTTGATTCTCATCCTTATGATTCTAAACACCAACCTTTGCTCTAAAACATTCCTAAATATCCTAACTTATGATTTAATCAACAACATAAAGAATTAAGAAAAAAAATCGGGTTTTATGTAAAGAACACACAAAACACACAGTAAAGGTGTTCTAATCTCTTTACCTATTTTGTTACATCTCTTGGCTTGATCATGTTGTAGAAACTCAATATCGTGGATGACCTAGCTAGTCTAGCCATTCTCCCTGAAACCCTAGCCAAAATCATGAACTTGTTTAAAACTTGATTTCTACACTTTATTATGTGTTTTGTGTGATTTGTATATGATTTGTTGTTATAATTACTAGAATTCATTTGAAACAGTAGCTAATAAAATATTAAGTGTACACTAGGGTAGTGTTTGGTATGCATGAATGGAATGAGTCATTACGATAGAATGGAAAAAAACATGTTTGGTAAACACATAGGAATGGAATGTACGATTACATAAGGAATGCGATTTCTTCCCTTTTAATGATTTTGATTCCTTGGAGGAGTGGTGTTTTTTTTTCATTCATTCAAAGAATGGAATGAATTTGTTTAATTAATAACCCGAACCATGGCCTGACCTAAACACTAACCCATGATCCGATCCATGACCCGACCTATGACCCGTCCCATACCCGGCCCATGACGCAAACCATGATCCGACCCATGATCACCCATGACGCGACCCATGGCTCGTCCCATACTCCGTCTCATGACCCTACCGATGAGCTGACCCACGACCCGACATGACTCGACCCATGACCCATCCCATGCCCCGACCCATGACCAGACCCATGCCCGTATCCATGACCCGACCCATGCCATAACCCATGGCCCCCCATGCTATGTTTCATGACCCGACTCATGCCACGTCCCTTGACATGACCCACGACTCGACATGACTCGACCCATGAAACGTCCTATGCCTTAACTTATGACCCGAACCATGACACATCCCATGCCCTGACCCATTGCCCGATCCATGATCTTATTATCCTATGGTATTTACTTATCTTTTCATGAATTGTATTTCATTTCTTCGCCTTTTCCCTCCCACCAAACAACACTAAATGGAAATGAAATTGGAAAGGTAATAGCCCTATAAGTAATTATTCATTTCATTCTCATAGGGTAACCAAACATGAAAATAGAAAGGTAATGATCCATTTCTTTCCTCGTCCATTCCATTCACTTGTCTATTCCATTCTCTCGTCCATTCAGTTACCTAATTCCAAACAGACCCTAAAAGTTGGAATTATGAAAATCAGATTTAATAATTTATTATTGATTTAATGTTAAAATATTAGAGGAAATTCGAAATTGATAGTTACGGGTCTCTAAAAATTACCAAACCTTTTCTGGACACTTATAATGTATAAAAGGTCTTAAAAGCAGAAATTGGATATTTATGAGAATTCATTTGATTTTATGAAAATATAGCAAGTTAAACGAACCTACTTTCCTGTACCCGACATTTTAGCAAAATCATGGCCTGAAACTTTTAATGGAGACTTATATGGACATATTAAAACTACTGTAGAAATTTCATAATGTTTGAATGTATTAATTAATTACTACGAATATTTTGTGTTCAATTGGATTAATTGATGAATTAAAAAATTATTTATACATTAAAAATTCTGGAAAAAAAATAATATTTAGTCTTAGAACAGTAGTAGGATCATATGAAAATTGTTAGATAATGTTTAAGCTCAGATATAATAAGACTTTAATAACTAAGGTGATCTAATATTTAATTTAAATGGAAAAAGAAAGTAAAATTGGGTATGGTATATGTGTTCTTTTGTTTTTAATCTAGATGATGCATACATTTATGCATAAATTGTGAAAATATAGATCATATAATATTAAAAGTTAATAATTACTTAACATGACAATTTGTTAAACTTGAGAGAATAAAAACTGAGAACTTTAAAACTAGAGGAACTAAAAGTGACAATTTACCAAAATTGAAAAAATCCCCTTTTTAATCAGAATACATACAAATAAAAACTTAACGTCTGAACACCATTTGCGATTTTATATGAAACTAGTTTTTAACTCCCGCGCTTCGCGGCGGGAGCTTGGTCGTTATTGGTTTGACTCGTTTGAGCGGATAAAACTTAAATCAAATCGTAGACTTGTTATAGTGTATGATAAAAAAAACACTCGAATTTGAATACAACTCCGTTTTCAATAAAATTTAAAGCAGAACGTTGACAATTTTAAAACGTAAGTGCAACGATAAAAATACTATTAATCAAAGAGAAACATAAAACTAAATAATAAAAAAAGAAATAAAAAAACTTAATGGATCAGGTCGTTGAAAACCATAAAAGCAAATACCGATACGGTTCCCGATAATATCAATACCGAAAATGATGCTGTTCGCTCATAACAGGTTCGGTTCGTCACGGTACGACAACGGTAATGGCTCTCTCTATAGGTAACGATAAAAAAACCCTTAGATTTTGAATACAACTCCGTTTAAAAAAAATTATATCGGAACGTTGAAAAAAAAACTAAAAACAGCCGCGCCCTCCGTATTTTGAAAAAAGTTAACGAACGAAAGTTATTAAAGGAAACGAAATTAATAGAAAATGAAACGGGCTAAAAGCGTATATTATATAGTATAAGGGTTGAAAACGAAAAAAAATTATATCGGAACGTTTAAAAAAAAACTAAAAACAGTCGCTCTCTCCGTATTTTATTAAAAGTTAACGAACGAAAGTTATTAAAAAAATCAAAATTAATAGAAAATGAAACGGGCCAAAAGTGTATATTATATAGTATAATGGTTGAAAATGAAAATATTGAAAAAGTAAAAAAAAACGTTTCGTGACCATAACGAATAGAACCAAAACTTTACTATTCATCGTAGTTTCTTTTTAATCTTATTTGATAATTATTTGTGATCTTACGTGAATGCATTTAATTTAGGATTTAAGTTTCATATCTGCAAATTTCTTTAAACCGGACATCAGGTGAGTTCATAACCCCCACTCTTTTTATATTTTTGTAATCATTTTTGGGGGAAAGCATATTGTTAAACATGTTATCAACATTCTGACGTAAACTATTTTCACGGTTTCTTTTTCTTAACATAAAGTTCCGCATATTATCAACCCACTTGCCGCAATGCGTGAGCTTACATAACGGTTTCATCCCTCTTCTAATAAAAAAACTAAATAATTTTGTGACTTGGAATCACCACATTTAATCTCACAAGTTTTCCCCCCTAAAACCATATTTATATCTTTCATTTAATATTTTCAAATTTAGCCTTTTTTTAAATTATATAAATAAACATTTTACCAAATGAATTCGTCATTATTACCACTTAATCACATTTTTTAAAAATTTTCATCAAAGTGAATATTTTAAAAAATTCAATAATTAAAAAATAAGAAATTTTAAAAAAGCGTGTTGTTAAAGTTTTATTATTAAAAAAATAACTTTTTAAAATTTTATTATTAAAAAAAGATTTTTTTTTAATTTTACATATAAAATTTGAAAATACTACGTTTATGTTTTAAATAAATTTGTGTTATAATAAAGTTTACTAATATTTAATTAGTATTTTTTAATTAAATTTGACATTTTTAAACAAAATTTTTATTTTGATTTATTAATTTTAAAAGTTACTTTTTAATAAAATTAAGAAACTTACAAATATTTATTTTTAAAAGTGTATTATATTTTAGAACGTTAATTTTTTTATATGACGAGATTTTTTTTCAAAAAAAAATGTTTACAAGTTTCAGTTCTAATTTATTAGTTTTAATTTTTTCTCATTTAATTTTAGAATTTTAAATTAATTGTGTCAAAATATTAAGGAGTGAAAATTTTAAAATATGGAGCTTTCATTTTTTAATTAAAAAGACGATATACTATTGAAATTTGAATTTTATTTGTATCTTTTTATTATATTATTTTTAATGAGAGATTTTGTATTAAAAGTTTAGCGATATTTTCTACATACAAGTACAAATGGTATCCGTCAATCAGAGCATGTTGATGATGATCTTGGTGAAAATTTATACTCGCCTGATTTTGTATATGGACTTACATTATTAGGTTTGTCAAACCATAAATTAGTTATAAATGTCGGTGTTCCAGTTGAGCTATTAAAAGATATTGATGAAAAAATGGTTTCGGTAATGTAACAAGACTTCAGGTCAAAGCAATATTGGTAATCACAATTTTATCCTTATAATTGTGTTTAACATATTTAGACAAAAGAACTTTATTAAAATTTCAAAAAAGAAAATATACAATTAATGTATGTTTTGCAACGATCATAAATAAAAGTTTAGGGCAATCACTTTCAAATGTTGATTTGTATTAAAAGATCCACTGTGTATTCATGGTCAGTTGTATATTGCATTATCAAGAGTTAAAAGTACAAATAGACTCAAAATATTAATCTTTGGTAAACATGAAAAAACTATCAACATCACATCAAATGTTGCATACAATTAAGTATTTTCAAATTTATAAATAATCATTGTCAGATTTCATTTGACATATAATTAGATGTATTGTAAAAAATACACCACTTATGAAATGTATTTTCATGTATTTTTTTTAATGTTTTGATTACTCTCATCCATATAATTTTAACATATAAGAAAATAAAAAAATTACAAATTCAATATCATTTTTTTATAAAAATATTTATCAATACAATTTTAATGATTAATACTGTATAACACACGGGGTTAAAGCTAGTACTTTTATATAAAGATTCGAATCCCCACCTCAAAGTATGGTTTGCCTCTACTAGTTTTAAATAAACCCGAAAGTTAAAATTAAAAAAAAAAAAAAAACCCTGATTTATTTATGAAACTAAACATTTAATTTAATTTTAAAAACAATAATCTTGTGGTTGGGCCGGCGACTTAGACGTATACCGAAGGGTTTTGTTTTGGGTCTGAACTCTGAACAACCGATCTCCAAGCAACCAGAAACATAGCCTCCACTCTTGAATCATATTCCCGAAATCTTAATTCCGGTCGCTGGAAAGTCCCCACCACCGAATTAGTAAATGAAATTACATTTAAATTAAAAAGTAAACTTCGTTTTTGCTCCCTATGATTTGATCATTTTAACCATTTTGCTCAAATAGTTTGAAAATGATAAATGATCAAAACACTCCTTGACACTAACCCCGTTAATTATTTCAGTTAAAATTAAGGGCATTTTGGTGTATATATATATAGGGGAAACATCATAAAAAAACTCATTGTTCATGAGAAAACCAAAAAACTAATTATTTAAGGTAAAAAAAATAATAAAAAAATTATAACTCAAAAAATAAATCAAAAATTAAAAAACTGCTTCGGAACCCTTGTTTCCCACGTTATCCTTGTTCATAAAAAAAACTCGAAAAGTAGTGGGTTTAGCTTTTGGACTTAGTTTTTTGGGTTTAGTTTAGCTTATAGGTTGGGTTTTTAGAGGGTTGGGGCGGGGTGGAGGGTTTAGGTTTTTTTTTTTTTGGGGGGGGGGGGGTGGGTGAGAGGGTAGGTGGGGTGGGGTTAGGTTTTTGAGTGAGGGTGGGGTGACATGATTAGGTTTTTGGGGGTGGGTTAAGCTTTTGGGTTTAGTTTAGGTTTTTTGAGGGGTGGGGTGAGGGTTTAGGTTTTTGGGGGTGAGTGGGGGGTTTAGGTTTTTGGGGGGTGAGTGAGGGGGTGGGTAGAGGTGTACAAATCGGGTTTCAAACGAAACCGGTTCGGGTTTAAAACCGGGTCGAGTTGGGCAATACCCGCTTGGACCGGGTCGACGTACGAACCGGTTCGGGTCACGAACCGGGTTCAAGGATCATCGAACCCAACCCTACCAAACCGGATCGGACCGGGTTGGCTACTAAACCGGTTCGGGTCCCAAACCGGTTTACCCGGATTTTTTTTTTTTAAAAAACCGTTATTTTTTAAAAAATTAACCGTTAAAGATATTAACTTAACTTAAAAATTACAAAACATACAAGATAAAGTTTAGAAATTACAAAACAAATAATTAAAAGTTTACAAATTAAAAATACATTAAATATAAAAGTCTTCTTCGTGGATATATTGAAAATCCGGGTAGTCGTTACTAGTCGGATCCCGAACTCCCTCGTAGGAGGTCTTCGCCGATTGCTTCAATCAATCCTCCTTCCACCTCGTCCTCGTATATCTCTCCCTCGACTTCGAGTTCGCCTTCAAGGGAAGATATATGTTGTATTCTTTCCGCCGCGTCCAAGTAATCTTTTAAGCAAATGCACGTTTCCACCGATGGCGGAGTTAGTCTTGTTCTTCGTAAAGAAACAACCCTGCCACTAACAGAAAAAGTAGATCCCGAAGCTACCGTAGAAGCTTGGACGGTTAGTAGATCACGGGCCATAGCGGATAGAACGGGAAATTGGTTTTCCTTCCCTTTCCACCAAGCCAAGATATCAAATGTCTCAAAATCATGAGCATTCATACCGGTTAAAAAATCCGAACCAATATATCTACCTAATTCGCTACTTGGGGTATTACCCCGTTGACGTTTACTATTTTCATTAAGTATAGTATTAAATAAGTTTAACATTGAACTCCGACTAGTACTAGCACTTGATGGAGCGTTTCTAAATTGCTCATGAACGGTAGATGTTGTACCATATTTTTCAACATAAACAGTAAATAAAGTAGACAAATTTTGTGTAAAAATAGTTTTTGCTCTATCCGTTAAAAATATGTCTTCTTCGTATAAATCCAAACCGTAAATTATTTTTTCAATTAAAGTTTCAACACCCGAAACATTTAAGCACGGGTTTAAGGCGGCGGCGCAAGTAATAATCGGAGGCATTTCTTTAAAATATTTTTTAAATTTCTCTTTCATTGGCGGTATCATTTCTTTAAATACGCCGCCTCGCATGGAATATTCGTTTAATTTTTCGACCATTAAAAAAAGTTGATTTAAAACCAAAGGACTTGTGGGATAGTAAACTCCCGATAAATAGGTTGTAGCGGTTTTAAAAATATGGAGCATATCGGCTACACCTTCAATGATACCCCAACCCGTTGTCGGAAATTTTGTTACTTTTTTTTGCCTTGCTAGTTGGGCATGAAACATTTGCAAACTTCGTTTTTGTTGAATGGCTTTTTTGAACATGTTACACGTTGAGTTTCAACGTGTTGAAACGTCCCAATTTGGACCTAAACATTCGGTTTGCCCGTCTTTACAAAATTTATATATCGATGATATCTTCTTTGACTTGTATGAAAAATGTCACGCAACATTTGTTTAAATTGATTTCCAACATCGTTAATGTGTTTAAGACCATCTTGCACAACTAAATTAATAATATGTGCAACACATCGGCTATGGAAAAAAAATACCATTACAAATCGGGTTATATTTTAAAATAAGTTGGTTTACCGCGACGGTATTATTCGAGGCGTTATCAAACGATATTGAAAAAACTTTTGTTTCTATTTTAAAAGTTCTTATAACTTTGTCTAAAATATAAAATAAATTGTCACCGGTGTGGGGGTATGCAAAAATATCGAACGCAATAGTACGTTTCATCATTTGCCAACTTTCAGGATTTATCCAATGAGCGGTAACGCAAATGTAAGAATCCGGCAAATTGTGGGGAGCCGACCAAACATCACAAGTTAAACTAATACCGGTTTTTAAATTTTTAAATTCATTTATTATTTCTACTTTAGCTTTTTTCCACATATTTATACAATCTCGTCTAAGAGTAGCACGACTTACATGAGTGTAGCGAGGTTGGAGCGTTTGTTGAATAAGCCGAGTCAAACGCTCGTTGTCAAAGTGTTTGAAAGGTAGACACTCTTGAATCACAAAATGCGCCATCCTCTCCCGAACCAAGTCAACATTATACGCAAAAATATTACCTTCGGTTGTCATACTTGCTTGACCTTGCGAAGCTTGAGCCTTTATAACCGAACAATAGTTTTTTTCAATGTGATTCTTCAAAGTTGTGTTTACGTCTTTTCCAAAAAAATGCCCGCACAACTTGCATCGAGCCTTATGACCACCATTCGACATTTCGCAAAAATCGAAATGTTGCCAAACATTGGGATTCCTTGTTGTAGGAATAACCCGCACAACCGTGGGAGCACTAACACTTTGAGAAGCACCAATAATATTAGATTGTTGAGATTTGTTTGCCATTTTTAGAGTTTCGACTTTCGAGCGTGAGCGTTTTTGAGAAATAAGAGCGTTTTTGAGAAATGAGAGCGTTTTGGAATTGTGTGGTTGAACCAATAGAACCCACACCTATTTATACAAGTTATAGGGGCTCCAAAATACAAAAAAAAAACGGTCATATAGCCGTTCCAACGGCTATAAAGCCGTTAAAATCAAAAATCCCAACGGTTCGAACCGGTTCCGAACCGGTTTGAGAACCGGGTAGGGCCCGAAACCGGTTTGAGGGTGAAACCGGTTCGGGTCGGGTTAAGAACCGGCCTCCAAAATTTTTTTTAAAACTGGTTACACACCTACGGGTTTGGATCGGGTCTCGGATCGGGTTGGGTGAAACCGGTTTGGTCGTGAAACCGGTTCGGGTCGGGTTCCGGTGACCCGGTTTGAAACCGGTTTTTTTTGCCCACCTCTAGGGGTGGGTGAGGTGGGTTTAGGTTTTTGGATGGGGGTGGGGTGGGGGGTTAGGTTTTTTAGGGTAGGTTGGGGTTTTGGGTGTACTACACATATGCAGTAGGAGTTTTTTGGTTTTTCTCATGAAAATGAGTTTTCTAGTGAACTCACCCCTATATATATATATAGGGGCATGTCCTTTTGAGAACCAACCATATGTTAAGAACCGAAAGAACCGCACAAAACGTGTACATATCGCTTTAGTGAAAAAGGTAAAATTCAACAACAATGTTTTATTTATCTCTTCCCACTCTTAGTTTCAGTTTATCTCCTCTCTCCTGAATTTTTTTTAGAAAAGTATAAAAATATGCATATATGCATTCATTTGTGCATATAGTGTGAGTGCATATATGCATTTAAAAAAACGACTATAAATTCGAGGTCTTTTAAAACCAAACCTTAAACATATTGAAATGTACATGAATTCTAGTCAATTTATATTATAAATAGAGCAAGAGTTAATGCGGTTCTCACGGTTCTTAACATATTGTTGCTTCTCAAAAGAACATACCCATATATATATATATAGGGTTGAGTTCATGAGAGAACTCACTCTAATGAGAGAACTAGAGAACCACTAAGAAAAAAAGGGGAGGAATTTTAAAGAGCAAGTGTAAAATTGGAATTTAAAATATATAAATCTTTAAACATTTATATCTTTTGCATACATTATTATTTTTTTAAAAAAATTACACCATTAAATCAAGAATTTCTTTATCTTTCATTTAAGTATAAATAACGTTATAAAATTTAATAATTAACTCGTCGTTTTTTTCTTCTTATTATTTTTAATATTGCATATGTGTAGTATCACCCCAAAAACCTAAACCTCCACCCCCATCCAAAAACCTAAACCTCCCACACCCACCCCCAAAAACCTAAACCCACCACACCCACCTCCACCCAAAATCCTAACCCCCCCCCCCACACCCCCCCCCCACACCCCCACCCAAAAACCTAAACCCCCTCACCCACCCCCACCCAAAAACCTAAACCCATCCACCCACCCACCCCCACCTAAAAACCTAAACCCACCGCACCCACCCCCACCCAAAAATCTAAACCCACCGCACCCACCCCCACCCTCAAAAACCTAACCCTAAACCTAATACTGCATATGTGTAGTATCACCCCAAAAACCTAACCCACCCCAAAAAACCTAAACCCCTCACCCCATCCCTACCCAAAAACCTAACCCCACCCCACCCACCCCCCCCCCAAACCTAAACCCCCCACCCACCCCAAAAAAACCTAAACCCCCAACCCACCCCCATCCAAAAACCTAACCTAAAAGCTATGCTAAACCCTAAAGCTAAACTGACTATTTTTACGAGTTTTTTTTGAAACAAGGACGACGTGGGAAACAAGGTCTCTAAACAACTTTTTTAGTTTTTGATTTATATTTTGAGTCATGATTTTTTTATTATTTTTTTACCTTTAAAGGGGAGTTCTCTAGTTCTCTCCATAAATGTTAGTTTTCTTATGAACTTCACCATATCTATACTATATAATAAATAAAGGTTTTTCTACGCCACGTGTCGCTTTCACATTCATCCTCATCATTTTTTTCCCGCCTCTCTCTCTTATTAAATTCATCTCATATTTTTAACAACAATATATTTTAAAATAAAATATTAATTATACTAATAAAACACAATTATCTTAAATTATCACTTATGAAACTTTGAAAATCTAATAATTTAAATTTTATTTTCAATCTAATAATAAATTAAAAACAAATTACATTAAATAGTATTTAATTTATTTTCAAAACACAATTATATATTAGTTTTTGCATATTTTGAGTTTTGTTTTATATCCTTAGTATATGAAATATTTTTACACGTGTAAAATATACGCATAAAGATTTAAAAATTTTATTTATTGATATTTTTCACCCCGTGTGTATACACGGGATCTAAACTAGTATATATATATATATATATATATATATATATATATATATATATATATATATAGGGGAAGAATTATAAGAAAACTCAATGTTCATGACAAAACTAAAAAAAATACTTATTAAAGGTAAAAAAAATAATAAAAATACCATAACTCAAAAAATAAATCAAAAATTAAAAAAGTGTTTCGGAGTCCTTGTTTCCCACGTTGTCCTCGTTTAGGATTTGGGGGTGGGTTAGGTTTTTGGGTTTAGTTTAAGTTTTTTGAGGGGTGGGGTGGAGGGTTTAGGTTTTTGGAGGATGGGTGGGAGGTTTATGTTTTTGGGGGGTGGGTGGGGTGAGGGGTTTAGGTTTTTTGGTGGGGGTGGGGTGGTGGGTTTAGGTTTTTGGGGGTGGGTTAAGTTTTTGGGTGTACTACACATATGAGGTAGGAGTTTGATGAAAATGAGTTTTCTAGTGAACTCACCCCTATATATCTTGAAATTACCAAAATGCCCTTAATTTTAACTGAAATATTTAACGGGGTTAGTGTCAGAGAGCAAAATGACAACAAAATGGTAACCTCAAGGTGTATTTTGATCATTTTCAAACTATTGAAGTAAAAGTGTTAAAATGGTCAAACCACAGGGAGCAAATTTAAGTTAAAAAATCCCCATGATTTATAATTTTTTAATCTTAGCTCAATTTTAATTTTATGTAACGATCATTTGTAATTTATAATATTACTAGTGTGTGGGACCCGCACGTAGCAGCGGGGTATAAAAATGTGTAAGACTCCGTATCTTTGGCTAACCCTCTATTAATGCGCTAACCAATGATTTAAAAATATTTTTGCCTGTACGGCCGGATAAAAAAAAATACTTTTACCAATTTGGTTTGATCTTTAATGGCATACAAGAAGGTATACACGTGAAACACAACTTCTTCTCTTCTAACTTTGGACAAAATGATCCTTATATAGGAGTTGGACACTACTTTGTTTTTTCTACACAATTAATGTAGGATATGAACATTTTCTATAGTTTTGGTTTAGGAACAAAATTATAAATGTAGTATAGATTTATGTATCAACACTTTTACGGAATGTATTAACATAGATCTTAAGTGTCTTAAAGTATGGATGAAATTATCAAATTGTGCATCTAAAATGATTTATAAGATAGTATAGATATAGATAATAACAGTAATAATAGTATTAATAATAGGTTATATGTACTTAATAAATGATTTAAAAAGATTTTTATCGGTACTGCCGATTCAAAAACCAAAAGGACTTTTAGCAATTTGGTTTTATGTTTGATGGCATACAAAAAGACATACATATGAAATACAGCTCTTTCTTTAACTTTGGGCAAATGGCTCCTTATATAGGAGTTGGGCGGTACTTTGGTTTTTCTAGATAATCGATGTGGGATATGAACATTTTCTATAGTTTTGTTTTAGGGACAAAATTATAAATGTAGTATAGATTTATTTATCAACACTTGTACCAAATGCAACAACTCTTTTTCTAAGTGTCTTAAAAATTTAGTGAAAATACAACTAATGATTTAAAAACATGGGGTATAAAAATGTGTAATACTCCGTATCTTTGGCTAACACTCTCTTAATGTGCTAAGCAATGATTTAAAAACCAAAAAGACTTTTACAAATTTGGTATGTTTGATGACATACAAAAATGCATGCACGTGAAACAAAACTTTTTTTCTTTTAACTTTGGGCAAATGACTTCTTATATCAGAGTTGCACTTCTCTGGTTTTTCTACCCAACCAATGTGAGATATGGACATTTTCTATAGTTTTGGTTTAGGGACAAAATAGTAAATGTGGTATAGATTTATATGTATCAACACGTGTACCAAATGCAACAACTCTTTTCTTAAGTGTCTTAATTTTTTTATGAAATTATAATTTTACCCACTGTATATGCTTTACATATTAATATTTCGTATGGTTATTACTATTATTGTTCATCTTTATTTAATTATGTTTTGTTAGGATTATTCTTGTTCTATATTATGAAAAAAAATTTACACTTAATATAAGTTATAAATATATTTTCTTTTTTATTTACAAATTTATTTATGTGCATAAGAATTTTATATCTATTATTTTTTTATTGTATTTTAATACAAAAATTAAAATCTCACAAAAATTCTATTCAGTTTGCAAAGTCATGGCTTATTATACGTAGGATGCATCAACCATGTTCTCTGTGTTTTGATTGATTTTATTTGTTTGTTTAGTTTTTATAGGAGTTTGAAATGGGAATTTATGAATAATTAAATTTAAAATTTATTTTACTTGTTAATATTTTTATTATTATTAAAATAAGAAGCTCATTCATAATATGCAACTATATATATATATATATATATATATAACAAGCTCCCCATTTTTATTATAAATAATATGTAGCATGTAGTAAATTTGCTAAATAGAAATAAGTATGTTAACGATGTTCTTCTTCCCTTTTGTTGAAGAATAAAGTGTGCATCAAGTAGCTTTCACAAGATAAAAGAGAAAACAAAAGTGCAACACATATATGGTTTTATGAAGGATGGAGTGGAAATGCATGCATCCAATAAATCATAAAAGGCACTTGACTATTGAATCATGTATACTAAATATGTCTTGGTACAAAGTATCATATGTTCAATTATATTGATAAAAATCCAGTTAATTTGTTTCAATAACATAATGTAAGGTATATGATTCTTAATATTATATCAAGTTTACACATACATGTAATCACTTATTTCAAAATTATAGCACTAACAATAAGTAATGTGTTTTTACTGTTTCTTTCTTCTATACTTGCTTACTAAAATAAAGTCAATGAAGTTATGTGAGTTTAAAATCTAAATTTGGTTAACCGTTTCAACTAAATCTTTTATTATACCATCCTCCTCAAAATAGAGTACTCATTGGAAGAGTATTAAGTGTTATTAGAGATATAGAAACTTTCTGTAACTATATAATTAGCTATTTCTCTTATATTTGTTATGCGAGTATATATAGAATTTATCTCCAACACAATTTGTAGAGAGAGATTTATCAGCCATACGTCTCACAGAACCCTAGCTAACACTTCTGATTGCTACCTTCTCCCCTCTAATCATCATGTCTTTGTTTGCACCATCTGATGGTGTAACATTCGGGAAATTCTTAAAATAACGCTTCGGGCCATTAAGTGACCTGACTTGTTATTAAAAAAGAGGAATTACAAGACTTGTGGTTTAGGGTGCGTTTCAAGCAACGAAAAGGAGTAGGCTAGTCGTATAATGATAGTTCGGGATTTAAAATGCTAGAGATGTGAATGGGAGGGACCCGGATGTTAGTTTAAGTGGTTTATAAACAACATAAACTATAACCCTAGGGCCATTCGGACCCTAGGCATTCGACGACAGTTGGGAGAAGCCGCAAGGAGGAGGCCGGCGATAAGGAGGACCGGACGACGATTCTACGACAACGTCAAGTAGGGGAGAATTCACGACGCGTTAACGTAACCTCGAATCTTGTTCTTTTTGTTTCCTGTTTCCGGTTGGCACAATAACCCGATTAGGTTTTGTGACTCCCACTCGACTTCCGTGGTGGCGGATTGCCGAAGAAAGAGAGGAGACGGGTGCGGAGGTGCACTGTGTCCCACGGTGGTGCCCTGAGACGACAGGGGCGACAACGGTGTGGTTATGATGATGCTCTATGGCAGAAAGTGATGAGGATGATGAGGAAATGCTTCTGGCCGGGAGAAAGGACCCAGTGGGAGCCCAATGGGGTTGGGTGAGGTGATGTAGCCGTTAGGGTATGAAGAAGATGATGATGGCGTGCTCGGTGGTGCTCGGTGGAGAAGGTGATGATGAGAAAGGAGCCGATTAGGGTGTACCCGACTAGGTGTTGCATGGCATGGTTTACATGTATGCATGAAAACCTGATTCGAATACGCGAGTTACGTGGGGCTGGGGTTTGCATGTTGGGTACGTGATGCATGGGAACCCGCCTAACGTACAAGTGTGGATGGAGCTGAAGGTTTGGGGAATTGTATGGCAGACAAGGAGACAAGTATTGGGATTCTATTTTATGTACGCGCTATGCGATGTATGCTTTGAACATATTCTAATCGTGTGATCATACGTTTGGCAGGTTCGGGATTTGAGCAGTGGTCGGGGTGCAGAGCAAGGATTTGGACTCAGCGTAACCAGTGAGTTTCTAATCCCCTACTTTTAAACGTTTTACTAGATTTTGGGGCTATCGTACATACTTAAAAGATTGGTTTATTAAATTAAACGTGTAACGAGTTTTGGGGTTTAACCTTATAAGTTGATGAATAAAAGTATTAAAATGTGGGGCTAAAGGACTGTGTGTTGTCCTTAGGATGCGTGGGTTAAATGCGGGTGTGATGGCCGTATGTCATGTAATGGTCTAATAGGGGCGAGTCATGGAACGAGTTTACATGTCCTGCAGGTACGACTAGGAGGTTGTAGTGTGTGCAGGTACGTGGTATGTGCTTAGGTAACGAAACATGGTACTTACATGTACGTCACCATAATAGTGGTGTGTTGCATGATGAGTTAGTCGAAATGAGTCGGGATGTGAGTTAGCCATTTATGAATATATGTTGGATATGCATTTTTGAGAAAATATGTGGAGTGCATTCTTAGCTAACGAGTCATGTAAATTCTAGGGTGTTATGATGTGCTATGTGTTTGTCATTTTGGGTTTGCAACGTTGTCTTTGTGGCACCACAAACGGGATTGTGAAGGACAAAGTCCTTCGGGAGGTCACCGACAATGTCCAACGGGACAATGATGAGCTCGGGGTCTGTTAAACGCCCTGAAGAGGGTGATTGTGACAAGGTATATGTTTGTGAGCATTTATTATGTGATTTAATTGCATGCAAATATTGATTTATAGTTATTTATGCTGAGTTAATATTGATGTGATGTTGAGTATTTGTTTGATCGTTGTATCAGTAGGATGACGTTGTCTTTACAAGAGTTGTGTATCAGTTGACTTGTGGGAGTCTTAGTAAAGGCTGGTTAGGTTGATGTCCAAGGTGGGCTGTGTTAACCAGGTTTTGCGTTGATACGCGTGGTAGACTACGAGTTATCAGTGTAGTAAGCTCGATCCATGTCGGTAAGACTTACTGGTTATCTATAAGGGATGAGTCTTGGTGGTGAACGATTATGGGATATCGTAAGGTAACATGGGTTATCTATGTCAATAAATCATAAAACTATTTATTAAGGACCGGATGTCCTGAGTGGAGATAACTAATATTGGTGATGAGTGATGGTTTTTACTTAAAATAAATTATTAGAACTCACTTAGTGTAGCTGACTTTCTATGTACGTTAGATTATTTTGCAAGTAAGTTTGGGGTCGACATATCTTGGCTTGAGAGCGGTGCTAATCGGATCGGTGTGCATGCATTCGTAAGATAAGGTTATAACGATAATAATAATAAAAGTTAACTATTATTTTGAGAAAGACTTCTGTTGTATGTTACTGTAAGAAAACGAGTATTTTTAAAGAGTATACTGATGTCGTCCAGACGGTCTACAAAAATAACAGTAAACCTAACCTAGACTCCTAAGTAATAAATGGAGCATCTTATGAACTAAACCGCACTAACAGGCAAGTGTACCTATCGAGTGTAGTACAACTTAATGGTAAACCAGAATATCGAACCCTAGAGACACTACTATAACTATACTAGACTCTGAATTGAACTAAGAATGATTTGATCGGGGGGTTTACTACACTACTGATTAAACTAAATAATACGGAACTAAAGATCGACTCTAGCTATCAAGACAAAGGAATAGGGAAATACCAGGAATGGGAAGAATACCACCTTGGTCGGAATCCTCCTTGTAAAGCTCAACTTCTAACGGTTCTGGAAACTATGATGGATTTGAGTTTCTAAGTTTAACAACTCTAGACACCTACTGCAACCTAAAAACCTAAAAAATGTACTAAACTAAGAACCTAAAAATGTACTAAACTCACCAGATAGTCGGATTACCTTTCAGTATATCCAACAATGATAATGTACCCGACAGACGGATCACCTCTCGGTCTCACTGTCCATAATACACCAGAGATGCACGGGGTAATTTCAGGATAACAACTATGACTAGGGATAACAACAAAGACTAAGGACCTAAGAAAACCTCCTTTTAGAGCGTTGACAACTAGACACCTAATACGAGACTAACCAATTATCTCTTACGGGTATTGAGATAAGATGAACACTCAGATCTATTGAACTCTCAACTACAGCTCCTAAGGCTACTAGGTCTAGCAAACCATACAATCAACCACAAACATAAAGTCTATGATCTAGATACACTATTCAAACTGGAAGACATCCACAAATAACATAAGTAACTTATAATCAATCAAACAACAGATCTAAGCATACATATTAACCATATTCATTAACATAAGATTGCTTACAGAATCATTAATCCAACAAACGAATCCAAAAACCGATAAAAATCAAGACTTTAACAAAGTAATCATCATAACCTAGGCAATATCAAGGTTTTAGCCGACAATCATGTTCAAAACATCAAAAACAGAAGTATCAAACATAAACATGGTTCAATCCAAGCAATTCAAAGATAAAGATAAAAACTTGAAACCGGAAACGCTAAATCTAAGGAACCCGGAATCACAAGTTTCGATCCTTGCACTCTGATTGCTTTCCTTGCTCCCAAAATCGTCCAAAGTCTCTCTCTTAACGGCTGAATTCGAATAATTCTACCTTATGGCATTACAATTCCTATTTAAATCGAATTAGGGTTTTTCTTGGCTTTTACGTCCTTCGCGTATCGCGAAAGATAATCCTGGGTTCTTCGCGTATCGCGATGAACAAAATAGTCGGGCGCCTTCCCGGAGATCTTCGCGTACCGCGACATCCTGGCCATCCTCCTTCGCGTATCGCGAAGCCTTAAAATTCCAATTTTTTTACTTTTATTCTTTGGAACTTTCTCTCGTGCTCAGTTTCTTAGGGTTTTGACCTGTAATTCTCACGACCTCCTGTAAACATTATATAAACAAAAACGATTCAAAACTACTTAAAACATACTAAAACACTCGTAATAAAGATGTGTGCTTTGCACTACATCATATACTTAGTGTTGAGACCCAACTGTAGGGGTGCCCGGTTTAGAAGCTTAGAGATGATACTCTCCCCATGACCACAATCCTTCATTTGATTACAATAAAGCTTTCTTCCACCAATTATTTATCATGGAAGAATCAAATGGTACCACTCCTCTATTATCAAAACCTTTTAGAACATGTTAATGACTCTTCTTTGTCTCCTTTTGCCACTATGCAGATTCTGGGTAACACTGTTCCTTCTCCCACATATATCTCCTGGTCTTCGGCTGACCAACGAGCCACCATTATCCTTCACGCCTCCCTCGCCGAGGATGCGTTGCCAAAATTATTGGTTTTTCTTCTTCTCGAGAAATCTTGCTTGCCCTATAATCTGCCTAAAGTAACTCTTCCTTTGAAAGGGTACAAAACCATCGTAATCAAATCCGACAAACCACCACGGTACCTTTTATGTGGCTTAATATGGTCTCAAGTTTAAGGGGGTTTGTGATCAACTAGCGGTTATCGGTCAATCCGTAGATGATATGGATAAACTCCATTTATTTCTCTGTAGTCTTGGCGCAATCTTTGAAACATTTTCCACTGCCATTCATGCTACTAAACCTTGACCTAGCTTTCGTGACTTATTAGCTCAAGGAGAGAGCCACGAGTTTTTTTTAAATCAACTCACGGGGCTGTTACACCTCATGTTGCATTTTCGGCCGCCTAACAGTTCGGGCCATGGCCATGGGGGTAGCATTACTATTTCTTCTCGTGGAGGCAACTCTGATGGTCAAAGCAATGGTCGTCGTCCTCCACACCGCCAATTATGTCGTGAGAATGGACATTATTCTACTTCTTGCACAAGCCTGTCAACTAATTGTCTCATGATGCAAACTTAGGAGAAGCCTTCCATGCCCAATGTCAAGTTAATCTGTCTACACCGAACTGGTGTGTTGACTCGGGTGCTACTGCCAATACAACACCATCTCAAGCCAATGTTACTAATGCCTCCCCAATTTGGGTAATGCCAAAGTGACCTTCGGTAACGGTAATGTTCACCCTCAATCTCATACGGGGTTTTCTAATGTTTCTATACATGTTTGGTTACAAGATGTTCTAGTTATTCCTAACCTTGAAAAGAACCTTTTGTGTATTAGCAAGTTGACAAACGATAATCCCGCAGAAGTTTTATTCTCTCAACCTTTTTTTTATATTATGGACTGAACAACCAAACGGGTCCTAGCTAAGGCCAAATCAAGTTTAGAAGCATTTTATGGCATTGTCGGTTAACGCATGTTGCATTTGATACTCTTCTATTTTTAAATAAGTTGGGGTGTTTATCTGTTACCTTCGTATTACCTAAACCGGTATTATGTTCTTCATGTCAATTAGCGAAGGGACATTGTTTGCCTTTTGATTTAAATACAAAACGATCATTGCATCCACTGGATTTGGTACATTGTGATTTATGGGGACTGGCACCGGTTACTTCTGTTGACAATTATCAGTATTATGTGGTGTTTGTTGATGATTATTCTAGATTTACATGGTTATATCCACTCAAAACCAATTCTAGTTTCTTTTTGGTTTTAACCGCCTTTATATAATTTGTGCAAATACAATTCTCACGTAAAATAAAAGTTTTCCAAGGTGATGGGTGCATTGAATCCATAAATCACAATGTTAGAACATTATTTGAAGAAAATGACATGTTCCATCATTTATCATGCCCTTACACACCAAAAAAAAATGGTTGAGTGGAACGAAAACATCACCATGTCGTTGAAAAGGGACTAGCTGTGCTCTTTTACAGTCATGTTCCCACCACTCATTTGGTCGATGCATTCAGCTTCGCGGTCTATATCATCAATCGATTGCCTACGATAATTTTAAATGGTAAATCTCCGTTTGAGCTTTTGTTTTCTCATGTCCCAAACTACAACTTTCAGCCTTATGGATGTCTTGTTTTTTCCCTATTAACGTGATTATGAGGAAAACCAACTTACAACCGAAGTCTTTCATGTATTTTTCTTGGCTATAGCTCACAGTATAAAGGGTATCAGTGTTTCCTTCAGCCCAACTCATTGTGTTAGCTGTTTGGATCCAAGTCAAGAGACATCAACTGGGCCTTCTGATGTTAGCCCATAAGTTACAGCCCTGCACTAACCTTCAGGCTCTTCAAATTCTTTGGATTCATTGACCAAACTAGATATTTCCTCACATCCCATTTCAGCCCCATTGTAAAATCAGCCCGATCCAACTCCTATGGAAAAATCGTCTTCAGCTACAACCCAAACTGTGCAAAACGAATCAGTTCACCCTATGGTGACTCGGGCCAAAGCTGAAATATTTAAATTACGCCTTTAGGTTGATCTCACGCACCTTGACAACCACTACCTATGCCCGACACACTTTTTTCGTTTCATGACCCTAAAGGGTTTAAATCGAAGGCTAAAAGTCGTAGATGGATGACAACTATGCATGAGGAAATGATCGCTCTCAGTCAAAATGGTACGTGGTCCCTAGTGCCTAGACGCTAGACCCACCTCTGGAAATGTAGATGGCACTAAATGGGTTTTCCGAACGAAATATAATTTTGATGGTACGGTTGAACTGTTTAAACCTCGTCTTGTGGATAAGGGGATCACTCAAACGTAGTTGGCAGTTGACTAGAACGGTGTATATGGAGCAAACCACGGGCTTTGTTGATTCTTGGTTCTCTGATTATATATGTCGCCTTAATAAAGCGTTATATGGTCTCAAAAAAGCCCCACGAGCTTGGTTCCATCGACTCAGTACCTTTCTTCTACATAATGGTTTCTCATGTATTCGGGCCGACACTTATTTGTTTATTTTCAAACGGGATTTTGCATTATGTATTTTCTTGTTTATATTGATGATTTAATTCTACCAACAATCAAGAACACATCATCACCTAATTCATCTCTCGTTTATACAATCAGTTCGTTATTAAAGATGTTGGTAATTTGAACTATTTTCTTGGACTTTAAGTAATTCACAACAATGATGGCTTGTTTCTCAACCAATCTAAATATGCCCATAATATTCTTGAGCGCAACGATTTGCTTGACCTTAAACCGGTCCACACACCGCTAGCTCCCCATGAAACATTTACCACTACGTGTGATCTGTTTAAAGATCCCACTCTTTACCGTTCACTTGTGGGAGCACTACAGTACTTTACTATTACGAGACTGGACATTTCCTATGCGGTTAATTAAGTAAGTCGGTTTATAGAAGAACCAAACCTCCCTTTCAAAGTGTAAAGCGGATTAGTCGCTATGTCAAAGGCTTTATGGCTTCCGGTCTCATGTTTTCCGGACCAAAATCAGTCTCTATTTTTGGCTATTCTTATGGTGACTGGGCTCGATGTATCGAGACCTGTCGATCGACTTATGGTACTTGATATTTCTAGGTGGGAATCTTATTTCTTGGAGTGCAGAGAAACAACCGATGGACTCTCGTTCTTGATGTGAGTCTGAGTATCGTGCTATGAGGAATACGACAACCGAAATTGTTTGGGTTACTCATCTCCTGCAAGAACATCAGGCCTTACCTCCTGATTGACCTACACTCTTGTGCGACAAAAAAAATGTTTTTTTTCTTAGCCAGAATCCTGTAGCACATAAACAAGCTAGACATATTGATTTGGACTATCAATTCATTTGAGAACTTGTTTGTTCTAGCAAACTCTACAACAAATTTGTATCAACCAAGTTTCAAGTGGCGAATATCTTCACAAAGAGCCTACCTAGACCACAGTTTGAATTCTTTCTTGTTATGCTTCATCTCGGACCACCACCGTTTCGCTCGCGGGGGATATTAGATATAAATAAAAAAAGTTTGTCTAACTTTTGTAATTAGCTATTTCTCTTGTATGTGTTACGTTACATTATTGAATATATATACAATTTATCTCCTACACAATTGGTAGAGACGAGAGAGATTTATCACGTTAGTTTACAAGTGTAAATGCACTTTTTACATGATTACCTTCACTCAGTATCACTGAAATACTAAATGGTGTCTAAAAGTAAAAAAGGGACAAGTAGGTCTCAGATTTGACGATTATTTAAGATAAAGGTAAATAAAAAGTATTTGTAGGGGATGAATACTCTCTGGTGAATATCTAAGAGTTATCCAAATAAAGGCAACTATATTTACTTTTACTATGGTTTTAAGGGAAAGTTTACCATAAAGTTTAACAATATAAGGGTAATTGATTCTTGGAAAGAAAATCAACAAAAAGAAGAAGAAAAGAAGGGACGAGGAGAACGATTTTAGGGTTTTTCATTGCTTATAGAAGACAAGGAAAGAAATATTACAAAAGATGTGTTGTAAAAAATTGTTTTACAAGGGATACATACAGAAGTGAAGTATTTGCACACATGATCAAAATAAGAAAAAATATTTGTAAAGAATAGCAAAATTAAAAGACCAAAACTTGTGAAAACTCCAAAAACTCATTGTGTGGTCCTCATTCATCCACCTCACTCCTTCTTTTAATATATACTAGGTTAGAACCCCGTGTATTACACGAGTTGTATATTAAAAACGATATAACTTATAAATTTGTAAATACATTCTAACTTGTGAGATTATTATAATCGTCTAGAGATATATCAAGTGGAAATGTGTGTGTATATAACAAATTAGTATTTTTCTTTAATTAGTTATATTTTGATTTCTTATTATATATTCTTATTTAATATAATTAGTATTTTTCTTTAATAATATATTTATAATATCATTATTATTTAATAAGATACATTCGTATGTAACAATTGTAAAAATTCATGTGTAAAAAAAATAGGTAACAATTTTAAATAACTCTCGTTTTTTTGTGTTGTTACGTATGTAACACGTGTTGTAACATTTTTCTAGTTACATAATGTTTATAGATTAATGTTTCTTCTTCCCGCAAAGAGTTGAACTAATGGCCCCAAATTGGAACGCATGAGATGAGAAAGAAAAGAGTGTGGTACAGAGATAAAGATAGATTGATGATTGGTTATACAAGAAATAAAGACACATTTGTAATGGATTGTATGTATGAGTTTTTATGCTTCTTGTAAAATTTTACAGAGGTAACTACCAAATGTTTCATACGTAACATTTTTTGTTAGTTACATATGTAACATTTGTCAGTTACATAATGTAAATATTCTAATGTTCAATCAATAAACAGTTACTGATCATATATATGGAGTTTTTCTTTATTAGATACATATGTAACATTTGTTATCTACATATGTAACATTATGGATTTTTATGTTACATAATTCTTTTTTCAATAAAATTAAGTTTTCGTCATTAAGCCCTTTTTTACTTAACAAGTATGTATATTTCTCAAATCCTACAATATTTTTTTACATATGTTCAAATGTTATATTTGTATAATTCAAAATTCTAAACATATTACATCCAACAGACATTTAACATTCATGTAACCGATATGTAATATTTCTGTAACAAATATGTATAATTCAAAAATTCTATAATAGTTATATACATATGAAACCTAAATGTATAGTTAACTAACATGTAATAAATTATTGAAAATAAAGTTTATGATAGTTTACACAATGTAAATATTGTAATGTTCGACCAAAAACAGTTAAAAATTCTTTTTTTTATAATAACCTTGTTTTTTATAAAAAGAAATTAAGTCCTATTTTGATTTTTATAAAAAAAACCCTTTAGTTTTCATATAAAAATCTTACTTTTTAACAAAATATCGAATTTAATTTATTTAAAAGTCTCTTGGTTTAAAAAATCTCGTTTTTTAATACTAACAAAATTTCGTGTTTAAATCTTATAAAAAATTGTAAATCTCGTTTTTATTTCTTTGTAAGCTTCCGGGTATCCCAAAAACCCGGAATTTAAAAAAAATAAACATTGTTTCTATGAAATTTTAAATTTCATTTTTTACATATTAAAAAAAGATGAATTATAAGTTACTATTTATTAGTTTAAATTTTAAAAAAAATTAATATGATAAAAAGAAAGAAAGAGGTATGATTTGATTGATAGTTGCATGTGTCATTTTACACTTCACAATGTATTATTTCTCTACTTAAGAAAAAATGTTTCAAAGTTGCATCCGTGTCAAATGTCCTTATTACCTTTTGGTACTTTAAAGTAATAAAATAATATAAAAAAAAGATGATCAAATGTTTAAAAGGATCTTAGCCCTAGATCAAAACCAATCAATGGTCTATATACGGTTTCTAGAGTTTTCACAACTCAATTGAGTTTCCAATCTAACCCAACCCTATATATATATATATATGTGTGTGTGTGTGTGTTTTTCCGAAACTAAATGGTTCGAGTTAGATTTTTTTCTTGAAAAGTACACGTAACTATTATTGCCAAAAAATGGAAAACCAACCCAAAGCCAGAGGCTCGGGGCAGCCCAAGATTGCAAACTTAGTCTCATAGTGACCACATCAAAACTACAATAAACTCTCTATTATATTACTGTCATCTGAAACGAGCTCCAATCGAGTTAGATATATAAGTAAATTAACATGCTCTGGGGGTGAAGACTCAAGTTGTAGCCTCGCTAAAACCTAATGAATCAATGTTGTAGATTTTATCAAAGTAGAATTTGCTTATGAAGTTTGTCTCATGTTGCTAATCTCAAGATAATGGCCATGATTTGAACATATATGCCAATAACTATTGAAACTTCAATCCAAACACAGTGGGTGTGTTTCCATAATTTTCACAAAAAGAAAAATAATTAAAAAATAATAATAAAAAAATCCTACATTATTGGTTACCTCAACAAACTTCCTATATTATTTTACTAGGTTAAAATCCTATGTACGGGTTGAATAAATAAAATATTATATACTTAGTAATAAAAATTTTATATTTTTAAAAACCCGTGTAATACACGGGTTGAATAAACCGTTATATTAAATCGGTTGAAGTATTTAAAATTAAATAATAAGTATCCGTAATTAGATTTATATTAAAAATCTAAAAATAAACTCTTTTAATATCATTATTCAATATGAGAAAGGAAGAGGGGGAAAATGATACAAATGAACCAGAAAGTGACACGTGTCTATAGAATTTTATTTATTAATATAAAGATTATTATTTCATATTATTATTTAATATGAGAGAGAAAACAGAAAAATTAATATTTAATATGAGAGACAAAAAAATAAAGATGAGGAGTAACCAGAGAGTGACACATGTCCCTTATGGTTTTCTTTTTTTATTATATACTATAGGTATAGATTAATCACCTAATTAATTTTACCCAAAATAAAAAAAATGTGCTCTCTTTGTTATCCAGAATGAATTATTTATTACTATTATATAAGTATTTACTTTAATCCATCAATAATTGGCCAAAATTTTGGTCAAAGACACAAAAAGAGTTCAAATGGTTTTGATCAAATTCATGATTACAGGAATGTATGTTGATTGATAATGAAATAATTTTGGTCAAACAATCCACAATAATCCAAAGCTTATGTCTGATAATTAATCAAAAAAAGTCAACAAATGCTTCATTGAATTTTCCCAAAGAGAATCAAGAAAATATATGATTACAAAAGGATAAAAAGTTAGATAAAGATTTCCAGTATGTTAATCATTTAGATTTAGTGGTGAAATATTAACATCGGTTTCTAATTTTTATTTTTTTTTTAATGGTATGGGCCCAAGTGGCACGTCTCATCAGGGTACATCAGCCTACCCAAACAACCATCAAGAAATTCGAACCCATGACTTTCATAAAAGGGAAGCCTTTTGAGAAAACCCCCTTAATCACCAAGACAGAACCTTGATGGCAAGATCGGTTTCTAATTGATGTCAATAGCATAACTACATATCTCGATGGTCAAAAAGTCTAATACTCGATTGTCAAACTGATTACCTTTTTAAATGCTTTTTTTTTGTTTATATTTGACGGATCTATAAATTTCAAAATCTTTGTCCTTTTGATCATAAAATTATTTTAAATTATAATATTTTCCATTATGTCATAATTCGTTCTCTTTTTCGTGAATTGGTGAAAAGAAAACAATATCCATGTAGCTTTTAAGGGATTAGGTTAAACCAATAAGTAAATTAGGTTTGGAGTAACTCAAGCTAGTTCTAGTAAACCTTTTATCGGGTTGAAGTTCAAGCTCAAACACAATGAAATCTTATCAATCTTTATGTAATATATAGATATGAATATTAAAGTTATATTATTTTTGTCAGACTTAATTATTTGATTTAATTCTCAGGTTGGTGGACTTTTATGTACAAGAAACAACTATGATAATACCGCTTTTGGTGTATGATTCTAAAGAATCACACACTAAATAATGTTAATGAAGTGTGTTTTAAAACGGTTTACACATAACGTCACATGTCAAGATTAAACGTATGATTATTTGATGAAATAATTAACATGAAAATTCCCAAAATATTAATTATTTTTGTTTAGGGAAATAATAATAAATATTCAATATTAGGAATATCAAATAAAAAAAGTTTAATTTTAATTAATAAACATTTATTTATCAGTTTAATATTTGGGAGATAAACCCGTTTTATAAATTTGTAAAAATATAAGTTTCAAGCACAGCGGACAGAGTTTGAAGAGAAATCTCTGACAGTTTCTCAGTTCTTTTAATAATCAGGCTATATAGAAGCTAATCTGATGACAAAGATCCCATTAACTTCTTGTTCATGTCATATGTAGCATATTCAGTATCTATGACTTTGTTGAGTAATAAAACTTAAAGCCTTAAGAATTAGTAGATAAGCCATTTCATTTTTTGCGATTTAAGGCTGGCTATGATACCAATTGTAGGTCCAATAAAATCAAACGAATATGTAGTAATCCAAATTAAGAGGCGGAAGCTCTTGATTTGATGAAGATATCACAAGAACAAAAATGTAACAATGAAAACCCACTTGTATTGATTTGAAATCAGATGATATTACAATGATATAGCCCCTCAAATCTTACTTTGGTGCACAAAATGATGAAAAAAATGAAAGCTCCTAAAACACCCGATGTGTGAACACCCCAAACCCTAGAAAATATTTTCTATTTATAGTCCACACTAGACTTCAAGCTAATTGCAAAAATGCGATGGGAAGTATGTTACTTTCGATTGAGCAAATTTTGTTCAATAGTAAGTGCTAGTTACTATTGAGCAAACTTTGTTCAAAATCGCAACATCGAAACTTGATCACTTGATTAAGACAAAATGTTTTGATCGAGCTGCCTTGCTTCGATCACATCATGATCTTTCGATGAAATCTTTGTCTTGTAATCACATCTTTGACTTTCTGATCAACTCTGACTGTCGTCTGAATCTTGATTATTTTAGTAAGCTACAACCTTAATAATACCCTACATAACGCAAATAAACAAATGCATAAAATATATTGTCTAAAGAGTTCACAAAACTAGATTAACTTCGCAAGTTACATTGTAAGTTACTTAGCAATCATAACTTTTCTGATTTTCAAGAGTCTAAAATATATGATTACATGTCCATCGGCTCCTCCTATGATCCACTATTTATTTCATCCTATGTGTTATGATCTTATAACATCTACAACGAGCCAGAGATCGATAGACTACCACGTCTGCATTTTTCGACAAAGATCACATAGATTGATCCACTTTCTCTCCCATCTCTCTCTCATAAAACATGACCAGGGAGGTCCTTACACATTAGCCTCGAAAACTTGCGACGTTTCTATACCTCTCTTTTCCCCTCCACCACTTCAGCGCATGTAGGGGGTGATGTAGTGCAAAGCACACATCTTTATTCCTATTGTTTTCGTGTATCGTAGATAGTTTTGTGTACATTTTTACTTGTTTTTGCTTTTGTTTTGATTCAGTGTGAGTTTTACAGGAGCTCGTGATAATTACAAGTCAAGCACACATCTTTACTTGTTTTTACTTAATGACAAAATGAGAAGTCATAATGAAACGTCAAACAAGTTGGTAATTGTGGAGTTCACGCTTGTGTTGGTGATTTTATGACATATGAAGCTAAAGACACCTTGTTGTACAACGGATAAAGCCCACTGCCCCTGGTTTGCATGGTCCTAGAGGCGGCAACCCCTAGTGGGGTCCAAGTGTAACACATTGAAAATTTCCTAGAAAATGAAGGACTAAACTTGCCAAATGTCAAACTTGAGGGGTGGATATGTGAATATTCAAAGTCTAGGGACTTAAAATAAAAAATCTGAAACTCAAAGGGGTAGCGGACCGCTACCCAAGACCTTAGCGGTCCGTTACGTGTGGACTAAGGAAGCTTCTTAGAGCTGACACGTGTCCCTGTGACTTAACGATGGAAATCGGATGCGTGGAAGGGTGGCGGACCACTAAGACTAGCCATAACGGTCCGCTACGTGTGCCCCAATCCAGTTACACAGCCACAAGGGGTGGCAAACCGTTACCACCTAACATAGCGGTCCGCTACGGGTCCCACTTTCACCCTATAAATAGTTGAACGATTTCAACTCTTTTACACACATAAACACACCTTTATTACACACAGACATTCTTTGGAAATCCATTCCTGAGCCCCGGTTCACGCACAAGAGTCCATTTTCTGACCATTCGGCTTCAAATTGCCAAAGATAGTGTTGAGGTATGCTTTCGACTTCCTTTTTAAGATTTGGTTATATATATCCTTAAGTTAGGTTTGTACAATTAAGAAATGTTATGATTATTTAGGAGCTCTGCCAGAAGTGTTTACCACATTACGGATTTATAAGCAGAAAAATTGTCCAGATGAGTTCTTAAACTGTGATGCATGAACCCTTTCATGACCTTGTCTGGCATGATTGATTTATGAAACATTTTGAGTATATTCAAATGATTGTACCAATTGCTTATATATAACATATTCTAAGCGCTTATTATATTTCACTTACCCGTGGAAGGGCATGTTGGACAGGACCCGTGGAACGGTCTTTGGTTATATATATACTAAATGATTATTCATGGTTATCTATGAATTTCGGTGTTGAAGCCCATGAATGTGTTCAAGATACTTTGACGGGTCATTTTAATAAACTATTTTAGTTTATGAATTCACTAGCTTTGTGCTGACCCATGTTTTATCAAATGTTTTTGACCGCATCACAGGTAGTCATTAGACAGGGCATTCCAGGACTAGATTGAAATGATGAACGATCCAGATGATAGGCATGCCAGGAACTATAAGCCTCGATTGACTTGTTTCGTGTTAGGAATAGATGATGTAACTTTTGTTGAACATGATGTAAACGATGTTTTGATATTAATAAAAGTTATGACTTAGTCTTCCGCTGTGTGTTTTTTATATCAACGTCACAGTAACTAGAAGGCGACCTTCTAACTAGTATATAGTTATCTGACAAACGGAATGTTATGTCTAGGAAAGAGCGGTGTATAAATCTCTCCTAGACTCGTCGCTCTTACCTGGAAACATATCTGTTGGAGGTACTGCTCTAGTTAGATGACTGTCCTGTGTTATGGGCATGACAAGTTGGTATCAGAGCCTCAGTTTAAGGGATTTAGACACTACAAGAGTAGTGTCTAGACTTAAACTAGGACTCTAAGATTAGTTTGGAATGCCTCAGGATAAGTTTGATGTATACATTCAGTACGACCTATAATTGGAAGTACCTAGAAATCAGATAATTAAGGGAATTTTGGCCAAGTGTTGTTAATTTCTGAATTTCTAGATTATGACCATTTATACGAATTCTGATGTTTTACATCTGCATGTAAGTACAAATGACAGGACGTGTTAGAGGAAGAGGAAGAGGAAGAGGTAGGAGTAGGATGTCGAATACTAGGTCCCATACTCGCGACACGACAAACACAAACACTAATCCAAACAAGAACGTGAATATGAGTACTGAACCCGAACAACCTGTGGAAGAAGTCACTATGACTGAAGCTTAATTCTAGGGAGTGGTGGCATCTGAGGTCACCCGTATGCTTCAAACAACTCTACCTGGAATGCTTGACGATGCTCTTAGGAGAAGAGAAAATAATAATAGTCTTGGAAATCAGAATGAAAGAACAAGTAGTGTAGTTCCTAGAACTGAAGATACTTTTCATACTACTCCAGTAGGAAACAATATAGGAACCACCTGAACTCATGAGACAGTAGGAATGACTAACCAGAGAACAGGAATTCATGGACATGGATGCAACTATAAGAATTTCAGTGACTGTCATCCCAAGCCATTTAATGGAAAGAAGGATGCCATTGTAGCCTTGTAGTGGATCACGTCTATGGAAGTTGTCATAAAGATGAGTGAGTGCAAGTCGGACCAAGAGGTAAAGTTTGCCGCACATTCATTCGAATAGGAAGCTCTTAACCGGTGGGAGTCAGTCAGGAAGATAAAGGGAGAAGTAGTAACTAACAGGATGACTTGGGAGAATCTCAAATCTTTGATCATTAAGAGATACTGTCCACGGAATGTCGTGGACAAAATTGAAGCTGAATTTCTGAAGTTCGAAGCTAGAACCATGACTCGTCAGGAGTATACAACCAATTTCAATGAAATTGACAAGTTGGTGCCACATTTAGTTACTCCTGAATCACGAAGAGTCAAATGTTATATTCAAGGTTTACCTCCTAAGTTTCTTACCTTATTAAAATCCATCGCACCCGAGATAATCGATTTTGCTGTGGAGAAGAGTGCGGTGATATTTGATGAGGTGGCAGCCCAAGAGCCACCAAAGACTGATCACAAAAGGAAACCTGGTAAGGTTATTTATAAGTTCAAACGAGGGAACAATAAGTTCCTAATGAGAGGAGGATTTAATTCCACCCCTAATTGAACCAATCAGGGAATTAAATGCCAGACTTGCCAGAAGTTTGGTCACTTAGCAAACCAGTGCCCGAACGTTAAATGTTTTAACTGTGGAGAGATTGGACACTATAGGACTTCGTGTCCTAAACCACTTAAACCCAGAATCAGTGGTCAGAATAAAGGCGCAGTATGAGTGTTTGTCCTAGGAAGCGGAAATGAACAGAAAATAAGGCCAAAGAAGTGGCAGGTACTTTCTTAGTTAATAATATTTACGCTAAGATTCTATTTTATATAGGGGCGAATAGAAGTTTTGTTTCATCTGCATTCACCCCATATTTAGGCGTAAAATCAATTCCACTTATTAATGCCTTTGTCTTTGAAACGGCTAGTGGCGAAAAGATTAGGATAACTGAATTATATCCTGATTGTGTCATCAATTTTGGTGACGATAAGGTATTAGTTACACTAATGTCGATGAACTTAAACGAATATGAGGTTATCCTAGGGGTGGATTGGTTAAACCAATACCAGGCCAAGATTGATTGTTACCAAAGAACGGTCAAGATTAAGAAACCAGATGAAACTAGTTTGATGATTCAGGGAAATAGTAAGTCTAGTAAGATTGAAATTATTTCAATAGCAAAGGCTAAGAAATAATTGATTAAAGGAGATGGCATATTCTTACTCCATCCTTTAAATGTTAAAACCGAAGGACAGATTGCAGATATTCCCGTAGTTTGTGATCACTCGGATGTCTTTTCGGAAGCATTACCCGGTCTTCCACATGATCGTCAAATGGAATTCCGAATCAAACTCATTCCTGGAGCTAAACCTGTTGCAAAATCCCCTTATCGTCTAGCTCCTTTCGAATTGAAAGAACTTATAAAACAAATTCAAGAACTCTTAGACAAAGGATTCATTCGTCCGAGTACTTCACCTTAGGGAGCACCGGTACTATTCGTAAAGAGGAAAGATGGAATCATGAGGATGTGTATTGACTATCGTGAATTGAACAAGGTGACTATAAAGAACAAATATTCATTGCCTAGAATAGATGATCTATTCGATCAGCTACAAGAAGCCAAGTACTTTTCAAAGATCGATCTTAGATCAGGATATCATTAGTCAAAGGTACAAGAATAGGACGTACGTAAGACAACTTTTAGAACCCAATTTGGTCACTATGAATTCCTGGTCATGTCATTTGGTCTAACAAATGCCCCTGCAACTTTTATGGACCTAATGAACAAGGTTTGTAAGCCATTCCTTGACAAATTTGTCATCATTTTCATCGATGATATTCTTATCTATTCCCAAATCCAGGAAGAACATGTTGAGCATCTTCAAATCATTTTGGAAACCCTAAGAAAAGAAAGATTGTATGCTAAGTTTACAACATGTGAAGTCTGGAAATGAAAAGTACAAGTTCTTGGGCACGTGGTGAACGAACATGGAATACAAGTAGACCCATGTAAGATTGAAGCTGTTATGAAATGGGAAGCCCCAAACACTCCAATAGAGATCAGAAGCTTTCTTGGACTTGCTGGCTATTACCGAAGGTTTATTAAAGACTTCTCCAAAATAGCTAACCTTTAACTACTTTTACTCAGAAGGCAACAAAGTTTGAATGGGGCATAAAATAGGAAAAAAATTTTCAACATTCTCAAAGATAAGCTTAGCCATGCACCAATATTAACACTACCTAAAGGAAATGATGACTTTGTCATCTATTGTGACGCTTCCCGGACTAGTCTAGGTTGTGTGTTGATGCAGCGAGACAAGGTTATTGCCTACGCATCACGCCAACTTAAAGTTCATGAGAACAACTATACTACATGCTCTTGAAGTTGGTGCCATAGTATTTGCTCTAAAAATTTGGAGACACTATTTATATGGTACCAAATGCGTAATATATTCAGACCATAAAAGCCTATAACATATTTTTAATCGGAAGGATTTAAATATGAGGCAAAGGAGGTGGATGGAACTTATCAACGATTATGATTGTGAAATCAAATACCATCCCGGGAAAGCAAACGTAGTAGCAGATGCTTTAAGTCAGAAAGAACGAAGCCAACTGATTAAAATAAAAGCATTACAATTAGATCTAAAGTTAGATTTAATGGAGCAGATTAAGGAAATCCAACCAAAAGCATTAGAAGAAGAAAACATTAGGAAATAACGTATGGTTGGGAAACAAAAGTTACTATCTAGAGGAAACGACGGAATCTTGAGATTCGAGCAAAGAATCTAGATTCCAAAGCTTGGAAATATTCAAGAAAAGATATTAGATGAAGATCATAAATCAAGATATTTCATGCATCCTGGTGCAAATAAAATGTACAAAGATCTAAAGACTCATTACTGGTGGCCTAACATGAAGATATCAATATCCAGTGATCGATGTCGTTTGGTCGGTAAAAAACAATCTTTAAACACCTTAACTAGTAAGGGTAAGTAGAGTATCGTATCCACGAGGAGTTTGTGGAAAGTGTCACTTTGTTACAATGGTTGAAAGACAGAAAATAGTAAACATTGATTTGGATTTGGATTTAAAAAAATAATGAGAGAGGTAATCCTCTCCGGGGTTCAAGTTTGCAAACACAAGTCACTTCTAGATAATCAGCACACAATTACATAGATATAATCATATGGTTCAATTGAATTCATTGAGAATGAAAGAACAAGTTGTAAAGAAAACCTATTCTTGCATTATCAATTGAGGTTGACCAACTATCATTCAACCCCCCAAAATATCCCTGATGTAAAGAAACCTTAGACTAATGAGACTTGAACAACAATTCGAAATAAACCAAAATAGTTTAAAGCACTCGATCGATAAATGAAATCATATGGTTTAACATATCAATCAAGATTACAAACCAAAGCTAATCATTCCAGAATAACAAGTGTTAAACAAAACCTACACCCGGAGAAGACTACGGGTGATTTAGCTACTCATACTCATAACAACAATCAAAACTAATGAAATGGGATTTACAATCATGAAACTCTAGTAACAATCGACCTAAGAATAGTGGAAATCACCCCCCTTGAAGCTCTGTAACGGTTGGAATCGAAGATAGATGAGAATAGGGGCTACTAAGGATTAAAACCTGATTTAGGTTAATTTCCTGTAAAAGCACTCCCTCGCGTACCGCGAGAGACATGGGCAAATCCCTCGCGTACCGTGAGGGACAATACACTCGGGCGTGTCTTCTTGATTCTTCGCGTACTACGAAGGTTGAAGCCCAGGTCTTCGCGTACCGCAAGGACGTGAAAATCCAGAATTTTGACTTTTTGACTTTTTCAATTCTCGTGCTTCGCTTCCGTTTCTCGCCCCTTTAGCACATAAAACCTTGGAGGCACACACAACCACAAACACGCATAAAACCTAAAAAAGATACAGAACAAAGCAACTAAAACGCACACAATACGACATATAAACTAGGGTTATTAAACACTACATCACCCAGTACATAGACTAATGCTTAACTTATCTTCAAGTTAAGATTGAATATCAGAAACCGGCAGGTCAACTACAACAAATAGAATTACCTGTCTGGAAATGGAATCGAATTACAATGGACTTCGTAACTAAATTACCCAGAACCTAGAAAGGGCATAATGTCATATGGGTGGTGGTCGATATACTGACCAAGTCAGCCCATTTTATACCCATCCATGAGACATACTCTATTGATAAGTTAGCTAGAATCTATATCAATGGAATTGTGAGTGTAGAGTCATGTTTTAGTTAAGCTGATAACATAAATGTATTTTGAACAATGTTAACTTTGTTTCCTTATTTGTAATTTTAGTGTTGTAATTTCAGTTATGTAACTTTCTGTTTTTGTCTAAGTCTGGGCCATCGAAACTACCAAGTTTCGATTGAGGTTTGTTCAATCGAAACTAGTAGTTTTGATAGATAGTAAGTTTCGACAGGTTTGTTCTATCACTTGTAAATGCTCAACCAAAACTAGTAGTTTCGGTTGGCATAGTTTCGATACATGTTGGCTTACTATAAATAGTCTAGTTTGAGAATGTTTAGGGTATGAGTAGCGGCTGTAACCCTGAAATTCTCTCTTTCATACCGTTCTTCAATCAATACAATTTGCAGTTGTTTTATTGCATTGTTCTTACATTTTCATATCAGTTTGTGTTGATTGATAGTGCGGTTAGTCTGTTATATTCACCAAAATCTGTTTCTTACCTCTGTTTCACTGTGTGTGTGTGTAATCGATCATTTGAGTAATTTCCAATTGAAATATGGACCAACAATTGGTATCACAGCTTTATGTTCTTGAGTTTTGAGTATTATCAGGTTTTTAGTGATCGATTCTAGGTGATTTTTGAGGTTATTCGATGGTTTCTGCATCTGATTTTTGAAAGCACTGTTTCTTTTCCATTTTCTACTATTTCATCGATTTCCGGCAACATTTGTTCGAGGTTTCAAGATTAAAGGTTGTTTTCGTGATTAGGAGTGTTATTTGAAGATTTTTGCAGGATTCGGTTGTTATTTCTATGATATTGATTTTTGAAGCTATTCACTAATGGAGTTTTTCTGAGTTTTGGGATAAAGGCATCGAAACTACAGGGGAACATTCTCTGCATTCCGTTGGTCTCGAAACTTCTTGTCTGTACTTTTTGTCTGGAGAAGGTATTATCGAAACTAGTTCTTTGTCCTGTTATATCAAAACTAACTTGTGCTGATTGATCACCCGAACTTTGTGCTATCGAAACAAGTAGTTTCTACTGAGGTTTTTGGATTTTCTGCCAAGTCTTCATCATCAAAACTAGTTGTTTCGGATTCAGTTTCTTCGATCAAAAGTAGAAGTTTCGGGCATCCATTGTTCAACCGAAACTAGGAGTTTCGGTCAGTATTTTCTCAATCGAAACTAGTAGTTTCTATCAACCCTTCTCACCTGAAACTAGCTACTGTTTGACTTCAAGTTTCTGAGATTATGGCGACTTCAAGCACAAATGAGTACTCTGGAGGCAACAAACCACCTATTCTTGTGTCTACAAGAGATTTTGATGACTGGACAAAGAAGATGAAGACCATCTTCAATTTCATGATCACACCTTATTGAACTCCATCACCGATGGTCCCCACAAACGCGTTATCACTACTGCTGATGTTCAGCGTCCTAAGACTATGGCTGAATATTATGAAAATGACATTTCCTTGATTGCCCGAGGCAACAAGGCCTATAGCACTATTGCTATGGCTCTTCCTATAGATATCTTCAACACTGTTGCTGACTACACCACAACCAAAGACTTACGGGTAGCCTTGTGTACTAGATTTGAGGGAAGTGCTGAAGTTAGGGAGTGTAAGAGAGATCTGATCAAGAAACAATATGAGATGTTCAATAGTGTTCTAGGAGAGTCTATGTCTGACCTAATCAACCGTTTCTCAAGTATTGTCTCAAGATTGAAAGTCATGGGTGTTGAGTATCCGACTGTGGAGTTGAACAAGAAACTGCTAGATGCTCTTCCTGAGGAATGGAACATGTACCGCATCATGATCAAGAAGACTGAGAAGCTAAGCAATCTGTCACAACAAGAAGTTTACAGCATTCTTCAGTCCTATGATATTGAAATCAAGAAAGAGCCATCACTCCCACTAATCACTCTGGAAATACTGCTCTCATTGCTGGATCAAGTTCTTCCAGTGCTTCTTACTTCCAAACTGATGTTCCTCCTTCTGCTGTTGGGATGCAATCTACCAGTTCTTCTATTCCTAAAAAACCTACTGCTATGATTCCTGATGAGTACTTGCCCATCATGACTGCCTTCATGTCGTTCTATGATGCACTAATTTTCGGAAACTTAACACTGGTCAGTTTTCAACCCGATGACTTGGAGCAGATCAACCTTGATGATTTAGAGAAAATGGACGTTGATTGGTGCATGGCCATGCTGACTTTAAGGGCCAAGAGATTCATTAAAAGGACCGGTATGGATAGATTCAAGCAGGGAAAGACTCTTGGCTTTGACATCAAGAAGGTGAGATGTTATAACTATGACCAGCTGGGTCACTTTGCTAGAAACTGCAAGGAACCTTCGTCAAAGGATCAACATGAGAAGAAGAACTCCTCTTGAAAGCAAGCTTCCAATTCTCCCAAGTCTAACACATCTTCAAGCTCCACATGTCTTGTTTTTGAAGCTGATGGACATTATCACCGGGGAGAACAGACTAAGGAAACTACTGACAAAGCATTGATGGCAGATGTTGAGGAGAAGGGAAAGTGTGTCATGATCGAGCCAGCTGAGGATCTCACTGCTGTACCAGCTGAGGTTATTTCTAAACTTTGCAATGCTAGATCATGTTTAAATGAATCAAGTTTTGATTAACGAACGAGATCACATTAAAGTGATGAATGACTCTATGGCTAAAAATGAGAAATTATACATAAAGAAAATTCGTGACATTTCTAGAGAAAGCTGATCCTTAATTGTGCAACTTAATACACAAGCCATTAATAATAAATTTTTGACTGAAAGAGTCCAGGAGGCTGAAAAGGCTAAAATACAAGTTGACCACATGGATATGGATCAGAAAAATTTGTTTGGAATAATTGATAAACAATTTAATAGAAAAGGCACAGAGGGTCTTGGGTATAATTCTCATCCTCCACCTTATTCTAAGTCGGGTAGATTTGTTGATATGCCTATTGCTCATGTTCCTACTCCTTATGTGTGTACTTTATCTGCTGATAATTATATTAAGTCCTCAGATTCTAACAGTTTTGCTTCATGTGCAGAATCAAATTGTGTAACTTCAGAGGATGATTGTGATGAGAGTTCTGGTTCTATAAATGTTTTAAATGAACTTGAGTAGGATGAATGTAATAATATATCCATGTCAAAACCAGATATTTTTATGAACACATTGAAAATTTGTACTTTGACTCTATGCCTTCTGAGCATGTTGGTTTGGGAAATGACATTTCAAAATTTAAATATGTTTTACCTTTTGTTCCTAAGTCTTTGAATGCTATGCCTTGTGTTACAAAGTTTAAAAGTGTAGGATTTGTTGTGACTGGTGTACCACGAGAAACCATGAGCAATATGGAATTTTTCAGATTAAAGGAAGAACAAAGTCTTCAAGACAAAGTTATTGAAAAAAATGTCGTACCATTATCCGATGCATCAACATCACAATCATCTTCATCTTGTGATGACAATTATCAGGCTAAGGCGTCTTGTGATAAAAATTTGTTTCAGTTGTGCTGCTTCAAATCATGTATCAAAAGGTTGTAATTTGACAACAATTCATTGTAATGAAGAACCGTCTCCCAAAATCTTATTGAATTCAAATGTGCAGTCTAAGTCTCCTCAGTGTAGAAAATTTAAGCGTAAAAGAATTAAAAATGCTAAAAACCATTTGAAAAGAACCTGGAAAGTTAAAAATAATGTTCTATGTGATGACCATGATTCATGAAAGGAGGATTCTGATTATGATTCCCATGAAATGTCTTATCTTGACAAGAAACTTCTTAATAGCAATGGATTTGGTAAAAATGTCTAAATAAATTGTTCTGTATAGGGTCAACCAAGAACAACTAGAGATAACATCTGGCATGTAGATAGTGGTTATTCAAGACATATGACCGATCAATTTAACTTGCTGCAAGATTATCATCCAATGGATGCAGATTACGTGGCCTGATTATCAGATCTGTGACAAGGACTTTTGTGCTTTGTTCAATTCAAAAGAATGCCTGATTCTGAAACCTGGAGTGGTTATTCCAGAAGAACTAATTCTCATGCATGCTCCCTGAAGATTCAATACTTACAGCTTGGATATGAACAACCCATCTGGAATAGAATCTTGCTTTCTTTCAAAGGCTTCTGAAGACGAATCTTTTCTGTGGCACAAGAGGTTGGGACACGTTAATTTCAAGACCATGAACCGTCTGGTTCGAGGAAAACTCGTCACCGGTTTGTCTCTCAAAGACTTCTCTCCTGTAGAACACTATATCTCTTGTTCCAAGGGAAAGCAACACAAATCCTCTCATAAGCCCAAAACCACAAATTCCATTGACTCCCCTCTTCAATTACTTCATATGGATCTCTTCGGTCCTGTGAGTGTCATGAATCTTGGACGAAAATTGGTGGTAACCGATAACTTCTCACGGTTTACATGGGTGTTCTTCATGGCTAAGAAATATGAGACGCCCGAGATTCTGAAAACTTATCTGCTTCAAATAGAGAATCTTTTCAATCTGAGTGTGAAAGCAAAGGAATTTCTCGGAACAGAATTCAAGAATGTTGCTACCACCTACCATAGCGGTCTGCTACGGGTCCCACTCTCACCCTATAAATAGTTGAACGATTTCAACTCTTTTGCACACACAAACATACCTTTATACACACACATTCTCTAGAAATCCATTCCCGAGCCCCGATTAGCGCGCGAGAGTCCGGTTTCTAACCATTCGGCTTCAAATTGCCATAGATATTGTTGAGGTAAGGTTCCGACCTCTTTTTTAAGCTTTGGTTATATATCCTTAAGCTAGGTTTGTATAATCAAGAGATGTTATGATTATTTAGGAGCTCTGCTCGAAGTGTTTACCACATTACTGATTTATAAGCAGAAATACTATCCATGTGAGTTCTTAAACTGTGTTGCATGAACCCTTTCATGAACTTGTCTGTCATGATTGATATATGAAACATTTTGAGTATCTTAAAACGATTGTACTGATAGTTTATATATAGCGTATTCTAAGCGTTTATTATATTTTACTTGTTCGTGGAACGACATGTTGGACAGGACCCGTGGAACGGTCTTTGGTTATATATATACTGAATGATTATTCATAGTTATCTTTGAACTTGGGTGTTAATGCCCATTGGGTGTTGAAGCCCATGAATGTGTTCAAAATACTTTGGCGTGTCATTTTAATAAACTATTGTGGTTTATGAATTCACTAGCTTTGTCCTGGCCATGTTTTATCAAATGTTTTTTACCATATCACATGTAGTCATTAGACAGGACATTCCATGACTAGATTGAAATGACGAGCGATCCAGATGATGGGCATGCCAGGAACTATAAGCCCCGATTGACTTGTTCCGTGTTAGGAACAAATGATGTAACATTTTTTGAAAATGATGTAAACGATGTTTTGATATTAATAAAAGTTATGACTTAGTATTCCGCTGTGTGTTTTTTATATCAACGTCACAGTAACTAGAAGGAGACTTTCTGACTAGTATGTAATTATCTGACAAACGGAATGTTCTGTTTAGGAAAGAGTGGTGTATAAATCTCTCCTAGACCTGTCGCTCTTACCTGGGAACATATCTGTTGGAGGTACTACTCCAGTTAGATAATTGTCATGTGTTACGGGCGCGACACCAAGGGGCGGGCTAGGGTTGAGCTTGTTAATTTGGAACTTATTATGCATTAAAAAATTGACTTGAAAGTTGAAAACTGTTAAAATTAGTCATCGGATTAACTTGTTAACCCAGAGTAAAATTGGACCTTCCCATGCAGATTTGTTCATCCTTGTTTTACTCATCCAAAGTGAAGTTGTTCCCCAGAGTAGTTTTACTCATCAAGATTAAAGTTGTTCCTCAAGAAAAGATTTATTCATTCGGAGGAAACTGGAAAAACAGTTACTTTACAAACGGTTTACAGTTGTGGCGGTTATTATCCAACCGCATGACATTTCAATGTGTAGTTCCCTGTATGTACGAATCTTTTTTGTCAGTATCAAACATACAAAATTTCCTAACATATTATATTTTCGTTCCTTGAATATCTCATTTTTATCCAACTGAATACTCGTATACATGTTTAATAGAGTATTCAGGATATTTTGATTATATCCTTTCTAAGATGCTATTAAGAAGAGAAATAAACTCTTTAGTGGAAGATAATTTTTGACTATTTTATAGTTTATCAAATTATTTGTGAGGTTTGTGATTTTTTAGCGTACATATTTTTTTAAAGAATATTATGCTTACTATTGTGACTATGAGTTATGTAAGATATACAAACAATCGGATAAAGAGGACGAAAAACTTTGTAAGTTCAGAAATTTTTGTCCTCGATCTCGTTTCTTTACCACCTTACCTTTAGGATAATTGAAATTTCTTGGCTCCACGAGCACATCATTCAATATTTTTTTGTAAAATCTAATTTTTCAAATTTATTTTTTCTTTTACTATATTTAATAGTGTTACGGCTACTATTATTGATGTTAATAATAGAATAACATAACTTTTACAAGTTACTGTTAGTTTGTTTTAAAATAGTTTTATTTACGTCAACAAATTTATGTTTATAATTTATAAAAATAACTTTTTTACGTTAATGCAAAACGATATTTTCAAAATACAAAAAAAAAAAAAAAAAAAATTTGTTTTGATGACTTAATCTAATTGGTATATAAGTTTATCACAAATACATGAAAAATCTGTACGGGAAATTTTGGTATATGAAGGTCTCTACATTTATTGGATTATTGGATTTTATTAATCCCACATTTTACCAATTAGCTAATAATAATCTCAACTGAAAATATTCTTACCATCGTTCCCTACTTTCAAACTATTTTTTTACATTGGACCCCCCGTTAAAAAAACTTAACGCCGTTAAAGTTTATATGACGTAGATATCTGTAAACCACCGGAAAATCGAGTCAAGTTAATAGTGGTCTCGTGATGGTTTTTGAAATTGGCTTTGGTGGTGTTTAACTGGTCTCGTTAAACACCACCGTTGTCTCTGCTTGGACTTTCCGGGCAAACGAGACCAGTTAAACACCACCAGAGTCAATTTCAAAAACCACCACGAGACCACTGCTAGCTTGGCTCGACTCTCCGACGGTTTGCAGATGTCCACGTCATATAAACTCTAACGGCGTTAATTTTTTTTAACGGGGGGTCCGATGTAAAAAATAGTTTGAAAGTAAGGACCGGTGGTAAGAATATTCTCAGTTGGGATTATTATTGGCCAATTGGTAAAATGTGTGATTATTAAAATCCAATAATCCACATTTATTTAGTAAAATATATTTATGAAATTTTTTTTAAAATAATTAAGTGTTATCATTTTAGCCGGTCAAATTTTGATGTAGCTTTTTTTAACATGAAAGTTCGGTCGATTTTAAGCAAAGGCCGATTAAAATATAGCGATAGGTAAAAGGACAATAAATTGCACCGTAACCCTTTTCAGATAACAAAGCCGATTATACTAAAAATAAAACTTTGGGACTTAGGGGTCCAAAACTACTATAAACAAAGCTTTGATGTATTGATAATATTATTCTATCTTAAAAAGTTATAGCGGTAAAAAGTTATTATTTAATTTTTTAGTCATACACTTTAAACAACTTAAATGACTTTAATATATTAAGTTAGTTTGAAAGATTTTTTCAAGTATCTTTAACAAGTTTAGGAAATTTAATATAAGAAAATCAAATTTACTTATTTTTTTTATATAAATTAATAAAGTGTTTTATTTTTTTATGGTATCAACAATTTTAATAGTTGCTTTATAAGAAAAAACACACTAAAATCTTGGACATATAATATGTTAAAGAACTTTCATATAACTTTTATAACATGTTATTTAAATTTAATATACAAATATTATTTAGACAAATATCTAGTGTTATGTTAGTTTATATACATTACCAAATATAAAAAGAAAAAGAAATAAAATTTCAATGTGACTAGAGAAAATGGATGGTTTTAATAAAAAGTAAAAAAATAATTTTTTATTATTATTATTATTATTATTATTATTATTATTATTATTATTATTATTATTATTATTATTTAGGACGTTACACATATAACGGTTGGTATAAGAGACCCAAGTTTTCGTCCATGCCATTTCAACGGTGCAGAGACGAGTCATGGTTTTACAGTTGACACAAACTATCTGTGCAGGCTACAGCCTGTGTCATATCAGATTCTGCCACGTGTCGTCCAATCATTATAACTCTGCTTTCAGTTTTCATTCACAAGATAAATGGCCCAATATATTACCCCCAAAGTTACAGGCGTCAATCCACACTTTTTTTGTTTCTCACACACCAGTGAATTTACCATATAGTCCTCACACAATCTCCTAAACGTGAAGGGGCCATTAACCTATTTAATCATTTACTCATCAAAACTGATCAATAGTATTCTATCACCTCAAAACTATTCATTTACTCAGATTTTATTGAAAACACCTTACTCATTTACTCTCAACTTTTTTTAGAAAAAAATAAACATTTAAATAAAAAAAGTCAATTTCATTAAATTAAAATTAACATAATACAACTAAAAACCTAGAAAAATAAAAATAAAAAGCCTACAAATAAAAATTATAAAAAGTAAAAAATTAAAAAAAATAAAATAAAAGCTATATATGAAATATTTTTATATACAAATTAATTTGTTCTATTTAAAACTGAAATTGTAGCCTTTCTTAAATTCTTTTATTTGAACACATGAATGGAAAACATTTTCAATCTAATATAAAGAAATAGGCTAATGTTTATCTTGAGAAATGAAAATGGAAAAGGTAGTTGAACACCTTTATTTCTTTCCCACACATCCGAGTAATTTCCCACACATTCATTCGAGTATATTTACTCGTTCCATGTACTCGGCTCCTCCTACTCGGATATACCTAATCTATTGGGGGCGGTGTATCCCATTTAACCCGGTACTCTCTTTCATACTCGGTTTCATCCAAGTCTTACGCCCCCATCACCCTAATTTAAATAATTCTTTTTTTGTACCAGGAGTTAGGGGTGTTCACGGTCCGGTTTTCACGGTTTTTCGGTCAAACCGTTAGTAACGGTTTTTTATTTTTGTAAATCAAAACCAAACCGTTGAAATTTCAAACCGAACTAAACCAAATCGTTAACGGTCTGGTTTCGGTTTGATTTCACGGTTTAAGCACATTAGGCTTTTATACAAGTTATCCAAAAATTGTATAAAAAAAAAAACCGTCCAAAAGCTATCCAAATTATTGTTGCAAAAAACTGTCTACTATTTTTAAACAAGAAAAATACAAGTTATATAGATTTGTAAAAAGAACAACCTCTCTAGAATTTAAAAAATAATCTATTCACTGTCTACATAACTTAAGCCGTCAAATACATCAAAATAAAGAAGGTAACGGCTGTGTTCAAATAATGTTGTCAAAATAAAGTCGTGGGAATCAATAATCTGATATATATTAGTCATTTAGCCCAACTCAGTTTAATATATTGTTTATAATTGTTATATATATATATATATAATAAGAAGTATTAGAAAAATATATATGTTTAAATCTAATGGTACGGTCTGGTTTTATACGGTCGGTTTTTGCTATAAACTGTAAACCAAACCGTTCATTACGGTTTGAAAATTTTGAAACCGTAACACAAAAAACCCGACCGTGAAACCAAAACGAAGACCGGTTTGGACGGTTTCGCGGTTTCAAACCGAACCGTGAACACCCCTACCAGGAGTGTAAACAAGCCTAGCTAGCTCGTGAATTATTCAAGATTAGCCTGCTAAAAACTTGAAACAAAAAGAGTTTAACCAAAAATAAACTTGTTTAGTAACGGAGTCCGAGCCCAATCCGGCCCGCGAGCCTAAACCAACCTGTTATTTACATAATTTTTATTTAGTATATATAAAATTATTATAAAAAATAAATAAGAAATTCTTACATGTACTCAAACTAAACACCGTAGCTAAACAACATAACTGCAATTGGCTTTCCGGTACAATGGTATAGGGATGATGGTAAGGGCTTGTGAATTTTGAGGTCTTAGGTTCAAACCTGACTCAATGGAGGTTTTTTCTACAGTGGTGAGTTTTCTCATTGACGGTGTTCCTGGATGAGTCAAGCCTGAAGCGTCAAAATCAGTATAGACGGTTGACATCCCGTCTCAAAAATACTCATCCAAATATTAGAAATAGTACTAAACACCGTTAAAAAAAAGCTAAACAACATAACTAACCGTCGTAGCCAACACAAAAAAGGATTCCTATAGGAATAGGGCTGTAAACGAGCATCCCGAGCCGAGCCAGGCTTGGCTCGAGCTCGAAATTAAACGAGCCAGCTCGGCTCGGCTCGATTTTTTTTTCGAGCTGAAAAATTGAGCTCGAGCTCGCCTCGTAAAAAGCTCGTGGCTCGTCGAGCTAGCTCGTTTTTTTTACATATTAATATGTATATAAACAACAAAAAAAATATTTTATTCTCGGTTTGAAGTTGATTGTCTTCAAAAAACTAAATAGATGGAAGAGACAATATATAAAATACAAAAAAAACATAGATAACCCAAAACTTACAAAGTAGAGAGTAAATACAATTGTAGATAAAGTAAAATTTTAGTCCAAAACTCAGAGTTCTTGAAAACAAATGAACTTAAAAAATCAAAACATCATATTTCAAATATAACACATATATAACATATATATAATATATATATATATATATATATATATATTAGTTATTTAGACGAGCCGAGCCACGAGCCAAGCCTGAGCCGAGCCAACCCTCGGCTCGATTACAATTCGAGCCAGCTCGGCAACCGAGCTTTTTTCGAGCCGAGCTTTTTCTCAGCTTTTTCGAGCTATCTTCGAGCGAGCCGCGAGCTTTTTGAACAACCTTATATAGGAAATAACTACTGTTAGACCAAGTTACTAATTATTTTTATGTCTTTAGCCAATTTCGAGTGGAGCATTTTTTTTAATAGTCAAGATTCAGACACCCCGGGATCATCTGGCAAACGGATCACCCTTTCGCTTGAAAAACAGAAGCGTGGTGACCCGGCCACACACCACCCTGGAGGAAATCCACAACTAGAAAAATCTCCTAACTCAACCTGAAACATTTTGTTCAAGTGAGACTCGAACCCATGATCTCATATTTGAAAAGTTATAGAACTATCACTTAACCATAAGGTTGGATGATAGATAGAGGCTTCTAACATTGCTAAATACCAATTGATTTCGTGATTAATCAAATTGTAGTAGCTTCGAATAATATTCCCAGCTGCACCATCTTTATATTTCGGACCATATATCCATAGAAAAAAGTACAACATATCTTTGCTTTTTTATTTCTAGTTTGTTATTTAAATTTAAAAAGATTACATTAATAATACTTTAATAATACTCGTATTACATACTAATTTACATGCTATAATTAAAAGTAGCGGGTTTCCAGCCCACGAATTGCACTTGCAATTCCATCATGATGTTGAATATCAAGACGTGGATACAAAAACACGTCACAACGACTGTCACCACAACGTAAACCAAAAGACATACCTCGTCGTAAAAACGATCGTAAAACCCGAAAGCTTAACACAAAAACACCAAATCGCAAACCAAGGTCACAACATCGATTCAACCCAAAATAAAACTAATCTAAGACGCGGAGGAACCGGGAAAATTAACGTTTGTAAATACAAAAAAATGAAAAATAGAATTCTCGTAAAAGTGGGTGTTGGGGATCAAACCTGGGTCTGCTGGGAAAAGGCTAGGGACGCGGTCACTGGGTTGTATGCCTTAATTGTTTCAAAACCCATCACATATTATTATTTAACTTAAATCTTGATTTAAAAAAAATATATATAAATCAAAACAGCCACGTACCCCAATAGATGGCTGTCACGCAGTTGTGTTTGATAATATTCTTTGACGTTTCCTTTTAAAATAGTGTCTAATGTATAACTTTGAAGTTTGTAATAATAATAATTAAAATCTTATACTACATAATGATTATAAAAAACTTACCATCTATCATTTTTTATTTTGATAATTTGTTTAACCTTTTCTTTATGTATAATAATGATAATTTCTGTAACGTTTTCTTTATTTATAATAATAATAATAATGGATGTATGTTTATGTAAAAAGTCATTTTAACATATGTACGTAATTCTCAGTGAACATGTTCTTTATTCACTTCAGGCTTCTTAATTTCAGTCTTTTAATAAGGCTGACTTCTCTGCTACATGAGCTTCCTTCATAGTTTGGCATAGACGGCTTGGTCATCTACATCATCGTCTGTTAACTTTTATGTTCTCCAACTATTTACTTCATGTTACTACAAACTTATCTTCAATTTTATATACCGGTTGTCATTTGGGAAAATCCATAAAATTATCTTTACTCAATTCTAATTCTCGCGGTTCAACTTTTTTAGAACTAGTATATTATGATGTTTGGGGCCCTGCACCCGTGTTGTCCTCTGATGACCATCGTTATTTCATGTTGTGTGTTGACCATTTCTCTAGTCACATGTGGATTTTCCCTTTAACTAAAAAGATTGATGTTTACACCACATTCAAAAACTTTGCAGCCATGGCAAATTAGCCAACTCAATGATAAAATTAAAATTGTTCAAAAAGATTGGGGTGGTGAATTTCGACATCTAACAAGCTTTTTCACCCCATTTAGGATTGTTCACAAATTATCTTGTCCACATACTAGTGAACAAACTGGTTTCGTCGAACATAGACATCGCCATTTTATTGAAACCAACCTAACCTTTCTTATTCAATCCTTTGTTCCTCAATGTTTTTGACAATTTGCCTTTGACACAACTGTATATCTCATCAATCGTATTCCTTCACGAATATCCTACAAAAAATCACCCTTTGAACATATGTTCAAAAGATCTTCTGACTATTCCTTTCTCCGGGTGTTTGGTTATTAATGTATTCCCCATCTTCGACAATACAATCGTCACAAGATGGATTTTCATTCCACTTCATGTATTTTCCTCGAATATAGTCTTGAACATCTTGGCTATATGTGTCTTGATCCTATCACATATCGTATTAAATTGCTCGACACATTCGTTTCCATGAGGACCATTTTCCTTTTGACACTCCTACCACATCACCACCTACACCCACATCATCATCAATTCCAACCACCCCCTCCGCACAATCGCCAAACATTCCATCATTACAGAAACCCTCATCCCCACCATTACCAATGCCAACCACCAACTCATCCCCACCATCCTCACATACTCCTCAACCAACCCCTGATCCACCAATTCGTTTCACGCCCTTCCAATTTACGAACCAATCCAAAACAACGTGTTCCTTACAGTCCCTCTGTCAATCATGCTACTATATCCAATACCACCCCTATTTAGCCCACCTTATTTAAATCAGGAGTGGCTTCAAGCCATGACCGAAGAATTTTCAACACTTGTTAAAAATGGCAATTTTACATCATGACCTCACCGAGACAATTTATCTCAGGCAATGTCACACCTCAACCGACGGCGGAATACGTCGAGGCGGGACATGTAGACTGTTCATGAGCACATGGTTGACTAAATTGAAATATATTAAACATCCAAATTTCATTTCATAATCCAAAACAAACAAAAACCAAATCATGTACATAAATTGAATTACATGAATTCTTTATTAAATTTAACTAGGTCCAAAACTTAAATGAAGCATGTCTTGATCAACTCATGCATTCACACCTGAAACATGATTAAAATAAAGTCAACTAAAAAGTTGGTGAGCATACATAGGTTTGTACATAGATACCATAGAGTTGTGTGTATACAATCCATACATGTCATGATTAATAAGGCAATTATGGAGAATAACTATTGTGTAACCAAAATTGTACAATCAAGCCTTTGTAACTTGCATGCAAACAAAATGTGTTGTCGGTAGCAATCACCCTAACTGGGTGGGTTTGTCAGACTCAATAGATCTATCATTGTTAACCGTCGGCTTGTATAGTTAATGATTGCACATGTAAATTACACACAAAAGTAGTTAACACACCTAGTACTCAAACATAAAGCTCAAATTGCACACATGAATGTAAGGTGAAATTGTATTGTGTCCTTTTGCAAATCATTGTATATAGTATTCATGTTTCACCCCAAAATATGTAAAATAGTGTAAAAGGGGCTATGTAAAACTCACCTTGAAATGAGTAGCTTGAAATTATTACAAGTATGTTGTTGTTGCACGATTGTTCTAGCTAATCACAAGATTAACCTATATTTTGATGGAATATGTGCATCAATAATTTGTACAAATGAGTAAGAAAATCTTAATGCGTGAAGGGATTAACGTGGGTTTACTTATTTTAATAAGAAAATAATTATTTGAGTTCAATAATAATTATGTATGCTTAAATAAATAATTGATTTTCTTTTGTGTGTAAGTGAATAAATAAGTAAATAGTTAAATAAATAAATTGTTTGTTTATTTATAATTTGAATTCTACGAATAATTAGTGTAAAAGTTATAACTAAATTAATTAATAACTTAGTCATAATTATTTAGTAATTAAAGGTATACAATTTGTTTTAAATGATTATAAAAATAAATTAAATAAATTGGGTTTATTATTTTACAAAGCAATTTACTTATAAAAAGAACAATTTCTTTTGTATCAAAAATATTTTATACCTCAAAGATTTCAAATGTAATATATGATTAGAAACGAATCGGTACACATGTTAGAAATAATAATGCTCACATATTACTCATTATACGTCAATGATAATAATACTTAGACGTAGTTATGAATATGTATATATATTTTTATTTGGAAAGGGCATTAATTGAAAACCTTTGAGTACTTCCAACATAATTGATTTAAAACACTATTCATGTATATATAAAAAAATATAATATATATATATATATATGTATACATGCTCGTAAAAGTTTATAAAAACCATTATATATATGCTAAAATTTATATATGTTCAGTTTTGACTAAAATATGTATTGATCTATGTGATTTTATAAAAAGAGTGCATGAGTTTATATACATAAATATATATATATATATAGGACGCGTTAACATCCTGTAAATCGAACGAGAATCACGGGTTTTGCTTGATTTACGGGTCTTGAACGAGAATCAAACCAGGAGTTTGATTTTTGGTCCAAAAATGTGCGATTCTCAATTAAACCAAGAATTCTACTTTCCTTTTTTTATCACAAAAGAGTTTTAACGATTTAGGAGGATTTAAATCCTGAAATCATAGGGAATTTGGAGTGATTAGATGCGGGTTTGACCTTTTCAAGGTCAAAATTGGGTTGATTCTAGTTTCCAGGGATCAATATGAGAGAGGGGGTTCAGTTAGATGGTTCAAAGGTTTGAAGGGGGGGTTCAAAGACATAGAAGAAGGGGGGGGGGGTCTAAATGGCTTATTCTTTTGATAACTTCTTGTTTAAATTTAAGATGCTTATTGTATAAAATTTATAAAATCTAAACCTTATTTATTAAAAAAAAATAAGGCTTCACTTTTACAAACTTAAAAGTTTCTAAATTAATTTATTTAATTCCACAGAAATATACATATGAATATACGGTTTAGATATATAATAAAAGTGTAAAATCTCGACATTTAGGGACATTAAACATTCGAATCTATACTATATAATAAATAAATGTTTTTCTGCCACGTGTCGCTTCCATATTTATTCTCACAATTTTTTTTCCGCATCTCTCTCTTATTTAATGCACTTTTATTTTTTAATAATAATATATGTATAAAGAAAATACTAAGTATGCTAATAAAACACATTTATTTTAAATTATCCCTTATTATAAAAAGCTTTGAAATTTAATTATATAACTTTTGTTTTCAATCAAATAGTAAATGAAAGTTAAATTATATTAAATAGTAATTAACGTATTTTCGAAACCCAATTATATATTATTTTTTACATATTTTGAATTTGTTTTCTATCGTTAGTATTTGTAATATATTTTTACACCTGTAAAATATATAAATAAAGATTTAAAAAAATTATATATTGATATTTTTCACCTCATATGTATACACGGGATCTAAACTAGTAATTAATATAGTGAACACGAGGAATGTCATGTCACAATGTTTATTAAAAGCAGGAAATGAAATATTATATGTTAAAATCATGGATGTTACAGGCATTCACCGGGCTTTCTTGATCCTAGTCGTCCATATCATGTATACTTTCTTCACAAATCTCTATGTGGCCTTAAACAAGCTCCTCGGTCATGGTTTTATCAAATGTCACATGCTCTACATACCTTTGGCTTTTACAGGCTCTAAAACAGATCTTTCCCTTTGTACTTACAAGTCTGGGAACACTGTTATGTATATTGTGTTTATATTGATGATATCATTGGAAACAATACCACAACTGTCATACACATACGGACAAAATATTCTTTTGTCTCAAAGGAAATTTCTCTCAGAAATTCTCCAAAGAGCTAGTTATTTCTGATTCAAGTCCGGCTTCTACTATAATAAGCACTTTAAAAGTCTATCTCTTAGGGACAATCCTCTATTTTGTAAATTATATGATCTGACATGTTCGTGAAGGTCAGGATTCAACTAGTCATTTTGGATACGTCGAGGGACCAAAATTGTAACACACGAAAGTTGAAGGAGTGGGGGTGAAACTATAAGCCCTAGTCGCAACCCGTTTCCCCCATCCACCATCTTCACCTTCACATTCACATGTTCTAGAGAGCGAGTAAGAAATAAAAAGTGAAAGAAACGCCATTCAAGCCTTCCACCTTGATTCATTCTAATCCTAGATTTATTATGGAGAGTGGAGCTCAAGATTGTGCAAGTTTCAAGGTAGGGTTGTTCACGAGCCGAACCTTTGCTCGGTTCATTTACAAACCGAACCGAGCCGACCGGATCGTTTACAATCGAGAGAAAAATCGAACGAGCATTATCCGAGCGAAATTCGAGCGAGTGACGAGCGATTTGGACAACCCTACTGTCTAGTCTGCCCTTCGAATTACAGAGCCGCAAAAGCTGATCGTCGCTCGGCGTCGCTGATCGTGATCAGTAAAGGTTGATGATTAGCTGACCAAGGGGAGAGACAATTTGAGACTTGAAACACATAGTTGCAAAGGTTGTTCATGAGGGCAGTGTCCGATTAGGGTTAGGGATTTTAGGTAGAGTTGATTTGATAATTGAATTGAGGAGAGGGCTTTCAAGATGTCGTAGTGAAGTAATGTAATTACCAAAGAGGTTTTTTTTTAGGTTTTAAGTTGGGCTACTATTGAATCACTATAGGAAGTTCCATGACGGATTGGGGCAAAACAGCTATTTATAAATGTATAAAATATTAATTTATTAAATATATATATATATAATAAAAATTAATTCGAGCTAAACCGAACGAGCAACGAGCGAGCGTACCATTGCTCGTGCTCGGTCCGTTTACAAACCGAACCGAGCCGATCGGCTCATTTACAAACCGAGCAGAATCCGAACGAGCATATTTTCGATCAATTTTCGAGCGAGTTTCGAGCATCGAGTATTTTGGACAGCCCTATTTCAAGGTAAGAATCGACCCTAATCTCATGTTTTTCTTTAAAAAGGGTTAAAGTGGGTAAACTAGGGTTTAATCCTAAAAGTTCATATTTTTACGTATGAAATGGCTTAAAACACATAGATCTATCTTAATGGAAGTTAAACAAAGGATTTGGACATAAAAAGTTATGATTTTGGATCAAAAACACATATGGAACGTGTTGTTGGCGAAACTACCATGTGGTGACACTAGGTCACATGGCGATAATACGTGGAGAAACCCCGATGGACGATAGTTATAATTAACGACAATCATGATTGGCGACACTAATGATTGGCGAAAGTCCACAACGAGAGTTATGTCGACACTGCTTGGCGACACTACTGGCGACACTGCTTGGCGACACTACCGACGACAGTGTTTGGCGACACTATAAGCGGCGATAGCAATTTTTACAGATTTTCACGTATTGACTTACATGCAGATAGTATAATAATCTAGCCACCCGTTTAAGAAAGTTACAGAGAATCAAGTGAGTTTCTATTACCCGTTTTTAAAGTTTTGGGCTGGTGTGCATATTTAGAAAGAATAACTTGTGTTAAATGAAAGGTAAAGAAAGACAAATATATAGGTTTAAATAAACAATTGTTTTATGAAAGTGATGATGGTAAGATAAATAATAAACTTATAATGCAAGCAATATTATATTACTGATTGATAATATATATGATGTGATATGAACTTATGTGATGATATGTGCTATTCGGACTGATTGCTTATGTGAATTGAAATTTATGTGACTGATAGTATAAAGGTAAAGTTATTGATAGTGATATAATGTAGAAAGGATGCTACAAACACTAAAATGAGCCTTGCAACTACTCGAGAGGAGTCTTGTCGTACACAAGCCGAAAGAAGTCTTGTCTTATATGAGGCGAAAGGAGTTTTGTCTTATACGAGATGAAAGGAGTCTTGTCTTACACAAGCAGAAAGGAGCCTTGCTTTATGCAAGCATGGATAGAATAAAAGAGTCTTGTTTATACAAGCCAATAGGAGTGTTGCTTTATGTAAGAACATATGAGCTTTGCCATAAGGAAAAGGCTCGGATATGTTTTGATAGTCTTGCGCGAGTGCAAGATTATAATATCGATAGTAATAACGAAATAACTTTATAACTTTTGAAGTTATAGAGAGGAAAGGAAGTTGAAAATAAAGAATGTAAAGAAAGAGTTTTGAAAGTTTACTTGGACCAGGTCGAAGCAAATGTAAAGTTTTATTAATGCCATGAAATCAAGAAAGCTTAACGTATATAACGAAAGATATTTAGTGACAGATAAAGTTTATAACTATGAAAGTAAAGATAGAACCCACTTAGTATATTTGAGTTTTAGTATGCACACTAGGTTAGCAATGGATAGTTGAAAGAAGTTACGGGAGCTGAGATAGCATGAATTAGTTGGCTTATGATGAAAGTTTGATAGTATTTGAACTATGATTATGAAAGATTTATTTGTTTATGAATTTTGTAGTGTTTGAACATGTCTTCCACTGAGTTTAGGAACTATGAATTTATCTTTTGGACCAAATGTGAGATGTACCAGGTTTAGGGCATTTCATATTTTCTAAACTTGCCAACTATTGACAACTTGTCGGTGCACTTCAGTAAGTTACACTCTCCACACCAGACATCACCTTTGTGGTCAATAAAGTGTTTCAGTATATGCACGCCCCTCATAGTTGGCAAACATCATCTTCATTGGTCTATAGTCAAGCGAATTCTCCGGTATTTGAAGGGCACCATTGACCATGGAATAGTCATTCGCCACAACTTTGGTTCAAAACTCCAGCTTTTACTGATGTTCACTACCAAGGGATCTCTGTTTAAACTTCTTGATTGCTGATTGGGTTGAGTGCCCAGATGACCATCCGTCTATGATGGGATTTGCTATTTATTTGGGTTCCAATCTCATTTCCTAGACCACACAAAAACAAAAACAAAAAAATGGTTTCTTAGTCATCCACTTAGTCAGAATACAAAGTTATGACTGATACAATTATCGAATTAACTTGGTTAGAAGCTCTTTTACTAGAACTTGGGATTGGCACTACATCTTCTCTCACTTTTTGGTGTGATAATCTTGGTTCAACTTACCTCGTAGCTAATCTTGTCTTCCATGCTAGAACAAAGCATAACGAAGTTGATTTTCATTTCTTTAGAGAAAAGGTGGCACAAAGAAAGCTCCATGTGCAATTTATATCGACATGTGATCTTATTGCGGACAACTTTATAAAACCGCTGCTAACTCAAAGATTTATGTTTTTACGGTACAAACTACATGTCACTTCTCGTCCTAGCTTGCAAAGAAATATTAGATCATTATTGTAATTACTTATATTAAGAGGTAGTTACATGTAAATGTGTAATCATATATAACCCATTGTAAATTCTAACATCAATGAGAATACAATCACAAAACGTTTCACACGGTTCAACTATTAGTATATAGAAATTAAATTAATTTTCTAAAATTTCAAAACATAGACACCTCTAGATTACAAGCAACACTCATGCTCATATCAAAATAATTTGTGAATCTTTATTTATTTTACCTTAGGGGGTGTTTGGGATTACTTCTCAATAGTACTTATTAACTTTTTCAAAAAGTTAATAAGTAGTTTTGAAAAGTAAGTGGGAGTTACTTTTAAAAAACTACTTATTTCTTCTATATTTCCATCTCATTTTGATTTATCCAAACAAACTTTTAACTTATTAACTTTTAAAAAAAGTTAATAAGTTAATAAGTAGCTTAATAAGTAATCCCAAACACCCCCTTAATTTCATTGTTTATTTCTGTCATTATCTGATTTAGAAAAAGGAAAGAATTGTTTTTGGAATAGTTATTATGTATCCAATCCAACTTAAAGTATATTCTTAGCAATAGTAAAAGAAATAAATGGAGTCCACTTTTGTGGTTTGTTTGTCTTCATCACGATAATAATTAAAGGTCCCATTTCCACAAAAAAAAGTTAGCAAAAACAAGACGAAAGCTCTCTTCATGCGAATGAAAGAAGATAATGCAAGAAGTTAAAAGTAATAAATGACTGAAAGACTGGCGTGCTTAATCCACCTCATCAATCCCGATCAATCCCTTTATTTGAGGTCACACGTCAAAGATTGTTTATTGTGTTTTTATTAGGTTAAAAGTAAAATCTAATCTTAAAACTTGTAACTTTACTATGTAAACTTATTGAACCTTTATAAATAGGCATAATTACTCTTAAATCCTAGGGTTTTCAAAGATAAAAAAAGAAAAAGTAGATTTACAAAAGTTATACGTTGTATATAATTAAAGACGTGAAACATAAACAATAGGTGCTCCCTTCGTTAGACGTTGCTTGCTATCATTTTCTTTAGACATGGTCATTATTATCGCCGGTTTTCATCACCGGCTACGTGTCGTTAGAATATTGCTTGTTGACAACAACTACCAAGTCAATATTAGTATCATCGTTGGTAGATTACTAAGTGCTTATATATTTCTGGTTGTTCTAGAAAACAATATTAGTATTGTCGCGCGTAGGAAACCGTGTCTATTTTTCATTATAAAATAGATAAAAGTACCTTCTTTATTGATAGGAAACAATATTACACAATAATGTTTGCAAAACATATTACCATAAATATATGGTCATTGTTATCGCCGGTTTTCATCACCGGCTACGTGTCGTTAGACTATTGCTTGTTAACAACAACTACCAAGTCAATATTAGTGGACAGATTACTGGTTAGTGCTTTTATATATATATATATATATATGGTTTTTCTAGAAAACAATATTAGCATCGTCGCTCGTAGGAAACTGTGTCTATTTTTCATTATAAAATACATAAAAATACCTTCTTTATTGGTAGGAAACAATATAACACAATAGTGTTTGCAAAACATATTACCATAAATATGAAATACACACTAAATAAATGTAAACTAGTATTGAGTCACACTTTGTGGCACGTCGGTTTATTTTTCGCATTCAAGCAGTTGGCAAGTGTTTTAACTGTGAAAAAAACGAATGCCTTCGTAACTTTGTATAAAAAAACAAAATGTTTACGTAATTAATGCAAAGTTAACAGAATATTTAACAGGATCACTAACGGAATTAAGTTGAAAAGTCGGATTGTCACATCATCCCCTAGTTGAAAGAATTTTCGTCCCTAAAATTAAATAATAAAAAAAAATTCCCGGGATATTACATCATCTCCTAGTTAAAAGAATTTTTGTCCCGAAAATTAAATAGTACCTTAAAAATTTGACGCGGAGTGCTTGAACAAATTAGGATATTTGCGCATCATCTGATACTCGCGCTCTCACGTGAACTACGAAGTTATCACAAGGATCAAAGATTATTTATTCTAACTCGGTTATACTAGTGAACAGGTTATTTGTATTATGTGTTCATCTAAAATCTAAAACCTTGAGGAGATCCTCGAAATCATCCTCTATTGTGAGGGCCATTCCCCTCACTTAGGCTTTTAGTGTGATTTTGTGATTTTGATTAGGTCCTATGATGGCTCTTCCTCTATTTGGTCATCAGAGTTTTGGCTTTTAAACAGCACATGCTGGTTTCTAGATCATAATAGAATTGTTTTTTTATGCAAAGTTACGAACCTAAAACCTCTGATTTCTGTTAAAGTGGGCTTGGGGTAAGAACTGAACCTAACACCGACTGAAACGAAGTTAAGGATGAGTTTGATTACCAGAATAGATGATGGATTGATAGCGTACGGTTAGAACTCGGTCCGACGGCGACGGGTTTGGTCCTTGGTGTTTTCGGCCACTCTTCCGACCAAATTGGTATATTCTGAAGCTTCTGGGAGACTCGTCTAACGTGTGTAGATGCTAGATCGAGAGGATAATTGACGAATTTAGTCGAATTGGTGAGGAATAGCGATGAACTCGACTATTTTAGTTTAATTACAATAATGGAGTTGAATTCGGCCATTAGGAGTGTTAAAGTGCCGAATAATGGCTCAATGATGATTGCCATTAAAGATTTTACGTTACCAAGTTGATACTCGAACGGATTTGCGATTAAAGGCTGCGTTTTACGTTTCAACTGACCAGAGGTGCGACCGTGCCAAGGCACTTGGCGCGACCGTGCCAAGACAAGGCGCGACCGTGCCTACTAGGGTTTCTGGATATTTACAAAACTAGCCCTTGTAACTTCAGCTTTGACATAAATGATTCCTTGGTTTTAGAGTTGGGTTAACTTGGTTAGGATTTAACAGAATATTTAACAGGATCACTAACGGAATTAAGTTGAAAAGTCGGATTGTCACATCATCCCCTAGTTGAAAGAATTTTCGTCCCTAAAATTAAATAATAAAAAAAAATTTCCCGGGATATTACATCATCCCCTAGTTAAAAGAATTTTCGTCCCGAAAATTAAATAGTACCTTAAGAATTTGACGCGGAGTGCTTGAACAGATTAGGATATTTGCGCATCATCTGATCCTCGCGCTCCCACGTGAACTCCGGTCCGCGTTTCGAGTTCCAACAAACTCTGACAATAGGGATTTTACTGTGCTTTAACGTTTTGACTTCCCTATCCATAATTTCCACGGGTTCTTTGATGAAACGTAACTGTTCATCAATGTGTAGTTCCTCCAGAGGAACTACGAGTGATTCGTCTGCTAAGCATTTCTTCAAATTTGAGACGTGAAAGACATTGTGTACACCACTAAGTCCTTCAGGTAAGTCCAGTTGACACTGGTCCGATTCTCTTCATTATCTTGAATGGTCCAACATAACGAGGATTCAGTTTGCCTCGTTTCCTAAAACAAATGACACCTTTCCAAGGTGAGACTTTGAGTAAGACCATGTCACCTATTTGAAACTCTAAGGGTTTACGACGCTTGTCGGCCTAGCTCTTTTGACGATCACGAGCTGCCGCCATACGGTTTCTAATTTGAACGATATTTTCGGAAGTTTCAAATACAAGTTCAGGACCTGTAAGTTGGCTATCTCCAACCTCGGTCCAACAAATAGGAGAACGACATTTCCATCCATAAAGTGCTTCAAATGGAGATGCCTTGATGCTAGTGTGATAACTTTTGTTGTAGGAGAACTCCACCAACGGTAGGTGAGACTCCCAAGTGTTACCGAAATCGATCACACAAGCTCGTAGCATGTCCTCCAGCGTTTGAATAGTACGTTCTGTTTGGCCATCAGTTTGAGGATGGTATGCTGTGCTCATATCTAGACGCGTGCCTAAGGCTTTATGTAACGACTACCATAAACGAGAAGTGAATCGTGCATCACGATCCGAAATAATAGAGATTGGCACCCCATGCCGAGAGACTATTTATTTCAAGTAAGTACGAGTAAGCTTATCTATTTTGTCGGTCTCTTTGATTGCTAAGAAGTGAGCAGACTTTGTTAATCGATCAACAATTACCCAAATGGTATCACATCTGGTAGGAGTTCGTGGTAGTTTGGTGATGAAGTCCATGGTAGTTTGGTGATGAAGTCCATGGATATTTGTTCCCATTTCCACATGGGAATTTCTGGTTGTTGGAGAGGACCGGATGGGTTTTGATATTCAACTTTGACCTTCGCGCAAGTCAGACACTTACTAACATAGGTAGCTATATCGGCCTTCATCTTCGGCCACCAATATAGCACATTTAGATCATGGTACATTTTTTCGGAACCTTGATGTATCGAGTAACGAGATTTATGAGACTCATCCATAACTAGTTCCCTTAGGTTTTCGAATACCGGAACCCATATTCGCTCGGCAAAGTAGCGAATACCGTCAGATTTGACTTCAAGTTGTGCTTCCATACCGCGTGTACTTTCCAGCTGTAGATTTTCTTCTTTTAGAGCTTCGAGTTGAGCATTACGGATTTTGTCAGGTAATCCGGGGTGAATAGTAAGCTGTAATGCTCGAACTCATTTGGGTTTTGTTTCTTTTCGACTTAAGGCATCAGCTGCAACATTAGCTTTACCCGGGTGGTACCGGATCGCACAGTCATAATCGTTTAAGAGTTCGACCCAACGACGTTGTCGCATGTTCAACTCTTTCTGCTCGAAGATGTGCTGAAGACTCTTGTGATCGGTGTAGATGGTGCATTTGGTACCATACAAGTAATGTCTCCATATCTTAAGTGTGAAAACTACAGCTCCCAACTCTAGATCATGAGTGGTGTAGTTTTTCTCTTGAATCTTTAGTTGACGTGAAGCGTATGCGATCACTTTTTCTCGTTGCATTAAGACGCAACCCAGACCCTGAATAGACGCATCACAATACACTACAAAATCATCGGTTCCTTCCGGAAGAGCTAGAATAGGTGCACTGTAGAGTTTCTGTTTAAGATGTTGGAATGCTGACTCTTGGTTATCGCCCCAATTATAGGCTTTACCCTTTTGAGTTAAAGCAGTGAGAGGTTGAGCAATTTTTGAAAATCCTTCGATGAATCGACGGTAATATCCATCCAATCCCAGAAATTGTCGAACCTCAGTCGGAGTCGTCGGTGCTGCCCAATTCTTGATGGCTTCTATCTTTGATGGGTCGACATGTATTCCTTTCTCGTTAACCACATGTCCTAGAAACTGAACTTCCCGGATCCAGAATTCACACTTGGAAAACTTAGCATACAGTTGCTCTCGCTTAAGTAATTACAAAATTAGGCGTAGATGTTCCTCATGTTCTTCCTTGTTCTTTGAATAAATGAGGATGTCGTCGATGAAAACGATAACGAATTGGTCAAGGTAAGGCTTACACACACGGTTCATGAGGTCCATGAATACCGCGGGTGCGTTGGTTAACCCGAAAGGCATGACCATAAACTCGTAATGTTCGTACCTTGTTCTGAATGCAGTCTTAGAGATATCCACTTCTCGGACTCTTAACTGATGGTAGCCGGACCTAAGATCTATTTTGGAATAGAAACTTGATCCTTGGAGTTGAACAAAGAGATCATCTATGCGAGGTAAAGGGTAGCGATTCTTGATTGTGACTTTATTCAGCTCCCGATAGTCAATACACATACGGAAAGTTTCGTCCTTCTTCTTTACAAATAGTATCGGAGCTCCCCACGGCGATGAACTAGTTCGGATGAAACCTTTATCCAACAAATCTTGCAATTGAGTGGACAACTCTTGTAATTCACTAGGTGCCAGTCTGTAAGGTGCCCGAGCAATCGGTGCTGCTTCGGGTGCTAGATCAATTTGGCATTCAACTTGACGGTGCAGTGGCAGACCGGGCAGATCCTCGGGAAACACTTCCAAAAATTCACGCACGATGGGAATATCTTCAATCTTCTTCTCTTCTGATGGCTGCTCAGCAACGAGAGCCAAAATAGTCGTATGCCCATTTCGAAGGCATTTTTGTGCTTTCATAAAAGATATGATTCCCATGACTGCACCAACTCTTTCGCCTTGGACGGAAAGGGTTTCTCCACTCGGGAGAGGAATACGAACAATCTTCTCATGGCAGATAATTTCGGCTTGGTTTTTAGATAGCCAATCCATGCCGACAATTATATCAAAACTACCAAGTGTGACCGGCATAAGATCGATATTAAATATATGTTTAGCTAACTCAAGCTTACATCCCTTAAGAATGTGAGCTTCAATTATTTAGCCATCGGCTATCTCTATTATATACTTAGCTTCTAACAGTGTTTGAGTTCCTCTTATCATATCACTAAGTTTCTTAGATATAAAACTTCTATCAGCACCAGTGTCAAAAAGGACAAAAGCAAAGTAATTATTAAGAGAAACTTACCGGTGACCGCATTATGATTGTAACGGGCTTATCCAGATCCCAGTATGAAGGCTCGTCCCTTCGCACCATTTCCTCCACAATTGCCATTGTTACCACCATTGCCATTGTTATTCTGGTTAGGGTTGTGGTTTCCATTACCCCCTTTCTTCAATTGAGGACAATTCTTTCGAATATGCCCTTCCTTTCCGCACTCAAAGCAACCCCTTGTGGATCCAGGTTGTTGAAAAGCTTGTTTAGCTTGTAAATCACCCCTGCAATCCTTATCTGCATGACCTATTTTGTCGCACCTCTAGCAACGGTTGCAAAACCCGAAGTGGTGGAAGTTGCACTTGTTACATTTCGGAGACTTCCCCGTGTACCCACCCTGGTTTTGACCTGAAGAGGTCGACTGGTTGAAGTTCTTAGTAGGCTCAAACCTACGCTGTTGCTGCTGCTGCGGTTGATTAAACTTGGGTTGGTTGGGTTGGGGTCCTTTGGAGTGAGAGTTGGAGTGGTTGTAGGTGTTGGAATGGTGATCAAACTTGTGTTTGTGAGTGTCGGTGGGTTTAGAAACCGAACCTCTCGGAGGTAGAGTCCCTTGTGTCACCGCTTGGTCGGTTAACTTATGGGCAAGTCAGATAGTTTGTTGGATAGTGGCAGGATTGGATGAAGTAACCATGCTTTGTATTTAAGGCACTAGACCTCCAATGTAAAGCTCAATTATCTTGTAATTAGGAGTTACCATATGCGGGCACATAGTAGCAAGTTCATGGGAACGTGTGGTGTAGAGTTCAATTTCAGAACCCTCCATCTTTAGGTTCCAAAACTCTCCCTCTAACTTCTGGGTTTCATCGCGAGGACAGTATTCCTCCTTCATCATTGATTTAAATTCCTCCCACGGGAGTCCATTCGCCATGGCCAGACCCAACATTTGGACCTGGGCATTCCACCATGTGAGTGTCGGGCCCTCCAAAGTTTCGGCGGAAAACTTTACCTGATTAGCCACGGGGCAGTTGCACATGGCAATCACTGATTCAACCTTCTCAAAACAACGAAGTAGTCTAACGACTCCTTCAGCTCCACTAAAGGCGTGGGGTTTGCAATCCATGAATGCCTTGAAAGTGCAGGCTGGTTGTTGATTTTGCTGGCCTGGATTTAGAAATAAAAATAGGATTGGAATTATAGAGTTTAGGAAGATGTTTTTAGGAGATGGATTGACATCATTAATCAATTGCTAAAGCATTTACCTGCAGTATTCTGTGCTGCTAGAGCCTCCGCCACACTATCGTTTATTAGTGCCACTAGCTCTGCTGCCGTCATGTTAATGGTACCCCGACCACCGGCACGACCTCCGCGTCCTCTCCCTGACATGATTCTTCACAATCACAAATGAAAAACAATGAGAAATATGTCGCATATTAAACATTATTCAGGTATGAGTAAGGAGATACAACATCTACTATTTTCAAAATTAAATAAATTGTAAGGCTACAAAATAAATAACTCAAACATTAAACTTCTCATGCTTTTATTGGATGGGAACAACCTTACCCATCTAGGTTTGAAAAGAGAAATAACATAAGTAAAAATAGGCATGAAAAGGAAGATAGAATAGGAAGATCATCAAGCATCTTCGTAATCGGAAGAAACATACGATTGTGCATCGTCTATCTCTACTGGTTCCTCCTCCAAGGGCTCCTCCTCCAAGGGTTCCTCCTCAAAGGGCTCCTCCTCACCATCAGAAAGTGGAATCTCCTCAGGAAATAAAGCGGCTTGTAGTTGGGCTTCCAAGTGAGTCACCCTTTCTTGAAGACCTTCAGCAGTGTGGTTTGCTACATGTAGCTGAGCTTCCAGAGCAGCCACCCTCTCCAGAACTCCTTCCATGTCATTGTCCGAGGTGTCCACCCTCGTCTCCAAATGTGTCACACGATCCACCAAAAGGTTATGGACCTGGTCAGTTACTGCTAGTTCGACAGTCAAAAGTTCTATCCCTACTTTATTCTCCTCTATTTGAGGCTCTCTCTTCAGAATATCCGGTATCTCATCGGTAGCATCTTTCACAATGCTTAACTCTCTAGACATATAAAACACAAAGGCTGCAAAAGCTTGTTCCATAGTACATGGCAAGCTAGGCAAGGTAGATGATGAGGAAGTAGAACCGAAGTAAGGTGATGGGACATTTCCCATTTCGATCCATCTTTGGATCATTTGTGGGTATGCTTTCTAGTTGTGAGCAGGATTCATTGCTTGCGCGCTGCTCGTTTCCCCCTGGTCAGCTGAATAGTCACGGGAAGTAGTCCGACGCCTTTTGGGCTCCGGGGATGATAGAATAGGTGCCTTATGTCTTGGTGCCTTAGGTGATGAAGGTGGGGTTGACGACATGTTCCTGTAACAATACATATAAGTGCCAAACATCCAAATGACATGTAACTAATGTGTGAGGCAATAATCTAGTATGCAATCCTAGTTCTCTATAACCAATGGCTCTGATACCAATCTGTCACACCCCCAATTTCAACTAAACGGAGTTTTACCATTTGGGAAGTGACGAACTAGGATCTCAGTCATTAGTTACTTTGAACAACTCTACATGGGACTCAAAATGAAAATATCATTCAAATCAGAGTATTAATGCGGAAGCGTAAAGGAATGTAAATGCGCAAAATACACGCGCCCAAAACCAAAGTCCAAAAGTCCAAAAAGTCCAAAACGTCCAACCAAAACATGTACAATAGAATAATTCAAACAATTTTAAATAAGTCATAATCAAAGTAGTTGAATCCCATGCATGCCCTAACGTGCACCTGTGTCTTATCTTAGTGACCTTAGAAAACATGTAAGAAAATATGTCAACACGAAGTTGGTGAGTTCACAGGTTTCAATATATGTAAATAAGCGTTTACCAGATTTATGTTCATTCAGTACGTATCTATAGGTAGCTAACCTATGTTCATGTTTAGCTCAAGCGCTCGCAACCGAAGCTGACTGTTTGTTTATTGCCTCCTGCCAGGTCTATCAACACTGGCGGTGTGAGTAGGCTAACATTTCACCCGTTCGATATCTAATCGAGTTAGCGCGACTAACGCGGGTGGGATTTGTCAAACCCAGTAGTACTACTAAATATTACCTCGCTAAGATTCATATTAACGGTCGGATATAAGTTGAGGGCTTTCTGTGATAGCGTGTTACGCTTAGCATTAACATTGATATCATACGAATTACAAAATCCAAAATTGTTTAATCATGTTTTCTCCCCCAAGTTAAAACAACTCACATGCGTTGCGCTGTAGGTAGTATCACACAAAGGACAAGTTGGAACCACGTGTGTAAGTCTCAAACGACTTACGGATGCCCTAAAATTATAAACACATAAATTAGGGATAAAATGAGAATTGTGACAACGACACGGAATGAGAAACGTCCTAAAGAAACGCTCTAGTAAACGAGAGTAGACGAACGTGTCCACGGGGATAAGAATTCTTTAATTAGTAATTAAATTATATATACGTTACGCGACGAATGATAACAATAATAATAAATATATTCGAGCGTTTTTGTCACTTACAAAAATTAGGAAAATAATATAATTTATTATATTATTTTTAGGTTCGAAGGAATATTCTAATTACTCATTCGTGGTACGAAATAATAAGTATATTATATTTATGAACATAATATATGCAAGTAAATAATATAACTAATTATATTATTATTTAGTTTCAAACGTTATACGAGGTTATAAAACGATACGAAATAATATAAATATATATATTATTTAATAATACGAGTCACGAGTTAAAATAATTTAAACATAATATTTTATACAAAGTTATGGTAAATATACTATTTTTTAAAGTGGAGAAATAATAACAAAAGTTGGTTAATAATTCAAACCCAAGCCTACGGGTTGTTTCCCGGGCTAAAACACATTTGTATAATATTATAATTATTGTTTTGAAAATATAAATGTTAATCAAAAACATTCTGACAAAAAGCTTTTCCCACACACGACCGCGCCTAAGACAAGGCACGACCGTGTTCAGGACATGGGTGCGACCGTGCTGATCAGGGGCGCGACCGTGTTGATCAAAACAGAAGACACAACAGTCTGGTCATCAGGCACAACCGTGCTTGTGTCGGGCACGACCAGGTCAGGTAGGGGGCACGACTATGCTCGGATAGGCACGACCGCGCTAGCCAATTAGCGCGACCGTGTCTGAATAATTTCAGAATCAAATCGATTAAATCTTATAATATTAACGATGGAAATCATGGGGCTTTTGATAAACAAAGAATTTCGAACATAATCATGTATTTTAATTGGATTAACAACCTGTGTAGATTAGAATTTGATTAACCCGAAAGTGTATAAACCCTAGGTTTCTGATCTAGTTAAATTCGATAATGCAAGCCCGAAATATGATAGGGATTTTGATTAGAAGATTGAAACGAAGCTAAGGATGAGTTTGATTACCAGAATAGATGATGGATTGATAGCGTACGGTTAGAACTCGGTTCGACGGCGACGGGTTTGGTCCTTGGTGTTTCCGGCCACTCTTCCGACCAAATTGGTATATTCTGAAGCTTCTGGGAGACTCGTCTAACGTGTGTAGATGCTAGATCGAGAGGATAATTGACGAATTTAGTCGAATTGGTGAGGAATAGCGATGAACTCGACGATTTTAGTTTAATTACAATAATGGAGTTGAATTCGGCCATTAGGAGTGTTAAAGTGCCTAATAATGGCTCAATGATGATTGCCATTAAAGATTTTATGTTACCAAGTTGATACTCGAACGAATTTGCGATTAAAGGCTGCGTTTTACGTTTCAACTGACCAGAGGCGCGACCGTGCCAACAAGAGGCGCGACCGTGCCAAAACAAGGCGCGACCGTGCCTAATAGGGTTTCTGGATATTTACAAAACTAGCCCTTGTAACTTCAGCTTTGACATAAATGATTCCTTGGTTTTAGAGTTGGGTTAACTTGGTTAGGATTTAACAGAATATTTAACAGGATCACTAACGGAATTAACTTGAAAAGTCAGATTGTCACATTCCTATACTCAATAGAGAAGCAGATTTGGAGCAGTCTTCAAGAGGTTGGGGATGGATCTTGACTTTCTCTCTCTAGAAGAAAATGCGTTAGTGTGGGGAATGGTGACTGATCTAACTTGTCCCTAGGATTTTAACCCTTCCTTCTGCTACACTAATTCGGCCCAAGCCCACCAACTTTCACTTTCATTCGCTTGGCCTAATTATACATATCTGGATTTTTCGAATGTTACACCTCAAGTTGTGGATGGGTTTTTCTACTTGAAAGAAGAGCTATCTCATGGGCTTCTAAGAAGTAAACTTGCATAACTAACTCCACAAAGGAATATAAGTTTGTTTCCCTAGCTACATGATGTCGTCCAGACGGTCTATATAAAAACTAACAAAACCTAACCTAGACTCGTAAGTAATAAATGGAAAGCCTTTTAACTAAACCGCACTGACAAGCAAGTGTACCTATCGAGTGTAGCACAGCTTAACGGTAAACCGGAATATCGAACCCTAGAGACACTACGAATAACAAAACAGACTCTGACTCGGACTAAAATTGAATTGGTTTGGGGGATTTACTACACTAAAGATTTACTAAGAATGCATCAAACTAAGTACGACTCAAACTATCAAGAGAAAGACTAAGGTGAATTCAGGAATGGGAAGAACACTACCTAGGTCGGAATCCTACTTGCAAAGTACAACTTCTACCGGTTCTGGTGTCACACCCCAACCGACGACGGAAACGTCGGGGTGGGACATGTAGACTGTTCATAAGCTCATGGTTTAGTAAAGTTGTGATAATTAAATAATCAATTTCATTTCATAGCTCAAATATTCAATTACAACATTTACAAGGGTCATAAATACATGAATATCTTTATTAAGTTTAAAACTAGGTCCTCAATCGTAAGTGAAGCAACGTTAATCTTAGCACAAAAATTCGTACCTGAAACATGATAAAATAAGAGCGTCAACTATAAATAGTTGTTGAGCATACATAGGTTTTGACACCACAAGTAAAGTTCAAATGTTTTATGTACAATTCATATGATACATGGTTTATAAAACATTTATGGAGAATCTAAGTTAAGCTAGTTACACAAATGAAACCTTGTAACTGAAGGGCATAACAACACATGTTATCCTAATGTAGGGCATAACAACACATGTTATCCTGATGTAAATGTAGGGTATAACAACACATTGTATCCTGATGTAAGGCATAACAACACATGCTATCCTGATGTAGGGCATAACAACAAATGTTATCCTAATTTAATGTGTTAATGATTGCACAAGTATGTCATGTATATGTAGCGTTAACAAAAAACATTCAAGCACAAAGCACAAATAAACACATATGATCATATTGTAGAATTGTATGTGTGTAATTGCAAATAATGTTTGTTGAGTAATCATGTTTCACCTCAAAGTATATAAAATGTAAAAGAGGCTATGTAAACTCACCTTGAATAATAGAGGGTCGAACTTGCAACTTGTAGCAACAAGAATTAAGGATGGCCTAAGTTGAATAAAATATGTTATTAAAATGTAGGGACGATTAAGGAAACAACAAGGGAACGATTTAGGATTTTAGGGTTTTAGAATGGACGAGTGGCCGAGGATATGAATAGAGTTTGTAAATGATGTTTTTTAAAGTTTATATATAAAATGAGGACATGTGTCAATAATAAGTATTATTTGCAAATATAAAATTATAATAAATATCTTAGTGCAATATTTATATTTTTTTGTAAGACAATGTTAAAGGTGTTTAAAGCTAGGCATTAAAATGATCATTATTTCGAAATATTATATAAAATGATATTTATAAGGATATGATTTGAAATAAATACTTAGTTATGCAATTGTAATATTACTATTTACGAAATCCATGCTATATTATTTGTGAAAGTAATAACGTGATAGATATACTAATAAACAGTTATTAAAGTTAGTAACACTAATAAAATAATATGTCGTTTTAACGGTTTAGGTTACTAACATATCTATAACCCTTTTGGATGAATAAAACTTATGACGTTACAAAATACGACTATTTTATAATTTTAAATGTTATAAAATAATAAGGTTTATGACAATAAAATAATGTTTGTCAAGTCTTTTGAAATATGTGGTAGTAATGAACGAATAAGATTATGATGCTCATATATTCAAAATGATTTTAGAAAATGCCTAAACACAATTATATGTTTGATTTTCGTTTAATGAGGATATTAATTATAAAACTTTTGAAAGTTTATTAAAAAAAGTGTGGGTTGTATAACCATAACATAATGATAATAATTTACTTATAACACACACACACACATAAAAAAAGTGCAGGGCTTTAACCAATTAGTCTATCCTACCTTGTTGCTTTTAAACAGAAAAAAATAGATTTACTACGTAGTTCTGAGATGTCATCTTTTTCAAACATAAAACTCAAATACGAAAATCTTAACCCTAAATCCCCAACATGATAAAGAACTCAGCAATGGAATCAGAGGAAGCGAATAGCAGCAGAAACATTTACCTAGAGTTGTTATATGATCACAAAATTAAAGGAAAACAGGTTGCTATCGATTGCGTGAGCCCCAAATCAGTTGCTCCGAACTCCACAGGGACGATTCATGGTGACTTCGACATGTAAATGTTTAGGGGCTTTCATAGGGTGAATAGAAACGCGTCAACTGCTAGTAAATCGAATGAGATTCGCGAGATTAAGCTTGATTTACGGATCTATTTCAAGGTTTCCCGTTTTTAATCGGATTTTGATTTTTGTGATTAATGACTGAAAGAGAACGTATAAAGCAAAAAAAAAAGAAGCATGCGTGATTTAAGGAATCACAATTTGAATGAATATGGTAACAATCTTGCTTGATATCAACGGATTTGTGAGATTGATATGCGATTTTGACTTTTAGAAAGTCAAAATGTGTTGTTGCAGGGTTCAAGAGGAAGAGGGGAGGGTTCAAAGTGAGGGGGGTTCAAGCAATATGATGGGGGTTCAAGGCCCTTTCTTTTCTAGTTTAAAATTGCCAAGTTATATAATTCTCTTTTATAAAACCCATAAAAATATAAAACTCATATACATATCTTTAATTTTCTTTTATAAATAAAACCTCATGTTTATAAAACTTAAAAGTTTATAACTAATTTAATTAATATATGTAATAAAACAAATATTTAAAATCAAAATTTAAAAATATCAAAACTTCAAGTCGTTAAACGTTTGAAATTGGTATGAAATGTACAGATATGTTATAACGAGGTTGAAATAGCATGACATGTCACGAACGTTTTTATTGCATAAAATAAAATATTATAGGCAAAAAGTAATGGATGTTACATCTATAACTATGATAGATTTGGGTTTCTAAGGAAACAGCTCTAGACAACCTAGTGGATCTCTAATCACTCTCAGGGTGTCACCAACTAAGGAACCTATAGATGTAATAACTCATCAGATTGTTGAATCACCTGTTGGGTATTTTCAACTATGATATTTAGGGGTGATCAAAGGGTCCGACCCTTCAGGAACCGGACTGACCCGATTCAGAACCTTGAAATCGAAAAGTCTAGAATCGGGAACTGACCCCTATAAGGAGGGTCCGGGTAAGGGTCTTAGGGGTCTAAAGGGTCGGTTCTAACGGGTCTAAGGGTCCGACTATTCAGTGTGTCATTTTTTTCTTTTTTTGGCTTGTGTTTTATCAACGGTTCCGTCATTATCGTCACTCGAAATATTTTTTGTGTCCATTATGTTTAACAAAAAGTATATATCACAATGTTGTATACATACAGTAGGTTTTATATTCGCATTCTATATATATAGTAAGGTTTTATATTTGCAATGTATACATACAATAGGTCTTATAGCTAGGTGGTGAATAATGATGACATATCATACATACAAGTAAAAAAGGTAAATGAGTAATCGCATGCCATGTAGGTGCCATACCCATGTTAACCATCATAAATTTCTATTTGCACTGTAATCACATACATACAAAGTAGGTTTTCAGTTTTCACCCATGTTATCCATTCTATTTGCAATTGGAGATATTAAAACTAATCGCATACATACACACAAATTTAATAAAGATGAAGCGAAGATGAATACCAATTCTTACTTGAAGAGAAGATGAAGTTTCGGTTATATGTTGAAGAGAGAAGATGTAGTACGGCTCTTTTTTCACGATTATATGAGTTGTTTGGTTAATTGGTTCCTAATCCCAACAAAATTTAGGTTTTTTTATTCATTTAAAATCTAAAGGTTCCTAAGGTTCTGACCTACGGTTATACCCGGAACCGACTCGAACCCTTTAAAACCTGAAATCTCAGAACCTTGAACCGACCCTTTTTGCTAGAAAGGTTCTAACCCACTGTTCTAAGGGTCGGACTCGTGGTTCTTGAGGGTCGGAACCGTTTTTTTCTCACCCTATTGTACCCGAATAGACAGATTACCTCTCAGTCTCACTTCCTAAGATACATTCAAGGATTGCACGGGGTAATCCTAGGATAAAAACTATGATTTGACTAAAAGCAATCACTAGACACCTAGTACTAACGCCCTCTCAGACTGTTAACACTCGGATTTCTAATGACGAAGACTAGACAACCAATTCTCACCTCTCGGGTATTGAACTAGGACACACACTTGATTCTAATCAGCAGTCAATAACAACTCCTATGGCTCCTATCTCTAGCAAACCATACACAATCATAAACCCTAAGATCTATGATCAAGATACGCTAATCGAACTGGCAGATAACCACAATCAACGTACGGAATTGAAATCAAACTCAAAACAAAATTAAACATGCATATATCATCACAATTGTTAACCCAAGATCTTTACAAAATCATTAAACCATCATTCAATCCAAAAACCGATAAAAATAAGTACTTTAACATAGTAATCATCAATTGACCTAGATAGTATCAGTGTTTAGCCTACAATCATACTTAAAACATCCATGACAGAATCAATTTAGCAAAACATAGTTCAAACATAGAAATCAAACACAAAGATTCGAACTTTAAAACCTAGAACGCTATTACAATGAACCCGGAATCCAAAAGTGTCACACCCCAACCGACAGCGGAAACGTCGGGGCGGGACATGTAGACTGTTCATGAGCACATGGTTGACTAAAATTTAATATATTAAAACATTACATTTCCATTCATAATTCCAAATACAACAATACAAGAATATTTGAAATACATAACATATTCATTTGTTTCAATTAACTAGGTCCACAACCTAAGTGTAGCAACTTGATCAACTCAAACTTTTGTACCTGAAACATGATGAAAGCGAGGTCAACTAAAAAGTTGGTGAGCATACATAGGTTTTGACTCTAAATAACATCAAAGTGTTGTGTGTAAACAAATCCATACAAGTCATGATTAATAAGGCAATTATGGGGAGTTACTATTGTGTAACAAAGTAGTACAATCAAACCTTTGTAACTAGCATGCAAAACAAAGTGTGTTGTTGGTAACAATCACCCTAACTGGGTGGGTTTGTCAGACTCAATAGATCTATCACTGTTAACCGTCGGGCTTGAATAGTTAATGATTGTACATGTAATTGCACACAAAGTAGTTAATACACATAGTACTCAAACATAAAGCTCAAATTGCACACAAATTGTAAAGTGGATTTGTATTGTGTAGTTTGTGTAAATCATTGTAATTATACATGTTTCACCCCAAAAATATAAAATAGTGTAAAAGGGGCTATGTAAAACTCACCTGGTATAATCGTGTAGATAACACGAGCAAATATGTAGCACAATTGATTCCCGAGTCACAAGTTAACCTAGGGTGGAATTGTATGAACTTGAATTAATAATATGCAAAAAGGCCTAAGCAAGATCTAGGGTTTAGCGGGATTCAGTGTAGGGATTTGTACAAGGTGTTTGAGTTATTCTAACGGAGAGTGTATGTTAGTGTTTATATTTGAATAAAAGTATAAAACGTAAGTATAAGAATTGAACAAAACAGAAAATTGACGTAGGGTTATACTAAAATGACTAATTAAATAAATAAATTCTTTTTATTTATTTAATTAGAATATTGAGAAAAAAATAGTTAATTTAAGTAAATAAATTTTTATTTATTACTTAAATAACGTGTCTCAAAAATGGGTAAGGTAATATGCGTATAACTAAATAAATTTATTTTATTTATAACAGTGTGTCAAAGCAAAAATATAGTGTAAATATATATATATTTATTAGTATATATATTTCACTTTACTCTAAATGAGAAGTTAATGTAAAAAAATATAAACGCTTTTAAATAAATAAATTCTTTTTGTTTATCTATTTATAAAATGGTAAGTTATTTTAAAATATGGAAATTGTAAATGTAAATATAAATATATTCGCATATTTAGAAAAGTTATATCCGTGAACTTACAAATTAAATGCTAATTAGATAATTATTTACTTACAAAAATGTATTAGGTTTTAATCCAAAATATGGCTAATAAGATGATTATCACCGAAATCTTAATAAAATAAATCCATAAAATAACTCTGAGTTTTAAGGTTTTTATAAAATAATTTACATAAAAAGATTGGGTTTAAAATTTGAATTTTAAAAATAAAAAGTCTTCCCGGGACTCGAACCCGGGTTAAATCTGGGAACCCAAATGCATAGGCCACTAGACCAGTGGTCTACTAGTGTGATTAATCTGATTCGTGTGAATGTAATGCACTGGTTACAAAGGGGGTCGACTCAGATTTAAAGCACCCGCAAAAGAAAAAGGTCCGGGACAGGACACGAACCCGCGACGTCTTCTGCATATGGTTAAGTTTCGAACCGTTGGATCTGGGTATTTGACTTGACAAAGGACTAGCTCGAATGAAATTAAATAACCCATCCCGAACGCATCCTCTTCCCTGATTCACCCAGCCCCAAACACTAACCTTAAAATTGAATGATGTATAAGAACGAATTGACTATTCGACAATGGGGCTTTCATTCCAGAGATCAAAACGCATATATTGATATAAGAATTACCTAAAATGGTTAAGGGATGGTGGTGCTCGGCTAGGTCGTACAGGTTCGGCGTTCTCGGTGCTTGTCAGGGTTCCAGAGATGAAATGCGTTTAAATTGAGGGCTGGGAGAGTTTGAAGAAGGTTGTGCGAAGGTGTGTGTCCAGTTAATTCATTCCATTCCACCTTAAATGCATGATTCGTTTAAAGGTTTGGAGGTTATAGCGGTAGGCCTGATTACGGGTTAATTCGACAAGTGACCACTGGATCGAGTCGTGTAATAGGGTTAGATACATGCGAGGTTAATTGGTGCGTGATTTGCGGGATTGAACGCCCTTCAATTCCTTGATTGGGGTCTAATTGACTACGGTTTGACTTGGAAAGTCAAATTCGTTTGAAATTTTGAATTTGACCGCAAGATTGTCGAGCTGAGGTGTTAATTGAGTGAGGATATGGTCGAATTTAGCTTAGGTATACATGGGAAGTTCGTACAACCAGATTTGATCGATACCCGCCTTGAACTTCAATTGAGTTTGTGTGTTTTGACTTTCTAAAAGTCAAAATTGGTCATATAGGGGTAATTGGAGTCAAAGCTGAGGTCAAAAGGGTTCAAGTTCAAGTGTGGGGGTTCATATGATCAAAAGGGTTTAAACCAACTTGTTTAAAAGTGTAACTAATTATCTATATATATTTATGCATTTATTTTTGTTAAAACTTTATAAAATTTAAGTCTCTCTCTTTTATATAATTTATAAAACTAACTATAATATAAAAATGTTAGTTATAAATTTGCTAAAACATTCTTTTGACATTTAATTAATGAACTTCAGTATAAGAATATATTTGTATACATATATTTATGAATAAGATAATCATACATCCATATGTATATATATATATATATATATATATGAACATGTGTTGTATAAAAAAAATATTTATAGCCTGAAAATCAGGGATGTTACAAAAAGCTTCGATCTTGCACTTTGATTGACCTTCTTACTCCCAAAATCGCCCTAGAATGCTCTCTGGACGGCTAAAAATCGAACCCCTATGATAATGGGATTAAAATTCTATTTAATTGTCGATTTAGAGTTTTTCTTGGAAATTAGGTCTCCCACGTACCGCGAGAGATTGTGACCAGTCCCTCGCATACCACGAGGGACAATTTAGCCGGGTTCTGTTTTCCCATCCCTCGCGTACAGCGAGGGTTGAGCTTCTGTTCTTCGTGTACCGCGAAGGATTCAATTTTCCCATTTTTGACTTTTGATTCCTGGGACTTCATTCTCGTGCTCGGTTTCTTCCGGTTTTCACTTGTATTCCATACGAGCACCTGAAAACATAACAAAGACACAATAGTATACAAAAACTACTCAAAATAAACACAAACTAAACAAAAACAAACTAAAACACTATGAATAAAGATGTGTGCTTTGCACTACATCACTACATGTTACACCCCGCCACGGGCATCCTTAGGAAGACCTAGGCGTGACAACGACTAGTACCACATGCCTTGATTTTAGAGTTGATGCATTCGCAGTGGAAAAACATTTCTAAATGGATCATTGTTTCATAATCTCAACATCTAGGGTTGGTTTAGTAAATACAAAAATCTTGTCGTGTAAACAAAGATCTCTATTTAGATATTAGGGTTTAATAACTCAACTTGTTCAGTTATAACTAAATCGAAAATCATACTTCCCACTGCCAACAGACAGTTATTTCTAATCTACGAGGAAGGTAAAAAGCCTTGGGATCATAATCCTCAGGGCACCTAGCCTTGTATTCTTTCGTAAAGTTCTTTACTGTGATTAGCTATCAATCCACCATGGCATGAGCTTTAACTTTTCTAGTTGTTCACGGGTCTATATCCGTAGCCATACCCGGCTAACAACAAACATACAACTATCTTTGAGACTATATCCATAGCCACTCCAGACAGATAATTATTTATTTATACATTTGCTGAAAACGTTTGAACATGAAACGTCAGGGATAAGCTGGTGAATACTTTTATGACACGAAAAATCCTTTATCTTTAGGCAAAAGCACTTGTTAAATATTTAATCATAACTTCATATGATAGTAACAGACACAAAGTTACGTCCTCCTGGTGCGTATAAACTGTCTACATACTCGAGGGATGCGGAACCACTGGATCCACATCTTACACAGTCACTTGACATATGTTCTAGCCCTGTCCGGCCTTATATTCTCGAAGCAAGTGTATCATGTGATCAAACTTTACATATACATATGGGAAAACAACAATAACCCCTTGGGATTATATCTGTAGCCAACCCCACAAGACGATATGCATTAAGATATTTATCACATGCTTCATCGTTTTCGTAGACATAAAAGGTTTGATCGTTTTTTAAAGTGTTTAAAAATGTATTCACTTTATTTTGAAGTAGGTTGATAGTAATCTAGTTATGTAGTAGCTTAGAGGGTTGAGACTTAGAATTCTAGCATTTTGTCTCGCACATCTACACGTTTCTAGGTACGGATTTTAAGCGAAACTCAGTCAAATCGTAGAAGAGTGGCTCGGGAAGCAGGCTAGCAACAGGAAGCTCTAGATGAGCCTGAGAGGGGAATGCTTGAGTGGTGAGTTTTGGTGTTGAAACTTAGATAATGGGAGGTTCTATTTATAGGTTGTTGTTAGCGGACCGCTAGCTAGACCCTTGGCGGTCCGCTAGCGCCCTGGTGTCCCCACATGTGACAAGCGTCACCCTCTAGCTTACATATGCACCATACTTCTTTAGCGGACCGTGTGGCTGCACCTTGGCGGCTCACCTTGGTCCACGCATCAGAACTCTTGGTGATTAATGTCGCATGCCCTACATGTGCTGAGGACAAGCGTCTTTTGTTGAAGCTACCTCGAGAAGCCCGTAGCGGACCATAAGCTAGGACATAGGCGGTCCGCTAGCCAAATCTGCCCTTAGCAGTCCCGTTATTGACTGGTTTAGCGATCTGCCAAGACACTAAAGGGGGAATTCCTCGTTCGTATGTAGCGGACCGTTATACAAAGGTTAGTGGTCTACAACCCCTTTAATTTCTATTTTCATCCTTGCCTTTTGAGTTTTCACCTTTCTAACCAGTATAGCTTTATCCTTGTGTGCAATTGGGACAAAATTTGACAGGTGTTACATCCTACACAACTTATTTAACTCTCGTCCTCGAAATTATCATTCGAATACGTGAGGATATTTCTTTTTCATTTCCGACTCCAGTTCTCACATGTACTCGGGTCCACGCCTTCAATTCAATTTTACTCTGACTATGACAAGTCTTTTTCGTTTCAATTTTTTCACTTGTCGATCCTCAATTTGCAATGGCTGTTCTACAAAGCTAAGTCTTTCATCCACCACTACATCTTGTAGCGGCATTATCAGGGTTTCGTCTGCCAAACGTTTGCGTAAATTGGATATGTAGAATACGTCATGTACTCCATTCATTTCTTCTAGTTATTCTAACTGCTAGCGATTGGTACGATTCCTTTTATGATCTTAAAAGGTCCAACAAACCTTGGAATTAACTTTCCTTTCTTCCTGAATCGAACCACGCCTTTCCGTGGTGATACCTTAACTAACACTTTCTCACAAATCTCGAATTCTAACGGTTTACGCCTCTTATCGACGTAACTTTTCTGACGAATACAAGTCGTTTTCAATATTTCTCTTATTTTATAGGATCTTATCGGTCGTTTCTTGGACTATGTCAGTCCTTATAACTGGTTTTCACCTATTTCTGACCAACATACATGTGTTTTGCACTTTCTGCCATATAAGGCTTCGCAAGATGCAACCTGAATATTGGTATGATAATTGTTTTTTTAAAAGTATTGCATCATAGGTAAGTGGTCGTCCTAACTTCATCTGAGGTCTATCACGCATGTTAGGAGCATTTCTTCCAAAGTTTGAATTGTCCTTTCGCTCTGCCTATCCGTTTGAGGATGATATCAGTGTTGAGGTTCAGTCGAGTTCCTAATGCTTACTAGAAGCTCTTCCAGAATCGAGACATGAAATGATTGTCTCTGCTTGACACGATGGATAGTGGCACTCCATGTAATGACACGATCTCGTTTACATATAGATGTGCCAACTTTTCCAGAGTGAACGTCTCTTTCATTGGTAGAAAGTGGGCAAACTTAGAGGTTGTTTGGTAGCCTTTTAATGATTCCATTAAGAGTCTTACTTCTGAATCGATCAGATGTAAGGTTTTTTGTTTCACTAAAAGTCCACCTCTTAATAGTTTATTTTACTTCTTAATGGTTCGGCACTTTGTAATATCCAAGATTTTTCCGATCTATCACTTTCCATTTATATCAGTGTAATTCTGTTCTTATTGAAATTCCACGAACATATTTAAAACTTGAAAACTTATTCTTAGATAAATTTATTTAAATTTAAATCAATTATACTTGAAACCTATATATATATATATATATATATATATATATATAAATGAAATAAATCTAATCCTTAAAACTTTATAAGTTTATAATTATTATTATATAAGTAATATAATTATTAAACTTATTAATTTTAAATACTTCAACTTGTAAATTATAGATCTATAAACTATTTTATAAAATTTTAAAATAATAAAAGGTGTAAAAAATTATAAAATTTATTTGATTTCATAAAAATAAAACATATTATTTATTTTTATAAACTTCAGGGACTAAAACTGTCAATTCTGAAACTTGTTTTAAACTAAATTCATGTTTTGTACAAGTAATGATAAAAGCTTGAAACATCAGGGGCCAAAGGTGCATTTTGGCCAAACTTATGAGACTTAAACCAATCCCATGTTCGAACCCCACTGCAACCGGTTTTGAGCTCGATTTATCGAAAACGCGTTATCCGACTGAATTGAATGCTCCTCGAGCTTTCACTTGAGCGTGCGACCCGAACCCAAGGTAACTCAGTGTCCAATTTCAAGTTTAACAACCGCGTAATTCAAATTTAAACTCGTATCCTTCAACCGTAATCCTCCCAAATGTACAAGCATTAAACGATGAAATCAATTATAAATATCGGTTGCCACACCTTAGCGACATCACACCGTAACTCTCTGAAACCTCAATTGCTTCAAATCATACATGCATTGCTCGATCAAACTCGTAGATAGTCGATACTGAACTCAGACCCGTTCTCCCTCAATCTGTTATCAATTCAGGTAAATCTCATGGCCATTCTCTTCGTTTCCGTTCAAGGATCAATAGCCCTCTGTCAATTTACATTGACAGAGGGTTAATCAATTCGTATTTGGAGGATTAAGATTATCGGGTTCATAAGGAAATTGGAATTGATTTGAACTTGTTTTATCTTTTTCTTTTCCGGGTTACAACAATAGCGAGGCCCGTAGCCGGGTGGTTAGTTGTGTATGTGTGTGACTCGGGTGGCCCGGGTTCGATCCGACCAGCCTGAGTTTTTGTGTTTTAATTTTTTTTAGCCTTTTAAACAGGTTTTTAAACTTTTAATTATTTTTATAAAATCTGTTGAACTTTTATAAACTTAAAAATCAATTTTATTTACACTTTTATATTTTGGAACTATTTTAGTTAATTAAACTTAGTTAAAACTTATAACAATTTAACCTTTAATATTAACATTAAATACTTAAAAACTTAAAAATATTAATATTAAATACTTAAAAACTATAACAATTTAATCTTTTAAAACTTTTATAAAACTTATGTTTTACACAGAAACTAGTTTATCTTTTAAAACTTTTATAAAACTTATGTTTTACACAGAAACTAGTTTATAAAAACAGTAAATTTAATTTATTATTTCTTTTCTGAAATAATAAACTTATTTTGTTTTAAAACTTTAAATTAAATTATATACTTTAATTAAAAAAGAAAACTTATATAAGAGTTATAAAATCAGAAAAGTTTATAAAAATTACATACTATTTAGAAAACAGAAACTTATAAACTTGTGCATTTTTATAAAATGTATATTTATTTAACTAAAAGCTTATTTATTTATTTGATTTAAAACAAGAAAATAAATATATTTTATTTATTTAATCAGGAATTATAAAATTATAAATTTTATAAAAACAGAAACTTTAAATTATAAACTTGTGCATTTTACTTATATTTTAAATAAAACAAAAAACTTATTTATTTAAATTAAAACAGGAAAAAAAAGATACTTTATTTATTTTCAGCATGTTTATAAATTTATAAACTTTATAAAACTTAATCAGAAACTTTAAACTTAAAACATATATAAATTTAAAACATTTATAATCTTATATCTAATACATAAACTTTATTAAAATACTTATAAACTAATATTTTAAATGTAAGTCTAATTAATACTTTATAAAATTATGGTTGCATTTAAACTTTAATAAACTTATAATTAAATCATAATATTTACTTAAGATATTTATAAACATTTAATTTAAAAAGAAACTCTATGTAACATTTTATAAACTTATACTTGCAGTTGATTTATTTAAACTTTTAAACATTATTTAATCACAAGTTAATTTGTAAATATATACTTAATTCTTAAATACTTTAATAAATCTTAAATGATTTACATTGATTATTTTAATTAGATAAAGTAATTATTCTTTTAGATAATTATTTTTCCTTAAGAATTAATTATTCTTAAATAATTATTATTAATCCTTAATCATTTTTTTTAAATAATTATTATTAATCCTTAATAGTTATTTATTCTTTTACTTGTTCATTATTACAACTTTAAATAGTTAGAACACTATTTTAAATTACAATTACCTTGTGCTTTTGAACAAACTGCGTCCTCCCAGACGTATAATCCGTCGTCGGTTGGGGGTGTGACATACTTAATGGTTCAGATTTTGCCAAAAAGCCCCTTAGTCAGTCAATCTATGATAACCCATATAATATCATTTCCTTGACTAGTTCGAGGAAGTTTAGTGATAAAGTCCATAGTTATCATCTCCCACTTATATACCGGCAGTTCTAATTGTTGTAGTAGTCCAGATGGCTTCTGGTGCTCGACCTTAACCTTTACACAAGTTAAGCACTTTGCAACATACTCAACGATGTGCTTTTTCATGCCGATCCACTAGTAGTTAGGTTTCAAATTCTTGTACATCTTATCACCTCCTGGGTGCATAGTGTACTTGGATTTATGAGATTTTTCTAGAATCTTTTCTTGTAAGATTCTATGTATGAGTATCTGGATTCTCTTATTCATTCTTAGTATGTCGTCATTTCCTTTGAAGAGTTGCTCAATCATTCATTTGATGCCTTCTTGGTCAAGGTTTTCCTCATCCAAGGCGGATTTATGTACCTCCTTTATTTGTGTAATAAGGTTGACCTTAAGGTCGAGCCTTAAGGCACAGACTCTTCTAGTCTTTTCTCTTTCCTTTCGACTTAGAGTGTTGGCTATAACATTAGCCTTTCCCTTATGATAGCAGATTTTGCAATAATAATCGCTTAGGATTTCCATCCATCTTCTCTACCTTATGTTTAGTTCATTCTGACTAAATACACATTTCAGACTTTTATGGTCTGTGAATATCTTGAACTTGACTCCATAAAGATAGTGCCTCCATCTTTTTAGCACGAATACTATAGCACCTAACTCTAAGTTGCGAGTAGTATAATTCTTTTCATGAGTCTTTAGTTGTCATGACGCGTAGGCATTGACATTGTTTTCTTGCTTTAGCACACACCTAAGTTCGGTATGTGATGCATCGCAGTAAACAACAAAGCCTTCATTGCCTTATGTTAAGGCTAGAGTGGGTGCTTGTGTCAATTTCAGTTTTAGTGTTTCGAATGCCTCTGCTTGCTTTAGACCCCATTCATATTTTACTCATTTGCGGGTTAGCGAAGTTAGAGGATTAGCAATCCTTAAGAAATCTGGATGAATCTTCTATAATATTCGGCCAAACCAAGGAAGCTTCGTACTTCGGTTGGCGTCTTTGATATTTCCCACTTGAAAATAGCCTCAATCTTTGCTGGGTCTGCTTGTATACCATTAGCGTTAATGACATGACCGAGAAATTGTACATCTAACAGCCAAAATTCACATTTTAAGAACATGGTGTGAAGTTTCACGTTCTGTAGAAGTTCAAGTAGAGTCCTTAGACTAATGGCATTTTCCTCCTTACTCTTGGAGTAAATAAGTATATTGTCTATGAATACGATAATGAATTTATCCCAGTAAGGTTTGAAAATGTGATTCACCATGTTCATGAATGTTGTTGGAGCATTCGTCAGTCTGAACGGCATAACCATGAATTCAAAATGACTATATCGCATTATGAACGTAGTGCTTGATATATCATTCTTGTGGACTTTTATTTAATGACAGCCTGACCGGAGGTCTATCTTTGAAAAGAATCTTGCTCGTTGGAGTTGAACGAATTGGTCGTCGATTCGAGGGAGTGGATACTGGTTCTTTATCGTAACTTTGTTTCATACCCGGTAATAAATACACATTCTCATTGAACTGTCTTTCTCCTTGACAAAGAGTACCGGGTCTCCTCATGACGAAGAACTCGGTTAGATAAATCCCTTTTTCTAAAAACTCATCGAATTGTTTCTTTGGCTTAGCCATCTTGGTAGCAGCTAATCTGTAAGGGGATCGAGGTATCGGAGTCGTACCCAGTACTAGATTAATATGAAAATCCACTTCACGATTAGGTGGCGATCCATGGTAAATCTTCTTAATATACGTCAGGGTCGTCGATAACCATCGGAACATCCTTGATCTCCCATTTTGTGTTTCCGGTTGTTACATATATTAGGTAATCAAGACATCCTTTGCGAAGGTATCTTGTTGTCTTTATCATGGAAATCAGACCAACATGGTCGGTTGATTCATCTTAGTTTATAGTTAGGGTTTCTCCTGAAGGCGCATATAACTCAATGGCCTTCTCATCACAGAGGATATGGGATTGGTTAGCGGCTAACAAATCCATTCCTATGACTATGTCAAAGCCTGTTAGTTTCATTGGCAATAGTTGTAAGGTATGCCATCTCCAAATACTGTGATCGAACAATCATTCAGGGACTCGGAGACTTGGATTAGATCTTTGTTAGCAGTTTCAACTTGGTATGACTTGTCTACCTTAGCTAAGGGTCCATTTAACAAATTGCAAAATTTATGATCTATAAAACTTTGGGTTGCCCAGGGTCAAATAGTACCCTAGGATAAGCATCATTGACAAGGAACGTAACAAAAATAACATCGATCATCTTAGTTACCTCTTTTGCATTCAGAACGGACGCTCGTGCATTCTTCTTAACTCCATCCGCTGGTTTGGTTCCAGATCCACCTTCGAATTTGGGTTTAGGGCAGTTGGTCCATATGTGACCCTGCTCCCCACAACCGTAGCACATGATCAAATTCTTTTTAGGGGCATTTACATATATCCCCTTCTTAAGTTCATTTATTACATATTTACCCAACCCTAAAATTTAATTACATATTTCCCTTCCTAAAACCTATATATTACATATTTATCCAATTCATTTAAAATAATTTATTTTATTACCATTTTACCCTTAATGAACCAATTAAAGTACTATTTTTAAGTTAATTGGGAAATATGTAATTAAAGTTAGAGGTTGAGGATATATGTAATTTAGAAGTTTAATAGGGGGAAATATGTAAAAAAACCTTCTTTTTAAAGAAATTGTCGGCATTGTGGCCTGGCAATTTACATATTCCACATGTCGAAGTGTCACGGCATTTCCCTGAGTGCCTACGCTTGCAGGTTTGACACTTAGGAGGAAAAGATTGATCATCCCATTGGTTAGCTGGCACACAGTTCACTAGCATCTTCTATGTTCCTGGGTTTCGAGACCTCGACCATGTATCTAATCTCGCTTGTTAGCCCCCAGATACATCTTTTAATCAGGTTTGATTCGGGAGTGGCCCAATGCGGAACTAATCTCACATATTACAGTAGTTTGGTCACGTAATCCTGATGATTAGTGCCTACCATCCTGAAATTATGGAACATGTTCTCGATCTGCTCTATCTTATTGATAGGGCAAAAAATTCTCTCAACTTTATCCTTAAACGAGTTACAACTCATTTTGTAGGCCTTCTCTCGCCATTTGGAAGTACCTAGGGTTTTCCACCATTCAAGAGCCTGACTCTTGAATAGATTCAAAGAATAGAGGACCTTGTCCTCTTCCGCAGATTTTCTAATTGCTAGCACTGATTTAGTCTTTTCGATCCATCAGAGCGTGACGAATTCTCCTTACTTCCCTAGGAAATCGTAAGGTATACATGCTTGGAATGTCTTATAAGAGCATCCCATATGTTTGTTTTTCTTATGTTAAGGTTTGTAGCTTTCCTCAAAGAAATCACTCAAAGAGCGATCCTCATCTCTTTTGGTTCTCTTAGTGTGAGAACCTTGATGAGTGTGAGTGTGGGTATGTTCTTTTCTCTCAATCCTTATAGAGAGGGTATGGTTTTTGGTATGGTTGTATGATTCAGACTGTTCAGTTGGGTAAATTGAATATTATTTACCTATCTTATTGGCTTTGACCTCGACTTTGGCAGCCTAAGCCTTCTCGAAAGCGTCCAAATTGGCAGGGATAGCATCATCAATCCATTTAGTTACTAGTTTTTGGATTTTATCGAGTTGCTTCTTTCTTCCTCTTGTGGTAGTGGAAGGTCCATTACGTTTCGACATACTATATGAAAGATATATATAATTTGGTAAAAAAAGTTGAAGATATTTTGACAATATAAAGTAAGATATTTTGATTCCTTGAAAACAGAAAGTGCAAATAAAAGATAATATCATAGGTGATAATTTTATTTCTAGCGTTCAGTACGGTTCCTTGCATTGATAAAATCTTGTTGCAAGGCGTCGATCTTAGCGTCCTTCTCTGCCTCCATCCTCTCTAGTTTGGCTATCCTGGCTTACATAGCCTTAATCCTCTTTTCCCCTAGTGTTTATTCATTAACACGGGGAGTATGGATTAGAGTAGGATTCACAGAATGATAGGTTCCATAAGGTCTATTTGAGTCAACCCTTTCATCTCTTTCTAAAGCATAATGGTTTTCATACAGTGGCTCGAATAGTCTTTCGTGGTAGTTACAGTTGTTTATATAAGTTTCATTATAGATTTCCACTTTTGGTGCTGCGTAATAACTTACAGGAGGTTCATAGCCATGTTTGAACGTTTCTAGTTCTTCTACGTTTTGAAAGGTTCCACTAGTATACTCGGAATTAGATCTGGAATGGTATTCACATGTTCGTTAGTGGTTTGTCATATCCTGGTGGTGCAAATTTACTAACAGAGTTGGGTCCTTTACCCTTTCCTGCCATTCTATAGAAAACAAAAACGAAATACTTCTAATAATATAAGAAAAATTACAAGTACTTTTTATTGAAAATAAATGAAGTCAAAATAATAATCTATTTCTTCGTTTTGCTCTTGGCTTCCTTCATCATTTCTTTACTCTGACTCCAAATCCTCCTGGTGAAGGATTTGTGCTCCTTGTCCTTTCTAGCGGATTTCTTATTAGCCTTTGACAGGTCCTTCTTTACCTGATTGGTTTCGTGAAGCGACCAATTAAGGCATTCTAGGGGAGATCCTGGTATGGAGATAGGATATCCAAACTTAGGTGGAGGGTCTCGGATTCCCAATACTATGGCGTTATTTACGTTCTCATATGGGGGAGGTGGTTTGTGTCTAATATTGGCACATGGGCTATCATCAGATGGGATTGCGTTCGGGTCATCGAACGTTGCCTCATATTTAGAAATCCGATTATAATCTGATCAATTTTGGATGTAGGGATCCAAGATTTTGTGGATGGTTAAGGAAATCCTGATATGATCCTGAGTTCTCAGAGGTTACCTCCTACTTATAGGATTTTACATTGGTATGGGTTTCTTCGATTTTCGTGTTATTGCTCACGTATAGACCCGTTATGAGATGGTAATTAAGATAATCAGCGTAGGGTTCATAAACATCAGATTGTGGAGAGTATGCCTCCATGGGTTTCAAAGTAGCGATTCCCTCATATCTGGAGTTCTCATCTTGGTTTTGATAGGTAGGTATGTTCCGGTATATTTCGTTTAGGCTTGTCGCGGTTATGGAGAGTTTCTTGGTTTGTTCCCTCGTTTTTATTTGAGGTTTGGTAGCCCTACCGGGTCCATCCTCGAAGTGGTTCACAGGTGGAGGTGTTGGAAAATGAGGAGGGGTATCAAATCTCTAGTTACTGAAGTCAAATCCTCCCATTTGGCTCATTCAATAATATTCGTACTCGTCCTTGAAAATAGATTTGCGCAAGGGATAGTACCATGAATATTTACGGACCTCCAACGGAGCATAGGGGATTTCTACATGTTCATGTTTTATCTGCTTAGGGCTATAATAACCACCATAGCCATTACCTCTTGACATTCTTTCCAGCAGGTACGACACTAGTAGCTTAGTATAAGTGTCTACCTACTTTCACTAGTAGGCATCTTGATGTTTATTCTAGTTAAAGCTTAAATACTAAACCAAGTTTCAAATTTGCTAAATCCTTGGGCGCGACACCAATTGGTACCACCTACTTTGATTTTAGAGTTGGTGTCTTCGCAGTAGAAAAACGTTTATAAATGGATCGTTGTTTCATGATCTCAAGCTCGAGAGTTAGTTTTGTAAATACAAGAATCTTGTCGTATAAACAAAGATATGTATTTAAATATTAGGGTTTAATAACCCAACTTGTTTGATTACAACGAAATCTGAAATCATACTTCCCACTATCAATAGACAGTTATTTCTAGTCCACAAGGTAAAACGCCTAGGGTTCATAATCCTCAGGGCACCTAGCCTAGTATTTTTTTCTCGAGGTTCTTTCCGGTGCTTTGGCATCAATCGACCATGGCACGAACCTATAGCGTTGTGGTTGTTCCCAAGACTATATCTGTAGCTAGACCCGGCTAACAATAAACATAAAACTATCTTCAAGACTATATCCGTAGCCAGTCCCGACAGATAATTATATATTTATTCCTTTCTTGAAAAAGTTGGAAAACAAAACGTGAGTGATAAGCTGGTGAATACTTTTATAACACGAAAATTCTTCATCTTTAGGCAAAAGCACTAGTTAAATATTTAATCTTAACTTCATAGGATACTAACAAACTCATAGGATACTAACAAACTCATTGTTACTGACTACATACTCGAGGGATGTGGGACTACCGGATCCACGTCTTACACAATCACTCGACATATGTGTCAGCCTTGCCCGATTTTATATTCCCGAAGCAAGTGTATCAGTTAATCAAACTTTGTGTATACATATGGGAAAACAACTACCCCTCGGGTTATATACGTAGCCAACCCCACAAGGCGATATGCATTAAGATATTTATCGCATGCTTTTCCGTTTTCATAGACGTAAAATGTCTGATCGTTTCTAACTGCGTTTAAAAATGTATTCACCTTGAATTTTAAGTAGGCTCATAGTAATCTTGGTATGTGACAGCTTAGAGGGTTAAGACTTGGAGCTCAAGCATCTTATCTTGCACCTCTACACGTTTCTTGAATCACCTCGATTGTGCAGATTTTAAGCGAAACTCAGTCGAAACGTGGCAGAGTGGTTCGGGAAGCAGGTCAACAATAGGAAGCTTGACGTTATCTAGAGAGGAGAATGTTTGAGTTGTGAGTTTTGGTGTGCAAAAACGAGAGAATGGGAGGCTCTATTTATAGACTGTTGGTGACCCCGTAGTAGAGCTCTAGCCATAGCCTTGGCGGGTCGCATGTGTGACAAGTGTCACCCTCTAGCTTTCATGCACACCACACGTCCCTAGCGGGCCATGTGGCTACACCTTGGCGGTTTGCCAATTTCCACGCATCAGAAGTCTTTGCCCAGTCACGACGCATGCCCTACACGTGGTGAGGACACTCGTCTTTTGCATAAGGCTCCTGGAGAAGTCTATAGCGGACAATTAGCTAGGAACTAGGTGGTCTGCTAGCCAGATACGCCCTTACGGTTCCATATTGACTAGTTGGCGGTCCGCCAAGACAGTGACGAGGAATTCCTTGGTCGCTTGTAGCGGACCGTTATCCTAAGGGTAGAGGTCCGCTACCCATTTAATTTCTATTTTCTTTGTTTTTCATCCTTATATTTTGGGTTTTGGCCTTTCTAACCCTTATAGCTTTATCCTTGTGAGCAATTAGGGTGGAATTTGACAGGTTTTACACTACAACTAGTATGAGTATGAAGTTTAGCCACTTCAAAAGAGCTTGGGACTTGGCTTCTATGTACTCATTGAAGGACATGACACGAGGCTAGTAAAAGATAATGTCAAGTAGGGACAAGAAAAAATGTTAAACTTATGTGTATATTATTTTCAAGTATTCAATTGGATAGCAAGGATTCAATCCATAAAGACACCTTGATATTCGAATATTTGGAATGTGTAATGTACTAAAACAGAAATTCAATCTTCAAGACATTTCTTTCTGTGTATGAGTTTGTTTTGGTTTTGATTTGTTTTAAGTAGATCAAGCATTACACTAGAATTGGTGATTTTAGTGTCATATAGCTATTTAGTGTAATTGGATTTACTTAATGAGCAAATGAGAAGTTCTAATGTAACACCAAACAAGTTGGTAAGTGTGGAGTGCATACTTTTTTGATGATCTTATAATTTCTGGTACTATAGACACATTGTTGTACTAAGGGGGCGAAGCCCAATGAACAACGGGGGTTTGGGTGTGGCACCCTAGGTTATTAGGGTCCTAGGGGCGACAACCCGTAATGGGGTAGAAGGGGCAACCCCCTGGTTAGGGTTATTTTTCATGTTTGTTATGCATCATAAACTGATTCGGATGTGAAAATTGTTTGAAATTACTCATCTGGATTAAGGTTAATTTTCATGTTTTGTTATGCATCATAAACTGATTCGTATGCTAAAATTGTTAGAAGATTGACACATCGGTTAAGGTTAACGGTTGTGGTGGTTTTCAACCAACAACTGTCATGGCGAGTCCTTGATCGTTTTACCCCTATATAGAAGAAAAAATTTTGATCAGTTTTAGACTTGAAATTCTAACAAAAATCATTTTTCTTCTTAAGTATTTAATTTTTAACCGATTGAATATCCAAGTATACCTACCAAATAATTTAATCTAATAGGTACACACAATTATTAGAGATTCAAAGTCTACACATAATTATCAGAGTTTCAAAGTCTACACAGATCTCCCTGATTTTCAACAATTACTATGTAAATTTTGATAGCAACTATTTCAATCTCATATGAGCATCTCATGTCCAAAGCATGCTATTTATTAGAATCTCATATGAGCATCATGTCCAAAGCATGTGATTAGTTTTAGATGAAATATTAGTTAAATTTTTTAAACATTAATTTATTAAAAAAATTATCACTAGGTGGTAATCTTACTTTTAATATAAAGTATCTTTTATGAATCATTTCATTAACTATTTATAATCTTTATTTATTTTATTCCTTTTTATGTTGATCTCTATCTAAAGTTGACCTAATTTTGTAGTATCAACTAGTATCTTTTATGATAAGGAAGCTTGTTTGCTTTACCTAAACCAAGATCGATTTTTAAAGTTAATATAGTGGATATATTAAATAAACGCTAAAGGAATGCTATGAAGGGAAAAGTAGAGTATATTTTCGTCTTTAGCAGGCCACACAAAAAATTGTCTTTATATTGAATACCAAAAAACCAGTGAGTTAAACTAGTTAGGAATGCATTAACCCAAAAAATTATTAAGTTTTTCCGATGAAAAGAACATATTGAAATATAATTTGGTTAATATCTATTTTGAGGATTACTTTTGGAGTTTATGAAAAAAATGTGGATAATGATATATGAAGCAACTCCTTGAAAACAAGAGGTTAGAAATAGACTCAATGTAGAATAAAATTACTTATAGTTGATTAAAGTTAAGGATCATGAGATATGCATGTTTTTAAACAAAGCAAATTATAAATTACGTACTTTAACTATTACCCGAATTTCAGTATACGTCCGTAAGGAAATTACAGAATACGTCCTTTATATTTAACAAAGTTTGCATATTACGTTCTTTAGCCTAAGAAACGTCAAACTTTAACGTTAAGCTAGGTTATGTGCCAGGCACATGATGACAAATGTGTCGTTTCACTTATCTAGAGAGTATATGTGTAATTAAATTATAGATTAAGACAAAATTGGTGTTTTTGATAAAAAAAATAATAATAATAAACCCAACCCTAGCCCATCATGTTCATCCAGCCAGCAAATATACCACCACCAATCCAGCCTTTCTGATCAACATCCATGGAACAACCACCACCATCGATTGAACAAATAAACCTCGCCACACTGGAAAACTAACACTACATGGGTGTTCGGACATGTCTCATTTCCCTCAATTTCCTTCTTTAGTCGATGACCAGAATCTCATTGATTGAGCAAGCTGCAGGAATGAAGGCGGTGACCGGAGGTGTTATACGCCCATCCTCATCTCAACTCCCCCTCATTTCCTTGTTCAACTGGCTGAAACCATCGACCCAGCCTCTCAATCCAACCATTTTTTCGACGTCTGATTTTGCACTAGAGAAGACAATAGAGTTGCAGGTCTGGCGGTGGAGGTAGAAAGGTTAACGACAAAAACAACAACCTCCAAATTGCAAGAATCGGTAACCCAAGTTGCAAGAATCGTTGCAATCAGTAACCCAAATTGCAAGAATCGATGCAATCAGTAACCCAAATTGCAAGAATCGGTGCAATCAGTAACCCAAATTGCAAGAATCGTTGCAACCAGTAACCCAAATCAACAATCTTCGAGCAAACAGTGGCCAGTGAAGTTACGGAGGTGGGGAGGAGACGCTGGCCGGTGAAGTGACGGAGGTGGTGAGAAGACGGTTCCCTGATTCAATATATATATACCATTGATAGGAGTTCTCAGATTTCTCAAAATACTTAAGAGTTCTCAAATGATCCATTCCCCATGTATATATATATATATATATATATATATATATATATATATATATATATATAGGGGAGGGTTCAAGATAAAACCAAGATTTAAGCGAAAACCAAAAAAACCATTTTTAACCATTGATTTAAATTAATCAATGGTCTAAACCAATAAGGAGGCATATTGTAAATTTAAATTCATCAGTTTATTTGCATTAGAGGTAAAATCAGAATTCAACACATTTTTTGATTTGGAAACTGTGTACAATGATCATCAAAATCCCACAACAAATATCACTTCCTCTATTTATTAATATATTTTCGGATTCCATCTTCCAATTAGTCTTTACGTTTTCAACACATATATCTAAAGATTTCAGATGAATGTTTTTGAATCACGCTTAATAACAATTGATAGCAAAGAAAATGGGGAAGAAGAACTGGGTTACGTATATGTAGCTAAAATCCCTTAAAAACACACACACGCACACACACACACACACTCTCTCTCCATCTAAAATTAGTTTCATTCAAAATCAAAACCCATGATTTATACAAATATTTGAAAAATAGATTTTTTTTCCAGTTTTTTCAATAATTACATCAATGCTAACGTTATCTAAACATGTGTCAACATAAATAATACAACGCTGAAAAATAACCGAGTTATATATACGTAGCTCAGAGAACACAAAAAATGGGAAGAAACGAGTTACGTAGCTCATACGAGTTACGTATACGTAGCTCATATGAGTTACGTATACGAATACATAAAGTTTAAGAATTGTCTTCAATGTCGATGCTTTGTAGACTAACATGTTGGATACTGGGTAGACTAACCTCCTTCATGAATTGTCTTCCATGTCTTTCTTTGGAAGCAATGTGAATTTAATATTTGGTAGAACACCACCATTTACAATTTATCAAAATCCAAATAGTTTACCCCATACTTTGTTCTCAAACAAATATTTAAGATCCCATATTCCAGGGCTCGCCTCTCAATTTAGTTAAAAAGGGAAACAACCCAAGGCATATTTTTGATGCAGTTTTACATCATTTCATCCAAAAATTATATTATTACTGAAGTGGTATAAATCTATTTGTCAAAAGTTTAAATAGTTTACCCAAGACTTTGTTCGACCAGAAGCGGCGCCGGTGACGGGAGGTGGCGACAGAGACGACCGGTGGCACAGGTAACAATCGTTGTGATTAGAGACGACGGGTGGCGCAGGTAACAGTCGTTGTGATTAGAGACGACGGAACTTTTTTATTAGGGTTTGGCCGTCGACGGGTGGTGGTTACAAAGACGATGGAGGAGAAGATGAAATTTGGATTTGGAATTGGAATGAAGATCTGGTTGAAAAAAAACGTAAATAGAGGAGAAAGAATAGGGAATAGATTTTAATTATCAAATTAATATATTAATATGTAATTACATATTTACCCTTTTAATAAAAAAAAATTATAATTAAAATCTAAATTTTTTGATTGGCTGAGACTGGTTTATTTGGTTTTCGCCTAGGTTCGTGGTTTTCTCTTGATCCCTTCCCTATATATGAATATATATATATATATATATATATATATATATATATATATATATATATATATATTCATATATATATATATATACACACTAGCTTTAACCCTGTGTGTTACACGGTGTGAAACGTTAAAATTATATTGATAAATATCTTAACAACTTATACAAATTTGATATTGTATTTGTAAATTTTTTATTTTGTTACTTGTTAAGATTATATGGATGAGAATAATTAAAACATCAAAAAATACATAAAAATTCATTTAATAAGTTATGCACTTTTATAATATATTAAATTACATGTAAAATGAAATCTTACAATGATTATTTACAAACTTGAAATTACTTCATTGTATGTAACTTTTGACGTGATATTGGTAATTTTTCCATGTTTACCAGATTAATAGCTTGAGTCAGTCTCTACTTTTAACTCTTGATAATGCAATATAGAGATGATCATGAATAAACATTGGAACTTTCAATATACAAAACAACATTTGAAAGTGATTGCCTTAAACTTTTATTCAAGATCATTGCAAAAATACAATAATTGTATATTTTTCCTTTGAAGTTTTGATGAAATTCTTTTGTCTGAATATGTTAACCAAATTATAGGTATAAAATTGTGATTATCAATATTGCTTTGAAATATAATATTCGCTTCTATAACATGATTAACTTGTGATTTAACCAAAAGACTTGTTAGATTACCTAAATCATTTTTTTCATCAAAATTTATTAATAACATAAATGAAACATCGACATATAAAACTAATTTATGTTTTAACAAACCTGGTAATTAAGTCTATTTAGATAATCAGGAGATTCTAAATTTTCATCAAAATCATCATCAAGATACTCTGATTGACGGATAATATTTGTATTTGTATTAGAAAAATCTCGTAAAACTTTTAATACTAAATATTTCATTAAAAAAATAAAAAGATACAAATAAAAATTAAATTTCAACAATATATAGTCTTTTAAATTCAAAATTTAAAACTTCAAATTTTAAAAATTTCGATTCTTAATATTTCGACACAATTAAATTTAAAATTCCAAATTAAGTATGAAAAGTTTAAAACTAATAAATTATAATTCAAACTTGTAAACATGTTTTTGAAAAAAAAATCTCGTCATTTAAAAAAATATATATTACACTTTTAAAAATAAATATTTGCAAAGTTTCTTAATTTTATTAAAAACTAAGTATTAAAATTTATAAATCAAAATAAAAAATTTGTTTATAAATATCAAATTTAATTAAAAAACTATAAATTAAATATTAGTAAACTTTATGCTAACACAAATTTATTTAAAATACAAACTTAGTATTTTCAAATTTTATATGTAAAATTAAAAAAATCTTGTTTTTTGATAATAAAATTTTAAAAAATTATTTTTTTAATAATAAAATTTTAAAAACTCGTTTTTTTAAATCTCTTATTTTTTTGAACTCTTAACTATTTTTAAAATATTAACTTTTGATGATAATTTTTAAAAAATGTGATCAAATGGTAATAATAATGAAAATGTTTTATTTATATAATTTTTTTTAAAAAAAAGAGGCTAATTATGGAATTATTAAATAGAGGATATAATTGTGGTTTTGGGTGTAAAAAATTATGAGATAGAATATGGTGATGACAAGTGACAAAACAATTTAGTTTTTTATTAGAAGAGAGATTTTATTACTCTAATAAATGAAAATCTTTTCAGGATACGTGTTACTCTCTGGTTACTCATCATCTATATTTTCCCACATCTCTCTCCTATTAAATATTAGATTTTCTATTTCACTCTCCTATTAAATAATAATCTTTATATTAATAAATCTAATTACGAATACTTATTATTTAATTATAAATATTTATTATATTATCAATCAAATGAACTTAATATGAACTAACACTTATCAATTAAATTAAAAAATTAATACCCAGTTGAAAAAAAAGTTTTAAAAACTAACTTAACAGACATTATAACTGTCACGACAAATTACATTTTTTTTAAAACATATTTTGACAAATGTGTTTGTTAACAAAATACATTATATTTTATTCAACCGATGTAATATACTGGTTTATTCAACCCGTGTATTACACGGGTTTTTAAAAATATAAAACTTTTATTACTAAATATATAACATTTTATTTATTTAACCCGTGTAATACACGGAATTTTAACCTAGTATATTATATAATAAAATAGGATAAATAATAATTTTAACCAACTTTTTAAGTTATTACACTCTTGGTACTTAGTGAAATGAATACTTTGTCCTTATTTACCGAGCACATGATCTGACTTAACGGAGAAAACTAACACCAGTTTGTGCAAATGATTTAACATGTAAGATTTTTTAAACATAAATGACGTAATTTGTAATTTACTTAGTTAAAAATGTTATACTAAAATTTAGTTAATACTTAAAAGGACGTATATTATAATTTGCTCTTCAAAATAAATGAGGCATTGACATATCCCCTTCCTAATTTCCTTTATTACATATTTACTTAACCCTAAAATTTAATTACATATTTCCATATCCTAAAACCTATATATTACATACTAGGTTAGAATCCCGTGTATTACACGGGTTGAATAAATATAATGTTATATACTTAATATTAAAAACCTAAATATGGTGAGGATGCATCAGAAATAAACACATGTCACCTAGTATTTTTATTTATTAGTACAGATACATTTATACAATTCATTTAAAATAACTTATTTTATTAATATTTTACCCTTAATAAACAAATTAAGTACTATTTACATATGCCCTTTTCCTAAATATTTGTAAGGGGCAATTGAGTAATTTTATGTAATTGAAAAAATGTGTAATTAAAATTAAAGATTGAAAATATAGGTAATTTAAAATTTTGATAGTGGAAAATATGTAAAAAAATATAGAAAATATATAATTCTAATGGAGTAAGAAATGGTTATAGTCGGTTTGCCTGACCTAGAAATCCAAATTTCATCATCGGGATGTTGCTTTGAACTTGAATGATTTTTTCTTAATTTTTTTCTTTTTTATTTCATTTCGTTTTAGTTGCAAAACACGTGGATCGTAGATTTCGTTAATGAACACATTTATTAACTTCTCCAACTTCATATTTATTTTTGACATTTTTGAATTTTTACGATTCAATGTTATTAGTAAACATACAATTTAAAATGGACTTGTGAGTACGTCTATAGTAAATGAATCTTATTGGTTGTTGCTGTCATGTGGCAGTAGTCTAGTGGACCAATGTTTTTTTTTAAATTTTGTTTCTAACCCTTACATTTTATATAATATATGCTTTCAACCTGTTTTATTTTCTAACAATTTTATATAATATATGCTTTCAACCTGTTTTATTTTCTAACAATTTTATTTTTCAATAATAATTTTCATCTATTAAGTTTAAAAAAATAATAAAATGTGCGGTTGATTTTTGTTTTTTTTATGAATGTTCCGGGTTTTTTTAACGAGATAGTATTCAAAATCGAGTATGCTCCCATCGCGAAGCGCGGGGTTTTTGTATTTTTTTAACTATTTCTTTTAAAAAATTCAAATGGCGACGCTCCTACCGCGAAGCGCGGGGTGTTTGTATTTTTAATGAATTTTTTATTTTTAATTTTTTTTCCTATATAGTTAACGTTTAGATTTACTATACAATATGTCCACGCTGCATAGCACGGGTTTTAATTTCTAGTTTTATACAATATGTCCATTACTATCAAAAGCTAAAACAACTCTTCAAAGACGTACCAAATGCAAAGGTTACAAGCTCATACCAATTGAATCTCCTCGGCCACATCCCACACACCGCGGATATATTCGGATCAATGTAGCATGATTCCATTAGTTACTTCATGCATGACTCACAAAATCACACCGGTTAACTATGACAACAAGCACGACTCTACTATCACCGCAAGAGTTGTATCTTTTGTCACATATGATTTGAAATGCATAGGGAAAAAGTGTATGTTCTATAAAACCGCAGCATAAATTCAAATTAGTTCATAAAAATGGTCGTTTCATTCTCGAGCTCTAATTACACCCTCATGGCTATTTGTTCTTGCAGAATTAAAATAAGCACATAATGTAGTGTGGTTGTAAAGAAAACATTGTAACACATGGGATTAAAGGATGAAATCCTTCGGATGCTTTCACCATAAAAGCTTTACCTTCAACAGAGCTTCTAACTCCATGATCGAAAGAAGGGCCCCAAGCATCAAATTCGTGACTACTAGCCCAAGTTAAGTCTTACTGTGATTACAGAGACAATATGATCCAAGATCTTACATCAAGTTTTTCCTCCTTCATCACATGCAAATCATTCCAAGATACTTTTTATCACATGAAACAACAAAAGTAATTTCAAGCACGAAGCAAATAACAATTGATGAGAAATTAGTCAGATGCACCCATTGCTATACAATAACCACCTCTGTCGGGGGGGGGGGGGGTTGATGACACGAGTAAGTATGCTCACCTAGTTAAAAGCATGAAGCAGGCGATGCATAAAGCAAGCAAGCGAAGCTAGCTTCAACAGTCGAATAATTAAATATCTTCTGATAATGACATGCAGAGTATCTTGCTAAGCCAACATGCTCAGACAAAACACCATAATCTATGCAACTAATTACATATGCAAAAGAGGTGTGTCCTATTAAGAGACTTTCATAATCCTATACTAAATGATTAAGAACAAGGTTATACTTGTTAAAAGAAGATGAACATGTAGCCCAAAATCTGTCACACCCCAACCGACGGCGGATTATACGTCGGGGCGGACGCGGTTGTTCAATAGCACAAGGTTGACTATTAAAGTTTCGATATTTCATTAAATAATAATTTAAGATTCAATACAAGGAACATAACAAGAAATACAACGTTTAATTTATAAGTAGACTAGGTCCAAAGCATCCTATGTGATCACAAATAAGCCTCATGATGTAGAACCTAAAACATGTGAAAGAATCTGTCAACTACAAAATAGTTGGTGAGATACAAAGGTTTTGACACAGTTTAACAAGTATTTGAGAAGAATTACAATTCACTATGATATATGCATTCTATAATGTAAGTATGAGAACAAGTATCTTAAACATTGTGCACTTCAACTCTCCAACCAAGTTTAGGCTTAACCCGCAGGTTACCCTTATAAGTCTCAAGTTTAATTCAGTAACAATCACCAAGGGCTCCCCCCCGAAGGGGTCAATCAATCAAGGTGGATTGGTCAAATACAATAGATCTATCATTGTTACTATAGGCTTGATCAAAGTTAATGAATGTGCTAGTTTTAAGTTTAATCTAAGCATACAAGTCTCAAGTTTAACATAAGAATAAGCATCTAGTCATAGTTGTACAAGAATTGTATAAGTTTAAAGTTTTGAACATGTTTCACCCCAAAAGAATAGAAAGGAAAAATGGGCTAAGTATACTCACTTGGATTGATGAAGAGTATCCGACACGGATAAGTATTTGCAAGTCTTGGAGGGAGAATATCCTCACAATAAGCCTAAGTATGCAAGTCTAAAAATTTAAGTTTGCCTCTACAAGTCTAAGGCAAAAGATCTAGGATTTCAAGATTTGACTAGGGTTCCAAATGAGAGACGAGAATGATTTCGTTTATAAAGTTTAAACCAAGTTTTAAATAGGGTTTCACAAGGCTCAAAGCTTTATGGGTTTATAGTTTAAAATAGTTATTCAAAAGCTTTACAATTATCAATTGCTCACGTTAGGTAGTAATAATTTAAAGTAGTTTTCTAAATATTTTACAAATGAAGTTGTAACAATAGAGAATTGAAAGATTAAATATCTACTAAAGATTAGCAATAATTATCTAAAGAATAAATATGTATCAAAGCTTTAATAATTTAATAAATATATAGACATCTATAAGAATAAACAATATAAATCGTTTAGGTTTTCAAGTATTAAATATTTATTTTACAATTTACCTTGTAATAAATAATAAATGTCAAGTTTCTATAATAAAAATTTCTTATAGAGTTTATATTTTAAATTTAAAGTCTATTAGTTTATAAATGCTTATATCTTTTATTTAGTTTTATTGAGTGTGTAAGTCTATAATTATTTACGAAATAAAGTATTTTTATTTCCCATGTTTTTAATTTAAATAAGTTTGTAACTTATATAGAATCTTTTTATTTTCATAAAGTTTGTAAGTTTACAAAAATAATTAAATAAACTAAAAACAATTCAGCAAAAACGATAAAAATCATTTCTGTTGAAAAACATGAGTTTTATAAAGTTTATAGCTTTTAAGTATTTAAAAACTATTTTTAAAGAATTAATTATTATGAGTTTAAGCTAAGTTTAATAAATTAAAAATAGTTCTGGAATATAAAAATATAAATAAAATTTAGATTCAAGTTTACAAAAGTTTTACAGAATTTATATAAATCATTCAAGTTTAAATTTGTTGTTAAAAAGGCGAAAAAATGAAAAAAAAACAGAACTGGGCTAAACAGGCTCGAACCCGGGTCATTGACCGGGTCGAGGCACACACGCACACACTAACCGCCCGACTACGGGTCTCGTTAGTTTAATACACGGAAAAAGAAATGTTTAAACAGATTCTGAAATCATCCCTAATCTCGTATAAACCCTAGAATCAAGATCCTCCAAATACGACTCGATTAACCATCTGTTAATGGAAATTGACATAGGGCTAATGATCTATGAATGAAAACGAAACTAATGATCATTCAAATTACCTGGATTGATAACGAAATGAAGGAGAATGGATGCGAGCTTCATGTCGGCTGCCACAGAATCGAACGAGCAAATGCAGGTACAAATTGGTGAAATTGACAGTTGAAGAAGGTTAGGGTTGATGTCGTTGAGCTGTGGCAACGGGTATTTATACCCAATTTCATCATTAAATGAAGGATTAGGTGGGTGGATTACGGTTGAGCCGAATGGGTTAAATCGCGAGTCACGCGGGTGCCAAACTCGAAGACGCGCATTGAATGTTATAGGGTTAGGGTCGCATGCGCAAGGCGAAACTCGAGGTTCATCGAACTTGGACGGGATTTCGTGTTTTGGCTAAATCGGAGGAAAAACCAGGACCAGCGGAATTCGAACTCACGATGGGTTTGGGATTCGGGAGTTTTGGCAGTTGGCAAGACAGGTCCTGAGGTTTCCCTCAGTTAGCATTTTGTGTGAAAAGTTAAGTTTTAGTTTAAAACAAGTTTCCCATAATGACAGTTTGGTCCCTTGATTTTATAAAAACAATTATATATGTTTTTATTTATAAAAACCCTTTATAGCTTTAATGTTTTAAACTTGTTAAAATAATTCCCGTACTTTCGAGATTTCATGTATCTATTCGTTTTATTGTTATATATATATATATATATATATATATATTTAATAGTGAATTTAAACTCATAAAGTTCCAAAGGTATTATATATATATATGTATATATATATATATAAATACATATTTCAAGGTGTCTCATATATTTATTTAAATATGTGTAGGTTCTCAAAGTATATAAATGTTTTATATTTATTAAATAAATATCTATGAAATGGTCGAGAAATCCAAGATATTACAAAAATAGACATGAAGCAGATGCCCAAGCTATACTTGGAGAGGAAACCTTCAATTCAACTGTAAATAGGATGCCTCAACAACCTCAAGCATGTTTGCTTTATACAGACTGAGCTACATTTGTTTCTAAGCATTTATCACCGGAAAAAGACAAAAGCAAGGCTTAAACACGTAGTATTTCATAATTACCATGTCAAATATTGAACAAAACCCTCACCGTGTACCGTAAGTGCATGTTCCTACCAAATGAGGAAACATTAAGAGTGAGAATGTAGGAGCATGACATGAAAAAAAGCCAAAGCTCTTTGATGAAGCGCAGGAGTACCTTACCAAAGTATCAAAGCACTTGGAACTTAGTTGCTTACTCCGAACATATCGCCTAGAGATCACTTTCAGCAAAAAACGTATTGTCCAAGATTTTTCCAGACTAATCAGCAGATGCATCTTTGTAACATGAACATATGAAGCTCCATTATAATGGCTTACTTCTAGAAGATACTATTTCAAACCTATGACAAGGAATACATAGAGTCCTCAATGAAGGCTCTGGTATAACCAAACTGACAACGTCTAGGTTTACCAAAGCAATTTTACTCCTTCACGATACGCGAAGACCAGAGGACGAAGCTTCGCAGTACGCGAAGAAAGCAGCTAAAACCGGGCGCGACTATATTGTCCTTCACGGTACGCGAAGGACTGAGGGTGATCTCTCACGGTACGCGAGAAACATGAAATCCGTGAAAAAACCCAAATTTGCGAATTAAAAGAATTGGAATCCCATTAATCAAAAAGTTCGTATCTTTGCCGTCGAGAAAAGGTCCATAGGCGATTTTGAGGCTAAAGGAAGCAATTGAAGTGAAAGATTGGAGCTTTTGAATCCGGGTACGTTAGTAATAGCGTTTTCGATTTCAAGATTCGATTGTTCTAATTTGAAACCATGTTCTTGTTTAATTATTTCTGATTTGATGTTTTAAACATGAATCTAGCCTAAAACTATAATATTGCCTAGGTCACATGATGAATGCTTGTTAAAGTTTCAGCTTTTATCGGTTTTGGATTTGAATGATGGTTTTATGATTTTGTAAACAATCCTAGTTAATAATCATGGTGTATATGCATGCTTTGATTCTGATTGTGTGATTGATTGTTGATTCCTTGCGTTGATTGTGGTTGTCTGCCATTTCAATTAGCGTATCTTGATCATATATCTTAGGGTTTGTGATTGCGGTGGTTTGCTAGACGTAGTAGCCATAAGAGTTGTTATTGATTGCTGATTTGAGTTGAGTGTGTGTCCTAGTTCAATACCCGAGAGGTGAGAATTAGTCGTTTAGTCTTCGTCATTAGGAATCCGAGTGTCAGCTGTCTGAGAGGAAGTTGGTATTAGGTGTCTAGTGATATGTTGGTGTTCTGAATCATAGTTGTTACCTTAGGATTACCCCGTGCATTCCTTGAATGTATTGTGGACGGTGAGACTGAGAGGTAATCTGTTCATTAGGGTACATTGTCATAGTTGGAAATACCTGAGAAGTGATCCGACCATCTGGTGAGTTAGTACACTTTAGGTAGTATAGTTGGTGACACGCTGAGAGTAATTAGGGATCCACTAGGTAATCTATAGTTGTCATCCTTAGAAACCCAGATCCATCATAGTTCCAGAACCGGTAGAAGTTGTGCTTTGCAAGTAGGATTCCGACCTAGGTAGTATTCTTCCTATATCCTGATTTCACCTTCGTCCTGTCTTTTGATAGTTGAGTCGATCTTAGTTTATTGCATTACTTAGTTAATTCAGTAGTGTAGTAAACCCCCAAACTAAATCATCTTAAGTCTGAGTTAGAGTCTGTTTTGTTATTCGTAGTGTCTCTAGGGTTCGATAATCCGGTTTACCATTAAGCTGTGCTACACTCGATAGGTCCGCTTTCCTGGCAGTGCGGTTTAGTTCATAGGTTTTCCATATTATTACTTAGGAGTCTAGGTTAGGTTTTGTTAGTTTTATATAGACCGTCTGGACGACATCAAGTTTTTGGCGCAGTTGCTGGGGACATTTGGCAATAGCATTATTAACTCTGATTAGTTCTTTGTTTGATTTTTGGTTTAGTTTGTTTTATTTGACTCTGTTCTGTGTGCTTGCCTTCTGTGTTTACGTGCGTGTCTAATTTAGAGTCGAGTCCTTCTGTCTTTGATTCTCTGTTTCCTTTTTCTATTGAGTCTTTTTTCATATGCACCATACTCGTTCGCAGGGATCACCACCTTATTCAACTTTCTTAGATCCCATGCGAGAGCTACACAAGCACACCCGCAACTTCGAGGAGCGCTTGAAGCATTTATGCAACAACCAGGTACGTCTTATTAGCCCTATCCCATTTCCTACTATGGGCGACGCTGATCCTCCAGCGAGGCGTACTGTACACCAGAGGGCCAGTGATGGGGTCACTGGCGCGAGATCTTCGATCACTCACCCCGCCATTCCAAATGTCAATTCCTGGAAGATCCGATCACATGTCATGAGTACGATCACTCATGCTACTCAGTTCGATGGCCTTGAGGATGAGGATGCACCAGGACACGTGTCCCGCTTTGCGCGCATATGTGATACTTTCAATATCACATGTGTGTCTAAGGACGCAGTCTACTTGCGCCTCTTCACATTCTCACTCCCTAGGCATGCATCTACTTGGCTCAACACCCTCCCAGACAACTCAATCACCACTTGGGAGGGTCTTGAAGCCAAGTTCTTCAAAAAGTATTATCCACCTTCTAGGGCCGCTCGCCTTAGGGTTCAAATCCACTCCTTCCGGATGGATCTTGACGAGCCCTATCACATGGTTTGGGAGCGGTTTAACGCACTGTTTGAGCCAATGTCCCCAGAACGGTCTTTCTGACCGGGCGATATTGGAGAAGTTCTATGTCACACCCCAACCGACGGCGGAATACGTCGGGGCGGGACATGTAGACTATTCTTGAGCACAAGGTTGACTAGATTTCAATATTTTAATCATCAAATTTCATTTCAAACAATTCAAACACAACCAAATTCAAACAAGTACGTAAATGAAATATATAATATTCTTTATTTAAATTTAACTAAATCCAAAGCCTATGTGTAGCATGTCTTGATCAAACTCACACATTAGCACCTAAAAATGAATAAAATAGAGTCAACTAAAAAGTTGGTGAGCATACACAGGTTTATACATAGATAATGTATAGATGTAGATAATCAAATTCTTACATAACATGATAAAATAAGGCATTTATGGGGAGCAATTATTGTGTAACCAAAGTACAATCAAACCTTTTGTAACAAGCATGCAAATTGTGTTGTCGGTAACAATAACCCCAATCTGGGTGGGTTTGTCAGACTCAATAGATCTATCATTGTTAACCGTCGGCTTGAATAGTTAATGATTGCACATAAATTGCACACAAACAGTTAACACACCTAGCACTCAAACATAAAGCTCAAATTTTGTATACATGAATGTAAAGAGGATTTGTGTTTGTGTAGTTTGTGTAAATGTAAGCAATGGTGTGTATAGAGTTCGTGTTTCACCCCAAAAAGTGTAAAAGAGTAAAAGGGGCTATGTAATACTCACATGATTCAAAGGTGTAGCTAACACGTGAGACTAGATAGCAAAATGATCCTTGAAATCTCACAACGTTAACCTAGTGTTTAAAGTATATGGATTTAAATTAATAATGTGTATAATAGTCTTTGCCTAAGTCTACGATTGAATTGGGCGTGTGTACGAAGGGTTGTGTTTGTACTTAAAATGGGTGTTGTATAACATGAAAGATTGAACCCAACAGTTTTTAGAATAATTGAATTTGGGTTTAAATAAAATAATTTAAACAATATTTATTTATTTAGCTAGAGAAATAGTATGAAAATTATGTTTACGGTATAAATTAAATAAATAATCTTTCTTTATTTATTCATTTATAAATTTATGTAAAAATATTGGTGTATAATTTAAATAAATAATTTCTACTTTATTTATTTATGTTTAAAGATTTGTAAATATAAAGTTGTGTAAATTATATTTATGTATAAAATCTAACGTTTAACTTTTTATTGTGGATTATAATAAGTAAATTTATGTATACTTGTTTGTTTTAAATAAAGTTAATATTTTATAAATTTTATAAAATCAATTGTTTTTATTTTATCAATTAACTTTTTATTGAGGATTATAATAAATAAATTTTATTTATTTATCATCTTTAAAATAAATACTAGTTTGCTTTAAATAAAATTAATATTTTATAAACTTTATAAAATCAATTGTTTTTATTTAGAAATTAATTTAAATACCTAAAATTTTGTTTTAAATATTTAATATACCATTTTTTTTAACCATAAATTCATAATAAAATGAATTTATATTGAAAATTTGTAGATCTGATTTTTATTCTGTTAAAAACATTGTATGGTTTATAAAAATAAATTTTATAAAATTTTTGGAGCTTTAAATGGGAGATTAAAATATAACCAGACCTGGGGGGCTCAAACCCGAGTCTGTTCTGTGTGAGCCAAGTGAGTAAACCACTGGGGCGAGGTGTGGTTCTCTGATGAGGATCCGGCTTCTGATACTTTTGTTGTGTTATTGAAGTGGGTCGGACCTGGGTTTTAGTAAAAACGCAAAAGGCTGCTGAGTATGGGTTTCGAACCTATGCCACTAGGTCCAATGGTGCAACGACCTAGCCAGTTGGACCGAGTGGTTCGCTAGTATAACAGGTAAACCCGAATTACTTAAACGGTTATGAGATCGAACGAAATCCCCAATTTCGAACCCGTATGAACAGGTCACGAACTCCACCTACAATTGAATCTGATGGAACCTGTTGATACGAATTGGTATGGGGCTTTCGATGTGCGGTCGAAAATGAATCGAATCATGTAAAGCTTACTTGAAATGATTTGGGCACAATTGCAGTCGGCTACAGTTTCGGACTCGATGTTCTCAAGTCTCGATCGACGTCCAGAAGCGAAATGGGGTGCGTTTAGGGTTTTAGAGAGTTTGTATGAGGGTATGTGAACTTGTGTGAGCAGTTTAATTTGTTTAATTTCATTCCGATTATGTGTTTTGATTACGATTAATGGAGGATAACTGTCGGGATTAATTTTCACGATTACGGTTTGATTTTGGATGAATCGAGTCATGCTTGAGGTCTGATTTCATTCGAGATCAATCGGTGCGTGATTTTCGGGGTCCATTACGCGTCAAATACACAAATTGATTAGAGATTGACACGGGTTTGACTATGCGAAGTCAAATTCTTTTGAATTTGAACTAACCGCGTAGTCTGTCGAATTGACTTGATGTTTGGGCCGGGATTGGATCGATTACTGCTTGAGAAATCACGAGGAGTCCAAACCAATTCGGTCGAGAGTGTGGGTTCAATGCTTGAGGGTTCAAATGGCTTAGGGTTCAATCAAATGTAAAATTACTTGTAAATTACGTGTAAATGTATATATATACATATATGTCTAATTATATATATATATATATATATATATTTATAGGGATTCTAAAATAAATGCGGGGTGGAATTCGTGAATATGCTTTTGATAAATTAGGGTTTAATATAACCATTTCACTAAGATTGGAATTCATACATGATTTATTATACTAAAATAAAGACATGAAAATCAGAAAGGTTACAGTATCCCCTTGTTGAGGGGATTTCGTCCCGAAATTCAACTAGTCGAGGTGACTAAATCAGCAAAAAGGTGCGGGTACTTGAGTTTCATTTGGTCCTCATGCTCCCAAGTAAACTCTGGTCCACGTTTAGATCCCCAACGAACTTTGACAATAGGGATACGGCTTCACTTGAGTTGCTTGATCTCACGATCCATGATTTCCACCAGTCTCTCAACGAAGTGCATCATTTCGTCAATACGCACATCGTCAAGATGTATATGGAGATTTTCAGCAGCAAGACATTTCTTTAGATTGGATACATGAAATGTAGGATGCACATTGCCAAGTGATGGAGGTAACTCGAGTTTGTAGGCCACTTTCCCAATCCTTTCAAGGATCTTGAATGGACCCACATAGCGAGGTAATAACTTACCTTTCTTCCCAAAACGGATCACACCCTTCCACGGAGACACCTTTAGAAGAACAAGGTCACCAACTTGGAATTCCAAGGGTTTTCGTCGTTTGTCGGCATAACTCTTTTGCCGACTCCTCGCTACTCGAATGTTGTCACGGATTTGAATGATCTTGTCAGATGTTTCTTGAATTAGCTCGGGACCGGTGATTTGTGCTTCACCAATCTCGTTCCAATAGATACGAGAACGACACTTATGACCGTAGAGAGCTTCAAATGGAGCCATGTTGATACTTGTGTGGTAGCTATTGTTGTAAGAGAACTCAATTAGGGATAGATGTGAATCCCAATTGCCACAAAAATCAATTACACAAGCTCTAAGCATGTCCTCAAGAGTTTGGATTGTTCGCTCGGTCTGACCATCAGTTTGGGGATGGTAAGCCGTGCTCAAATCCAATCATGTGCCAAGATCAGTTTGGAGGGATTGCCAGAAACAGGAGGTGAAACGAGCATCTCTATCGGAAATTATGTTTAGTAGGACACCGTGACGACTCATAATTTCGTTAATGTAAATTCGGGCCAATTTCTCAACCCGATAGTCTTCACGGATAGGCAAGAAGTGAGCAGATTTGGTGAGGCGGTCAATGATCACCCAGATGCTATCACAACCACTTGAGGTGCGAGGGAGTTTGGTAATGAAATCCATAGCTAAGTTCTCCCATTTCCATACGGGAATTTCCGGTTGTTCAAGTAAACCGGAAGGACGTTGGTTCTCGGCCTTGACTTTGGAGCAAGTTAGACATTTGGCAACGTAGAGAGCAATGTCTTTCTTCATACTGGGCCACCAATATTGTTGACGAAGATCTTGGTACATTTTATCCGCACCAGGATGAATGGAATAACGAGTCTTGTGAGCCTCGTTCATGAGAAATGCATGGAGATCATTGCGATCGGGAACCCAAATACGATTCAAGTAATAAAGTAAGCCATTGGGTTTAGATTCAAGCTGAAGTTCAACACCACACGACATTTCCTCGTACATGTTACCCTCGGTGACCGAGACGTGTTGAGCTTCTAGGATACGATTTTGAATGTCGGTTTGAATTCGGACAAGCATTATATGGTCTTTTCGGCTCAAAGCGTCGGCTATAACATTTGCTTTGCCGGGATGGTAACGAATCTCGCAGTCATAGTCGTTAAGAAGTTCAACCCAACGTCGTTGTCTCATATTGAGTTCTTTTTGGTTGAAGATGTGTTGGAGACTTTTGTGGTCGGTGAACACCACACATTTTGTGCCATAAAGGTAATGTCTCCAAATCTTCAATGCGAATACGACCGCACCCAATTCGAGATCGTGCGTCATGTAATTCTTATCATGAATTTTAAGTTGCTTTGATGCATAAGCGATCACCTTGCCTCGTTGCATGAGAACACAACCTAGACCTTGGTTAGAGGCATCACAGTAGACAACTAGATCGTCATTCCCATCAGGCAGAGTCAAAATAGGAGCATTGCACAACTTTTGTTTGAGAGTTTGTAAGGCTTCTTCTTGCTTTGGTCCCCATTCATAAGGTTTACCCTTGTGTGTCAAAGCGGTGAGAGGGACAGCAATCTTAGAGAAATTTTAAATGAAACGACGATAATATCCCGCAAGACCTAGAAATGAACGAACTTCGGTGGGGGTCTTAGGGGCATTCCAATTCTTAACAGCTTCGATCTTAGAAGGGTCAACATGAATTCCCTTTTCGTTGACGATATGACCCAAGAATTGAACCTCCTTTAGCCAAAATTCACATTTTGAGAACTTGGCATATAGTTGCTCCTTCCTCAAGAGGTCCAAAACCTACCTAAGGTGTTGCTCATGATTGGCTTTAGTCTTGGAGTATATTAATATATCGTCAATGAAGACGATCATGAATTTGTCAAGATATGGCTTGCACACCTGATTCAATGGATCCATGAAAACCGCGAATGCATTGGTTAGCCCAAAAGGCATAACCATGAACTCGTAGTGGCCATACCTTGTTCGGAAGGCAGTCTTTGGAATATCTTCCTCTTGCACACAGAGTTGGTGATAACCAGATCGAAGATCAATCTTCGAGAAACAAGTGGAGCCTTGAAGTTGATCAAAGAGGTCGTCAATTCTAGGCAAAAGATAACAGTTCTTAATGTTGAGCTTATTGAGTTCACGGTAGTCAATACACATGCGGAATGATCCATCTTTCTTCTTGACGAATAAGACAGGTGCACCCCACGGTGAATGACTTGGATGGATGAAACCCTTGTCGGAGAGCTCTTGGAGTTGGCTTGCAAGTTCTTGCATTTCAGAAGGGGCAAGACGGTATGGAGCTCTAGCCACGGGGTTGGCTCTGGGTATAAGGTCAATGCGAAATTCCATTTGTCGAACGAGTGAAAGACTAGATAGATCTTCGGGGAATACTTCGAGAAAATCCCGGATGATGGGGATGTCTTGAATAGCTTCTCTTTGACATCCTTTTGAATAACATGGGCTAAGAAGGCCGCGTACTTCTTTCGTAAGTACTTTTGAGCAGTAGTGCATGACATTAACTTGAGTCCTTTGCAAGGCTTTTCACCAAAGACTCTTAACGTTTCTCCCTACGGTAGAGGTATTCGGATGCACTTCTCGTAACAGATGACTTCGGCATGGTGATTCGACAGCCAATCCATGCCTATGATGATATCAAAACTTCCTAGTGGCATTGGCACACGGTTGATTGGAAATGTATGATCATTAAGTTCTAGAGAGTAGTCATGGATAACAGAGTCAATTGTAAGAGAGTCACCATTTTCCACTTCGACGGTGAAGGTTTTCTCTAATTTGGATCGCGTTTTTGCAAGTAAGGGTTCAAAGTTAAATGACACAAAACTTTTATTTGCACCGGTATCAAATAAAATTGAGGCATATTGACTATTAACAAGGAACGTACCGTTGACCACATCATTGTTGGCCTGAGCTTCATTGGCGTTTATGTTGAAAGCACACCCACGAGCTCCGCCTTGTTTAGCATTGATGAACTTTTGGTACTGGTCACGGAAATGATTTGGGTTGACACATTCATAACAAGCACGCCCATTTGCAATAGCGGGAACACCTTGATTAGCCTCTTGCTGGTTGGTTCGGGTTGGTGGGTTGACTTGCCTGCAAGTGCCTTGGCTGTACAAACATTGACCGTATGGCCATATTTCCCACAGTGGGTGCAAAGGTGACTGGGAATATTTTGGAGGTGGTGATAATTGCATGTGGCACAGAGTGGGTAGATCCCAACATATGGCTTCTTGACTGGTGTTTGAGCAATGTGAGCAACTTGGTTAACATGGATAGCAAGAGTGACCATAGCATAATTCTTAGCCTTTCTTTTCTTATTATCATGGTACAGTTCAGTTTTGGCTTCTTTAATGTGTGCAGGAGGGGTTGCGGTGTCGAGAACTTTCTTGGTGCCCTTTTTAGATAGAGTCCCTGCTTTCACATGGTTGTCAGTCAAAGTAGCAGATAACCGGATAGCATCTTCGAGTGTTGCGGGATTTCTCCCTAAGACAGTATCCTGAATCTGCCTAGGTAATCCACCAATGTACTTCTCAATGCAGAGGGATAAAGGTGTGATCATATGAGGCACAAGGAGACTCAGTTCATGAAACCGGGTTGTATAAGCCAGACTTTCACCACTGTCTTGGGTAAGATCCCAAAACTCAGCTTCCAGCTTCCTCACCTCATTCTGAGTACAGAACTCTTCTTCGGTCATTAGTCTCTTAACCTCATCCCATGGTAAGGCCATTGTTGCCTCCATACCTCTAGTTCTTCTTTCCCCATTCCACCACGTGAGTGCCCGTTTTTGGAAGACACTTGTGGCATGACAAACACGAAGGTTATCGGGGCAGTCACTATTAAGGAAGGTGCCCTCAACACTTTCAAACCATTGAAGGAGTCCTGTGGCTCCCTCGGTACCATAGAACTTAAGAGGATTACACGAATTGAAGTGCTTGAAGGTGCATTGTGGTGGGTTGGCACCACCACTAGCATTAGTTCCATGGGTACCATTAATGGCTCCATTAGCTTGGGTGAGTTGAGTTACAAGTTGTGCAAGGACAGCATCAATATCGGTGTTGTGTTGGTCACGTTAGCACGACAGGGAAGCATTCTACAGATTTGCACAAGACAAGAAAAGATGTAAGAACTTCTAAAATTTGATTAAATTTAAAGAGGGTAAGATAATAAATAAAATAGTCAATCATAGTTTGGATTGTACTCAAATAGTGACATAATCACTTGAATACTATGACACATTAAGGTTAATTAAACTCATATAATTTTCAAGGAGACATGCTTTAGCCTATAAGTAAACACTCATCCCGGGAATTCTCAGGAAAGCATACGGGTCCCTCGGTTGATTGGGATTTATACGAAATACTTTCCTAGACAGAAAACCAAGAATACATGTGTCACCCTTCCAGATTGCACGTGTCCTCTAATAATTAACAAAGTTTAAAACATTAACGAGGAAATAAAGAAATTTTATAGATTTAAATCCATGAATTTTCCACATACTATGATGATGATGATAGAGGAGTAGGTAAGAAGGTTATGAGGCTTAGGGTATGGGTAGGGATATTGTTTATTTAATTTATTATTTAAGTATAGTCTAATAAGTCATGAATTTTAACAAATAAGGTATCAAAATGAAATAATAATTAACATAGTAAGCATGTAACACATAGCATGTAGCATATATCACATAATCATGAAGCATGGCATAAGTAGGTGTCCTAAAGTTATGGTCTAGGTCAAGGGTGTCTAATAACCTAGTTCCCTGTAACCTGGCTCTGATACCAATCTGTCTGATACCAATCTGTCATACCCCAACCGATGGCGGAATACGTCGGGGCGGGACATGTAGACTGTTCATGAGCACAAGGTTGACTAGATTTCAATATTTTAATCATCAAAGTTCATTTCAAACAATTCAAACACAACCAAATTAAACAAGTACGTAAATGAAATACATAATATTCTTTATTTAAATTTAACTAAGTCCAAAGCCTATGTGTAGCATGTCTTGATCAAACTCACACATTAGCACCTGAAACACGAATAAAATAAAGTCAACTAAAAAGTTGGTGAGCATACACAGGTTTATACATAGATAGTGTATAGATGTAAATAATCAAATCCTTACATAACATGATAAAATAAGGCATTTATGGAGAGCAACTATTGTGTAACCAAAGTACAATCAAACCTTTTGTAACAAGCATGCAAATTGTGTTGTCGGTAACAATAACCCCAATCTGGGTGGGTTTGTCAGACTCAATAGATCTATCATTGTTAACCGTCGGCTTGAATAGTTAATGATTGCACATAAATTGCACACAAACAGTTAACACACCTAGCACTCAAACATAAAGCTCAAATTTTGTATACATGAATGTAAAGAGGATTTGTGTTTGTGTAGTTTGTGTAAATGTAATCAATGGTGTGTATAGAGTTCATGTTTCACCCCAAAAAGTGTAAAAGAGTAAAAGGGGCTATGTAATACTCACATGATTCAAAGGTGTAGCTAGCACGCGAGACTAGATAGCAAAATCCTTGAAATCTCACAACGTTAACCTAGTGTTTAAAGTATATGGATTTAAATTAATAATGTGTATAATAGTCTTTGCCTAAGTCTACGATTAAATTGGGCGTGTGTACGAAGGGTTGTGTTTGTGGTTTGTACTTAAAACGGGTGTTGTATAACATGAAAGATTGAACCCAACAGTTTTTAGAATAATTGAATTTGGGTTTAAATAAAATAATTTAAACAATATTTATTTATTTAGTTAGAGAAATAGTATGAAAATTATGTTTAAGGTATAAATTAAATAAATAATCTTTCTTTATTTATTCATTTATAAATTTATGTAAAAATATTGGGGTATAATTTAAATAAATAATTTCTACTTTATTTATTTGTGTTTAAAGATTTGTAAATATAAAGTTGTGTAAATTAAATTTATGTATAAAATCTAACATTTAACTTTTTATTGTGGATTATAATAAGTAAATTTATGTATACTTGTTTGTTTTAAATAAAGTTAATATTTTATAAATTTTATAAAATCAATTGTTTTTATTTTATCATTTAACTTTTTATTAAGGATTATAATAAATAAACTTTATTTATTTATCATCTTTAAAATAAATACTAGTTTGCTTTAAATAAAGTTAATATTTTATAAACTTTATAAAATCAATTGTTTTTATTTGGAAATTAATTTAAATACCTAAATTTTTGTTTTAAATATTTAATATACCATTTTTTTAGCCATAAATTCATAATAAAATGAATTTAAATTGGAAATTTGTAGATCTGATTTTTATTCTGTTAAAAACATTGTAAGGTTTATAAAAATAATTTTTATAAAATTTTTGGAGCTTTAAATGGGAGTTTAAAATATAAAAGACCTGGGGGGGCTCGAACCCGGGTCTGTTCTGTGTGAGCCAAGTGAGTAAACCACTGGGGCGAGGTGTGGTTCTCTGATGAGGATCCGACTTCTGATACTTTTGTTGTGTTATTGAAGTGGGTCGGACCTGGGTTTTAATAAAACGCAAAAGGCTGCTGAGTATGGGTTTCGAACCCATGCCACTCGGTCCAATGGTGCAACGACCTAGCCAGTTGGACCGAGTGGTTCGCCGGTATAACAGGTAAACCCGAATTACTTAAACGATTATGAGATCGAACGAAATCCCCAATTTCGAACCCGTATGAACAGGTCACGAACTCCACCTACAATTGAATCCGATGGAACCTGTTGATACGAATTGGTATGGGGCTTTCGATGTGCGGTCGAAAACGAATCGAATCATGTAAAACTTACTTGAAATGACTTGGGCACAATTGCAGTCGGCTACAGTTTCGGACTCGATGTTCTCGAGTCTCGATCGACGTCTAGAAGCGAAATGGGGTGAGTTTAGGGTTTCAGAGAGTTTGTATGAGGGTATGTGAACGTGTGTGAGCAGTTTAATTTGTTTAATTTCATTCCGATTATATGTTTTTATTACGATTAATGGAGGATAGCTGTCGGGATTAATTTCCGCGATTACGGTTTGATTTTGGATGTATCGAGTCATGCTTGAGGTTTGAATTCATTCGAGATCAATCGATGCGTAATTTCCGGGCTCCATTACGCGTCAAATACACAAATTGATTAGAGATTGACACGGGTTTGACTATGCAAAGTCAAACGCTTTTGAATTTGAACTGACCACGTAATCGGTTGAATCGACTTGATGTTTGGGCCGGGATTAGATCGATTGCTGCTTGAGAAGTCACGAGGAGTCCAAACCAACAAGTATTCGGTCGAAGGCAGCCTTGGATTATCACGAATTGGGCTTCTTTGACTTTTGAAAGTCAACTGGATCATAGGGAGGTCAAAATTGATGTTAAGAGTCAAAATTGAGAGTGTGGGTTCAATGCTTGAGGGTTCAAATGGCTTAGGGTTCAAACAAATGTAAAATCACTTGTAAATTGGGTGTAAATGTGTATATATACATATATGTCTAATTGAATATATATATATATATATATATATATATATATATATATATATATATATATATATATATATATATATATATATGGATTCTAAAATAAATGTGGGGTGGAATTTGTGAATCTGCATTTGATAAATTAGGGTTTAATATAACCATTTCACTAAGATTGGAATTCATACATGATTTATTGTACTAAAATGAAGACATGAAAATCAGAAAGGTTACATTCTATACTGGCTTCACCTTCGAGAAGCATCAAATGTTTAATTCAGCTGCGGGAGGCCACATCATGGAAAGATTTGAGCCTGCTGAGTGCGAGGAGATGTTCGAGAGCTTTGCTCAAGCCAAAAAAAGTACCCATCTTCTAGGACTTCTATTCCTAGTGCTAGATCATCCACCACATCTCCTAGAGGTGTGCATCAGGTCACTCCTGATTCTAGCGTGGCTGCTGCCCTCGCCTCAATGGCTAATGAAATCATAGAGCTGAAACTCAGTGCTCAGAGGTGTCAAGTGTGCAGGAGAGGCCACGACACCCTTGATTTCCCGGTAAATAATCAAGAGTAGGTGAGTTTTGCTAGCAACCAATACCAGAACCGAGGATATAACAACTATAATTCTTTTGGCTCGGGATGGAGATCTGGAAACAACCCACCGGAGTTTAACGGTCGTCAGCAGCAGCAGCGTGCAGGAGGAGATACGGGACCTAGCATGAGAAGCAATGTCGACATGACTAGGATAAAGGAGATACTTGAGACTCAGACACAGCTGCTTGCCCACTTGGTCCAACAAGACAGGGATGCTAGGCAGAGGTTGGATAACCACGACGCTCTATTGAAGAATCAACAGTCGGCTTTCCATGATCTAAAACGCACGGTTAAGGGTATCGCTAAGAGCTTGAAGGATCGACAGGGAAGTCTATCTTCAAGCTTCCACGCTTCAGTGATGGCCGTGTCAGTCAAGAGTGTGGGGGATAAAGAGGTTGTTGAGGATGACCCCCACTCCGGTGTGTACAATATTTGGTCACCTGAAGAGGTCAAGAAGACAGACTGGGGAGCTCGATTTGCTGAGATTGATGCCAAGATAGCAGAAGAGCAGGTGGATGAGGAGAGGATAGCATAGGTTCCTGTCGAGATAGCAGAGGAGAAGAAGAAAGGGGATAGAGGAAAAGGCCCCCGAGATTGACCTGACTCGTGTTCCATAGCCAACATGTTTGCTGCCATTCAAACAAGCTAGGGAACACGGTCACTTCCTTGACATGTTTAAACAACTCAAGGTCAATCTCCCGCACATTGAGACCCTCCAGCGCATGCCAAAGTATGGCAAGTTCCTAAAAGATCTTCTTTCCAACAAGAAGAAGCTCGAGGAGGTCTCTAAATCTCACTTAGTGAGCAATGACATCGATCTAGGTGCTAGCATCAATCTGATGCCATATTCCCTTTATAAGTAACTAGACCTAGGTGAACCTCAACCGACACGCATGAGCATATCCTTGGCTGACCGTTCAGTCAAGTATCGACGAGGAATTGTGGAGAATCTTCTAGTGAAAGTAGGCAAATTTGTCTTCACCGTGGACTTCGTTATTCTAGACATGGAGGTGGATGACAGAGTTCCACTCATCCTCAGGCGCCCATTCTTGCGCACCGCCAAGGCATTGATCGATGTCTTCGACGGAAAACTCACACTTCATGTGGGGGATGAGTCAGTTATATTCGATGCCACACAATCCGTGAAGGATGTTGGTGAGCATAACCACTCTGTGTGCATGCTTGAAGCCTTCATGGACTACATGAAGGACTCTAATCCAGAGATAGAAGTTGATGAACCCGCCCCTAACTTAGGAGAAATATCTAAATGGGCGTTGGAGTTAGAAAAGTTGTTGGATGAGCCGGACGAATACGGCGATGGTGTGCCTTATGATCTGCAGGAGATGATGGCAGAGTTAGATGAGATCATAGGCAAAACCCCAAGTGTGGGGATGGCTGAGGAGAGTATAGAGGATCCTAATGATCCTAGTGAAGGTTTAGAGGTCCCACATGTAGGAGATTCCATTTATGAACCCTTGCCCATCACCGTTATGAATTTTGAGAGGGTGAGTGTTAAACCGACCCCTAGTTTCAGTATCCCTAGGTCTAGGCCACCTTGTAAGAGAACCAGTGTAACATCTCTGATTTTTATCATGTATTTGTTTGGTGCAATAAACAAAAATTCAATTATAACACAATCTTGATGCAAACATTTCACCCTAAGATTTCATTTGATAAATTTCTAGGGTTACATGAATATATTTTTAAAACATTCAAATATTGATTTAAAGAAAACAAAAACTTTCCAAGTTAACATACATAGATGCATATGACATGCATGATCATACATATATTGGAGCTTGGTAATTATTTATAAAAACTATGAAGCTTCCATAATCAAAAACCTAATTATCTATATATATATATATATAATATATATGTATACATACATATATGTATATATATATATACACTTTTATAAGCAAAGTGGTCTTGAACCTCCTCCCCAAAGTCTTTGAACCCTAAACATGAACCCCCAACCCTTGCAATTGAACCTTTGGACTAGATTTGACCCTCATTCGTCAAGTTTGACTTTAAAAGTCAAACGAGCCCAAATCTATAAAATCCGTTTTGTGAATCGATTAAGGCCTGTTGATTCGGTCCTTCCCTACACACACAACTAATAATCGAGCTTATCTCGGTCCATATGATAGCCCAATTCAGCCTATCATGCGTTTAAACTCAAATTCAAACCATCTGACTTCGTGGAGTCAAAGCCGAATCAATTCGGTTGAAATTCAATAAATTAGACGTGTTTCAATCCCGGAAATCATGCGTAGACTGATCATGCATGTATCTAAACCTAATACACGACTCAATTCATCCTATTACAATCGAAATAACGCGTAATTGGGGTCACAGCCGTCACCCGTAATCCTCTCATTCGAATGATACATTAATGTTAAAATTAAAGAATTAACTCACCATGAACCTTTGCACGACTCTATATAATCTCACCCAACCCTCAATTGAGTCGCATTCCACTCCTGTTTGCCGATCGATTACCAAGAACTCTGGGACTGAACCAGTAGCCGACGGCCTTCAATACTCAATCATTTTAGTTGAGGTTAGTGTCATCAGATTCGTAATTTCATTCCAATCAAAAGCCCTCTGTCAATTTCCTAAGACAGAGGGCATTGATCGCAATCCCTATTCAAATTGAGACACGGTTCATACGGATCCTAATTGGGATTTTTCTGAAAAAGGGTTTAACGTATTTAAATTTTCACATCTCTAACCTACCAGCGAAACCATCTGGTCCGACCGGCTAAGTCATTGCACCGTCCGACCAGAGGGCGTGGGTTCGAAACCCACATAAACCGGCCTTTTTGCGCGTCCCCTTAAAACCAGATCCGGTCCCATGTAAATATCAAATTAAATAGATTTCTGACCAGGTTTAAATCAGATATAGGTTCCTTGGTCGAGTGGTTGAGCCGGCCGTCTCACACAAAAACCACCCGGGTTCGAGTCGGGTGGTCTGTTTCTTTTTTTAGACAGTTTTAACAACCCAAAGTCTTTATAAAAATGATTTTTACAACCTATATCCTATTTAGATCAGAATATAAAAATTTTTGGAGGTTTTTTAACATAAAATATCAATTATTATAAATATAGTTGTTTAAAACTCTCATTTTTAATTATTTAAAATTGTATTTTTAAATAATTAATCAAAATAATTAATTTCCTAGTTCATAAATATATTAACAAGATATGTTATAAAATATATATTTTTGTAAATCATTTATCCCATATATACATATATACATTTGAACAAAACCCCCTTTCTAAATATATACATATATATACATTCTATCCTCTAGTTATTTTATAACAAATAAAGTTATTATTATTACAATGCATCTAGGGTTCCCTTTAACCCATATTAGCACGATTTTGACATTTTTCATAAATGAATAAAAGCAATGGATTTATTCAATATTTTATAAAAATCGTATTACTTTAGCAATAATTATTATTTTAATTGAATAAATAAAAAGAGTCTTATTTATTTAATCTTTAACCCTAAAGACACATAATATCTTCATACAACGTTTTGAACTCCCAAAGTTACACCAAACTTTTGACAACTTATACTTTCCTACATAAAATAACACAAACTCACACCTAACAAGGCCCGATGAACATTAGACCTATCCTTAGACTTGTGCACATTATTAATCTAAGATCATGTTTTTCACACTAGGTTAACTTGTGATTTGGTAATCACTTGTGCTTCATACTTGCTCGTGTTATCCACACAAGATATATTCAAGTGAGTTTTACATATCCCCTTTTTCATTTTGCACTTTTGGGGTGAAACACGATTTAGTCTTTGAAACTTTTGCATATACTTAAATACAATTCAATAATATGATATTATGTGTTATGTGCTTTATGCCTGAATGCTATGAGTTAAGACTACATATACATGACATTAGTACAATCATTAACTCAGTACAAACCAACGGTTAACATTGATAGATCTATTGAGTCTGACAAACCCACCCGGGTAGGGTGTTTGTTACCGACTTTATATTAGGGTAACATGCGTGTTATGCCTCAGTCACAAGGTTTGATTGTACACACTTAGTTTAACTATAGATTATCCATAAATGCCTTATATACGTGTATCGTATGAATTGTGTAAAACATCTTAAAGTTGTTTGTCTATCAAAACCTATGTATGCTCACCAGCTTTTTAGTTGACATTGTTTTCATCATGTTTCAGTTACTAATGCTTGAGAATAAGTTCAAGTTGCTTCACTTAAGATTGAGGACCTAGAATCTAAATTTAAAGAAACTATTTATGTATTTCTCCATTTTTTTCTTGTATTGTTGGGTTGATATTTATCTATGAAATAAATTTGGTTGTTTAAATATTTCAACTTTAGTAAACCTTGAGCTTTTGAACAGTCTACATGTCCCGCCCCGATGTATTTAGTCGTCGGTTGGGGTGTGTCAAATTGGTATCAGAGCCTTGGTTATATGGAATTAGGTTATTAGACACCTTTGACCTAGACTATAACCTTATGACACCTATTTATGCCATGTTCTATGATTATATGATATGCTACATGCTATGTGCTACATGTTTAATATATTATAAATCATTTAATGATTATTTGTTAGACTCCATGACTTGTTAGGATTTATCTAAATAATAAATTCAAAATAATAATACCTATACCCTTACCCTAAGCCTCAATCCTTCTCCAATGTCATCATCATCATAGCATGTGGAACGTCATATTCATAGGCATAAGTTTATTAACCTTCTTTTTACACCTCGTTAGGGTTTTAAACTTTGTTAACTAGTAGAGGACATGTGCAATCTGGAAGGGTGACACCTGTATTCTTGGTTTTCTGTCTAGGAAAGCATTTCATATAAATCCCAATCAACCGAGGGATTCGTATGCTTTCCTGGGAATTCCTGGGATGAGTGTTTACTTATAGGCTAAAGCATGTCTCCTTGAAAGTTATATGAGTTTATTAACATTAATATGTCATAGTATTCAAGTGGTATTATCACCATTTAAGTGCAATCTGAACTTTGAATACATATGTTTTAATTATCCTTTGTTTTAAATTCAAGAAAAACCATCATAATCTCTTACATCTCTCTCTGTTTTGTTTAAATCTATAGCATGCCTCCCCATTGTGCCAACAAGACCAACAATGACCTTGCTGCTCTTCTCACTCAATTGGTGAACCAACTCACCCAGGCTAATGGTGGCTCTAGTGGTGCCAACCCACCCCCATGTACCTTCAAGCACTTTAACTCGGGCAACCCTACTAAGTTTTATGGCACTGAAGGAGCCAAGGGTCTTTTGCAATGGTTCAAGAGCATTGAAAGCACCTTTCTCAACAGTGACTATCCCGACAACCTCCGGGTTCGCTATGCCACTAGCGTCTTCCAAAAACGGGCGCTCACTTGGTGGAATGGTGAAAAGAGTAATAGGGGTATAGATGTGGCAATGGCCTTGCCATGGGATGAGGTCAAGCGACTCATGACCGAGGAGTTCTGTCCTGGCAACGAAATGAAGAAGCTAGAGGCTGAGTTTTGGGATCTTACCCAAGACAGTGGTGAAAGTTTAGCCTACACCACCCGTTTCCATGAGCTAAGTCTCCTAGTACCTCATATGGTCACACCCTTGTCTCGGGGTATTGAAAAATACATCGGTGGGTTGCCGATGAAGATTCAAGACACTGTCCTAGGAAGAAACCCAGCTACCCTTGAAGATGCCATCCGCCTATCCGCCACGCTAATTGATAACCATGTAAAGGCGGGTATGTTAACAAGGAAGGGTGCCAAGAAAGTCCCAGACAAGGCAACACCTTTTGAGCCCTCCAAAGGGATCAAGCCCGAACCTTTCTTCAACAACAAGAAACGAAAGGCTAAAAACTTTGCTGTTGTCACTCCAGCTGCCCCAGTCAATCAGGTTGCTCCTATGAATCAGAACTCGGTCAAGAAGCAATATGTGGGCAGCAGCCCTTTGTGCAGCACGTGAAATTACCATCACTCCCCAAACCTACCATGTCGGATATGTGCCAGCTGTGGAAGATACGGGCATTTAGCCAACACCTGTAGAGTCAAACCACCTAGTAATTCGGCTAACCAAGGAAACAAAGCAAATAAAGTGGTTCCAACTATCACTAATGGGAATGCTTGCTTTGAATGTGGTAACCCAAACCACTTCCGAAACTGATGTCCAAAACTTACCAACCCTAATCAAGGTGGAGCTAGAGGGCGTGCTTTCAACATAAATTCTAATGAAGCCCAGACTAGCAATGATGTGGTCAACGGTACGTTCCTCGTTAATAATCAATATGCTTCCATATTATTTGATACTGGTGCCGATAAGAGTTTTATTTCACTTGATTTTGAACCTTTACTTGCTAAAATATGAACTAAGTTAGAGAAAACATTTACCGTTGAAGTAGCGGATGGAAACCCCATCGTCATTGACTCCATCATCCGCGATTGTTTCGTTGAAATTAATGAACATTCTTTCCCCATCAACCTCATACACATACAATTGGAAAGCTTTGACATTATCATAGGCATGGATTGGCTATCTAGTCATCATGCCGAGGTCGTTTGTTTCGATAAGTGCATCCGAATCCCTCCCCCTCGGGTGATACATTAAAAGTCTTTGGTGAGAAACCGTGTAGTGGGCTTAAGCTCATGTCGTGCACTACAGCCCGAAAGTACTTATGAAAGAAGTATTTGGCCTTTTCAGCCCATGTCGTTCAAAAGAAGGACAAAGAGAAGAGTATTCAAGACATCCCCATCATTCGTGATTTTCTCGAAGTGTTCCCTGAAGATTTATCCGGTCTTCCACCCGTTCGTCTAGTAGAGTTTCGTATCGATCTTGTACCCGGAGCTAATCTTGTGGCTAAAGCTCCATACCATCTAGCCCTTTCTGAAATGCAAGAACTCGCAAGTCAGCTTCAAGAACTTTTCAATAAAGTTTTCATTCATCCGAGTCATTCACCATGGGGAACCCGTCTTATTCGTGAAGAAGAAAAATGGCTCATCTCGGATGTGTATTGACTACCGAGAACTCAACAAACTTACCATTAAGAATCGTTATCCTTTGCCTAGGATTGATGACCTCTTTGATCAACTTCAAGGTTCCATTTACTTCTCGAAGATTTATCTTCGATCCGGATATCACCAACTTCGTGTGCAAGAGGAGGATATCCCAAAGACTAATTTTCGTACAAGATACGATCATTACAAATTTATGGTTATGCCTTTCGGGCTAACCAATGCACCCGCGGTTTTCATGGATCTCATGAATCGCGTATACAAACCATACCTAGATAAATTTGTAATCGTCTTCATTGACGACATCTTGATCTACTCCAAGACTAAATCAAATCATGAACAACACCTTAAGTTGGTTTTAGACCTTTTAAGAAAAGAACAACTATATGCTAAGTTCTCTAAGTGTGAATTTTGGCTAAAGGAAGTTCAATTTCTGGGTCATATTGTCAACAAAAAGGGAATTCATGTTGACCCCGCTAAGATCAAAGTGTTAGGAATTGGAGTGCCCCTAAGACCCCTACCGAAGTCCGTTCATTTCTTGGGGTTGCAGGATATTACCGTCGTTTTATCTCAAACTTTTCCAAGATTGTTGTTCCCCTCACGACCTTAACCCATAGAGGCATTATCTCTATGTCACGAAATGTGTGGTGTTCACTGACCACAAAAGTCTCCAACACATCTTCAATCATAAGGAACTCAACATGAGGCAACGACATTGGGTCGAGTTCCTTAACGACTACGACTGCGAGATTCGTTACCATCCCGGCAAAGTGAATGTTATGGCCGATGCCTTGAGTCGTAAGGACCACGTTATGCTTCATTGTGTTAGAATTCAAACCGATATTCAAAACCGCATCCTAGAAGCTCACAACGTCTCGGTCACCGAGGGAAACATGTATAACGAAATGTCATGTGGCGTTGAACTCCTATTAGAAACCAAACCCAATGACTTACTCTGTTACTTGAATCGTATCTTGGTCCCCAATCGTGATGACCTTCGTGCATTCCTTATGAACGAGGCACACAAAACTCGTTATTCTATCCATCCCGGGGAGGATAAAATGTACAAAGACCTTCACCGGCAATATTGGTGGCCCGACATGAAGAAAGACATTGCCCTTTCGGTTGCAAAATGCCTAACTTGCTCCAAAGTCAAGGCTGAACATCAACGTCCTTCTGGTTTGCTTGAACAACCGAAAATTCCAGTGTGGAAATAGGAGAATCTAGCCATGGATTTCATTACTAAACTCCCCCGTACTTCAAGCGGTTATGATAGCATTTGGGTAATCATTGACCGTCTCACCAAGTCTGCTCACTTTCTACCCATCCGTGAAGACTATCGGGTTGAGAAATTGGCCCAAATTTATATTGACGAGATTGTGAGTCGTCACGGTGTCCCACTTAACATAATCTCTGATAGAGATGCTCGTTACACCTCCCACTTTTGGTAATCTCTCCAAACAGCTCTTGGTACACGTTTAGATTTAAGCACGGCTTCCCCTTCCCATAACTGATGGTCAGACCGAGCGAACAATCCAAACTCTTGAGGACATGCTTAGAGCTTGTGTAATCGATTTTGGTGGCAATTGGGATTCACATCTATCCCTCATTGAGTTCTCCTACAACAATAGCTACCACACATGCATCAACATGGCTCCATTTGAAGCTCTCTATGGTCGGAAGTGTCGTTCTCCTATCTGTTGGAACGAGATTGGTGAAGCACAAATCACCGGTCCCAAACTAATCCAAGAAACTTCCGACAAGATCATTCAAATCCGTAACAACATTCAAGTAGCGAGGAGTCGGCAAAAGAGCTATGCCGACAAAAGACGTAAACCCTTGGAATTTCAAGTCGGTGATCTTGTACTTCTAAAGGTATCTCCTTGGAAGGGGGTGATCCGTTTCAGGAAGAAGGGTAAACTAGCACCTCGCTCTGTGGGTCCATTCAAGATCCTTAAAAGGATTGGGAAATTGGCTTACAAACTCGAGTTACCACCATCGCTTACTAATGTACATTCTACTTTTCATGTGTCCAACCTAAAGAAAGGCCTTGCTGATAAGAACCTCCATATACCTCTTGACGATGTGCGCATTGATGACACGATGCACTTCGTTGAGAAACCGGTGGAGATCATGGATCGTGAGATCAAGCAACTCAAGCGAAGCCGTATTCCTGTAGTCAAAGTTTGTTGGGATTCTAAACGTGGTCCTGAGTTCACTTGGGAACGTGAGGATCAAATCAAGCTTAAGTATCCACACCTCTTTTCTAATTCAGTAGCCTCAACTAGTTGAATTTCGGGACGAAATTCCCTCAACATGGGGATACTGTAACATCTCTGATTTTTATCATGTATTTGTTTGGTGCAATAAACAAAAATTCAATTATAACACAATCTTGATGCAAACATTTCACCCTAAGATTTCATGTTATACATTTCTAGGGTTACATGAATATATTTTTAAAACATGCAAATATTAATTCAAAGAAAACAAAAACTTTCCAAGTTGAACATACATAGATGCATATGACATGCATGATCATACATATATTGGAGCTTGGTAATTATTTATAAAAACTATGAAGCTTCCATAATTAAAAACCTAATTATCCATATATATAAATATAAAATAGATATGTATACATATATACTTTTTTAAGCAAAGTGGTCTTGAACCTCCTCCCCAAAGTCTTTGAACCCTAAACATGAACCCCCAACCCTTGCAATTGAACCTTTGGACTAGATTTGACCCCATGAGAGTCAAATTTGACACTCATTCGTCAAGTTTGACTTTAAAAGTCAAACAGGCCCAAATCTATAAAATTTGTCTTGTGAATCGATTAAGGCCAGTTGATTCGGTCCTTCCCTACACACACAAGTGATAATCGAGCATATCCCGGTCCATATGACAGCCTAATTCAGCTTATCACGCGGTTAAACTCAAATTCTAACCATTTGACTTCGTGGAGTCAAAGCCGAATCAATTCGGTTGAAATTCAATAAATTAGACGCGTTCCAATCCCGGAAATCATGCGTAGACTGATCGTGCATGTATCTAAACCTAATACACGACTCAATTCATCCTATTATAATCGAAATAACGCGTAATTGGGGTCACAACTGTCACCCGTAATCCTCTCAATCGAATCATACATTAATGGTAAAATTAAACTAATTAAATCACCATGAACCTTCGTACGACTCTATATAATCTCACCCAACCCTCAATTGAGTCTCATTCCACTCCTGTTTGTCGATCGATTACAAAGAACTCTGGGACTGAACCAGTAGCCGACGACCTTCAGTACTCGATCGTTTTAGTTAAGGTTAGTGTCATCAGATTTGTAATTTCATTCCAATCAAAAGCCCTCGGTCAATTTCCTAAGAAAGAGGGCATTGATCGCAATCCCTATTCAAATTGAGACTCGGTTCATACGGATCCTAATTGGGATTTTTCTGAAAAAGGGTATAACGTATTTAAATTTTTTACATCTCTAACCTACCAGCAAAACCATCTGGTCCGACCGGCTAAGTCATTGCACCGTCGGACCAGAGGGCGTGGGTTCGAAACCCACACAAACCGGCCTTTTTTCGCGTCCCATTAAAACCTGATCCGCTCCCCTGTAAATATCAAATTAAATAGATTTCTGACCGAGTTTAAATCAGATACAGGTTCCTTGGTCCAGTGGTTGAGCCGGCTGTCTCACACAGAAACCACCCGGGTTCGAGCCGGGTGGTCTGTTTCTTTTTTTTAGACAGTTTTAACAACCCAAAGTCTTTATAAAAATTATTTTTATAACCTATATCCTATTTAGATCAGAATATAATAAAATTTGGAGGTTTTTAACATAAAATATCAATTATTACAAATATAGTTGTTTAAAACTCTCATTTTTAATTATTTAAAAATGTATTTTTAAATAATTAATCAAAATAATTAATTTCCTAGTTCATATATATATTAACAAGATATGTTATAAAATATATAACAAGATATGTTATAAAATATATATTTTTGTAAGTCATTTATCCTGTATATACATATGCACAAAATCCCCTTTCTAAATATATAAATATATATACATTATATTCTTTAGTTATTTTATAACAAATAAAGTTATTATTATTATTACAATGGATCTAGGGTTCCCTTTAACCCATATTAGCACGATTTTGACATTTTTCATAAATGAATAAAAGCAATGGATTTATTCAATATTTTATAAAAATCGTTTTACTTTAGCAATAATTATTATTTTATTTGAATAAATAAAAAGAGTCTTATTTATTTAATCTTTAACCCTAAAGACACATAATATCTTCATACAACGTTTTGAATTCCCAAAGTTACATCAAACTTTTGACAACTTATACTTTCCTGTATAAAATAACACAAACTCACACCTAACAAGGCGAACATTAGACCTATCCTTAGACTTGTGCACATTATTAATTTAAGATCATGTTTTTCACACTAGGTTAACTTGTGATTTGGTATTCACTTGTGCTTCATACTTGCTCATGTTATCCACACAAGATATATACAAGTGAGTTTTACATAGCCCCTTTTTTATTTTACACTTTTGGGGTGAAACATGATTTACTCTTTGAAACTTTTGCATATACTTAAATACAATTCAATAATATGATATTATGTGTTATGTGCTTTATACTTGAATGCTATGAGTTAAGACTACATATACATGACATTAGTACAATCATTTACTCAGTACAAGCCAACGGTTAGCATTGATAGATCTATTAAGTCTGACAAACCCACCCGGGTAGGGTGTTTGTTACCGACTTTACATTAGGGTAACATGCGTGTTATGCCTCAGTCACAAGGTTTGATTGTACACACTTAGTTTAACTATAAATTCTCCATAAATGCCATATACACGTGTATCGTATGAATTGTATAAAACATCTTAAACTTGTTTGTGTGTCAAAACCTATGTATACTCACCAACTTTTTAGTTGACATTGTTTTCATCATGTTTCAGGTACTAATACTTGAGAATAAGTTCAAGTTGCTTCACTTAAGATTGAGGACCTAGAATCTAAATTTAAAGAAACTATTTATGTATTTCTCCATTTTTGTTGTATTGTTGGATTGATGTTTATCTATGAAATGAATTTGGTTGTTTAAGTATTTCAACTTTAGTAAACCTTGAGCTTTTGAACAGTCTACACGTCCCGCCCCGACGTATTCCGCCGTTGGTTGGGGTGTGATAACCCGTACTTTGATAGAATCTTCTTATTTTAGGATTGTGCAAACCCCAAGTGTGGGGAATTTTAAGGGTGATAGGTTGCTAGGGTATTTGAGACATGTTATCTTTGGACGGGGTAGGTATAAGCTGTGGTGGAAGGATAGGGGTGATAGCCACAAGGGATATTCGGTGTTTGTTTGGTTATTGTTGGTAGTAAGGACGGGTAAGCCACGTAGGATGAAGGCGGTGCCGGTAAGGATCAAAGAGAAGCCCCCTGATAGGCTTGGTTGAATCTTGGGCAAGTGCCCGGGATGTAGAGTTTGTATGCTTTCGTTGGTTTAAGTCCGTGTCATTTTATGTGTTTTTCGGTACTTTGTTTCGTGTGCGTAGTGTCTTGCAGGGATTAACGCTTGATTCAGCACGGAAAATCATTAGCAACAAAGTTCTAGGTATGTTTACAAAGTTCTAGGTATGTTTACTTATTAAGTTCGCCTCTAATAGGCTAAGCAAACTTAATAAGTTCGCCTCTGATAGACTTAAGCGAACTTATTAAGTTCGCCTCTGATAGCCCAGGTGAACTTATTAAGTTCGCCTCTGATAGGCTAGGCGAACTTGTTAAGTTCGCCTCTAGCAGAACTTACACAGAATTTTATCAACAGTTACAAAACATGTCCTAACAATATCCCCATTATACATCAACAAAAACAGTTCAAATACAATCCAAATTGGTCAATAACTCACTTATGTCTAACAAAAAACCAATAGACTTTGGTTTCCAAAACTGTATAAAAAAACTAGATTGAAGAGGGTTTTTATATGTAATTATGTTATTATTACATATATGTAACATAACTACTTCATCTTTTTAAACTTGTTGCTGGTTGAGCAATGAAGATGAAGATGAAAAAGAAACCGGATGAAGATAAAGATGAAGAACTATAAATCGATTTCTGAAGTTTTTTTTTTGACAAACCATTGTTTGTTTTAGTTCTTTTTAATATACATATATGTAAATTAATCATCTAAATTGTACCATATATATTCACATTCTTCTTGTTGACCAAAGAAGTATATTAAATTTTGGTTCTTCACATTTAAACAATTCAAAGAAAAAGCCATGAGATCTATTTTATAGAATAGTTTTATGAAAAAAAAACTAATATATATATATATATATATAAACTAATTATTCCCACTATCTATTCCTTAATTAGTTTCCTCTCATTCCTTAATATTAGCATCCAAATTAGGCCAGAATATTTTCTTTTCTTTGAACGTGTATTTATTTTGGCTTATTCTAATGAGAAGATTGAACCTTTGATAACCATTCTTTATGGTATCAGAGCAAGATCAACTCTACTCAACCAAACAACCAAAACCCTAAAGTTGTTGATCACAGAAGCATTATGACTAATGCTTTCGCTGCTTTCAAGGCGTTTTTTCCAGGGAAACAAGAAGGAAACCAAGGCCAAAGGGGCTGTAGAAAATTGAAAAGGCAACCCCTAATAACAAGAATAATCACTGCACCTTTTGTGGAAGGGATGGTCATAGTAAAGACGGTTGCTTTAAGATCGTCGGGTACCCGGAATGGTGGCCCGGTAAAGGCAAGAAAGAAAAGATAAAGCCAAAGGCAGCCATGGTAGAAACTGGTTCATGTCCGATACCTAGACTTTGAGAAGAGCAGTACTAGAGTTTCTTGAAATTGTATGCAGGAAAGAGAGATGACTTTGGTGGTAAAACTACATCACAAGTTGCCAACATGGCTGGTAGAGAAGAGTCTGATGATGAATGGATTGTTGATTCTGGTGCAACCGAGCATATCACTTATCAAAAGAAATTACTTAAAGATATCGACATAGACGTTCTTGAAGCTCCTGTCACGATCCCCAATGGAGATGTAATTCCCATCAAAAGGGTAATCTTATGTTCAAAGGGGGAATAAACGTTCTTTCCTGACTTTTTTGCCTGTTCGGAAGTTAACTAGAGATTTACACTGTGCTGTAACGTTCTTTCCTGACTCTTTTGTCATGCATGGCTTAAAGACGGGGAACTTGATTGGAGCGGGTAACTGCAGTGGGGGTCTCTATCGAATGGGGGGAATAAAGGAAGGAAGAAAAGCGATGACAGTTACAATGGATGCGTGGCACAAAGGACGTGCACACTCTTCAGATATGAAACTTTCACGCATTGAATTTTTCAAGGGTGTTGCTGTAACATCCCAAAAGTAAAACAACAGTTATAATAATGGAATAAACGAACGAGGCATGTCGGGTCGGGCCGGCGGGCTGGAAGGGGAGCCTCCCCTATAAATAGCCAAGGTCACCACCCATTTCTCTCATTTGCAACTTCTAGAGAGAGAAACCGTAGAGAGAGAAAGTTGGCGGATCGACCCGAGATTTGAGAAGTGTGTTGCTCCAGAGCTCGTGAGAAGAACCTCCGGATCAGAAACTTGATTCAGGTAACGATTTATCCTAAATCTGAGTTTTTGTTCGTTTTTGGGTTTTTCGGGTTTTGGATGAAAATGTAACGTTTTTACAGATGAAATTGGAAGGAAAACATATATTTGGGTTCCTTAATGAAAAGCAAACGTTTTGAAGTAAACAAGTTCGGGATCTTGACATGATCAGACCCGAAGGCGAAAGTTAGGGTTTTTGCAAGGAAGCAGTTCGTGCGTACTTATCAAGTACGCATGAAGCTGATCCTGCGTACTTACCAAGTACGCAAGAAGAGGATCCTGCATACTTATCAAGTACGCATGAAGCAGGTACTGCGTATTTATCAAGTACGCATGAAGCAAAGTCTGCGCACTTATTAAGTACGCAAGAACAAGTCCCTGCGCACTTTCTAAGTGCGCAGGCAGCAGGCTGATTAAGTAAAGTCGGTATGTTTAGAATGGTTAAACCGTTAGAGTCGGGATTGGGTCTGATGTGCACTTAACTAATCAATTCAGATCGGAAGTGACGTTGTTGGACCTTTGTTTAGGACAACCCAGATTAGCTTATACGGTGAGTTCTAGAAGCCCACTTTTAAATGTTTTAATAATGTTTTTGGGCTGGTGTGCATACGTAACGATGTGACTATTTTATAAAACGATGTTTACGAATGTTGTATGTGACGTTTTATAAAATGATGTTTATGAACGATGTTTTGGAAGGAAGGGTTATGAAAGAAGTGTTTATGAAATATTTTGCCAAAAGAAGTTTATGAAGTGTTTATGAATGAAGGAATGATTTTTAATAAAACGTACGAATGCTTTAACTGAATTTTTGAAGTAAAAGAAGTGAATGTTTACGAAAGTCACAAACGAACAAATCTGCCAATATTCCTTAGGGAATGAAGGTTATGGGTATGGGAAGTATGTTATGGGCCTTTACCCTTTAGGGGTCTTTGTGGCTGGCCAACTGTTGTACAACTGGGGTGATGACGGTCTCCAAGGGGATTATCGTGATCCTTGAAGTATGGTACAATTTACCTTACGGGGTAGTCGTGCTTGAAGTTTGGTACTTGCGCCTTACGGGGTGCAATGCTTGAAGTTTGGTACGTGTCATCCTTGTGATGCCGTGCTTGAAGTTTGGTGCTGAATAACCTAAGTATCGGGCCCTAGGAGTTCCTCACCCGAAGGACAGTATGGTGTTGATGGGCCTAGTGGTGGAGATCTTTAGGTTATTCCACTAGTATGTGACGTTTGGATTTGACGGTTACGAGAAGGCGCATATTCGATATGTTCGTTGACTTATGTTTACGATGTTATGTTATGTTATTGCATGTTTTTGTACGCCTTTGTTAATGAAATTAAATGATATGTTTTTGGAAAATATTTGAAGTTAAGGTTTTATGAAAAGCTAGAACTCACCAGCGTAGCTGACTTTTTAGTATGCACATTCAGGTTAAGGCAGGTTACGATGATGGAAGGTGATGCTGGGCGGCTTGATGAGTTACCCGGATGATACGAAGACTGGCATCCAGTTATGATTATATTATGTTATGTTTATGTAATAGACTATGTTACGCTTCCGCATGTTGAACAATGTAATGGTTATGTTTTAATGAAGTATTTTCCGCTGTGTTATTTTGATATTCAAGTTTAACAACTGTTTTTTTTTTTTTTTTTTTTAACTAAGTTCGCCTGCTTGTTAAGTTCGCCTGATTAAGTTCGCCTAATTAAGTTCGCCTACTCTGCACCGAGCGAACTTATTAAGTTCGCCTAATATTCACCAAGCGAACTTATTAAGTTCGCTTCCTTAAGTTCGCCTGCATAACAGATTCAGCAAGTTCGCTTGCTTCAGCAGATTCAAATTCAAGAACACTTCAGACCAAACTCGTGAACCAGAAATATACTGAAATCATCATCAATCACTGATTTGAAGGAATTAATCAAAATCAAACCGTATGATTGTGTAGAAACTGATTAGGAACAATCCTATCGGATCAATTTCTTCAAACCAATCCAAAATCAATCCAAATTGATCAAAAATCTTCCATTTTTATCAAGAACACGAAAAAGATGAAAAATCCTTCAAATTCTCTTAATTAGATGTTTATTGGACACGAAAACACCACGAATCTTCTGCTAATCAAGAGCAAAGGCTCTGATACCACTTGTAGGTCCCTAATTCAGTGCGTGACGGATCTCTAGACTCGCGGTACGACACGGTGATAACGTGCGGAATCCATGATCAACGTGCTCGTGTGACTCAATCAACAACAACGGTGTAAATAAACTCTTTGTATTTCCACGAAGATATCAGTTTACAAGATACACTCTCTAATCAGTTCCTCCTGATCTCTCTGTCTCACACTGTTCTTAGCTCTCTGTTCTGTTATTCCCTATTTATAAGCACAGACCTGCACCAGGCGAACTTAACAAGTTCGCTTCACTGTGCTTAGGCGAACTTATTAAGTTCGCCTCTAATAGGCTAAGCGAACTTAATAAGTTCGCCTCTGATAGACTTAGGCGAATTTATTAAGTTCGCCTCTGATAGCCCAGGCGAACTTTTTAAGTTCGCCTCTGATAGGCTAGGCGAACTTGTTAAGTTCGCCTCTAGCAGAACTTACACAGAATTTTATCAACAGTTACAAAACATGTCCTAACAATATCCCCATTATACATCAACACAAACAGTTCAAATACAATCCAAATTGGTCAATAACTCACTTATGTCTAACAAAAAACCAATAGACTTTGGTTTCCAAAACTGTATAAAAAAACTAGATTGAAGAGGGTTTTTATATGTAATTATGTTATTATTACATATATGTAACATAACTACTTCATCTTTTTAAACTTTTTGCTGGTTGAGCAATGAAGATGAAGATGAAGATGAAAAAGAAACCGGATGAAGATAAAGATGAAGAACTACAAATCGATTTCTGAAGTTTTTTTTTTTTGACAAACCATTGTTTGTTTTAGTTCTTTTTAATATACATATATGTAAATTAATCATCTAAATTGTACCACATATATTCACATTCTTCTTGTTGACCAAAGAAGTATATTAAATTTTGGTTCTTCACATTTAAACAATTCAAAGAAAAAGCCATGAGATCTATTTTATAGAAGTGATTTAGTTTTATGAAAAAAAAACTAATATATATATATATAAACTAATTATTCCCACTATCTATTCCTTAATTAGTTTCCTCTCATTCCTTAATATTAGCATCCAAATTAGGCCAGAATATTTTCTTTTCTTTGAACGTGTATTTATTTTGGCTTATTCTAATGAGAAGATTGAACCTTTGATAACCATTCTTTATGGTATCAGAGCAAGATCAACTCTGCTCAACCAAACAACCAAAACCCTAAAGTTGTTGATCACAGAAGCATTATGACTAATGCTTCCGCTGCTTTCAAGGCGTTTTTTCCAGGGAAACAAGAAGGAAACCAAGGCCAAAGGGGCTGTAGAAAATTGAAAAGGCAACCCCTAATAACAAGAATAATCACTGCACCATCTGTGGAAGGGATGGTCATAGTAAAGACGGTTGATTTAAGATCGTCGGGTACCCGGAATGGTGGCCCGGTAAAGGCAAGAAAGAAACGATAAAGCCAAAGGCAGCCATGGTAGAAACTGGTTCATGTCCGATACCTAGACTTTGAGAAGAGCAGTACTAGAGTTTCTTGAAATTGTATGCAGGAAAGAGAGATGACTTTGGTGGTAAAACTACATCACAAGTTGCCAACATGGCTGGTAGAGAAGAGTCTGATGATGAATGGATTGTTAATTCTGGTGCAACCGAGCATATCACTTATCAAAAGAAATTACTTAAAGATATCGACATGGACGTTCTTGAAGCTCCTGTCACGATCCCCAATGGAGATGCAATTCGCATCAAAAGGGTAATCTTATGTTCAAAGGGAGAATAAACGTTCTTTCCTGACTTTTTTGTCTGTTCGGAAGTTAACTAGAGATTTACACTGTGCTGTAACGTTCTTTCCTGACTCTTTTGTCATGCATGGCTTAAAGACGGGGAACTTGATTGGAGCGGGTAACTGCAGTGGGGGTCTCTATCGAATGGGGGGAATAAAGGAAGGAAGAAAAGCGATGACAGTTACAATGGATGCGTGGCACAAAGGACTTGCACACTCTTCAGATATGAAACTTTCACGCATTGAATTTTTCAAGGGTGTTGCTGTAACATCCCAAAAGTAAAACAACAGTTATAATAACGGAATAAACGAACGAGGCATGTCGGGTCGGGCCGGCGGGCTGGAAGGGGAGCCTCCCCTATAAATAGCCAAGGTCACCACCCATTTCTCTCATTTGCAACTTCTAGAGAGAGAAACTGTAGAGAGAGAAAGTTGGCGGATCGACCCGAGATTTGAGAAGTGTGTTGCTCCAGAGCTCGTGAGAAGAACCTCCGGATCAGAAACTTGATTCAGGTAACGATTTGGCCTAAATCTGAGTTTTTGTTCGTTTTTGGGTTTTTCGGGTTTTGAATGAAAATGTAACATTTTTACAGATGAAATTGGAAGGAAAACATATATTTGGGTTCCTTAATGAAAAGCAAACGTTTTGAAGTAAACAAGTTCGGGATCTTGACATGATCAGACCCGAAGGCGAAAGTTAGGGTTTTTGCAAGGAAGCAGTTCATGCGTACTTATCAAGTACGCATGAAGCTGATCCTGCGTACTTACCAAGTACGCAAGAAGAGGATCCTGCGTACTTATCAAGTACGCATGAAGCAGGTACTGCGTATTTATCAAGTACGCATGAAGCAAAGTCTGCGCACTTATTAAGTACGCAAGAACAAGTCCCTGCGCACTTTCTAAGTGCGCAGGCAGCAGGCTGATTAAGTAAAGTCGGTATGTTTAGAATGGTTAAACCGTTAGAGTCGGGATTGGGTCTGATGTGCACTTAACTAATCAATTCAGATCGGAAGTGACGTTGTTGGACCTTTGTTTAGGACAACCCAGATTAGCTTATACGGTGAGTTCTAGAAGCCCACTTTTAAATGTTTTAATAATGTTTTTGGGCTGGTGTGCATACGTAACGATGTGACTATTTTATAAAACGATGTTTACGAATGTTGTATGTGACGTTTTATAAAATGATGTTTATGCACGATGTTTTGGAAGGAAGGGTTATGAAAGAAGTGTTTATGAAATATTTTGCCAAAAGAAGTTTATGAAGTGTTTATGAATGAAGGAATGATTTTTAATAAAACGTACGAATGCTTTAACTGAATTTTTGAAGTAAAAGAAGTGAATGTTTACGAAAGTCACAAACGAACAAATCTGCCAATATTCCTTAGGGAATGAAGGTTATGGGTATGGGAAGTATGTTATGGGCCTTTACCTTTTAGGGGTCTTTGTGGCTGGCCAACTGTTGTACAACTGGGGTGATGACGGTCTCCAAGGGGATTATCGTGATCCTAGAAGTATGGTACAATTTACCTTACGGGGTAGTCGTGCTTGAAGTTTGGTACTTGCGCCTTACGGGGTGCAATGCTTGAAGTTTGGTACGTGTCATCCTTGTGATGCCGTGCTTGAAGTTTGGTGCTGAATAACCTAAGTATCGGGCCCTAGGAGTTCCTCACCCGAAGGACAGTATGGTGTTGATGGGCCTAGTGGTGGAGATCTTTAGGTTATTCCACTAGTATGTGACGTTTGGATTTGACGGTTACGAGAAGGCGCATATTCGATATGTTCGTTGACTTATGTTTATGATGTTATGTTATGTTATTGCATGTTTTTGTACGCCTTTGTTAATGAAATTAAATGATATGTTTTTGGAAAATATATGAAGTTAAGGTTTTATGAAAAGCTAGAACTCACCAGCGTAGCTGACTTTTTAGTATGCACATTCAGGTTAAGGCAGGTTACGATGATGGAAGGTGATGCTGGGCGGCTTGATGAGTTACCCGGATGATACGAAGACTGGCATCCTGTTATGATTAGATTATGTTATGTTTATGTAATAGACTATGTTACGCTTCCGCATGTTGAACAATGTAATGGTTATGTTTTAATGAAGTATTTTCCGCTGTGTTATTTTGATATTCAAGTTTAAGAACTGTTTTTTTTTTTTTTTTTTTTTTTAACTAAGTTCGCCTGATTAAGTTCGCCTGATTAAGTTCGCCTACTCTGCACCAAGCGAACTTATTATGTTCGCCTAATATTCACCAAGCGAACTTATTAAGTTCGCTTCCTTAAGTTCGCCTGCACAACAGATTCAGCAAGTTCGCTTGCTTCAGCAGATTCAAATTCAAGAACACTTCAGACCAAACTCGTGAACTAGAAATATACTGAAATCATCATTAATCACTGATTTGAAGGAATTAATCAAAATCAAACCGTATGATTGTGTAGAAACTGATTAGGAACAATCCTATCGGATCAATTTCTTCAAACCAATCCAAATTCAATCCAAATTGATCAAAAATCTTCCATTTTTATCAAGAACACGAAAAAGATGAAAAATCCTTCAAATTCTCTGAATTTGATGTTGATTGGACACGAAAACACCACGAATCTTCTGCTAATCAAGTGCAAAGGCTCAGATACCACTTGTAGGTCCCTAATTCAGTGAGTGACGGATCTCTAGACTCGCGGTACGACACGGTGATAACGTGCGGAATCCATGATCAACGTGCTCGTGTGACTCAATCAACAACAACGGTGTAAATAAACTCTTTGTATTTCCACGAAGATATCAGTTTACAAGATACACTCTCTAATCAGTTCCTCCTGATCTCTCTGTCTCACACTGTTCTTAGCTCTCTGTTCTGTTATTCCCTATTTATAAGCACAGACCTGCACCAGGCGAACTTAACAAGTTCGCTTCACTGTGCTTAGGCGAACTTATTAAGTTCGCCTCTAATAGGCTAAGCGAACTTAATAAGTTCGCCTCTGATAGACTTAGACGAACTTATTAAGTTCGCCTCTGATAGACTTAGGCGAACTTATTAAGTTCGCCTCTGATAGCCCAGGCGAACTTATTAAGTTCGCCTCTGATAGGCTAGGCGAACTTGTTAAGTTCGCCTCTAGCAGAACTTACACAGAATTTTATCAACAGTTACAAAACATGTCCTAACAATATCCCCATTATACATCAACACAAACAGTTCAAATACAATCCAAATTGGTCAATAACTCACTTATGTCTAACAAAAAACCAATAGACTTTGGTTTCCAAAACTGTATAAAAAAACTAGATTGAAGAGGGTTTTTATATGTAATTATGTTATTATTACATATATGTAACATAACTACTTCATCTTTTTAAACTTTTTGCTGGTTGAGCAATGAAGATGAAGATGAAAAAGAAACCGGATGAAGATAAAGATGAAGAACTACAAATCGATTTCTGAAGTTTTTTTTTTTTGACAAACCATTGTTTGTTTTAGTTCTTTTTAATATACATATATGTAAATTAATCATCTAAATTGTACCACATATATTCACATTCTTCTTGTTGACCAAAGAAGTATATTAAATTTTGGTTCTTCACATTTAAACAATTCAAAGAAAAAGCCATGAGATCTATTTTATAGAAGTGATTTAGTTTTATGAAAAAAAAACTAATATATATATATATATATAAACTAATTATTCCCACTATCTATTCCTTAATTAGTTTCCTCTCATTCCTTAATATTAGCATCCAAATTAGGCCAGAATATTTTCTTTTCTTTGAACGTGTATTTATTTTGGCTTATTCTAATGAGAAGATTGAACCTTTGATAACCATTCTTTATGGTATCAGAGCAAGATCAACTCTGCTCAACCAAACAACCAAAACCCTAAAGTTGTTGATCACAGAAGCATTATGACTAATGCTTCCGCTGCTTTCAAGGCGTTTTTTCAGGGAAACAAGAAGGAAACCAAGGCCAAAGGGGCTGTAGAAAATTGAAAAGGCAACCCCTAATAACAAGAATAATCACTGCACCATCTGTGGAAGGGATGGTCATAGTAAAGACGGTTGATTTAAGATCGTCGGGTACCCGGAATGGTGGCGCGGTAAAGGCAAGAAAGAAAAGATAAAGCCAAAGGCAGCCATGGTAGAAACTGGTTCATGTCCGATACCTAGACTTTGAGAAGAGCAGTACTAGAGTTTCTTGAAATTGTATGCAGGAAAGAGAGATGACTTTGGTGGTAAAACTACATCACAAGTTTCCAACATGGCTGGTAGAGAAGAGTCTGATGATGAATGGATTGTTGATTCTGGTGCAACCGAGCATATCACTTATCAAAAGAAATTACTTAAAGGTATCGACATGGACGTTCTTGAAGCTCCTGTCACGATCCCCAATGGATATGCAATTCCCATCAAAAGGGTAATCTTATGTTCAAAGGGGGAATAAACGTTCTTTCCTGACTTTTTTGTCTGTTCGGAAGTTAACTAGAGATTTACACTGTGCTGTAACGTTCTTTCATGACTTTTTTGTCATGCATGGCTTAAAGACGGGGAACTTGATTGGAGCGGGTAACTGCAGTGGAGGTCTCTATCGAATGGGGGGAATAAAGAAAGGAAGAAAAGCGATGACAGTTACAATGGATGCGTGGCACAAAAGACCTGCACACTCTTCAGATATGAAACTTTCACGCATTGAATTTTTCAAGGGTGTTGCTGTAACATCCCAAAAGTAAAACGACAGTTGTAATAACGGAATAAACGAACGAGGCATGTCAGGTCGGGCCGGCGGGCTGGAAGGGGAGCCTCCCCTATAAATAGCCAAGGTCACCACCCATTTCTCTCATTTACAACTTCTAGAGAGAGAAACCATAGAGAGAGAAAGTTGGCGGATCGACCCGAGATTTGAGAAGTGTGTTGCTCCAGAGCTTGTGAGAAGAACCTCGGGATCAGAAACTTGATTCAGGTAACGATTTGGCCTAAATCTGAGTTTTTGTTCGTTTTTGGGTTTTTCGGGTTTTGAATGAAAATGTAACGTTTTTACGGATGAAATTAGAAGGAAAACATATATTTGGGTTCCTTAATGAAAAGCAAACGTTTTGAAGTAAACAAGTTCGGGATCTTGACGTGATCAGACCCGAAGGAGAAAGTTAGGGTTTTTGCAAGGAAGCAGTTCGTGCGTACTTATCAAGTACGCATGAAGCTGATCCTGCATACTTACCAAGTACGCAAGAAGAGGATCCTGCGTACCTATCAAGTACGCATGAAGCAGGTACTACGTATTTATCAAGTACGCATGAAGCAAAGTCTGCGCACTTATTAAGTATGCAAGAACAAGTCCCTGCGCATTTTCTAAGTGCGCAGGCAGCAGGCTGATTAAGTAAAGTCAGTATGTTTAGAATGGTTAAACCGTTAGAGTCGGGATTGGGTCTGATGTGCATTTAACTAATCAATTCAGATCGAAAGTGACGTTGTTGGACCTTTGTTTAGGACAACCCAGATTAGCTTATACGGTGAGTTCTAGAAGCCCACTTTTAAATGTTTTAATAATGTTTTTGGGCTGGTGTGCATACGTAACGATGTGACTATTTTATAAAACGATGTTTACGAATGTTGTATGTGACGTTTTATAAAATGATGTTTATGAACGATGTTTTGGAAGGAAGGGTTATGAAAGAAGTGTTTATGAAATATTTTGCCAAAAGAAGTTTATGAAGTGTTTATGAATGAAGGAATGATTTTTAATAAAACGTACGAATGCTTTAACTGAATGTTTGAAGTAAAAGAAGTGAATGTTTACGAAAGTCACAAACGAACAAATCTGCCAATATTCCTTAGGGAATGAAGGTTATGGGTATGGGAAGTATGTTATGGGCCTTTACCTTTTAGGGGCCTTTGTGGCTGGCCAACTGTTGTACAACTGGGGTGATGACGGTCACCAAGGGGATTATCGTGATCCTTGAAGTATGGTACAATTTACCTTACGGGGTAGTCGTGCTTGAAGTTTGGTACTTGCGCTATACAGGGTGCAGTGCTTGAAGTTTGGTACGTGTCATCCTTGTGATGCCGTGCTTGAAGTTTGGTGCTGAATAACCTAAGTATCGGGCCCTAGGAGTTCCTCACCCGAAGGACAGTATGGTGTTGATGGGCCTAGTGGTGGTGATCTTTAGGTTATTCCACTAGTATGTGACGTTTGGATTTGACGGTTACGAGAAGGCGCATATTCGATATGTTCGTTGACTTATGTTTATGATGTTATGTTATGTTATTGCATGTTTTTGTACGCCTTTGTTAATGAAGTTAAATGATATGTTTTTGGTAAATATTTGAAGTTAAGGTTTTATGAAAAGCTAGAACTCACCAGCGTAGCTGACTTTTTAGTATGCACATTCAGGTTAAGGCAGGTTACGATGATGGAAGGTGATGCTGGGCGGCTTGATGAGTTACCCGGATGATACGAAGACTGGCATCCTGTTATGATTAGATTATGTTATGTTTATGTAATAGACTATGTTACGCTTCTGCATGTTGAACAATGTAATGGCTATGTTTTAATGAAGTATTTTCCACTGTGTTATTTTGATATTCAAGTTTAAGAACTGTTTGTAAATGAGTAAATCCAACAAGTGAGGCCTCCCGGGTTTGGGGCCTTATATGTTGGTATCAGAGCAATAGTTTGAGAGATTCGGACACTCCCAGTGTCTGAACTTAAACTGTGAATGGGACCGAAAGCGGATGCCAGTACGGGTAACTCGAGCCACAACATCAGGTATGAAGGTAGTATATATTTACATATATAGTATTCCTTAGAAAAGGGTTAGGTAAGTACTTGTGTTCTTATGAAATCACAAAGGTGGTCAAATAAAAATCGAAAGGTAATGTAATGGTTAATTGCAGATGGCCAGTGTATATTAACATCTTACAGTGCTTGTTGAATTTTATTTGTTAACTAGCGTGATGACATTGGATTCCTTGTCTTATAGAACGAAATGGCGGGACAAAAGAGCGGAAGGCGTGGTGTGGGCCGTATCGGTGGTCGCACCGGTGGTCGTAACGGTGGGCGCGGCAGGACCCCTGTGATCCAAGAGTATAGTGAAGAAGGAAGTGTTCACACTGAACGGGCAGTTGGTGTGCATGGAACCGAGCAGACACATGTTGAAGAACAACCTTTCACTTTTGAACCAGAAGTGAGAGCAGCTATAGCTCGAGAGTTCACAGAGTTGATGAAAGTTTCTTTGCCAGGACTGTTGGCAGAAGCATTAAAGAAGGTTAATGAGACGGGTGGGTCTAACACGGCGGTTGATACCCCAAACACCGAGGTGATCAACGCACCGCTTAACCGTGGTTGCGACTATAAGTCCTTTAAGGCATGTGACCCGCCGGTCTTGACTGGGAAGAAAGACGCGGTTGCTACGTTTGATTGGGTGATTCGTATGGAGGCTTCCATTCGTCTGAGCGAATGTCGAACGGATCAAGTTGTGAAATTTGCTGCTAACTCCTTGAGAGAGGAAGCATCCCATTGGTGGGAAGGTGTACGTCAAGCAAAAGGGAGCGAGGTGTGGATGCGATGATGTGGGCTGACTTGAAAACCTTGGTGATCAAGAATTTCTGCCCAAGGAACGAGATTGAGAAGGTGGAGAGGGAATTTCTAGGTTTGAAGGTCGGGAGCATGACGCACCGGCAGTACACAACCCGATTCAATGAACTGGCACGTCTGGTGCCACATCTTGTCACGACTGAGGAAAGAAAGATTGCATGCTACATTCAAGGACTATCTGACCAGGTCCGCACCTATGTTAAGGCAAACGCCCATACTACTTATGATTCGGTAGTAGAACTGAGCGGCGTGGTATTTGATGATTTGGCCCTGAATGTCGTTGCCATTGAAGAGCCCAAGAAGAAGCTGAGTTTTCCCGCTAAGCGATCGGGTGGGAAGTTGTTTGGGGCTCGGGACAAGCAGGCCAGGGTAGGCGAGGCGACAGTCTGTGGAAAATGAGGGGTAAGACATGCGGGTGAATGTTGACTAGGGTCAAATCTGTGATTTAAATGCGGCAAAACCGGACACTACTCCCGTGAATGCCCGCAAGGCTTCAAATGCTACAATTGTGGGGAGAGTGGTCATATGAGCCGGGAATGCACCAAGCCTAGGATGGGTCAAGCCGGGAAATGGAAAGGCCTAGAGAAGAAGGAAGAGAGACCCCGAGCAAAGACTCGCGCCTATGCGCTGACACAGGAACAGGCCAGAGCGGACCCCGACGTGGCGTCAGGTACGTTTATCCTTGACAACACTTTTGTATCAGTGTTATTCGATTCGGGTGCCAGTAAGAGTTTTATATCTGCGACTTTCTGTAAACGAGTGAGGTACACTGTCAGTAAGCTAGAAAGGGCTTTTAGCATAGAAACCACTGAGGGTAGAACTGCGAGAGTGACCGCTGTAGTTGACAACTCCACGGTAAAAATAGAAGGTCATAGGTTCCCTGTCAGATTGTTTGTTATGGTTTTGGGTGGGTTTGATGTTGTGTTAGGAACGGATTGGCTAACTGCTAATGAAGCACAAATTATATGTAAACGAAAGATAATCCGACTCAAGGCTCCGGACGGTAGCAAAGTCGAGGTTTTTGGAGATCGTGACGCCCCGATGCCAAACGTCATGTCGATGATTAAGGCAGTAGATTACTTGAGGCGCGGATGCGAAGCTTATCTGGTGTACGTAATTGACGAGTGTAAAGAAGTGAAGGAACTAGACGATGTACCCGTGGTACGCGAGTACCCGAAGGTGTTTCCAGAGGATTTGCCTGGGATACCACCCGACAGAGAGATCGAATTTCGAATCGACTTAGTACCAGATGCCCAGCCTGTGGCTAAGGCTCCATATCGACTAGCACCAGTGGAGATGAAAGAATTTATGGCACAACTAGACGAGTTACTTGAGAAGGGATTTATCCAACCGAGCATCTCGCTGTGGGGTGCTCTGGTGTTGTTTGTGAAGAAGAAAGATGGTTCGATGAGAATGTGTATTGATTATCGCGAGTTGAATAAACGTACGGTGAAGAACAAGTACCCTTTACCAAGGATCGACGACCTGTTCGATCAATTGCAAGGCGCAAGCTGGTTCTCAAAAATCGACCTTAGGTCCGGGTACCATCAGTTGAAGGTGAGGGAAGAAGACATACCGAAAACTGCATTTAGCACGCGTTATGGACATTTCGAGTTCCGCGTAATGTCTTTCGGATTGACGAACGCCCCCGCAGCGTTCATGGATTTGATTAATAGAGTTTTTCGACCAACGCTGGATCGATCGGTAATCGTGTTCATCGATGATATCATCATCTACTCCAAGAATGAGGGTGATCACGCATGTCACTTAAAGGAGGTGTTGTAGCCTCTGAAAAAGGAAAAGTTGTATGCTAAGTTCTCCAAATGCGCATTCTAGCTTAGGGAAGTCCAATTCCTAGGTTTCATAATTAACCCGAATGGCATTATGGTTAACCCAGCAAAGATAGTGACGGTAAGGGAATGGAATATTCCTAAGACGCCAGCTGAAATCCGCAGTTTCTTGGGATTGGCAGGCTACTATCGAAGATTCATCCAGAATTTCTCAAAAATAGCTTTGCCATTGACAAAGTTGACTCGGAAGGAGGTAAATACGAATGGGGTTCGACCCAGGACGAGGCGTTTAAGGAATGAAGGAGAAACTAACCCAAGCTCCAGTCTTGGCCCTTCCCGAGGGCAATGAAGACTTAGTGGTATACTCTGACGCTTTGGGTCAGGGATTAGGGTGCGTGTTGATGCAACGCGGGAGAGTGATCGCATATGCATCACGACATTAGAAGGTTCACGAAGTCAGTTATCCGACTCACGATTTGGAACTTGCTGCTGTCGTATTCGTATTGAAAATCTGGACGCACTACCTTTGCGGGGTGAAGTTTACTATTTACTCCGACCACAAAAGTTTGAAGTACTTCTTCGAACAAAAGGAACTTAATATGAGGCAGAGGCGATGGTTGGAACTATTGAAAGACTATGACTGTGAAATAATATACCATCCTGGAAAGGAAAAACGTGGTGGCTGACGCTCTAAGCCGAAATGATGTGCCTACTCCAATTAGAGTGAAAGCTTGCCAGTTGGTGGTAACATCGGATGTGATGAGAGAAATTGAAAAGGCTCAAGATGAGGCACTTAAAGAAGAAAACATAAAGAAGGAAAGGATGGTTGGCCAACAGGACAAGTTGGAATTTAACACCCTTGGTGTTAGGACACGTTTTGGACGAGTATGGATACCTATGGGTGGCGAGCTTAGAACCAAAATCTTGGATGAGGCTCATAAGTCTCGGTACTCTATCCATCCTGGTACCAATAAAATGTACCAAGACCTAAGGAAGGAATACTGGTGGCCTGGAATGAAACACGAAGTGACAAAGTACGTAAGCAAGTGCTTGACTTGCTCACAAGTAAAGGTCGAACACCAGAAACCGTATGGAAAGATTGGACCACTTGATATACCGGAATGGAAGTGGGAACACATTACCATGGACTTCATAACTAAGCTACCACGCACAGCTAAAGGTCATGACGCCATTTGGGTAATTATGGACCGTTTAACGAAGAGTGCTCATTTCCTACCTATTCGCGAGATGTTCTCATCGGAAAGGTTAGTAGAAGTGTTTATTAACGAAGTAGTAGCACGGCATGGGATGCCTTTGACGATCGTATCTGACCGGGACACACGATTCACATCGAGGTTCTGGAAAAGATTTTACGAGGCGATGGGCACGAGACTCAATGTTAGCACGGCATACCACCCACAAACGGATGGTCAGTCCGAAAGGACCATTCAGACCTTGGAGGATATGCTTCGCGCTTGTATTATCGATTTTGGCGGCAGTTTGGACAGTCATCTGCCGTTAGCCGAATTCTCCTACAACAATAGTCATCACACGACGATAGGCATGCCGCCTTACGAAATGTTGTATGGGAGAAGATGTAGGACCCCGTTTTGTTGGGGTGAGATTGGACAGAATGAATTAGGAAGTCTTGAAGTCGTAAGAGAAACATCGGAAAGGTTTGATCAAATCAAAGCACGAATGAAGGCCGCACAAGATCGTCAGAAGTCCTATACGGATAAACGAAGAAGGCCTATTAAGTTTGATGTTGGGGATAGAGTAATGTTGAAAGTGTCACCCTGGAAGGGAATCATACGATTCAGGAAGAGAGGAAAGTTAAGTCCGAGGTTTGTCGGACCATTCAGGATAATGGCACGGGTTGGTGAAGTCGCTTATCGGTTAGAGTTGCCTGATGAGTTAAGTTGGATTCATCCTACCTTCAATGTATCACACTTGCGAAAGTGTTTGGCGGATGAATCGGCTCACGTACCACTTACTGACATCGAGGTCGACAACAGCCTTAACTACATCGAAGAACCTGTGGCCATCTTAGACAGAAAGGAGAAGCGTTTGCGTAATAAGATTATTCAATTGGTTAAAGTCCAATGGAAGCATCGAAGGGGATCGGAGGCCACTTGGGAAACAGATACGGAAATGAGGGAGTCGTACCCTCAACTATTTGACTTATGATAGGTTTCGGGGACGAAACCTATTGTAAGGGGGGTAGACTTGTAACATCCCAAAAATAAAACGACAGTTATAATAACGGAATAAACGAATGAGGCATGTCGGGTCGGGCCGGATGGGCCGGCAGGCTGGAAGGGGAGCCTCCCCTATAAATAGCCAAGGTCACCACCCATTCTCTCATTTGCAACTTCTAGAGAGAGAAACCGTAGAGAGAGAAATTTGGTGGATCGACCCGAGATTTGAGAAGTGTGTTGCTCCAAAGCTCGTGAGAAGAACCTCCGGATCAGAAACTTGATTCAAGTAACGATTTGGCCTAAATCTTAGTTTTTGTTCGTTTTTGGGTTTTTCGGGTTTTGGATGAAAATGTAACATTTTTATGGATGAAATTGGAAGGAAAACATATATTTAGGTTCCTTAATGAAAAGCAAACGTTTTGAAGTAAACAAGTTCGGGATCTTGACGTGATCAGACCCGAAGGCGAAAGTTAGGGTTTTTGCGAGGAAGCAGTTCGTGCGTACTTATCAAGTACGCATGAAACTGATCCTGCGTACTTACCAAGTACGCAAGAAGATGATCCTGTGTACTTATCAAGTACGCATGAAGAGGGTCATGCGTACTTATCAAGTACGCATGAAGCAGGTAATGCGTATTTATCAAGTACGCATGAAGCAAAGTTTGCGCACTTATTAAGTACGCAAGAACAAGTCCCTGCGCACTTGCTAAGTGCGCAGGCAGCAGGCTGATTAAGTAAAGTCAGTATGTTTAGAATGGTTAAACCGTTAGAGTCGGGATTGGGTCTGGTGTGTATTTAACTAATCAATTCAGATCGGAAGTGACGTTGTTGGACCTTTGTTTAGGACAACCCAGATTAGCTTATATGGTGAGTTCTAGAAGCCCTCTTTTAAATGTTTTAATAATGTTTTTGGGCTGGTGTGCATACGTAACGATGTGACTATTTTATAAAACGATGTTTATGAATGTTGTATGTGACGTTTTATAAAATGATGTTTATGAACGATGTTTTGGAAGGAAGGGTTATGAAAGAAGTGTTTATGAAATATTTTGCCAAAAGAAGTTTATGAAGTGTTTATGAATGAAGGAATGATTTTTAATAAAACGTACGAATGCTTTAACTGAAGTTTTGAAGTAAAAGAAGTGAATGTTTACGAAAGTAACAAACGAACTAATCTGCCAATATTCCTTAGGGAATGAAGGTTATGGGTATGGGAAGTATGTTATGGGCCTTTACCTTTTAGGGGCCTTTGTGGCTGGCCAACTGTTGTACAACTGGGGTGATGACGGTCACCAAGGGGATTATCGTGATCCTTGAAGTTTGGTACGATTTACCTTACGGGGTAGTCGTGCTTGAAGTTTGGTACTTGCGCCTTACGGGGTGCAGTGCTTGAAGTTTGGTACGTGTCATCCTTGTGATGACGTGCTTGAAGTTTGGTGCTGAATAACCTAAGTATCGGGCCCTAGGAGTTCCTCACCCGAAGGACAGTACGGTGTTGATAGGCCTAGTGGTGGTGATCTTTAGGTTATTCCACTAGTATGTGACGTTTGGATTTGACGGTTACGAGAAGGCGCAGATTTGATATGTTCGTTGACTTATGTTTATGATGTTATGTTATGTTATTGCATGTTTTTGTACGCTTTTAGTAATGAAGTTAAATGATATGTTTTTGGAAAATATTTGAAGTTAAGGTTTTATGAAAAGCTAGAACTCAGCAGCGTAGCTGACTTTTTAGTATGCACATTCAGGTTAAGGCAGGTTACGATGATGGAAGGTGATGTTGGGCGGCTTGATGAGTTACCCGGATGATACGAATACTGGCATCCTGTTATGATTAGATTATGTTATGTTTATGTAATAGACTATGTTACGCTTCCGCATGTTGAACAATGTAATGGTTATGTTTTAATGATGTATTTTCCGCTGCGTTATTTTGATATTCAAGTTTAAGAACTGTTTGTAAATGAGTAAATCCAACAAGTGAGGCCTCCCGGGTTTGGGGCCTTACAGTTGCTTTTGATTTTGAAAATAAAGTTTGTGATGCTTGTATCAAAGCTAAACTCACACGTTTACCTTTTCTGGTTAGTGTTACAAAGACAAATAGTTGTTTTGATCTAATACATTATGATATTTGGGGCAAATATAGAAGGCCATCTCTGTCACAGGCCAATTATTTTTTATCAATTGTTGATGATCACAGTAGGGCTCTTTGGGTCTATTTAATAAAACATAAGAAGGAGGCGAGCACCTGTTTGGTCAATTTTTGTAAAATGATTAAGCCTCAATTTGGAAAATCTATTAAACGAATTAGGTGTGACAATGGGGGCGAGTTCACATCGAATTTTATGAGCAAATTTTACACAGAACAAGGAATTACTTTAGAGACCACCTGCCCCCACACCCCACAACAAAATGGGGTGGTCAGGCGAAAGCATAGACATCTTTTGGAAGTAGCCCGTGCTTTGTGTTTTGAGGCTAGTCTTCCAACGATTTTTTGGGGAGAATGCATCTTGACCGCCACGTATATAGTCAATCGATAACCATCAAGAGTCGTACGTGAGAAGGCACCTTATGAAATTTTGTTTGGTCAAACACCCGATTACGATCACATTAGGGTTTTGGATGCTTAGCATATTATAGAAACACGGACACTGAAGGTGATAAATTTGAACCAAGAGGAAAGCCAGGAGTTTTCTTGGGTTACCCTCCTGGAACCAAAGGTTATAAGATTTATGATCTGGATCAAAGAAGAATGGTTGTAATTAGAGACGTTAAATTTGCTGAAAATGTATTTCCTTTTTCCAACTTCGAACCTGAGATCAAGAACCAAGAATCAGAAATATTTGAGTATTCTCATTTTATAAATGAAGAAGAAGATGCTCTGTACAAAAGTCAAGGGATAGGGGGAGACTCCATGCAAAGTCACGAGACAGAAGGTGTGAATGTTGATGGTCAAGAATTAAACGTTAAAAATGACTTTGAAAATGAGGCTACAGAAGGTGATCAAGAAACAAATATGCATTTGTAATGAAGGTGAAGTAACATGCAAGGTGATGATGTAACCAATGAAGTGCATGATTTTCACAACCAATCACAACCTGTTGAAGAAGTTAGGGAACGAAGAAACAGGTCACAGCCATCATACTTGAGTGATTATCATGTGAAGCTTTCCCCTTCGATCGACACCACACAACCCACTTCTGGTCAAGGACCCTCCACGGTACATCCTTTAGCCCATTATATTTCATATGATAATTTTTCTAATTCACATAAAGCCTTCTTATCGGCCATCAGTTCTCATGATGAGCCAAAGAATTATTATCAAGCAGCTCAAGATAAGAATTGGAGAGAAGCTATGAAAAATGAAATATGTGCCTTGGAGAAAAATGGAAACTGGACACTCGAAAGATTACCAAATGGAAAAAAGGCAATTAACTCCAAATGGGTATACAAAATCAAGTTCAATCCAAATGGAGAAGTAGAGAGATATAAGGCGAGGCTTGTGGCAAAGGGCTTCACACAAATGGAGGGAGTCGACTATCACGATACGTTTGCACCGGTTGCTAAATTGGTAACCGTGCGAACACTACTTGCCATAGCCATTAAGCGAGACTGGGTAATCCAACAACTTGACGTGAACAATGCATTTTTACATGGCGATTTAGAGGAGGAGGTCTATATGAAGATTCCTCATGGGTTTGCCAACAAAGAAGAGACAAGGGTTTGAAAATTACAAAAATCCATTTATAGGTTAAAACAAGCATCGAGGAATTGGTATCATAAGTTTACTACTGCCCTCCTTGATCTTGATTTTCGCCAGTCAAAGGCGGATCATTCTTTGTTCATACACAAGACATATGACACATATGTGGCGGCCTTGATCTACGTTGATGATGTCATTGTCGTAGGTAACAACGTTGAAAAGATAAATAGCACAAAGTCATATCTTGATGAAAAGTTTAGCATAAAGGATCTTGGCACTTTGAAGTATTTTTTTGGGTATAGAGGTGGCTAAAACATCCGAGGGACTCATGCTCAGTCAAAGGAAATATACCTTAGATATCCTTGGAGAACAGTGGTCTTCAAGGGTGTTGACCAAGCCCGTTCCCTATGGAACAAAACTTCAAACTTGATAAAGGGGAAGAAGATGACAAAGTTGATGCAAATCAATATAGAAGACTTGTGGGTCAATTACTATACCTTCAAGCCACCAGACCTGATAGATGTTATTCGGTAAATGTTCTTAGTCAGTTTGTAGCTGATCCAAGACAGAAACACATGGAGGCCGCCACTAAGGTGCTTCGATACCTAAAAACTACATTGGGTCAAGGCATTCTTCTACCCAAAGAAGGAGGCACTAATCTAATTACTTATTGTGATTCAGACTGGTTGGGATGCCCCATTACAAGACGTTCAAGAACTGGATACTTACTCCTCTTGGGTGGTGCCCCAATTTCTTGGAAGTCCAAGAAACAGTCAATCGTGTCTCGCTCCTCAGCTGAAGCCGAGTACCGTGCCATGGCAACAACAGTTAGTGAGGTGCTTTGGGTTCGTTGGCTACACAAGGAGTTGGAAGCACCTCCCATGGGACCAACGCCACTATTTTGTGACAACCAAGCCGCCAGACACATAGCAAACAATCCCGTGTTCCATGAGAGAACTAAGCATGTGGAGATGAATTGTTACTTTGTGCGTGAACGGTTTGACTCAAAGGAAATACAGCCTATGCTTGTTGCCTCAAAGCATTAGATAGCCGATTTATTTACCAAACCTCTCGGGTCTCAACAACTGAAGACTCTTCTTAGCAAGTTGGGCGTTCGTAATCTACACGCTTCAGCTTGAATGGGAGTATAGAAACTAATTATTCCCACTATCTATTCCTTAATTAGTTTCCTCTCATTCCTTAATATTAGCATCCAAATTAGGCCAGAATATTTTCTTTTCTTTGATCGTGTATTTATTTTTGCTTATTCTAATGAGAAGATTGATCATTTGATAACTATGGACATATATGAGTTTCTTTTTTATAGAGAAGGTGGTTTTCAAAACCCAATGATTGATTTCCCTATTTTACCCTCATTTCTTATAATTAAGTCACCAACCTTGTATTTTATTATACAATTCCATTCAAAGAATTCGTTTGATTTCCACCACTCCTATTCTTACTCTCATTTCTTATAATCAACCGTTGATATGAGTTCTATTAGTTTTTTTGAAAAAAATATATAAGGTTTTCTCATAAACCCACAGAGACACATGTCATCCTATAAATATTTTTTTGATGGAAAGGATGGGTCTAGTGTAATTGTGCCCACTCGGAGCATGTGTCGCACTGCACCCGTATTCATTCACACTCTGGGCTTAAATCGTGCCCCTTGAGCTCAAAGATATAAGAAGTTGTGTTGATTGTTACAATAGTCAATATTCATGACGAAAAACTTATGAGCCAATGTTTATTTTAGTGATTTTAGTAGGTTTAAGTGTAAAAAAAAGTAGTAAAATGAGATTTTTCTTAATATATTGGTCACTAGTATATGCACATTAACTCAAAATCTAACTATATTTTATAAAATTTAACTGTTCTATTTAAGTTTGTGATAATAACATTTTGATCTTTTGAAAATATAAATATTTATTCTATTTTTCCTTATATATAAAGAAATAAAAAAGTTTATTTTTTGAGGGAAGTGTATATGTTGGTATTATTGAGAAGGTGGGCACAAAGAAACTGCCAAATGATATGTCCTTTCTTCCCCTCCTTCCAACTGTTTAGCAGCTTTTCTGTTATCATCTGACATTTCAATTTTTAGTCTTAAAATTAAATTAATATAAATATTTTGTAAGAGGTACTTCAAATCAGAAGCAGGCTTTTCCCCTTGGCCATTTTCGATAAATCCATTTTCTCCTTCAGGACCTTTTAGTCCTTCTCTTTTTATGATTTTTTAAACTATAGTACATATATGAAACTTATTTTTTTCAACTTAAATGAGAACACCAATAAATCATCATATGAAATATGAAACATTAGTTAGATCTTCGGATTATACAATGTAACTTTTGACTAGTAGATTACATATTCTTATTATTTCCAAAGGTTTGCATGTGATATCGAATTCGAATTGAAAAATATCATAATTGTTAGTACACATCAATGGACCTAGCAATCTTGACCAAAATTAGGGGAAATTGGTTGGTTTAACTAAATAATTTTTATATTTTGGCTTGAATTGCATAACATCATAACACAGAACGGGTTGAAATGAATAACATCTTAATACATTTTTAGTCAAGATAAGTCGCCTATAAACTATGTTAATTTAGAATGGGTAACAACGGGTCAATGACATGTTTAGCGAGAAAATCAATTAAGATTACCAGCGACATCACCACCCACCGCCTCAACGCCACAACCAGCCGAGGAAAAAAATATAGCACATTTTGGTAGTTTTATTTTCTAAGACAACTCATTTCAACCCGAGCCATTTTTTTTGTTACAACTCATTGTAATCCAAAGCAAACTGGTGCTTTGTTTAAAAACAATCCGTTTTGATCTAAACTCATTTTGGTCATAACTCGTCCTGGCCCGAGCCAATCCTGACTTAAACCCATTCTAACCCGTTAATCAACCCGCTCGTTTTGTTAGGCTTACCCTTCATGCATACCCTAAAGCTTATAAATAAAAGGTTTGGCCAAATAAAATCGAAGACCTTTTACATATAAGCTTAAAGGTTGCAAGATTTGGATGATTTGAAGTTCCGTAGGTGTGATTTCAAGGTGTAGGAACCCTCCAAACCACTTGGTTTGGCATATTTCTTTTCTAACCCATCATCAAAAAAGTATGTATTCATATTTTAATTCATTTCTTGCTTGTATTAGTCCAAGTGTCCAACTATGGGCAAAACTCCAATTGGCATAGAGGAGACAAACTTTAGTGAATGATGGTAATTGATGATGTGTTTTGGTAACCAAAGTCTTATTATAAAATCCAATTAAATGTGATTTATCTAATAACCTAATTCCAAACAAGACTTCTCTTGTTAAGACGTAAGTAATCATAGACAATTTATCATAAATTCCTATTAACTAGATAGATCTTACGTCTATTCACTACCAAATAATCGCAAATGTCACTCTTGGTAGTATGGTCTTGGTTTGGTGAATGATTCAAGATAACCAGTGTTGATGATTTTTCTGTTGTTGAATTGCTTTCATAACCTAAGCTACTATGATTGATAATATTGTTTCTAGTGCTTGATTAATACCTTCCACCAAATTAGGATATGGTTGAATTTCATTCGACCCATGATCAAGTTGTCAACAGTTTGATCTTTGACATGCACGCCGATGAGGCATCTAGAAGAACTAGAACGACAATCTATGATTTCAAAAAGGTTAAATCCAATAATAGTAATAAATAATAATAATAATAATAATAATAGTTATTGTTATTATTATTATAAAAATAACACCAACACCAACATATAAAAGACAAATTATATCCATATCATCAAACAATTGCAAGAAATGAGCATTTATCAACGTAATAGGATCTAGTATGACACATGTACTTGTAAATTCATAATTACTTTGATCAAGTCTAATTGTTAAAATGTCTTACATAATTGTCATAGCGATTCCCCTGTCTTGTATCTTAATGTGGTTGAACATAGTTGAATTACGAATAGAAATATCTCAAGCCTTGATATTAGGCATTCACATCTCATTCTCTAAACATATTTTATCTCTAAATTATATAAAAAATCTAACAACAACACATAATTTACCCTTACGTCCCATTCTCTAAAATAGAGATATGGTTTGGAGAACTTAAACTAATTCTCTATATATAGAGAACCAAATTCAAATATCTATAATTTATTGTGAGTGTATGAAAATGAGAAAAATAATAAAATAAGTATTTGTGAGTAATATAAAGATGTAGATACAGAATGGAATATAAGATATTTTTAAAACATAAATAAATTTTAGAAAAAGATATGTTTTTAGTTAAATTATATAGATAGAGAAGAAGAATAGGATATGAATGCTTTTATAAGTGTAATAACCCCACCCCCAAATGGGATGATGGGTGGCATTTACAGAAACAATGGCTAATAAATGAGGGCATCTAATAATCACAATCTTGTAATAACTCAAAATGTTACAACCATCTAACTTTTAAAAACTAATTAAGATATCTATTAAATTTTATCTATTCCTGCTATTTCACTTTTTTGTTTGATGATTAAGGTCATTTTGATATAATTGGATTTAGTTAAAACCAATTGAGACATTAGTATATGCATTGACTTAAGCTAGGAGGTGTGGAGTGCACACTTTTAAGTTACGAGGTTCACAATGCACACCCAATCAAGACTCTTCTAATGTCAAGCATTATGAAACCTTCAAGGTTGTCAAAGACGAAGCCCCTAAACCATGGGTGGTTCCAAGAGAGGGCACCGACCTTGTTCCAAGGGGACACCGACCCCTTGGTAGAGTTTGGGGCAACGTCTTGTCGAGGGTCAGGGGCTGGCCCCTGATGGGGTCAATGGGGAAATGCCCCTGGCGGGTCCCCGATAAGCTTGTAAAAAATTTATTTTTCATGTTTTGTTTTATATTGGAAGTTGCTTCGGATTCGTTTGAATGATGAAAATTGCTTGGAAAATAATCCTCAAGAGCAAAATCAGTAACAAATGACTGATCGGTAGCAACTTTATACTTCAATAGCAACTATGAACCTCGGTAGCAACCGAGCGATTAGTAGTAACAAAAGTTACTACTCATGGTCTGTAGAAACATTTTTACTACTTATGGTCGGTAGTAATTTTGTTCATTCTGACGGTGTTGCCTATTAAAGTTCCTACTTATGTAAATACAACGGTTATAGGCGGTTATAATTGTCAACTCTTATACCCTTTTGTGAAAAGTTCAAAAGATTCACCCCAATCTGTGTGGTGATTTGTCCTCTATATAAAGGGATTCGATTTGGTATGTTTCAACTACGAATCTTACACTTCGTTTTCTCATAAATTAACATTTCGTTAACGAGAAAGAGTTTTTGTCTTATTCGATTGAAGATTTCTTATACCAATAAAGTACTTTTGCCTGAAAGTGGTCGAATATACATATGACTCAGAAAGCTATCAAATAGAACACACAAAATCAAGAAACCTGCGTTTTTATCACTCACTCTTCCTTATTTTTCATGATAACCATGATAACTTATGTCATAAGGCACAATCCATAATAAGTAAGAGAAATAGCTGCCGTGCGTGCTGTTGTATATAATTCGGTATCAGATGTGGATATATATAAAACCAAACACTTAGCCCAAGGAATATGGAACTAAAAGATGAAAAATGCAAAGTCATGGCTTTATTATACGAATATCTTTCTAAAAATCTTTTTAACGTTTCAATTAAACCTTTTGTTCATAATGAATATTTATTAAAAGTTTAGTATTATTGTAAAATATATTTGACATAAACTTGAAAATATTGGTAAAATATGGTGTTCTTTTATTTATAACTATCTACTATAAGTTTATTCATAGTGGTTTCATGTTCAAGTGTTTCGCGTTGTGTCACCTTACTATCACATCACCACAATAACAATCACTTGACATAATTACTAAGTTACGTAATGGTTTCACGCCCCAAAACTATTTTTTTTAATTATTAACTAATAATTAACTAAATCTAATATTCTCATTTTCAATAAACAAAAAACTAAATTATAAAATAAAAAATACATTCTTAAATAAATAAAAAACTACACTCATAAAAATAAAACACAAACTACTCATCATACTCGGTTAAATTGTTTATTTCGTATATATTTCTTTTCCCCGCCTCTCCGCGAGATGTCGATCCAAACATTTCATAAAAATAAAATATAAACAATTAGTTATCATCCGAAATGTCGATCCAAACATGTTACAAAACCACTTACGAGATCAAAAATATTTTTTTGAAAACAACTTCATTTTCGTTAAAACTTATACCGGGATGTTCAAAAGAAAAAAAAAAACCATGCATTTCGTCTTTTTTTAAATAATTACCACACATGGGTTATTTGAGAAAATTTTAAATTAAATCTTAAATTATAAAGGAAATTAGAAAAATGAAAAAAAAAGAGGGAATTAATAAGTGTTGAAGGATGATTAGTGAGTGAAATGCCCCATGCGCCCTTCACACCAGCACCCCACGCCCACTATCACGCCCCAGGGGGAGGTGTTCAACGCATGTGAAAGGGCCAGGTGGCTCACGCCCCCAGTTCACGCCTCCACTACGCAAAGCCTAAGCTTCGTAAGATGTAAAAAACTGTATTAGCTTTGAGCAAGTTTACCGGTACCCATTTGGTGCAATGGTAGCCCAAAACTTCCTATAGTGGAGGTCTTGGGTTCGAGTCTCAACTGGAGCAGTTATTTGGGTTGAGCCAGGAGGTTTTCACAGTTGGGGTTTCCTCCTAGGTTGGGGGTTCGATCCAGATTAGTGGGTAGTTGGGCCCGATCTAAATAACATATATATCTTTCAAGAGGATTCTGATGTCCACTTTAAAAAAAACTTTGAGCAAGTTTAAAGATGTCTGCTAATTATTGAATAGGTACAAGGAGCCTAGGAGTTGGTTGAGCAGGTTCAACAACCTCTGGCTAGTTTTTGGAACATGCATCACTACTTCTCCATGACCTTATAAATTTTAGTAAATGAGAGGATGTAAATCTAACCCAAATGAATATAAAAATTGAACAAACGTATTGAACACACTAACCAACGAACCAATAAAAACATCATAGAAACACCATTCACCCTTTATCTTCCTTGTTGAAGTGAAAACATTAAACTTGCAATAAAGACGAAAATGTGCCAAGATGGGAGCAAGCAAATGACGAGGTAGAAGCAAGACTTCGAGTTTAAGCAGACTAGTGACGATGAATCACATTGGTTACCTAGGTAGAGATTTCTTAGAAGGTCACCCATCCTGGTACTACTTTCACCTAAACATGTTTAATTGTGGAGTTATCTTCTCATCAACAGTCATAAAGCCCAAAACACATTAGTAATATTTAAGACCAGATATTACTTATGAACTCAGCATCTCTCCTGTCCATGGCTGATGTAAGATTTGCATAGGTGTTACACGGATGGACAACAAGATTGAAACGGATTAGTAACAACACGAGGAAGACGATGTATGGAACATGATTATAGCAACCCGTCTTTCATTGTTTTGGAATCATTTTTTACTTTTGATTTCTAAACCTACATATAAAACATAATTACTTAGGAAAGAACCGTTCCCTTTGAATATTTTTGTAAAAAAAACAATACGCCATTATTATATGAAGTTTCTTATGTCAATTAATAAAATTTGTTTGCACACAACAAACAAAAAAACATTATCTTATCGGTTCCTTCAAACAGTTTAAAACATCAATGTTTCTTTTTGTATAAAACATGACATGAGTCATAGCCTCTTTAAATGTTGTGATCAATGAAAAGAGGAGTCATTCAGATTGGTCATTATGTTTCTCCAGTTTTGACATGTGGACTCAAGTTGGCTAGCCACCTTAACTTCAATACAAACAACTTCTAACCCCACACACACCATTAAATTTCAATATTCTTTTATTTTTCATTATAAAAAATAAATGATTTGCAGAAAACACACAAGTAATAGATCATTTTTAGGTATAATATTTTAATTGTTGTTCTATATTTTTTTTAAAAAACACAAAAGAGGTTAAGATGTGAGGTTTTAATTTTGGGTTAGAAAAATTTTGTAGGACCCATGAAGGGCACATGGCCCAAACATGTCTTGGGACTATTAAGACAAGACTAGGAGAGAGTTGCCCTTGTGTGGGGTAGTTATTGTTTGGGTGAACCAAAGCATATTTCCCCACCAAAGACACAAGAAGGAGCCCTCAAATAGACAGTCTTGTTCCCATGTGCATAAATTTAAGAGCAACATTCCAAAATAACAACCCTCTTTGTACCATCCTCCCTCTAAAGCTATCTATTTTGGGAACAAATGCAAGAATCAACCATTTTACTTTCATTTTTTTAATGTTATAGAAGTAATTTTAATTGTTTATTTTTGTATAGTTTAATGTAATTTTGAAGATGAACCAAATAATATTTTGAAATAAGCATGAAATATATTGAAAAGGAGAAAATGAAAATGTTATAAATGTAAAGAATGTGATACTTAAACAATGAACAAAAAGTAAAGGAACTTTGACCCTACTCTCTATTTTCCATTTGAATTTATAAAAAAAATTCACCATGCCATAAGCATTTTTCATTTACTATGATAACATGGTGGGAACAAGTATGATGACATCTATTATTAATAGTGGGATGATATGGTTTTCTTCTTTCTTTTCTCTTTTTTGTTTGAGCAATGTTTTGCTCTTCGTTTCACATGAAGATCCACATTGAATCTAAGAATATTTTATCATCTTTGTCATGTACTAAAGATGGATTTTTGTTGTCATAAAATATGGTTTTTGAACTTCTTTTATGGATTTTGTATTGAACTTTCTTTATGGGTTTTGAACCTTTAAACTAACATATGGTGTTTCAACAAAGATTTGCCAAGTTAGTCCGGTTTATTGAGTTAGAACGGTCCTCGTCCTTTCGAGTGAGGACCATGCTACAAACATCCAAGACCCCCTCCTTCGAAATACACCACTCTAGATATCTCACTCTCAAAGAAAGACGACCACTTATAAGTTTTGATCATGTTACGAACATTAATGGAAGACGGTGACTTACATATTTGGAATCATCGATCCGACTAATTTTCATTAGTAAAAAAGAATGATTCGGTTTTATATGTTAAGTATGTTACTAATTAATGAAGGATGTGTAAATAAGTTTCTATTAACTCATATAATACAAGTTAATATTTTGTTAATTGTTCAAAATTAAAAGTCACATAAAATAATTGTAACTATATGAAAATATTCATCTTTAGGTGTTATTAACAAGTCTATGGGATTACATATTGATAACTAACATTCCTCGAATGTCATTATCCATAAATATTTGACAAAGATTGTTAGGGAGGCAAATATGTGGTGGTTAAATGTAACTTTCCAAACATTTTCTTTCATTCTTTATTAGATTATTGCCTTTTTGTTCTCTTTTGTAAGTGGAGGTATACAGAGAAAACCAACACTAGAGTTTTCAATGCTTTAAATAAATGAATTAGGTATATTTTTTGCATTAGCATCATGTGGTTTGCATTTTACACAAATACTCTTTTACAACTCCTTACATCTATATTTGCCCATAAACTCATAATCATTTAAAAGATGGTTGTACCATATGTATTATTATCTTTTATAAACTACTTGTCATTTCAAACCTCTGGATCAAGCATTATCAAATTACTAGATATTTAGTTTTAGATGTTTCTTTTATGGACATACAAAATTATAACAAAAAAGTAACATAAATATGTAATCCATCATCTATTTTTGTAGAGATGTTATTTATACCCTAATGTATTAACCGTTTTATAGAAGCTTATGATAAAATAATCAAAATTCAAAAATCCAATATTTGTCTTTATTATTAACTATAATAAACTTTTCAAATCTCAAAAATGATTTTGGTGTGATCTAAATGCTAATGAAATATCTCTCGGTACTCGTCGGTGAATTGGGGTATTCGTAGGTGAATTAAGGATAGTATTTCTGCTAACATTCACATCAGGATTTTCAGTCGTTTGTCTGTGTGGGGTCCATTTGCTACGAACAACCTGTAAGTAATAATGTCCATAAATAGAAATGGTACGTGCAACAAAATCAGCTAAACTAGAATATGGTCGTTTGTTTTCGGTCAATTCAAATAATTTCGATCGGTTTCCTTTATACTCGTGCTAAGCATCCCTATTTTATTCACCCTTTCTTTATTTGGTGGTGACTAAAATGTTTAAATTGATGATATCTGAATTAAAATGCGGCAATGGTCGTCTAGTAATTTGCGTCTATGTTTGTGGTGTCACCGTTAATGCATGGTAGATCACCCATTTGTGGTGCTTTATAAATTTTTTTTGTTAAAATTTGACGTGGGTGGTGACCAGGCTTCTAATTTCCTAGCGTTTGTCAATCCTGTTAATTGAAGGTAGCACGAGTTAGGAACACAAACATGGTGCCAAAGAGGTTGTGGTGTAGTGGTTGAGGTGAGGCCTGAAGTCCCAAGGGACCCGGGTTCAATCCCTACCACCACCATTAATTTCCGAGGCATGCAAATGAGGCCTAGTTCTTAGGCTGATACACCAGGGTTTTACCCACGCCGATCCAGGGTTCGAGCCTGGGCTCTCCCTCAAGCCCGGAAGGGGCCATATTGGGTGGGATTTTTCCTTGGATGCTCTCCAACTCTGACGCCAAGTGGGCCCGGCTAAGACAACATATTGGCCGGAGTTGGACGAGACTCCCCCATGTGACGGGAGGGTGCGACGTCACAACATTCAATGTTCACCAACACACCCATTGGGACACGTGTCTCCTTAAATCTACACTAATATTTCTTGTCTTTATATGTCATATCTTACAATGTAATGTAGTTTATTTTATTTATGAGAAGTCAAAATATAATGTAGTTTGTCTGTAATATCTTAAAATGTGAGATTACCGATGGATGTATGAATGTCTTCAAAATAAGGTGTCATGACTTATTGTGGCTTCGTGTAACCTAAACTCTAACACATATGTGCTTCAGGTAACCTAAAAAACTCATCAAACATTACCAGATCCATTAATGTACTAGTTATCATAATCACGTGTCTTTAACAACAAAATAGGTTGTTATGACTTATTTTGACTTGGTGTCACCTAAATAACTCACTACCACGTTATAAATCTCATTAAGGCATAATAATGTGCTATTTATCATAAGCATGTGCTCTAATATCAAAATAACTTACTATTTGTCTGCACCTAACAAATCGTCAGTGGTAACCGAAGTGTTTACCCACGAAATAATAATAAAAAAGTAATATAATAATAATAATAACTATTATTATTAATATAATTGTAATATGTTGTGTAACAACCTATTAGCATCTAATATGTGAGGAAATCAAAGATATGAACACATATTATAGAGAATATAGAAAGTAGGAGAGAATAGAGAATAGAATAACTCATTCTTATTGATATATTATATCATGTACAAAAGCCACTATTTATAGGGCCATAATATTAATACAAACATAATGAAGAAATGAATAACCATTAGGAGTTTTAACCCACACTTAATTATATTAATAACAATATTGATAACCATACTTAATTGTATTTATAACACTCCCCCTTAGTTATCAATTTAATACGTTTGGAGATGCTGCCTCATTAAAAACCTTGATAGGAAAACCCAATGGGACAAAACCATAGCTAAGGGAAAAAGAGTGCAACGCGTAATACTCCCCCTGATTTATATAACCCTCAAATGATAGGTTTCGATCTTCTGTGAAAGTTACTTAAAAATTTTGTAGTCAATGATTTGCCGCTTGATCTTTTGATGTGGAACTCTTTATGTCGAACAATGATGTATTATCATCATATAAGGTTTCTAGTGTCTCTTCGCGTAAACAAATACCACAAGATCCGTGATTGTATTGTGTTACATTTCCTGCAAGTATAGGGTTGGTAAAATATAATCTCATACCTTTTGCACCTTAATGATATCCAAATATTTTATTTATCCATTCCAATGTCTCATTGCCGAACATGAGCTAGCATGAAACAAAATGTACCACTTATACGTAACTATGGTACTTATGGACCACACATTTTCTCATTTGGCACATCAATTTCTATATCATATGCAAAGATTGCATCAACAAGTGTTTCATTTTCAAACTCGGTATTGCACCATTTTATAGTTTATGGAGATATCATATTTATCGAGTATAGTTTCTTCTATATGTATTCATTGGTGTACAAGAATAACATCCTTAAGATGTTTCAAGTTACCTTTTAAGCACTCAACAACTTTAGGAACCTCATGAGGAGTTCGAATTATATTCAAGCTATCAATGTATACAAATACTAATAACGTATTTGGATCACAATGTTCTCGAGAACTTACTTTACATGATTTTAGTAGTTTAAATCCTTCAGGGATTTACATGTAAAGTTCAATATCATGTGAGTCACAATATCATAAGACGCGATCAATTCTCTTTTTATATTACCAGACTAACGAGATATTAAAGTCGTTGCATCCACCACTGGATATATATATCCTCATAATCAATACTAGGTCTTTGCAAAATCCATTTGCCACAAATTTCGCCTAATATCGATTAATTTCATCTTCATATCATAATTTCGCACAAAATAGACCTGTTCATATTCAACATGTTTTACAACTTCAGTTGTATGGACTACTGGTCCATTAACTTTCCTTTTAGTGAGAGAATTTAATTCTGCCTCATTTGCGTCTTTATGTTTTGGCCAATCATTTCTATATTTTTATTCATAGGCAGATACATTCTTGATCCTCATCATTTCGATTATTTAAAGCGCTAAAGTATTATCGACGTCGATCTTGTTTCGATTCCATATTATTTCTAGACATGATGCAATTTTACCGAGATCTCATTATTTTTAGGTACCTGAGGTTCTTCTGGAACCATCATGTCTAATGTCTCTTTAATGGACCCTTTTACTTTTACCTCGACTTGACCATATTCGTTATAACTTGCTCCATTTTTTGAGGAATTTTTTTCTTTGGAATCGAATGGTCTATCACGTTTTAAACGTGTCTTAGACTTACTACCAATATATAATCGTCCTTCTAGCACATTAATCTAAATTGGAGCACCAACAGTTGGTATATGTGACTTAGTCACTCTTTTAAGGTTAGTGAATGTGTCTGGTAATTTATTTGCTAATCTTATAAATTATCTTTTGAACATCAGGTTCATACTTAGTTTGAGGATCAAGATAATATAGAGATAATTCATTCTAAATTTCATTTTCCAACTGCTTTTAACCTCCCCCTCATGTTGGGAATGTTTATTCCATAAATTGAGCTGTAATGTTAATGGCTCTAATAACTTATTGTAGATAGTTATTCATTTCCAACATGTATTCGCAACCTCCTTTGAGGTCCCATCTTTGTGCGTTATGGTAGAGCAATTACAACACATATTGCACAACCAAAAAAAACTTAGATGGGAAATACTTGGTTCCTGACAAAAAACCAATTGTAATGGGGAAAAAACAATAACTTATAGGCTTGATGTGAATTACCATTACAATATGTAATAACATGGTCCCAAACAAATAAAATGAATTGTTGCCCTCATAATTATTGGACATGTAGTGCTCGTTTCAACAGAAGCAATTTATGTATGAATATATGATATTCACCACTTATTCCAACAATCCATAATATTTTGGAATTAATATCACTGTTATTACCAAAATAAATATACTATTCCGGAATAATGTGCTTGCTATCTTATTAGCTAAGCCACATATTACGCAAACTTCTAGTTGCAAGTTGATAACCATTTAGACGACGCATCGATTTAAAACACTAAATGGTATACTCATTATGATATATATCTTTATCATTTTCCAGAATATTTTGCGATTTAAACCTTACTTTAGTTGGTAATAATTGAAATCCCTTGAGAGCAAACAATACATACTTATTATCTGTTTGAAGAATCTTCTAGTTCTTCAATATATTTCACATCATTATTGACTCAGGCTGGTCTAACCGGTCATGCCAATTTGTTTAATAATCTTGATCAATAAACTTCTAGTTTATGATCCTATATGTTTTAGTTACACTCGTACTTGTTTAGTATACGATATAAAATAGAAAATAAGTGTATATTATTATTTCAAACATTCATGTTGTAACACTTTTCCATATTTAATTATCGTATAATCACTCCCTTAGTGTGCCACTTCTTATGGCCGATTTCATTATTAACATGGTTGATCTCATTATATTAGCATGATCACCATTACAATTTCCTCAATTATATATATGATCATGACCTTTTACAATGATCATTATATAATCACATTCACTCCGGGGAATGGATTAGAACCACACAACTTTCATGGTGATTTTCATACTTTCAATAATATTACTAATTTTGGGGCATATATAAGAGTGATAAATGGAAATTGTATTATTCAACATTTGCTCATAAATAATCTTCTCATCACATAATAACAATTGAGAAGTGATTGTGATCGAGTTATACTCATTTATCTTTCCAAAATCTTTCAACTTTTCGTAAGTTTATAATGAGCTTTAGGGAGTATGACATATGAGGTGTCATTTTTTTTACACTAAAATATTCCAATAAATTAGTGGATCGCTTACTATAAGCAAAACATATTTATAATCATTCACGAGACTATCAATAAAAGACAAGTTAGTCTTTTATTTTCTTTATTCAATACGTTATAATGAGTAATATATAGCATATAAAAGACACACAACATAAAGTTAAAATCATACGATTCTTAACATACCATCATATAAACAAGTTATATTTGTACAACATGTTGAGAATACCAACTACTAAGTCACACATTCTACCATCATATAACATGATGAAGATAATCATAAAACATGTTAAATATAAACAAGTCATATTCATTATTATAATCTCCTTAATAAAACTGCATCGGAGATACTTTAAAATAAAAAAACTAGACGTCATTTTTAATATGTTTTGTATCAATCAAAAGTTATTAATTTATCAATTATTATATAATGTGTTCATGATGAAAAGTGTACCGAGAACAATACATTTAAATTATTTGAAGAACATGAACTATAAAATCAACAAAGTGTCACACATATGATTATAGAATATCGTAATGAATGATACTAAATATGATTAAATCTTAGTGTAAGTAATAATTATTATATCTTCAACAAATGTTCATGATGAAAAAATTATATCATGTCTAGTTATATTATATTTATCTAGTAATGTAATTTTCCATATTCCATCTTAAAGTTTCTCAATTCAAGAAAACCGAATGAAAACTAATGAAAAATCGATTTAATTAAAACCCACAATCAAAATTGATTCATATATCACCAAATGTTTTAGACATTCAATGGGGTAATATAAATTGAGTGGTGCAAGTTATATAAAATTATAACATAATGTTATTATAATGGTATATTAGTAGCATAATTAATAGCATATAATGACTATGAAATACCTCTCTTTTTTTAATGTTTCACTATCAAATTAATATTTTCCAGTGAAACATAAACGGAAAATTAAACATTCTTTATGAAACTTATTTATTATTATTATTATTATTATTATTTTTTTAGAATATAATAATTTAAAGATAAACTTAACCTTTTTTTCTTTAAATTTCTTTTAAGGAATTAAATAACGTAACCGACACAGGTTACTCTCCATTTGAACGCATACTCTTGTTTAAAAATGAAACCCTTTTAATGGCAAAATAGAGATTAACGAAAAGAAACTTAAAAAGGAACGACAATTTCTACTTATGTTTATCAACTACTGAAAATCTTATCATCTACCAAAAATCCAACTTTATGTTAGAAGTAAGAATTATAATCAAAATCTTATAATCAATTACTAGATACTCGAACGGTGTATATGTAAGATTATAAATCTAAGATTCATTATGAAAATGGGTTTGAGTGGTACCTTATTCAAGAATCGAAGGCTGCTGGCATTTTTCAGAATCCAAGGCTGCTAGGTGCACGACTGGACCGCGATGGAAGACAGAAACTCCCCATCGAGATGAGATGATGTGACTTCAATCATATAGAGAATCTCGTGCTGATAACGTGTTGTGTAACAACAACCTATTAGCATCTAATATTTAAGGAAATCAAAGATATGAACACATATTATAGAGATTATAGAAAGTAAGAGAGAATAGAGAATATAATAACTCATTCTTATTGATATATTATATCATGTACAAAAGCCACTATTTATAGGGTCATAATATTAATACAAACATAATGAAGAAATAAATAACCATTAGGAGTTTTAACCCACACTTAATTATATTAATAACAATATTGATAACCATACTTAATTGTATTTATAACATAATAGTAATTATTAGTATTATAATACTAATGGTAATAATAATAACAAATTATTAATCTAATAATAATAATAATACACAATCATTAATCTAATAATAATATTTATTATTACTACCTTAAATAAATATTAAAAAGTAAATTCTAATTGTGAGGGAAATTTACTAGTAGATATTCTATAACTTTACATGCAACTACAACTAAGTATAGCATCCTTTTCTTTTTAAAATTGTTTATCACAACATGTAATGTTTCGTCTTGTTAACGTCGCAACGCGTGGGAATCGACATACTTATTTTTAAATGTCGATATAACATGAACATGCGACAACTGAATCTTGTTAACATTGCAACGTGTGGGGAATTGACATACTTATTTTTATTAATGTTTTGACATATTTTTTTTGTTTAACGCCGTCGTCGCAACGCGCGAGTCATATTTTCTAGTTATTATTTTGATGATAATAATAATTGTTAATATTACTATAGTATGAATAATGATATTAAAACAATAATAATAATGTCTGTCGGAATATTTGGTCAAAACAGCTTCATTCCCTGCTCAATTTCATTTCCCTCTTTCAAACTAAACTACTTCCTCTCTCACAGATGATCGAACGATCACCACCACCACGACACACTGTCGTACCACTCACCGTCGTACTACCACCGTCACCAAACAACTGTCGCTCCGTCTCAATCACCTTTCAAGTGCAACGTATCGAAACCGCCAACCACCACTGTAGCACCACCATTGCTCACTCTAGGTCGACTCATTCAAACCTGAACTATAGTGAGTAGAAACTCCTTTTTAATGTGTTCTGACTTGTTATAAGTGAGTAATATTGTGAATATTTGTTTGTTCTAACTTGTTTGAAACTTGCAGTGTGTTATTATATTTGATTTTTTGAATTGGGGTTGCATTTAGAATTATGATTTGAGATTTCATTTGGTTTTGGCATATTATTTTGTTATGTATTATTGCGCCTGGTTTTAAGAATTGATATTGTACTTGTATTTATGAGTTGTGATTATTTTTGGTTTTAGCATATTATGAAACTTGTTTATGTGAAGCATGTTATATGTTAGAGCATTTGATTTTAGTATTTGGTTGATTTTGAGTTTGGACTTACAATTGTTAATATGTAACTTGGTATCTTGTTGGATTGTGACTTGTTGGAAGTATTTGTATTAGAACTTGTACAAATGACTTGTATATTTAGGTTTTGGACCTGTGAATTGTTAACTTAGCATCTTGTTTGATTGTGACTTGCTGGAAATATGTGTATTAGGACTTGTGCAAGTGACTAGTATGTTAAGGACTTAGTACTTGTGAATTAGTAACTTGAAATCTTATAAGATTGTGACTTGTTGAAAATATGGTTAACTCAGAAAGTTTTATGGTTTTTACAAATGATGGTATACATCAGAGGTAGGAGCAACATGTGTAGCACCAATGAAAGGGCTCCCCCTTTACTCCACATTACCCCTGTAACATCCCAAAAATCATGACATGTTATGATGGGCTCAAGAAGTTAAACGACAAAAGAATGGGTCATTGGTCAGTTTGGGCTTGGCCCGTAGGAAGGAAAAGAGGGGGAAGGCCTTAAACCCTATTCACCACCCCATTTTCCTCATTTTCAACATCTCCATCATTTTCTAGAGAAAGAGAGAAACGAGCCTTTGAGGGTTTTAGCATTAAGAATCGAGCACAAGCAAGGGTTTTGGGTATCAAAGTGGGTAAAACATGGTTTGAGGTTAGATCAGCCTCTAACTTCTCTATTTTAAATATTGAAATGGGTTTTAGGTAGCAAAGTGGATAAAACTTGGCTTGATCCAAAAAGCTTGGGTTTATATGTATGGATTGTTATAAAAACCTTGAATCTAGCTACATAGGAGTTAAACTAAACATTTGGACATAAAAAGTTATGATTTTGAATTAAAAACATAGAATTAATGGATAACATTCATGGGGACACACTATTTCATGGGGAGACACTATTTCATGGGATGATACTATTTCATGGGGTGATACTATTTCGTGGGGAGACACTATTTCATGGAGTGACACTATTTCGTGGGGGACACTATTTCATGGGTTGACACAATTTCATGGGGAGACAATATTTCATGCGGAGACACTATTTCATGGGGTGACATTATTTCATGGGGAGACACTATTTAATGAGGTGACACTATTTTACGAGGTGACACTAAGGGGTGACACTAAGAGGAGACTAAAAGTTCATAACGCAAGTTATGGCGACACTAGTTATGTTAACACTATAGACGACACTATAGTGGTGACATTGTTAGGCGACACTAGGATGAAATGATAGAACTCACGTGTTGACTTATGTGCAGATCGGTTGACGCGTTAGCACTAGATAGACGTCCAACTTAAGTTATATATAGATAATCCGGTGAGTTCAAAAATCCCTATTTTTACTGTATTAGGGTGGTATGCATATTCAAGAATTAAACGTTTATAATAAATATATCTTATTATTTAAACGTTTGCAAAGAAAAATAAGAAAGATAACGGTTTATTAATTAAACGTTTTACAAGAAAGAAAGATAACGGTTTATTTAATTAAACGTTTTACAAGAAAGAAAGAAAAGAAAGAAAATGTTTATTTAACTATGTGTTTTATAAACAGAAAGAGAAAAAAGAAAAGGTTTATTTAACTATATATTTTATAAACAAAAAGAAAGAGATAAGTTAAATAAATTGTCTAATCTGTAAAAGTATGGTTACCATCGAAGAAAGTCTTGAGGTAGTTGTGTAGTCCTTGAGAATAGTGCTACTCGAAGCCTATGACAGTGTCATGGGATTAGTTGTATGTCTGCCATATGATTAACCGGGACGATGCTGGACAGGGCAGTGTAATGGGGATGTTGTACAATTAGAAGATATGAATAAGGACGGCTGCTTCGGTGAAGTCGATTACATGAGAAAGAAGTCCTTAGTGGACACAAGAGGTGAGTATCAGGCTTTGGACGTTGAGCCTTAGGGAACAATACTTGTAAAGAAAGAGTGTCCTTTATGGACAAAAGAAGTCATTTGTGGACATAAGAGGTCATTCGTGGACAGTAAAGAAAGAAACATACTGTAGACTAATAATGTATGACTTAACAGAATATAGCACAAAATAACTAAGTATTAATTTACATATTGTATTGTGATTTATTTACTTAGTAGTATAAAGAAGGTTTTTCATTAAATGAGTTTTATATGATTAACATGAGAAATAAATGTTTTATACCCAATGTTATAAAACTTAAACTCACCAGCGTTAGCTGACTTTTTAGTATGCACATCTGATAATAATAGGAAAAGAAAGATATGAAGCCTCAAGGGCTTGAAGATGGATGGCTCGATGGCTGTTGTTAGCAGAATACTGACATCCCCATGACTTAGATTATGATTCATACAATATATGTTCAAAAGTTTTAATCAACTCAGAATTATGTGAAAGACTTCCGTTGTTAATTTTAATGTTTATTCAGGTTTAAGAACTATGTATATACTTGGTTGTGTCAACCATGAGAGGTTCCCGGTTCGGGTCCTTTCAACCCCCACTTATACACATGTTTCATACAACACTAACCAAATGTGTCATGACTTATGTGTTGATGCACCCTGAGGGGGGAACAACAGTGTCGCGCGGCATGGTGACCGATGATGTAAATGAGTGTGAGAGCCAACCTATGCCAGATTTTGATCTAGACAACATTGGTAGTGATATCGGTGTTGATCTTGATGGATCGCACACCTATTCGGGGTTGGGCATGCCCCATTGTTCAGAGGCAGCTTCCTAAGCATCTTGATCACCAGGAAGATATTAGGATAGGTGCAGATTGCGGGCCCAATATTAATGACTAGTTATGCTACTCTATATTGTATTACCTACTAATATGTTTTTATGAATAATCTGTCTTACTTTTGCAAATTTGATAACATTCATGTCGTCCATATGACAACCACCTTTCTGAAGACTTGTTTTGTTCGTCCTTGGTATTATTGGAAGCACCTCCCAGCGACAAACCGTCAAATCATGTTTAACCACTTTCATTTAAGTATATATTTTCCCTTAAAACGGTATGTGCATATTTAGTTTTAGATCATTAGTTTTGATAAAGTGTATATATATATATATATATGTGTGCGTGTGTGTGCGCGCGCGCACTAGGACATTTTTTATAACATCTTAGCATAGAAGACGAGATCTACAAAAGATGGACCAAATTTGTTGCCACTCAATACAACGACGTTTTGAGGGATGCGCACCAACATGTAGCGACAGTCGCAAGATAGAGAGATGGACTGATTTTTGGGCTGCTGAAGCTTGACTACTACATCATGAGGCCATACCCTTCATAATGAATATCATCGGTTAAATAGCTACAAATGAATGGCCTGGTACGTATTAACTTAATTTTAATTTTAATTATATATATATACACACACTAGTTCGTTAATATTTTCCTGTGCAAGGTGTAGGACACCTAGAAATGGATAGCAAAGTCGAGGTCCAACAAGGCAAATCATAACACCTAGTATGAGGGGACGTCATCTCGGCCCACTAGGGTCTCGATACAAATGTCGCAACAATAGAGGAATTAGGTACATTTGGTTTAAATTTCTCCGCATATGTGTTCTTAGTATAGTGTATGCATGAGTGATTACACCATATGTATTCATTATTTTACTTTAGTTTATGCGTTACATACATACATGTGATTCTAATGATACTTTAGCGTATGCACCGTTGTAAACACAACATGTGTTTGCTTTTTCTTTGATTCGTTATAGTTTTATATGCTCTAGATCAATTTTCATAATCCATCTTATTCTTTGTGAACAAGCTTAGACGCTCGAGGAAGATTCATAAATCCTATTTAGTTCCAATTGTTCTCTTTCGATTTTGATTTCGGTACAATTCACTAAAGAGTCAAGATCCATAAATAACTTGGATTCAACTTTTCTCATTCAATTTTGATTACTATCATATTTTCGTATTCACCATAGAATTCAAATTTGTAAAGAACTTTAGACGGGCCGGGAATAAAAGATATGTGCGCCATTATTTGTGCTAACACAAACAATTTTATTCTTTTAGTGTTAAAAAAGAAGTGCTCATCATAGGTTTTGATCAAACGTTTTCGGGTTGGTTCTCATTTAAGCCCTAGTATCTCTCTCTCTCTCATTGTGAGAACATGAGTAACAAAATGAATCATTTATTTTTTTTAATCTTAAACAAATTAAAAATATAAAAGAATGATTAAAATGTAATGTTTATTCATCTTTTCTTGAAATTAAAAAAATAATATATAAACAAATTTTATTTAATTATAATACGTTCAAATGTGCAAGTCATGTCTATGTTATATTACCTACACATAATATGTGCATGTATAGGTAAAATTTAAAAGTTAAAAAAATATATAAATAAGTTAGTTTAATGGTTTTTGACGACGTATGATATAGTATGTCATGCCAACACTCGTATCAAAGGGCAAAAAAGGAAATCTAACCAAAAAGGCCTCAACTGCATAACCAAAAGGAGGGGTCCATAAAGGGAATGAAGGACGAGAATGAGTCAATGAGGATCAAGGCTATCAACATCATTCGGTTAGAAGAGAGAGAACGTAAATATTCTATTATTAGGAATGATCTCATAGAGAAATGACATGTAATCCTTCATTCATAGCTGTCAAATGATTGCATTCGGGAATTAAGCATTGAGGAGAGTTTTACAACTCTTTAGTTTTTATGTAGATAACATACCACACATTTGTATGTAAAAAGTAAAATTGTTAAAAAAAAATATGAACTATTAATATAAAAAATAAACCATTTTTTTTGTTCGCCTTCCTCTCACAATAATAAATTGTTATGAAATGAACTTCTCTCCATGCAAACATGTGCATATACACACATACACACATCATATATAAGTGAGGGTTGTTTACATAATCACAAATATTGTGAGAACTACAATAACCAATTAAAATATTTCATTTGTTATTAAAAGTTAAATGAAAAGGATATAACCATAAAAGATTAACTGGTTTCTATGTTTAATTAATTAATTTATTTCTTTATTTTTTGTCTTCCTACTAACAATTTTCGTAGACATGTATATATACATTTAAGTGTATCAATATACACTTAACTTACTCGCACATCTATCATTTTGAGAGTCCAAAAATTATATCTTAAAGGCTAGTAAAAAAAAATATAAGCTATGACATGTATTAAAGTTATTGAACCTAATTTCCTAGGCTCTTTCAACTCTAGAAAACTAACTGAACCGAGCCCCCAATCTGACTCGACTCGAGTATGTTGCGGCAGTATAGCCGTGAACCCGAGCCGACCCCTCCACCCTAAGCAAGGATGTATAACTACAAAATTAACCATAACCATCTTACACTATAACTTGAAAGGGATATCGGCTAATTAACATTAGACGATGATTATACATTTAAGTGGCCGTAAATGTCTTGCAAGAAAAAATCGTAAATTATTGTAATTTATTTAAGCAAAATTGTTTCTTTTTCTAAACCTAAGTTGATTAACCACAAATTCGACGATGATTATCCTAGTATAGGGGTGTCAATCGTGTCGGGTTTAATTATGCAACCCGAACACAACCCATATTTTTGTTTGTGTCAAAAATTTCAACCATAACCTGGATACATGTAAATTGGGTTAACCCGAACCTGACTCGTTTCACTCATTTATCTAAATTAGTTAAACGAATTGCTGGGTTAATAACTAGTATGAGTGTGACAAACGGTAATAAGGTGTTTAAAAAAATAACATTAATAAAACTACTCTATAAATATTGAAATCAAAATCATAAATTATGAAATCCAAATCTAATTTTTTTTATGTTAAACTAAAAAATAATTAAAAAGTTATCTCTAAAAAAAATTGGTATAAATCAATTTCGGTAATGATAAACATTATATAAAACACTAATTAAATAATTATTTAAAAAAATAATTTTGAAATCTAAACGGGTTGACAGGTCATGTTTAGAAAAGATATAATGTAGCAAGGGGACCCAACTTACAAAATTTTATAAGAAAATTATGTGTTTTATTTGAAATTATTATTTATTATTTATTATTTATTATTTATATAAATAAATTTCTTTGTTCATACCCTTGCAACTTTTGTAATATACTAGTAGTATTGGAATGGAAAGTGAAGAGAAAAGGCCATCCAAAGATTTAATTTCAAGATCAATGAAAAAACTCAAAAAGAGTCCTGCTTAGAAAAGACAAGGGGTAATATCGTCTTTAACAAATTAATTAAAAAAGAATTAAAATGATAATATTATCATTCGTTGACCATTATACTTCCAAATTTCCAATGGCGGCCCCTACGGCGTTGGCCTTGCCAAACAACACCCCACCCTCTCTCTCTACACACTTTCTCTCTCTAAACTTGTTGGTGGCATTAAAAAGGAGAACAAACCACTGTCAAGTACTAACAAACATAACCAAAGGAGAAGATAAGAGGCAGATTCTTCTCTCAAAAGCCCAGTTGCTTTAAAGCTTTCAAGAAACACAGTTTTTTTTTAAAAAAAAAGAGGGAGAAAAATGGAAGAAGATGATATGATGTTGTTGAAATGGTGGTTGAAAGTGTTGTTGATTTTGTTGATAGTGATGGTGTTTGGTGTGAAAATTTTTGTGTTGTTATGGTTTAAACCAAGGAAGATTGAAGAGCATTTTGCTAAACAAGGAATAAGGGGACCTCCTTATTGCTTCTTTATTGGAAATGCAAAAGAACTTGTGAGTTTAATGGTGAAAGCTTCTTCTAAACCCATGCCTTTTTCTCACAATATCCTACCTAGAGTCCTCTCTTTTTACCACCATTGGAAGAAAATCTATGGTAAGTTGAATTCATAATCAATCTTCAATTAAATTCCCATTTTTCAAATCTTGAAAATCTTTTAAAAATTGTCTTTTTACCCTTTTGGGTTCATAAAAGTTGCCCATATGGACCATATCTTCAATGGGGTCACAAAAAAGATCATTTTTTGAACCCATGAAGGTTAATGATCAAATGAACTCAAAGGTGACATCGTTTGTTTCATAGAGTTTCAAAAGCTCAATTCTTGGGCATGATTTGGTTGTAAATGGGGTCAAGAAGGAGGATTGAGCCCATGAACTACATGATCTTGGTCATTAGGAACATGGGGTCTTGCCAATTTTGCTATTTTATCAAATTTGGGATCATTTTGAAGCTATTTTTGCTTAAAACACAAATGGGTTTTCACCTTTTCTCAATCTTGTTTCTTCTTTTATTTAAACTCCATGAGAGCACCTATGTGTGTATGGGAATTTGGAAATGTCCTCATGTGATGATGTCTTTTTTTTTAAAAGATAATTTTTTATGTTTGTCCACTTTATAGCATTCATGACAACAAATGGAGGTAGCTTTTTAGACCACCTCCTTAGCTTGGATGCATATATTCTTCATCTCCATCTTCATTCTACTCTATATATATATATATAATGAAATATTAATGGGGCGGAGAATTATGTATTAATTAAGGATAAAAATTATGAATTTTTGAAATCTTTATATGTAAAGTCATGGAGTTATCATTTCCTTTTCTGTTCCCTTTGTGTCCTTATAATTCTATTAGATTTTTGTGGGAAGCTTGGCTTTTGATAATGAACTTGTCTCTGTTTGATAGTGGCATAGTCCTTGAGTTGTCTTCTCTCTCTCTTTTTCTCTCTCCAGCGGTACAACTTCACAACTTCATGAAATTAGTGGCTCATGTGTTGTTTCCTTCTCACCACCCTTTTTTGTTTAACTTGATGCCTAGCTATATGCCACTTACTATGATGGTGTAAAAATTAATACAAAAAAGTAAAAAATTAAATTTATTCTCTTGTAGTAAATGATGCATTTTGAATCTTTGGTTTTTTTGTAGGTCCGACGTTTTTAGTATGGTTTGGATCCACGGTTCGGCTGACTGTAGCCGAACCAGACCTGATTCGAGAGGTATTCAGCTCGAAATCGGAATTCTATGAGAAAAATGAGGCACACCCTCTTATCAAACAACTTGAAGGTGATGGTCTACTTAGCCTCAAAGGTGAAAAATGGGCTCTTCATAGAAAAATCATCACTCCCACCTTTCACATGGAGAATCTGAAAGTAAAGTTTACTTTTACTTTTAAACAGTTTTCAATCATTATATTATTTTTATTTTATTATAAATTAAAGTAAAGTTATAAAGTTATAACTTAAACTATTTTTCGGTTGTTGTAGTTGCTAGTACCCATGGCCACGAGTAGCGTGTTGAGAATGTTGGAAAAATGGTTGGACATGTCGAACTCCGATGAAGTGGAAATCGAAGTATCCCAATGGTACCAAAGTTTAACCGAGGAGACTGTGACGAGGACCGCATTTGGTACTAGTTACGAAGACGGGAAACACATTTTCCAGTTACAAGCTCAACAAATGGTCTTGGCTTCTAAGGCCTTTCAAAAGGTCACAATCCCGGGCTATAGGTACAATTTCATAACCCTGATTTTTATCAGTGTGTATATATATATATATATGATATTTTACAAGTTTAAAATAATTTATAAAATTATTATTTTATAATTTTTTTTTAGGTTTTTACCAACAAAAAGGAATCTTGAATCTTGGAGATTAGAGAAGGAAATCAAGAAATGTTTGATGGGTGTAATTGAGAGGCGAAGGGTGAATTGGGATAAAGAAGGAATGGAAAACGGGCCTAAGGATTTACTTGGCCTTATGATTCAGGCGAGTACAAAAGAGACGGCGGCCGCCATCACTGCGGATGACATTGCGGAGGAGTGCAAGAGCTTTTTCTTTGCCGGAGAACAAACGACATCCAACCTGCTGACGTGGACGACGGTATTGCTAGCGATGCACCCACAGTGGCAGGTGATAGCACGTGATGAGGTGCTGAAGGTGTGCGGACCACGTGACATCCCTACCAAGGATGATGTTTCCAAGCTTAAGATGGTACCCTCTCTTTCTCTCTCTCCTCTATCACGCTAAAATCATGTTTTGTCCTCTAGTGATGTAAAAAAGATGATAATACCCCCTATAAAAAATACCCTTTTAAATCTTTTGAATATTATTAAAAAAAAATATTTTTTTTAAATAACTTTGTTTTAATTATTTGAAATAATGCAATGTGCAGCTGACCATGATTCTCAACGAGTCCTTGAGATTGTATCCTCCGATCGTCGCATCGATTCGACGGGCAAAGACGGATGTACAATTAGGAGGATGTAAGGTCCCGGGTGGGACTGAGCTTCTTATTCCAATATTGGCTGTTCATCACGATCAAGCGATTTGGGGGAACGACGCTAATGAGTTCAACCCGGCTAGATTCTCAGAGGGTATAGCGCGTGCGGCGAAACATCCGGTGTCGTTCATCCCTTTTGGGATTGGGGTTCGTACGTGCATCGGGCAAAATCTAGCTATGTTACAAGCAAAACTGACACTTGCCATCATATTGCAAAGATTCTCTTTTCGGTTGTCCCCAAAGTATCAACATGCGCCTACTGTTTTGATGCTGCTCTACCCTCAATATGGTGCACCGGTCATCTTCAAATCTCTATCGTCAGATTCTAGCGTCAAAGAAGATCAAGGGTTGTAAATTGTGGTTACTATAGTTATCATATCTGTGAGTGAATCCTATGCTTTATGGTGACCAAACCCTCAAAACAAAATACCAAAAAAAAAAAGAATTTAACTAATACGATCATCATATCACATTGTTTTACTGATACTGTATGGTAAATCAGTTAATTATTATAAATGACAATCATGATCAATTTATGATTAAGATCCAATATATGTCATTTATAATAATTTTACTTGATTTACTGTGTTATATCAATAAAATGATATGACATGAGATTGTATTTTTTATTTTCTTAAAAACGGTCTTACTTTTGCAAATTAATAATTTGTAAAAAGATATTAGAAGATGGCGTAAGTAAAAAAAACTATGTTTTCTTTTATTCGTTCCTATTTGTTGGCTAAAATAGCAATACTAACCCGTAACGTTTGGATTTTGGGCTCGTAACTTTTATCCTTGGCTAGTTAGACATCTCTTTTGCCATGTGTATGTAATGTACATTTCCCTTAATTCTAACAACAATTTTGTACATACGAGTTCTTGGTTTGATAACTTGATGTGTTATTGATAACGTATGTAATCATTTATCTGATTATTATCTATGACCGGAAAATTATTATTATTATGTTTGTTAATCAAGTACACGTCTTGTCAGAACTCTAGTTCTATTTTTTCCCATCCCATGTCTCGTCCTTGTTTCATATGTAGCTAGGCTTGTTAAATAGGTCGTATTCGCTGGTTGGTGGGCCAAACCTGGCACGTATCCGAATACGACATGAACATTAAAATTGTGTCGGGCGCATGAACTTGAACACGACCTGTGTATTTTCAGTTGACACGAACACAATCCGTTTAATCTGCAAAAAATTTATTCTTTTTTTTGCATATTAATACTTTAAAATTATAAATTTGACATATATATATATATATATATATATATTATTTTCTAAGCAATTTGGTTTAAATCATGTTAATCTGTACTCCAATATTGGATTTTTGGCATTAAAAGCACCTAAATAGTTTAATTTATTACATAAAACACATTATAGAAAATATGTATAAATAAATGGTTTAAATGGGTCAACATGCCAAACCAGGGGTGACATCAACACGACCAGTTTAACTAAACGCGTTTGCGACCACAAAGCCTTCTGGTGGTGTGGTTGCCCACTAACTTTCCAAATGGAATGTCATGGGTTCGATCTCGCTTAAGACAAATTGTTCCAGGTTGAACCAGAGAGTTTTCCCAGTTGTCCGTTTCCTCCTAGGTGGGTCCCGGGTTCTAGTCCGTTGCGGTTACAACTCATTGGGAAAGACATGCATGATTCATAAGAACACACGGGCTGCTCCCGAAAGGAGTAGAGGTTTAAGAAAGTCGACATTCAAAAAGAAAAAAACTAAACGTGTTTGGGGGTTCGATCCCAAACTTACCCGGATCCTCTTTAGACTAAATCAAACCCACAAATTTTGTGTTAGATCCTTAACATATTTTCGTGTCGTGTTAGAAACGCACGCCTCTTATTAGTGTGTAAAAAATTGCACTATACATAATAATAATATTTGATAGAGTAAAATTTAGAACAAATATGGGAAAGCTGCCAAACACAGAAAATGTATTATCATTTTTTGTTTGTATCAAAGAAATTATGGCCCAAATTTGTTATTCAGATTATTGTTGGCAGAATATATAAAATGTTCTTATTTTATACTTTAAGTGATCACGAAACAAAATATGAAAAAAATCAGGGGTGTGAATAATTCAAGGTTACTCAAGCTTGCTAGAAGCTTGAACCAGTTGCGGTTAAACGAGCTCTCATCCAAGTTTCATCAAACAAAGTTATAGTTATATTAGTGGTGTCTTTGAGGGTGTGTGTAGGGTGGGCGACTACACAGTATCCATGTTTCAAAGAGGGCCCAATTTTTTTTCTTGTTTAAATATCATATGTCGATTAACATAAAAAAATATAAACTTATTACTAACTAGGTTAAAATACTGTGTATTACACGGATTGAATAAATAAAATGATATATACTTAGTAATAAAAAAAATTATATTTTTATAAACCCGTGTAATACACTGGTTGAATAAACCGGTGTATTACATCAATTAAGTAAAATATAATATAATTTGTTAATACACACTCGTCGAAATATGTCTTTAAAAATGTAATTTGTCGTGACAGTTATAATCTCTGTTAAGTTAGTTTCTAAAACATTTTTTTTCAACTGAGTATTAATTTTTTATTTAATTGATAAATATTAATTCATATTAAATTCTTTTTATTCATGGTATAACAACTGTTTATAATTAAATAATAATTATTCATAATTAAAAATCTAAAACTAAATTATTTTACTATTATTATTCAATAGGAGAGAAACGATAAAAAAAATGATGAAAATGAATCTAAAAGTGACATGTGTCTATATGATTTTTATTTATTAATTTATTAATACAAATATTATTATTTAATAGGAGAGTGAAACGAAAAATTAATATTTAATAGGAAAGAGACGATAAAATAAGGGTGATAAATAACCAGAGAGTGACACGTATCATCAAAGATTTTTATTTATTAGTATAGATTACAAACCCCCATTCAATCTCTTAGAAATTAAATGTTTTAGAGAGGACACTATTTTCTACTAGTCTTACAAGACACCAGAAATTTCAAAGACGGCCCTAAGTTATATATGAAAATAATTAAATAAATACATAAAAAAGAGTTTAATATTTTAAAAAGAATAAACGAGTCTAGAGGTTCAAGCTCGAGCTTATAAAATTATTCACGAGTTGATCTCGTGTTTTAAACATAGAATTCAAAATGGGTCGATATAAACATAAATCCAACATTTACATAAAAATAGTCAAAAGTATCATTTTATTGACCTCCAAATTTGAAATTATATTGATCATTTCCTTACTTAAAGATTTCTTGAATCACGTATCTAGGTGTACTTTTTTCTGCACTATAAAATCAAATTTAGGTGTTCGTTGAGACGGCCAAAAGACGATCGATGTTAAAAATATAGAAAAAGAAATTAAAAATAAAAAAAAAGACAGCTGCTTCTAACGTAGAAATGTTGCCTTCATTGAATGAAGGGGAGTTTCTTGGATAGAGGATGGAGGATAATAGTTGATATTGCAAGAAATCTAATCTAATAAATTCAATTCTTTATTTTTTTTAAATAAGATTTATTAATTACTACAGTTTTCTAAGATATTATGAGTTTCTATTTTAAAACTACATCAGGGAAAACTTCACCAAATAATAATCAAGTTTTTCAAGTGTTTCATTTAAATAGATCAAAGTTTTTTTGTCCCTTTAAAGTCACTCAACTTTCACTAAGTGTTCCAATCCTATGTAATACTTTTATAAATGTTTAAATTTTATAAAATTGAATGAGGCAAATGAAATATATATGAATATTAGTTACCAATAAGTGAAATTTTTATTTAATTAACTTAAAACAGGAGGTAAGAGTGAAGAAATAAAAGTTCATCAAATAATTAACAATTTTCAAAATTGTTATATTTAAGTCGAACTAGAAAAAATAATTGCTAAATAGTGAACAAGATTCATATATGTTTCATATATCTTATTCAATATTCAAAAATTTAAACATTTATAAAAATATTATGAAGGATTGAAACACCTACTAAAAGTTGAGTGACTTTATAAGGACAAAAAAACTTTGAGGTATTTAAATGAAACACTTGAGAAACTTGGTTACTATTGTGTAAAGTTATCCCATAGTTTTTATTTCAAAGTTTGTAACAAAATACTTTTTATTAGATTTTTTTAACGATAATTTGGATTACTAACGGGTCATTGACCCACCTGATCCTCTCTACCACCATCAGAAAGAAACCCACCATAGCTGAGAAAACACGTGACCCTTTTTTTTTTCACAAGTGAGACTTAAACCCAAGATCTCCAATTTTAGTGAAGTATTGGACATATATCTTAACAACTAGGCTAAGTTAGTGGTTGTTAACATTAGATGATAGATAAAAAGCTATGATAAACAAAACCAACCCTATTTCGGTGTGAAAACCACACATTCCCATTTATCTCTTTCTCACGCTATACTCCCCTCTTTTTCTCCCATCATTCGGTGTTACGTGAAAGCCACATCACACTCTAATCTACTCCACCTAAGAAATACTCTCGAATATGCTTTTCTAAAGAAAATCTAAATAAACCTTCAGAAATTATCCAAAACTGAAGGTGAAATGAGTACGAAAAGTCCAGCACGTTCCATCTTTCTAGCAGCAAGGAGGAGAGAGGTGGTGTTCACCGCTGGCACGTTGGCCACCTCAGCCACTCAGCGGTGAGGCGGTTAGTACACCACTCCTTTCTGCTTGTCACCCCTCACCATTATAACCACCAACGTTCCCTTACCTTTTTGTTTAAATTTTGATTCTAATACTAACTTGTACCACTTATATTTCTAATATCAACCTTCCCTTACCTTTTTGTTAAAATTTTGATTCTAATACTAACTTGTAACACTTATATTTCTAATATCAACCTTCCCTTACCATGGGTTGGGAAACATAAAAGAGGATCAAAACTTATTAAGTGTAACAGATTCCTATCAAAAAGGTGATCCTAAAAGAATGAAGATGCTATCGACAGAGTTCATGCCGAAGAAAATAAAAATAAAGTTAATGATTAAGAGTGCATTAATTTGTATTTTACATTTACACTTGTAATTGTTTCTTTAATTGTAATTATGTTTTATACATTATAGGGATAATTAGCTGTACGTATATAGCATATGGAATTGTAAACACAGTAACAAGATTCATCAATAATGTTTCACGGTTTTATGAATTGTTTTCATTCTTCACTTAGCAGATTTGATAAAGATACAAAATCGCATGAGCAAAAAGTTAAACCCGTGATCAAGTTTTGGATACTTATCGGCTTTTTTCTAACAATGACATCGTCACATTGGTAGTGTCCAACAATATACCATGATATCATAAACACTTACTATAGAGGTATACCACTAATTGGACCAAGACCCAAGGAGTTAACCCAAACCCAACGGGCCCTCTAACGAGCGTTTTCGTGTGGATGCAGTGAATCCAACGAAATGTGAACGAAGAACAGGCTCTAGCGATGATACGAGACGAGACTGCATTCTCTTTCCCGTTGTAACATATGTCTGAACCAGTGTGACCGGAATTTGCATCAGCAGTTATAAGAATCAATGTGCTATCATAAACAAACGTGGTTCGTCTATAAAATCTCGTCTTCCCCACTGAAATCCGCATGGATGATACTCTCCATCTTCTGTTATATCATGAGTGATTGTGTCTAGACCGTCAGTTAATTACCAACTTTTGCAATTCGAATTTTTCAACTAATAAAATTTGAATCAAGAAATGCGGGTATTTGTTATAATGAGTATACAACAAACTCTACTCTAATATTTCCTTTATCAATTATTTTTTAATCATGGGCGAACTGAAGGCTTGGGGTGGGGGGTGTAACATCCTGAAATACTGACATTTACTTTACTAAAACAGTCGAAAGGAATAAAAGTAAAGTGTTAAACGGGTTAAAAACAAAAGAGGGGAGACCGTTTAACCTAGCCGCCTCCACCCCTCCCTCATTCTTCATCCACATTTGCATGGACTCCTCCACCCCTCCCTCATTCTTCATCCACATTTGCATGGACTGAGAGAAAAAAAAGGAGAAAGTTAGAGAGAGAAAGCGAAGAAAACAACATTCAAGCCTTCAACATAGATCCCAATTTGTTCTAGGCCGATTGAGAAGGAATAAACAAGTAGCAATACACATTTTGAGGTAAGAAATCTAACCTCCATCTCTTGTTTGCATTGAAATAGATTAAAGTGGGTAAAGCTTGGGGTTTATCTTAAAAGCTATGATTTTTACGTATAAATGGCTTAAAGAACATAGATCTAGTATTTTGGGAGTTAAACAAATGATTTGGACGATTAAAGTTAGAATCTGGAATACATTTTCTGATCAGACGCCATCTATGCAAGATTTACGGTTTCTTGCGAAAAAGATGAACAAAGTATTCACATGAATATTCGCACAAATACTTATTACGAATACTTTGAGTATTCAAGGGAATACTAGGGCGAATACCTTGGATATTCAAGCGAATACCTAGTGCGAATACTTTGGGTATTAAAGTGAATACCCGGTGCGAATACTTGACCTTTGAACTTAAGTTTTCACATAATGAATTTGTACAAATTTAACATAATTGATAGAGCCCATAGTTCAATCAGAACTCGTCCCTAATAGTCAAATTACCACAAGTGAGTTTCTATTGCCCATTTTCATATGTTTGTGGGCTGATGTGCACATATATAGTCTTTAAAATAAATGTTTAGCATATGAACTAAAAGAAATATTTAGAAAGACAGAGTTACATATTATAATATATAAGAGAAACAGAGACAGAGTAAACATATATAGTATTTAAAATAAATATTTTAAAGAACGTAATATTAGACAGAAACAGAGTAAATGTACAGAGATAACGGTACTTTGGTATCGGATGATAGTGACAGATACCATGTTATTTACTTATGTTATAATGTGTGCTAATTAGTCTGTATTATGTAGTATAGAGGAATCTTGTCACAAGTACATAGAAGAAGTATTGCAAGCACATTGTAGCCTCATTAAATACGAGACACATAGTATAACAATGGAGTCTAGTTTTCATAACAAGCAACCAAGTAACATAGATGAGTCTTGTTTTCATAACAACCAATAGAGTAAAACAAATTAGTCTTGTTTTCATAACAAGAAACAAAGTAGCATAGTTTTTACTTGTGAAAAACCCAGAAGAGTCTTGCCTTGAGCATGCACAGATGTGGGATATTACAATCCACCACCCTTACGAAGCCCAACATCCTCGTTGGCACACCAGTCCGGTCCCTTGCTCCGATACCAGCTGTAACAGCCCAAGCAAGGCGTACCAAGATATTTTCTGCATTGCCCAACCACGAACTTATGGTTTTGTTTTCACCCGACGAGTTGTTCTCCCAGGCAAAACACGTCTTGAAAGAGAAGGTATCCACCCCCTTATAAGGAAGGCTTCGTTGCCCCCCCTCAACCGATGTGGGATATTATACAAAGGCCAGTGTTGTAGGTTCTTATTTGTAACATCCCAAAAATAATTAAGAATGTCGTGGACCGGGGTTAATACCAAATAAAAAGGACGGGTCTCGAGTTGGGAAGAAGTGGGGACTACTAACCCTAGCCACCCCACACTCCTCCTCTCATTTCCATCATTCAGCTTCAGGTTTAGAGAGAGATTCTAGAGAGAGAAAGCTTCAAATTTCCATACAAATTTCCACTTTGACCTCAAATCTTTGTTGAGTTGTTGTAGAGGATACCCATATCCGAGTTTTTTAATTTCACAATGGCTTTTAAGGTTTTTGGGATTTTTAACATAAAGATTGGATTTTCACGTGTTAAAAGTTGATTAAAGCCTAGATCTAGCTTCATGGAAGCTAGATAAACGTTTTGAACGTAAAAAGTTATGATTTCGGATTGAAAATGGACATCAACATATCTTCAAGTGACGACACTATTTCTTTAAGCGAACTAGTCGGGGACGACGATACACGTCTCCCAAAACACGCCAATGATTAATACACGTGTCATTCCATTGGAGACACTATCATGGTGACACTAAGTAATGTCGCCATGAATGTGCACGACACTAAGGAGTGTCACCAACGATATTAGATGACATTATAAGAACGACACTAGTAGACGACATTAAGTCCTGAATTAAAGTTCTGGCGACACTGATCATGTGCCGGCGACATTGATCTTCTCTCAGGCGACACTTTTAGGAAACATTAGCATGTTATGATAGAATTTGCTTATTCAGTTATGTGCAGATCGGTATACGCGTTAGCAATAGATAAGTCGTCAATTTTAAGTTGAATACCGACAATTGGGTGAGTTCAAGAATCCCTATTTTTTACTGTTTAGGGTGGTGTGCACAATCAAGAATTAAACTTTTATAATAAATGTATTTTATTACTTAAACATTTGCAAAGAAAGATAACAATTTATTTAACTACATGTTTTATAAACAGAAAGATAAGAAATAATGATTAATTTAACTATATATTTTATAAACAGAAAGATAAAAATATAAAGGTTTATTTAACTATATGTTTTATAAACAGAAATATAAGAAAGAATAGTTTATTTAACTATATGTTTTATAAAAAAAGGATAAGTCAAATACTTTTCTAATCTGTAAGAGTATGGTTACCACCGAAGCAAGTCTTGAGGTAGTAGTGTAGTCCTTAAGCCTAATGCTACCCGAAGCCTATGGAAATTTCATAGAATTAGTTTTATGCCCGCCATAAGAATAACCACGACAGTGCTCAGAAGGGCATTATAACAGGGATGGTGTACAACTGGTTAAGAGTAACGACGGTTGCTCTGGTGATGACGATTGTAAGGTCCGAATTCTTGAGGATCTTCAATCAACGGTTTCAACAAAGTGTTAAACCTCGCGGAAACAGACTCGACACGTGACTAGTAGGTAGTATCAAAGAGGATGAGACACAATTCAACAGTCAAACGATTCGTATATTGATAAAATCACTGAAAACACAATACAGATCGTTCAACAACTCGTCTAACCGATTACAGAAAACAAAACAACTATTTATACTAATTACATGTAATCGGATGGACTTGGGCCTGGGCCGCATACTTCAAGTATGCGGTTAGGAGCCGCAAACTTCAAGTATGCAGCTGGCCCATGAAGTATGCGACCGAATACTTCCAAAAGGTTATCTTCTGAACTTCCCGGTAATCTCTTGATGCGTTAGCCTATTACGTTTGATCCTTACAATCTCCCCCTAGGCTAATGCATTCAAGTAACTCAGAGTATTTCAACATCAGCTGAGTTATTACCACCTCCCGTATGGACGCCTTGAACTAACGCCGTTGCAAACAATTTTATGAACGACTTAGTATCCTTCTCATTTTCTTCTGGCACGAACAATCTCTGCTTGGACAATCTCATCATGTCTTCCTTCCCAAACTTCATTAGATCCATAGGATCAGCAATTGTAAACTCTTTGTCAGTACAGTGAATGTCAAGAAGACTAGTCACAGGACTGTAAGACCAGCACACAAGCTTACTCAGTGAGTTGTCAGGTAGTTCCTTATGAACAGGACACAGTCAACCGTCTTGAGAGGATGATAGATTTCCATTATGAGGGGCTTCCGAGTTATCCTGTCAATCATGTACTTTGAAGTTACCCTCTTGCACTGAGCAGTCTTCATTGTCTTGAAGTCATTGTTACACTCTCTTCTAAGAAATAAAGCAAAATCATTTGCATCTCCATCATTTCCCAAGTTGTAGAAAGGAACCTTGATTAGAGTTCTAAGATCATATCTAGGCAAGGATTGAAAGTCATGCTTATCGGAAAAGTACTCGACTCGCCCTTTTTTCCTCTTGATTAGATAGAGATGCTTCTCACTGTCATACATCCAGCTTAGAATAAGTGAAAGATCGTTCTTATTTGCAAGAGCATTGGATGAAGTGACATAGTGGGTCACAACAGGAGGAATGTCATTGAATAAACACTTCCTTTTATCTGAACCAGCTGAGGACGAAGTTGCTTTCATTGTGTTTGTTGACTCAACAACATGTTCAGCAGTTAACTCCACATGGGGAGGTGAGTTACCTTCGGCTAATATATCGCTGTCAATACCGGTAATCAACTTTCCCTGAGCATCGATATATGTAGGAGAGGTAGGCATATTTGTATCAAAGAAATCTTCAGCCTCAATGAAATCCTCTCCTACAAAATCATCATCTAACACAGTTGAATCCCTTTCATATGAGAACACGGAGTCTGATTTAAGCAAATCATCAAGACCCTGTTCAAAGTCAAATGAAAGATCATTTTTAAACTGTTGTACTCCCTTTTCTTCGGACACAGGAACATAAACGACCATTTCTCTGGACAGATCTTCTTGTGAGCTTGTTCTTTGGTCTTCCTGGTCTTTACTTTGATCCTTATCATCCTTTCTGCCTTCATTATCATCACCATCACCATCATCATCAACACCTTTACCTTCATCATTGCCAATGCAGCCATCTTCTTTCATCGTTTTCTCTTTCTTTTCTTTTAATTTCTTTAACTCTTTGAGCACATACTTCATGTTGTCTCTTAGGCTTTGAATCTGACCACTTTGTATGTTGATGGTCGTCCTAAGAGTATCATTTTCTTTATAGAGTTTTTCAATCTTTGAATCTTTAGCTAAAGAGTCTTGTTCTAGACTGAATACTCTTTGCTGTAGGGCTTGAACATCCACCAGTTCATAAGCAATCTTCTCTTTTCCCTTGTCTTGCTTTGTAGGAACGGTAGGTGTGATGATAGGTGTGGACTTTTGCAGGAGTTGTTCAGAAACCTTTACTCTTTTCCTTGGATTAGATCAGCTTCATAATCGTAGTCTTCATCGGAAGTATCATTCTGTTGTTTAGATCAGTTGATGAAAGGAGGTTTCCCATCAACCTTTCTTTTTATCAATAAGCTTCTGTGATATTTGTTGATGTGCACTTCTTCTTTCTCACTCTCTGTTTCAGAAGAATCAAACTCAATGCCGTCTGATTCACCTTCCGATTCACTTTCTTTTTCTTCATCATTGACAACACTTGAACTCTGAGCTTCATCTCCCTTTTCACTGGAAACACTCTGAGTTGCAGTGTCAGAGAACATCAATTCGTCTAAGTTAAGTCAAGATCGGCCATATCTTCTAGGTTCTCTTCATTTTCAAAGTAGATTGGCCCTTCAATGTTGAAATTTAGCTCACCCTCGTGTTCATCAGCAAGTTATACGTTTGGGATCACAGGCTCATTGACAATCAAAACTTCAGCTTGATTTTGAGCCTGTTGACGCACACGTCTAGGTCTACGACGAGGCTGAGGTGGTTGTTGTGGGTTTGAAGGTGGTGGTGGTTGTGGATGTGGAGGTGGTGGTTGTTGTGGATTTGGAGGTGGTTGTTGTGGATTTGGAGGTGGTGGTGGTTGTTGAGGTTGGTTACCGTTAGTCTCTAGAAAGGCACCAAATTTCTCCAAGGGTCTTAGACCGACGTAATACCCGTGCTTGTTCATGCACATATAAGACAGAATAATTTTGTCCATAACTTTCACATGCAGCCTTCTTTGAGTCATGACCAACTCAGCATGCTCTCGATTAATTATCATCTGTAGGAATCGAGGATACATCAAGAAGACAAACTTCTTCTTTCTATTCAAGTTACTTTTCATTTCATCAAACACAACCCTTGAGAAATTAAAGTTCTCCCCCATGACAATAGCATAGACCATTGATGTCATGTTGGCACTCAGCTCATCATAGCCTCCTTTTCTTCCTGAAATACATTGATTTACAACATGTACCAAGTATCTCCAGTATGGTGGCAGATATCTCTTTAACATAGATGGCAGTTCTCCTTCATAGCTCATTCTTTGAAATGTTTCGGTCATCTCTTCGGCAGTATAGCTTGTAGGGTGTTCGGGACCATCGCCAAAGTTTAAACAATTCCTAATCACAACTTCAGTAATAACAATACGCTTTGTCGCAACTATGCCGGCTATCCCTTCCACATTATTCTCTGAGATGATATCAGCAGTGCTCTAGAAGTCTCTAATGAAGTCTTCACATATATCTGGGTGTTGAGAAAGAGCATGAAATACTCTGGACACCCGTAATCCCACGATCATAGACCGGAAAACACTGTGATTTTGTGGTGGATCCTCCAAATAAGCCCGTTCATTGTGATCCATAACAAATTTTAAGTTTGCCATTTCCTTCAATCAATGAGTCAAGTTAGATTCCAGAAACGAATTTAACACACTTGAAGTATGCGGTTAAGTGATTCAGCGGCAAACTTTAAGATTACACCGCAAACTTTTATTACACCGCAAACTTCGGTATTACCGCAAACTTCAAGATTACACCGCAAACTTTGTCATTACCGCAAACTTCGGTATTACCGCAAACTTCGGTATTACCGCATACTTCAAGAATAACCGCAAACTTTAACACACTCAAATTCTATGATTTTTAACATGTTTTAGTTGGGTTTTTTCAGGCGATTTAGGGTCGCCACAATATTGCGACCAAAACCATAGGACCAATTTCAGATTTAACATTGATTTTAATGGTCAATTTTGTCAGAGTGTCCAATTCAGTTTCAGTTTCAAACAAAAGCATCTCTCACACTCGATTGGAATAAATCTACGGTCAAAACCCTTACCTTGATAATCGCTTACACTTCTTGAACACAAATATAGCATAGGATTCACACAGAGATCAAGTAAACGGTTGATTTAGAACTGAAATGGAGTATGCGACTGAGAGAGAATATCAAGTATGCGGTTTATGTAACACCAGAACTGCAAACTTCAATGCTATTTATAGAAGACTTGTAAGTATGCGGCCATGCATAAAGTATGCGGCTGCATACTTCTGATGAAACTCAAATTTTTTAGAATTCTTTTCTTTTGGATTATTTGGTCAAGCAGAGACGGTCATTTTGAAACAAATGAAATAGAAACAAAGATAAAAATAAAAATAACTTTAACTAAGCTAAAAACACAAAATCTTTTTGATCTTTTCAAAATAACAGAATGCCTTAAAACAATATTTTTGAAAGAAACTCTGTTATGGGATCATATCATCCTAGGGTAGACTACACTATAGATATCGGCCGCTCATTTCTTAGACAGGTCTTGGTGATTGCCAATATGTTATCCTTCTAAACTCAAGCCTTTATACCTTAGTTGACACACAAGCAGTGAATGAATTTATCATGTTTTCTAGGTAATAGTTATTCAAGAATTAGTGGGTCCCATTAGATGAACTTTTGATGAACTGAATGGACCCCACAACTTATCAGATAAATCTTCTCTTCCTCATAATCTTTTGAGCACCTAAAGATAGCTAAATGAGCATAACTAGCACGGGTTAATGGACTGTTCAGGAAATCTCTGACAAATGTGATTACGAAAAATAGCACGACATGCTTACATGTTCATAAACAGTAAATGCTCAGGGTCATTGCACTATGGGCTTACATGCCTTGATAAGAGATTCCTTCACAGACCCATGTTCCCAAAAAGAGAAAAATATTTACAAGTATACTAATATGTATGTCTTTCGACATATCTTTTTGAATTTTCCTATTGCACGACATTAACATTGCGTGTCTTTTTGCTCATATTTCATCAACCTTCATGTGTAAGTGTTCAATTATTAACAGGAAATAAATATTCTATCGATCTTTTATATGTTCCCCGGTAAAGTGATGACCTTAATGTTCAAGTGAAACACTATCTTGCTTATCTTTTCAGTTTTAGCAGAGCCTATCAACATATCACCTTAAGATCCTGATCTGTTCAACTACAGACCTTACATAAGATGATCCAACCTCTAGAATGATGTACTATCATTTCCCATTAGAGAGAGTTCTCAAATTTTCTCAATAGAATAACTTTCAAAAGAAGCACAATATTTTTGTATTTTTGTATTTTTTTTAATTATTTTTTTATTTTTATTTAAAGATTAAACTAAAAACTTAAACCGAAAATCTTTTTGACGTTTTTAGGAAATTTCTCCCCCTAAACTTTTGCATTTTTGAAATAAATCAAAATTTAAACTAGCTAAAAACTAAGAAAAGTATTTTTGGTGACCGAACCTACGACCTTTTAATCAAAATAAATCATTTTCAAACATTCACCTAGAAAGTTGAATCTTGCCAAATCAAAAGCCTTTGTAAAAATATCAGCGACATTTTTATCAGTAGATACCTGCTCAAAATGCATGATTTTTCTTTCAAAACAGTCACGAATATGATGCACTCTAATGTCTATGTGCTTAGTTTTAGAGTGTTTGACTGGATTCTTAACAATTTGTAATGCAGCTTCATTATCACAGAAAATAGGAGAGTCACAGAAATTCAAACCGTAATTCAGCAATTGGTGTTGCATCCATATAAACTGGGAGCAACATCCGGATGCGGCGACATATTCAGCTTCGGCAGTAGAAGTCGAAACGGTGGTCTGTTTCATGCACTGCCATGAGACGAGTCTCTCCCCCAGAAACTGACATCCTCCAGTTGTTGATTTTCTATCCAGATTGCAGCCTCCATGATCACTGTCAGTAAAAGCAAACAAGTTAAATTCTGAATCCTTTGGATACTAAAGGCCTATCCGAGGCTTGCCCTTCAAGTATTTAAAGATTCTTTTGACAGCATTAAGGTGAGAAAGTTTCGGATTAGCCTGATAGCGTGCACACTGGCAAACCGCAAACATGATGTCTGGACGGCAAGCGGTCAGGTACATTAATGAGCCAATCATGGACCGGTAGAGATGTTGGTCAATTCCCTGTTCACCTAGATCTGGAGTAAGAATAGGATGTTGCCATAGGAGTTGAGGCTAGTTTGGAGTCAGCAAAATTGAACTTGATTAGTATGTCATTAACATATTTTGCCTGATAAATTAGGATTCCGTCATCGCTTTGCTTAACCTGCAACCCCAGAAAGAAGGCCATTTCTCCCATTGAACTCATTTCAAACTTTTTCTTCATCACTTCTTCAAACTCTTTGCACAGTACAACATTCGTTGATCTAAAGATGAGATCATCAACATATATTTGGACAAGAATAAGATCGATTCCCAGCTTCTTAATCAACAGTGTTTGATATATAGCTCCCCGAGTGTAGCCATTAGCAAGAAGATGCTCTGTCAGAGTGGCATACCATGCACGTGGTGCTTGATGTAAGCCATACAAAGCTTTGTCTAATTTATAGACATGACGTGGGTGATTTGTTTCTTCAAACCCAGGTGGTTGACACATGTAGATTTCTTCTTGAACCTTTTCGTAAAGAAAAGTTGTCTTCACATCCATTTGAAACACCTTGAAGTTCATGTACGTGGCATAGGCCAAGAAGATTCGGATGGCCTCAAGTCTTGCAACTGGTGCAAACACTTCTTCATAATCTATCCATTCTTGCTGATAAAAACCTTGCAAAACCAGTCGTGCTTTGTTCCTAACAATAATACCGATGTCATCTTTCTTGTCTCTATAAACCCAACGAGTACCAATGGGCAACTTGCCTTGTGGTAGCGGCACAAGTTCCCAGACCTTCAGTTTTTCAAACTGCATCAGCTCTTATTACATCGCCTCCCCTCAGCTTGCCTCACTCAAGGCCATTTTAATGTTCTTTGGGTCAACTTGAGATATGAAGGTAGAATATAAGCAGATATTTATTACCCCGGATTTGCTTCTTGTTCTCATCCCATCAGAGAGAGGACCACTGATGTCCTCTAAAGGATGATTCTTATGAATTCTTGATTGTGAAACCTCTTATTCTTGTATTATTTTAGGTAAGTTGGTGATATGCTGATCAACCTCTTCAGTTATGGGAACCGGCCCCTCAATAACATTAGAGTCAGGAATCATATCCTATACTGCAGGATCACTGCCAGATGTAGCAACTTCCTGTGAAGCATGACCACTTCCAGATGCAGCAGTCTCATTGTTGATGGGGTCAGCGGTGTGGTGATTACTCTTTTGTGAAGAAGAATCAGGAGCTCCAGAGGACGAATATGTAGCTTGATCAGGTTCTTCATCAATCCTGTAATCGACTATGCTGCACCTGTAAAAGCCATTATCTAATACAGCAGAATCATCAGAACAAACATTGAAAAGCTTAAACATAGAATCGTAATCAAATAACCAATTTGGATCAGTATCCAAATCAGTTTTATTGAGCTCCTGCCAGTCAATGTAGTAAGATTCCACTATCTTCTTTGTTCTCTTGTTGTACACTCGGTAAGCTTTCTTGATGGATGAGTAACCAACGAAGTAATATTCATCGGCTTTTGCATCAAATTTGGATCCAACCGAGTCATTTTGCAACAGTGTGCATAGGCATCCAAATGCTCTAAAGTGGCCGACCTTCGGCTTCTGATGAAACATGATTTCATATGGAGTCTTCAAGTGATGCTTATTAAATAGCATCATGTTCTGCACATAACATGCTGTATTGATTGCTTCAGCCCAGAAGAATACAGGCAATTTGGAGTCAGAAATCATTGTTCTTGCAGCTTCTATTAGAGTACGATTTCTTCGTTCAGCAACTCCAGTTTGTTGAGGAGTTCTAGCAGCACTGAACTGTCTTGCAATTCCCTTTCCAGCACAAAAGCTATTAAGGAATTTGTTACGAAATTCTGTCCCATTGTCGCTTCTGATAATCTTGATCTTCAAGTTCAGTTGATTTTCAACAAGTATCATGAACTGCTTAAGAATATCTACAGTCTCACTTTTCTTACTAAAAAAGAACACCGAAGTAAATCATGAGTAATAGTTAGTAACAACAAGACAATAAGATTTCTTCCCAAGACTCATCACACTTACGGGACCGAAAGGATCCATGTGTTGTAATGAAGAACAAATTTAATTGAATTAAACAGCTTGGGTTTGTGTGGTCATTTATGTTGTTTGCCTTTAGCACACGCAATACATTTTTCAACTTCACAAAATTCTTTTAAGGCAAACCAACCACATGTGCTACTTTAGCAATTCTATTTAGGTTTTTCAAATTTATATGACCTAAACGACGATGCCAGAGCATTGAGTCATTCTCAAAAGCTTTTGAAAAAAAAACAGGTATTTGTTAAAGCTGACTCACTATTCATGTCCAACAAATATGAGTCCGTACACCTCGGTGTTCTCATTAAAATCCAATCCTCAGGGATAACGAACCCTGGTTTTAAAATCAAACACTCTTTATCAGTGAAATGAGTTGAAAACTTTTTGTCACAAATTTGAGACACACTTAATAAGCTGTGATTCAATTTAGACACATAATTCATATCTTCGAAACAGAGAGTACCATTAGTAACAATACATTTCATTGTGATTTGCCCACCTTTATCACCTGCAAAGGAAACATACCCTCCATCAAACATTTTAATTTCATGAAGCTGAGAGATGTCTTATGTCATATGCCGGGAACAACCACTATCAACATACCAGATGTTGTTAATAGGCCTCCTTGGATGTCCCTGCATGGTAGAACACATTAACTAGAGACTGGAACCCAAGCCATGATTGTCTTGGGTTGTCCTAAATCATCCAGGTATGAAACTTCTTACAATTTCATATCTCTTTTGTCATTAAACTCAACTGGTGTTGTTTGTGTACTTGGCTTTCGTTTCCAAACAGGTTTTTGTTTTTCAAAATTTTTGCTCACTGTTGGAGTAACAACCTTTTCTTTTCCTTTTTAGATTTTGTGGGTTTCTCAACTTTCTTTTGTTTATGTTTGAAAACATTATTTTCTTTAATAGGACATTGAGATTTATGCACAACACCAGTTCTTTTATCTGATTGTTTATCATTGGGACTTTTGTACTGTTGGTCCATGTGTCCTTTAGACATGTGTGGCCTTTGATATGTATTTTCCCTTTGACTAACATTCGGATATCTATCAGAGTGTTCACGATTATGAACGCAGTTTCGAGCAAAGTGTCCGGGATTCCCACACACATAACACGTTTGCCTTCTCTTATATGGGGCATAGTATCCGGTGTCCCATGATGATGACCATTGAGGGGAACTTGTGAAGTAACCTGCAGTTTCACAGTTCCTAGAAAACCTTCTATTATGCAGTTGATCATCATTATAATTTCTTTGATAAGACTTGAAATTACTTCTATCAGAATTCCTAACATTTTGTTTAAAAGCACGATGATGAATATCAAATTTAGCATAAAACTCTCTTTTGGTAAAACGTTGTGGCTTTTTCTTTGAATCGGACTGACTTGTGGATGGTTTACTACTTTCACGGTTTGACGAGCAGTTTTTGTTTTTGACAAATTAATGATTCTTGCCACTCACAATCTGTGTTTTTTCATTTTCTATGGTCCCACCATTCACAAAGGTGGATTTCAAAGAAACTTTTTGTTGTTCTTAACAACACAATTTTCAAAACCAACATTCAAACTGGAATTAACAAAAGTAGCAGACTTAGAAAAACCAGACAAAGTATTTTTGAAAGACAAAGAATTTGAATTAAAAACACGATCCTCCTCCTCATCATCACTCCCATAATCCTCCACTATTCCCTCTACTAATCCTGTTGCTGCACAAGACTTAGACGGGTTAGAAACGTTCACATGTTGTACCGAAGGACCACTAGTCACGGGAGTGGACTATGTGGATGAAGAAGATTGAACTGGTTTACGGCCTACACCATATTCCATTTCAGCATCTTCATGTTGAACATTTGGCATAAGAGTGAAATTGCCATTGAAAGGATGTTCAACAGCATGATAGCGTAATCCTGGATTCCATACGTTCCTGACTTGAGAGTCTATCATGTCATAGACTATAGTTTGATAGTGGTCAATTTTCTTGATTGTCAGCTTATTATTTTCCAATTGAGTCACAACATCATTAAGCTTCCAACTAAGGTCATCTATTCGCTTTAGTGCATCACGATAGAGACATTCCTTATTGCAAAAGTCCATTTCAAGTTTTGAAAAATCAGTTTTTCCTACATCAATTTTATCTTTAAACAATTTTTCAGAACGCTTGTGCTCAGCATTTCATACCTAAGTTGGTTTAATTATTTTAAGAGCAATTCATTGTCATACTTATATATATTTATGTTCTCAACACAGTTGAACATGTATTAGTAGGTACCTCAGAATCTTCAATCTTTACCATGAGAGCATGATTTGAGACCTTCATTGATAGCTCATTGATTTGATCTCCCCAATCATACCCTGCAGTTTGCCGACTCACCAAAGCTTTGCTATCACTTGCTGCAGCTGCTTCCTTTTCTTCTGATTTGCTTGATGAGCTCCCCTTTTCTACTTTAGGCTCTGGATATTCCCTTGCAAAGTGACCAGGTTTACTGCAATTGAAGCATCTCAGGTTGGATTTGTCGAAACCTATCTTCTTTGTACCAGACTCCAACCCATCAAAGGAATTTTTGCCAATCCTTTTAATAAACCTCTTAGCACGATGCACATCCATTGCCATGTGCCACTTGATATCCATTTCTTCCAAGTCATCCGGATGGATTTGATCTGTGTCATCTTGGATTAGATTATCCGGAGAGAGCTTTCCAGCTAGCATGCAATTGTAGCTGCTTAAGAAAACACTAAACAAAGCAACATGCATTTCAACAACCTTGGCTTCACTTGAGCTTGGTGATTTACTTTGTTGGACAGATGTAGCAAGAGCTGTCTGATTTGAAACAGTTGATAGGTTTGGTGTGTATGCAGAGGACATTCTGGAGAGTAAGGCATTCCCTTGAGACATTAAATGATCTGTCTCTGACGAAAACATCATCAACCTTTGATGATCGTCCATCTCATATGACCTTAGGATGGATATAAGTTCACTCAAAGGAGTGGTATACATGTCCTTAGTTCTCTTGATGGTGTTTATGTTGAAGTTACAGTTCAACGGTAGTGAGTTGAGGAGTTTCTTGTTCACTTCACCATTCATCATCTCAAAACCTGCACTATTCATTTATGTCATCAAGTGCGTGAATCTTTTTTTTAAGTTGCTTTTCTAAACAAACCATTTTACGTTTTGTTTTAACACTTTTTTTTAGTGTGCAATACGTTTTTTTTATCTGAGATTCCAGACTTTCCCCTTTCACATATTTGAACATGTTAAACTTCTGTCTTAGCATATCCTTTTGACTTTCTCTAATGTTAGAATTTCCTTCAAACCTTTCCACTAGTGCATCCCAGAGAGATTTTGTGGTCTTGAACTTTTTAAACCCTTGAGCAATTTCAGTAGACAAGGCCATGGTAAACCCTGCATAGGCTTTATCATCCTTTTTTCAATTTGAAGGATTTCTTCAGCCATATAAAGATCAGGATCCTTGGGAATAAACTCACTCTTCTCATTCCTGACCATAGGAATCCGAGGACCATTTTCAATAGACTTCCAAATAGAAGAATCCTTATACCTAGCGAAGTTCCCAAATCGGTACTTCCTATTATCAAAATCATTTACATTTGTTAGACATGGAGGTCTACTTAAAGTACTAATTATATTGTCCATGGAATTAGTATCAGTCATTATCTTAATAGACACTTGGAAATGAACCGCAAACTTGAGATTAACCGCAAACTTGGAGACTAACCGCATAGTTGGAAACTAACCGCAAAGTTGGAAGAGATCGCAAACTTGAAGTTAACCGCAAACTTAAGATTAACCGCAAAGTTGGAGACTAACCGCAAACTTGGAAGTGACCGCAAACTTGAAGTTAACCGCAAAATTGGATGTAATCGCAAACTTGAAGTTAAACGCAAACTTGGATGTAACCGCAAAGTTGAGATTAACCGCAAACTTTGGATTGACCGCAGACTTACAGTCGCAAACTTTCGAAATCAGCAAACTTCCAGAACTACAAACTTGAAGATTTTGAAATTTACAGCAAAATACTTCGATTTGTCGAAACCTATCTTCTTTGTACCAGACTCCAACTAGCATGCAATTGTAGCTTTGATTAGATTAGCCGGAGAGATCTTTCCAACTAGCATGCAATTGTAGCTGCTCAAGAAAACACTAAACAAAGCAACATGCATTTCAACAACCTTGGCTTCACTTGAGCTTGGTGATTTACTTTGTTGGACAGATGTAGCAAGAGCTGTCTGATTTGAAATAGTAGACAGGTTTGGTGTGTATGCAGAGGACATTCTGGAGAGTAAGGCATTCCCTTGAGACATTAAATGATATGTCTCTGACGAAAACATCATCAACCTTTGCTGATCGTCCATCTCATATGACCTTAGGATAGATATAAGTTCACTCAGAGGAGTGGTATACATGTCCTTAGTTCTCTTGATGGTGGTTATGTTGAAGTTCCAGTTCAACGGTAGTGAGTTGAGGAGTTTCTTGTTAACTTCACCATTCATCATCTCAACACCTGCATTATTCATTTCAGTCATCAAGTGCGTGAATCTTTTTTTTTAAGTTGCTTTTCTAAACAAACCATTTTACGTTTTGTTTTAATGCTTTTTTTTAGTTTGCAATACGTTTTTTTTATCTGAGATTCCAGACTTTCCCCTTTCACATATTTGAACATATTAAACTTCTGTCTTAGCATATCCTTTCGACTTTCTCTAATGTCAGAATTTCCTTCAAACCTTTCCACTAGTGCATCCTAGAGAGATTTTGTGGCCTTGAACTTTTTAAACCCTTGAGCAATTTCAGTAGACAAGGCCATGGTTAACCGTGCATAGGCTTTCTCTTCCTTTTTTCAATTTGAAGGATTTCTTCAGCTACATAAAGATTAGGATCCTTGAGAATAAACTCATTCTTCTCATTCCTGACCATAGGAATCTGAGGACCTTTTTCAATAGACTTCTAGATAGAAGAATCCTTATACCTAGCGAAGTTCTCATATCGGTACTTCCTGTTATCAAAATCATTTGCATTTGTTAGACGTGGAGGTCTACTTAAAGTACCAATTTTATTGTCCATGGAGTTAGTATCAGTCATTATCTTAATAGACACTTGGAAATGAACCGCAACGTTCGAGATTGACCGCAAACTTGAGATTAACCGCAAAGTTGGAGACTAACCGCAAAGTTGGAAACTAACCGCAAAGTTGGAAGAGATTGCAAACTTGAAGTTAACCGCAAACTTAAGATTAACCGCAAAGTTGGAGACTAACCGTAAACATGGAAGTGACCGAAAACTTGGATGTAATCGCAAACTTGAAGTTAACTGCAAACTTGGATGTAACCGCAAAGTTGAGATTAACCTCAAACTTTGGATTAACCGCAAACTTACAGTCGCAAACTTCCGAAATCAGCAAACTTCCAGAACCGCAAACTTGAAGATTTTGATATTTACAGCAAAATACTTTGATTTTCTGGCCAAATACACACTTATTAGGCCGCAAACTTCAATAATAATGACAAAAACATAATTCCGAATCCTGTCACTGTCCAGAAACTCTCTAAAAAGCACAAGTCAGTTTAAACAAATGCTAAAAGAGTAACTTTGATACCTCACGAGTCAAATAAATCCATTGCAAGCTTCACAAATGAGCGTTAAGGCTCTGATACTAATTGTAAGGTCCGGATTCTTGAGGATCTTCAATCAACGGTTTCAATAGTGTGTTGAACCTGGAGGAAACAGACTCGACACGTGACTAGTAGGTAGTATCAAAGAGGACGAGACACAGTTCAACAGTAAAACGATTCGTATATTGATAAAATCACTGAAAACACAATACATATCGTTCAACAACTCGTCTAACCGATTACAGAAAACAAAACAACTCTTTATACGAATTACATGTAATCGGATGGGCTTAGGCCTGGGCCGCGTACTTCAAGTATGCGGTTAGGAGCTGCAAACTTCAAGTATGCGGTTGGCCCATGAAGTATGTGGCCGCATACTTCCAAAAGGTTATCTTCTGAACTTCCTGGTAATCTCTTGATGCGTTAGCCTATTAGGTTTGATCTTTACAACGATTATCTGATAAGAAGTCCTTAGTGGACACATGATGTGAGTATCAGCCTTTGGACGTGGAGCCTTAGGGAACAATACTTACCAAGAAAGAAAAAAGTCTGTTGTGGACAGTAAAAGAAAGAAACAAATTGTAGACTAATAATGTACGACTTAACATAAATGGGCACATGATAACTAAGTAGTTATCTAGATGTTGTATTTTGATTTTTATACTTAGTAGTAGAAAGAATGTTTTTCTTTAAATTAGTTTTATATGATTAACATGAGAAGCAAATGTTTTTTTAAATGTTTTGTAAACTTGAACTCAATAGCGTTGGCTGACTATTTTAGTATGAACATGAGGTAGAAAAGGTAAAGAGAAGATATGAAGATGCAATGGCTTATCTGATGATGGCTGGATGGCTGCAGATGATCATAGACTGACATCCCCACGATTTTGATTATGTTTTCAGACAATGAATATTTATAGTTTTTAATTAATTCATAAAATGTAATAGACTTTCGATGTTGTTTTAAATGTTTAATTAAATATTTAAGAACTATGTTTATGCTTGTTTGTGCCAACTATGAGAGGTACTCGGTTTGGGTCCTTTTAAGTTGGTATAAGATCCATAGTTGGAAAGATTCGGACATTTGCCAAAATGTCTAAACTTGAACTGAGAAGCGAACAGAAGAATGGGATGTCAATTAGATCAACCAAGCCGAGAAAGCAGAAAAGTAAGGACTTAGAATAGAAACCAGTAAAAATTAAAGGCCTTGGAACATAAGGTAGACGATGTCCTAGTATAGCACATAGACGATAAATTCCTTAGATTAAAAAGTAGAAAGAGCGTGCCTTAATGTAGAAACTCTGGACTTAAGTATAATATTTCCCTGACAAGAAAAGTTCAGAACTTGAGTAGTAAAGTAAAATAGTAACTGCATACCAGTCTCTGTAATTAGTAATTTACATTACTCGAGGTGTTCTAAATAATTGCCTATCATCATGACACGAGTATTTTTGTTCGCAGTTAGGAAACAATAATGGCTGGAAAAAGAGGAGCTCGCACTAGACGTAGGGGTAGACCTCATATCAACCACATCATTTCACCATGGAGTGCATGATGAATATGAGCACGTAAAGGGAAGAAAGTGAACACGCAGTTCATGGATCGGTGTCCATCATACTACAAGCGAGAATGCTCCTAGTGACCATGGAGTGCATGATAAAGAAGGATTAGTTTTGGAGCCCATTCTCAGGAAAGCAATCGCTGATGAAGCAGCACTAACAAAGGCTCTGGATACTATGGCAGATGAAAGAGGGAGGCTTCTAAGGGCTGAGAATAGGAACGTGATTGGAACTTAGTCTGAAAGTGATGATTCCGACTATGATTCGAAGAGCGGATGTGACTATAAGTCCTTTCGAAAATGTGATCCACCAACTTTTGACGGCAAGAAAGATGCTATTGCCGCATATTACTGGATTGACGGTATGATTGTGGCCATCAAGATAAGAGAATGCCATGGTGATCAGGCGGTGAAGTTTGTCGCACACTCTTTCACTTTTGAGGTATTAAGCTGGTGGGAAAGTGTGAAGAAAACCAAGATTCAAAGAGATATCAAAAGGATGAAATGGGACGATATGAAGGCCCTTATAATTCCAAAATTTCATTCCCAAAATGAGATTGATAAGATGGAGAAAGCCTTCATGGAACTTAAGGCTGGTAGCATGACGCACCAACAGTTCACTTCCAAATTCAATGAGATAACTCAGTTGGTTCCACACTTAGTGAAAAATGAAGAGGGAGGATCAAATGTTACATTCGAAAACTGCCACTGAGAGTTCTCAAAATCCATAACGCCAACACCCCTAGTGATTTCGAATCTGTGGTAACGTTAAGTGGTAAAATATTTGATGATGTGTCCGCTGAAGGCGCAACCCCTACCAAAACTCAAAGGAAATGGTCTAACACCACCAAGCGCTTGGGCAGGGACTGGTCTACATTAAAGAACAAGTAGTCCGGAATTGAGGAGTCAGTAGAGTGTGAGAAGTGTGGGAAAAGGCACCCATGGGAGTGCAAGTATGGATTAAACCTGTGCTATCGTTGCGTCAAGACGGGGAACATATCCCGTTATTGTACTAGTGCCCCAGGTTCTGCCAGCTATGGGAAGTGCCACAACTACGGCGAATCTGGGCATTTATCCAAATATTGTCATAAGCGAAGGGCCACTAACGTTGACAAGGCTAAGTAAGCTAAGAAAGGAAGGGCGAGAACCAGAGCATACGCCCCGACACACGAGGAAACAATGGGAGATTTCCAATGTGGTTTCAGGTACGTTTTACGTGAACAACTACTGTGCGAGGCGTGTTTGCGAAGCTTATCTTGTGTACGTTATTGACGACAGAGTGAAATTTAAAGAATTAGCAGTGGTATGTAATTTTATCGGGAGTCCCACAAATAAGTTTGATGCCAGGAGCTAAACCCTTCGCTAAAACGCCATACCGACTAGCTCTAACTGAAATGAAAGAGACGCGGGCTTAGCCGGTTCCGTATGTTCCCCGTTCTTTTTGTTGTTCCCTTTTGAACCATCCTCTAAAAAATGGGGAACCACGGGGAACCGACTCAAACTAACTCCAAATGAACTCATTTCAGTGACGTTGGAACCGGCTCGTCGAATCGGTTTCAACGCTGCTGAAATGAGTTTAATCTGAGTTCGTTTGAGCCGGTTCCTCTCTGTTTCTCCACTATTCCCCCTTTTTTGTTGTTCTTTTTTTTTATATCTTTAACTAGCTCTAACCTCCCGTGTATAGATGGGGTGAAACTATAAGATTATATTGATAAATATCTTAACACCTCTATTAATACAAAATTTATATTGTATTAGTAATTTTTTTATTTTGTTAAATGTTAAGATTATATGGATGGGAGTAATCAAAGCATCAAAAAATAAAAATAAAAAATAATACATGAAAATATATTTCATAAGTGGTGTACTTTTTACAATACATTAAATTACATGTCAAATAAAACCTTAAAATGATGATTTACAATTTGAAAATCTATATCTATACTATATAATAAATAAAGGTTTTTGTATACCACGTGTCGCCACCATATTCAATCTCATCAATATTTTCCTGCCTCTCTCTTATTAAATGCACTCATATCTTTTAAATTACTAATTATACTAATAAAACATATTTATTTTAAATTATTCTTTATCATAAAAAAACTTTGAAATCTAATTATTTAATTTTTATTTTCAATCAAATAGTAAATGAAAGTCAAATTAAATTAAATAGTAATTGACGTATTTTTGAAACTCAATTATATATTATTTTTTACATATTTTGAATTTTGTTTTTTATCATTAGTATACAGTAATATATTTTTACCCCTGTAAAATACATAAATAGTATTTTTAAACTCCAAAATACATAAAATACACCAAATTACATTAAATAGTAATATATTTTTAAACTCCAAAATTTAAAAACCGCACTCCTAAATATATCGACACAATTTATATTTAAAATTTTAAAATTAAATATGAAAAAAAAAATTAGAATTAAAACCAAACATATTTTTTTTGAAAAAATAATTAAAGTTTAAAATGTAATGCACTTTTAAAATTATATAGGTTTATGTACATAAAAACCACTAAACTAGTTTTTTATTTTTTTTATCTATTTAAAAGTTTCTTATACATGTATAAGTTATATGTAGGTAAAAAATTTACACATGAATTACACATAAAAAACTTACAAATTCTGACCAGATATTTATTATAATTAATTGAATGTTTGACTTTTAAAGAATTAATTAAATTAATATGAAAATAAATGTGTAGTCATATTAATTTAATTTTTTTGATTTACTAGTAGACACACTTTATTAATAATGAAAAAAGATAACCCAAAGAGCCAAAGTATACAATTCTATCACTTAAAGTACTTTCAAAATTGTAATTTCCTAACTCCAAATTCAACTTTTAAGTTCTTAAATCTTAATCGTACTTAAAGGTTCAAACACTAATTGTCTATAAAAAACTCTCCGTCTCTTCCGTTTCTTTTCTAGTTTTGGCTTGTGTATATTGAAAATATTTTTTTTAATCTTTTATATATCAATATGTGCAAAAATAATAAAATAAACGAGTTCGGTCAACGAGCCACTAGCAGGCTCGAGCTCAATTTTTTAACTCGTTAAAATTTTCAATTCAAGCCGGCCCGACTTGAACTTTTCATAAGCCAAGCTTGAGTGTATCCTGGCTCGTTTACAGCCCTACTAAAAACTCTAAATTTCTAAATCATTCTCGAGTGATTAGTTTTGTTAATATACGTCTAAAAACTCTAAATTTATAAATCGTTCTCGAGTGATTATTTTTCCTAATATATGTCTTACTTTTGATTCAATATCATAGGTTAGCAAGAGAAGAAGTTTTTGTAAGGCAAAATGTAACATTCATTATAACACTTTTATGTATGTGTGAATAAATGATCTTTACCATATTAGAGACAAGTCATTTGTGATCCCTAGTAAGTGTAAAATGTAATATTAATCGGTAGTTGATTTTTGAGTTGTTCAAAGAACAGATATTGCGACTTGTGGCATAGCACAGATTAACATTACAATGGTGCGGGCATTATAACTTATTTTTCAAAAAAATGTACTAATCTTAGTAGTTGGTGATCATGTTTATCGTTGATTAGTTTAACTTCGATAACAAAGATTTGAAAGGCCTTGCATGTCCAAGAAGAATTATATTTCAATAGTTGTATGCATGTTACGTATGCACGCATGTATGCATGATTGCATGCATGTATGTATGTACACTAACCCCAAGATGAGCGTACTTAGTGTTCCAACAAAGATTAAAGGATTAAAGTGAGGAACAATTGTGGTGCCCAAGAAATGAAAGATGTTCTTTATAAAAGAAATTTAACTACTGTAAACCACCAATCACATTAGCTTATTATATTTGTGGGGTTTCAAGCACTTTTTTAAATTTATTTAACTAAGCAAGTAATTATAACTAGTATTTTATTTCTTAACAAGGTTAACCCCTCTCCATTTTTCTATTACTTTTTGGGATCTTCTGATGCTCTCTCCATGGTCCCAATAAAGCATGCGGTTAGGGCAATTCCATTACTCTATCTTTTTACTTCAAAATATAAAAAATATTACATCAATTTACCACACGATGTACAAATTATAACTATGGTATGATATAGATAGTTTTCACCAATAATCAAAATTATGATTTATTGGTTAATAATAATTTAAATTAACAGTTTGGCTGGTAATAATCTCAAGTATAAATTTTGTTGTTAATGACAGTCTTAGTAGCATAATTATCATAGATTTACACTTGATTTTTCTAGTAAGTTTCTCCGTTTCATTTAAAATTGTCATTTTTCAGTGAAAATAAGTGTAAATCGAGTGTAAATTTATGATTATTATGATATTGAGACTGTTATTGACAAAAAAATGAGTTTGGATTATTACATTTCAAATTGTTAGTTTGATTTATTATCAGTTAATAAGTTATAGTTTGAATTATTATAAACCAATTTACCTAAATATTATTAAAAGAATTGTTAAGAGTAACATACCCACGTTTACATTTTCAGACAAATAGTTTTATATCTTTAATGTCACTTACATAAAATAAGAATGCAATTATATGAAACTTTGAACTTTAAGATAATTACTTAGATATTTAACTATAAAGGGAGTAAATTTTTGGGGTGGTTTTTAGCTTTTCTTAAAGAAATCAAAGCATGCCATGGTGCATGTGATCACATATATAATTACGTCTTGTAATTCCAATTTTTAATTCTTATATTGCCACCCTTTTAAGGGTTTTACCCTTTTTATTACAAAAAGTGTGTTGCATGCCTCTATATGTGGAAACACCGTGGGATAATTAATGTACATGCTTTTATATATTTTCTTAAAATTTTATATTTTTTCTTCTTTGAAACTATCATTTCCGTACTAGACATTTACGGTTATTCTTATAGAAATTACATTTTTGGATTCTAAGTTCACTTGACGTATAATTTTTCTTTCTTACTGTTTCAAAGCATTTCCGCAAGTTTTTTTTAACGGCGTACATTGAATGTTATGACGTCACACCCCCTGTCATATGAGAGAGTCTCGTCCAACTCTGACCAATATGCTATCTTAACCGGGCCAGAGCATCCAAGGAAAAATCCCACCCAATACGACCCTTTCCGGGCTTGAGGGACAACAGAGTCTAGAACCCTAGATCAGAGTTGGAGAGCATCCAAGGAAAAATCTCATCCAAAAAATTTCTCGCAAGTTCTTTACTTTTTGTATAATTCGGTATATCGTCAATAAATGCGATGGCGTGTCGAGTATAAGTCGACATACTTTATTTATTAAATCCAAAAAGGGTGTTAGGGAATTCATCGAATCATATGGCATGATTATAAACTCATTATTATAAAGGGTGCAATATCTTCCTCGTTTAGTTTTTATTATTAATACCATGATCTTAGACTATGCGTAGTGAGTCTGTGGAGTCTTTGGGCGTGTGCCACCTCACCCCACCATGTGCGTGAAACACCGTGTCGGGTGGAGGTGGGGGGGGGGGCGTGAGAGGCGCACCGTGGCGGCGTTCACATTGTGATGTGGGGGGGAGAGAGGAAGAAGAGTCAAATTAGCCATTTCATTTGGTCAAAATAGCTGTTGGCTATTAAATATTTATTTAATTAATCGAGAGAGAGAGTATTAAATACAAAGTGTTTTTAACGTGAGAAGTGTAAGAAGTATTTTGAAGCGTTGATTTAGGAAATCAATTGTTAGGATCAAATGTGTTTGTTTTAAGCGTGAAAAGATTCCGAAAAGGGTAAAATTGGAATTGCATACCTTTGTTAACTTTTTATAAGTTCCCCCATTTTTTTTAAAACAAACATAACTTTTTTAAACGAAATTATTTTTTTAAAAAAATTACACCATAAAATCGAACATTTTATTCTCTTTAATTTGAGTATACTTTTGCTATACTTATATTAAAATTCGGCTTTTTTCTAAAAGGTCGATGTGCTGTGCTTATACCATGCATGATTACGTGATTATGGTCATGTGTATAACATGCGTGATTACGTGATTATGGTCATGATTATAACATGCGTGATTACGTGATTATGGTCATGATTATAACATGCGTGCTTACATTATTATGATCATACGTTATTATAAATCATGCGTGATTATAACGCGGATGCATTTACCCCTCGCCCATTGAACACGTGTCGCATGCTGTGACTTCGTACGTTAAAACACTTTGTACGCATTTACCCCTCGCCCATTGAACACGTGTCGCATACTCCTATATACTCTATTATTTTCAAGTTTGTCACACCCCCAAATTCCACTAACGGAGTTTTACCGTTTGGTGCGTGACAAACCAGGATCTCAGTCATTAGTTACATCAAACGACACTATATGAGACTCAAATTGAAATAATATAAAAGTTTAGAGTAAATGCGGAAGCGATAAATAGAAATAAATGCGCAAAACAAACGCGGCCAAAGTCTAGTTCAAAACAAAGAAAATACGATAGTTTAAATGTATTGACTAAAAATAAGATAATATTAGGACTCAATGCATGTCCTAATCATGCACATGTGCCTTAGCTTAGCGTCCTGAGAAAACATGTAAGAAAACAGGTCAACACTAGGTTGGTGAGTTCACAAGTTTCAATATAGTAATAAAACGTTTACAAGATTATGTACATTCAATATGTGTATCTATAGGTAGCTAACCTATGTTCATGTCTTACTAAAGCGCTCGCAACCGAAGCTGACTGTTTGTGTTTATTTGCCTCCTGCTAGGTCTATCAACTCTGACAAATGTGGGTAGGCTAACATTTCACTCGTTCGACCTCCAATCAAGTTAGCGCGACTAACGCAGGTGGGATTTGTCAAACCCAGTAATACTACTAAATATTACCTCGCTAAGATCCATATTAATTGTTTGATGTGTGTGAGGACTTTCAGTGATAGTGTGTTACGCTTAGCCTCAACAGTGATAACTTATGAATTACATAATCTAAAATAGTTGTGTCATGTTTTCTCCCCCAAATTAAAACAGTAAAAAGGGGTTGTGAAAACTCACCTGAGTTGCGTAGGTAGATTCACACAAGAACGAGATTGGAACCACAAGTGTTTGCCTGCAACGACTTACGTATGCTCTAGAATTATACACATAAAAATTAGGGATACATTGGATTTGTGACGACGACATGTAAGATTGAACGTCCTAAAATACTCTAATGATTAAAGAGTAGACGAACGGGTCCACGAGAATAAAGGATTTCTTAATATAATATTTAAGATAAATACGTTACGTGACGAATGACAATATATAATAAATGTATTCGTAAGATTGCACCATTAATAACAGTGTAGGGAAATAATATAATTTATTATTTAAACTAAGCAAAATAACACAATAAACAAATTGTGTGACAAAAATAATTAATCTATTATTTTTATTCGAGAATATAAAAGTGTGTAAATAATATAAATAGTTATATTATTTATTAGTTTGAAACGATATTCATTGTTTATAAACGTGGCGAAAATAATAAATATATTATTATTAATTTGAGTTCCGGGTTGAAAATAATATAAGTATATTATTTTATACGTAATCGTGGTTTGAAAAAAATATATATATTATTTTACAATGTAGAAATATTATTATAATGGTTTATTTAATTTAATTTAATATTAAACTTGTTGTTTATATATTATTTTATATTTAATTTAATATTAAACTTGTTGTTTATATATTAATATTTTCAAACCACGATTTAAAAACACGTTTATATATTTTCAAACCACGATTTATAAACGTATTAAAAGTGTGTAAATCAAACTCGAGCCTATGGGTGATTTTCCGGATTAAAACACGTTTATATATTAATATAATAATATAACAATTGATTTAATATTAAAATAATACTTAGGAAAACGATTTAAAAACATAAACAGGTGGAGAGTCTCGAACCCGGGTCTCTCCCATACAAGCACACACAGTTGACCAGTCCCGCCCGCTAGGGTATCGCATACAATCTGGATCTGGACTAGTTTTTATCAGTTAAACACACTGGGGTCTCCTCCCCTTTCGAACCCGAGACCAAAACTAGTCCCAAATCCCACCAATTTGACCACGATTCGAATCCAAAACTTAGGGGTTTTGTTATTCGAGTATTGGCGAACCCGTGGGTGTGGTGAATTGCAAAAACAACAAGTCTAGGTGTGTTTAATTTCTGTTTAAAAGACCGAAAACCCTAGGTATGAACACAATATCAAATATGTCGAATTCAATATTAAAGCTTGTTAAAAACATGGGGCTTTTACTGATTAGAACATTTCGAATCTGTCCCCGTGGTTTAATTTGATTAAAATTGCGTTTAAGATCGAAAGCCCCAAAATATTTTATAAACAAACCCTGGTTTACAAATTATGAACAATCAGATGTTGACGGATAAAATTAACATAGGGCTTTTAACAAGGGAAAGGTTGCGAGACTACCCATATAAGTTAATTAGATTGAGATCATGTCTAGAATGGTGTTCGATTAAACCTAGAATGTGATGAACCCTAGAACTCGTTCATCACTAATTCGATGTTGAGAGATCAAATTGACATGGGGTTTTCATTAAGGAAAGGTTTGCGAATCTGATGGCATCACTTAATTGAATTATGATCAAGTCAAGAATAGTGATCGACTAAACCATAAACGCATGAACCCTAGATTCAAGTTCATGTTAATGTCGTTGCTGTAAGCCCTAATTCTCATAGGGCTTTCAGTATACGAGTAAAAACGATGCTAAGGATGTACACATTTACCAAATTGGGTGTAATAGGTTAGGATTTAACCGAATTTAGTTAACGGGGTTAATCCTAAATTGTCGGATGTCACATCATCCCCTTGTTGAAAGGATTTTCGTCTTGAAAATTAAAATAAAAAAAATTTCCGGATGTCACATCATCCCCTATTTGAAAATTAGAATAATACATTAAGAGTTTGACGTGGAGTGCTTGAATAGATGAGGATACTTGTGCATCATCTGATCCTCACGCTCCCACGTGAATTCTGGTCCGCGCTTCGAGATCCAACGAACTCTGCTAATAGAGATTTTACTACGTTTTAGTGTTTTGACTTTCCTATCCACGATTTCTACTGGTTCATCGATGAAACGCAACTGTTCTTCGATGTGTAGTTCCTCAAGACGAACTGCGAGTGACTCGTCTGCTAGACATTTCTTCAAGTTCGAGACATGAAACACGTTGTGTACAGCACTAAGTCCCTCTGGTAGGTCCAGTTGGTATGCTACTAGGCAAATTCTCTTCACTAACTTGAATGGTCCAACATAACGAGGATTTAGTTTGCCTCGTTTCCCAAAACGAATTACATCTTTCCAAGGTGAGACCTGTAACAAGACCATGTCGCCTACTTGAAAATCTAACGGTTTACGACGCTTATCGGCATAGCTCTTTTAACGATCACGAGCTGCCGCCATACGGTTTCTAATTTGAACAATATTTTCTGATATTTCCAAAACGAGTTCAGGACCCTTAAGTTGGCTATCCTAACTTCGGCCCAACAAATAGGAGAGCGGAATTTCCGTCCATATAATGCCTCGAATGGAGCTGCTTTGATGCTAGTGTGATAACTATTATTGTAGGAGAACTCCACCAGAGGTAGGTGGGACTCCCAAGTCTTACCGAAATCAATCACACAAGCTCGTCGTAGCATGTCCTCAAGAGTTTGAATAGTACGTTATGTTTGGCCATCTGTTTTAGGATGGTATGCCGTGCTCATATCTAGACGCGTGCCTGTTCATTACATATTCGATGTTGAGAGATCAAATTGACATGGGGTTTTCATTAAGGAAAGGTTTGCGAATCTGATGGAATCATTTAATTGAATTATGACCAGTCAAGAATAGTGATCGACTAAACCGTAAACGCATGAACCCTAGATTCGGGTTCATGTTAAAGTCGTTGTTGTAAGCCCTAATTATCATAGGGCTTTCAGTATATGAGTAAAAACGAAGCTAAGGATGTAAACATTTACCAAATTGGTGTTCGAATTGACTGAGATCGGCTAGACTCGACGCCGGCGATGACTGGTTTGATTCCCGGCGACTTCTGTTACGACTTCGGTCAAATTGTTGCGTGCACAAGCTTCTCAGGGGTTCGTACAAGATACGCAGATGTTTAATTCAGGGAATGACAGACGGATTAGTCGAATTTGGTTGATAATGGGCACTGAGGTAGACGGTTTCAAGTTAATGGTCATTATTTGATTTAATTCGACAATAATGATGATAATTAGAGCCGTAATAACAATTGTTAATGAGTAGAACGTGCATAACAGTTATAAATTCATCTAGGAATCGATTATGGAGCTTGAATTTGAATCACAAGTTGCGAATTTGACTTCTAAATGTCAATAGGAAAATCAATTTGTGTAATTTTGACTTTCCAAGTCAATGGATTTAGTTTTAGGACTTAGCAAGACTAGTCCTTGAAGTTTTTGTTTAATAAAAGATAGAAATAGTCCCTAGGGTTTGAGATTTGACTGAATAGGTTAGGATTTAACCGAATTTAGTTAACGGGGTTAATCCTAAATTGCCTGATGTCACATCATCCCCTAGTTGAAAGAATTTTTGTCTCGAAAATTAAAATAAAATTTCTTTCTAGATATCACATCATCCCCTAGTTAAAATAATTTTCGTCCCAAACATTAGAATAATACCTTAAGAGTTTGACGTGGAGTGCTTGAATAGATGAGGATACTTGCGCATCATCTGATCCTCACGCTCCCATGTGAATTCTGATCCGCGCTTCGAGTTCCAACGAACTCTAACAATAGGTATTTACTACGTTTGAGTGTTTTGACTTCCCTATCCATGATTTCTACTGGTTCCTTGATAAAACGCAACTATTCATCGATGTGTAGTTCCTCAAGAGGAACTGCGAGTGTCTCGTCTGCTAGACATTTCGCAAGAAAGGGATGAAAAAATATGGCACTTTAAAAGAAGTCAAGAGTCGGCGAGAAAAAATATCGAATGAGCATTTGGTGTCTTAAAAAACATATAACATATAATTAGTCATCTCGCACGTATGTGGACGAAAGACAAAATTCAAAATGCAATGATTGTCTAATATTTTACATAACATGATTATAGAAAATAAAGGGTGAGCTATACGCACCGATTATGAAGAGGACGAGCCGACTAATATAGAAATAACAAACGAACAGAGACAAGCAAACCGTCGGATAATCCGTTGTTCAGAAACTCACAAACCTTAGAATTGATCCGATGGAGCATTCGTAATTATCATTAGGTTTTTTTTATTTATTTGTTGTATGTAATCCAATTTATTAAAATAAATTAGGTTTTTTTTATTTTTTTGTGATTTAAATAACATTATTTTTTTAATATAAATAATATATATAAATTAATTAAAGTAAAAAAATAATAATTATGTAATTATTACAAAAATGTTTTACCCTCACCCCATCATTATACACCTGGGTGAAGGTGAGGGTGAGTTATGGCATTTTCTACGTGGCGTTGGGTGTGCTCTCACCTTCACACGAGTATTACACAGAGTCTTATCGTAGAAATCCAATCCTTGATTGTTACTCTATTTAGATTGTGATAGTGAGTATATATATTCACATATTTTTATCCTTCACCAAAGAATGGATGTACACCATGGAGAGGTTCATCAGTAGTGCTAAAGTTTAATTGGGTTCCTAATGCTTGTCAAATCTTTGCAAGAATCGAGAAGTAAATTGACTGCATCTATCTAATACGATGGATAACGGCACGCTATGCAAAGATACAAATTCGTTGGCGTATAACTGTGCCAACTTATCCATACTAAATGTTTATTAGGAAATGAGCAGACTTAGTCCGTCTATCAATGATAACCCAAATACTGTCATTCCTTCGATTGGTTCGAGGAAGTTTCGTAATAAAGTCCATGATTATCATTTCCCATTCCCTCGATCCACTATTACCCATATAGTATCTTGGCCCTTAGCTTTGCGAGGGAGCTTTGTAATAAAGTCCATAGTGATACGTTCCCCCTTATATTCTGATATATCCAAAGGTTGGATCTTTCCTTATGGTTTCTGATGTTCGGCCTTAACCTGTGAGCAAGTCAGAAACATAATCACGTATTCTGTCACATCATTTTTCATGTTAGACCACCAATACTCCCTTTTAAGTCCTGATACATTTTATTGGTTCCCGGGTAGATGGAATATCGAGACTTATGGGCCTCGTCAAGTACTTTGACCTAATCTTTCTGCCTTTTGGTACCCACATACGACCACATCGTGCTCTTAACACATGACTGTTCATCTCTAACTTTACGTGGTGACCTACCATCCGTTCTTTCTTTATGGTTTCTTTTATTAGCGCCTCTACTGGTATGCTTTCACCTAATAGGAGGTTGATTCTCCTTTCAACTTAGGGCTTCGACAACCACATTCGCCTTTCCCGGGTGGTATAGGATCTCACAGTGATAATCCTTTAATAGTTCCAACCTCCGCCTCTATCGCATATTCTAGTCTTTCTACTCGAAGAAATACTTCAAGCTCTTTTGATCTAGATAAATTGAACATTTTACTACGTATAAATAATACCTCCAAATCTTCAATGCGAAGACAACATCGACGAGCTCAAGATCATGACTTGGGTAGTTGACCTCGTGAATCTTTAACTGTCTTGACGCACATGCGAACACCTTTCTCCTCTGCGTCAATACACATCCTAACCCTTGACCCGAAGCGTCAAAATATACTACCAGGTCCTCTTTGCCCTCGGGTAATGCCAACATTGGGGCTTGGGTCAAACACTTCTTTAACTCTTCAAATGATTCAGTCTGAGTCTGATCCTATTCATACTTTATTTATTTGCATGTCAACTTAGTCAGAGGCGAAGCTATTTTCAAGAAGTCCTGAATGAACCTTCAATAGTAACTTGCCAATCCAAGAAAACTCCGAGTCTCAGTCGGCGTCTTTAGAATTTCCCAATCCCTTACTGTCTCGTTCTTTGCCGGATCAATCATAATGCCATCCGCGTTTATAACTTGACCTAGGAATTGAACTTCCTTAAGCCAAAACGAGCATTTGGAAAATTTGACATTCAAAGTTTCTCTTTGCAACATCTCTAATACCTCTTGTAGGTGACATGAATGATCGCCTCCACTTTGTTAAGACGAGTATGTCATCTATGAATATTATTACCGATCTATCCAACATCGGTCTGCACACGTGGTTCATCATACTCATGAATGCCGCTGGAGCATTCGTCAAACCAAAAGAAATCACGCGGAATTCTTAATGTCCATACCACATGTGAAACACCGTTTTCGGTATATCCTCTTCAATTCCCCTTAACTAACGATACCCTGTCCGTAGGTTGATCTTGGAAAACCATTTTGTGCCTTGCAACTGGTTGAAATATCATTAATCCTAGGAAGCGGGTTTTTGTTCTTTATCGTACGCCTATTCAATTCTCTATAATCGATGCACATTCATATAGCACCATCCTTCTTCTTTACAAGCTGAACTGGAGCACCCCAAGGAGAAATACTCGGTCTGATAAAACCTTTATCTAGAAGCTATTCTAATTGTGTGATCCACTCTTTCATCTCTAGTGGTGCAAGTCGGTACGATGCTTTAGCCACGGCCTGACCACATGACACTAAGTCTATATGGAACTCTGTCTCCCGATCGGGCGGTAATCCTAGAAAGTCCTCAGGCAACACCTCCGGAAAATTACACACCACATGTACGTCTTTCAATTATTTCACTTTTATATCTTTGTCTATCACTGATGTGTTTGTGAATTAAGTATATAAAAATATAATAAATAAATTTTTAGGATGATTTTACAAGATCATCTTTTAAATTTATAAAATGATAATTACGTTAACTTAAAACACACACAATAGGCAAGTGCACCTATAGCAGACTAATATAGTTAGGTAAGAACCAAGTATCAAACCAATGGACACGGTCGAGTACCAATACTCAACTTTTATTATCGTTTAGCCTGATTAATTAGTGAGTGGGTTTTGTGTGCTTGTGAAGCAGAAAAGTAAATGATGGTAAAGTAAATGATGGTAAAGTAAATAACATTAAAGTAAAATGTGCGTGAAGTGTGTAATAGAAATGTAATTAGCAGAATAGTAAATAACAGAAAAGTAAATAAGGCGAAAATGACCAGATTACGGAATGTATTGCTTCGGGATTCGAATAAGCTTGGTCGGAGATAATGTTAAGTTTAGTAATTCAGTGGTATGACTACTACAAACTTGTGACCCGGGTCACCGCTAGAGCCTCGTCCTCACTATATTTGATTTGCAAATTATAATCTTTAAAAGTGGTAGTGCCTCCCGTTAGGGACAACATTTACCCTCAACCCATCGAATGGTTATCTCCGGGTTGGTTTAAGACATCGGATTCAAAATGCTTTATATTAAAGTTAAATAGGTGATAATATTTTGCTCACCGGGAGGCGATGTAACAATGGGACCAAGTATTAAGACGTACCGTTCCCAACATGAGTTCACCAATTCTTGGTCGTATAATAATCTCGTATAAAGGTGTACGATCTTAGAAGTATAGACTAAGCCTTGGCTTATCAATCTTTGTTCATCTTCACCCTAGCAATACAAAGAAATTTTAGCCACGAATGGCCATAACGAATAGCGTAATGATGAGTTTCGTAGTCTCCCCTATTGTGGAACAAGTAGGAAAAGCCCCTCTACTCTCTACTCTAACTACGAGAATGCTCTTTTCTTTAGTGTTCTTTAGGTTTGGATTGGTGTGTTTAATGAATAACTCAAGCCTCCTATTTATAGATCTCAAAATGTGCAATGCACGGCCGTGCAATGGTTTGCACGGTTGTGCAAAGGTTTAAGGAATCAAATAGGGTACATAGTACACAGTACTGGGCCGTGGAGCAGAAGTTAGCTAATGCACGGCCGTGCAATGGGTCTGTTTTCTCCCAGATTTGTCTTTTAGCTGCTTAGTTGACTTTTGTTGACCAATTTTGACTTCTTGGGGGTCAATGCTCGGGAATGAATCTTCTAGAAGCTTGAATTCTTGGTGTTTTTGATAGATTTTAGCTTGATTTATATTTTCAAAATCGAATAACTTGCAATTACAAAATATAAGTGTTTTAATCATAAATTGCAAGATTATTATTCAATTAGTACCATAACGTGGGATTATTATGCATGTAAAATATGTATAAATGATGACATATCATAACACCCCACACTTAAACTTTGCTTGTCCTCAAGCAAACTCATACATGATAGCACCCATAACTATAAACTTTACACGGGTAATGGTATTTCAATTAGTGTTGAAACTCCGGGAAAACTCTTGAGCTCCTTATTCTATTTTTTTTTTCTGTTTTATGGTGATGGAATCCATGACAAGCCTACTAGAACTTTGATTATGCAAAAACTCCTCACTACTGACATTGTCCACTCAACTCTAGGGTTATATATATATGGATAATGTAAGCTAAGTGTGACACTCGAGTTCGAATCGAATTATGCAATGGTCATAAGCTTGTATGCAAATCAAGTCTCCACCAACTAACTAACTAGTATGCATGAATCAAGTGGACTTTAAAGGGTTGTAATATGGCTAAAGTAAAACTAAAGGTGAAAATGAAAATCTTTTTGGATTTTTTTAGAGGTTTTAAAGGGGTTTGAAGGGCTGCAGTTATCGCGAAACACTCAGCTACGACCTTATGGCTTAAAATGAAAAGTACTAAAGGGTCCCTCTACAGTACTCAGATCATGAGGGTATAACTAATCTAAGGGATCGTTTATGGTCAGATTGCCAAGACCAAGGTCTCTCATCAAGTTCAACTCGTTCCTTATTGCGTAATACACATCGCTGCCTTTTCGTGTGGTTCCTTCGGCTCGTGGCCTAACAACACCTAGTTCGATTAGGTATGTATATTCACTTTGGGCTCGAGTTTGATTCTTGCTACACTTTCTCTCGTGGTTCCAGTTGCCACACTTTCTACATTTACCATATCTTTTGGCTCTTCTTTTGGCGGCACTTTTTGACAAGCCGCAGAATGTGGCAATTGTTCTTGCTTGCTCTACCGTTTTTTTACATCACTGGTTGCTTGAAAAATCTTTTCTCGGATTTCGGTTTGTAATTCAGGCTTTGCGAAATGAAGGTAGGAAAGCAAATTGAAATAAAAGGAATACATGTCCAGTTCTTTAAGGTCTCTCGATAAAAGACCAACTTCTCTCTCTCCTTTTTTTTGACAAGACAACTTTTTCAATACTCCTCCTTCCTCAATTTCTTTGAAATAATATTTCCTTAAATTTTCCTGCAGATAGTTTGGATATTTTCATAATGCATCCACCATTTGTATATTAAAATTCTTCCGAGTAGTACAGATTCTTTCCAAAGTTATCTTGATGATAATGAACTTGAAATGACAACATAGGATAATTTTCCAATTTTGAAGATAGTTAGGCAATAACCGGTGTTTGCGAAAAGTTGGTTGGGTGATAAGTATGGGTTTAGAAAAGGAAAGGCTAAGGCTCAGAGGGCTATCTAGGCGGATAATATTTTTATGATTTTTGGGATATTATGGATAATAAGGGTGATAAAAGTCCTAGGTGCCTCAAACATTTTCATACTTCCACTAGTTCATGGTCTTGATATGTATAAGTCATATAAGTTCTAATTATGCATAGAATTTAATCGAATAATCACTCAATATACAAACTAAAGAGCATGCATAAAAATGATAATAATGCTCGTGAAAAGGCTCAGATTATTCTCACATGGAAACGGATGGGATAGGGTTTAGTGATTTGTTATGCATAATTTCCGCTTGTTTCTACTTGTCATGTCTTCATTTTATTTAATTACGTGCAAACTATAAGAGGTTTTGATTTAAAAGGTTTAAAATTTTTGAAAATTTTATAGGTTTTCTAAAGGGTAAGTTTTTTGTAATGTTTTAGTCAAATGGGTAGAAAATTACAAGTTAAATTTTACTGCTTTCAGGTTAACAGTCCTGAATCTCTAATTCCCCACCCCTCACTTAAAACTGTGCATTGCCCTCAATGTACAAATGCATATAATGGAATGAAATGCAGGAATTTAAATGCATGGAGTTTTAAGGGAAAAGAAACTGGTACTCTCCCGGTTAATTCGGTATATAACCTAAGGCCAAAACTTATTGTTGCTGTCAAGCTGTGCCTATCGGCTACTTGTTAACATGTTGCTTCAAAGACTTTATCGAATTTCTCAGCAATTTGATGTAGTTTCCGGCTTCAGGCTAGTAGAGGTGGAGTGTAACTCCTCAAAGTAGAGAGATGATCTGGTGATATTATTCTACCTGAAACAAAAAAGAAAAACATAAAAACGAACAAGGAAAATAAAAGGTAGTATTTTAGCTACTAAGGTCCTAGTATCGAGATGGCATACCTAGGGGCTGAAGTAATTAGAAACTTAAATTTGAAGAAACCAAACCTGAGGTCAATGCTTTCTGCCATATGCACCAACTTCTCAATTTATTAATGATCATCGGGTTGCCTCCCGGAAGCGCTACGTTTTTGTAAGGGTCTTTAGCCCGACCCGTACGTGTTGCATCAATCTTTTTCTTCTAATGGGACATCATCCACTTCTTGGTCAATTGGTCCTTCGAGGTAACGTTTCACTGGATGACCGTTCAGTTTGAAGGTTGTCCCATCTGATTATTCTAATTCCAATGTTCCATAAGCAAATATTTTTCTAACTATGTATGACCCAGTCCATTTTGATCTCAGCTTCCCTGGTAATAGTTGTAGTCTTATATTGTAAAGTAGAACCTTTTCACCTTCTTGAAATTCCCCTTTCTTTAGCTTCTTGTCATGGATTGTTTTTTGCTCTGTCCTTGTATATTGTTGAGTTCATATATGCTTGATTTGGTAGTTCTTCTAATTCGTGAATTTGTAGAAGGCGGTGTTCCCCTGCGCTGGACAATTCTAAGTTTACTTCTTTAAGCGCCCAGTATGCTTTATGCTGAATTTCTATTGGAAGGTGACATGCCTTGCCGTAAACCATTCGGTAAGGGGTAGTCTCGATAGGTGTTTTGTAAGTTGTGATAGTGCATCTTGTGAGTACACCCATAACGCTTAATTATCTTTTCTAATTGAGAGTTGCAGAAGTGTGTTCCTCTATCACTAATTAGCGCTTTTGGGGTGCCGAAAGGAGTAAACAGCCTTTTGAGAAATCGAAAGACTACTTTTGCGTCATTGGTTGGTTGGGCTTGTGCCTCGACCCATTTTGATACGTAGTCCACTACTACCATGATATATTGATTTCCTTTCAATGGAGGAAAATGACCCAAAAAGTCGACCCCCCAAACATCAAAGATTTCACATACTTAGATGCTCGTTTGAGCCATTTCGTCGCGTTTTGAAACATCCCCTGTCCTTTGACACGAGTCGCATGTACTTATAAGCTTATGGGCGTCTTTGAAAACAGAAGGGCAATAGAATCTGGCCTCAAAGACCCTTCTCGCCGTATAACTTCCTCCATGGTGTCCTCCCATTGGTCTTACATGGCATTGTCGCAGTATCTCATGCGCCTATTTCCCATATACGCACCGTCGAACTAATTGGTCTGGGCATACACGAAATAGATATGGATCTTCCCAGAAGTAGTATTTTATTTATGAGAAAATTTTCTTTTTCTCTTGGAATGTCATTCCTTTTACTAGTACTCCACTTGCTAGGAAGTTTCCGATGTCTGCAAGCCAAGGATATTCATCAAAGTCTTGCACATGTAGTATATATTCGTGAGGGAAGCTATCATTTATAGCTACTTCCTGAGTTTTATGGTTTTCTCCTGGTCTTCGGGGGCAACCGGGATTTGGAAGTAGCCCGAAAATCCATAAAGAAAACAGTAGAACATGTTTCCAGATAGTCGTTCCAACATTTGATCTATGAAAGGAAGCGGAAAGTGATCTTTTCTGGTAGCATCATTCAACTTGCGATAATCAATACATACCCGCCATCCTGTGACTGTACGGGTTGGTATTAATTCATTTTTATCGTTTGTAACTACTGTTATCCCTTCTTTCTTTGGAACAACTTGTACAAGACTAACCTAGGCTGAGTCTGAAATAGGGTAAATAACCCCTGCGTCAAGAAGTTTAATAACTTCATTCATTACTACCTCTTGCATTTTTTATTTTCGCCGTCTCTGGTGCTGCACACTAGTCTTGTAGTTCTTTTCCATGAGTATCTTATGTGCGCAGAATGATGGATTAATTCCTTTAAGATCCATTAGCTTCCATGCAATGGCCTTCTTATGCCTTTTAAATACTGCTAGTAATTTTTCTTTTTCATCATCTTTTAATCTGGAGGAGACGATAACCGAAAGCTTTGATTCCTCATCTAAAAAGGCATATGAAAGGTCAGGAGGAAAGTGCAAAGTGCGATAGACATAGCTGTGGCTAAAGCTTTGGATACAGCTTTGCCTATCATATTAGCTAGCTTAGAGGAAAGTAGACGGGAAGAATGTGGACGATGACAATCTTTATGAATATGAAATCGATGATTCGTATGAAGTCAGACCAGTAAGGAAGGGAAAGAAAGGATGCTCCTGTAAAGCATTCAAAGACTGCAGCCCTCCAAAATTTGATGGTAGAAAGGATGCCACGGTCACTCATCAATGGATCTGGGAAATTGAAGCGGCAATCAAAATTAGCGAATGTAGAGATGATCAGAAGGTAAATGCGTCACTCATTCATTTGTATCAGAGGCGTTATATTGGTGGGAGAATCTGGTTATAGCTATGGGTGAGAAAGCTACTGATCGAATGTCTTGGGAAGAATTGAAGAGATTGCTAATTTATGAGTTTTGTCCTGATAATGAGATGGACAAACTCGAGAGAGATTTTCTCAGGCTAGAAGCCGGTAGTATGACTCGCCGAGAGTATACTACAAAATTTAATAGAATGGCTCATCCGGTACCCCATTTAGTAACCCCTGAATCTGTACGAATTAAGAGATACGTACAAGGGTTACCATCTGAGATCCGAAGGTTGGTGAAAACTTTGGAACTAAAAAGATTTAGATCAGCTGTACAACTTGCTTCGACAATGTATGACGAGGTCTATGGTTCCCTCCCAGTGGAATAAAAAGGGAAATGGTCTGAGGGGTCTAATGGCCAGAAAAAGAAAAATGATGTTAGATGGAAGAAGAGGCTAATTACTAGTGGTGTTACTACATGTACCACTTGTGGTAAGAATCATACCGGAGAATGTAGGATAAATTCCGGCGTTTGCTTTAAATGTGGCAAGGCAGGACACTTGGCGCTCAATTGTCCTATCAAACCTAAATGTTTTAAGTGTTGAGAAAGTGGGCATAGAATGTTGGAATGCCCAACACTTAAAGTTAATAATACTGAGCCATTAAAGGAAAAAGAAGGAGAAACCTCTAAAGCCAAAAGCATAGCTTATACTCTAACAACCGATGAGGCGAAGGCATTGCCATACGTAGTATACGGTACGTTTCTTGTCAATCACGTACCTGCTACTGTATTATTTGACTCTCGTGCAAGTAGAAGCTTTGTGTCTTTAGATTTCTATCCTTCTTTAGCTAGACCTGCTATAAGTTTAGACGAAATCTTTGAGGTAGAAACGACTATTCAAAAGACAATGAAGGTAAAAGAAGTCATTCAAGATTGTTTCATCGATCTTGAAGGACATAGATTTTTCGTTAAGCTATATCCGTTGATCCTTGAGGGTTTCAATGTAGTCTTGGGAATGGACTGGTTAACAACAAATGATGCCCAGATCATCTGCAACCAAAAAGCAGTTCAGATACAGACTCCTGATGGTAATTGAATTACAATCTACGGTGATAAGATAAGATCAGCCGTTAGAATTAATTCCATGATAAAAGCTATGAAGTATATGACTTGAGGCAATGAGGCCTATCTGGCATACGCTATTGATTCCAAAGTGAAAACTAAGGAATTAAAAGATGTGGCAGTAGTTTGTGATTTTCCTGATGTCTTCCCAGAAGAATTACTATGAATACCTCCAGAAAGAGAAGTGGAGTTTCGAATAGACTTAGTGCCTGGTGATAAGCCTGTAGCCAAGGAACCATATCGTTTAGCTCCATCAGAAATGAAGGAACTAATGTGATAACTACAAGAGTTGTTAGACAGAGGTTTCATAAGACCAAGTATCTCGCATTGGGGTGCTCCGGTTCTTTTCATGAAGAAGAAAAATGGTAGCATGCGTATGTGCATAGACTACCGGGAGCTAAATAAGTTACCATAAAGAATAAATACCCGTTACCAAGAATCGATGACTTGTTCGATCAATTACAAGGAGCAACCTGGTTCTCCAAAACCGATCTAAGGTCATGTTATCATCAGTTGAAGGTTAGAGATAAAGATATTCCAAAGACAGTCTTCCGTACAAGATACAGACATTATGAGTTCTTAGTAATGTCATTTGGTTTGACTAATGCCCCCGCTGCATTCATGGATCTCATGAATAGGGTTTGTCGACCAATGTTGGACCGATCTGTGATCTTGTTCGTGTTCATAGATGATATTCTAATTTACTCAAAGAACGAAGGAGATCATGCATGTCATCTCAAGGAAGTGCTGGAGACTTTGATAAAAGATAAGTTATATGCAAAATTCTCTAAATTTGCGTTTTGGCTCCGAGAAGTTCAATTCTTGGGTCATGTGATAAACGTAGAAGGAATTCTTGTAGATCCTTCAAAGATAGAGACTGTAATGAAATGGAACCTGCCACAGACCCCTACAGAGATATGCAGTTTCTTAGGTTTGTCTGGTTATTATAGAAGGTTTATTCAGGATTTCTCAAAGATTGCAACCCCATTAACAAAACTCATGAAGAAGGAGACAAAGTTTGTATGGGGAGTAGAGCAAGTTAATGCTTTTCAAAAGATAAAAGAGAAATTGACTAAGGCTCTAGTGTTGTCTTTAATGGAAGGAACAGAGGATCTGGTAGTTTACTCTGATGCTTCCTATCAAGGATTGGGATGTGCATTATTGGAAAGAGGCAAGGTTATAGCCTATGCTTCACGACAACTTAAACCCAATGAAACTAACTACCCGACCCATGATTTATAGTTAGCTGCTGCAGTATTTGCACTTAAAATATGGAGACATTATCTATATGGAATTAAGTGCACAATCTACACAGATCATAAAAGCTTGAAGTATTTCTTAAAACAAAAACATCTGAATATGAGGCAGCGAAGATGGTTAGAGCTAATAAAGGATTATGATTGTGAAATCCTGTATCACCCAGGAAAAGCCAGTGTATTGGTAGACGATCTAACCCATAAGGAAGAGCATCCTCCTATCAGGGTGAAGTCATATAAGTTAGTTGTAACTCATGAGTTTATGACTCAGCTCAGAAATATTCAATTAGATGCACTGAAAGCAGAAAATATTAAGAAGGAGAGGATGACCGGACAAGAGAAATACTTGGAAGAAAACTAGTATGGAGTTAAGATTCGATTCGGCCGTATGTGGATACCACATATAGGTGAATTCAGAATTAAGTTTTAGATGAAGCTCATAAATCTCGATATTCAATTCATCCAGGTACAACAAAATGTACCAAGATCTACGCCAAGATTATTGGTGACCTGGTATGAAATTCGATGTCATGAGATATGTGGCTAAATGTTTGACTTGTTCTCAAGTCAAAGCAGAGCCTCAAAAACCTTAAGGTAGATTACGGCCACTAGATATTCCAGAATGGAAGTGGGAACATATCACTATGGACTTCATAACTAAGCTTCCGAAAACAGCTAAAGGTTATGATACCAAAATGGTGATAGTGGATAGGCTAACTAAGAGGGTTCACTTTTTGCCGATACGTGAGACTTACTCCTCTGAAAGGTTAGCAGAAACATTTATTAAAGAAATTGTTTCGAAGCATGGAGTGCAGTTTCAATAGTATCTGACAGAGACACACGTTTTACGTCGCGTTTCTGGAAGAAGTTCCATGAAGAAATGGGAACTAAGTTATTGATTAGTACGACATATCATCCTCAAACAGATGGTCAAAGTGAAAGAACGACACAAACACTTGAAGATATGTTGCGTGCTTGCATTATTGACTTTGATGGAATTTGGGATTGTTATCTACCTTTGGTAGAATTTTCATATGACAGTAGCTATCATGCAAGTATTGGTATGCCGCCATACGAGATGTTATACGGAAGGAGATGTAGAACTCCGATATGTTAGGGAGAGTTTGGACAGAAAGAGTTGGGAAGAAAAGAAATTATCCAAGAGACAGGTGTAAAGTTAGATCAGATTAAAGCTCGTCTAAAGGCTGCTCAGGACAGACAGAAGTCCTATGCAGATAAAAGACGAAGACCGATAGAATTCCAAGTCAGAGATTATGTTATGTTGAAAGTATCTCCATGGAAAGGAATCATTAGATTCAGAAAGAGAGGAAAGTTGAGTCCAAGATTTATTGGACCATTTAAGATTATGGCTCGAGTAGGAAAGGTTGCATATAGATTGGAATTGCTAGAAGTGTTGAGTGGAATTCACTCGACATTCCATGTATCACACTTGTGAAAGTGTCTGGCCGATGAAACCGCTCATGTACCACTGAATGATATAGAGATAGACGGAAGATTAAATTATGTCGAGAAGCCAGTTGCTATACTCGACTGGAAAGAAAATACATTAAGATAATAAGGTAATCAAGCAAGTTAAAATTCAGTGGCAACATCGAAAGGGATCTGAAGCCACAAGGGAGATTGAGGAAGAGGTGAGGAAAACTTATCCCTACTTATTCGAGTAAGTAACAGGTTTCGTGGACGAAACCTTTGTAAGGGGGGTAGATTTGTAACACCCCAATTTTTCAGAAGAATATAAGTATAAGGGTTAAAGGGTCAATTGAGGAAACCATAGGGGGTTTAAATGACATTTTGTTAAAGTATAAGGGGTCAGGTTGCAAATAGATTAATGTTTAGGGGCTGAAAATGAAAATTCTGAAAGTGGGACAGGTGGCGGAACGCCACCAAAGGGATAGCGGTCCGCTACGTAGAAAGCTAGGAAAAAATGAGGAGGTGACACGTGTCAGATGACTAATAGTTGGAAACTGATGCGTGGGCAACAGGTGGAGGATCGTCACCAAGACCCTAGCGGTCCGCCAGCCGCAATCAATCCTTTGCGTTCCGACATTGTGTAACATAACGGTCCATTACGTAGCCTACAAGTCAATTAAGCCGCCTCAAAAGGGTGGCAGACCGCCACCCTGTGTCTTAGCGGTCCGCTATGGACCAGTAGGGCACCCTATGAACGAATTTAGAGCATTCACACAGTCCCAACACCTCTCAAAACACACACTTAACCTCGGTAAGCGTGCCCAGAGCCCCGGTTCGCGTAGGTAAGTCCGGTTTCCAGATTTTCAGTCCCATTACGCAGGAGATAATGCTGAGGTAAGATTCTGACTAGTTCCTAATGACTTGGTTACTTCCATTAAGTTAGGAACTTATGATTAAGTAATGTTATGATAACTTAGGACACTGATCCAAGTCGTTGTGTTGATCACATTAGCACGTAAAGAGTATTTGAACAGGAAGGAAGTTAGAGGTGAGTTCTATGATGCCCCTTTTAAATGTTTTTAAATGTTTTGGGCATGATGCATATGTTATGAATGTTTTAGATACCGTATCAATATTTAAGTCAGTATCCATATTGTTGCAAGGAATGGTTTATGTTATGAAAACAAAAGGTAACCTTCCGACCAGTATGTAGTTATCTAAAAAATGGAGTGTTCTGTCTAAAGGAAAGAATGGTGTATAAATCCGTCCTTGACCCGTCATTCTTTCCTGGGAAGATATCTGTTAGAGGTACTACTCTGGGAAGATAACCACCTTGTTTTAGAAAGGAAAGAATGATGATTTTGTGAAATGTTTTAAGACTTGTCTTGGTTTACCAAGATAAACTATGACAAAAAGATGTCATTGGCAGTAATTGTATTGACATGCAAGGTTTTGGCCCCTTTGGTCTGTAAAGGAATGTTTTTCTATGAATGGTCAGATCCCACATAATATCTTGCAACTTATGGGCAGTGATTGCTATATCTCCGAAAGGGGTCAAATTGAATGCGGACAGTCACATTCCTTTATGGGGTGTAACGGGGGAATGACCTTTATATAAAGGGAATGGTAAGTGGTGACGACCACTTGAGAGGTTTACGAGCCTTGATAAGATATAAGTTGTACAAGATTAATGTTATGTTTGGATAAAACCTACATGGAATGGAAAGTTTATATGTTCAAGATATTTTTGATTAAAACCTAGAACTCACCAGCATAAGCTGACCCATGTTTAAGCATGTGCGTCAGGTAAGAGTACGGTCTCAAGCAGTAAAGGCAAGGAGGCATCATAAGCAGGCTATCTGGCATCCGTAGTTAGAGACTGGCATTAGTATTATGTTGTACTTTCAGCTTAGAATATACTAAAACACGCATTATAAATAAATAAATGTTTTAAAGTCTTTCACGGTGTACGTTTTCTCTGATTACTATATGTTAATTAGTAAATCCGACAAGTGACCGACATTCCGGGGGATCCAAAGTGTGGGTGTCACAAACATGATAAAATGAGAGGGTCAACTATAAATAGTTGATGAGCATACATAGTTTTTGACTCCACAAGTAAAGTTCAAATGTTTTGTGTACAATTCATATGATACATGGTTTATAAAGCATTTATGGAGAATCAAAGTTAAGCTAGTTGCACAAATTAAACCTTGTAACTGAAGGGCATAACAAACACATGTTATCCTAATGTAGGACATAACAACACATGTTATCCTGATGTAAATATAGGGCATAAAAACACATGTTATCCTGATGTAAATGTAGGGCATAGCAACACACGTTATCCTGATGTATATGTAGGGCATAACAACACATGTTATCCTGATGTAAATAGTTAATGATTGTATGAGTGTATTATGTATATGTAGCCTTAACAAATAGCATTCTAGCATAAAGCACAAATAAACACATATGATCATATTTTAGAATTGTACGTGTGTAATTGCAAATAGTGTTTGTTATGTAATCATGTTTCACCCCAAAAATGTGCAAAAGGAAAAAAGGGCTATGTAAACCCACCTTGATAAGTAGAGGGTTGGACTTATAACTTGAAGTAATAAAATTTAAGGATGCCCTAAGTTAAATACGATACGTTATTATAATGTAAAGACAGTTTAAGAACAACGACAATGGAATGATTTAGGATTTAGGGTTTTTGGAACGAACGAGCGATGAAATTAAAAACTTTAAATGTTCGAATTTTGACGATACCAAGTTAAACAAAGTGATATTATATAAATCAAATAACATGAAATAATGTTTTATGGATTTTGTTTATAAAAGAGATTTTAGGTGTCATTAATAAATATTAATTACAAATTTAATATCTTATCAAGACAATTTGGTTAAATAGTTATCATGATGGAACATTATAATATAATAATAATTATATGGATATCATTATAAATAAATTAATTATGTGAATTGTACTATTATTATTTATGAAAATCAAATTACTAAAAGAATCATAATATTTGTGAAAGTATTAACAATATGATAAATATGTTAATAAGATAATTTTTAAAAATCTATGTTATTAGTTACACCAATAATATCGTATTATCAATAACAATATTTTAGATTAAGTTGTTATAAAGGTTTAGGTTAAATATATTTATATCACCATTTTGGTTAATAGAACTCTTGATGTTACAAAACACGTGTAGGTCCCCGGGCGTCTCGGATCGTTACGTGTGGGTGTGTGACTAGTCGGACCGGGTGCGAAATGCCCATGACTAGGTGGAGAATCAAATAACACAAAGTAAACCGATAACGAAATCACTTTCAAACTCCGTCTATTATAAACTTCAAGGTTATAGAGAGAATACAACTGAGTGCAAAATGTCTACGTACACAACTTCTGTTAACCTAGCCTATTTATACAAGACCTGATCTCTGCGCACTTAACAAGTGCGCGGGGCAAATTGTTCCTACGTACTTAACAAGTACGTATGGTATTCTTGCGTACTTGCTAAGTACGCAGGAGGTAATTCCTGCGCACATGCTAAGTGCGCAAAACACTTAAAGAAAACAGGCGCCTAGTACATACATTAGTAATTACAACTCGATAACTAATACGTACATACACTAACATAAAAAGACTAATACATACAAGAAAAGTACAAAAGCTAAGACAATATCCAGTGTTTGTCACACAAAAGTGCTTCAACAAACTCCCCCTTGAAAAAAGCTCTGGATTGTCTTCGGTCTTCAATGCTCCCCAGCTTTAGCTTCCATCTTCTTCTTGTAATCAAGTCAGAACTTGATCACCTTGTCGTATTTAGAAGCAAGGAACTTTGTCCACTCGTCCGTGTAAATGCAGTACCTATCAGCTAGTGCCTCCAGATCTTTCGTAGAAAAGTTTATGAAGCAGACTTCATAAAAAAACTCTGATCAGTTGCCTTGGCACTAAGCTTCCACTCTCGGACCACACCTTTCCAATCACCACTGCCTCGCCCGATTTAGGATCTACGTACAAGTACCATATGTTACCGAGAATATCCTGAGATAACTTGCTCAGGGGAATCTTGGTTTCACACAACACTAGCTTGTATACCAGTTTCTTTAAGCTTTTATGAGTCACGGGATGTCTAACATTCTTGTTCCTGACTCGCTTGGGCACTTGGGGCTTAAACATTTCGAAGTAATGAACCCCCCCAGCTCGCTTGATTGCAAACAACTTCTTATCCTCTTCGAACCTCCAGCTAAGATCATCCCTGTCGCTCCATGTTTGTCTGTGATTGATGTCTTTTGCCAGACAGGAGCCGGATCCTTCGATGAAATTTCAGGCATATGTTTGTCTTTCTGTGCCACTGGATCCACAGGTGAAGGGTCGACAGGGGAGGTTTCAGTCGACGCCTCAACGGTACAGCAGGCTCAACTGAACCTGTGTCAGGATGAGTTTCATAGGATGGAACTTCGAAAATCTCTCCATCTTCAAACTCATACTCTCCTTCCCCGTCGCCCTTGTAGCCTTCGATTAAAACATCATCATCCTCCTCATCCCAGTCGTCACCAGAGTCGATCTCTCCCTCTTCCAGATTGTAGAGAGCTTCGATCTGTGCTTTTTTGGAATAGTCTGGCTCTAAGAATAGGATCACATCATCCGACACATCGTCAGGTAGATCTTTCAAAAATGTCAGCCCCGACTTTCCTTTATTACAACGTGAATCATTACATCCACCTTCATTCTGAGTAGACCCTTGACTATAAACACGGCAGAAATGGGAATAATCGCCAAAGACAACGATTGCTGCTCACTTCCACTCGGTCCGGATTTAGGATCCTTGTCCTGATCATCACCCTTAGTTAGATCAACTAAGTGACAAGCCTCTTCACTACTAGGCTTAGGTGGTTGCTTTTCCAACAGCTCCTACAATCTCTCCCCCTGAGCAGTGACCGTCTTGGCCATATCACAGGCCAATTTCACCATAGTGTCATGCTCTAAACGCTGCGTGTCATCAGCTGCCTGTTGTTTCTTTAGTGCGGCTACCTCATCAATCAGAGAGTTAATCTGCCCCTGTTGTTTGTCAGATTCTTCTCTCGATTTCTGTAGCGTTTCAAGAAGACCAGTGACCTGAGTCTCTAGGGTAGTGATCCGAATATCATGAGGATCAGGTCCCTGGAAGACGATGCTTCTGCTTGATGAGTTGGGAATGTGAAGATTTCATCAAAATCAAATCCATGAGTAAAATCTAACTCAGGAAATGGTTCACTGATGTGTTGACGAGTGGTTGTGGGAATTGAGGTAGGGATGGTGGTTGTTTGGATGGTGGTAGGGGTGATGGTGACAGACTCGGTTAGAATAGGAGTTGTCACCGCCACTTAAACATATTGCGCAGGGAGGGACACAATCATAGGAACCTTCTCTATGATAGCAGTGGTAGCCACATCAGGTGTTACACGTGGTCTCCTCCACTGTCGCCTATAAAGCTGTTATGAAGGTGAGGTAGAAGTGGAATCAGTACTCGCAGCCATTACACATGCTTGCCTCAGAGCACTGACTTCTACCTCACGAAGGATAGCTTGGTGCGGCCTATCCCCTCATTTCTTGTTTATACTTTCACTTCTGCGTCTCTATATAACAGCGTCCAAATCAGAATCGGGCTCGTATTCACTTCTAGTCGCTTGTCTCTTTCTCTTGGAAGATGACTCGGGAAGGGTCACCTTCGTCAATCTTCTTGGGTGTGCCTGGGATGGTGCATCATCAGAATCAGAGGAATCTGACTCGGTCGTTTCTGAGTCAGAATCTTCAGCACCTCCAACTCCCCATTATTCGTCTCTTTCATCGTCAGACATATCATCTTCGGATTCAACTTCCTCTTCTTCCTGTTGTTCATCACTGTGTTCACTGAGTTCAGGCTCAGACTCTGCACTATACCATCTGAAGTCAGCAGGGGCCATATATGCTTCATTTATTAGGTGCCCAAAGAGTGGAGTATGCTCTGGGGTAGGTTCTACACTGCCTGGCGTTAAGAACTGTGAGAAAACTCTCTTGGCCACCCGCTTCACTTGTAGTCTCTCTCCAATCTAAGGTAGATTGGGTACAACATCATTAATCAACAGCTGCACGAACCGAGGGTATAATAGAAATCTAAACCTATCAGCAGCATTGATCTGATCGGTGATGGACTTGTAGATATGATTTGAAAAGTTGTAACCCTTGTTAAGGGAGAGGCCAACCATTGCAGCTGCCAAGTCATGCCCCATGGCATCCTTTCCCGCCTTCCTAGCAGACAAGCACATGATCATGACGTGCGCGAAGTAACGCCACTGATCAAGTACCCACATCTTCTTATACGAGGAGTAGTCCATGGTACCAACATACCCCATCCTTTGTCTCCAACATCCATCAATGAAGTAGTCAGGGTAAGTCATCAGATCAGTTGATAAGTCCCTAAACTGTAGTACTCGTCTGATGGTGTCTTCAGAAATAGCAATATCATGACCTGCTATAGTATCTCTAATGACGTTTGGGGTTACTGTACAGTCGTGATCAGTAGTTTCCCAGAATTGATCGAGATATGGTCTTGAGACAATAGGATCAGCAGAGATGGCATAGCTGATCGAGATATGGTCTTGCAACACCCTTCCACTCGGGTTGTGTTAGAGCCAGCAGATTGAATTCTCTTGTAAACGCACGAGCCATCACTACACAAACAAACAGTAAACACAAAAAGAACAAGAAGACTCATTGGAATTGAATACACATGAACAAGTATAGTACATTCACAAAGAACTGAAAATCCAGACTTAGAAATTTTTTTAGAAATTCCCTTCCTGCGTACTTGTCATGTACGCAGGGTTTAGGTCTTGCGTACTTAGCAAGTACGCATGACTTATGTCTTGCGTACTTGTTAAGTACGCATGACTTAACACTTAGACAAATTTTTGAAAACCCAAAATCAGTAACTTGTGAGTTTTGATGGTAATGTTGGTTGCCACTAGGTCGAAAACCATGTTTACAACCAATGGAAACAAGACCAATATCAAACATGCACTATAAACCGGTCAATTTGACCTAACTTTCGACCACCGTGAACCCACGGTCAAACACAAAGGTCAAAATCAAAATCAAAGATAGTTAAGGACGATTATGTGATGATCGAGCTTCGATTAGTGATTTTAAACAAGTTTTAAGTCATAATGTTAGTTAAAAACAACAAAAATTTATCAAAAATCAAAGTCCAAAACCTAGTTCTTCAAGTTCACAAATCGGTCCAAAACTCAAGATTTAACGGATGAAATGCTCCAAGATTCTCACCAAATGTAAGTTAGATGATGTTGAAACAAAGGTCGGGACGAAAAATCGTTTAGGAACACACGAAATTTTGAGTGAAAATGATCAGGGGTATACAACAGTGTCAAGTTTTTTTTGAATGAGATAAACTCAGAAAAAAGCCAAGTCCTGTATATATACCCACACTATATTAGTCTTGCGTACTTGTTAAGTGCGCAGGACTTAACTCCTGCGTACTTACTAAGTACGCATGACTTAAGTCTTGCGTACTTGTTAAGTACGCACGGTTTAACCCTTGCACACTTAATAAGTACGCAGAGACTCATGTGTACCCAGATTTTTCAACTCAAATTATGTAGAAGTCAAGTCAAATAACGAACAGGATAAAAATATTTAATCAAGAGCATTCAAAGTCAATTCAAGAAAGTTAAACACAAATATTTTTGGTTTTTCTGAATGGAATTTGAACTATACACAAACTTAAAATCTTTTTGATATTTTCAGAGTAACGATATACACATATTCACACACACTATTTTTGTTTAAAGACACGAGCAGAGGATCATATCAAGCTAGACTATGGCAAAAACAATACAAGATAAACATCACAGAATATGGGATCATGTCATGGATTACTATTTATTCATACGTAATAACCACATAAACAAGTAATTCAAGTTGGCAATTGTAACCTTTCTGATTTTCATATTTTCATTTTGGTACAATAAAACATGTATGAACTCCAGCCTTAGTGAAATGGTTACATTTATCAAATACAGATTCAGATTCACAAATTCTACCCCGAGTTTGTTTTTTTAAATCCCTATATATATATATATGTATATATATATATACACAGTTAGACATACATGTGTATATATATACATTTACACCCAAATTACAAGAATTCTACAATTAATTTAACCCTAAACGATTTGAAGTGTCAAGCACTGAACCCACACTTCCAAATTGTGACTCTGAATGTCTATTTTGACTCCCTTATGAACCGGTTAACTTTCAAAAGTCAAAAGAGCCCATCTCGTGATAATCCGAGACTGCCTACGACCAAATCCTAGTTGGTTTGGACTTATGTGATCACACACACAACAAATAACTCAACTCAGGCCCAAAACATCAAACCAATTCGACCAATTTCGCGGTCAATTCCAATTTCAAAAGAATTTGACCTCTCATGGTCAAACCCGTATCCATATCCAATCATTTTGTGTAATTGACGCGTAACGGATTCCACAAATCACGCGCAGATGATTCCCTAACGTATTCAACCCTAATTCGCGACTCAATTCATTCATATTCAAACCAATGTCGCGTAAACAAATTGTGACAGCTTGCACTTGCCTTTTTAAATCGAATCGGGTAATTAAAGTGGAATTAAACAAATTAATATACACACACACTATCATACGACACTATTCAAACGCATAGAAGCCGAAATCGTAATCCATTTCAAGCCTAGACGCTCCTCGAGTACCAAGATCAACGTCTTCCTGTCTCTCGGTCGTGCACACTCGATCCTTCATCTTCCTGTAATCGCACGTTTGAGTCATTAACGAAAATAACCATCAAGTTAATTAGCATTATTAATCGAATTAAACCCATTAACGAGTGTTTAAGCTATAACCGTCGACCCAATGCCAATATTAATCGAATTCATCGTTTCCCGTATACGAATTCGCAAATTGAAACTCTTCTCACACTCGGCGATCATCTCAGAAGTTTTTGCACCCACAAATTCCACTGGAAACGCAGTAGAAATCGCCAGAGACTAACTCGCGCACGTCGGGGCTGGGTTCTAACCAATCTCCATCAATCCGACATCTAATCAGGTAGTTGAACATATCTCTAGCTTCGTTTATCCTGATAAATCAAAAGCCCTATGATTAATTGGGCTCACAATATCGAATTGATGATGAACCAATTCTAGGGTTCATCATGTTTACGGTTTAATCGAACTACACCATAGAACCGATTTCAATCAAATTAAATCATACCAACAGTTTCGTAAACCTTCCTTTAGTGAAAGCCCCATGTCAATTCGATCGATTAACATCGAATTGAACTCAACCCGAATCTAGGGTTCATCGCAACGTCGGGCTACTCGAACCCCATCCTTAAATCAATCTCAATCCAATTAAACTTCATGAGCAGATTCGAAATCCTTTATTCTCTAAAAGCCCTATGTTTTCAATGAATTCTAACATCAGAAATATTCAAATCGATCCCACGTTTTCAAATTAGGGTTTCGGCCTTCAATCTCTAATTAATCGATTCAGAACTTGATGTTTTTCAAATTAAAACTCACCCCTGGTTCAGAATTTTGTAAGGAACACAACCCACGTGTCAATTGAATCAGTCGTTATCAAAATCGATGGATTTGGAGGGTGATTTGATTCGGTTTCGTATGAGGGAGATACCTCAGTGAGTTTTTGATTAAAACCATTCTTGATCCGTGTTCTATTGCGATAGCCTAGCGGCCGAGACTGGTTAAGACAGTGTGCTCACAGGGAGGGAACCCGGGTTCGAGTCTCCCTCCCCCTGTTTTGTTTTAATATTTATTTTAAGCATTATTTAATTTAAAAACTTTTTCCTATATTATTATATTTATACATTAAGGTGTTTTAACCAGGAAAACAACCCGTAGGCTCGGGTTTGAATTATTAACTCATGTTTATATATTATTCTCACTTTTATAAATAATATGTTTATGTTATTATCAAATAAAAATAACATGTTTACATTATTATCAAACCGTAACATCGTATTAAATAATATATTCGTATTATTTTCAACCCGTGGCTAATGTTATTAAATAATTTGTATTTATATTATTTCGTACCATTTTATACCTCGTGTGACGTTTTAAATTATTTAATAATATAATCGTTATATTATTTACTCACGTTTATACATTCGATAAAAAAATAATATATTTATTATTTTTCAATGCAAATGATTATTTGTTTAAATCCTTCGAACCTAAAAATAATATACTAAATTATATTATCTTTCTAACTGTTGTAAACGACCCAATCGTGCGTAGTTATGTATTTATTTATTTAGTATTTGTTATTAACGTATGACACGTAACGCTTTTTCCTTAATGATTATATTAAGAAATTTATATAATTCCGTAGACACGTTCGTCTACTCTTAAATCCTTAGAAAGCGTTAAGGTGTTCTAACTTCCGTGTCGTCGTCCCAAATCCCATATGTCCCTAACTTATGTGTTATATTTAAGGGCATACGTAAGCCGTGCATGCTAACAATTGAGATTCTAAATCTCATAATTGTGTGATACTACATACTACGCAACGCAGGTGAGTTTCACGGCCCCTTTTACTGTTTTTATTTGGGGGAGAAAACATGTCACAATTTTTTTGGTTTATTGTAATTCATATGATATCACTGTTGAGGCTAAGCGTAACACACTATCATGAAAAGTCCTCACACGCATCGGACCGTTAAAATGGTATGAACGAGGTAATTTTGGTTGTACTACTAGGTTTGACAAACCCCACCAGCGTTAGTCGCGCTAACTCGATTGGAGGTCGAACAGGTGTTATATTGACCTTAACACATTAGTCAGAGTTGATAGACCTGGCTGGAGGCAAACAAACAAACACACTGTCAGTTTCGGTTACGAGCGCTTTAGCAAAACATGAATATAGGCATGCAACCTATTGATATGCATATTGATTGTACATAATCCGCAAATGATTTATTTAAAATGATTGAAACCTGTGAACTCACCAACCTAGTGTTGACTCGTTTTCTTACATGTTTTCTCAGGTTGGCACTCAGGATCACGTTAAGTCATGCATGTGTCTTGGTCTACAATTGAAATAATTATCTATTGAATAATCTTTATGTTTCATTTGTATTTGGATTTGGGCGCGTTGTTTTGCGCATTTACTTTCGTTTAACGCTTCCGCGTATACACTCTGAACCTTTATCTTTTATGTTATTACATTTCAAGTCCCATATAGTGTCGTTTGAAGTAACTGATGTCTGAGGTCCTGGTATGTCACCTTCCAAAACGGTAAAACTCCGTTAGTGGAATTTGGGGGTGTGACAGATTGGTATCAGAGCATTGGTTATAGAGAACTAGGACTGCATTCTAGACTATAGCCACACACATTAGTTACTTGGCATAGACACTTACTCCTTATGTTTCAGGAATTATGTCTACACCACCATCTTCACCACCTACCAATCAGGAACATGACATTCCTGCCATTGCATCACCGGAGCCCAAGAGGCGTAGACTTGAGCCCATTGATAACTCTATTGTGTATGGAGAGCCCATGCATATCCGGAATGGGAGTGACTGGGATTGGTACCGCGGTTTACTGAGCAAATGGGTTAGACAGGAACGAGTTCCATCACCGTACTTTGGAGCTTTATCATCAGGACCACGTTTACCATTACTACCTTGCCACTTGGAGCAAGCCTTTGCAGCATTTGTATCAACTATGGATCGAGAGATCTGGAATATGAGAGACGCAGAAGGAGCGATCATAGGTCTGTTGAGAGGAGTGAAACAAACGGATCACAGGATAGATCTGCTAGTAGCAGAACTGGCAAGCACTGACCGCTTGCATAATGCATTAGTGGACGAGGTAAGGGCGTTGCAAGCTAGAGTGAATGTACTCGAGGAGGCTGAAGTAGAATCTCAGGAAAGAATTGGAGAGTTAGAGATACAACTTGCAGCAGCTTTAGAGCCAGCTGAAGTACCCAATTTTGAGCTTGAGGATGAGCCCGAGGAAGTAGAGGAGGATGATGCTGAGTCAGTCATCTGATCCACCGGCAGTGGAGCTTGATATTCCATTCTATTCTAACTTATCTTATTTTGTCATTTCTTTATGTTTCAAATAAAAACCTAAATGGGTAAGGATGTTCCCATTCCAATAAAATTTTAGTGAACTGTTTGAGTTGAACCATTTATTCTATGGCCTTATGATTTAAGTTAGCCTTATACTGAAATCATAAACCTGCATGTCTTTACACATCTCCTTCTATTTGCTTACACTTGAGTGATGTCAATGTGCGATGTATTTACTCATTTCTGTGTTTGTGAATATGAAGAATCATGGCCGGACGTGGACATGGCGGTCGCAACGGTGGTCGTGGAAATATAAACCTGACACCAGCCGAACTGGTTACGTTAATTAATGACAGTGTTACTGAAGCCTTAGCAGCACACATTGCAGGTAAACCTGTTAACCGTTAACTCTAGACAACCAATGGTACGCATTTATTCCACTCTTTCCTAAACCCAACCTACTCTTTCCAATCCAGGGCAAGCGAACCATCCACAGAACAATCAGCATGTTTGTACCTTCAAGACATTTATGGACTGCAAGCCCCACACATTCAGTGGAGCTGAGGGAGCTGTCGGATTACTCCGATGGTTTGAAAAGATTGAATCTGTGTTCTCCATGTGTAACTGCCCTGTGGCCGACCGAGTCAAATTTGCATCGGGAACTTTAGAGGGTCCTGCCCTCACATGGTGGAATGCACAGGTCCAGATGCTAGGTCTGGACATGGCCAATGCATCACCATGGGAAGATTTCAAGATCCTGATAAAGGAAGAGTACTGTCCCAGGGATGAAATTCAGAAACTCGAGGGAGAATTCTAGAATCTGAAAATGGAGGGTTCTGAAATAGAACTCTACACCACTCGCTCGCATGAACTAGCGGGGATGTGTCCTCACATGGTCACACCACCCTACAAGAGAATCGAAATGTTCATCAGTGGATTAGTACCACAAATCCAGAGCATGGTTACTTCATCCAACCCCACTACCATTCAACAAACCATCCGTCTTGCTAACAAACTGACGGACCAAGCCGTTACCAAAGGGACATTACCTCCCAGGAAGTCAGCATCCAAGTCTACTAACAACAACAAGAGGAAGTTTGACAGTAGCAATAACAACATGGGATTTCAGCCAAATCAGCCACAACAACAACAACATCGTAGGTTTGAACCTACGAAGAACTTCAACCAGTCGACCTCTTCGAGTCAGCATCAAAGTGGTTATATTGGGAGACACCTGATGTATTGCGAAATACATGCATTTTACTGTCAATTTTATTCCCACTTTGTGTTTGTTTTGCTTCGGTTTTCTTCTATAACTGCTTGTACTTAATATTTCTATATCATATGGTTATTAGGTCACAAAGGAAGCAGATATGATTGAAAACGAAGAAGAACGAGTTTCCGGTTCGTGCGAGAGGGCTGTGGATAAGAAAGAAGATAGTTTCTGGATTTTTACCCCTATCGCGTAGTGCGACAGGTATTGGAAGTCCCTCGCGCTACGCGAGGATTGAAAAATGTCAGAATTGCCCTTTTAATGATTGCCCGACTGTTTTGTCTTTTCTGGGGCCCTCGCGCTACGCGAGGAGTGTGCAAGATCCCGTCGCGCTACGCGACGGGTGGTTTTTCGCAGAAATTGTTTTAAAACCCCAAAAATTAGAAACCCTAGAGAGAGAGAGAATCAAGGAGCGGCTGCAGGCGAAAAGGAGAGACGAAAAAGGGTTGATTTCAGAGCTTTAGAGGCTCGGGTTGAAGATTAAAGGCATCAGGATCGCATTCCATCAGGGGTTAATCATTCGGTTGTGTTTTTCCTTGTTTATCTTCAATTCCCATGTTTCTTTTAAGCTTCGAATTGATGCTAACTATGGTTTTTGTCATGTTTAGTGGCTAAACTCTTAGAACTACCTAAGTGTTGATGAATACATATGATTGACATTAGGTTTTATCCGGTTTTAGATGATTTGCATGTGATGAACTCATGATGTAACAAACTTGGTTTGGATTATTGGATGTTTTATGTGTGTCTATGATTGTTTATGGATTGATGATTTACTCCTCGTGTGCCTTGGTGAATGTCTTTCATGTAATAGGTGCATGCTAGATCAATTACTATGTGTCTTTGATTAGTGGGTGGTTAACTGCGTACGAGTTCACCATAGGGTAATCTTCTTGATATAGATAGTTTAGATGTGCAACCAATCTCGATGGCTGTGAGGTGAGAGATTGTCGGTTTGTCTAGGGTGTTAGATTGCTAGTTTAGAGGCTTTGTGAGAAGATCTTGCTAGTTTGTCTCATATCTGTGTTTACCGAATCCAATAGGAAAATCCTAGTTATCCCTTGCACTTAGGTGTATTGAGACTTTCCCGCTGTGAGGTAGATTGTCTAGCGGATACTTCTTGAGTAAATTGGAGGACCTGTGAGGGAAATCCATCCAACCGGTGGTTTAACGGCTTTTAGGTTTCTTGGTTGACAATCCTTGAGAAGGGTCGAGGGTGCTCTAGGTTTCCTTTGAGTTTAGTATTTTAAGATCCCGGTATCAAGTCAGTTCCCTTATCGATAGAACCTTTGTCAAGCATGTGTAGGATTCGAGCCTAGGTAGTGTTCTTTCTCCGTCTGGTTCTCGTTTCAACTTTCGTTTGTATTCGTAGTCTTCTCTTTAGTCCTTCTTTTAAGTTATTCTTAGTTTTTTTTAGCAAACCCCCCTCTTTATTATTATTTTATTTAAGCAATTTTGTATGGATAAGTCTTTCAGTTTCTAGTTAGTGTTTTCTGTAGAGGTCCTTTGGGTTCGATATCCGGACTTACTTAGGCTTTACTACATTCGATAGGTTCACTTGCCTGTCGGTAGTTTAGTTGTTTAGAGAGTTTAGAGTACCACTTAGTGTTTTATTTAGCTTGTTTTGAGTCATTTAATTCAAACTACTTTGTGCACATCAAGTTTTTGGCGCCGTTACCGGGGACCTCTGAGTCGATTGCGCTGATTAGTTCTGAATTACTTATCTGTTTTTTTTTATTTTTTATTTGAGTTTATTTGTTCTTGTTTTTATTTCTTTATAAATATCTTTCTTACTTTATTTTATTATTTGTTTTCTCACTTTATCTTCTTATTTTTCTGTGCAGTTTATGCCCCACTTGCGCTCGCAAGGACCGCCACCTACTATTTCTTTGGATTCGCAAAGCGACTCCAGGGAATACTCAGAGGCATCCCATAGCGAGGTAAGTGTTTCTTTTTCTTCTCCTTCTTCTTCCACCAGTTCCCCCAGTTCTGTTTCTTCCCCCTTATCTAATTCATCCACTCCATCTAGCCCACCACCTTTTCATCCCGACATGGCGAATCGTCGCACTGTTCATCAGCAGTCTACTGCGGGATTCACGGGGATTAATAACCCCATTACTGTGCCAAACATAACCAATGAAAATTCTTGGTAAATACCCTCATACATCATGACCGCAATTAATAATTGCCAATTCAATGGTCGTGATGATGAGGATGCTCCCGTTCACATCGCCCGCTTGACCCGCATCTGTGGTACTTTTAATCTTCAAGGTGCCACAGATGATGCGATTTTTCTCCATCTTTTTCCATTCTCCCTTGCGGGAAGAGCCGCCACTTGGCTCGACTCGCACCCTCCGGGCACATTCACCACTTGGGCCGGCCTACGCGATGCTTTTCTAAATAAATATTTTCCACCCGCAAAGGCTGCCCGGTTGCGCGATGAGATTCATTCTTTTAGAATGCCGCCCGATGAGCCCTATTATATGGTCTGGGAGCGGCTCCAAAATCTGCTCAGTCGTTGCTCCCAACATGGTCTGTCTGACTGTGCCCTTGTAGAGAAATTCTACAACGGGCTCACTTATGAGACTCATGCGCGCTTTGATACTTCTGCAGGAGGCCACCTTATGGGTAAAAGGAATGTGGCCGAATGCAATGATATGTTTGAGAGTTTCGCCCAGGCGGAATACGAGCAGTGGTCTGTTACTAGGAATTCAAGTCCTAGCACTAGTACCTCCTCATCTTCGAGGGGTGTTCACCACGTCAATGTGGACACTAGTGTAGCTGCTGCGCTTGAAGCTCTGGCGAAAGATGTGAAGGAGCTGAAGATGAGGGTGGCGCGATGTGAGGTGTGTCGTGGCGATCATGCTACTGTTGAGTGCCCTGTGCTGAATCAAGAGCAAGTCGGTTATGTGGGAGGTCAAAACCGATACGGGAATTCTTATAACCCCAATTGGGGAAATCATCAAAATCCCAGCTTCAGGTCTTCCGGTAATCCCCCTGGTTTCCATTCCAATTTTCCTCAGAACCAGGGGCAGGGTGGTCAGTCTTCGGGTAGTAATTCTGGGAGTACCTCGGTTGCAGGCGGTGCCAGTAACCTAGGTAGGATTGAGGAACTGCTGACGCAGTTAGTGGCAAAGGATGCATCGACTCAGAAAATCCTTCATGAGCATGACATCCTTACCAAGAACCAGCAGTCCGCTTTCCTAGATTTGCAGCGTACGGTTGGTGACATTGCTAAGCGTTTGGATAAAAGGCCGGAAGACCAGTTTCCGAGTGGTACCCAACCCAAACGCCCACGTGAATGCGGTCACCACCCGTAGTGGTAGAGGTGGAGAGCTTTTGAGTTCATCGGTGGAGGTTGAGAAAGAACCGGTTGATGATGAGGTAGAGAGAGAGACTCCTGGGAGGGTGCATTCGAGACTAGTCCCAGCAAGTACCGCACCAAACAATGAGTCTCTAGTTGGTAAGTCTGTTGAAATGAAGCCGGTTGATGTTAGGCCCACCCACGAGATTGATCTAGCCCGTATTCCTTATCCTGAGCGTCTTGCTAATCAAAAGCATGCTAAGGAATACGGGCATTTTCTTGATATGTTTAAACAATTGAAGATCAATCTCCCATTCATTGACGCCCTTCAGCGTATGCCTAAATACGCTAAGTTTTTGAAAGATCTTTTGAAGGGGAAGGACCGGTTGGGTAAGTTGAATGAGGTTCCTTTAAGTAGGGAGTGTTCTGCAGTGATAACAAACACGCTACCAGAGAAACTGACAGACCCGGGTATTTTCACAATCCCGTGTTTGTTTTGTGGCGATGTTCGTAGTCACGCGTTAGCGGATTCCGGTGCTAGCATCAATCTGATGCCTTATTCTCTCTTTGAGAAGCTAGCACTCGGTGAACTAGCTCCAACGCGCATGACACTCTCCCTAGCGGACCGGTCGATAAAATGTCCACGGGGAATTTTGGAAAACGTGCTTGTGAAAGTTGATAAATTTGTTTTCCCTGTGGACTTTGTGGTTATGGATATGGAGGCGGATACCACTGTTTCCATCATCTTAGGACGTCCGTTCCTTCGCACCGCCAAGGCCGTCATCGATGTTTTTGACGGAAAGCTCACACTTAGGGTCGGTGACGAGACGGTCACTTTTGTGGTTGCCAAATCTATTAACCTAGGAGGGAGTGGTGATAGTGTTGATAACCCCAAGTGTGGGGATGTTAAGAAAAAGTCGTAGGTGATGATGAAGGCTGTAGGTGGTGAGATGTGGGAGGCAGGTGAAAGTGGCTCGTTTTCGAGCGAATGGGAGGAATTCTCCATTGATCCTCCCACATAGTGTGGTTTGTGAGTGTCTTGGGTGGAATCCCTAAGTGTAGAGTTTGTAGAGTGGTTTAGGTTGCGTTAGTTGTTTAGTTGTTTATTTTTCAGTTGTGTGTTTTGTGTTTTGATGATTGCATGCAGGGATTATAATTGATTTTTGGAAGAGCTTTTAGCAGCAGAATGCGGGTCCCCAGGTATGTTTGTTTTTGTAAATGGTGGTTGGAAGGTTTGGGAAATAAGGGGTGAGAAATTTGACTAAGTGTTGGAAAATTTCAAAACTTTCTGTCAAATTCCACCCCTCGCGCTACGCGACGCTTTGCTCGTCCCCCGTCGCGCTACGCGAAAAAAAAAAAAATTAGCAGCGAGAACACAACGAGAGCGAAGTGTGGGGATGCTGAATCCTCAACAAGGCTTTGGGAGCTGCTGCATATTTGGAGCATATTAACCCGCCAAAATACCAGCTAAGTCTTTTCCATTTTCTTTTTCTTTTCCCTGTTTTTGTTTTTGAGTCGTGTTTCCATTCCTGCATCGAGGACAATGCAAAGTTTAAGTGTGGGGATGGGACACTGTCGTTTAGTTTAAAAAAAAAAATTGGAAATGTTCCTGAATTAATTATGAATCTATGAGAAAAATAATTTAGCAGTTGGTTGATTATCATTTAATTGAAACTTGTGGGAAGGAAATCATAGCAAACTTGTGATGTGTTGGTAGGTCTAGTTAGCTAGCAAGCCCTTGAAAAATTTAATTAAGAATAATATTAACTTGTGGTTTCTACATTCGTTTAGGCCGATAATGTAATTCCAATCAGTAGGGTGCGGTAGGTAAAGTCATGATTTGCTCGAATCTTGTGTCTAAAGAATCTCTAGTTTATTTCCTCCTTTTCCTCTGTTCTGTGATGGTAGAGACCTGAGAAAGGAGCGCGTCGCCCTGTTGCTATAGAGGCATAATGGGTTCACGCTGCTGATCACAATTAAAAGATGCCCAAAAAGCTATAAGCTTGTCAAAAAAAAAAATAATAATAATAAAAATAATAATAAATAAATTTGGGCCAGCTGTAAATTATTGCAAGTGTTCTGATGAAAAAAACATAAGAGTATTTTATTTTCACGAGTTAATTCGTTAAAATAGTTTTTCATAGCTAATCCTTGCCAAGCCCGAAGGTAGGTGTCTTAGTGCCGAGAGGATGTGGGTCACGGTTAATTAGGTAAATATATAAAATATTTGTGGCTTGTTTAGTTTCCTAGATTTAAATTGGACCAGTATACCAGCAATCACGGTTTCTATGTCGGTATTTCCCCTTGTTGATATGAAATGATTTAATTCGAGCTCGCTAATATTTGATCTCTTTATTCTAATCTTTTTCAGGGACGAAAAAGAGTTAAGTGTGGGGATGTGATGTATTGCAAAATACATGCATTTTACTGTCAATTTATTCCCACTTTGTGTTTGTTTTGCTTCGGTTTTCTTCTATAACTGCTTGTACTTAATATTTCTATATCTTATGGTTGTTAGGTCACAAAGGAAGCGGATATGATTGAAAACGAAGAAGAACGAGTTTCCGGTTCGTGCGAGAGGGCTGTGGATAAGAAAGAAGATAGTTTCTGGATTTTTACCCCTGTCGCGTAGCGCGACAGGTATTGGAAGTCCCTCGCGCTACGCGAGGATTGAAAAATGTCAGAATTGCCCTTTTAATGATTGCCCGACTGTTTTGTCTTTTCTGGGGCCCTCGCGCTACGCGAGGAGTGTGCAAGATCCCGTCGCGCTACGCGACGGGTGGTTTTTCGCAGAAATTGTTTTAAAACCCCAAAAATTAGAAACCCTAGAGAGAGAGAGAATCAAGGAGCGGCTGCAAGCGAAAAGGAGAGACGAAAAAGGGTTGATTTCAGAGCTTTAGAGGCTCGGGTTGAAGATTAAAGGCATCAGGATCGCATTCCATCAGGGGTTAATCATTCGGTTATGTTTTTCCTTGTTTATCTTCAATTCCCATGTTTCTTTTGAGCTTCGAATTGATGCTAACTATGGTTTTTGTCATGTTTAGTGGCTAAACTCTTAGAACTACCTAGGTGTTGATGAATACATATGATTGACATTAGGTTTTATCCGGTTTTGGATGATTTGCATGTGATGAACTCATGATGTAACAAACTTGGTTTGGATTATTGGATGTTTTATGTGTGTCTATGATTGTTTATGGATTGATGATTTACTCCTCGTGTGCCTTGGTGAATGTCTTTCATGTAATAGGTGCATGCTAGATCAATTACTATGTGTCTTTGATTAATGGGTGGTTAACTGCGTACGAGTTCACCATAGGGTAATCTTCTTGATATAGATAGTTTAGATGTGCAACCAATCTCGATGGCTGTGAGGTGAGAGATTGTCGGTTTGTCTAGGGTGTTAGATTGCTAGTTTAGAGGCTTTGTGAGAAGATCTTGCTAGTTTGTCTCATATCTGTGTTTACCGAATCCAATAGGAAAATCCTAGTTATCCCTTGCACTTAGGTGTATTGAGACTTTCGCGCTGTGAGGTAGATTGTCTAGCGGATACTTCTTGAGTAAATTGGAGGACCTGTGAGGGAAATCCATCCAACCGGTGGTTTAACGGCTTTTAGGTTTCTTGGTTGACAATCCTTGAGAAGGGTCGAGGGTGCTCTAGGTTTCCTTTGAGTTTAGTATTTTAAGATCCCGGTATCACGTCAGTTCCCTTATCGATAGAACCTTTGTCAAGCATGTGTAGGATTCGAGCCTAGGTAGTGTTCTTTCTCCGTCTGGTTCTCGTTTCAACGTTCGTTTGCATTCATAGTCTTCTCTTTAGTCCTTCTTTTAAGTTATTCTTAGTTTTTATTATCAAACCCCCCTCTTTATTATTATTTTATTTAAGCAATTTTGTATGGATAAGTCTTTCAGTTTCTAGTTAGTGTTTTCTGTAGAGGTCCTTTGGGTTCGATATCCGGACTTACTTAGGCTTTACTACATTCGATAGGTTCACTTGCCTGTCGGTAGTTTAGTTGTTTAGAGAGTCTAGAGTACTACTTAGTGTTTTATTTAGCTTGTTTTGAGTCATTTAATTCAAACTACTTTGTGCACATCAACACCCCAACACCCCAGGTGTAACAAATGTAATTACCACCACCTCGGTTCTTGTGACAAAAACCGTTGCCAGCGGTGTGGCAAGATGGGCCATGCTGCCAAAGACTGCAGAGGGGAATTACAAGCCAAGCAGCCCTTCCAACAACCGGGTTTTACCAAAGATTGTTTTGAATGTGGAAAAGAGGGACACTTCCGGAAGGATTGTCCACAATTAAAGAAGGGTGACATCGACAACAACAGAAACCACCAAGGCAATAATAACAACCAGGGAAATAATGTAGGGAATGGTGCAAAGGGGCGAGCCTTTGTGCGAGGATCCGGAGAAGCTCGTTATGACCACAACGTGGTTACCGGTAAGTTCCTTTTAAACAACTATTTTGCTTCTGTACTATTTGACACAAGTGCTGATAGGAGTTTTATGACTAATAAACTTTGTAACCTACTAAGAAAAATTCCAACCCTTTTAGAGGACAAATACACCATAGAAATAGCCGACAGACAAATAATAGAAGCAACCTATGTTCTTAAGGGTTGTAAACTTGAACCGACTAGTCATAAATGTGACTTTGATCTCATGTCGGTCACACTCGGTAGTTTCGACGTAATTGTCGGAATGGACTGATTATCTAAGAACCAAGCTGAGATTATCTGTCGTGAGAAAATCGTTCGCCTTCCTCTTCCTAATGGAGAAACCCTCTCCGTCCAAGGCGAAAGGAGTGGTGCTGTTATGGGCATCATATCCTTCATGAAGGCACAAATAATAGTCTCACTTACCTCTAGTGGAGTCCTCCTACATTAATGGTTATCACACTATTATCAAGGCGGCACCATTCGAAGCATTGTATGGACGTAAATGCCGATCCCCTATCTGTTGGACTGGAGTTGGGGATAGTCAACTTACAAGTCCCGAACTTGTATTCGAAACCTCTGAAAAGATCGTTCAAATCCGAAACCGTATGGCGGCAGTTCGTGATCGTCAAAAGGGCTATGCCGATAAGCGTCGTGAACCGTTAGAGTTTCAAATAGGCGACATGTTTCTATTCAAAGTCTCACCTTGGAAGGGTGTAATTCGCTTCGGGAAACGAGGCAAACTGAATGCTCGTTATGTTGGACCGTTCAAGATAGTGAAGAGAATTGGCCCAGTAGCGTATCAGCTGGACCTACCTGAAGGACTTAAGTGGTGTACACAATGTCTTTCATGTCTCGAACTTGAAGAAATGTCTAGCAAACGAAACACTCGCAGTTCCTCTTGAGGAACTGCACATCGATGAACAACTGCGGTTCGTTGAAGAACCGGTGGAAATCATGGATAGGGAAATCAAAACGCTGAAACGCAGTAAAATCCCTATTGTCAGAGTTCATTGGAATTCGAAACGCGGACCGGAATTCACGTGGGAGCGCGAGGATCAGATGATGCGCAAGTATCCTAATCTGTTCAAGCACTCCACGTCAAATTCTTAAGGTACTATTTTAATTTTCGGGATGAAAATTCTTTCAACTATGGGATGATGTGACATCCGGAAATTTTTTATTTATTTATTTATTTAATTTTCGGGACGAAAATTCCTTCAACTAGGGGATGATGTGACATCCGTCAATTTTCCGTTAGTTCCGATAATCCAAATCCAGTCATCTAGTAACCCGGTTAACCTAATCTTGAACCTCAGGGACCACTCCTGCCAGTATTTAATATTAAAACTACAAGGACTAGTTGTGTAATTAGGCAAAACCCAATTCTAATTGACTTTTTAAAGTCAAAATCGTCATTTTTATTCCTGCTGACTCAGAAAAGGTCAAACCCATCGAATTTGTTCCTGTTGACTTTCGAGAGTCAAACTAGTATCACTCTTGACTCAAATTCAACTTCCATAACTAATATGGATTCAAATTCGTAACTGTAATCGCACGTTTGAGTCATTAACGACAATAACCATCAAGTTAATTAGCATTATTAATCGAATTAAACCCATTAACGAGTGTTTAAGCTATAACCGTCGACCCAATGCCAATATTAATCGAATTCATCGTTTCCCGTATACGAATTCGCAAATTGAAACTCTTCTCACACTCGGTGATCATCTTAGAAGTTTTGGCACCCACAAATTCCACTAGAAACGCAGTAGAAATCGCCGGAGACTAACTCGCGCACGTCGGGGCTAGGTTCTAACCAATCTCCATCAATCCGACATCTAATCAGGTAGTTGAACACATCTCTAGCTTCGTTTATCCTCATAAATCAAAAGCCCTATGATTAATTGGGCTCACAATATCGAATTGATGATGAACCAATTATAGGGTTCATCATGTTTACGGTTTAATCGAACTACACCATAGAACCGATTTCAATCAAATTAAATCATACCAACAGTTTCGTAAACCTTCCTTTAGTGAAAGCCCCATGTCAATTCGATCGATTAACATCGAATTGAACTCAACCCGAATCTAGGGTTCATCGCAACGTCGGGCTACTCGAACCCCATCCTTAAATCAATCTCAATCCAATTAAACTTCATGAGCAGATTCGAAATCCTTTATTCTCTAAAAGCCCTATGTTTTCAATGAATTCTAACATCAGAAATATTCAAATCGATCCCACGTTTTCAAATTAGGATTTCGGCCTTCAATCTCTAATTAATCGATTCAGAACTTGATGTTTTTCAAATTAAAACTCACCCCTGGTTCAGAATTTTGTAAGGAACACAACCCCTGTGTCAATTGAATCAGTCGTTATCAAAATCGATGGATTTGGAGGGTGATTTGATTCGGGTTCATATGAGGGAGATACCTCAGTGAGTTTTTGATTAAAACCATTCTTGATCCGGGTTCTATTGCGATAGCCTAGCGGCCGGGACTGGTTAAGACAGTGTGCTCACAGGGAGGGAACCCGGGTTCGAGTCTCCCTCCCCCTGTTTTGTTTTAATATTTATTTTAAGCATTATTTAATTTAAAAACTTTTTCCTATATTATTATATTTATACATTAAGGTGTTTTAACCCGGAAAACAACCCGTAGGCTCGGGTTTGAATTATTAACTCATGTTTATATATTATTCCCACTTTTATAAATAATATGTTTATGTTATTATCAAATAAAAATAACATGTTTACATTATTATCAAACCGTAACATCGTATTAAATAATATATTCGTATTATTTTCAACCCGTGGCTAATGTTATTAAATAATATGTATTTATATTATTTCATACCATTTTATACCTCGTGTGACGTTTTAAATTATTTAATAATATAATCGTTATATTATTTACTCACGTTTATACATTTGATAAAAAAATAAAATATTTATTATTTTTCCATGCAAATGATTATTTGTTTAAATCCTTCGAACCTAAAAATAATATACTAAATTATATTATCTTTCTAACTGTTGTAAACGACCCAATCGTGCGAAGTTATGTATTTATTTAGTATTTTTTATTAACGTACGACACGTAACGCTTTTTCCTTAATGATTATATTAAGAAATTTATATAATTCCGTAGACACGTTCGTCTACTCTTAAATCCTTAGAAAGTGTTAAGGTGTTCTAACTTCCGTGTCATCGTCCCAAATCCCATATGTCCCTAACTTATGTGTTATATTTAAGGGCATACGTAAGCCGTGCAGGCTAACAATTGAGATTCTAAATCTCATAATTGTGCGATACTACCTACTACGCAACGCAGGTGAGTTTCACGGCCCCTTTTACTGTTTTTATTTGGGGGAGAAAACATGTCACAATTTTTTTGGTTTATTGTAATTCATATGATATCACTGTTGAGGCTAAGCGTAACACACTATCATGAAAAGTCCTCACACGCATCGGACCGTTAAAATGGTATGAACAAGGTAATTTTGGTTGTACTACTAGGTTTGACAAACCCCACCCGCGTTAGTCGCGCTAACTCGATTGGAGGTCGAACAGGTGTTATATTGACCTTAACACATTAGTCAGAGTTGATAGACCTGGCTGGAGGCAAACAAACAAACACACTGTCAGTTTCGGTTGCGAGCGCTTTAGCAAAACATGAATATAGGCATGCAACCTATTGATATGCATATTGAATGTACATAATCCGCAAATGATTTATTTAAAATGATTGAAACCTGTGAACTCACCAACCTAGTGTTGACTCGTTTTCTTACATGTTTTCTCAGGTTGGCACTCAGGATCACGTTAAGTCATGCATGTGTCTTGGTCTACAATTGAAATAATTATCTATTGAATAATCTTTATGTTTCATTTGTATTTGGATTTGGGCGCGTTGTTTTGCGCATTTACTTTCGTTTAACGCTTCCGCGTATACACTCTGAACCTTTATCTTTTATGTTATTACATTTCAAGTCCCATATTGTGTCGTTTGAAGTAACTGATGTCTGAGGTCCTGGTATGTCACCTTCCAAAACGGTAAAACACCGTTAGTGGAATTTGGGGGTGTGACAGGCTCGGGGTATTGAAAAATACATCGGTGGTCTGCCGATGAAGATTCAAGACACTGTCCTAGGGAGAAACCCCGCTACCCTTGAAGATGCCATCCGCCTATCCGCCACCCTGACCGATAATCATGTGAAGGCGGGTACGTTGACAAGAAAGGGTGCCAAGAAATTCTCTGACACAGCAACATCTTCTGAGCCCTCCAAAGAACTCAAGTCTGAACCTTATCACAACAACAAGAAGCGAAAGGATAAAAACATTGCTGTTGTTACCCCAGCTGCCCCAGTCAAACATGTTGCTCCTATGGCTCAGAATTCCATCAAGAAGCATTATGTGGGCAGCAACCCTTTGTGCAACACATGCAATTACCATCACTTCCCAAACCTACCGTGTCAGATATGTGCCAGCTGTGGAAAATATGGGCACTTAGCCAACACCTACAGAGTCAACCCACCTGGCAATTTAGCCAACCAGGGAAACAAAGGGGTTCCGGCTATCACTAATAGGAATGCTTTCTTTGAATGTGGTAACCCAAACCACTTCCGAAACCGATGCCCAAAGCTTATCAACCCAAATCAAGGTAGAGCTAGAGGGCGTGCTTTCAACATAAATGCTAATGAGGCCCAGGCCAAAAATGATGTGGTCAACGGTACGTTCCTCGTTAATAACCGGTATGCTTCCATACTGTTTGATACCGGTGCCGATAAGAGTTTTGTTTCACTTAATTTTGAACCTTTGCTTGCTAAAAACCAAACTAAGTTAGAGAAAATGTTTACCGTTGAAGTAGCGGATGGAAACCCCATCATCATTGACTCCATTATTAGTGATTGTGTCATCGAACTTAATGAATATTCCTTTCCCGTTAACCTCATACCTATGCAACTGGGAAGCTTTGATATTATCGTAGGTATGGATTGGCTATCTAGTCATCATGTCGCGGTCATTTGTTTCGAGAAGTGCATCCGGATTCCTCTCCCCTCGGGCGATACATTAAAAGTCTTTGGTGAGAAACCATGTAGTGGGCTTAAACTCATGTCATGCACCACGGCTCGAAAGTACTTACGGAAGAAGTATCTGGCCTTTTTAGCCCATGTTGTTCAAAAGAAAGACAAAGAGAAGAGTATTCAAGACATCCCCATCATCCGTGACTTTCCCGAAGTATTTCCTGAAGATCTATCCGGTCTTCCACCCGTTCGTCAAGTAGAGTTTCGTATCGATCTTATACCCGGAGCTAATCCTGTGGCTAGAGCTCCATACCGTCTAGCACCTTCTGAAATGCAAGAACTCGCAAGTCAGCTTCAAGAACTTTCCGATAAAGGTTTCATTCGCCCCAGTCATTCACCATGGGGTGCACCCGTCCTATTCGTGAAAAAGAAAGATGGCTCATTCCGGATGTGTATTGATAACCGCGAACTCAACAAACTTAACATCAAGAACCGTTACCCTTTGCCGAGGATTGATGACCTCTTTGATCAACTCCAAGGTTCCACTTACTTCTCGAAGATTGATCTTCGATCCGGATATCACCAACTTCGTGTGCAAGAGGAGGATATCCCAAAGACTGCCTTTCGTACAAGATACGGTCACTACAAATTTATGGTTATGCCTTTTGGGCTAACCAATGTCCCCGCGGTTTTCATGGATCTCATGAATCGCGTATGCAAACCATACATAGATAAATACGTGATCGTTTTCATTGACGACATCTTGATCTACTCCAAGACCAAATCAGATCATGAACAACACCTTAAGTTGGTTTTAGACCTTTTAAGAAAAGAACAACTATATGCTAAGTTCTCCAAGTGTGAATTTTGGCTAAAGGAAGTTCAATTTTTGGGTCATATTGTCAACGAAAAGGGAATCCATGTTGATCCCGCGAAGATCGAAGCCGTTAAGAATTGGAGTACCCCTAAGACCCCTACCGAAGTTCGTTCATTTCTTGGTCTTACTGGTTATTACCGTCGTTTCATTTCAAACTTTTTCAAGATTGCGGTCCCTCTCACGGCCTTGACCCACAAAGGTAAACACTATGAGTGGGGACCAAAACAAGAGGAAGCCTTCCAACTCCTCAAACAAAAATTGTGCAATGCTCCTATTCTCACTCTTCCTGATGGAAACGATGATCTGGTGGTCTACTACGATGCATCAAACCAAGGTCTCGGTTGTGTTCTCATGCAACGGGGCAAGGTGATCGCTTATACATCAAGACAACTTAAAATTCACGAAAAGAATTATACGACGCACGATCTTGAGTTGGGTGCGGTCGTCTTCGCATTAAAAATTTGGAGGCATTACCTCTATGGTACAAAATGTGTGGTGTTCATTGACCACAAAAGCCTCCAACACATCTTCAATCAAAAGGAACTCAACATGAGGCAACGACGTTGGGTCGAGCTCCTTAACGACTACGACTGCGAGATTCGGTACCATCCCGGTAAGGCAAATGTTGTGGCCGATGCCTTGAGTCGTAAGGACCACGTTATGCTTCATTGTGTTAGGATTCAAACCGATATTCAAAATCGTATCTTAGAAGCTCAACACGTCTCGGTCACCGAGGGTAATCTGTATAACGAAATGTCATGTGGTGTTGAACTCCTATTAGAAACAAAACCTAATGGCCTTCTCTATTATTTGAATCGCATCTGGTCCCTGATCGTGATGACCTTCGCGCAGTCCTTATGAACGAGGCACACAAGACTCGTTACTCCGTCCATCCCGGGGCTGATAAAATGTACAAGGGTCTTCACCAACAATACTGGTGGCCCGGAATGAAGAAAGACATTGCACTTTATGTTGCAAAATGTCTCACTTGTTCCAAAGTCAAAGCTGAACATCAAAGTCCTTCTGGTTTGCTTGAACAACCTGAAATCCCTGTGTGGAAATGGGAAAACCTAGCCATGGACTTCATTACCAAACTCCCTCGTACTTCTAGAGGTTATGATAGTATTTGGGTGATCATTGACCGTCTCACCAAATCAGCTCACTTCCTACCCATCCGAGAAGACTATCGGGTAGAGAAACAAGCCCGAATCTACATTGACGAGATTGTGAGTCGTCACAGGGTCCCACTTTACATAATATCTGATAGGGATGCTCGTTTCACCTCCCGCTTTTGGTAATCTCTCCAAACTGCTCTTGGTACATGCTTGGATTTAAGCACGGCTTACCATCCCCAAACTGATGGTCAGGCCGAGCGAACAATCCAGACACTCTAAGCTTTTGCAACCGAAGCTGACTGTTTATGTTTGAGATGCCTTCCGCCATTGCTAACATCAACAATGGCAAATGTTTAGGAGAATTTACATCCGTTAGACCACCAATCAAGTTAGCGCGACTAACCCGGGTGGGGTTTGTCAAACCCAGTAGTACTACTCAAATTTCCTCGCTATACTCTATATATTAACGGTCCGAGTGTGTAAGGACTTTGCATGTTATGTTTGCACTTAGGTACACAAGTGGTAATGAAATACTATGTGATCCATGTCCGTGTGCATGTCTCTCCCTGGCTGAGAAACAAGTAACGGATGCCGGTTCTTAAGCATGTTTCTCCCCAACGGGGAAACAAGTAAGATGATCATTGTTTGTATGCATGTTTCTCCCTAATGGGAAAACAAGTAAAATGCTATTCGTTTGTATGCATGTTCTTCCCCAATGGGAAAAACAAGTAAAATACTGTTTGTGTGTATGCATGTTTCTCCCCAACCGGAAGATAAGTAAAATACTGTTTGTGTGTATGCATGTTTCTCCTAAATGGGAAAACAAGTAAAATAATGTTTGTGAGTATGCATGTTTCTCCTTAACAGGAAAACAAGTAAAATAATGTTTGTGTGTAAGCATGTTTCTCCCCCAATAGTAAAACAAGTAAAAAGGGGTCGTGAAACTCACCTGAGTTGCGTAGTAGGTAGATTTACACAAGAATGAGATTGGAACCACAAGTGTTAGCCTGCAACGGCTTACGTATGCCCTACAATTATACACATAACAAATAGGGATACAATGAGATTTGTGACGACGATACGAAAGTTTGAACGTCCTAAGACGCTCTAATGATCAAGGAGTAGACACACTTGCCCACGAGAATAAGGATTTCTTAATATAAACTATTAAGATAAATACGTTTCATGTCGAATGATTCCTAATAAAATATACAATAATTATACTCATGCGTTTGTACCATTTAAGATAATGGCTAGGAAAATAATATAACTAATATATTATTTTTAGAGAGATAACATGATCATTTAAAATGTGAGACAAAAATAACAAAACTATTATTTTTATTCGGATCATAACAACGCGGGTAATAATATAAATAAATATATATTATTTATTAGTTTGCAATGTTACACCATGTTTATAAACGTGGCGAAAATAATATATAAATATATTATTTTTAATCGGGGTTACGGTTTAAAAATAATATAAATATGTTATTTTATAATTGGAAATTGAATATGGTTTATAAAATCAAAATCCGAATATTAACATAAAACAATTGCTTACGAGCTTTTAAATAAACTGATAATAATTTAGTGAAATAATAAATCAATATTATTTCTAACATAATTAAAATACTCGAAATGTATCATAACATAAATCCCGACACTACGGAAATTTTCTTGGTTAAAAACATATTAATATTTTATTATTATTAAAATGGGTTTAATTTTGTTTAAAAATAAGATATGAAAAGTTGCTCAAAAATAAAGATGTTGACAGAGGGATTCGAAACCGGGTGCCCTCCTCAATAGCCAAACAACTTAACCAGTCTCACCCGCTAGGGTTTCGCATCCAACGCCTGATCTGATTGATTTTATCATTCAAAACCCTGTGTTCTTCCTCCCACTCGTGAACCGAATTGAACTTACCTCTAATCCTACTGGTTTCGATCACGATTTGCTAAATAATGGATTGCGAGCCTACAGGTAGATTTAATTGCAAAAACATCATGTTTAGGATTGATTAATTCTTGTTCAAACATCCAAAACCCTAGGTTTTGAACACAAAATCAACTTGGATAATTTCGATAAGATTAGGGGTTGAATTCATAGGGCTTTCAAAGGTTAGAGGATCGCGAAGCTATCCATGTATTTTAATTTGATTGATACAGAGTGTAGAGTAGTTCGATTAATCCGTTTATGCGATGAAGCCTAGAATCAGTACGTGTTAAATTAGATAATGTAAGCCCCAATTAGGTTAGGGCTTTCAATATACGGACCAAGACGAGTATGAGGAAAGTTTCAATTACCAGGTTCGATGTCGGATTGATGGTGCTCGACTAAACGTCAGTCGCGACTTGTGTGGCTTAATCTTCGGCAATAACAACTTCATCTCCGACCCAATTATATGGTGTAACAAGTTCTAAGGAAGTCGATTTAGGTGCGTTGGTAGTTGATTGCGTGGATGATAACTAAAATTGATCGAATTCGATCGAGATGAAGAGGTTCTCCACGGTTATGAGTTTAATTCCCATTATTAGGTTTAATTCGTAGTAATGTCGATGTTAATTGTCCTAATGATGAACGTTAATGACCTGAATGTGTATCTCAGTTATAATTCCCAACTGAAATCAGTTATAACTTGCGAAATAGGCTCAAGAACATACTGGTTGACTTTCAAAAGTCAACAAAATCATAATTGGGCTAATTACAGATTTAGTCCTTGAAATTTCATGTGTTTAAGTTTGAGATAAGACAGATTTAGTCCTTGGGGTTTGAATTGAGTTAACTGAGTTACTAAATAGCTGGATTTGGATTAACGGGATTAACAGAAAATTGACGGATGTCACATCATCCCCTAGTTGAAAGAATTTTCGTCCCGAAAATTAGAATAGTAAAAAAAATTATTAGGTGTCACATCATCCCCTAGTTGAAAGAATTTTCGTCCCGAAAATTAGAATAGTACCTTAAGAGTTTGATGTGGATTGCTTGAACAAATGAGGATACTTGCGTATCATCTGATCGTCACGCTCCCACGTGAATTCCGTTCCGCGCTTCGAGTTCCAACAAACTCTGACAATTGGGATTTTACTGCGTTTGAGTGATTTGACTTCCCTATCCATGATTTCTACCGGTTATTCAATGAAACGCAACTGTTCATCGATTAGCAGTTCCTCTAGAAGAACATCGAGTGACTCGTCTGCTAGACATTTCTTCAAGTTCGAGACATGAAAGACGTTGTGTACACCACTAAGTCCTTCAGGTAGGTCCAGTTGATACGCTACTAGGCCAATTCTCTTCAATATCTTGAACGGTCTAACATAACGAGGGTTTAGTTTGCCTCATTTCCCAAAACGAATTACACCATTCCAAGGTGAGACTTTCAATAGGACCATGTCGCCTACTTGAACTTCTAACGGTTTCCGACACTTATTGGCGTAGCTCTTTTGACGATCACGAGCTGCCACCACACGGTTTTAAATTGGACGATCTTTTCTGAGGTTTCGAATACGAGTTCAGGACTCGTAAGTTGGCTATCCCTAACTTCAGCCCAACAAATAGGTGATCGGCATTTCCGTCCGTACAATGCCTCGAATGGTGACGCTTTGATGCTAGTGTGATAACTATTCTTGTAGGAGAACTCCACTAAAGGCAAGTGAGTTTCCCAACTGTTACCGAAATCAAGCTCGTAGCATGTCCTCAAGAGTTTAAATAGCACGTTCCGTTTGGCCATTTATTTGAGGATGGTATGCCGTGCTCATATCCAGGCGCGTGCCTAGAGCTTTTTGCAAAGATTTCCAGAAACGTGAGGTGAATCGAGCGTCACGATCCAAGATGATTGAGATTGGCACTCCATGCCGAGAGACAACCTTTTTAAGATAAGCACGAGTGAGCGGATTTAGTAAAACGCGATCTATGATCACTCAGATTGTGTCACATCCGGTAGGAGTTCGGGGCAATATGGTTATAAAGTCCATAGATATTTTCTCCCATTTCCACATAGGAATCTCTGGTTGCTGAAGTAGACAAGAAGGCTTTTGGCATTACACTTTGACCTTTGCGCAAGTCAGTAACTTGCTCACGTAGGTGGCTATATCGGCCTTCATCTTTGGTCACCAATATACCACCTTTAGGTCATGGTACATCTTGTCGGAACCTAGATGAATCGGGTATCAAAATTTATGAGCTTATAGTAAGCTGTAATGCTCGCACTCGTTTGGGTTTGGTTTCCTTTCGACTTAGGGCATCAGCTACCACATTAGCCTTGCCCGGATGATATATGATCACACAGTCATAATCATTCAAGAGTTCGACACAACGACGGTGTCGCATGTTCAACTCTTTCTGCTCAAAGATATGTCGGAGACTCTTGTGATCAGTGTAGATAGTGCACTTGGTACCATACAAGTAATGTATCCATATGTTTAGTGAAAAAACTACGGCTCCCTACTCTAGATCATGAGTTGTGTAGTTTTTCTCGTGGATTTTCAGTTGACGAGAAGCGTATGCAATCACTTTCTCACGTTGCATTAATACACAACCAAGACCCTGAATGGACGCATCGCAATACACCACGAAATCATCTGTTCCCTCCGGAGGAGCTAGGATGGGTGCACTGCAGAGTTTCTCTTTAAGGAGTTGGTATGCTAATTCCTGGGTGTCACCCCGTTATAGATTTTTACCCTTCTGGGTTAGAGCAGTGAGAGGTTGGGCGATCTTGGAGAATCCCTCGATGAATCGGCGATAACAGCCAGCCAATCCCATAAATTGTCGCACCTCTGTAGGAGTCGTCGGTGCTGCCCAATTCTTGATGGCTTCTATTTTACATGGATTGACATGTATTTCGTTCTCGTTAATCACATGTCCTAAGAATTGAACTTCACGAATCCAGAATTCGCATTTGGAAAGCTTAGCATAAAGCTGCTCTTGCTTTAGCAATTCCAGAATCAAATGTAGGTGCTCCTCATGTTCTTCCTTGTTCTTTGAATAGATGAGCATGTCATCAATGAAAACGATGACGAATTGATCAAGGCAGGGTTTACACACGCGGATCATGAGATCCATGAACACCGCGGGTGCGTTGGTTAGTACGAAGGGCATGACCATAAACTCATAGTGGTCGTACCAAGTTCTGAAGGCAGTCTTAGCGATATCCTCATCTCGAACTCTCAGTTGATGGTAACCGGATCTAAGATCTATTTTAGAATAGAAGCTTGATCCATGGAGTTGATCAAAAGGATCATCTATGCGGGTTAGAGGATAACGATTCTTGGTCGTCACTTTGTTCAGCTCACGATAGTCGATGCACATGCGGAAAGTCCCGTCTTTCTTCTTGACGAATAGGACAGGAACTCCCTGTGGCGATGAGCTAGGTTGGATGAAACCTTTATCCAACACCTCTTGCAATTGGGTAGATAGTTCTTGTAATTCACTGGGTGCAAGTCTTCGGGAAATACTTCCGGATAGTCACGTACGATTGGGATGTCGTCAATCTTCTTCTCCCCTGATGGCTGCTCAGCGACGAGAGCCAAAGTAGCAGTATGACCTTTCCGAAGACACCATAGTGCTTTTATGAAGGATATGATGACAACGACTGTACCATGCTAAACAATGGATTACGAGTCTACACGTAGATTTAATTGGAAAAACATCATGTTTAGGATTGATTAATTCTTGTTCAAACATCCGAAACCCTAGGTTTTGAACACAAAATCAAATTGGATAATTTCGATAAGATTAGGGGTTGAATTCATAGGGCTTTCAAAGGTTAGAGGATCGCAAAGCTATCCATGTATTTTAATTTGATTGATACAGAGTGTAGAATAGGGTTTGATTAATCCGTTTATGCGATGAACCCTAGAACCAGTACGTGTTAAATTAAATAATGTAAGCCCCAATTAGGTTAGGGCCTTCAATATACGGACCAAGACGAGTATGAGGAAAGTTTCAATTACCAGGTTCGATGTCGGATTGATGGTGCTCGAATAAACGTCAGTCGCGACTTGTGTGGCTTAGTGTTCGGCAATAACAGCTTCATCTCCAACCCAATTATATGGTGTAACAAGTTCTGAGGAAGTCGATTTAGGTGTGCAGGTAGTTGATTGCGAGGATAATAACTGAAATTGATTGAATTCGATTGAGATGAAGAGGTTCTCAACGGTTATGAGTTTAATTCCCATTATTAGGTTTAATTCGTAGTAATGTCGATGTTAATTGTCCTAATGATGAACGTTAATGACCTGAATGTGTATCTTAGTTATAATTCCCAACTGAAATCTGTTATAGCTTGCGAAATAGGCTCAAGAACATACGGCTTGACTTTCAAAAGTCAACAAAATCAGAATTGGGTTAATTACAGATTTTGTCCTCAAATTTTCATGTGTTTAAGTTTGAGATAAGAAAGATTTAGTCCCTGGGGTTTGAATTGATTTAATTGAGTTACTAGATTACTGGATTTGGATTAACGGAAAATTGACGGATGTCACACCAAAGATAATGTCGTCGACATACACTTGTATAAGAAGAATATCACCTCCTGCTTTCCGAATGAAAAAGGTCGAGTCAATCTGTCCACAGTCGAAACCATTTGACAGTAGATGTTTTGATAACGTCTCATACCATGCCCGAGGTACTTGATGAAGATCATAAAGTGCTTTGTCGAGCTTATACACTTTATTGATATTATGTGGATCTTCAAAGACGGGAGGTTGAGTGTCATAGACCTCTTCATGAACTTTTCCATACAGGAAAGCACCCTTCACATCAAGTTGATAGACCTTGAAGCCGACATAGGAGGCATAAGCCAGAAACAGTCAAATGGCCACAAGTCTAGCAACTTGGGCATATACTTCAGTGTAATCCAGGCCCACTGGTTGATAAAATTCTTGAACAACCAACCTTGCTTTATTCTTCACTACGACACGACGATCATTTGTCTTGCACTTGAACACCCATCTGGTTCCAATTGGTTGTATGCCTCTTGGCAAGTCAACCAAATCCCACACATGCAACTTTTGGAATTGAGACAATTCATCTTACATCGCCTCAATCCAGCAGTTGTCAGCGAGAGCCTCCTTCACATTCTTCTCTAACGGGGACACGAATGCAACATGCAAATATGTTTCTATGACACTAGTGACAAGTATCTCAGAGTACAAACTAGTGTTCTCAGTAATGGTTCTATGACGAGTCTGAACACCGGCATGAGGATCACCAATAATGTAGTCAATTGGATGATTCTTATGCACTCTCGTCTCTGGTATTTGCGGTTCTTGAATTTCCTGAATCGAGGTTCGTGCTCAACACCCCCATATCCTGTGATCTAGAAGATGATGATTCAATGTTGATTGGATCAGCTGGAGCTTCATTTCTTACATGAGTGTTAGGATTAGCTTGAGCGTCATTTCCATCAACATGAACAACTTCAACATCATCACTGTTATAAGTTCCAGATGCAGCATTGGAATCGGGAGTTACAATCGGTAAAGTTGCACGGGTTGAGAAATTGGAGTCATCACCGCCACCAAAGAAATCATACACATTTGCGGCAACATCGGCAGACAAGTCAGGAAGGTTGAAAAACTTGAATAGCGCATCATAAGCAAAACCCCAAGCTGGACTAGTTGGTTCTGGTGGAATGCTGTGTTTACTGCAATCCACTTCAAACCATTCCTCGACAGTACGAGTTCCTATATTGTACACTCTCTTGTAAGGCGAGTTGGCAACATATCCTAAGAAGATGCCTTCCACCGCTTTTTCATGAAACTTAGACTTGCGGTCTTTGTATTGTAGCAATAAGGAACAAGGACTACCAAAAGGAACTAAGTAGTCAAGATTGGGAGGTCGATTGTTGATCAATTCATAGCAAGTTTTGTTGTGCTTCTTCACAACCAGAACTCTGTTCAAAACGTGACAAGCTGTATTTACTGCTTCTGCCTAGAAAGTGACGGGAAGCTTTGCATCTGACAGCATTGTCCTTGCAGACTCAATCAAGGTTCTGTTCTTCCGTTCTGCAACTCCATTCTGCTGAGGTGTGTACGAGGCACTAAATTCGTGACGAACCCCCTTCTTGAGACAAAAAAGTTTCATCAAATTATTCTTGAATTCAGTTCCATTATCACTCCTTATTCTTCTAACCTTCAACTTGTAAAGAGATTCCAAGCTTAGCATCAAGTATTGAAGAATGTCAGCAGTCTCGTCCTTTGTACCTAAAAATGCACCCAAGAAAAACGTGAGAAATCATCAGTTACAACTAGACAGTATGACTTACCTCCAATACTCCTGATACTTATGGGGCCAAACAGATCCATATGTAATAGCTCCAAAGGGGTATCGATGGAGTTTTGGAACTTGGGCTTATGTGACTTTCGTTGCTGTTTGCCCTTTTTACAAGGCATATAGTCATCTGCAACGGCAAATCTCAGCTTAGGAACACCGGTTACCGAACCGTTTCGGACAAGATGATTCATTTTTTGATAAGAGATGTGTCCGAGTTTCCTATGCCACAAGATAGAGTCAAGCTCTGTCACTTTGGTAAGCAAACAAGTAGCAACTGATGAGGTGGTTGTTGCCACGCTCATATCAATCTGATAAGTTTCGTTTGTCCTTGGTGCTCGCATCAGAATCCAGTCTTCAGGAACTTCAAAACCTGGTTTGAGAATCATGCATTTTGTCTTGTCAAACATAACTGAGTACTCCTTGTCTCACATCTGAGAAACACTCAACAGGTTATGCTTTAGCTGCTCGTAGTAGTTGACGTTGTCGAAGCTTACACAACAATTTGAAACTACGCCTTGACAAGTGATACTACCGTCTTTCTCTCTAGCAAAGGCCACATAGCCGCCTCTGAATGGTTTTACATCTTGAAGTAGGGCCATGTTACCTGTCATGTGCCGGGAGCATCCACTATCTACATACCAACGATTAGAGATAGTACCCTTCGGATGTCCCTGCACGAGTCATAAGAAATTAATTAGATTTGGAGACCCAAGCCATAGTGGTCTTGGGTCATCGGTCTTTCTCAAAATAAACAACCTCAATTAATTCACAGTCGTGACTGTAAAAAATGGATGAATCTTTAGAAGACTTAGGATCAGGAGATTCAGAACTTTCGGATTTCCTGTTCCATGACCTCTTCTTTTGATTTGAAATTAGATGACTCAGCATGACGAACAGGAGAAATTGTTTGGTGAATAGTAGTTTGACCCGATGATGATTGGTTTTTGGGAATATAATATTTTTTCAAATTTTCTTGATAGCCAAGCCCATAATGAGCTGAAAAAGCTTCTTTCTTAACTTGATTAATGTTTTTATATCCCCCATAAAGCATCACTTTTAATTTTTCATTTGATTCAACGATATCGGGTTCAGTCAAAATACAATTATCACTATCAGTGATAATGTTTTTCTTAACTTTCTGTTCACCGACCAACTCCTCAGAGACTACTCCTTTAGGGCAGGTGTTCTCAGACCCATCATCAGAAGCAGTAAGGAACTCTTCATCAGATGCAGAGTCAGCCTTACTTGAGGAATCATCCTTATTAAAGGAATCATCCTGACTCGAGGACTCATCAAGGCAAGACAAATCAATGTAAATTAAGCCGTTGATAAATTTCCCGCTTACTGGTGGACGAATGGCATTAGTACCCAACCCTAAGTCATTCACTTGTCTCACTACAGACTTGTAGTGTTCCACCACAAAACGAGAATTTTTCAACTTCTCAATATTCCCTTTCAACTGCAAGATCTCATTTTGCAGCTTGTTGATCTCATTGTTCCTTTTTTCTAACCACTTGTACGCAACATCCAAATGAAACTGTTGATCACTGATTTTAAGTGAATAATCACGTTTTTCTTTCTTCAACGTTTCAATTGAATCTTTGTATCGTTTTTCGTTTTCTTTATAGCTTAAAGCTGCAATACGAAGGGGTTCGACTTTTTCTTGAAGCTTAGAATTTTCAACCTTTAGGCTTAGACATTTGGAACAAGAAATGACAGTAAAAGAGTTAGAATATACCTCATTAGATGAACATGATGCCTATCCAATAGCCATGAGGGCAACTGCAGTTGTAGATTCTTCTTGGTCAGCCACAGAAGCTTCCCGTTCCTCTACTTCCATCATCTCCATAATCTCAGCCATGAGACCAACTTGCGTTTGAGCAATAAGGGCATCTTCCAGATGAACACCCCAATCAAAGATGTCGTCTTGTTGTGCTACCAAAGCATTGGATGTTCCACCTTGACTTTGATTGCGGTTGTTGGAGTTGTTGTACCCTTGATTGTTTCTTTGGCTAGGTCTAGTGAACCCCGAGGCCGGTGCTTTGTCCTTTTGACATTCTCTTGTAAAATGCCCAAATTTATTGCATTTGTACCACTTACCCTTGGATTTATCAAATCCCACCTTGGCATTCGAATGTCTACCAATAAACTTCCTTCCAGTTCTATTCAGGAAGTGCTTCGCCCTTCTCAAGATCATGGCCATATTCCATTGAATATCCATGTCCTCCATTTCATCCGGATCCATCTGATTGAAGTCTTCTTCTATGGTTTCAGGATCCGTGAGCTTACCGCCAATGAAGTTCTCATAGGCAAGCATGCATGATGAGAATAAAGCCACATGATCTTCAGCTATCTTGGCTATCTCTGATTGGTTAGCTAAAGATGTGGGAGAAGGATTTCTTGAGGAATTCTGGTGATGAGATCCAGAACCAGATCCAGATGCTGCATAGCAAGCATGACCACCACAGACATTTGAGTTATCCTCCTCATGATAGTTCCCTGAGAAAAAGACAATTCCAGAACCCGATGACTTGGCTGTGGAGGACGTACCAAAATACATAGAAGGGTCTTGTAGTTGAGGTCTCCTAGAGCTCTCTTTTCATTTTAGGTTCATATCATGTGCTTGAACCTTTCCGATTGCTTCATCAATAGTCATCTCATAAAACTTTGATTTCTCTCTCATCAGAGTGGTGTACATCTCAAATTTTGGTGGTAGGGCTTCCAGAAATTTCTCAAGTAACTCCTCATTTGGATAGATCAAGTCATAAGCTTTCAGCTCAGTTTGCAGATGATAGAATCTAGAGATAAGCTCATCTATAGATTCATTCTCCAGATATCTGAAGCACTCATACTGCTTCCTAAGAAGATCCCTCTTACTTTTCATGACGTCGCTGTTTCCCTCGAATCTCTTCTGCAAAGCCTTCTAAAGATCCTTGGAGTTATCATATCCTCTAAAGCTGTGAAATAACACCCTGGTCAAGGCCATAGTAATAGATCCGTGTGCCTTCTTCTCTCTGTCATAAACTTTCTTTTCTTCTTCATCAAGTTTGGAGATAGGCTTGGGAACTTCCTCATCAAGATATGTATATGTGGGATGCTTATAACCCTCTAGAATGGGTATCCAAAGTGAAGAATCGGTGTATGAGATATAATGCTCAAAGCGTGCTTTCTGGTTCGAATAATCATTTACATTAAGCAGCTTTGGTGGTTTCTATGGGGTTCCAATCTCATTGTCATAATTAAGAAAGTTACCGAGGTTCTGAAGATTTGCCATAGTGAAACACTTAGTCAATATTCAGAAAAGTCAAAACAACTTGCACACTTAAAACTGGCCTTGCGCACTTAAAGACCTGGTCTTGCGTATTTAGAATTTTCTCTTACGTATTTGACAAATACGCAGGAGTAAATAATAAGTACGCAAGAGATCACTTAAGTATGCAACAAATATGGTCTTGCGTACTTGTTAAGTATGCAGCAAGACTGTACTTGTTACCAAATATGGTAAATACGCAGATCACTTTTTCACCAACTCTCACCAAGTTTTTCCGGTCACTGGAATCTCACCGGAGACAGAAAAAGTTGAAGATATGACCAAACAAAATGAGCCAAGGGGTCAGAAACTCGTTTCTAACCAACCTTTGATGCTCAAAACACTCAAATACACAACAAAAGTCGGTTTTTGAGTGATTTTATATTCTAAAATAGTGCTCAAGAGCTACCCCTATTTTATCTCAAAAATAAAAAAGCACCCACTTTTGCTTGCAAACTCTCTGTAGGATGTGTAGAAGATGCTCCTAACACACTCACAACACTCGAAATCAAGAGCTATGCTCTGCTACCACTTGTAGGTCCCCGGGTGTCTCGGATCGTTACGTGTGAGTGTGTGACTAGTCGGACCGGGTGCGGAATACCCGTGACTATGTGGAGAATCAAGTAACATAAAGTAAATCGACAACGAAATCACTTTCAAACTCCGTCTATTATAAACTTGAAGGTTACAGAGAGAATACAACTGAGTGCAAAATGTTTGCGTACATAACTTATGTTAACCTAGCCTATTTATACTAGACCTGATCTCTGCGTACTTAACAAGTGCGCAGGGCAAATTGTTCCTGCGTACTTAACAAGTACGCAAAGTATTCTTGCGTACTTGCTAAGTACGCATGAAGTAATTCATGCACACATGCTAAGTGCGCAAAACACTTAGAGAAAACAGACGACTAGTACATACATTAGTAATTACAACTCGATAACTAATACGTACAGACACTAACATACAAATACTAATACATACAAGAAAAGAACAAAAGCTAAGACAATATCCAGAGTGTTTGTCACACAAAAGTGCTTCAATAAACTCCCCCTTGACAACAGCTTTGGATTGTCTTCGGTCTTCACTGCTCCCCAGCTTTAGCTTCCATCTTCTTCTTGTAATCAAGGCAGAACTTGATCACCTTGTCGTATTTAGAAGCAAGGAACTTTGTCCACTCATCCGTGTACATGCAGTACCTGTCAGCTAGCGCCTCCAGATCTTTCACAGAAAAGTTTATGAAGCAGACTTCATCAAAAACTATGATCAGTTACCTTGGCACTAAGCCTCCACTCTCGGACCAAACCTCTCCAATCACCACTGACTCGCCCGATTTAGGATCTACGTACCAGTACCATATGTTACCGAGAATATCCTGAGATAACTTGCTCAGGGGAATCTTGGTTTCACAAAGCACTGGCTTGTATACTAGTTTCTTTAAGCTTTTATGAGTCACGGGATGTCTAACATTCTTGTCCCTGACTCGCTTGGGCACTTGAGGCTTAAACATTTCGAACTTCCCAGATCTTACCTCTCGCTGTAGAACCTGCCACAAACCCATCGCTAGTGCATGATTTGAGTGACCCAGCAGCTCTCGGTTTGCTAGGTTCACGAGGTCGTATCTTGGCAAGGAGTTTAAGTCTTCACTAGTTGGTTTCAAGTATTGAACCCCCCAGCCTCTCTCTCCTATTTAATGATACAATTTTCCATAAAAAAAATTATTTTTTGCTTTCCTACCTCTCTCTCATATTAAATAATAATGACTTTTATAACTATTTGTATAAAACATTTGTTTAATTAAAAAAATAGCTTTGTTTATAAAACATTTTTATAGTTTAAACATTTCTTTCATTCTTTTTATAAAACATTTAAAAAAAATAACTATATAACGTTTCTAAAATTTATATTAAAAAAATATGTAATATGTCAAAATTATTAATATTAGATCCTTATTACTAAGTATATATAACACTGTATTTATTCACCCTATATAATATACAGGGTTTCTAACCTATATTATAATAAATAAATAATTATACTTGCTACGTGTGAAATTCTGATCAAATATAGATTTTTGTTTTTCTCCTTTCTCTCCTATTAAATAATGATGATGTTAAATAATTAAATATCTGACATATATTCTAATATTTTATTAAAAATTACTAAATCATAAGAAAATTTCAATTATTTCTTATTTCACATATAACTAATAACACCAAATATACAAATATTCATAAGAAAATTTACTAAATCATAAGAAAATTTCAATTATTTCTTATTTCACATATGACTAATAACACCAAATATACAAATATTCATAGAAAATATTGTTTTATAACAAATTATATATATTCAACATGGGCTTTAACCTAGTAAACATTATACATAACATCTTGAAGCTTTAGGAAATGTTTATAATTTATTTATATAGAAAATCGAATTTATTAATTAAAATGAAATTGTATTATTGTGTGCAATGATTTCAAACATCAAAAGGATAAGAAAAAGGGGAAGAGGCGCAGGTGTCGGGTTTAGAAACCGTGACCTGGCCTCTATGAGCAAGGAGCTTTAACCACTAGACCACTGTCCCGATTTTGTTTAAAACAGGGACGAAATTTGTTTACTAATACGGTATACGTTTCCTTCTTTTTCGTCAAAAACAGAAACCCACCTGTGAGCCTATCTTTTAACCTAGCCCCTATTCAAATCAAAGCTGATCAGAGGGGGTTAGACGGAATTTTAAGGGTTTTGGAACATGATTAGAAGGTTTTCAACCCATAGTCGGAACCCCACAATGAATGGTTTAAAATTTGATTTCCCAATCAATTAGGATTAAATTCGAGTCCCATATGATCATAGATGTTTTAGAAACTGATTTGGGATGATTGGAATCCTGTAATTACAGGAATTGAAGGGATTGAAAACTATTTTGACTTTCTAGAGTCGAAATGGGCTTGAAAATAGTTGTTCCAGGGTTCAAGGATGAGGGTTCAGAATGGGGAATAGTGAGGAGGTTCAAAGTTAAAGTGGGGTTCAAACCCAAAAAAAACCATTATAATTAAGAATGTTTTTATAAAATTTATAACCTTAAACTTTATTTGCCACACCCCCAAATTTCAACAAACGGAGTTTTATCGTTTGGGAAGTGACGAACCAGGATCTCAGACATTAGTTACATTGAACGACTCTACATGGGACTCAAATGAAAATTATCATATCAATCAGAGTTAATGCGGAAGCGTAAAGAAGGTAAATGCGCAAAACACACGCGCCCAAAAGAATAGTCCAAACCAAACACAAATTAAAATAGTCCAAACAGTTTAATAAAAACATAAATCAAAGGCAGGATTTCCATGCATGTCCTATTGTGTGCACCTTTGCCTTATCTTAAGCGACCTGAGAAAAAAAGTAAGAAAATGTCAACACGAGGTTGGTGAGTTCACAGGTTTCAATTTATAGAAGCGTTTAACAGATTAATGTACATTCAATATATAAATCAATAGGTAGCTAACCCATAAACATGTTAACTAATGCGCTCGCAACCGACAACTGACTGTTTATATGCCTCCCACCATCATGGTGCATGATTATGTCAATATTGCACCCGTTCGACCTCCAATCGAGTTAGTGCGACTAACGCGGGTGAGGTTTGTCAAACCCAGTAGTACTGCTGAAATTACCTCGCTATGTTCATATTAACGGTCCGATGTGAGGACTTAAAGAATAATGTATACGCATAGTCATACAAGTGATATCATATATGAATTACAAAAATCAAAAAACACTTACGACATGTTTTCTCCCCTAGTTTAAAACAGTAAAAAGTGGCCGTGAAAACTCACCTGCGTTGCGTTGTAGGTAGTATCACACAAGCGATAAGTTGGAACCACGAGTGTAAGTCTCAAAGGACTTACGAATGCCCTAAAATTATGAACACATAAATTAGGAATAAGTTGGGATTTGTGATGACGACACGGAAGTTTGAACATCTTAATGCTTTCTAAGGATTTAAGAGTAGACGAACGTGTCTACGGAAATATATATTTCCTAATATAATAATTAAGATCAAAGTGTTACGTGTCGAACGTTAAAAACGAATAATATATAAATAAATAAATAAATTCGTACGTCAAAGTCCTTTACAAAAGTTAGGAAAATAATATAATTAAATATATTATTTTTAGGTTCGTAGGATTAACTAAATAATCATTTGTGGCAAAAATAATAAACATATTATTTTTATTCGAGGTAAAGAACACGAGTAAATAATATAACAATTATATTATTAAATAGTTTAAAACGTCACACGAGGTATAAAACGATACGAAATAATATAAATATATATATTATTTAATAGGATTAGTCACGAAATTGAAAATAATATAAACATATTATTTTATACGAAGTTGGGATTGAAAATAATATAAATATATTATTTTAAAAGTGGATAATTAATATAAAAATGGGTTACAAAATCAAAACCGAGTCTACGGTTGTTTTCCGGGTATAAAAACACTTTAATATATTAATATAATAATATTGGAACAGATTTTATATAAAAATATAGTCTCAAAAGTGGCTAGAAAAATAAATGGTGATAGTGAGGTTCGAACCCGGGTCTCACCTACACCAACACACAGACTTAACCACTCTAGCCCGCTAGGGAATCGCAATAGAACCCAGATCAAATGGGTTTAATCACAAACTTCAGTGGGTTCTTCCCTCCCACGACAAGCTGAACCAACTCCACCCTAGATCTTTCAATTTGGACTTCAATCGATCAAAACAAGTTAGGGGTTTTGTTTGTCGGGGCATTTTGAGTTTGTGGGTTTGTTTAATTACAAAACTAACAAGTTAATGGTCGTTTAATTACTGAACCAGAAGCCGAAAACCTAGAACGAAACAAGGGATCGATTTGATCAATTTTGATAATGAACATGTTTGGAATCATAGGGCTTTACACAAGCAGAGGGTTTCGAGTCTAGTTATATAAATTAATTGGATTTATAAGTTTGTTAGGGTCGAAACCCCCAAAATGTTTTAAGAACAACCCAAGTTACTGGATCTTGAAAAAATCGGTATTATGAGATCAAATTAGCATAGGGTTTTCAAAGAGTGGTTAATTGCGAAGCTAATCATATGGATTAACTGAATTTAAACAGGTTTTAAAGTAGAGTTCGATTAACCCGTGCTCGTGATGAACCCTAGAATCGGTTCATGATTAATTAGATGTTATACATTCGAAGTAGCATAGGGCTTTCAAAGGATGGATGATGACAAGTCTATCCATGAAGTTTAATTGAATTTAGATTGGGTCTAGGGTAGAGTTCGCTCAAAACGTGAACATATGAACCCTAGATTCAGGTTCATACTAAATTCGATGTTGTAAGCCCTGTACATGATAGGGCTTTTGATCTAGATGAAGAAACGAAGCTACAGGTATAGGAGATTACCAGATTGGATTTCAGATTGAATGGATTAGACTAAAACAAGTGCCGACGGCGACGACTTCGATCCCTGGTGACCACTGCAGCAATTCCGGCCAAATTCGAGTGTGCAACAGGTTCTAACAGGTGCGATATAGGTTTGAGAGTGTTCAATTTCAGCATATACGATCGAATGATTGAGAAGTGGTGAGTAATGGTAGTGAAGTCGGCGGTTACGGATTTGATTACTAATAATTGGATTTAATTCACGTGTAATGTCGATGATTAAGGACTTGATGATGTCGAAACTGATCATAATGATATGTTCCGTTACAGAATCGGGCGAACTTCAGTTGTGGAATTCAAATTCGATCTCAAGCTCGCGAGTTTGACTTTTGGAAGTCAACAAGAACCAAATTCGATCAATTTTGACTTTGAGAAGTCAATGGAATAGGTTTTAGATATTTACATAACTAGTCCCTGTGGTTTTAATTCAATTATTGACAGAATTAGTCCCAGGGGTTAGATTTTGTTAAATAAGTTAAGTTTAACTGGGTTTAGTTAACGGCGTTAACTGGGAATAGTTCGGATTGTCACATCATCCCCTAGTTGAAAGAATTTTTGTCCCGAAAATTAAAATAGTACCTTAAGAGTTTGAAGTGAATTGCTTGAACAGATAAGGGTACTTGCGCATCATCTGGTCCTCGCGCTCCCAAGTGAATTCCGGTCCACGTTTCGAGTTCCAACGGACTCTAACAATAGGGATTTTGCTGCGTTTTAACGTTTTGACTTCCCTATCCATAATTTCCATAGGTTCTTCGATAAAACGTAACTGTTCATCAATGTGTAGTTCCTCGAGAGGAACCACGAGTGAATCGTCTGCCAGACATTTCTTCAAGTTTGAGACGTGAAAGAAGTTGTGTACACCACTAAGTCCTTCAGGTAGGTCCAGTTGATACGCTACTGGGCCAATTCTCTTCACTATTCTGAATGGTCCAATATAACGAGGATTAAATTTGCTTCCTTTCCCAAAACGAATGACACCCTTCCAAGGTGATACTTTTAATAAGACCATATCCCCTACTTGATATTCTAACAGTTTACGACGCTTATCGGCATGGCTCTTTTGGCGATCACGAGCTGCTGCTATACGATTTCTAACTTGAACGATTTTCTCAGAAGTTTCAAGTACGATTTCAGGACCTGTAAGTTGACTATCCCCAACTTCGGCCCAACAAATAGGAGAATGACATTTCCGTCCATATAGTGCTTCAAATGGAGCTACCTTGATGCTAGTGTGATAACTATTGTTGTAGGAAAACTCCACCAACGGTAGATGAGACTCCCAGGTGTTACCGAAATCAATCACACAAGCTCGTAGCATGTTCTCCAGAGTTTGAATAGTACGTTCTGTTTGGGCATCAGTTTAAGGATGGTATGCTGTGCTCATATCTAGGCACCTAAAGCTTTATGTAACGATTGCCAGAAACGAGAGGTGAATCGTGCATCAGGATCCGAAATGATAGAGATTGGCACCCCGTGCCGAGATACTACTTCTTTAAAATAAATACGAGTAAGCTTATCCATTTTGTCGGTGTCTTTTATTGCTAAGAAGTGAGCGGACTTTGTTAAGCGGTCAACGATTACCCAAATGGTATCACATCCGGTAGGAGTTCGTGGCTATTTTGTGATAAAGTCCATGGATATTTGTTCCCATTTCCACATGGGAATCTCTGGTTGTTGGAGACGACCAGAAACTTTTGATACTCAACTTTGACCTTCGCGCAAGTCAGGCACTTACTCACATAGATGGCTATTCGGCCTTCATCTTTGGCCACCAATACAGCACCTTTAGGTCATGATACATCTTGTCGGAACCTGGATGAATGGAGTAACGTGATTTATGAGCTTCATCCTTGACTAGTTCCCTTAAATTTTTGAATATTGGAACCCATATTCGCTCAGCGAAGTAGCGAATACCGTCAGACTTGACCTCGAGTTGTGCTTCCATGCCGCGTGTACCTTTTTGCGGTAGGTTTTCCTCTTTCAAGGCTTTGAGTTGAGCACTATGAATTTTGTCAGGTAATCCGGGGTGAATGGTAAGCTGTAACGCTCGAACTCATTTGGGATTCGATTCCTTTCGACTTAGTGCATCAGCTACAACGTTAGCCTTACCCGGGTGATACCGGATCGCACAGTCATAATCATTCAAGAGCTCGACCCAACGAAGATGTCTCATGTTTAGCTCTTTCTGCTCGAAGATATGCTGAAGACTCTTGTGATCGGTGTAGATGGTGCACTTGGTACGGTACAAGTAGTGTCTCCATATCTTAAGTGCGAAAACTACGGCTCCCAACTCTAGATCATGAGTGGTGTAGTTTTTCTCATGAATCTTTAGTTGACGCGAAGCATATGCGATCACCTTTTCTCGTTGCATTAATACACAACCCAAACCCTGAATAGATGCGTCGCAATACACCACGAAATCATTTGTACCTTCCGGAAGAGAGCTAGAATCGGTGCACTGTAAAGTTTCTACTTAAGATGCTGAAATGCTGACTCTTGGTTATCTCCCCAGTTATAGACTTTACCCTTTTGGGTTAAGGCAGTGAGGGGTTGTGCAATTTTTGAAAATCATTCAATGAATCGACAGTAATAACCAGCCAATCCCAGAAATTGTCGCACCTTAGCCGGGGTCGTCGGTGCTGCCCAATTCTTGATGGCTTCTATCTTTGATGGATCGACATGTATTCCTTTCTCGTTAACCACATGTCCTAATAATTGAACTTCTCGGATCCAAAATTCACACTTTGAAAACTTAGCATGCATCTTTTCCTTTTTAAGTAATTCCAGGATTAAACGTAGATGTTCCTCGTGTTCCTCCTTGTTCTTGGAATAAATGAGAATGTCGTCGATGAAAACGATGACAAATTGATCAAGGTAAGGCTTACACACACGGTTCATGAGGTCCATGAATACCGCATATGCGTTGGTTAATCCTAAAGGCATGACCATAAATTCATAGTGGCCGTACCTTGTCCTGAAAGCAGTCTTAGAGATATCTTCATCTCGGACTCTCAATTGGTGGTAGCCGGACCTAAGATCTATCTTGGAATAGAAACTGGATCCTTGGAGTTGATTAAAGAGATCATCTATGCGAGGCAAAGGGTAACGATTCTTGATTGTGACTTTATTTAGCTCACGGTAGTCGATACACATACGGAAAGTTCCGTCCTTCTTCTTGACAAATAAGACTGGAGCTCCCCATGGTGACGAGCTAGGTCGGATGAAACCTTTATCCAACAATTCCTGTAACTGAGTAGATAGCTCTTGCAATTCACTAGGTGCCAGTCTGTAAGGTGCCCGAGCGATGGGTGCCGCTCCGGGTGCCAGATCGATTTGGAATTCGACTTGACGGTGTGGTGGCAGACCGGGCAAATCTTCGGGAAATACTTCTAGAAAATCACGAACGATGGGAATATCATCAATCTTCTTCTCTTCTGAGGGCTGCTCAGCAACGATAGCCAAAATAGCAGTATGCCCTTTTCGAATGCATTTCTGTGCTTTCATAAAGGATATGATGCCCATGACTGCACCAACTTTTTCGCCCTGAATGGAAAGGGTTTCTCCACTCGGGAGAGGAATGCGAACAATTTTCTCATGACAGATGATTTCAGCTTGGTTTTTAGATAACCAATCCATGCCGACAATTACATCAAAACTACCAAGTGTGACCGGCATAAGGTCGATATCAAGTTTATGACTAGCTAGTTCAAGCTTATAACCCTTAAGAATGTGGGTTGCTTCAATTATTTGGCCATCAGCTATCTCTATTATATACTTAGCTTCTAACAGAGTTGGAGTTCCTTTTATCATATCACTAAGTTTTCTAGATATAAAACTCCTATCAGCACCGGTGTCAAAAAGGACAGAAGCAAAGTAATTATTTAAAAGAAACTTACCGGTGACCACGTTATGATCATTACAAGCTTCTCCAGATCCTAGCATGAAAGATCGTCCTTTCGCATCATTCCCTCCATTACTGGCATTATTGCCACCAATGTTATTGCCTTGATTGTTTTTCTCGTTACCATTGTTACCCTGGTTATTGTTGTTACCACATCCATTTCCATTCCCACATCCATTAGCATTCCTCTTCGACTGTGGACAATCCCTCTGGATGTGTCCCTCTTTGCCGCACTGAAAACATCCCCTTGTGGATCCTTGCGGTGGGAACGGTTGCTTATTCTGAAGATCCACTCTATAATCTTTTGCAACGTGGCCCATCTTGCCACCGCGTTGACAACGGTTACAAGCACCGACATGGTGATAATTGCACTCGTTGCACTTGAGGGATTTCCCCGCATAACTACCTTGATTTTGACCTGAGGCGGTCGTCTGATTGAAGTTCTTAGCAGGCTCAAACTTTCGCTGCTACTGCTGTGGTTGATTGAACTGGGATCCTTTGGAGTGAGAGTTGGAGTGGGTATTGGAGTGGTAATCAAACTTTCGTTTATGATTGTTGGTGGATTTAGAGACCGAACCTCTCGGGGGTAAAGTCCCTTTAGTCACCGCCTGATCGGTTAGCTTGTGACTGATCGTCTGCTGGATGGTAGTAAGGTTGGATGAAGTAACCATACTTTGAATCTGAGGCACTAGACCTCCAATATACAGCTCAGTTCTCTTGAAATCTGGAGTCGCCATATGTGGGCACATGGCAGCGAGTTCATGGGAGCGTGTGGTATACAGCTCAATTTCAGAACCTTCCATTTTCAGGTTCCAAAATTCACCTTCCAACTTCTGAATTTCATCGCGAGGATAGTACTCCTCCTTCATCATCATCTTAAACTCCTCCTACGGGAGTCCATTTGCCATAGCCAGACCCAACATCTGGACCTGAGCGTTCCACCATGTGAGAGCCGGGCCCTCCAAGGTTCCAGCGACGAACTTGACCTGATTAGCCACTTGGCAGTTGCACATGGCAATCACCGTTTCTACCTTTTTGAACCAACGAAGCAGTTTGATAGCTCCATCAGCTTCACTAAAGGCGTGGGGTTTACAGTCCATAAATGCTTTGAACGTGTATGCTCGTTGCTGATTCTGCTGATTTTGCTGGCCTGGATTTAGAAATAACATAGGATTGGGACTATAGAGCTTAGGAAAAGCGCTTTAAGAGATGAATTGACCTCATTAGTCAATAGTTAAAGCATTTACTGCAGCATTCTGTGCTACTAGAGCCTCAGCCACACTATCATTGATTAGTGATGCTAGCTCCGCTGCTGTCATGTTGATGGTACCCCGGCCACCAGCACGACCTCCACGTCCTCTTCCTGACATGATTCTTCACATTCACAAATGCAAACCATGAGATATATATCACATATTAAACATTATTTTTGTACACGTAAGGAAATACATTTTGAGAATTAAATAAATTATAAGGCTACAACATAAATAAGTCAAACATTAAACTTCTCATGCTTTTATTGAATGTGAACAACCTTACCCATCTAAGTTTGAAAAGAGAAATAACATAAGCAAAACATGAATGAAAAAGAAAGATAGAATAGGGAGATCATCAAACATCCTCGTCACCGGAAGAAACGTATGATTGAGCATCATCGATCTCCACCGGTTCCTCCTCGGGTGGCTCCTCCTCTAAGGGCTCATCCTCGAAGGGCTCTTCCTCGAAAGGTTCTTCCTCGTCGTCCGAAAGTGGAAGGTCTTCCGGAAATAGGGCTGCATGCAGTTGGGCTTCTAAGTGAGTCACTCTTTCTTGAAGTCCCTCGGCAGCATGATTTGCTACTTGCAGCTGGCCTTCCAGATTAGCCACTCTCTCCAGAATCCCTCCTACCTCAAAATCCGAGGTGTCTACCCTCGTCTCCAAATGTGTCACCCGATCCACCAAAATGTTATGGACCTGATCCGTCACTGCTAGCTCAGCAGTCAAAAGCTCAATTCCTACCTTGTTCTCCTCTATTTGAGTCTCTCGCTGCAGAATGCCAGGTATCTCATCAGTAGCATCTTTCACAATGCTCAACTCCCTAGACATGTAAAATTCAAAAGCTACAAACGCTTGTTCCATAGTGCAGGGCAAGCTAGGTAAAGTAGATGATGAGGAAGCGGAACCAAAGTAGGGTGATGGAACATTTCCCATCTCGATCCACCTTTGGATCATTTACGGGTATGCATTCTAATTGCGAGCAGGATTCGTTGCTTGCGCGCTAATCGGTTCACCCTGATCAATCGAATAACCACTAGAACTACTCCGGCGCCTTTTGGGCTCCGGGAATGATAAGATAGGTGCATCGTGTCCTGGTGCCTTAGGTGATGGTGGTGGAGTTGACGGCATGTTCCTGTAATATAACATATAAATGCCAAACATCCAAGATTTATGACATGTAACTAATGTGTGAGGTTATAGTCTAGTATGCAATCATAGTTCTCTATAACCAATGGCTCTGATAACAATCTGTCACACCCCAAAATTTCAACTAACGGAGTTTTACCGTTTGGGAAGTGACGAACCAGGATCTCAGACATTAGTTACATTGAACGACTCTACATGGGACTCAAATGAAAATTATCATATCAATCAGAGTTAACGCGGAAGCGTAAAGAAAGTAAATGCGTAAAACTCACGCGCCCAAAAGAATAGTCCAAAAGTCAAAACCAAACACAAATTAAAATAGTCCAAACAGTTTAATAAAAACATAAATCAAAGGCAGGATTTCCATGCATGTCCTATTGTGTGCACCTGTGCCTTATCTTAAGCGACCTGAGAAAAACATGTAAGAAAATGTCAACATGAGGTTGGTGAGTTCACAGGTTTCAATTTATAGAAGCGTTTAACAGATTAATGTACATTCAATATATAAATCAATAGGTAGCTAACCCATAAACATGTTAAATAATGCGCTCGTAACCGACAGTTGACTGTTTATATGCCTCCCACCATCATGGTGCATGATTAGGTCAATATTGCACCCGTTCGACCTCCAATCGAGTTAGCGCGACTAACGCGGGTGAGGTTTGTCAAACCCAGTAGTACTACTCAAATTACGTCGCTATGTTCATATTAACGGTCCGATGTGAGGACTTAAAGAATAATGTATACGCATATTCATACAAGTGATATCATATATGAATTACAAAAATCAAAAAGCATTTACAACATGTTTTCTCCCCTGGTTTAAAACATTAAAAAGGGGCCGTGAAAACTCACCTGTGTTGCGTTGTAGGTAGTATCACACAAGCGATAAGTTGGAACCACGAGTGTAAGTCTCAAAGGACTTACGAATACCCTAAAATTATAAACACATAAATTAGGAATAAGTTGGGATTTGTGACGACGACACGGAAGTTAGAACATCTTAATGCTTTCTAAGGATTTAAGAGTAGACGAACGTGTCAACGGAAATATATATCTCTTAATATAATAATTAAGATCAAAGTGTTACGTGTCGAACGTTAAAAACAAATAATATATAAATAAATAAATAAATTCGTACGTCAAAGTCGTTTACAAAAGTTAGGAAAATAATATAATTAAATATATTATTTTTAGGTTCGTAGGATTAACTAAATAATCATTTGTGGCAAAAATAATAATCATATTATTTTTATTCAAGGTAAAGAACACGAGTAAATAATATAACAATTATATTATTAAATAGTTTAAAATGTCACACGAGGTATAAAACGATACGAAGTAATATAAATATATATATATATTATTTAATAGGATTAGTCACGAATTGAAAATAATATAAACACATTATTTTATACGAAGTTGGGGTTGAAAATAATATAAATATATTATTTTAAAAGTGGATAATTAATATAAAAATGGGTTACAAAATCAAAACCGAGTCTACGGTTGTTTTCCAGGTATAAAACACTTTAATATATTAATATAATAATATTAGAACAGATTTTATATAAAAATATAGTCTCAAAAGTTGCTAGAAAAATAAATGGTGCTAGTGAGGTTCGAACCCGGGTCTCACCTACACCAACACACAGACTTAACCACTCCAACCCGCCAGGGAATCGCAATAGAACCCAGATCAAATTGGTTTTAATCACAAAATTCAGTGGGTTCTTCCCTCCCACGCCAAGCTGAATCAACTCCACCCCAGATCTTTCAATTTGGACTTCGATCGATCAAAACAGGTTAGGGGTTTTGTTTGTCGTGGCATTTCGAGTTTGTGGGTTTGTTTAATTGCAAAACTAACAAGTTAATGGTCGTTTAATTACTGAACCAGAAGCCGAAAACCTAGAACGAAACAAGGGATCGATTTGATCAATTTTGATAATGAACATGTTTGGAATCATAGGGCCTTACACAAGCAGAGGGTTTCGAATCTAGTTATATAAATTAATTGGAGTAAGTTGTTAGGGACGAAACCCCCAAATTGTTTTAAGAACAACCCTAGTTACTAGATCTTGACAAATTCGATATTATGAGATCAAATTCGCATAGGGTTTTCAAGGAGTGGTTAATTACGAAGCTAATCACATGGATTAATTGAATTTAAACAGGTTTTAAAGTAGAGTTCGATTAACCCGTGCTCGTGATGAACCCTAGAATCGGTTCATCATTAATTACATGTTATACATTCGAATTAGCATAGGGCTTTCAAAGGACGGATGATGGCGAGTCTATCCATGAAGTTTAATATAATTTAGATTGGGTCTAGGGTAGAGTTCGCTCAAAACTTGTAAGCCCTGTACATGATAGGGCTTTTGATTTGGATGAAGAAACGAAGCTACAGGTATAGGAGATTACCAGATTGGATGTCGGATTGAATGGATTTGACTAAAACGAGTGCCGACGGCGACGACTTTGATCCCTAGTGACACTGCAGCAATTCCGGCCAAATTCGAGTGTGTAACAGGTTCTAACATGTGCGATTTAGGTTTGAGAGTGTTCAATTTCAGCGTATACGATCGAATGATTGAGAATTGGTGAGTAATGGTAGTGAAGTCGGCGGTACGGGTTTGATTACTAATAATTGGAATTAATTCGCGTGTAATGTCGATGATTAAGGACTTGATGATGTCGAAACTGATCATAATGATATGATCCGTTACAGAATCAGGCGAATTTCAGTTGTGGAGAAGTCAACATGAACCAAATTCGATCAATTTTGACTTTGAGAAGTCAATGGAACAGGTTTTAGGTATTTACATAACTAGTCCCTGTGGTTTTAATTCAATTATTGACAGAATTCGTCCCAGGGGTTAGATTTTGTTAAATAAGTTAAGGTTAACTGGGTTTAGTTAATGGAGTTAACTGGGAAAGTCCGGATTATCACATCATCCCCTAGTTGAAAGAATTTTCGTTTCGAAAATTAAATAAAAAAAAAAATTCCCGGGATATCACATTATTTGTTAAATTATAACCATTTTGATAAGGGATAAAATCCATTTTTATAAATTCACAAATTGTATATTTAGTTTAATATATATATATATATATATATATATATATATATATATATATATATATATATATATATAAAAGTTGCATTCACATGATTTACATTTATAAATTTTTATTTTTGATATAATTATTATAACAAAGTATATATATATAATAGAGAACATGTTAATGTAAGGTTGAATATTTGAATTAATACACGTTAAAATAATAATTAATATGGTATGTGTTGAACAAGTACGGGATTGAAATTGAGTGTCGTTATTGTATAAAATAAAATAATAACAAAAAGTCATGGATGTTACATACTCTTTAAAATCAAGACACTCACAAATATAATGATGAATTTAGACAATAATAAAAACCCATCAAAAGATGGTTTTTGAGAACAAATTAGTTAAAGTGTAACATCCCAAAAATAATAAAACGAATAAATATAGCGAGACCGGTGATTTAGTCGGAATATTTAAACAAAAGGGAGCGGGCTTGGGCTCGGCTTCAATGGGCCGAGGGAAGCCCAGGTATATAAGAGGAAAGGCAGCCCTCTTCTCTGCTCATTCCCCACTCACGCAACTTCTAGAGAGAGAAAGGAGAGCTCGGGTCTAGAGAGAGAAAGTTGACGGATCGTCCCAGAATTGAGGGAGCACGTTACTGCTAAGCTCGTGAGCAAAACCTCCAAATCACAACCCCAATCCAGGTAACGATTCAACTCTAAACTGAGTTTTTGTTTAATTTGGGATTTTCGAGTTTTGGCTAAAAAGGTAACGATTTTGCGGATGAAACTTGAAAATGAGCTTAGGTATAGCATCTAGAATGAAAACCGAACGTTTTGATCTACGAAAATTGAGATATTGACTCGATCAGGCTCGCATGCAAAAACTTCAGATTTTTTAGGGAAAACGATATGTGCAGACCCATCGAAACTACTGAGTTTCAATATGTGCAGACCCATCGAAACTACTCAGTTTCGATATGTGCAAGCCCATCGAAACTACTCAGTTTCGATATGTGCAGACCCATCGAAACTACTCAGTTTCGATATATGCATACCCATCGAAACTACCATAGTTTCGATATGAGCCCACGATCCGAAGCTAAGATTACACCTAAGTTACTTATCAAAACTACCAGGTTTCGACATAGGCAACTTATCGAAACTACCAAGTTTCGACATAAGCAACCTATCGAAACTATCAAGTTTTGATATAAGCAAATCCATCGACACTACTAGGTTTAGGCATAGTAATGTCTAGTGTCATCTAGGAGCACTACCTTACAAGTATGACTTTATTATACAGATCGTGAGTGACATTAGTGACGCTCAGTAGCCAGCTAAGAGTATTTAATAAACTACTCATCAGGTGAGTTCTATGTGCCCCCTTCTATGTTATGTGCAAATCATTTTAAATGTTTTGGGGCTGAAGTGTATACACTAAATGAATAAATGCTATGAATTTCAATGTGATCATACGTGGTATACAAATATATATATATATATATATATACTTATATATGAAAATGAATTATGAACAAAGAATGAAACGTATGATTATAAAGAATGAATGAAAGAAGGACATAATGTAAATGAATGAAATCTTGCTTTATATTATATATATTGCATATTATGAATGTATGTAAACGTTATGAACCCTTCTATGAAAACGGCTACTTCGGTAGACGGACGACCACGTGACTATTTTACAACCGGGATAAAAACGTTTCTTCGCAAGCTAGGACGTATAAAAAGGCACTAATGGATGGTCGAAGCAAATGCCTTATTATATTTAGAACGGTTGCATACATAATAGCCCTGTGGGAAACGGATGCCCTTGGGCAGATGGGCGAATGAACGGACTACGACGGTAGGACGGGTTTAAGAGCGGACGGACTAAGGTTGTTGGACGGATTTAAGTTTCGACGGACGGTTTTCTAGAGCCGGACGGTTAATGAAAAGGGCTAAGACGGTAGTTCTCACTGCGATGTCTTTGTGACATTCGCGACAAGTGTGATGGGTTGATCTCCCTTAAGATTATGGCCAATAACTGTTCTCCCCCCCCCCAAAGTAAGTATGTATGTACATATGTACGTACTCAAAATGAATGATTATGTGAGAACAGTAAAGTAAAGAATATGTATGATTGTCCTTAAACTAGAACTCACCAGCGTTAGCTGACTTTTAGTATACATTTCAGGTAAAGGAAGAAAAGGTCGTGCGATGGCGTGAAGGTTACCCGACACAAGACTGACATCCCATATTTATATGTTAAGACAATGTTTTGTATTTAATTGTTAAGACTTCCACTGTTACGTCATGTAATATGAATGATGTTTGCTTCCGCTACTTTTGAATGTTTCAAATTTAAGCTCAGTATTTATGACTATGTTTATGAGTAAATCCAACAAGTGTGGTTACCTGGGAAAGGGGCCTTACAAGTTGGTATCAGAGCAATAGTTTGAGAGATTCAGACATCCCTAAATGTCTGGACTCAAGCTGATTATGGGACCAACGCACGGATGTGAGTCATGGGTAACCAATGCCAACGCCAGTACGATAAGTAAGTACTGAAGTTAATGCACTTGGATAAGAATATATACCTTAACTTAGAACAAATAGATGTCAATGTCACAACCGATTTGAAGAGTTTTGAACACGAAAAGTAATGTAAATTAGTAATCACAAACCGGTCACTGTAATTAATAATTTACCTTGCTCATACTGTTTTAAAACTATGATCTGAAGAAATGACATTGATGTATTCCCTTTACATATCAGAAAATTCTAGAAAACTATGGCAAGTAGAGGAAGAACTGCACGCCAAGGCGGCCATACGGGCCGAGTAGGTAGACCGCCATTGAACCAAGGACAAGAGGAAGAAGAAATCATGCACGTCAAACACACCGAGAGAGTGCATGGCACTAATGTGACCCCACCGGGAGGTGACAATGAAGCGGCACTATGATTGGGACCCGAACTTAGGGATGTTATTGCCCATGAGGTTGTAATGACACTGAAGAGCGTATTGCCTGGTCTGTTACCTGAGACACAGAAAAGGAAATGGGAAAACGTGTCTAAGAAAATGGAAAGGGGAACTATACAGCTGAGGCTAAGAAGCTAAGGACTGAAGAATACGAAGCTTGTAAGAAATGTTTGAAGAAACACCAAGGCGAGTGCCTAGCTGGTTCCACCATCTGTTATAGGTGTGGAAAGGCGGGGCACTATTCTCGCGACTGTTTAAGAGACACTAAATACCAAGGTTGTGGATTATTTGGACATCTGACCAAGGATTGCAGGAAAACCAGACAATCCGGTTCGGGAAAGGAAAAGGAAGCTGAAAAGGAACAGCCAAAGGCTAGGACTCGAGCCTATGCACTGACTAAGGAAGAAGCAAGAGGAAACCCTGATGTTGTGTCAGGTACGTTTCTAGTAAATGATGAAAATACTGCTATTTTATTTGACTCTGGTGCTAGTAAAAGCTTCATATCAAATGCATTTAGTCGTAAACTAGATTGTGAGATACTGTACCATCCAGGCAAGGCAAACGTAGTAGCTGACGCCTTAAGCAGAAAGGAGCAATCTGACCCTATCCGGATCAAGGCGTGTCAGCTGATTATAACGCCAGATTTGATGAATGAAATATTAAAAGCACAAGATGAAGCACTATAAGAAAGAAATATTAAACGGGAAAGAATAGTATGACAACAAGGGAATTTGGATGCAAATGTATACGGTGTACGAACTAGGTTTGGCCGGATGTGGATACCTAAGATTGGCGAGCTTAGCGCCAAAATACTCGAGGAGGCCCATAAGTCTCGCTATTCCATCCACCCTGGGATAAACAAAATGTATCAAGACTTGAAGAAAGAGTACTGGTGGCCTGGCATGAAGAATGATGTGACCGAGTACGTGAACAAGTGCCTAACGTGTTCACTAGTTAAGGCCGAGCACCAGAAACCATGCGATAAAATGCAACCTCTACCAATACCGGAATGGAAGTGGGAGGAGATCACGATGGACTTCATTACCAAGCTACCGCGAACAGCTAAAGGCAATGATACCATTTGGGTGATCGTCGACCGCTTGACAAAGAGTGCTCACTTCTTGCCAATACGTGAAACTTCTTCTTCTGAAAAGCTAGCAGAAATATTTATCAAGGAAATTGTGAGCAGACATGGTATGCCGCTGTCGATTGTGTCCGACAGGGATACTAGATTCACGTCAAGGTTTTGGAAGAAATTCAGTGAATCGATGGGCACTAGACTGAACATCAGCACCGCTTACCACCCTAAAACCGATGGTCAATCTGAAAGGACCATTCAGACCTTGGAGGACATGCTCCGAGCCTGTATCATTGATTTCGGTGGGAGCTGGGACAGCCATCTACCATTGGCAGAATTTTCATATAACAATAGCTATCATTCAACGATTGGCATGCCGCCATTTGAAATGTTGTATGGAAGGAGATGTAGGACCCCGGTGTGTTGGGGGGAGATTGGACAGAAGGATTTTGCAAGTCTTGAGTGGTCAAGGCTACTTCAGAGAAATTTGATCACATCAAAGCTCGAATGAAAGCCGCAAAAGACAGACAGAAATCATACGCGGATAAGAGAAGGAGGAATTTAGAGTTTCAAGTAGGGGACATGGTACTGTTAAAGGTATCACCATGGAAAGGAATCATCCAACTCAGAAAACGTGGCAAACTAAGTCCAAGGTTTGTCGGACCTTTCAAGATTTTAGCGAGAGTGGGTCAAGTTGCTTACAGACTTGACCTACCCGTTGAGCTTAGTGGAATACACCCTACGTTCCACGTGTCGCACTTACGCAAGTGCCTAGCTGACGACACAGCTCACATACGTTACGACGAGATCGAAGTGGATAATAGTCTAAATTATGTAGAGGAACCAATAGCCATTCTTGACCGAGCTAAGAAACGACTACGCAATAAGTCAATCCCATTAGTAAAAGTACAATGGAAACACAGAAAGGGTTCAAAAGCTACTTAGGAAAAAGAAGACGAAATGAGAGGACTATATCCCCAGCTGTTTAACTATTAGCAGGTTTCGAGGACGAAACCTTTCTAAGGAGGGTAGATTTGTAACATCCCAAAAATAATAAAACGAATAAATATAGCGAGACCGGTGATTTAGTCGAAATATTTAAACAAAAGGGAGCGGGCTTGGGCTCGGCTTCAATGGGCCGAGGGAAGCCCAGGTATATAAGAGGCAAGGCAGCCCTCTTCTCTGATCATTCCCCACTCACGCAACTTCTAGAGAGAGAAAGGAGAGCTCGGGTCTAGAGAGAGAAAGTTGACGGATCGTCCCGGAATTGAGGGAGCACGTTACTGCTAAGCTCGTGAGCAAAACCTCCAAATCACAACCCCAATCTAGGTAACGATTCAACTCTAAATTAAGTTTTTGTTTAATTTGGGATTTTCGGGTTTTTGCTAAAAATGTAACGATTTTGCGGATGAAACTTGAAAATGAGCTTAGGTATAGCATCTAGAATGAAAACCGAACGTTTTGATCTAAGAAAATTGAGATATTGACTCGATCAGACTTGCATGCAAAAACTTCAGATTTTTTTGGGAAGACGATATGTGCAGACCCATCGAAACTACTTAGTTTCGATATGTGCAGACACATCGAAACTACTCAGTTTCGATATGTGCAGACCCATCGAAACTACTCAGTTTCGATATGTGCAGACCCATCGAAACAACTCAGTTTCGATATATGCATACCCATCGAAACTACCATAGTTTTGATATGAGCCCACGATCCGAAGCTAAGATTACACCTAAGTTACTTATCGAAAATACCAGGTTTCGACATAGGCAACTTATCGAAACTACCAGGTTTCGACATAAGCAACCTATCGAAACTATCAACTTTCGATATAAGCAAATCCATCGAAACTACTAGGTTTAAGCATAGTAATGTCTAGTGTCATCTAGGAGCACTACCTTACAAGTATGACTTTATTATACAGATCGTGAGTGACATTAGTGATGCTCAGTAGCCAGCTAAGAGTATTTCAGAAACTACTCATCAGGTGAGTTCTATGTGCCCCCTTCTATGTTATGTGCAAATCATTTTAAATGTTTTGGGGTTGAAGTGTATACACTAAATGAATAAATGCTATGAATTTCAATGTGATCATACGTGGTATACAAATATATATATATATATATATATATATATATACCTATATATGAAAATGAATTATGAACAAAGAATGAAACGTATGATTATAAAGAATGAATGAAAGAAGGACATAACGTAAAAGAATGAAATCTTGCTTTATATTATATATATTGCTTGTTTTGAATGTATGTAAACGTTATGAACCCTTCTATGACAAAGGCTACTTCGGTAGACGGATGACCACGTGACTATTTTGCAACCGGGAAAAAAACGTTCCTTCGCAAGCTAGGACGTATAAAAAGGCACTAATGGACGGTCGAAGCAAATGCCTTATTATATTTAGAACGGTTGCATACATAATAGCCCTGTGGGAAACGGATGCCCTTGGGCAGACGGGCGAATGAACGGACTACGACGGTAGGACGGGTTTAAGAGCGGACGGACAAAGGTTGCCGGATGGATTTAAGTTTCGACGGACGGTTTTCTAGAGCCGGACGGTTAATGAAAAGGGCTACGACGGTAGTTCTCACTGCGATGTCTTTGTGACATTCGCGACAAGTGTGATGGGTTGATCTCCCTTAAGATTATGGCCAATAACTGTTCTCCCCCCCCCCCCCCCCCAAAGTAAGTATGTATGTACATATGTACATACTCAAAATGAATGATTATGTGAGAACAGTAAAGTAAAGAATATGTAAAAGTATGAATATTACGTATGTTATGTATACATATATAAAATATTCATGATAAGATAAGTATTATGTATGATTGTCCTTAAACTAGAACTCACCAGCGTTAGCTGACTTTTAGTATACATTTCAGGTAAAGGAAGAAAAGGTCGTGCGATGGCGTGAAGGTTACCCGACACAAGACTGACATCCCATATTTATATGTTAAGACAATGTTTTGTATTTAATTGTTAAGACTTCCACTGTTACGTCATGTAATATGAATGATGTTTGCTTCCGCTACTTCTGAATGTTTCAAATTTAAGCTCAGTATTTATGACTATGTTTATGAGTAAATCCAACAAGTGAGGTTACCTCGGAAAGGGGCCTTACATAAAGACATAAACCTACCACTTCATTAATACATTAAACATTAACATGCACCAAACATCATCTTCACCCTACCAATACAAAGAAGTTTTAACTACGAATGACCATAACGACTAGCGTAATAATGAGTTTTGTAGGCTCCCCTATTGTCGAACAAGGAGTAAGAGCCACTCTACTCTCTACTCTAACTACGAGAATGCTCTCTTCTTGAGTGTTCTTTAGGTCTGGATTGGTGTGTTTAATGAAGAAGTCAAGCCTCGTATTTATATGCCTCAAAATGTGCAATGCACAGCCGTGCAATGTGTTGCACGGTCGTGCAAAGGCCTAGGGAATCAAACAGGGTACAGAGTACACGGTACTGCACTGTGGAGCAGAAGTTAGCCAATGCACGGCCGTGCAATGGGATACATGACCGTGCATCCCTCTTTTTTCTCCCAGCTTTATCTTTTAGCTGCTTGATTGACTTTTGTTGTCCAATTTTGACTTCTTGGTGGTCAATGCTCGGGAATGAATCTTCTAGAAGCTTGAATTCTTGGTGTTTTTGATAGATTTTAGCTTGATTTATATTTTCAACACCGAATAACCTGCAATTATAAAATATAAGTGTTTTAAGCATAAATTGCAAGATTATTATTCAATTAATACCATAATGTGGGATTATTATGCATGTAAAATATGTATAAATGATGACATATCAATTACACAGGCCAGGTAGGCTCGCATCCACATCTGATATACCTCTATGCCTTCATCATCAATATGACATTCGTTAACGAGCCGTCACGATCCCCGCAAACCAAAACTTTGTTAGCGTTGGGAGCTTTGACATGAACTATCTTCCTCTTACATACAATTCGGGCTTTGTTGGCAGCTAACCAATCCACACCAAGAGTATATCAAACCCTCTAAAGTCATAAGATACAACCTAACTAGGAATATATGGCCATTTATATTTATCAGACAATCGTCTAATTGTTCTATTACTGTAACATCCATGATTTTCCGACCGGAGTTTTTTATTATTATTTTATTTTATTTTACTTTATACAGTAATGACACTCCGTTCACACCCGTACTTATCCAACATAATATGTCACCTTGATTATTATTAAAACGTATATCAATTCGAAGTTTCAACCTTACCCATACATATTATTTTCTATATGACTAATGTATGTATATTTATACATATATAGTAAATATAATTTTTTTAGATTTATAAATGTTGGAGTAAGCATTACACCTTTTTATATATACATATTTATTTTTAAGTATAAACATATGTGTATTTGACTATATTAAACGAACCATTTATACAATCTACAAGTTTATAAAAAAATGGAAGTTATTTATTTATAAAATATTTAAAATTAATAAAATAGGTTGGATTTATAAAAATAATTTTTTTTAAAACAATTGATGTTTAGAATTATAAAATAAGGTTTATGAATAACCTAAAACAATTAGATTTGATTTTTAAATAAATCAGCCAAGCTTTGAACCCCCTCTAAGTCATTTGAACCCCTTCACTTAACATTGAACCCCCACTTGAACCCTCCCCTTTAATTTTGAACCCTGGAACAACTTCATACCCAATTTTGACTTTGAAATGTCAACGAGCGCACAAATCACGTTAATATATCAGATTACGTGGTTAAATCCATCCCAAATCATCTTGCCAGTCGTTTACAATAATTTAGGCTAATCAATGCGGGTTTAAGTGAGTAATTATGAACTTTTAACACCAAAATGAAAGTTTTGGTTATAGCCTTAAAAGCCACAAAATTAAGCTTTTAATTCGCGAATGTCCGTTCGAATAACTCAGTTAAACGCATCTGGAAACACCCTAAAACACCCCAACCTATCACAGATCGATTTCCACTAAAAAAACTCATCATGTTACCCCCTCCCCCCCCCCCCGAGTCGCGATCGGCCAAGGGACAATTTTCCTCCAAACGACGAATCCAAGTCTAATTTCAGGTAATAATCCACTTGCTCGATTTCCAATTCCGACCGGAAGCCCCATCGGGTTATTGCAATCTGAATTGAAAACATGGTGATTTAGGGGCTAGGGTTCGACCTCTTGTATTGGGGAAGAATGGGTTTGGGGCTGTGGAGATCAAACCAGTATTATTCTGTCTCTAACAAGTCATACAACCCAGATCGACTGGTTTGCACGCTGGACTCCTCCAAAACCCATTTAGAAGGGATTGTTTAAATAGTTTAATTAGTTATTTTATTTACATAAAATAATTATTTAAAACCCTTTTCATTTCATAAGTTATTTATTAGTTATTTTTAAAATAATTGTATAAATAAATCCAAACGTATTATTATTTAAAACTTTTTCTTCTTCACAGTTTATTTATTAAATTATTTTAGAATAATTATATAAATAAATTCAATATTTATTGTATTTCCTATATAATCAATTGGAGTTTTTAATTAATTTTAATTAGTATTAACTTATCATATTTTTCTACAAACTTGTGCAAACCCGACATTCGACCCCAAACTCCAAAACCCCTCGAGACTCAAATAGATTTAGAATTGTTCATTCTCATTGGGTCTAGAATACGAATTTATTCGTGTAGTTTATTGTGAGAAATTCTCACGAGGCCTATCAGTCTTTACCAATTCATACCAATCTCCAACTTCAATACAAGTGAGTTTACATAGCCCCTTTGTACTATTTACTTTTTGGGGTGAAACATGTCATTAACTATATTTCTTACACAATTCAATACATTTGTTCTTATTCTAAGGTATTTATGCTTTATGTCTTAAACTACTTGGTGACCATTACATATGTTCATGTCAATACATTCATTAACTTGCAGCCCAAGCCTAAGGTAGTACCTCATATGATCATTTATACGGGAATCCGAAACTACAACTTACTACAAAACCTTGGCGGGTTTTGTTGGGTATCAACTACAACTTGGGTATCATCTTACCCTTTTCGAAAAATGGCAATCAGTGGGATTGCGTATCTAGTTTTCTATTATCAGGCTTCAATTGTACACTTGGAATCTTGTATGTTTTCCTATATATGCTTTAGACATTGTAACACCCTAGGCAAATCCCACATCGACCGTGGCCAGGAGAGATTCTTGGTTCATAAGGAATGCCCCGCCTCAAATACCACAACGCGTTTTGGGGCTTAATGTAGTGGATGAGAGGAGAACTCCACAGTTAAGCGTGCTCGGGTGAGAGTAATCCAGGGATGGGTGACCCCCTGGGAAGTTTTCACCCGGGCAACCAAAAACAAATCCGTGAGCTCTTAGGGGCAAAGCGGACAATATTGTTGGTACGAGAGGCCGGATGTTACAAATGGTATCAGAGACACTCCTGTGCCGTTCGGGATGGTGGGGCAAACCTCAGCGATCACGGTTGAGTCCCCGGGGGTGTTCAGGAGGACACCTTAGGCAAATCCCACATCCCTGAATTGGATGGTGGGGCAAACCTCATCGAGGACGATGAGTCCAAAAGGGGGGGTGATTGTAACACCCTAGGCAAATCCCACATCGACCGTGGCCAGGAGAGATTCTTGGTTCATAAGGAATGCCCCGCCTCAAATACCACAACGCGTTTTGGGGCTTAATGTAGTGGATGAGAGGAGAACTCCACAGTTAAGCGTGCTCGGGTGAGAGTAATCCAGGGATGGGTGACCCCCTGGGAAGTTTTCACCCGGGCAACCAAAAACAAATCCGTGAGCTCTTAGGGGCAAAGCGGACAATATTGTTGGTACGAGAGGCCGGATGTTACAGACATGCTTTGAACATATTGAATTGTAAACTATACTTAACTCTTTTTGCTGTTAAAACCTATGTATCTCACCAACTACTTGAAGTTGATAATTACTTACATGTTTCAGGTGCACCTGTTTGAGGACTACTTGATCACATAGGACATGGACCTAGTTTGATTTAATTATGTTATGGTGAACCATTTGTTTTCTATTTCCAACTATAACAGATGCTTTTAATTTGAATAATAAATATTATCATATTTAATAGATGATCATGTGCTTATGATAAACCGTGTCAGCCCCGATGTATAATCCGCCACCGGCCGGGGTGTGACAGATTGGTATCAGAGCCATGGTTATAGGGAATTATGTTATTAAAATAGTCTATAACCTTAGGATACCCTTGTATAATTATCCTACATGTTATCTTAGGAATTACATTGCACGATACAATATGTGTTACCTTATGTGCTATGTTACTTGTTTACAAAGACGACTACTCATGTGATACTTTACTTGCTACACTATTTGATTAGTCTGTATATTATCTATTTGATATCACTAAATGCTATCCTAAGTCTTACTATACACTTATTCATATCTAAGAATTTATGCACTTTCATATATACACATCATCACTAATCACTTGTGGAAATTCAAACACTTAGGCATAGTGCTTGCTAAAATTTCAAACCCCATCAAAGTTTTGAGTTCTGAAAATTTATAGAGAACATGTGCAATCCGGAAGGGTGAATGCATGTACTTTGGGTCTTCTGTCTAGGAAAGCATTTCATATAAATCCAAATCAACTGAAGGATCCGTATGCTTTGCTGGGAATTACCGAAGTGAATGTTCACCTATAGGCTAAAACATGTCTTCTTAATAGTATATGAACTTAAATCACTTTGATTTGTCACAGCATCCAGTTGGTTATGTGCCATAAGAATGCAATCTAAACCTCATTTGTTGATTGCTACGATTTGGTACACATGCCTTTAAATTATTATCATGCTTATCATCACTTGAAATAAATCTAAACCCTTAGACCTTACCATTCAAGGAAAGTTGCTTGAATATATGAAACACACCTTTGAGCCACAAGACACAGTCCCTAACGAATCTCACCATAACCACGACTTCAAATAATAATGTTAATGATACATAATGGTTGGAAGAGTGGGTGTAAGTCCATTAAAGATTCTGACTAAGGAAAGACTGAGTGCTTAACTGTGTCCTTGTGACTCACCGCTCTTTTCTAGGAATCCTTTTCGTGGGAACAATACTTATAGGTCAAGTTTTTCCCCCAACATACTATTATGAGAACGCAGTGTTATCATTAGTCAAAATTTTAAACTCTTGAACACCTTTGTACCTAACACTTACCATTTCATATTCACTACGATATTTTTGTGCTAGACATGGCCTCTTACCCTCCTCACTCCCCGGAGTATCACCCCGCAATAGAGTCGGTATAGGAGTAAGACTGTGGATCCCCATCACCATGCAACCAGTCACCGGCACGACTAGCTGCCAGATCCATGTTTGACCGTAGGACAGATTGACTTCGGAGCATCTGAATCACCTCCTCCGAGATAACCTTATCTAGCACCTAACCTATACCATCCAGACCAAGAAGAAAGACAAGTCACGAAACTTACCAGTGCAATAGGAGTTCCAGCTGATACCACTCATCTATATGTAAGGACCGCGGAGTTTCTAAGGCAAGGAATGGAGACCATGAAATACTTGATGCACGTACGAAAATAACTAGAGTTGGGGTCGGTTTGCAATACGAATACCGCAACGATGTTCGTCTTGGTTCTTATCTGCTTCATAGTGGAAAACTACTTGAGATGTTAGCCGGATATTATATTTCTCGTTTACTTAAAGTTTAATTTTTAACCCATATCCGATACCCAAATATAAATGTTATTATATTTTTCATTTACAAACCCCTTTACCTCGTAAAGAAACTTAATAACCGTCTAGTACAAATTGTTTTATGAAAGTACTAACAAATATTTCATCCTTTTAATAATGACTTGATTAATTACTTTGTTATGACTTTTATTTCGTTAAACTAATTATTATTTAAATCTTGGCTTAGTTACAAAAAACACTGGCCATTATTTTCTTTTGAGACATTTCCTATTTATGATAATTGAAAATTAAATAAATAGAAGGTTTTCATCTATATATCCAATTATATATTTATCCAACTTATTATTTTCACTTACTTATTAGTTACATACAAGAATAAATTCCAGTTACTTGCTTAATTACAAACAAAGAGCACAAATCGGTTATTCATGTATACATCATCCTAAATACATGTAACACTTTTTCATCACCTTGCATCTTTGAAAATGTATGAGCTTACTCGCCACTTCGAGAAGATGAATCATTTCATGTATAAACCTGAAAAAAATTGAAAACTTAAAACCCAACTACGTACACGATACATGAAAAAACACGCTTGTGTGCAAAACTCGATGCATGAAACAATAGTCTCTACATTAAAGGCTTTGTTCTACTTCATTCTTTTACACCTTGAAGATGATATAAAACTCCTACTGACACCATAATCAAATAATACTAAAACAAGAGTGTAGTCAAGAATGAACATACCTGACACAACATTTGGGTTCTATCTCTTCTCCTCCTGTGTCAGCGTATACGCTTGAGTTTTTGAATTTGGCTTCTCAACTTCTTTCCCGTTGTCGGTGCCAGCAGCTTTGGGTCGGCGACAATCTTTAGCCATGTGCCCCGGAGTGCCACAATTATAGCATGTCGATGCACTGGGCAATCACGCTGTCTTCCCGCACGGGTAGCAAAGTTTCTAACCCACTTGACACTCCACCGAGTGTTTCCTTCCATACTTATCACAGTCATTACCATTATCTATTCCCATTTTCTTCACCTCCTGGCCTGCCCACTATTTTGCCGGCCTCTTAACGACACTTGTCACTTTTTTTCAGTAGGCAGTGGGTTCGTGGAGTCGAAGTCATCATAAACTATTCTAGCTAACTCCACCACATATTCGAAACTCATAGGGGCGTTGGCATTAACGTGCACGCGAACTCTCTGTGGCAGTCCCTCGAGGTAATACTTTACCCTTTTCTCCTCAGTGTCCACCAGATGTGGAACCAACTGAGGTAGCTCATTATACATTGAGGTGTACAGGCGATGGGTCATACCGCTAGCCAGATCCCCCAAAACTCTATCTCAACGCTATCAATCTCGTTATGTGGACAAAACTTCTTGATTATCAGCTTTTTCAGGTCATCACATTTCAAACTCTTCATAGCGGCGAAGGACTTGGTCTGCTGAATAGACCTCCACTAGCTCAACGCCTAATTAGTGAATATCCTTTCTAATGTTGATCACAGTGTATATCCTTTCTATCCACTCGCAAGTGCTAACAACATCATTTCTTCCATTAAACTTCGGTAGATTACACCCCCAAAAAGATTTGTATCTGCCTCGGGCTGCCAACTCATAGACAGAGTCGTCACTATCAGTGACTTCAGTCCTCTTGCTGCTTTCCTCTTTCTTCTCTTTTTGTTCTATGCCAAACTCTCTAAGGGACTCGCCCAGTGCTTTTGGGAAGACGTCCTTCAAGACTGAAGTGACCTCTGCAGCTATAGCTTCTCTTACGCTTGGTTCCCGAATAAATTCCTCATTATGCACATTATCGTGAACCGACACATGGTTCCCACTATCAGTATGCTCCACATGATAAGTAATAATTTAGAACAACTCGAGTAATGTAAATGACAAATTATAGAAACCTGTATGCAATTAATATTTTACTTTGGTACTTGGGTTCTGAATATTCGTTCAGAGTCCCTACTTTAAGATACATACTGTCTACTGTCTATGCTAAATCATGGACTATGTACTATCTATGCTAAAGCATGGACTATGTACTATCTATGCTAAAGCATTTATTGTCTACTATATGTACTAAGGCCTTATTGTCTATGTTATATGTTAGGACATTGAGTACCTTTCTTTCTACTATCTTTCCATGGACGGGGTGCTCTGACTGAAATTCATTTCCCTCTTTTCCTTTGTCCCATTCTCAGTTTAAGTTCAGACGTTATCACAAATGTCTGAATCTCTCAAACTATGGCTCTGATACCTACCTGAAACGCCTCAAACCAGGTACATCTCATAGTAGGCACAAAACATAACAAACATAGTTCTTAAACAGGATATCAGAATCTAGTACAATGGAAGTCTTTAATTCAAACAATCATAAAACAATAACATCAGACATTGTCGAGAAACATAAACTATCATGACTAGAAATGTTAGTCTTCACTACAACATCCCGACTCCATGATATCTAGCTTTTGCGGATCCTCTACTCATTATTTCTTTTAGTTTTACTACATGCCATGCATAGGGGTGTTCAAAGTCGGATATCAAAAATTTCGGGTATCCGAAATTTCCGGATAGTGGATTTACTTATCCGAATCCGAAATTTCGGATACGCATTCGGATAGTGAAACAGATATCCGAAAATATAAAAAAAATAAAAAATATATATAAATATAATATTTTTAAATTATAAAAACAATTAAAAACATTAAAAAATATACATATAAAAATATATAAATATAAAAATATATAAATATAATATATCGGGTTTCGATTCAAATTTTGTTATTTTTAAATAATAAAAACAATTAAAAAATATATAAATATAATATTTCGGATATTCGGATATCCGAATTATCCGAAAATCACTATCCGAATCCGAAAATTCGGATATCCGAATATTCAGATAATTCGGATTCGGATTTTCGGATAATTCGGGTTCGGTTTTGGATTCAGATTTTTTTGAACACCCCTAGCCATGCATACTAAAAGTTAGCTAACGCTGGTGAGTTCTATCTTTACTTTGAACCAAAAACTTTCTTTTGAGACCTTACTTTTATAAAAATAAAATAATTTTTTCTTTCATTATCTTTAAAGCACTTTACTTTACTTTACTTTAAATCTTTACAACGTTACAATTACAAAACTGTTTCGTTATTGTCTTTCATTAAAACTTTACTTTGAGGAAACCCGTTAAGGTGTCCTCCTTTACTCTTTCAAATTATTATTTCAGTTGTATAGGGCAACTGAGTATCACATAATGTAACTATCACATATGGATCGTTGTCTGAGGACAAGATCCCTTTCTCGCTTAAACCTCGAGGTAAGACTTTTACTTTTGTTGTGGCCACACCTCAGGGTTGGACTTTCTCGCTTACACCTTAGGGTAAGAGTCCTTTAGTTGTGCTCACACATTAGGGTGATACTTCTAGTTTAGCTTGCTCACACCTTGGGATAAGACTTCTACTATAGCATGCCTGCAGGACTTTCTACTATGCAACTACTATGTAATGCAATTACACTATTACACAAAATAGAATGCAATCCCAAAAACTATTACATAGACAAATAGCACATATTAACACATAATCATATAACATGGCATCTATCACTGTCACTGTCGAGCTACACCGAAGTATAGCTCCTTTAACTTTCTTTACCTTCTTTAAAACATTCATTTTAAAGGTAGCAATATTCTCTTTGTAGTTTCTTTTTATAAAAAAATATATAATTCTTATAAAACAAACTTTAACTTTAAAAACTATTGTTCTATCAATATGCATGCCAACCAAAACCGTTATGGAAAAAGGGTAATAAGAACTCACATGTTAATCGGTTTCCTAGGATACTATCATTGGTTAACAAATAGTTGATATGTGTTACACTCAATCTATATAATCATTTCATATAAGATAAGATAACTGGTATGTCCTAATTTATACATATTTTGCATACATAATATTCCTCATATTATGGTACTAATTGAATAAAAACCTTACAATTGATATTTAAACCGTGCATATTTTAAAATTGCAGATTAAACCGTATCTCGAGAGAAAAAGGAGCAAAAACAAGTCAAAATCATCAAGAAATCAAGCTTTCTCAGAATATGAAAAGAATCACCTGTGCTTTGAACCCCAAAGAAGTCAAAATTGATCAACAAAAATCTATAATCAACAAAAGACAAAAGTAGTAGGAAAAAAAAGAAGCATGGTCGTGCATCCCATTGCACAATCGTGCAAAGCATGCCTTGAGCTCCAAGGTTCGTTGTACCCTGCCACCTGCACATTTGAGTGTTTGCACGACCTTGCAACCAATGCACGACCGTGTGATGTGGTTTTGTGTTATAAGTTAAATATTATATAATAATATTTAGAAATATTGGTTTCACGAGATTAGGTTTTAAATTTATAAAATAAAATCAGAGTTACTTTCAACTTAAAACACACACAATAGTCAAGTGTACCTATCACATCGTAATATAATTTAGATAATAACCAAATATCGAACCAATGGACACGGTCAAGTTCCAATAGTAAACTTTTGTTATCATTTAGCCAGTTTAAGTAGTGAGTAGCTTTTGTGTGCTTGTGAAATAGAAAAGTAAACGACGGTAAAGTAAATAACAAAAAACGTGAAAACGTGTGTGATGTGTGTAACATGAATTTAAATAGTAGAATAGTAAATAGCAGAAAAGTAAATAATTCCTAAATGATTAGGTCACGATGTCACACCCCAACCGACGGCGGAATACGTCGGGGCGGGGCATGTAGACTGTTCAAAAGCACATGATCAACTAAATTACAAAATTTTATTAAAATTATTTAAATGTACAATACATATTGATCAAACAATCCAAAGCTAATAAATTCTAGTTTATTTGTCACTAGGTCCGTAAGCTCCTAAGTGATGACCATGTACTTCAAATAATTCAACCTGAAACATGTTTAAAATGAGAGGGTCAATTTTAAATAGTTGGTGAGCAAACATAGAGTTAGATATCTCATGTTGTTTTCAAATGATTTGTACAATTCTTATGACATATGGTAAGTAAGGCATTTTATGGAGAATCTATAGTCGATACTAGGTGTAAAATCAAACATTGTGACTGAGGCATAACACGCAGGTTACCCTATAGTAATTGTTGGTAACAAACACCCTATGCGGGTGGGTTTGTCAGACTCAATAAATTTATCAATTTTAACCGTTGGCTTGTACTGAGTTAATGATTGTACGAGTATGTCATGTATATGTAGTTCAACTCATAGCATTTAGGTACAAAAGCACAAATTAAACAAATAGTCATAATGTAGAATTGTATTTGTAATTGCAAATAGTTTTCAATGCACAACATGTTTCACCCCAAAAATGTACAAAAATGAAAAAAAAAGGGATATGTAAACTCACGTTGCAAGTTTTGAAGGTTGAACTTGAACTTGTAGTAACTTGGATTCAAAGCCTTCAGGATTGCCTAAGTTAAGTTTGTTACGTTAGAAACAAGTTATGGATAGTCGAGGGGTTGACAGTGTAATTAGTTGAAAGTGGTTGTTGTTCACTAGAGTGGTTATCATTCCAGAGTAGTACCTCCAAAAGAAAAGTTCCCAGGAAGGAGTTGGCCAGATCAGAACCCCGTCTTTTCCTAGCCAGAACTTTAATGTTTGTTAGATAACTACATACTAGTTTGAAAGTTACTGTATTTGCATACTTAACCAAGTTTAGGGTGAGTTTGGTAAGTTTGGAAAGTATAAGTGCAAAAGTGAAAATATGAGTTTAGTAAAGATAGAAATAAATTTAATTGAATATTAAAGGGTTTCAAAAATAAGGAGTTTTAGTAAAAACATGATTTTTTTGAAATTGAAAGAAACAAGAAAGATCAAAACCAAGTTTTTAAATAAAGTTTGAACAAGTTTAATTAAAATAGGGCTTTTGATCTTAGATAAATATATGATTATAACATAAACATGTTAGGGATCATAGATCTAGCTAGTTATGAGGAATTTTTTAAAAGAAAAGTATAAACAAGTAAGAAAATAAGAAGAACTTACTTAGAATGGAAGGATTTAAACTAGAATGTTCCAAAAGATGAGAAGAACAACCTTTAGTTGCTAGAGAGCCCTATATGATTATTGAGGTGTGAAAATGAATGAGGTTTAAGGATCTATTTATAGTGTGATACTAAGGGATTTATTCACAAAAATCAATTTGATGATAAGGACTAGGATTGCAAAAGATGAAGAATAGTATTTAATGCTCATTAATGTTATGTTTGACTCCATAATTCATATTTAAAATTATTTTTATAAATTTTATAAAATCTTAAATATATTACTTGTTTAATTAAAAATGTTTATAAAAGAATGTCTTTTATTTTTATAATGATTACAATTTGTGTAAATGGTTTACTAAAATAGATATATGTTTACATATTTATTTAAAATTAAATACATACATTTAGAAGATGTAAACACTTGATTAATGCTCATAAATTTTAAAACTTACAATTTGTATAGATGATTGATTTAATATCATCAAATACATATATCATATATGCATATTTATAATTAGATTCCTGTATCTATATAAAAAAAGATGTAAAAACATGATTAAAGATGTATAAGTCTTATATCAAAAGTTGTATAATTGATTTATTTGGTATAATCAGATATATATATACATATATATATATTTGTATGAATGTACATACATATGTTATATATATAATAGTAGGTTAATATTTAAATGTAAGATCAAAAATTTGAATTGATAGATGTTAAAATAATAATTAAAGTGACATATAGTTTTGAACAAGTACAGGGTTCACTAGGAGTGTCGTTATTGTATAAAGTAAAATAATGTAGTATTAGAAAAATCATGGATGTTACAGTATCCACAAGTTGATGGAATTTTGTCCCGAAATTCAAATGTTTGGAGACTACTGAATCAGGAAGGAGGTGAGCTTGGATTGTCGGTTTGAGGAGTATAGCTGATGTCAAGGTTCATGTCTGGTCATCGTGTCAGTCATAGATGGTGGTAGTGGGTTTAGTTTGAAGAGAATTAAGGGGAAAATTGTTGAAGTATATTTTGGACTCCAAAAATGAAATGCATCACTCGAAATTAGAATGATGAGAATTGATGATCAAAACTTGTTTTAAGATGTAATCTAATATGTTCAAGATACGATACTGGACAAAAGATTTCACAAACATCGGTCAATTTTAGAATAACATAAAACTTCTCGTGATACGAACAACGCTACTTCTGACTATATGACAGGAACACTTATATATAAGAAGTACCAGCGGCGTATCCTCCATGATATCACATTAGTTTCGTTACTATATATCACGATAGGTTTCATGTAATAACACACGACAAAATTTACTATGTTTTCCATGCGCTGATTTTTATAATTACATGTGCACCTGTAATTACTAAAATCGTCACATGGTCCATATAGATCCTTCCGTTGTGTGTAGGACAAGAGAAGACACAAAGTTACTTAGTTCATATCTAATGTTTTCACGTATGAGTTGCTAATAACTAACTGTGCTCCTAGATAGTAAGGTAAGTCAGAAAAACTAAAGAGTAATAATGTGACATAACTTAGAGTTCCATAGTTTCCTCGTGTTTGAACAAGAATACGTCAAACCCCGAGTAGTTTTAAACTTTAGCAGCTTCCTCGTGTTTGAACAAGAATACGTCAAACCCCAAGTAGCTTTCATTGATAAAGTGAATAATCATGCCTTGTGTATGATGTACTTAATCCATTGCCACAATGTAAACAATTTAGTTCTTTGTATAATGTAAGCACTCAAGTTCATGTATGATCTAGTGTCATGTACATTGTAAACAAATGGGCTTTATGTATACTGTAAGCAAGTTAGTATCAAGTATATGGTAACCAAATAGGTTTCATGTATAATGTGAGCAATGTAGCATCATGTGTTTAGTATCATGAATAAATATAGTATCATGTATATTGTAAATAAATAAGTTTCATGTATAATGCGAACAATTTTAGTATCATGTTTTTGTTTTTAAACCAATAGGGTATCATGTATTTTGTAAATAAATAAGTTTCATGTATAATGCGAACAATTTAGTATCAGGTATTTTGTAAACAAATAAGTTTTCATATATAATATAAACAATTTGGTATAATGTACTTTAAAATAAATAAGTTTTCATGTATGATGCAAACAATTTAGTATTATATATTTTATAAATAAATATGTGTAAGGTAAACAATTTAGTATAATGTATATTGTAAATAAATAAGTTTTCATGTATAATGTAAAAAATTTAGTATCAATAAGTTTTCATGTATAATGTAAACCATTTAGTATAATGTATTTTGTAAATAAATAAGTTTTCATGTATAATGTAAACAATTTAGTATAATGTATTTTGTTAACAAATAAGTTTTCAGGTATAATGCAAACAATTTAGTATTATATATTTTGTAAATAAACATGTATGTAAACAATTTAGTATAATGTATTTTATAAATAAATAAGTTTTCAAGCATGATGCAAAGAATTTAGTATTATACATTTTGTAAATAAACATGTATAATGTAAACAATTTAGTATAATGTATTTTGTAAATAAATAAGTTTTCATGTATAATGTAAACAATTTAGTATCAATAAGTTTTCATGTATAATGTAAACAATTTAGTATAATGTATTTTATAAATAAATAAGTTTTCGTGTATTTAGTATAATGTATTTTGTAAATAAGTTTAATGTATTACGTGAATAATCTAGTATTATGTATATTGCCAACAAACAAGTTTCATGTATCATGTGATCAATCTAGTATCATGTATATTGCAACAACCAAGTTTCATGTATCATGTGATCAATCTAGTATCATGTATATTATGAATGTTCATATGTAAGTTATTGAATCTCTTGTGTAACGTAAACCATCAAATTTTGTAGGTGGTCGAGTGTTGCGGACAACCGTGTTGCTTGACGTTTATGTATAATGCGGGTAGTTGGGTTTAATTTTTTTTTCAATCTTGTTGAGATTTATATGGTTGGTTAACGCCTACGGAAAATGATTTATCTCCTTGTAGTGCCTAGTATACATTTTCGAAGGTGTAAGATAACGAGAAGGTTGTGTATATATTCAGAGTAGTGTGTTTATGAATACCTGATTTGTGCTCTTTGTTTGTAAATAAACAAGTAATTGTAATTTGTTCTTGTTTGTAAATTAATAAAATAGTGAAAATAATAAGTTGAATAACTAGATAGATGAATAAATAATAAAAACTTTTTATTAATTTTTTAGTCATCGTAAAGAAAATGTTTCAAGGGAAAATAATGGCTAAATTATCTAATAATTAAGCCAAGGTTTAATAAAAGTTAATTTAACGAAATAAAAGTTATAAATAATTATTAATTAAGATATTGTTTTTTGTTTTTTATTTTTTTTTATTTTATTTTTTATAAAACAAGTTGTATTAATTATCCTTTCAAGGTGAAAAGGTTTATAGAAAATTGATATTCCAGATAATATTTTTAAACTAAAGGTTTGATAAACGCTTTGTTTGAATGGAATATCGATGTTGTTTAAATAAGATAGTAAAATGATTAGTTTAAAAAGAAGGCTTATGTACATGTACTAAACTGTAATAAACAAAATGATGATGTTTAGATTGTACTCATTTGATATCATAATAAAATGAGCACTTTGACAAATCAAAGTGATTCAAATTCTTTTACTTTCAAAAAGACATGCTTTAGCGTATAGGTGAACACTCACTTCGGGAATTCCCACGGAAGCATACGGATCCTTCGGTTAATTTGGATTTATATGAAATTCTTTCCTAGACAGAAGACCCAAAGTACATGCATTCACCCTTCCGGATTGCACATGTCCTTTACTAATTTTTAGAACGCAAGACTTTGACGGGTTTTTTTTAAATCCAATAGGCTTTAGGCCTAAGAGTTTAAATTCTTCACAAGTGATGATGATGATATAATTCTCAGTGTGTAAGAGTGAGGGTGTATAAAGACTTAGGGTGCATAAAGATATGAATAAGTGCATGATATGGTAATACTTAGGATAACATCTAGTGTAATCAGGTAGGTAATGTGTAGATTAATTAAATAATGTAGCAAATAAGGTATCACATAAGTAGAAATTAGTGTAAACATACCAGCTATCAAATAACATGGCACATAATATAATAAGTGTTTTGTAGCATGCAATGTAACACATAAGATGACATATATGATAATCACACAAGGGGGTATCCTAAGGTTATAGACTAGGTCATTGGTTTCTAATAACCTAATTCCCTATAACCAAGGCTCTAATATCAATCTGTCACACCCCAACCGACGGCGGAATACGTCCGGGAGGGACATGTAGACTGTTCAAAAGCTTATGATCAACTAAATTACAAATTTTTTATTAAAATGATCTAAATGTACAATACATATTGATCAAACAATCAAAAGCTAACAAATTCTAGTTTATTTGTCACTAGGTCCATAAGCTCTTAAGTGATGACCTTGTACTTCAAATAATTCAACCTGAAACATGTTTAAAATGAGAGGGTCAACTATAAATAGTTGGTGAGCAAACATAGGGTTAGATATCTCATGTAGTTTTCAAATGATTTGTACAATTCTTATGACATATGGTAAGTAAGGCATTTTATGGAGAATCTATAGTCGATACTAGCTGTACAATCAAACCTTGTGACTGAGGCATAACACGCAGCTTACCCTAAAGTAATTGTTGGTAACAAACACCCTACCCGGGTGGGTTTGTCAGATTCAATAGATCTATCAATGTTAACCGTTGGCTTGTACTGAGTTAATGATTGTACGAGTATGTCATGTATATGTAGTTCAACTCATAGCATTCAGGTACAAAAGCACAAATTACACATATAGTCATATTGTAGAATTGTATTTGTAATTGCAAATAATTTTCAATGCACAACATGTTTCACCCCAAAAATATACAAAAATGAAAAAAAGGGGGCTAAGTTAACTCACCTTGCCATTTTAGAGGGTTGAACTTGAACTTGTAGTAACGTGGATTCAATGCCTTAAGGATTGCCTAAGCTAAGTTTGTTACGTTAGAAACAAGTTATGGACAGTCGAGGGGTTGCCAGTGTAATTAGTAAACAAGTTATGGATAGTCGAGGGGTTGCCAGTGTAATTAGTTGAAAGTGGTTGTTGTATACTAGAGTGGTTATCATTCCAGAATAGTACCTCCAACGGAAAAGTTCAAAGGAAAAGTTGGCCGGATCAGAACCCCGTCTTTTCCTAGCAAGAAATTTAATTTTTTTCAGATAACTTCATACTGTTTTGAAAGTTACTCTATTTGCATACTTAACCAAGTTTAGGGTGAGTTTGGTAAGCATTGAAAATATAAGGGCTAAAGTGAAAATATGAGTTTAGTAAAGATAGAAATAAATTTAATTGAATATTAAAGGGTTTTAAAAATAAGGAGTTTTAGTAAAAACATGATTTTTTTGAAATTGAAAGGAAAAAGAAAGATCAAAACCAAGTTTCTAAATAAAGTTTGAACAAGTTTAATTAAAATAGGGCTTTTGATCTTGGATAAATCTATGATTATAACTTAACATGTTAAGGATCATAAATCTAGCTAGCTATGAGGAATTTTTGAAAAGAAAAGTATGAACAAGTAAGAAAATAAGAAGAACTTACTTAGAAGGGAAGTATTTAAACTAGAATCTTCCAAAAGATGAGAAGAACAACATTTAGTTGCTAGAGAGCCTTAGAGGATTGTTGAGGTGTGAATATGAATGAGGTTTAAGACTCTATTTATAGGGTGAGAATAAGGGACTTATTCACAAAAATCAATTTGATGATAAGGACTAGGATTGCAAAAGATGAAGAATAGTATTTAATGCTCATTAATGTTATGTTTGACTCCATAATTCATATTTGAAATTATTTATATAAATTTTATAAAATCTTAAATATATTACTTTTTTAATTACAAATATTTATTAAAGAATATCTTTCATTTTAATAAAAATTAAAATTTGTGTAAATGGTTTACTAAAATAGATATATGTTTACATATTTATTTAAAATTAAATACATAAATTTAGAAGATGTAAACACTTGATTAATGCTCATAAATTTTAAAACTTACAATTTGTATAGATGATTGATTTAATATCATCAAATACATATATCATATATACATATTTATAATTAGATTCTTATATCTATATAAAGAAAGATGTAAAAACGTGATTAAAGATGTATAAGTCTTATATCAAAAGTTGTATAATTGATTTATTTGGTATAATCAAATATATATATATATATATATATATATATGAATGTACATACATATGCTATATATATAATAGGAGGTTAATATTTAAATGTAAGATCAAAAATTTGAATTGATAGATGTTAAAATAATAATTAAAGTGACATATTGTTTTGAACAAGCACAGGGTTCACTAGGAGTTTCGTTACTGTATAAAGTAAAATAATGTAGTATTAGAAAAATCATGGATGTTACACAAGAAGAGTTTTGCTTTGGGCTTCGAATCCGCTTGGTACGTGATAATGTTAAATTGACTAATCAAGTGGTATGACTACTACAAACATGTGAACGGTACACCGATAGAGCCTCATTCTCACAATATGTGAACCACACACCGATTTAATCTTTATTAATAAAATGGTAATAATTTTCAGCTAGGGACAACGTTATACTCAACTCTTTGAATTCTATCTCCAAGTTGGTTTAGGACATCAAACTTAAATGCTTAATTATTATTGTTAAATAGCTGATTATACTTTGTTCACCGGTAGTCGGTGTAACAATGGGACCATGTATAAAGACGTATCGTTGCTAACATGAGTTCACCATATCTAATAACAAGCTCATATAAGGACGTATGCCCTAATTTGTATTTACCAAGCCTTGGATTATCAATCTCTACTTGTATAAAGACGTACGAATATTAAAGGAAGTTTGATTAAATGGGTTTTACGGTCTCACACATTAAAATCATGAACACTCACAAGTATAAAGACGGATTTAGACAACATTAAAAAGTCCACCAAGAGGTGGTTTTAAGAGCGAATAATTCAAGACATAAACAAACCACTAGATTAATACATCAAACATTAACATCGACCAAACTTCATTTTCACCCTAGCTGAAGGATCGGTGTTCACAAGATGGTTCTGTTCTACTTGAGATTGGCGGAAACAATAACAACTATACAATGTAAACAAAAAACAATGATAATACTGATAAATGCAAATTGTATTAATCTTCAAGGTTAACAAGTTACAGAGAAAACTCTAAAGAAGCACACTTGTACAAATGGAAGATACAATACATATAAAGGAACTTAGAATCAAGACAGACCCTTAATTCTAAAGATCAGCTCAAACACAAGCCATTGATCTTTGCCAGTTACAAGTTACACTACTATTGGTAGACAATTTGTAACATCCCAAAAATAGTAATTTAGTAAATAATAACGTGATGGAAATTTAATCGTTACAAAATGAAAGAAAAATGGATGGGCTTGGGCTCGGCTCCAACGGGCCGAGGGAAGCCCAGGTATATAAGGGTCGAGGCAGGCTTAGACTCTCATTTCTACCACAACTTGCAATCTAGAGAGAGAAAGGAGAGCTCGGGTCTAGAGAGAAAGTTGGCGGATCGACCCAAAATTGAAGGAGCATGTTACTGCTGAGCTCGTGAGCAAAACCTCCGAATCAGAATTCCAATCCAGGTAACGATTCGACCCTAAACTGAGTTTTTGTTCGTTTTGGGGTTTTTCGGGTTTTAGCTAAATAGGAGATGTTTTTATGGATGAAACTTGAAAATAAGCTTAGAACTAGCATCTAGAATGAAAACCGCACATTTTTATCAAAGAAATTTGTAAGATTAGCATGATCGGATTAACATGCAAGAATTTCGGACTAGTCCAGGAAGCAGGTCTTGCATACTTATCAAGTACACAAGAAGGATGTCATGCGTACTTATCAAGTATGCATGAGGAATATCTTGCATACTTATCAAGTACGCAAGAAGAATGTTCTGCGTAGTTGTCAAGTACGCATGAGCAAGGCCCTGCGCACTTACTAAGTGCGCAGGCAGCATACCAGTTAGTAAGGTCAGTATGTTCGCCTAAATCAGTATGATTAAACCGTTAGAGCCGGGATTGGGTCGGATGTGTATTTAACTACCTAATTCAGATCGTATGTGACGTTTTTGGACCTTTGTTTAGGACAACCAAGACTAGCTTATCAGGTGAGTTCTATGTGCCCCTTTCTATGTTGTGTGCAAATCATTTTAAATGTTTTGGGGCTGAAGTGTATACACTAAACGAATAAATTATATGAATATCAATGTGATCATACGTGGTATACAAATATATATACATACTTATATATGAAAATGAATTACGAACAAAGAATGAAACGTATGATTATAAAGAATGAATGAAAGAAGTACATAACGTAAATGAATGAAATCTTGCTTTATATTATATATATTGCATGTTCTGAATGTATGTAAACGTTATGAGCACTTCTATGACAACGGCTACTTCGGTAGATGTGACTATTTTGCAACCGAGACAAAAACGTTCCTTCACAAGCTAGGACGTATAAAAGGCACTCATGGACGGTCGAAGCAAATGCCTTAACTCATGTAGAACGGTTGCATACATAATAGTCCCGTGGGAAACGGAAGCCCTAGGGCAGATGGACAAATGACAGACTATGACGGTAGGACGGTTTAAGAGCGAACGAAAAAAGGTTACCGGACGGATTTATGTTTCGACGGATGGTTTTCTAGAGCCGGACGGTTTATGAAAAGGGCTACGACGGTAGTTCTCACTGCATTGTCTTTGTGACATTCGCGACAGGTATGACGTGTTGATCACCCTTATGTGTATGGCCAATAAATGTTCTCCCCATGTAAAAATGTATGTACATATGTATATACTCAATATGAATGTTATGAGAGAACAGTAAAGCAACGAATATGAAAAGCACGAATGTTACGTATATTATATATACATACATATAATACTCATGATATGATAAATACTATGTATGATTGTCTTTAAACTAGAACTCACCAGCGTTAGCTGACTTTTAGTATACATTTCAGGTAATGAAAGGAAGGGTCGTGCAAAGGCGCGATGGTTACCCGGCACGAGACTGACATCCCACTTTTATATATGTTAAGACAATATTATGTTTGTATTTGTTTAGACTTCCGCTATCATGTTATGTTACGTTATGTAATGATTGAAATCGAATGTTTTAAATTGAAGTTCAGTATTTATGACTATGTTTATGAGTAAATCCAACAAGTGAGGTTATCCGGGAAAAGGGCCCTTACAAGTTGGTATCAGAGCAATAGTTTGAGAGATTTAGACATCCCTAAATGTCTGGACTCAAACTGATTATGGGACCAGCGCATGGATGTCAGTATGGGTAACCAACGCCAGCACGGTAAGTAAGTACTAAAGTTAACGCACTTGGATAAGAATAAATACCTTAACTTAGAACAAATAGATGTCAATGTCACAACCGATTTGAAGAGTTTTGAACCCGAAAAGCAATGTAAATTAGTAATCACAAATCGGTCACTGTAATTAAAAATTTACCTTGCTCGTACTGTTCTAAAAGTATGATTTGAAGGAATGGCATTGATGTATTCCCTTTATAACTATCAGGAAACTAGGAACTATGGCTGGTGGAGGAAGAACAGGACGGCGAGGCGGTCGCACTGGCCGAGTCGGTAGACCTCCATTGAATCAAATACATGAAGAGGAAGAGAGTGTGCACGCAGAACACACTAAAAGTGTGCACGAAACAGAGGTGACCCCAACTAGGGACGATAATCAAGGGCCTTTACAATTAGAACGAGAGGTCAGGGATGCTATTGCCCGCGAAGTGGTACTCACTCTGAAGAAATTTTGCCTGATCTACTATCCGAGGCAATAAAGAAATTAGAGAGGAGGATGAAGGAGACTATGAAGAGAAAGTGTACGACAGTGATGGGGATGAAGTGAAAATGGGATCAAGTAATCGTGGGTGTACCTACAAAGGTTTTAAGGACGGAGACCCACCCAAGTTCGATGGGAACAAGGATTCAGTGGCTACGTTCGAATGGATTGAGAGGATGAACGCTGTAGTCAACATCAGCGAGTGTCGACCGGACCAGGCTGTTAAGTATGTTGCCCATTCTTTCACTAATGAGGCACTAAGTTGGTGGAGGAACATTCAGAGGACAAAGTAGCCAAACGCTCTTGCCAGAATGACATGGGAAGATCTGAAGAAGCAGATAATCCAAAAGTTCTGTCCCTAGAATGAAATTGATCGAGTGGAAAATGAATTCCTAAACTTTAAGGCTGGCAGCAAGACGCACCGCCAGTATACTTCTAGGTTCAATGAGCTAGCTGAACTGGTACCCCACCTGGTAGAGTCAGAAGAACGAATGATTAAGTATTATGTGAAGGGCCTACCTTAAAGGGTCCGTGTCCATGTGAAAGCCAACCTACCCTCGACCTTCGAGTCGGTAGTCAACCTGTCGGGGATCGTCTATGACGATTATGCTAACGAGGATACAGCTCCTGAAGCTCCGAAACGGAAATGGGAGAACTCGTTCAAAGGAAATGGAAAGGGAAACTACACCGCTGAGGCGAAGAAGCCTAGGGAAGAAGGGTATGAAGTTTGTGAAAGATGCTCAAAGAAACACCAAGGCGAATGTCTTGTTGGCTCAACCATGTGTTATAAGTACGGGAGGCCGGGGCACTACTCCCGAGATTGTTTGAAGGACGTCAAGTGCCAAAGTTATGGAAGATATGGACACCAGACTAGGGATTGCAGGAAAACCAGACAATCCAGTTCGGAAAAAGGAAAAGGAAGCTGAAAAGGAACAACCAAAGGCTAGGAATCGAGCCTACACCCTGACTGAGGAGGAAGCAAGGGGAAACGCTGATGTTGTGTCAGGTACGTTCCTAGTTAATGATGAACATGTTGCTATTTTATTCGACTCTGGTGCTAGTAAAAGCTTTATATCCAATGCATTTAGTCGTAAACTAGATTGCACTATCAACACCATAGTAAAGGCCTTTAGCGTACAAACTGCCGTTGGTAAAAATTCGGCAGTATTCCAAGTAACAGAGGATTGCATCATAAAAATAGAGGGCCATAAGTTTCCTTCTAGATTATTCCTTCTCACCTTAGGAGGATTCGATATAGTATTGGGTATGGATTGGTTAGTTGCCAACAAAGCTCGAATCATATGTAAACGTAAGAGGATACACCTCAAAGCTCCTAGCGGTAGTCCAATTACGGTTTATGGGGATTGGAATTGCACGATGCCGAACGTCATCTCGATGATCAAGGCCAAAAGTTACATGAGGCGCGGTTGCGAAGCTTATCTGGCGTATGTTATTGATGATAGAATGAAAACGAAAGAACTCAAGAATGTACCCATGGTATGCAACTTTCTGGAAGTATTCCCTGAGGATCTACCTGGGTTGCCACCCGATCGGGAAATAGAATTTCAGATTGACTTACTACCAGGAGCTAAGCCCGTTGCCAAAGCCCCCTACCGATTGGCTCCGTCAGAAATGAAAGAATTGATGTCTCAACTAGAGGAACTAACAGAAAAAGGATTTATTAGACCGAGCATTTCACCATGGGGTGTTCCGGTATAATTTGTAAAGAAGAAGGATGACAACATGCGCATGTGCATTGACTACCGCGAACTGAACAAGAGGACAGTAAAGAACAAATACCCATTGCCTAGAATTGACGACCTTTTTGATCAACTGCAGGGTGCGAGTTGGTTTTCAAAGATCTATCATAGGCCGGGTTACCATCAGTTGAAAATAAGAAAAGAGGACGTACCAAGGACCGCGTTTCGCACGCGTTATGGGCATTATGAGTTTCTCGTGATGTCCTTCGGATTGACCAACGCCCCAGCAGCGTTCATGGACTTGATGAATAGAGTATGTCGACCCATGTTGGATCCATTAGTGATAGTTTTTATAGACGACATACTGGTATATTCGAAATGCGAGGCTAATCACCACTGCCACCTAAGAGAGGTTCTTGAGGTGCTTAAGCAGGAAAAGTTGTACGTAAAATTCTCCAAATGCACGTTCTGGATTAGGGAAGTCCAATTCCTAGGTCATGTCATAAACCCAAATGGCATTATGGTGGATCCTACAAAGATCAAAACCGTAAAAGGTTGGAACATCCCGAAAACGCCAACAGAGATACGAAGTTTTCTAGGATTGGCAGGATACTATCGGAGATTCATTCAGGATTTCTCGAGAATAGCCTCGCCGCTGACAAAGCTAACACGTAAGGAAGAAAAGTACGAATGGGGTCCAACCCAAAACAATGCATTTGAGGAACTTAAGACACGATTAACCCAAGCTCAAGTCTTGACACTACCTGAGGGAAATGAAGACTTGGTAGTCTACTCTGACGCTTCGGGTCAGGGTTTAGGATGCGTACTTATGCAACGAGAAAAGGTAATTGCTTACGCCTCACGTCAACTAAAGACTCACGAGGTTAACTACCCAACTCACGATCTGGAGTTAGCAGCAGTAGTTTTCGCATTAAAAATATGGAGGCACTATCTATATGGAGTTAAATGCACCATTTACTCCGATCACAAGAGCCTGAAGTACTTTTTCGAACAAAAGGAATTAAACATGAGACAAAGGAGGTGGTTAGAGCTACTGAAGGACTATGATTGTGAGATACTATACCATCCATGCAAGGCAAACATAGTGGCTGACGCTTTAAGGAGAAAGGAAGAATCAGAACCTATCCGAATCAAAGCATGTCAGCTGATTATAACACCTGATTTGATGAGTGAAATATCAAAGGCACAAGATGAAGAACTATTAGAAAGAAATATAAAACGGGAAAGAATTGTAGGGCAACATGGAAATTTGGATGCAAATGCATACGGTGTACGAACTAGGTTTGGCCGGATGTGCATACCTAAGATTGGCGAGCTTAGAGGCAAAATAATCGATGAGGCCATATGTCTCGCTATTCTATCCACCCTGGGACAAACAAAATGTATCAAGATTTGAAGAAAGAATACTGGTGGCCTGGCATGAAGAATGATGTGACTGAGTACGTGAACAAGTGCCTAACGTGTTCCCTAGTTAAGGCGGAGCACCAGAAACCATGCAGTAAAATGCAACCTTTACCAATACCGGAATGGAAGTGGGAGGAGAGCACGATGGACTTCATTACCAAGCTACCGCGAACAGCCAAAGGCAATGATACCATCTGGGTGATCATCGACCGCTTGACGAAAAGTGCTCACTTCTTGCCAATACGTGAGACTTCTTCGTCAGAAAGACTAGCAGAAATATTTATCAAAGAAGTTGTGAGCAGTCATGGTATGCCGCTGTCGATTGTGTCCGACAGGGATACTAGATTCATGTCAAGGTTTTGGAAGAAATTCAACGAAGCAATGGGCACTAGACTGAACATCAGCAATGCTTACCACCCCCAAACCGATGGTCAATCGGAAAGGACCATTTAGACCTTAGAGGACATGCTCCGGGCCTGTATCATTGACTTAGGTAGGAGCTGGGACAGCCATCTACCATTGGCGGAATTTCATATAACAACAGCCATCACTCAACTATTGGCATGCCGCCATTTGAAATGTTGTATGGGAGGAGATGTAGGACCCCGGTTTGTTGGGGGGAAATTGGACAGAAGGATTTTGCAAGTCTTGAAGTGGTCAAAGCTACTTCCGAGAAATTTGATCAAATCAAGGCTCGAATGAAAGCCGCAAAAGACAGACAGAAATCATACGCGGATAGGAGGAGAAGGGATTTAGAGTTTCAAGTAGGGGACATGGTACTGTTAAAGGTATCACCATGGAAAGGAATCATCCGATTCAGAAAACGTGGCAAACTAAGTCCAAGGTTTGTAGGACCTTTCAAGATTTTAGAAAGAGTGGGTCAAGTTGCTTACAGACTTAACCTACCCATTGAGCTTAGTGGAATACACCCTACGTTCCACGTGTCGCACTTACGCAAGTGCCTAGCTGACGACACAGCTCACATACCCTACGACGAAATCGAAGTGGATAACAGTCTGAATTATGTGGAGGAACCAATAGCCATACTTGACCAAGCTGAGAAACGACTACGCAATAAGTCGATTCATTTAGTTAAAGTACAATGGAAGCACAGAAAAGGGTCAGAAACGACATGGGAAAAAGAAGACGAGATGAGGGGACTATACCCTCGATTGTTTAATGTATAAACGGTTTCGAGGACGAAACCTCTTTAAGGAGAGTGGACTCGTAACATCCCAAAAATAGTAATTTAGTAAATAATAACGTGATGGAAATTTAATCGTCACAGAATGAAAGAAAAATGGATGGGCTTAGGCTCGTCTCCAACGGGCCGAGGGAAGCCTAGGTATATAAGGGTCGAGGCAGGCTTAGACTCTCTTTTCTACCTCAACTTGCAATCTAGAGAGAGAAAGGAGAGCTCGGGTCTAGAGAGATAAAGTTGGCGGATCGGCCCGAAATTGAAGGAGCACGTTAATGCTGAGCTCGTGAGCAAAACCTCCTAATCAGAATTCCAATCCAGGTAACGATTCGACCCTAAACTGAGTTTTTGTTCGTTTTGGGGTTTTAGCTAAATAGGAGATGTTTTTGTGGATGGAACTTGAAAATAAGCTTAGAACTAGCATCTAGAATGAAAACCGCACATTTTGATCAAAGAAAGTTGTAAGATTAGCATGATCGGATTAACATGCAAGAATTTCGGACTTGTCTAGGAAGCAGGTCTTGCGTTCTTATCAAGTACACAAGAAGGATGTCATGCGTACTTATCAAGTACGCATGAGGAATATCCTGCGTACTTATCAAGTACGCAAGAAGAATTTTATGCGTACTTGTCAAGTACGCATGAGCATGGTCATGCGCACTTACTAAGTGCGAAGGCAGCATACCAGTTAGTAAAGTCAGTATGTTCGCCTAAATCAGTATGATTAAACCGTTAGAGCCGGGATTGGGTCTGATGTGTATTTAACTACCGAATTCAGATCGTACGTGACGTTGTTGGACCTTTGTTAAGGACAACCAAGACTAGCTTATCAGGTGAGTTCTATGTGCCCCCTTCTATGTTGTGTGCAAATCATTTTAAATGTTTTGGGGCTGAAGTGTATACACTAAATGAATAAATGCTTTGAATGTCAATGTGATCATACGTGGTATACAAATATATATACATACTTATATATGAAAATGAATTATGAACAAAGAACGAAACGTATGATTATAAAGAATGAATGAAAGAAGGACATAACGTAAATGAATGAAATATTGCTTTATATTATGTATATTGCATGTTATGAATGTATGTAAACGTTATGAACACTTGTATGACAACGGCTACTTCGGTAGACGGACGTATAAAAGGCACTCATGGACGGTCGAAGCAAATGCCTTAACTAATGTAGAACGGTTGCATACATAATAGTCGCGTGGGAAACGGATACCCTACGGAAGACGGACAAATGACGGACTACGACGGTAGGACGGTTTAAGAGCGGACGGACAAAGGTTGTCGGACGGATTTATGTTTCGACGGACGGTTTTCTAGAGCCGGACGGTTTATGAAAAGGGCTACGACGGTAGTTCTCACTGCGTTGTCTTTGTGACATTCGCGAAAAGGATGACGGGTTGATCACCCCTATGTGTATGGCCAATAAATGTTCTCCCCAAGTAAAAATGTATGTACATATGTATATACTCAATATGAATGTTATGAGAGAACAGTAAAGCAAAGAATATGAAAAGCACGAATGTTACGTATATTATATATACATACATATAATACTCATGATAAGATAAATACTATGTATGATTGTCTTTAAACTAGAACTCACCAGCGTTAGCTGACTTTTAGTATACATTTCAGGTAATGAAAGGAAGGGTCGTGCGAAGGCGTGATGGTTACCCAGCACGAGACTGACATCCCACTTTTATATATGTTAAGACAATATTATGTTTGTATTTGATAAGACTTCTGTTGTCATGTTATGTTACGTTATGTAATGATTGAAATCGAATGTTTTAAATTTAAGTTCCGTATTTATGACTATGTTTATGAGTAAATCCAACAAGTGAGGTTACCCGGGAAAAGGGGCCTTACACAACTAAAAGACATGCTGTAGCAAACAGTAATAATCAGGTCAAAATTCTTCTTAGGAATCTTTGCAGGAGACTTCAGAAGTAGTAGCTTTGTCTTTAATCATCTGCACCAATAACATTCCTTCTGCTGATAGATGTGTCAGTGTTGCAGCAGAGGTGTTAGTAAAAAAGTCAAAGATGCTGATGATTTGCCTATCAGCATCATCAAATATTTGATACTGCTGAGAAGCCTATATGCATCAACTTTGGACTTCAACAGATAAGGCTATCCGCAGCTTAGTTGTTCATCAGCAAGAGAACATAGCTATCCGCAACACTTGCCTTATCCACAACAACTTGTTGGTCAGTAGCAAAATTGTGGAGTCCGCATCAAATGTACATATAGAATTTTGTAGCCATCAGTCTCTATCTCTACAAACTCCCCGTAGACTGATGCTACCAAAAATCTCTTACTGCCTTTGTTGTTGAACTGTCTCATAGCCTCTAGGGTCCTTGCTTGGATTTTCAAGAGGAAGTTTAGATAGAGACTTGATGTCCTTGCTTGGCATGCTGAAGATGGCCTTGCTTGAACATCTCATCTTCTGTCCTCTAACATCTATCATAGTGTATTCATCCTCCACAGCATTGTAGGACCAACTGATGAATGAAAAGTGGGATTGGAGAGGTTTAGCATCAATACCAACATCTTTGCTAGGATTGAAGTGATGTTTGATCACTAGCAATAGATGCCTCCCACTTTCATTCTCAGGCTCATGAGCTTCACCCAACTCCATCATTCTTTAAAGATCAGAATCTAGAAGCTGCATAACCTCATCAACAGATTTATATATAGATCCTTTTACTTCTATCCTCCCCCAACCGACGGCCCCCAAAACTAACCATTATTTGTTTTAAATTATATCTGATACCACTTGTAAGTCCCAGTTCGGGCGTGACGGATCTCTAGACTCGCGATACGACACGGTGATAACGTGCGGAATCCATGTTCAACGTGCAATGTGTAAAAGCAATCAACAACACGGTGTAAATAATCCACTTTGTATTTCCACTCAGAATATCAGTTTACAAGTTCTCTCTGTTTCTGTTCTACAACTGATCAACTCTGATCTATATTCTTAAAATTGACATGTAAACCTCTATTTATATGGAAATCACAAAGCACCACAGGCGAACTTGTTAAGTTTTCCCTAACAATCTTAGGCGAACTTAGCAAGTTCGCCTATCAAGTTCGCACTAAGTTCCTTAGGTGAACTTGACAGTTTCACTAACTTACAAAATAGAATTTCAGCGATAGTTACAAAACATGCTCCAACAAGTAAAAGTTCTATTTTTATAAAATTAAGGGTTACATAATTTGTTTATTTAATATAATCAACTATATATTTTTACAATTAAATTCATACATGCTAAAACTAAAAGATGTAAATACATGGTTAAAACTCACATGTTTTACTTTGGTAGGTATTTATGATAACAAAATGTTAAATTATATATATTTAAATATACTCACATGTGTTATATATATTAGAGAAATAGTATGTAATGCAAGGTTTGAAAAGAATTGAATTGATATATGTGTAATATAATGAGTAATGTGACATGATGAGTTTGAACAAGTACGAGATTTGAAATGGCGTGTCATTCTTACATACAAATAAAATAAAAATTATACCAGAAAATCGTGGATGTTACATTATCCCCATGTTGAGGGAATTTCGTCCCGAAATTGAACTAGTGGGGGCTATTGAATCAGGAATGAGTGAGGGTTTAGGATTCTAAAAGTGTTATGACGGTTGGTTTAAGGAGTATAACTGGTTACAATACACATGTTTTGATATTCATAGTCGGATATGAATGATGATAATGAATTTAGTTTTGAAATAAATTTAAGAAGGAAACTATTGAATGATGTTTGGATTCTAAGTATGAAATGTATTATATGGAATGGGATTGATGGGAAGTTGATGATTAGGGTTTGTTTAAGATGTAGTCTTATATGCTCAAATTTGTCATGGGGTAAGAGGTTTCACAAACATTGGTCTAGGTCAAAACTTCAAGTGAAACGAACAACTCTACTTCTGATAATATGATAGAGCATTTATATATAGGAAGTACCATCGGCGTATCCACCATGCCCTTGTCATATCCCATTAGTTTTGTTTCTATATATCACGGTAGGTTTTAGGTCATGACACACGATAGAATTCGCTATGTTTTCCATGCGTCGCTTTTTATAATTACGTGTGCACCCGTAATTACTCGAATCATCGCATGGTCCGTATAGATCCTTCCGTTGTGTGTGGGTCAAAAGGGAGAACAAATTCGCTTAGTTTATGTCTATTTTTTCACATATGAGTTGCTAATAAGTAACTATGTCCCTAAATAGGCAGGTTAGTTATCAAGTAAAGAGTAATAAGCTAGTATAACTTAAAGTTCCATAGTTTACTCGTGTTTGAACGAGAATACGTCAAACACCGAGTTCTTTCAATGTCTTATGGTTTTCAACCTTGGTGAACAAAAGTGTATGACCATGCCTTGTGTATAATGTAATCAATCAATTGCAATAATTATAAGCAATTTAGTTTCGTGTATAATGTACCCAAGTTTCATGTATGATCTAGTGTCATGTAGCTTGTAATCAAACAGGTTTCATGTGTAACGTGATCATTTAGCATCATGTATATGGTAAGAAATGAATTTTATGTATGATGTTAACAACTTAGTATCATGTATTTTGTATAATGTGCACATTAGTATCAAGTACTTTGTAACCAAATAAGTTTCATGTTTAATGTGGTCAATCTAGTATTATGTAGTAAACAAACAATCTTTATGTATCATGTGATCAATTTAGTATCATGTATATTGCAAACAAATAAGTTTCATGTATTATGTGATTAACCTTAACTCATGTATATTGTGAATCAACTAAGTTTTATGTACTATGTGCCCCACCAGTACCAAACAACCTGTATCATGTAAATCAATTTTTTATTATGCATAATGTGAACAACTAAATCTCATGTGCTCAATATGATATTATGTATATTGCAAAAACAAAGTCTTATGTGATCGTATTGTGTATTTTGTGAATGTGCATACGTAAGTTATTGAACTTTGTGTGTGATGTATACTAGCGAGTTTTGTATGTGATTAAGTGTTGCAAACAAGCGTGTTGTTTGACGTTCATGTATAATGTAGGTAGTTAGGTTTTTAAATCTCGTTGAGGTTTGTAGCGATGTGTAACGTCTACATGAAATGGGCCGTCTCTTGAAGTGGCAAGTACATTCATATATTACTTAAGGTGCAAAATAACGAGAAGGATCTGAGAATATTCTGAGTAATGTGTTTGTGAATAACCGATTTGTTTGTAAGTAAGAAATTGTTCATAGATAGATAGGAGGGTGAAAGTAACGGGTTGAATAATAGATAATTACAAGAAAACTTTTTTATAAAAATATTTAAGAAAATAATGGTTAAATAAATTAAACCATGATGTACAATGGCTAAACAAGTAGTTGTATAGTAATTTAGCCAAGGTTTAGAAATAATTGATTTAACGAGAAAATTCATAATTATTTATCAATATGAATTAATAGTTTTATAAAACAGGTTGTATTAAGTTTCCTTACAAGGTGAAAATGTTTATAGAAATTTTATATTTCTGATACTATCTAAAAGTTTGATAAACGTTTTGTTTGAACAAAATAACGAGGTTGTTTAAATCAAATAATAGGATGATTTGTTTACGAAGAATTCATAGGTATGTGTATTAATTTGCAATGAATGGGAAAGTGATATTTGGGTGATCTTGATGAAAATATGACGATAATATTAAATCGACGAGTAATTGCATTAAAGTTGTAAAACAAGACTTAACATTGAATGATAAAATGTCAAAAGCTTAATTCAAACATAAGGTAGCGGTTTCAAACGAGAATTTAAAGACAAAACAGAACAATCCAGCTAGAGTCTCAAATAGCTCTCAACGAGGAAGCAGATGAGCACCAAGACGAACATTGCTACGCTCACTCGGATAGAAAACCGGGCCTTAGTTGTAGGTGCTTCCGTGTGTTTCTCAAGTATTTCATTGTCTTCTTCCAGGCCTGAAATCTTCTCATCCTAGCACCATACTTGATTCAATAGGTTATATATCCGATGACCTAGTAGGTCATGTCTTATCCCGTGCTCCATCCCTTGTCTCACAAACTCTGAGGTCCTCACTAATTGTTGGCCGACATCAATTGGGACTCCCATGGCACTAGGGGTACCATGGTATGCCGTTCCCTAGGGTTTGGATGATATGGGTCGGGTGCTAGGTAGGGGTCCCTCATATGGGGTGGTAACTGGTTGTGTAGGTGAGTTCCCACGTACGGGTTTCTTGATGGGGGTGATCCAGATGCTCGAAGTCTTGGGCCAGTGTTCCTAATGTAATGTGCTTTTATGTCAAACCTTGGCCTAGCAGCTGGGGGTGTTGGTGATGGATAAATTGGTGACCCGATGCCTTCTTCCTGATCGGACTCTGCTCCGGGATGGTATACCGGGGAGGAAGGAGAGTAGGAGTCCATGTCTAGCAGAGAGAAAAATGAAAAGGTTGTAAGCGATAATGAAATACTAAGTGTTAAATATAGGAGTTCTCATAGATTTAGAGTTTGACTAGTCATAACACCGAGTCTTCACAATTGTATTTTAGAAGTAACACTTGACCTATAAGTAGTGCATCCATGTGGAGAATTCCCAAGAAAGAGGGGTGGGTCACAAGGACGCACTTAAGTACCCTGTCTTTCCTTAGCCAGAATATCTCATGGGTCTACACACTCTTCCAGCCATCATATACTAATAACACTATTGTTGGGCTCATGGTCATGATGAGAATCATTGTGGACTAGGCTTTGAGGCCTGAAGGTGAGGTTTATTTATTCCAGCAGACTTCTTCTTCTTGGAGGATAGGTGGACATCTTAGTTTATTATTAATGGTTATTAGGCCCAATAGTTTAAATTTTGTTCACAAGAGATGATGGTATCATGCGTGTGAGATTAAGGGTGTATGAAGAATTAGGTGTGTATAAGTGTGTGGTGAAACTTAGGGTATCACTTAATAAATCAACTATGTAGCATGTAGATAGCAATGTTTATAAGCACAAGAGTTATCAAATAATGTGACACATATATTATTAGGTATTGTATCACGCGTTGTAGTTACTTAGAATAACATGTAAGAATATTACACTTAGTAGTGAACATGTAACACATAGCAATGTGGCAAAAATCATATAACATAGAGCATGGCATTTGATGTTTGTCATAAGGTTATAGTCTAGGTCAAAAGTGTCTAATAACCTAATTCCCTATAACCAAGACTCTGATACCAATCTTTCACACCCCAACCGACGGTGGAATACGTCGGGGCGGGACATGTAGACTGTTCATGAGCACATGGTTGACTATGTTGTAATATATTAGACATCACATTTCTTTTCAAAGTTCAAAACCAAACAAAATCTAACAAATACATGAAATTGAAATACATAACAAGTTCTTTTATTTAAATTACAAGGTCCACAACTTAAATTTAGCAAGCTTGTTCAACTCAAACATTCATACCTGAACCATGATTAAAACAAGGTCAACTAAAAAGTTGGTGAGCATACATAGATTTTTTTACTCTAAATAGTATCATTGTGTTGTGTTTATACAATCCATACATATCATGGTTAATAAGGCAATTATGGAGAGTTACTATTGTGAAACCAAGTTGTACAATCAAACCTTTGTAACTGGCATGCAAAATTCTGTTGTCGGTGACAATCACCCAAACTGGGTGAGTTTGTCAGACTCAATAGATATATCTTTGTTAACCGTCGGCTTGTATAGTTAATGATTGCACATATAAATTTCACACAAAATGTAGTTAACACACCTAGTACTCATGATTGCACATAAGGCTCAAATTACACATATGAATGTAGGGTAGAATTGTATTATGTAGTTTGCAAACATTGTATAATTGTAATTCATGTTCCACCCCAAAAATGTAAATAGTGTAAAAAGAGGCTATGTAAACTCACTTGTAGTTGTTGTAGATAACACTAGCAATAGGATGCCCAAGTGATTTGCTAATCACAATATAGACTAAAATTGAATTATATGTATCTAATCAATTATGTGCACAAAAGTCTTAGGCAAAGTCTAAGGTTCAACGGGATTTGAGTTTGGGAAATTGTACAAAAGTATTTATGAAATTTCATGAAATGAGTGTGCGTAAATTGGTGTTTGAACAAAGAGTCTAACAACAAAAATGTGAAATTCAAAGTATGAATTAAGTAATAATTGCCTTTTGGTTTTTGGTAAAGTAGATAAATAATTTTAAATAAATAAATTATTTTTCTTTATTTATTATTATAATAATATGTCATTAAAGTGGAGTGTAAACATATATTAGTATATGTATTTAAGAAATTATATTTATTTCAATATAACTTAAACTCCGAGTGATTTATAAATGTAAAAAGGTGACTAATTTAAATAAGTAATTTCTTTATATTTAATAAAATAGTATGTCCTTCAAAATATGAGAAGTGTTAATATATATTATTTTAATATACATTTAGGAAAAATATATTCGTTTGAATAGGGCTTAACCCTAATATGTTTAGTTAATAGAAAATGTTTTATAAAATTATTTTATGTACTTCTTTAAAGATGATAAAGTATTTTACACAAATCTTGTCATAATTTTTTTATAACGTTGGGTATTTTAAATGTTTTGTTTTTTAATTAGAAAATTTAGTTTAAAATAAACTTTTAATGATTTTTTATATTTAAAAATGAGATTTTAACTAATTTAAATTGTAAAACTAATTGTTTCTCATTTAAAATTGTTAATTATAGTACTAAACAATTCCAAAAGGTATATGCTTTATAATATAATTTTATAAGATAAATATTGTTGCTAAAACTGTTTAAAAAAATGCAGACCACCCGGTTGGCACCCGGGTGGTTTCTGTGTGTGTAGTTCGATTTACCACTGGACTAGGTGGTTGATTCTTGAGAAATGCCCGATTCACAACTGATTTAATGTGAAAAAAGCGGGGTCGGGTCTGGCTACATACGAACACCAAAAAGAATGCCAGGTATGGGTTGTGTGGGTTTCGAACCGGCAACCATGGGTGTAGAGGGACAAGGGTTTAACCAACTCATCTGGGCCTTAACAGAACTCTGATGCACAACGTTTTTAACACGGAACCCCAACCCATCTTCTTCCCCAAATCGTGTTCCCGAAACCCTAGCCCCCAAATTGGTTAACGAGTAAAAAGATGCATCAATTACCTTGAATGATTGGGAGGGGAGAGGGGTCGACTAAAGCCCACAGGTTCGTGTCCTGCCGTCGCTAATCATGTTTCAGAGGCTACTTGGAGTGGATTCGAGTGTTCAGAGACTACAAAGAGGGTGTCGCGAGGGTGATAGGCTGGGTTTTATGCTTCAATTTCATATAAAACGCTTGTACTTATTCGGTCTTGTAGGCGACAGTTGTTTACATGATTCACGCGTCAATTTAGTTAAATGCAGATGAATTGGGACGTGTTTTAGGTCTGAATGCATATGAGGGCTAATTGAGCGTGATTTTCGGGCTTTAAACGCGTCTTAATCCCTTGATTTGAAACCGAATTGGTTAAGTTTGACTTCGATAAGTCAACTATGTTCGAATTTGAATTTATCCGCGTATATGGTGAAATTGAAATGTATATTGGGTTTAGGAAGGTCGATAATCGATCTAGTATCCGATGCAAGTCCAAATTAGTCGAGTTTGATCGAAATTCGACCTTGAATTGCAAGAGATTGAGGTTGTTTGACTTTTAAAAGTCAAAGGGGTCAAAAGGGAAGAAATGGGTCAAAATTGAGATTAAGAAGGTTCAATTTCAAAGGTGGGGATTCAAATTGAGGTTTCAAATGCCTAAGTGGTTCAAGACCATAGTTATTTGACTTAAACTCACTTTATTTGTTTTATGAAAAGAAATTTTTTTTGTATGATTTATAAAAAATAACCAATATTTGTTTTAAATTATAATATTTTATAAAGTAAAAAAGTTCCATTTTTATAAAATTAAGGGTTGCATAATTGTTTTATTTAATATAATCAACTATATATTTTTACAATTAAATTCATATATGCTAAAACTAAAAGATGTAAATACGTGGTTAAAACTCACATGTTTTACTTTGGTAGGTATTTATGATAACAAAACGTTAAATTATATATGTTTAAATATACTCACATGTGTTATATATATATTAGAGAAATAGTATGTAATGCAAGGTTTGAAAATAATTGAATTGATATATGTGTAAAATAATGAGTAATGTGATATGATGAGTTTGAATAAGTACGAGATTTGAAATGGCGTGTCATTATTACATACAAATAAAATAAAAATTATACCGAAAAATCATGGATGTTACAAGAGAAGATGAGGGTTAGGTCAGAATTGAATGTGAAGCGGTGAAGGAAGGAATTTGATTTTTGTTATAACGGCAAAGGAGGGAAAAAACAAATTTACTTGTACTGTACAACCCTTTTACTTTTCACTGTTTTACAGCTGTAACACACTGTAGCAGTCATGGTAAAGACTGAAAATAGTTTTTACAGCGGGTAAAAGTTAATTTGGACTCATTTTACCCATAAGCAGCAAACTTGGTTACTGAGGATGGTTAAACCTATCATCAGCAAACTTGGTTGCCGCTGATGGTAAAGCCTATTAGCAGCAAACTTGGTTGCTACTGATTGATGTAATGGTCCGCAGCAAAGATGTTACTACTGATTGCCTTAAAGCTATCTACAGGAAACTTGTTCCTGCTGATAACTTAAAGCAGTCAGTGGCAAATTCTATGCTGCTGATGACTAAACCTGTTAGCAGCAAAAAAATGTTTGCTGCTGACTGTTAACTTTTTATTTACAACAAAAGAAAGATGAACACATTTTATTCAAAATTTTAGAGACAAATTTTATTCAAAGTTCATCATGCCAATGGATTCAACTAAATATTTAAATCTAGCTTAATCAAATGGTTTTGTAAATAATTCAGCATATTGCTCATTGATATGAACTTTGGTTAAAATGATTCTCTTTTTATCAGCTTGATCTCTTATGAAGTGATACCTGATGTCAATGTGCTTTGTCTTGGAGTGCTGCACAAGATTATTTGTAATTGATATAGCACTCGTGTTGTTAATGTGAATGGGAGTTGCTATGAAAGTCATCCCATAGTCCAGCATTTGATTTTGCATCCAGATGACTTGTGCATAGCAAGTTGAAGCTGCAATGTATTATGCTTCTGCTGTAGATGTTGATACACAGGTTTGCTCCTTACATTGCCATGAAATCAGTCTTCATCCCAGAAACTGACATCCCCCTGATGTGGACTTTTTTTCCAAGTTGCATCCTCCATAATTACTGTATGCATACAAGTTGAATTTGTCATTTTTAGAATACCATAGCCTAAGTGTTGGAGCGCCCTTTAGGTATCTAAAAATTCTCTTGACAGCTTGGAGATGTGTATTCTTTGGAGCGGCTTGTAATCTTGCACAAAGGCATACTACAAACATGATATCTGGCCTTGAGGTAGTTAGATACATGAGTGATTCTACCATTGCACGGTACTAATGTTGATTAGTGTCTTGACCATATTTGTCTAGAGTCAGTTTATGGTGCACTTGCATAGGAGTTCTTGCAGCAGAGCAGTCAGCCAGTTTGAATCTTTCCAAAATGCTCTTGATATATTTGGATTGACTGATGAAGATTCCATTTGGAACTTGTTTGACTTGGAGACCCAAGAAGAAATTTAGTTCATCCATTGAATTCATTTCAAACTTTGAGTGTGTCAGAACCTCAAAGTCTTTGCATAGCTTCTTCCTTGTTGATCCAAAGATGATGTCATCAATATAGATTTATACATAGATAAACAAGTCTGATCAATGACACCTCTTCTAAAGTTGTGGCTGAGTAGATATCCTGACAAGGTTTAATACCATGCTCTTGGGGCTTGATGTAAGCTATATAGTACTTTGTCTAGTTTGAACAATTTGTTAGGATGTGTAGGATCTACAAAGCTTGGAGGCTGTCTGACATAGACTTCCTCACCAATCTTCCCATACAGAAAATCACTCTTGACATCCATTTGATAGACTGTAAAGCTCTTGGATGCAGCATATGCTAGGAAGATTCAGATGGCCTCCAGTCTGGGAACAGGAGCAAAGACTTCCTCATAATCAATGACCTCTTCCTGAGTGTAGCCTTGAGTTACAAGTCTGGCTTTGTTTTTAACTAAAATTCCTCTCTCATCTTGCTTGTTTCTGAATACCCATCTTGTGCCAATACCATTTTGACCAGGTGGAAGATCAACCAGGTCCACATTTCTTATCTCTTGAATTGCAGCAACTCTTCCTGCATTACTTCAATCGAACTGCTAAATTGCAAAGCTTCATCTATCTTCTTTGGTTCTACTTGAGATAGTGTAAGACCCCAACCCGGGCATCCTACTGTTGGTTCTCATAACGGCTCATTTCCATTAAAAACACATTTATTGCAATTCAAACTACAGCGGACGTCTTTCAAAACTCATTTATTACCATTTAACGTTATTATGCTTACCTTACGAATGCCTGCTCACCAATCCGAGTAACACCGCCTCCAAGCCAAGATACGTCAATTCTATGCTTACCTGCAAAACAGTCTAACGTACACACAAACTCAGCTACGCTGAGTGACTTCTAATAGTTTAATTTAGACAAAAACCATCATGTCATATTCTTTAGTTTATTCCACTCAGAACACTCCAGTCCTTATAAAATAGTTTTACGATTCTTTAACGAATAGTTAACCCTAAGATATCCCACAACATCCCATACCCGTTCATCACCCGGGACTCAGCCTGTACTACCAATAATAATAATAATAATCTTATCATTACGTCAACATAGACTCAACATACTATACTAATAACTCGTATCATGAACAAGTATTAACTCGACTCTTAATTAACACAACATACCCTAGACTTAACACACCCGGCCTTAACCAAGGCGCTCACAATTAACTGACACGACACTTATACATGTCACGTCACAAATCATGACTCAACGATCAGTCTAACTCTACTTATCACATTACTATCATCAATATATCACATTAACACTATTTCACAAACCATATATATAACTCATTACTAACATGCAAATTAACACATATATACGCACGCAAACACATACCTTATCACTGCCCTCGTCAGGGTGTTCAACACACCCCGAGCTCATCATTAACCTGTTAAATAAATGTCACCTTTGGTGACTTCCCGAAGGACCTCATCCTTCACAATCTCGTTTGCCGTTCCATAACAACAACGAGGAAAACCCGACACATAAATATAAACACATAATATCACGCATCATAAACAAGACTCATTAACTACACCTGTACCTCACACACGACACTAGAACAACATATCCCACATGCAATCATAACCATTTAACTTTAAGCCTGACTATCCCTGACCAACCCTTAACACGTCACACATTAATAACCCATCTCTCTAGCTCACACATTTCTATGAACACACCATAAACCCTACGACTCTTAATCAATCATTTTATACTCAAGCATATTGGGTTAGAACCCGAAACCCTTAACACGATTGATTATATTAATGCCTCATGAAGGTATGTACGATAGCCCCAAAATAGTAAAACGTTTAAAAGAGGGGGATTAGAAACTCACTGGATATGTCGTGTCTGAGTCCTTACTCTATAACTCGTTTGTTTGCGATCGGAACCCAAACCTGTCACACATATGATCACATGATCAAAGCATGTTCTAAACTCTATGTCGAAACATACTAATATAACTAAATTCATCCCTTAGCTTTTATCTTTTCACCGTTCCAGTTCACAGAACTGTTAGCTTTACTAAACGCGTAGGGGATTGTCCTTGATTTGTTTAGAACTTGCTTACACGTATCGGCTCCTCACATGGACTTGCGCGTGCCATGCAACCCAAGCTATACTACGTTGAAACCCTATGCCACGTATTGTAGGCACTTTGAGTCGGTCCCAATGCATGCACACGCAGAACCCTGCACGTGAATGGCTCTAACCGATCATCACCGAGCGCCACCCCCATGATCATATTATCCAAACCCTCACTGTCGAGCCACCAGACCCTAGCCGCCGCCATGCACCACCACTGTTGCCACCATGACGGTCTTCGGTTGCCACCGGTTACCTGTTGCACGACCACTTCCGTCACCGCCGAGCTCCGCCATCGTCTTCTCCGGTTAGGCACAACATTAATCCGCCAAGCACCACCATAGCTTGCATCGTCACCGACCAATACCGAGCCCACTACTGCTGCTGCCGCACTTCCACCGCCGCTACCAGCCGTCGACGGTCTCTCGTAACAGCACCATGGCTCTCCCCGTGGCCGTCCTCGAGTTCCACGGTCGTCGGAACCCTCACTGGCCTTCGTCGCCCTCCCCCTTTCTCATTTAGACGTCCCCACACTTCAACAAACACCTTCGCCAACCACAATGTCGCCTTCCCTAATCCCATCGTTGGCCGTGAACCATAACACCAACCCTGGCCGAGTTCTTAACCGCAAACATGCAAATAAATACATAAAAGATTTGACGAGTAATACTTGAGTGCGTTATGGAAGATCTCGGTCGAAACCCGTGCGCTACCGTCTTTGATCTCCCCGTCCGACCACTGCTGCTGTCGGCGTCCCCTTCGCGGTCCTCTTGGTTGCCGTTAACTCCCCTAGACCGATTATGGTCTAGGTTTAGCGCAAATGTGGCCTTTAAACCCCCTAGTAATTACATGCGGATCCCCGTATTCCTTTAACTTATGCTTCGAGCCCAAACTACTCATTTTACGGCTTTCGGGGCCATTCCGTTTTCGTAGAATCAAGTTTCACGCGTCAATTCATGTTAACCCGAACCTTTGATTAGGATTCGGTTGGCCCATTAACTCGAACCATTAACTTGTGGATTTTCGTGATGTTATAGATAGAAAGCAAGAATACAGATATATATATTGGCCTCATGTGTTTTGCTTCGTGTTTGAACCCCTTGCTGAACTTAGCCAATTATATTCTCCAATGGATATTCTTTGTTGATTCTTTGTTGATTCCTTCCTCAAGATTGCTTTGATTTTGATCAGGAATATCTTCATTCATTATGGAGGAGTCTTCAATATCAGCAGAAGATGTCTCTACACCATCTGCAGAGATGTCATGAATTTCATTTTGATTTTCTTTTTCAGAGAGACTGCTACCGGTGACATTGGAGAGACTTGTTCTTGCTTCACTGGCTTCAACAGCTTCCACAACAGATGGAGGATAAATAGATGGTCTTTTGATTCTTATAGAGGGACTATTGAATTCCAATCTGTAGTCAGTTAATGATTTGGAAGCTGGTTCTTTGGAAGAGGTAGACTCCATATTTGAGAAGATGAGGGGCTCAAATACTTGGGGAGAAGGAGTCTATATCAAAGAGCCAATCTGGTCCTTTACCCTTTTCACATGGAATGTGTTCCCTACATTCCACATTTGTGGATTCTTCCACTATTCTTGTTCTGGAGTTGAATACTCTGTGGGCCTTGGATTGAGAGGAATAACCCACAAAGTATCCTTCATTTGATTTGACATCTAAAGGGTTTCAAAAATCCAATGTAGGGAACTCTTTTGAACCACAAATCATAAGGTGTTTTGTTGAGAGGCTTGATGATGAAAACTCTATTTTGCGCATAACAAGTTGTGCTAACTGCTTCTGCCCAGAATGTGAGAGGCAGTTTTGAGTCAGCCAGCATTGATCTTGCTGATTCAATTAGAGTTCTGTTTCTCCTTTCAGCAATCCCATTTTGTTGAGGCGTTCTTGGAGCACTGTATTATCTTTCAATGCCTTTGCTCTCACAGAAACAATTTTAGGTATGGTTCTTAAACTCTGTACCTTGATCACATCTTACGATTTTGACTTTCTGATTGCTTTGATTCTCAACCCTAAGAATGTAGGATTTAAGAATCTCAGCAGTTTCATCTTTTGTTCTCAAGACGTATACCCATGAGAATTTAGTGAAATCATCATGTATCACCAGACAGTATGACTTTTTGCCCATTGACATGACATTTGTAGGACCAAAAAGATCCATATGTAGAAGCTATAGTGGAGTGTCATTTGAATTTAATGTCTTAGGCTTGTGAGAACTCTTGTGTTGCTTCCCCTTTAGGCATGCTATGTAGTGATCTTAAAGTTGAAGTTCCTTGTCAGGAAGACCTCTGACAAGATTTCCATTCACCAACTGGTTGATAGTTTTTACATTAACATGGCTTAATCTCCTGTGCCAAAGAGCTGATTCATGAACTGATGCCTTGGACATAAAACAAGATACACTGCCAGATGGAGTGACCTCATTCATGTCAAGCACATATAGGTTATCTTTTCTCTGAGCAGTCAATAAAATCTTCTTTGGAGGAGGTTTACTTAAACTAGGGGAGAGCACAAAGCATTCTTTGTCGGTAAAAAGCATCAAATGCTTCTAATCACATATCTGAGACACACCCATGAGATTGAATTCCAATTCTTTAACAAAGTTTACATTTTCAATACTCATTCTTTAACTGGACATAGTTCCTTGTCCGGTAAAAGATCCTCCCTTCGAATCACTCCCAAAGGCAACATATCCTACATTGAAATGTCTGAAGTTGGAGAGGATGGACCTGTTGCCGGTCATGTGCCTGGAACAACCACTGTCTACAACCCAGGTGTTATCCTTGTGACCTGGTTGTCCCTGCATATGAGAGAGATCTAGTTAGAGGAAGGAACCCAACAGCTTGCAGACTTGGGTGAGTGTGTCATCGAAACAAGATTTGTGTGCTTGCATTCAATGGAACCAATGATGATTCTTTGAGGGACTAAAGATGTGGATTTGGCTTTCCATTGTTGAGGAGGTGGTTTTCCAGATCTTTTTACTCTATCAGCAGCAGATGTGGCTTTAGCTACTGATGGCTTTGCTTGATCAGCAGCAAATTTTACTGCTAAAGACTTTGGCTGATCAGCATCAAACTTTACCGCTGATGGATTTAACTGATCAGCAACAGATTTGGTTGCCGCTGAAGGCTTAGTTCTGAACTCCTTTTTCTTTAACTTCAACTGATCAACAACAGTTTTGCTCGCTGCTGATTGTTCAGCAGATACTTGCTTCTCCTACTTTACCTTTCTATTGAAAGTGGGTTTCTCTGTAGGAGTTCTTCTATAGAGTGGCTTCTTTTTAGGAGTAGGCTGAACAGCTATGGAGGCTGGTTGAAAGATCTGGTTGAAGGGATTGAACTTACAACCTGCAGCAAAGTGGTCTGATTCACCGCATATGATGAAGGATTGTTGAGGTTTTGGGAGCTGCTTCCTTGGTTGGGAAAGAGATTTTCTGAAGTGAGTTGTCTTGGCTTCATATATTCTTACCTTCTTGTTCTTGTTTGTTTTCTCAAAAGCATGTTGCTTAAGGTTTCTTTGCTACTGAAGGTAGTAGAAGCAGGTGCTGGCAGTGAGATTGTATTTGCCACAAACAAAACATGATTTAGCCAGTTTGTCTCTTTGAAAGTACACATAGTCCTTTCTCTTGAATAGATCTTTAAAATTCCAAGGATGAGCTTTGTTGTGCTCAAAGGTGGCTTCCTCCAATATCTTTTTGAACATATGGAGCTCTCTCTCCTGGTGCATGACAAATGTCAAACATCTTCCTCGGTTGGATGGTTTTGTTTGTTTAGAGATTAGTGGAGGTTGAGGATTGTCCCTTTTCAACAATTAACTCTCTTCTTTCGGGAGGATAGCTAATTTTGATCTGTTTGGTGAGTTGAGGTACTGGTATTGAAGGAATGAAAGGGCTTAGACCATTGGTTTGAATTTCTCTACCAGATTTGGTGGTTTTAAGAATGACTTCATTGGTAGGGAGTAAAGGAGCTTCACTAGTTTAGTGGATTCTGAGCATGTGGACTCAGCTTCAGATGAGGTACTTCATTCTTGCACAAATGGTTCTTCCTTGGAAGGATCAAGGTTTCGGTTTGCATGCTCAAGGTTTGATAGATTGAAGTTTGGTTCATGGATGGCTACATAATCAACAGGTGGAGGTACAACATTGTAGGGCTTTTCAGCTTGAAACCCAAGACCAGCAGTCACCTTTTCATGAATTTGAGCATCTAAAAGTCTTTGCAGCTTTTTGGATGCAAACTCATACTTGTCAACATGGACCTCTCATAGCTTTTAACTTAACCAATAGATCATCAATCTGAGTTTCAAGACTTTTTTGTTCATGTGTTTAATGATGAAATCTCTTTCTTTAGACAGTTATTTTTTTCTTTGTAGTTGTTTTCAACCTTTTTCAATTCAAATTTCATTTGGTGAAACTCTTCATTTTGATCTATAAGGTTTTGGTTATGCATTATGTATCCTAGAACCTTATCAATACAAGCTTGAGAACAAAGATGTTCATATACCTGAAGTGGTATCTCTGTTGTGTCTGCCATGAGTGCTTGGTTGTTGGCGGGAAGATCCTCATACTGAATGCTCCAGTCACAATCAGTTGTTCCAACAGCTGCACAAGCTGTAGTTTGAGCAGGAGGGGTGTTACCTTGACTTGCTTGACCTTGATGGGCTTGTCTTGGTTGTGTAGCAGCTGAATTTGCCTTTGGTGCCTTGCATTCTCTGGCAAAGTGACTAAGTTGGTTGCAGTTGTAACATCTAAGCTTGCTTTTGTCCAATCCTACTCTAGTGTTAGAATTGTTGCTTGGAATAGGTCTTCCAGTTCTAGAGAGATAGCATGGCATAAGAATGTTGTATGTCCTTTTCTTCTAAGTCATCTGGATGAAAATATTCCAGATTTCTTTGATTAAGGACATGTTGCTTGGGTTTTCAAAGACAAAAGCAACAGAGGTTGTCTAAGGTAGGGCTTCAAGGAGAAATGGTGACTTATTTGATTGTGAGTTGGGAGTCTGAGGATGGGTAACAATGGGAGGATAGTAGTTGCTTGAACTGGGAACTGAGTGGTCAGAGTGTAGTGTAGAAGAAGTGATGGGGGATGATGAGGCTGTTGAATGACCTGAGCTCCTTTCTTTTGCTTGAATCATTTCTAATTCATATGTCTTGAGCATACCAAACAGCTCAGTCATCTGCAACGTCTTCAGGTTTTTAGTCCTTCTAATTGACACTGTGTAGAGTGTCCAGCAACTTGGAAGTGATCTGATGAACTTTTTGAGAATATCTTCATTCTCTAGCTTTACTTTATAGCACTGTAGCTGTGACATCCAACATTTTCAGGTTAACACCACTAACACAAACTTCGTTATCTTAAACATTCATTCATGCATTACACTTAATTAGGGTTAATTATGTGTGTCGGTTATTACACAAACACTCACGTAACGGTAATTTGAAGAATTTTTTAATCACACGAGTCTGTCCCCGAACGTTGGTAATCATAAAAGTAAATACTTAGAAAAGTATTTTACTATGTTAAAATATAATATAATATATATATATATATATTTCAAGACGCAGTTACATCATTGTCTAAAATTTATTTAACGCTTTATCTCGTATGTTATCGGAAAACGCAGTTAAACGATGCACTACGTTTATGCTAACAAATGATCTAAATAATTATTTTAGTAATACAAATATTTATCATTTCTAGAATTATATTTACAAAATTTTCATATGCTAAATAATACTGATTTTATTAGGCTAGTTAACTTATTTATAAATCTTAAACCTACAAAACCCCAACAAAATCCTTTAAATTTTTGAAAACTCTATTCCTATCCACCTATCCCTCAATCTCATGAAAACGCATCCAACAACCAACATTTGTATTTGAAATTCCATGTTAATCTCATTATTTCATACCAAGTCTCAAGCCCTCCCTTTCTCCCTCACAATTTACGAAACCATCAGGAACCTTCTGTCAAATTCTCATAACCCTCTAGGCCAAACCAAGGAGCTTTTCATTTGATTTCAAGCCACCTCAAATTGATCTGAGGTCCTTGCGAGGTGAATTCGCTATCTACATACTCAAGTCTCCATCTCTACTAGCAAGTATGATTATTTAATTTCATAAAAATATTTACTTTTTATGTTCTGTTTTAGTGGTGATGAACACCCATTACACCCAAGTGAAATATTCAAATACAAAGTTCTAAATATGTTAAATTTATCATACTTTTCAAAAGGTTTATAAATATATTATATTATGTAAAAATAGATTGTACAATATGATTAATCAGTTTAATGACCCGAATGCGTGGATTGATTATTATAAATTTTGTGATTTGTTACTATTGGTCTATTTGTTGGACCTAGTGTGTACAAATTTAGTGTTAATGTTGGTTTTGAAATGGCGTCACTCTAAATGCTAAAAATTGAAACTTTATAAACCATAGGAGTAATTTGGATCAAAACCGACAATTTGGGGTTAAAATATATAAATTATATATTTTCTTGATATAAATATATTTGTGGTGGAATTCGAGATCATAAGTGACTTAAAATATTATTTATATTTATTTTTAGAATAAATATACACTTACAATCGAAACGCGTCACTAACGGGTCGTCGAGTCAAATCTTTTGAAAACGAAGTACTTGTTTACATTAGGTCAATTGGGTGAAATTGGCTTTGGTTCATCGTACATTAGAATACATTGGTTAGACCTTGATTATCTTAAATAATTTAGGACACGTTTGAGTCGGGTCTTACATCTTGGACTTTACTACACGTTTCATTACTCAGAATCACAACACATTTATCAGGTGAGTCTCACGTCCCCTCTTTACATACTTCCTTTTCAAGAGAGAAAACATGCACAAACATTTTGATTTTGTATTATTATTATTATATCGCTTGTGTATTAAAGTGCAAATGTTACCATCCAAGTCCTTACATCTCGAACCGTTAATATTGTGACATAGCTATGTAATCTTGAGTAGTACTATTGGGTTTGACAGACCCCACCCGCGTTAGTCGCGCTAACTCGACGGGTAGTCGAACGGGTGTAATATTGACCTAATCACTTAGCCATTGTTGTGGTAGACATGGCGAAAGGCAAACAAACCAAACAGTCAGCTTCGGTTGTGAACGCTTTAGTTACTTGTTTATAGACTAGCTATCTATAGATATAATTGTATTTACATTATCGTTCAAACATTCAAACACTTACTTGTTTTATTAAACCTGTGAACTCACCAACCTAGTGTTGACACATTTTAGCATGTTTTTTCAGGTCGCTAAGGTACGAGCACGAGACTAGGGCATGCATGCATTGGAGTCTTATTTATTTTTCAATCATCGGATTTATTTATTTACTGATTTTAAGTTGAATGGTTTGGGCGCATTTGTTTTGCGCATGAATTTTGTTAAACATTTTCGCTTCCGCATTCTGTATTTACTCTGACTGTTAAATGGTATTTATTAAACTCATATAGAGTCGTTCAATGTAAATAATGGCTGAGATCCTGTTATGTCACGCTCGTAACGGTAAAACGTCGTTATTGGATTTTGGGGGTGTGACAGATTGGTATCATAGCCTTTAGTTATAGAGAACTAGGATTTGCATACTAGACTATAACCACACACATTGCATTAGTTACACAACACTTACACTCATACATGACACTTATGCATTACGTTACAAGAAATGTCTACATCACCTACATCCCCAGTCGCTCTGGAACCTGATGTTCCTACTGTACCTTCACCCGTGCCTAAGAGGCGTCGACTGGACCTGATTGACAACACCTTGGTGTATGGCGAGTCCTTTCATGTACATTACAGGGATGACACGCAGGACTAGGATTGGTATCCTGACATGAACAGGAGTTGGGTTCGCCAGGAGCAGGTCCCACCCCCGCACGTTGCTAACACTAGCTCTTCTTCTTCGCGAACCCTACCACCCATGCAGTACCCATTAGAGCAAGCTTTTGCTGCCTTGGTAGCAAATATGGACCAGGAGATCCGGAACATGTTCGATGCTGCATGCGAGATTACGGGGTTATTGCAGCGAGGAAGTCAAGCGGACCGGAGGATAGAGAAATTAGCAGTGGATATAGGGGAGTCTGACAAAGTGCACGACAACTTGGTGGAAGCATTTCATGAGTTAGAGACCTGGGTGAATGCGCTAGAGTTTAACCTTGGGGCAGCTGAGACCAGGATTGAGGAGCTGGAGGAGCAGCTTGAGGCTGTCAATGCAGCAAGAGATGCACAAGCTGATGAGCCCAAGGTAGAACTAGATGAGGATGTTGGATAAGAAGAACCTCACACAGTCTAACTCTAATCAGCATAACCAGGGTACATATGTTAGTAAGTACCCGAAATGCCATAAATACAAATTTCACCACAACGGGGCGTGTGACAGATATCGCTGGCAGCGGTGTGGAAAGATGGGTCGTTCAGCCAAGGATTGTAGGGGAGAACTACAGAGCAAACAGACACCATCTGGTGAAGCACCGAAAGGCGGCTTTGAATGCGGCAGAGAGGGAGATTTTAGGAAAAAATTTCCGCAGCTGAAGAAAAATGGTAACGGTAATGGAAATGGTAACAACAACCAGGGTGGTAATGGTAATAAAAACGGGAATGGTGCGAAGGGTTGAGCATTCTTTATTGGCTCGGGGGAAGCTAGGAATTATCAAAACGTTGTTAACGGTATGTTTCCTTTAAACGATCATTTTGCTTCTGTACTTTTTGATACTGGCGTTGATAGAAGTTTTATATCTAGAAGCTTTAGTATTAGAACACAACTGTACCGTAGAGATAGCAGACAGTAAGATTATGGAAGCAACCCACATCCTCGAGGGATGTAAGTTAGGAATATCTGGTCACAAACTTGATATCGATCTCATGCCAGTTACACTGGGCAGTTTTGAAGTAATTGTCGGGGTGGATTGGTTATCTAAAAACCAAGCTGAGATCGTTTGTAGTGATAAGATCGTTCGTATACCCCTTCCTAGTGGAGAGATCATATCCGCCAGGGCGAGAGAATTGGTGTAGTCGTAGGCATCATATCTTTCATGAAGGCGCATAAGTGTCTACGTAAGGGTCATACAGCGATACTAGCCCTTGTCGCTGACAAGTCTTCTAAGTAGAAAAAGCTGGAAGATATCCCTATTGTTCGCGACTTCCTAGAGGTATTTCCTAAAGACTTACCTGGTGTTCCACCACATCGTCAAGTCGAATTTCAGATTGACCTAACGCCCGGAGCATCGCCTATTGCTCAAGCACCATATAGACTTGCGCCAAGTGAGTTGCAGGAGCTATCCATGCAACTGCAAGAGTTATTGGACAAAGGTTTCATCCGACCTAGCTCATCGCCATGGGGAGCCCCAGTCCTATTTGTCAAAAAAAAAGATGGGACTTTCCGTATGTGCATTGATTACCGAGAGTTAAACAAGGTAACTGTGAAGAACCGCTACCCACTTCCCCGCATTGACGACTTGTTCGACCAACTTCAAGGATCGAGTGTCTACTCAAAAATCGATCTGGATATCATCAGCTGAGAGTTCCAGATGAAGATATATCCAAGACTGCATGCAGAACCCGGTATGGCCATTACGAGTTTTTGGTAATGCCATTCGGATTAACCAATGCATCCGCGGTGTTCATGGACCTCATGAACCGTGTGTGTAAACCCTATCTTGACCACTTCGTCATCGTTTTCATTGATGACATCCTTATCTACTCTAAGAGTAAGGAAGAGCACGAGGAGCAACTGTGTTTGATTCTTGAACTACTGAAACAAGAGCAACTATACGCTAAGTTTTCCTAATGCGATTTTTGGATTCGCGAGGTTCAACTTTTAGGACACGTAGTCAATGAGAAAGGAATACATGTCGATCCAGCCTAAGTGGAAGCCATCAAGAATTGGACAGCACCAACGACTCCGACTGAGGTGCGACAATTTCTTGGATTGGCTGGCTACTACCGTCGATTTATCGAAGGATTTTCAAAGATCGCTCAACCTCTCACTTCCCTAACCCAAATAGGTAAGCCCTATAACTGGAGCGAAACTCAAGAATCAGCATTCGAGCTACTTAAGCAGAAACTCTGTAGCGCACCCATCCTATCTCTACCAGAGGGAATGGATGACTTCATAGTCTACTGTGATGCCTTCATCCAGGGACTCGGTTGTGTGTTGATGCAATGCGAGAAGGTTATCGCATACGCTTCTCGGCAATTGAAAATCCATGAGAAGAACTTGACGACTCATGATTTGGAGTTGGGAGCCATGTTGTTTGCACTGAAAATCAGGAGACATTACTTGTACGGTACCAAGTGCACCATTTACACCGATCACAAGAGTCTTCACCACATATTCGAGCAGAAAGAGTTAAACATGCGACAACGTCGTTGGATCGAGCTCTTAAATGATTATAATTGGGCCATCCAGTACCATCCGGGCAAAGCTAATATGCTAGCCAATGCCCTAAGCAGAAAGGAAACCAAACCCCGACAAGTTAGAGCGTTACAAATCACTATTCATACAGGATTACCCGAACAAATCCGTAATGCTCAACTTGAAGCCCTGAAAGAAGTGAAGTTATCGTTGGAAGCTACTCATGGTACGGGGAAACAACTTGAGGTTAAATCAGATGGTGTTCACTATCTCGCAAAGCGAATATGGGTCTTAGTGTATGGAAATTTACAAGAACTTGTAATGGATGAAGCACACAAATCTCAATATTTTATTCATCCGGGATCTGACAAGATGTACCATGGTATAAAGGAGTTGTATTGGTGGCCGAACATGAAAGCCGACATAGCCAACTATGTGAGAAAGTGTCTAACTTGTTCAAAGGTCAAGGTGGTGTACCAAAATCCATCCGGATTGCTCCAACAACCAGAAATCCCGATGTGGAAATGGGAGCAGATTTCAAGGGATTTTATCACCAAATTACCCTGAACCCCTACCGGCTGGGTGATAGTGGATCGCCTAACCAAATCCGCTCATTTCCTTGCTATCAAAGAGACCGAAAAAATGGAAAAGTTAACCCGCCTCTATCTTAAGGAAGTAGTTTCTCGGCATGGAGTGTCAATCTCCATCATTTATGATAGAGACGCCCGTTTCACCTCACGTTTCTAGAAATCATTACAGAAAGCTCTAGGCACGCGTCTGGATATGAGCACAGCATATCATCCTTAAACAGATGGCTAGAGTGAGATTACCATTCAAACCCTAGAAGACATGTTGCGGGCTTGTGTGATTGATTTCGACAACAGTTGGGAGACTCATTTGCCTCTAGTAGAGTTCTCCTACAACAACAGTTATCATACTAGCATCAAAGCAGCACCGTTCGAGGCATTGTATGGACGTAAATGCCGATCACCTATATGTTGGGCTGAAGTTGGGGATAGCCAACTTAGGGGTCCTGAACTTGTGCACGAAACTTCGGAGAAAATCATGCAAATCCGAAACCGTATGGCTGCAGCCCGTGACCGTCAAAAGAGATTTATGTAGAAAAGCACAGAAAACCGTTAGAATTCCAGGTGGGCGACAAAGTGCTATTAAAGGTTTCACCTTGGAAAGGTGTGATTTGTTTTGGAAAATGAGGCAAGCTAAACCCGCGTTACGTTGGACCATTCAAGATAATGAAAAGGACTGGTCCAGTAGCGTATCAACTTAACCTACCAGATACACTCAATGGAGTACACAATGCCTTTCATGTCTCAAACCTAAATAAATGCCTATCTGATGAGACACTAGTGGTTCCACTAGAGAAGTTGGAAATCGATGAACAATTGCGTTTTATCGAAGAACCAGTCGAAATAATGGACCGAGAGGTCAAAACATTCAAACATAGCAAAATCCAAATTGTTAGAGTTCGCTGGAACTCGAAGCGTGGACCGGAGTTCACATGGGAACACGATGATCAGATGATGCGAAAGTATCCTCGACTTTTCAAACAGTCAACGGCAAACACATAAGTTACTAGTTAAATTTCTAGACTAAGTTTCTTTCAACAAGTGGATGATGTGACAATCCAAACTTTTTTGTTTCAGACAACTAGCGACTTTACTTAATTTTCGGGATGAAAATTCTTTCAACAAGGGATGATGCGACATCCAGCATTTTCAGGTTAACACCGCTAACACAAACATTATCTTAAACATTCATTCATGCATTACACTTAATTAGGGTTAATTAAGTGTGTCGGTTATTACACAAACACTCACGTAATGGTAATTCGAAGAATTTTTGAATCACACGAGTCTGTCCCCGAACGTTGGTGATCATCAAAGTAAATACTTATAAAAGTATTTTACTATGTTAAAATATAATATAATATAATACATATATATATATATATATATTTTAAGACGCAGTTACATCATTGTCCAAAATTTATTTAACGCTTTATCTCGTATGTTACCGGAAAACGCAGTTAAACGATTCACTACGTTTATGCCAACAAATGATCTAGATAATTATTTTAGTAATACAAATAATTATCATTTCTAGAATTATATTTACAAAATTTTCATATGCTAAATAATACTGATTTTATTAGGCTAGTTAAATTATTTATAAAGCTTAAACCTACAAAACCCCAATAAAATCCATTAAACTTTTGAAAACTCTATTCCTATCCACCTATCCCTCAATCTCGTGAAAACACATCCAACAACCAACATTTGTATTTTAAATTCTATGTTAATCTCATTTGTTGAATTTCAAATTCCATGTTAATCTCATTATTTCCTACTAAGTCTCAAGCCCTCCCTTTCTCCCTCACAATTTACGAAACCATCACGAACCTTCTGTCAAATTCTCGTAACCCTCTAGGCCAAACCAAGGAACTTTTCAATTGATTTCAAGCCACCTCAAATTGATCCAAGGTCCTTGCGAGGTGAATTCGCTATCTACATACTCAAGTCTCCATCTCTACTAGCAAGTATGATTATTTAATTTAATAAAAAATTTTACTTTTTATGTTCTATTTTAGTGGTGATGAACACCCATTACACCCAAGTGAAATATTCAAACAAAAAGTTCTAAAGATGTTAAATTTATCATACTTTTCATAAGGTTTATAAATATATTATATTTTGTTAAAATAGATGGTACAATATGATTAATCAGTTTAATGACCTGAATGCGTGGATTTATTATTATAAATTTTGTGATGGTACAAATTTAGTGTTAATGGTGGTTTTGAAATGGTGTCACTGTAAATGCTAAAAATTAAAACTTTATAAACCATAGGAGTTATTTGGATCAAAACTGACAATTTGGGGTTAAAATATATAAATTATTTATTTTCTTGACATAAATATATTGTGGTGGAATTCGAGAACATAAGAGACTTAAAATATTATTTATATTTATTTTTAGAATAAATATACACTTACAATTGAAACGCGTCACCAACGGGTCGTCGAGTCAAATATTTTGAAAACGAAGTACTTGTTTACATTAGGTTAATTGGGTGAAATTGGCTTTGGTTCATCATACATTAGAAGGCATTGGTTAGACCTTGATTTTCTTAAATAATTTAGGACACGTTTGAGTCGGGTCATACACTTTGGACTTTACTACACGTTTCATTACTCAGAATCACCACTCATTTATCTGGTGAGTCTCACGGCCCCTCTTTACATACTTCTTTTTCAGGGGAGAAAACATGCACAAACATTTTGATTTTGTATTATTATATCGCTTGTGTACTAAAGTGCAAACGTTACCATCCAAGTCCTTACATCTCGAACTGTTAATATTGTGACATAGCTAGGTAATCTTGAGTAGTCGTACTGGCTTTGACAAACCCAAACCGCGTTTGTCGCGCTAACTCGACAGGTAGCCAACGGGTGTAATATTGACCTGAACACTTAGTCATTGTTGTGGTAGACATGGCGAAAGGCAAACAAACCAAACAGTCAGCTTCGGTTGCGAACGCTTTAGTTACTTGTTTATAAACTAGTTATCTATCGATATAATTGTATTTACATTATCGTTCAAACATTCTAACACTTACTTGTTTTATTAAACTTGTGAACTCACCAACCTAGTGTTGACATGTTTTAGCATGTTTTTTTAGGTCGCTAAGGTACGAACACAAGACTAGGGCATGCATGCATTGGAGTCTTATTTATTTTTCAATCATCGGATTTATTTTTTTACTTATTTTAAGTTGCATGGTTTGGGCGCCTTTGTTTTCCGCATGGATTTTGTTAAACATTTTCGCTTCCGCATTCCGTATTTACTCTAACTATTAAATGCTATTTTTTAAACTCATATAGAGTCGTTAAGTGTAACTAATGACTGAGATATTGGTATGTCATGCTCCAAACGGTAAAACGCCTTTAATGGATTTTGGGGGTGTGACAGTAGCTCTCCCACAAGATAAGTGTATCTGTTGTATAGAATAGTAAGAGACTCACCTTTCTTCCAAACAAAGTTTTCATATTGTTGCTTCAAGATGTCTCTTCTATTCTCCTTCACCTCTTCTGATCTAGCAAACATCTTCTCAAGAGCTTCCCATAGCTCATTGGCAGTCTTGTATTCTCTGAAGTTATGAAAAAATTCATTTGGCAAGCACATCTGTATGGCTCCCAAGGCTTTGAAATCTACCTCCATCTTCTTGATGTCTTCTTCAGAGTACTTTGAAGCTTCTTTGGGAACTGATCGACCTCTGGAATCAGCAAAGGCCACCATGGGTACATAAGGACCATCAATTATGGATCTCCATATTCCATATTATTAATAACAGAAGAAACTTTCCATTCTGTTTTTTCACATATCATAGACTTCTCCAGACACTAGTCTTGGTGGTCTGGTGAGGCTTCCAATATCATCAAATCAAGTATTATGTGTCATATTTTTGGATAGATGCTTTTTGCAAAGAGATAAACAGAACCAAAGAGTGATTAAACAAGTATGAGTTTGTTTAATCTGAGAGCCAAAGCTCTGATACCACTTGAAGGATCGGTGTTTACAAGATGGTTCTGTTCTAGTTGAGATTGGCGGAAGCAATAACAACTATGCAATGTAAACAAGAAACAATGATAATACTGATAAATGCAAATTGTATTAATCTTCAAGGTTAAGTTATAGAGAAAACTCTAAAGAAGCACATTTATACAAATGGAAGATACAATACATATAAATGAACTTAGAATCAAGACAGACCCTTGACTCTAAGGATCAGATCAAACACAAGCCGTTGATCTTTGACAGTTACAAGTTACACTACTGTTGCTAGACAACTAAAAGATAAGCTGCAACAAACATTAATAATCTGGTCAAAAGTCTTCTTAGGAATCTTTGTAGGAGACTTCAGAAGTAGTAGCTTTGTCTTTAATCATCTGCACCAATAACATTCCTTTTGCTGATAGATGTGTCAGTGTTTGAAGAAGAGGTGTCAGTAGCAAAGTCAAAACTGCTGATGATTTGACTATCAGCAGCATCAAATGTTAATGCAGCTGAGAAGCCTATCAGCAACAACTTTGGACTTCAGCGGATTAGGCTATCCAAAGCATAGTTGTTCAACATCAGGAGAACATAGCTATCCGAAGCACTTGCCTTATCCGTAGCAACTTGTAGGTCAGCAGCAAAATTGTGGAGTCCGCAACAAATGTACATAGAGAATTTTGTAGCCATCAGTCTTTATCTCTACACTAGCAATACAAAGAGTTAACCCATGAACGACAATACTATCTAGCGTAACACTTAGTTTCGTAGGCTCCCCTATTGCGGAACAAAGAGGTGGAGCTCTATACTCTAAACTACAGAAACGAACTCTATTGAACTATATTGGGTGTGTTGAACAAAGAACCCAAACCCTCTATTTATAGACCTAAAAATGAGCAATGCACGACCATGCATTGGGTTGCACGGTCGTGCAAACGCCTCACTTATCAAAACAGGTACAGAGGATAGCATACTTGGTCCTTGGGGAGTAAGACATGGAATGGACGGCCATGCATGGCATTACACGACCTTGCAATACCGTGACAGCTCCCTGTCTTGTCAGGAATAATCCTTCTAGAAGCTTGATTTCTAGGTGTTTCTGATAGGTTTTAGCTGTGTTTATCTTTAAGACGCCAAATAACATGTAGATATAAAATATGAATGTTTTAAGTACCAATTGCAATGTTATTATTCATTTAGTACCATAATATGAGGATTATTATGCATGTAAAACATTTATAATTAATGGAACATCATAACACCCCACATTTAAATTTCGCTTCTCCTCAAGCAAACTCGTGCATAATCATACCTATAACTAGAAACTTTACAAAAGGTAATGAAGCTCCAAGTAGTTGAAAACTCCAGGATAACTCATGAGTCGCTTTATTTTATTTTTATGCTTTTTTTATTTCAAAATGATGGAATCCATGACAAGTCTACTAGAACTTTAATTATGCATAATCCCTCACTCCTCACAATGTTCACACAACTCTAGGGTTATATATGCATGGATAATGTAAGTTAAGTGAAACACTCTTGTTCAAATCGAATTATGCAATCGAATTTTGGTTGTATGCAAATCAATTCCCCACTAACTAGCTAAGTGGTATGCATGAATCGAGAGGACTTTAAAAGGGTTGTAATATAGATAGAAGAAAAATAAATGGTGAAAATTAAAATATTTTTTGGATTTTTATGGATTAAAAGGGTTTTAAAGGTTCTAGATATCGTCGAACACACTGCGTAGTACACATTACTGCCTTTCCGTATGGTTGTTTCGGCTTGTATCCTAAGAACACCTAATTTGATCAGATGCTTATTGCGAATAAGTATGATTCTTCCTACACCTTGCAACGTGGCTCCAGTTGCCACACTTCACGCATTTGTCGTATGTTTTGACTCTTCTTTTAGCGGCGCTTTTTGACAAGCTGGTGGCAGTTGTTCTTACTTGCGCCACCGTTTTCTTACATCACTTGTTGCTTTGAAAACTTTGTCTAGGAGTTCGGGCGGTAATTTAGGCTTTGTGAAATGAATACAAGAATTGAAATCAAAAGATTGCATATCTAGCTCTTTAAGGTCTAACCGGTAAAAGACCATCTTCCCTCTCTCTTTTTCTTTTCTAATTTTTCTATTTTTTTTCTTTTTTTAGAAAACAAATCATCAAGAGTAATATTTCAATAATTCTTTTCCTCAATTTCCTTGAAATAATTTTCCATATCTTCCTTGTAGATCATTCGGATTTTTTCTCCTAATACATCCACTTTCTTCTTGTATATTCCAATTCCCTTGAGTGAAACAGATTCTTTCCAAATTGTCTCAATGATTGTAAACTTGAAATAAAGACATAAGATAGTCTAATAGTTTTACATCTTGAAGACAGTTAGCCAATAACCAGTGTTTATAAAAAGCTAGTTTGGTGATTAATGTGGGTAGTAGGAAAGAAAAGACTAAGGCTCAAAGGGCTATGTAGGCGCATATTGTTTTTGGTATTTTGGTTTTAATGAAAATATATGAAGATAATAAAGTCCTAGATACCTCAATCACTTCCATACTTTTACTAGTTCATAATTTTGATATGTATAAGTCACACAAGTTCTAATTATTCATACAATTCGATCAAAAACACTCAATATACGAACGAAAGAGCATGCGAATAATAATAATACTACTCGTGAAATGTCTCATATTTTTCTCACATGAAAACGGATGGGATAAGATTTAGTGATTTGTTAATTGTTATGGATAATATCCATTTGTTTCTACTTGTCATGTCTTCATTTTATTTAATTAAGCATGAACTCAAAGAGGTTCAGGTTTTAGGGTTTAAAATTTTTGAACATTTTAGGGTTTTAATAATAGTAGGTTTTTAGTCAAATGGGTAGAAAATCAAGAGTTTAATTTTACTGTTTTGAGGTTCTAAGTTGTCCTGAATCTATAATTCCCCACCCCACACTTAAAACTATGCGTTGCCCTCAATGAACAAATGCATGTAATGGAATGATATACAATAATTTAAATGTATGAAATTTTAAGGGAAAATAAACTGGTACTTCCTCGGTCAATTCGGTGGATAACCTAAGGCCAAAACGTATTGTTGTTGTCAACGCTTTGCTTCAAAGAATTCGTCGAATTTGTCAGAAGTTTGACGTGCATTCCAACTCCTCGGCTTATAGAGGTGGAGTGTAACTTCTCTAAGAAGTAGAGAGTCTATCTGGTGATGCTATGCTACTTGACACACAAATAAAAATTTAACATCAAAACAGAAACTGAAAAATAAAAGGTAGCAGTTAAGCTACTAAGGTACTAGTATCGAGAAGGCATACCTGAGGCTGAAGTAAGGGAAACTGAAACATGGAAAACCAAACTTCTCAATTTATTCATGATCATCGGGTTGCCTCCCGGAAGTGCCACGTTTATTTAAGGGTCGTTGACCGAACCCGTACGTGTGTCATGAATTTCCAATTTAAAGCAAGTGGTGGCATAATCTGTCAAATGGGTGGCACGTAATATAGGGTAAAAATAATTCAACATTAAAACAATCATAACCTGAGCTATGTTTGGAGTTACAGGGCTCCGTTTCAAGGGACGAAAAGGTTTCGACGAGGCAGATCATGTGGTAAACAACCGTATGCGGTTTGTCCCAATTGTCCGAGCAAAATTCTCCCATTAAGTGACCCAATTTCATAAATAAAAAATTTTCCCCAATTTTCTATTTGTAATACCTTCAAATTTTTTGTACTAAAACGAGTGAATCATTGATTTATATAATTTCAAGTCTAATTTTAGTCTTGGATGGATGGATTTGAAATTTTGAAATTTTTTATAAACCTGCCAAATTTAGAATGCTCTATAAAAGTGCACCTAAAGAAAACAATGTAATAACTCACGCCACCACCACTTGAAATTGCCTAGACCAAAGTCAAGAAACCCATGTAGTGAAGGAGACGGTCACCCTAGTATGATATATTTGTCACATAATTTTCGTTGGATGAACTTTGCTTCCTCCATGAGAAGTGGTCCTCAGAGTGTTGTGCCCTATCCTGTGACATATGTGATTCATGGAATGATTCACTGATATATGTTTGGTCACATGCCATCTATAACTATTGCAAGTAAGAGGTGCCACAATTGACATTTGTTTGTTGGTGAATTCTTCCTCTTGCATAACCTCCTATTGGATGTTGGTCTCACAATCTGGTTCTTCATATGATGTTGTCTCTGAAGTGAAAGGAACTCCAGACTGTTCCATATATCCTCGTTGAAGATTCCCACCAATTCTTTTTCAGAGCTTTATTCTTCTGACTCCTTTCATTGTTTAGCTTCCAGCTTCTCATAAAAGTCATTAAGTGATTGTAAAGTTGAAGTAGCCCCCTCCTCCGAATCATCCGGTCTCACTTCCGACTGATCTATGCTTGTGAGGATGGAAGATTCAAGATCCTTAGAGTCACTCGATTCTTGGATTTTGAAATGATCATCTCTGTTGTTCAGTTGGATAGCTCTTTAGGATTCGAGCCTTAATTTCTTTCAAATGACGAAACAGATTTCCTGGGTCCATGAGTCAAAATCTAGAGCCAAGTATTGAATTTATTGAGGCTGTGTAGTTTCCTCATATGGTTGCCAGTAGGGTTGGTAAAATCTATGGAATACCCTTGATAGTGATAACAATCTTGAATGTAGTCGGGTTCCCGACATATCTCACACTAAACCTCGAATAGTGGTACTCATAGTGGTGTTGGTATCCTCCATAACAACTCTCGTAGTTGTAATCCATGAAAGATGCTATAAACAACAACCAAAACAGACCATAAAAAAATGTTAAAGTTAAAAAAGCTAATCCGTTAACTCGAATTGTTCTGGAAATCATCGTGTCCCAGCAACTCCGCCAAAAACTTGATGTGGTTTCATTTTATAAGTTCAATATTATATAATAATATTTAGAGATATTGGTGTCACGGGATCAGGTTTTAAATTTATAAAATAAAATGATAGTTACTTTCAACTAAAAGACACACACAATAGGCAATTGTACCTATCGCAGAGTAATGTAGTTTAGGTAAGAACCAAGTATCGAACCAATGAACACGATCGAGTTCCAATACTCTACTTTTGTTATTGTTTAGCTGTTTTAATTAGTGAGTGGGTTTTGCGTGCTTATGAAAAAGAAAAGTAAATGACGGTAAAGTAAATAACATAAAAGTAAAAACGTGGGTGATGTTTGTAACATAAATGTAAATAGCAGAATAGTAATAGCAGAAAAGTAAATATCTCGGAAATGATTAGGTCACGAAGAGTATTGCTTTGGGCTTCAAATCTACTTGGTACGTGATAATATTAAGTTGACTAATCAAGTGGTATGACTACTACAAACATGTGAACGGTTGTCACACCCCCAAATTCCAATAACAGAGTTTTACCGTTGGGCGTGTAACAAAACAGGATCTCAGTCAATAGTTACATCAAACGACATTATATGTGTGACAATTCGACTTTTCAAATTAAATTCGTTAACAATTCCGTTTAAAATCATGTTAAGTCCTAACCTATTTAACTGAATATTAAACCCCAAGGACCAGTTCTATCATTTCCTGATCTCAAACTTCAGGGACTTATCATGCCAAGTCCTTAAACTCAATCTGTTGACTATTGAAAGTCAAAATCAAAGAGTTTAGTTTCTGTTGACTTCTGGAAAGTCAAACTCGCAACTTTGAAACCAAATTTGACTCCCATAACTAGAATTCGTCCGATTCTGTAACGGATTCCATCATTGCTATCAGTTTCGACATCATCAAGTCCTTAATCATCGACTTTATGATTGAATTAAATCCAATTATGGATATTAAAACCGTAACCGACGACCCCTTTATAGATTATGATCAAATTCAGCGAATTCTTATATTTCTATCACGAATTGAACCTCTGCACACACTAAACTAATCCTTGCGAACCTGTTACACACCTCAATTCGGCCGGAGTCACAACAGGAGACACCGAAAAGCAAGAACGCGTGGTCGGAACCGAGTTTTGATCAAGCACCTTCAATCTGAAACCATTTCTGGTAATTAAACTCTCCATTAGCTTCGTTTCAATCTCTAGAATGAAAGCTCTATGATAATTAGGACTTAATCTGTCGAATTCAACGCGAACCGGATCTAGGGTTCATGTGGATTTCGGATTTGATCGAACACTGGTCTAGGCATGATCTCAGTGTAGTTAAACTATATGGTTAAATTCGCAAGCTCTCACTCATTGAAAGCCCCATGATTTCAACAGTTTTTATTATCCAATTTGATCAAATCGATTTCAAGTTCAATCTAGGGTTCGAGTTTTTGAAACAGAAATTAAACTTACCAAAATTTATTTTTTTTCAAATTAAAACCTACCCTAGATTCGAAATACCCTGACGAACAAAACCCATATGTTTCTTGGTGCAATCGATATCGAATTTGGGGATCTGGGACAAGGATCGATCATGATTGTGAATGGGGGAGGGGCTCACTTGAGTTCTTGATTAAAACCATTCTAGTCCGAGTTTAGGACCCGATACCCTAGCGGGCGGAGATGGTTAAGTCACTGGCCTTATGCGTAGGAGACCCGGGTTCGAAACCGGCCACCTGCATTATTTTTTTAAAGGTTTATTTTCACTATTTTTATTAATATAAACCCGCCCTATATTATTATATTAATATAAAAACGTATTTTGAAATCCCGAAACACCGAAGGCTCGGGTTTGAAAGTTTAATGCATCTTTATATTTGTTCTCAATATTATAATAATTATATTATTATCAAAACCGTGTCTCTAAATAAAATAATATCCGTGACCCCGATAAAATAATAGTTATTTAAATATTATTTTGTCACGTTGGTAAAGATTGTGAGTCGTTTATAGAGTAATAAATAAAATAACTACTTATATTATTTAAAATCGTGTAATCCTTGAATAAAATAATAGTCTTATTATTTGGCGCACATTTGTTTATTATGATACTTGTTAAATCTAAAAATAATATATATAATATATTATTTTCCTAGACTACTATTTAATGACAAAACGATCGAATATATTTATTACATATATTTGTCATTCATCGTGAAACGCATTCATCCTAATTTAGAAATCTGTATTCTCGTAAACTCGTTCGTTTACCCGTTAATCCTTAGAATGTTTAAAGACGTTCTAATCTCCCGTTTGTCGTCACAAATCCCAATGAGTCCCTAATTTATGTTTGTAATTCTAGGGCATACGTAAGACGTTGCAGGCTAACACTTGTGTACCAAGTCTATTACTTGTGTGATTACTTCGTACGCCATCAGGTGAGTTTTCACGGCCGCTTTTACTGTTTTAACTTGGGGGAGTAAACATGACGCAACTATTTTGAGATTATTATAATTCATATGTTATCAATGTTAAAGCTAAGCGTAACACGCTATCACTGAAAGTCCTCAACACACATCAAACAGTTAATATAGATCTTAGCGACGTAATATTTAGTAGTAGTACTTGGTTTGACAAATCTCACCCGCGTTAGTCGCGCTAACTCGATTTGAGGTCGAACGGGTAAAATGTTATCCTACTCACATCGCTAGAGTTGATAGTCCTGGCATGAGGCGAATAAACAAACAGTCAGCTTCGGTTGCGAGCGCTTAAGTTAAACATGAAATGTAGGTTAGCTACCTATAGATGCATACTGAATGTACGATAATCTGGTAAACGTTAATTTATATACTGAAAGCTGTGAACTCACCAACCTCGTGTTGACATCTTTTCTTACATATTTTCTTAGGTCGCTAAGATAAGGCACAGGTGCACATATAGGATATGCATGGAGTCCTACTTTTAATTTATATTTTATTATTTCGTTTGGATTGTTTTGAATTATGTTTGGACTGGACTTTTTGGGCGCCATCAAAAGACACTATATATGTGATAATTCGAATTTTCAAATTAACTTCCTTAACAATTCCCTAAAAAATCCTATTAAATCCTAACCAATTTAACTGAATATTAAACCCCAAGGACCAATTATGTCATTTCCTGATCTCAAACTTGAGGGACTTATCCTGCCAAGTCCCTAAACTCAATTTGTTGACTATTTAAAGTCAAAATCGAAGAGTTTAGCTTCTGTTGACATCTGGAAAGTCAAACTCGCAACTTTGAAACCAAATTTGAATCCCATAACTGAAATTCGTCCGATTCTGTAACGGATTCCATCATTGCTATCAGTTTCGACATCATCAAGTCCTTAATCATCGACTTATTGATTGAATTAAATCCAATTATGGATATTAAAACCGTAACCGACGACCCCTTTATCGATTATCATCAAATTCGGTGAATTCTTATATTTCTATCACGAATTGAACATCTACACACACTAAACGAATCCTTGCGAACCTGTTGCACACCTCAATTCAGCCGGAGTTACAACAGGAGACACTGGAAAGCAAGGAAGCGTGATCGGACCCGAGTTTTTATCAAGCACCTTCAATCCAAATCCGTTTCTGGTAATTAAATTCTCCAGTAGCTTCATTTCAATCTCTAGAATGAAAGCCCTATGATAATTTGGGCTTAATCTGTCGAATTCATCGCGAACCGGATCTAGGGTTCATGTGGATTTTGGATTTGATCGAACACTGGTCTAGGCACTAACTCAGTGCAATTAAACTATATGGTTAAACTCGCATGCTCTCACTCAGTGAAAGCCCCATGATTTTAACAGTTTTTATTATCCAATTTGATCAAATCGATTTCAAGTTCAATCTTGGGTTCGAGTTTTTGAAACAGAAATTAAACTTACCTAAACTTATTGTATTTCAAATTAAAACCTACACCAGATTCGAAATACCCTGATGAACAAAACCCATATATTTCTTGGTGCAATCAATATCGAATTCGGGGATCTGGGACAGGGATCGATCATGATTATGAATGGGGGACGGGCTCACTTGAGTTCTTGATTAAAACCATTCCAATCCGGGTTTAGGACCCGATACCCTAGCGGGCGGAGATGGTTAAGTCACTGGCCTCATGCGCAGGAGACCCGGGTTCGAATCCGGCCTCCTGCATTATTTTTTTAAAGGTTTATTTTCACTATTTTCATTAATATAAACCCGCCCTATATTATTATATTAATATAAAAACGTATTTTGAAATCCCGAAACACCGTAGGCTCGGGTTTGAAAGTTTAATGCATCTCTATATTTGTTCTCAATATTATAATAATTATATTATTATCATAACCGTGTCTCTAAATAAAATAATATCCATGATCCAGATAAAATAATAGTTATTTAAATATTATTTTGTCACGTTGGTAAAGATTGTGAGTTGTTTATAAACTAATAAATAAAATAAATATTTATATTATTTACAATCGTGTAATCCTTGAATAAAATAATAGTCTTATTATTTGGCGCACATTTGTTTATTATGATACTTGTTAAATCTAAAAATAATATATATAATATATTATTTTCCTAGACTACTATTTAATGACAAAACGATCGAATATATTTATTACATATATTGGTCATTCATCGTGAAACGCATTCATCCTAATTTTGATATCTGTATTCTCGTAAACTCGTTCGTTTACACGTTAATCCATAGAATGTTTAAAGACGTTCTAATCTACCGTTTGTCGTCACAAATCCCAATGAGTCCCTAATTGTTGTTTGTAATTTTAGGGCATACGTAAGACGTTGCAGGCTAACACTTGTGTACCAAGTCTATTACTTGTGTGATTACTTCCTACACCATCAGGTGAGATTTCACGGCCGCTTTTACTGTTTTAACTTGGGGGAGTAAACATGACACAATTATTTTGAGATTATTATAATCATATGTTATCAATGTTAAAGCTAAGCGTAACACGCTATCACTGAAAGTCCTCAACGCACATCAAACAGTTAATATGGATCTTAGAGAGGTAATATTTAGTAGTAGTACTGGGTTTGACAAATCTCACCCGCGTTAGTCGCGCTAACTCGATTTGAGGTCGAACGGGTAAAATTTTAGCCTACTCACATCGCTAGAGTTGATGGACCTGGCATGATGCGAATGAACAAACAGTCAGCTTCGGTTGGGAGCGCTTAAGTTAAATATGAAATATAGGTTAGCTACCTATAGATGCATACTGAATGTACGATAATCTGGTAAACGTTTATTTATATACTGAAACCTGTGAACTCACCAACCTCGTGTTGACATCTTTTCTTACATGTTTTCTTAGGTCGCTAAGATAAGGCACAGGTGCACATATAGGATATGCATGGAGTCCTACTTTTGATTTATATTTTATTATTTCGTTTGGATTGTTTTGAATTATGTTTGGACTGGACTTTTTGGGCGCCAGCAAAAGACACTATATATGTGACAATTCGACTTTTCAAATTAACTTCCTTAACAATTCCCTAAAAAATCCTATTAAATCCTAACCAAGTTAACTGAATATTAAACCCCAAGGACCAATTATGTCATTTCCTGATCTCAAACTTGAGAGACTTATCCTGCCAAGTCCCTAAACTAAATCTGTTGACTATTTAAAGTCAAAATCGAAGAGTTTAGTTTCTGTTGACATCTGGAAAGTCAAACTCGCAACTTTGAAACCAAATTTGAATCCCATAACTGAAATTCGTCCGATTCTGTAACGGATTCCATCATTGCTATCAGTTTCGACATCATCAAGTCCTTAATTATCGACTTATTGATTGAATTAAATCCAATTATGGATATTAAAACCGTAACCGACGACCCCTTTATCGATTATCATCAAATTCGATGAATTCTTATATTTTTATCACGAATTGAACATCTACACACACTAAACGAATCCTTGCGAACCTGTTGCACACTTCAATTCAGCCGGAGTTACAACAGGAGACACTGGAAAGCAAGAAAGCGTGATCGGACCCGAGTTTTTATCAAGCACCTTCAATCCAAATCCGTTTCTGGTAATTAAATTCTCCACTAGCTTCATTTCAATCTCTAGAATGAAAGCCCTATGATAATTAGGGCTTAATCTGTCGAATTCATCGCGAACCGGATCTAGGGTTCATGTGGATTTTGGATTTGATCGAACACTGGACTAGGCACTAACTCAGTGCAATTAAACTATATGGTTAAACTCGCATGCTCTCACTCAGTGAAAGCCCCATGATTTTAACAGTTTTTATTATCCAATTTGATCAAATCGATTTCAAGTTCAATCTTGGGTTCGAGTTTTTGAAACAGAAATTAAACTTACCTAAACTTATTGTATTTCAAATTAAAACCTACACCAGATTCGAAATACCCTGATGAACAAAACCCATATATTTCTTGGTGCAATCAATATCGAATTCGGGGATCTGGGACAGGGATCGATCATGATTATGAATGGGGGACGGGCTCACTTGAGTTCTTGATTAAAACCATTCCAATCCGGGTTTAGGACCCGATACCCTAGCGGGCGGAGATGGTTAAGTCACTGGCCTCATGCGCAGGAGACCCGGGTTCGAATCCGGCCTCCTGCATTATTTTTTTAAAGGTTTATTTTCACTATTTTCATTAATATAAACCCGCCCTATATTATTATATTAATATAAAAACGTATTTTGAAATCCCGAAACACCGTAGGCTCGGGTTTGAAAGTTTAATGCATCTCTATATTTGTTCTCAATATTATAATAATTATATTATTATCAAAACCGTGTCTCTAAATAAAATGATATCCATGATCCAGATAAAATAATAGTTATTTAAATATTATTTTGTCACGTTGGTAAAGATTGTGAGTTGTTTATAAACTAATAAATAAAATAAATATTTATATTATTTACAATCGTGTAATCCTTGAATAAAATAATAGTCTTATTATTTGGCGCACATTTGTTTATTATGATACTTGTTAAATCTAAAAATAATATATATAATATATTATTTTAACGATCGAATATATTTATTACATATATTTGTCATTCATCGTGAAACGCATTCATCCTAATTTAGATATCCGTATTCTCGTAAACTCGTTCGTTTACACGTTAATCCTTAGAATGTTTAAAGACGTTCTAATCTACCGTTTGTCGTCACAAATCCCAATGAGTCCCTAATTGTTGTTTGTAATTTTAGGGCATACGTAAGACGTTGCAGGCTAACACTTGTGTACCAAGTCTATTACTTGTGTGATTACTTCCTACGCCATCAGGTGAGATTTCACGACCGCTTTTACTGTTTTAACTTGGGGGAGTAAACATGACACAATTATTTTGAGATTATTATAATCATATGTTATCAATGTTAAAGCTAAGCGTAACACGCTATCACTGAAAGTCCTCAACACACATCAAACAGTTAATATGGATCTTAGAGAGGTAATATTTAGTAGTAGTACTGGGTTTGACAAATCTCACCCGCGTTAGTCGCGCTAACTCGATTTGAGGTCGAACGGGTAAAATTTTAGCCTACTCACATCGCTAGAGTTGATAGACCTGGCATGATGCGAATGAACAAACAGTCAGCTTCGGTTGGGAGCGCTTTAGTTAAACATGAAATATAGGTTAGCTACCTATAGATGCATACTGAATGTACGATAATCTGGTAAACGTTTATTTATATACTGAAACCTGTGAACTCACCAACCTCGTGTTGACATCTTTTCTTACATGTTTTCTTAGGTCGCTAAGATAAGGCACAGGTGCACATATAGGATATGCATGGAGTCCTACTTTTGATTTATATTTTATTATTTCGTTTGGATTGTTTTGAATTATGTTTGGACTGGACTTTTTGGGCGCCATCAAAAGACACTATATATGTGATAATTCGACTTTTCAAATTAACTTCCTTAACAATTCCCTAAAAAATCCTATTAAATCCTAACCAAGTTAACTGAATATTAAACCCCAAGGACCAATTATGTCATTTCCTGATCTCAAACTTGAGGGACTTATCCTGCCAAGTCCCTAAACTCAATCTGTTGACTATTTAAAGTCAAAATCGAAGAGTTTAGTTTCTGTTGACATCTGGAAAGTCAAACTCGCAACTTTGAAACCAAATTTGAATCCCATAACTGAAATTCATCCGATTCTGTAACGGATTCCATCATTGCTATCAGTTTCGACATCATCAAGTCCTTAATCATCGACTTATTGATTGAATTAAATCCAATTATGGATATTAAAACCGTAACCGACGACCCCTTTATCAATTATCATCAAATTCGGTGAATTCTTATATTTCTATCACGAATTGAACATCTACACACACTAAACGAATCCTTGCGAACCTGTTGCACACCTCAATTCAGCCGGAGTTACAACAGGAGACACTGGAAAGCAAGAAAGCGTGATCGGACCCGAGTTTTTATCAAGCACCTTCAATCCAAATCCGTTTCTGGTAATTAAATTCTCCACTAGCTTCATTTCAATCTCTAGAATGAAAGCCCTATGATAATTAGGGCTTAATCTGTCGAATTCATCGCGAAACGGATCTAGGGTTCATGTGGATTTGATCGAACACTGGTCTAGGCACTAACTCAGTGCAATTAAACTATATGGTTAAACTCGCATGCTCTCACTCAGTGAAAGCCCCATGATTTTAACAGTTTTTATTATCCAATTTGATCAAATCGATTTCAAGTTCAATCTTGGGTTCGAGTTTTTGAAACAGAAATTAAACTTACCTAAACTTATTGTATTTCAAATTAAAACCTACACCAGATTCGAAATACCCTGATGAACAAAACCCATATATTTCTTGGTGCAATCAATATCGAATTCGGGGATCTGGGACAGGGATCGATCATGATTATGAATGGGGGACGGGCTCACTTGAGTTCTTGATTAAAACCATTCCAATCCGGGTTTAGGACCCGATACCCTAGCGGGCGGAGATGGTTAAGTCACTGGCCTCATGCGCATGAGACCCGGGTTCGAATCCGGCCTCCTGCATTATTTTTTTAAAGGTTTATTTTCACTATTTTCATTAATATAAACCCGCCCTATATTATTATATTAATATAAAAACGTATTTTGAAATCCCGAAACACCGTAGGCTCGGGTTTGAAAGTTTAATGCATCTCTATATTTGTTCTCAATATTATAATAATTATATTATTATCAAAACCGTGTCTCTAAATAAAATAATATCCCTGATCCAGATAAAATAACAGTTATTTAAATATTATTTTGTCACGTTGGTAAAGATTGTGAGTTGTTTATAAACTAATAAATAAAATAAATATTTATATTATTTACAATCGTGTAATCCTTGAATAAAATAATAGTCTTATTATTTGGCGCACATTTGTTTATTATGATACTTGTTAAATCTAAAAATAATATATATAATATATTATTTTCCTAGACTACTATTTAATGACAAAACGATCGAATATATTTATTACATATATTTGTCATTCATCGTGAAACGCATTCATCCTAATTTAGATATCCGTATTCTCGTAAACTCGTTCGTTTACACGTTAATCCTTAGAATGTTTAAAGACGTTCTAATCTACCGTTTGTCGTCACAAATCCCAATGAGTCCCTAATTGTTGTTTGTAATTTTAGGGCATACGTAAGACGTTGCAGGCTAACACTTGTGTACCAAGTCTATTACTTGTGTGATTACTTCCTACGCCATCAGGTGAGATTTCACGACCGCTTTTACTGTTTTAACTTGGAGGAGTAAACATGACACAATTATTTTGAGATTATTATAATCATATGTTATCAATGTTAAAGCTAAGCGTAACACGCTATCACTGAAAGTCCTCAACACACATCAAACAGTTAATATGGATCTTAGAGAGGTAATATTTAGTAGTAGTACTGGGTTTGACAAATCTCACCCGCGTTAGTCGCGCTAACTCAATTTGAGGTCGAACGGGTAAAATTTTAGCCTACTCATATCACTAGAGTTGATAGACCTGGCATGATGCGAATGAACAAACAGTCAGCTTCGGTTGGGAGCGCTTAAGTTAAACATGAAATATAGGTTAGCTACCTATAGATGCATATTGAATGTACGATAATCTGGTAAACGTTTATTTATATACTGAAACCTGTGAACTCACCAACCTCGTGTTGACATCTTTTCTTACATGTTTTCTTAGGTCGCTAAGATAAAGCACAGGTGCACATATAGGATATGCATGGAGTCCTACTTTTGATTTATATTTTATTATTTCGTTTGGATTGTTTTGAATTATGTTTGGACTGGACTTTTTGGGCGCCATCAAAAGACACTATATATGTGACAATTCGACTTTTCAAATTAACTTCCTTAACAATTCCCTAAAAAATCCTATTAAATCCTAACCAAGTTAACTGAATATTAAACCCCAAGGACCAATTCTGTCATTTCCTGATCTCAAACTTGAGGGACTTATCCTGCCAAGTCCCTAAACTCAATCTGTTGACTATTTAAAGTCAAAATCGAAGAGTTTAGTTTCTGTTGACATCTGGAAAGTCAAACTCCCAACTTTGAAACCAAATTTGAATCCCATAACTGAAATTCGTCCGATTCTGTAACGGATTCCATCATTGCTATCAGTTTCGACATCATCAAGTCCTTAATCATCGACTTATTGATTGAATTAAATCCAATTATGGATATTAAAACCGTAACCGACGACCCCTTTATCGATTATCATCAAATTTGGTGAATTCTTATATTTCTATCACGAATTGAACATCTACACACACTAAACGAATCCTTGCGAACCTGTTGCACACCTCAATTCAGCCGGAGTTACAACAGGAGACACTGGAAAGCAAGAAAGCGTGATCGGACCCGAGTTTTTATCAAGCACCTTCAATCCAAATCCGTTTCTGGTAATTAAATTCTCCAGTAGCTTCATTTCAATCTCTAGAATGAAAGCCCTATGATAATTAGGGCTTAATCTGTCGAATTCATCGCGAACCGGATCTAGGGTTCATGTGGATTTTGGATTTGATCGAACACTGTTCTAGGCACTAACTCAGTGCAATTAAACTATATGGTTAAACTCGCATGCTCTCACTCAGTGAAAGCCCCATGATTTTAACAGTTTTTATTATCCAATTTGATCAAATCGATTTCAAGTTCAATCTTGGGTTCGAGTTTTTGAAACAGAAATTAAACTTACCTAAACTTATTGTATTTCAAATTAAAACCTACACCAGATTCGAAATACCCTGATGAACAAAACCCATATATTTCTTAGTGCAATCAATATCGAATTCGGGGATCTGGGACAGGGATCGATCATGATTATGAATGGGGGACGGGCTCACTTGAGTTCTTGATTAAAACCATTCCAATCCGGGTTTAGGACCCGATACCCTAGCGGGCGGAGATGGTTAAGTCACTGGCCTCATGCGCAGGAGACCCGGGTTCGAATCCGGCCTCCTGCATTATTTTTTTAAAGGTTTATTTTCACTATTTTCATTAAAATAAACCCGCCCTATATTTATATATTAATATAAAAACGTATTTTGAAATCCCGAAACACCGTAGGCTCGGGTTTGAAAGTTTAATGCATCTCTATATTTGTTCTCAATATTATAATAATTATATTATTATCATAACCGTGTCTCTAAATAAAATAATATCCATGATCCAGATAAAATAATAGTTATTTAAATATTATTTTGTCACGTTGGTAAAGATTGTGAGTTGTTTATAAACTAATAAATAAAATAAATATTTATATTATTTACAATCGTGTAATCCTTGAATAAAATAATAGTCTTATTATTTGGCGCACATTTGTTTATTATGATACTTGTTAAATCTAAAAATAATATATATAATATATTATTTTCCTAGACTACTATTTAATGACAAAACGATCGAATATATTTAATACATATATTTGTCATTCATCGTGAAACCCATTCATCCTAATTTTGATATCCGTATTCTCGTAAACTCGTTCGTTTACACGTTAATCCTTAGAATGTTTAAAGACGTTCTAATCTACCGTTTGTCGTCACAAATCCCAATGAGTCCCTAATTGTTGTTTGTAATTTTAGGGCATACGTAAGACGTTGCAGGCTAACACTTGTGTACCAAGTCTATTACTTGTGTGATTACTTCCTACGCCATCAGGTGAGATTTCACGGCCGCTTTTACTGTTTTAACTTGGGGGAGTAAACATGACACAATTATTTTGAGATTATTATAATCATATGTTATCAATGTTAAAGCTAAGCGTAACACGCTATCACTGAAAGTTCTCAACGCACATCAAACAGTTAATATGGATCTTAGAGAGGTAATATTTAGTAGTAGTACTGGGTTTGACAAATCTCACCCGCGTTAGTCGCGCTAACTCGATTTGAGGTCGAACGGGTAAAATTTTAGCCTACTCACATCGCTAGAGTTGATAGACCTGGCATGATGCGAATGAACAAACAGTCAGCTTCGGTTGGGAGCGCTTAAGTTAAACATGAAATATAGGTTAGCTACCTATAGATGCATACTGAATGTACGATAATCTGGTAAACGTTTATTTATATACTGAAACCTGTGAACTCACCAACCTCGTGTTGACATCTTTTCTTACATGTTTTCTTAGGTCGCTAAGATAAGGCACAGGTGCACATATAGGATATGCATGGAGTCCTACTTTTGATTTATATTTTATTATTTCGTTTTGATTGTTTTGAATTATGTTTGGACTGGACTTTTTGGGCGCCATCAAAAGACACTATATATGTGACAATTCGACTTTTCAAATTAACTTCCTTAACAATTCCCTAAAAAATCCTATTAAATCCTAACCAAGTTAACTTAATATTAAACCCCAAGGACCAATTCTGTCATTTCCTGATCTCAAACTTGAGGGACTTATCCTGCCAAGTCCCTAAACTCAATCTGTTGACTATTTAAAGTCAAAATCGAAGAGTTTAGTTTCTGTTGACATCTGGAAAGTCAAACTCGCAACTTTGAAACCAAATTTGAATCCCATAACTGAAATTCGTCCGATTCTGTAACGGATTCCATCATTGCTATCAGTTTCGACATCATCAAGTCCTTAATCATCGACTTATTGATTGAATTAAATCCAATTATGGATATTAAAACCGTAACCGACGACCCCTTTATCGGTTATCATCAAATTCGGTGAATTCTTATATTTCTATCACGAATTGAACATCTACACACACTAAACGAATCCTTGCGAACCTGTTGCACACCTCAATTCAGCCGGAGTTACAACAGGAGACACTGGAAAGCAAGAAAGCGTGATCGGACCCGAGTTTTTATCAAGCACCTTCAATCCAAATCCGTTTCTGGTAATTAAATTCTCTACTAGCTTCATTTCAATCTCTAGAATGAAAGCCCTATGATAATTAGGGCTTAATCTGTCGAATTCATCGCGAAACGGATCTAGGGTTCATGTGGATTTGATCGAACACTGGTCTAGGCACTAACTCAGTGCAATTAAACTATATGGTTAAACTCGCATGCTCTCACTCAGTGAAAGCCCCATGATTTTAACAGTTTTTATTATCCAATTTGATCAAATCGATTTCAAGTTCAATCTTGGGTTCGAGTTTTTGAAACAGAAATTAAACTTACCTAAACTTATTGTATTTCAAATTAAAACCTACACCAGATTCGAAATACCCTGATGAACAAAACCCATATATTTCTTGGTGCAATCAATATCGAATTCGGGGATCTGGGACAGGGATCGATCATGATTATGAATGGGGGACGGGCTCACTTGAGTTCTTGATTAAAACCATTCCAATCCGGGTTTAGGACCCGATACCCTAGCGGGCGGAGATGGTTAAGTCACTGGCCTCATGCGCATGAGACCCGGGTTCGAATCCGGCCTCCTGCATTATTTTTTTAAAGGTTTATTTTCACTATTTTCATTAATATAAACCCGCCCTATATTATTATATTAATATAAAAACGTATTTTGAAATCCCGAAACACCGTAGGCTCAGGTTTGAAAGTTTAATGCATCTCTATATTTGTTCTCAATATTATAATAATTATATTATTATCAAAACCGTGTCTCTAAATAAAATAATATCCCTGATCCAGATAAAATAACAGTTATTTAAATATTATTTTGTCACGTTGGTAAAGATTGTGAGTTGTTTATAAACTAATAAATAAAATAAATATTTATATTATTTACAGTCGTGTAATCCTTGAATAAAATAATAGTCTTATTATTTGGCGCACATTTGTTTATTATGATACTTGTTAAATCTAAAAATAATATATATAATATATTATTTTCCTAGACTACTATTTAATGACAAAACGATAATCTAAAAATAATATATATAATATATTATTTTCCTAGACTACTATTTAATGACAAAACGATCGAATATATTTATTACATATATTTGTCATTCATCGTGAAACGCATTCATCCTAATTTAGATATCCGTATTCTCGTAAACTCGTTCGTTTACACGTTAATCCTTAGAATGTTTAAAGACGTTCTAATCTACCGTTTGTCGTCACAAATCCCATTGAGTCCCTAATTGTTGTTTGTAATTTTAGGGCATACGTAAGACGTTGCAGGCTAACACTTGTGTACCAAGTCTATTACTTGTGTGATTACTTCCTACGCCATCAGGTGAGATTTCACGACCGCTTTTACTATTTTAACTTGGAGGAGTAAACATGACACAATTATTTTGAGATTATTATAATCATATGTTATCAATGTTAAAGCTAAGCGTAACACGCTATCACTGAAAGTCCTCAACACACATCAAACAGTTAATATGGATCTTAGAGAGGTAATATTTAGTAGTAGTACTGGGTTTGACAAATCTCACCCGCGTTAGTCGCGCTAACTCAATTTGAGGTCGAACGGGTAAAATTTTAGCCTACTCATATCACTAGAGTTGATAGACCTGGCATGATGCGAATGAACAAACAGTCAGCTTCGGTTGGGAGCGCTTAAGTTAAACATGAAATATAGGTTAGCTACCTATAGATGCATATTGAATGTACGATAATCTGGTAAACGTTTATTTATATACTGAAACCTGTGAACTCACCAACCTCGTGTTGACATCTTTTCTTACATGTTTTCTTAGGTCGCTAAGATAAAGCACAGGTGCACATATAGGATATGCATGGAGTCCTACTTTTGATTTATATTTTATTATTTCGTTTGGATTGTTTTGAATTATGTTTGGACTGGACTTTTTGGGCGCCATCAAAAGACACTATATATGTGACAATTCGACTTTTCAAATTAACTTCCTTAACAATTCCCTAAAAAATCCTATTAAATCCTAACCAAGTTAACTGAATATTAAACCCCAAGGACCAATTCTGTCATTTCCTGATCTCAAACTTGAGGGACTTATCCTGCCAAGTCCCTAAACTCAATCTGTTGACTATTTAAAGTCAAAATCGAAGAGTTTAGTTTCTGTTGACATCTGGAAAGTCAAACTCGCAACTTTGAAACCAAATTTGAATCCCATAACTGAAATTCGTCCGATTCTGTAACGGATTCCATCATTGCTATCAGTTTCGACATCATCAAGTCCTTAATCATCGACTTATTGATTGAATTAAATCCAATTATGGATATTAAAACCGTAACCGACGACCCCTTTATCGATTATCATCAAATTCGGTGAATTCTTATATTTCTATCACGAATTGAACATCTACACACACTAAACGAATCCTTGCGAACCTGTTGCACACCTCAATTCAGCCGGAGTTACAACAGGAGACACTGGAAAGCAAGAAAGCGTGATCGGACCCGAGTTTTTATCAAGCACCTTCAATCCAAATCCGTTTCTGGTAATTAAATTCTCCAGTAGCTTCATTTCAATCTCTAGAATGAAAGCCCTATGATAATTAGGGCTTAATCTGTCGAATTCATCGCGAACCGGATCTAGGATTCATGTGGATTTTGGATTTGATCGAACACTGTTCTAGGCACTAACTCAGTGCAATTAAACTATATGGTTAAACTCGCATGCTCTCACTCAGTGAAAGCCCCATGATTTTAACAGTTTTTATTATCCAATTTGATCAAATCGATTTCAAGTTCAATCTTGGGTTCGAGTTTTTGAAACAGAAATTAAACTTACCTAAACTTATTGTATTTCAAATTAAAACCTACACCAGATTCGAAATACCCTGATGAACAAAACCCATATATTTCTTAGTGCAATCAATATCGAATTCGGGGATCTGGGACAGGGATCGATCATGATTATGAATGGGGGACGGGCTCACTTGAGTTCTTGATTAAAACCATTCCAATCCGGGTTTAGGACCCGATACCCTAGCGGGCGGAGATGGTTAAGTCACTGGCCTCATGCGCAGGAGACCCGGGTTCGAATCCGGCCTCCTGCATTATTTTTTTAAAGGTTTATTTTCACTATTTTCATTAAAATAAACCCGCCCTATATTTATATATTAATATAAAAACGTATTTTGAAATCCCGAAACACCGTAGGCTCGGGTTTGAAAGTTTAATGCATCTCTATATTTGTTCTCAATATTATAATAATTATATTATTATCATAATCGTGTCTCTAAATAAAATAATATCCATGATCCAGATAAAATAATAGTTATTTAAATATTATTTTGTCACGTTGGTAAAGATTGTGAGTTGTTTATAAACTAATAAATAAAATAAATATTTATATTATTTACAATCGTGTAATCCTTGAATAAAATAATAGTCTTATTATTTGGCGCACATTTGTTTATTATGATACTTGTTAAATCTAAAAATAATATATATAATATATTATTTTCCTAGACTACTATTTAATGACAAAACGATCGAATATATTTAATACATATATTTGTCATTCATCGTGAAACCCATTCATCCTAATTTTGATATCCGTATTCTCGTAAACTCGTTCGTTTACACGTTAATCCTTAGAATGTTTAAAGACGTTCTAATCTACCGTTTGTCGTCACAAATCCCAATGAGTCCCTAATTGTTGTTTGTAATTTTAGGGCATACGTAAGACGTTGCAGGCTAACACTTGTGTACCAAGTCTATTACTTGTGTGATTACTTCCTACGCCATCAGGTGAGATTTCACGGCCGCTTTTACTGTTTTAACTTGGGGGAGTAAACATGACACAATTATTTTGAGATTATTATAATCATATGTTATCAATGTTAAAGCTAAGCGTAACACGCTATCACTGAAAGTTCTCAACGCACATCAAACAGTTAATATGGATCTTAGAGAGGTAATATTTAGTAGTAGTACTGGGTTTGACAAATCTCACCCGCGTTAGTCGCGCTAACTCGATTTGAGGTCGAACGGGTAAAATTTTAGCCTACTCACATCGCTAGAGTTGATAGACCTGGCATGATGCGAATGAACAAACAGTCAGCTTCGGTTGGGAGCGCTTAAGTTAAACATGAAATATAGGTTAGCTACCTATAGATGCATACTGAATGTACGATAATCTGGTAAACGTTTATTTATATACTGAAACCTGTGAACTCACCAACCTCGTGTTGACATCTTTTCTTACATGTTTTCTTAGGTCGCTAAGATAAGGCACAGGTGCACATATAGGATATGCATGGAGTCCTACTTTTGATTTATATTTTATTATTTCGTTTTGATTGTTTTGAATTATGTTTGGACTGGACTTTTTGGCCGCCATCAAAAGACACTATATATGTGACAATTCGACTTTTCAAATTAACTTCCTTAACAATTCCCTAAAAAATCCTATTAAATCCTAACCAAGTTAACTTAATATTAAACCCCAAGGACCAATTCTGTCATTTCCTGATCTCAAACTTGAGGGACTTATCCTGCCAAGTCCCTAAACTCAATCTGTTGACTATTTAAAGTCAAAATCGAAGAGTTTAGTTTCTGTTGACATCTGGAAAGTCAAACTCGCAACTTTGAAACCAAATTTGAATCCCATAACTGAAATTCGTCCGATTCTGTAACGGATTCCATCATTGCTATCAGTTTCGACATCATCAAGTCCTTAATCATCGACTTATTGATTGAATTAAATCCAATTATGGATATTAAAACCGTAACCGACGACCCCTTTATCGATTATCATCAAATTCGGTGAATTCTTATATTTCTATCACGAATTGAACATCTACACACACTAAACGAATCCTTGCGAACCTGTTGCACACCTCAATTCAGCCGGAGTTACAACAGGAGACACTGGAAAGCAAGAAAGCGTGATCGGACCCGAGTTTTTATCAAGCACCTTCAATCCAAATCCGTTTCTGGTAATTAAATTCTCCACTAGCTTCATTTCAATCTCTAGAATGAAAGCCCTATGATAATTAGGGCTTAATCTGTCGAATTCATCGCGAAACGGATCTAGGGTTCATGTGGATTTGATCGAACACTGGTCTAGGCACTAACTCAGTGCAATTAAACTATATGGTTAAACTCGCATGCTCTCACTCAGTGAAAGCCCCATGATTTTAACAGTTTTTATTATCCAATTTGATCAAATCGATTTCAAGTTCAATCTTGGGTTCGAGTTTTTGAAACAGAAATTAAACTTACCTAAACTTATTGTATTTCAAATTAAAACCTACACCAGATTCGAAATACCCTGATGAACAAAACCCATATATTTCTTGGTGCAATCAATATCGAATTCGGGGATCTGGGACAGGGATCGATCATGATTATGAATGGGGGACGGGCTCACTTGAGTTCTTGATTAAAACCATTCCAATCCGGGTTTAGGACCCGATACCCTAGCGGGCGGAGATGGTTAAGTCACTGGCCTCATGCGCATGAGACCCGGGTTCGAATCCGGCCTCCTGCATTATTTTTTTAAAGGTTTATTTTCACTATTTTCATTAATATAAACCCGCCCTATATTATTATATTAATATAAAAACGTATTTTGAAATCCCGAAACACCGTAGGCTCAGGTTTGAAAGTTTAATGCATCTCTATATTTGTTCTCAATATTATAATAATTATATTATTATCAAAACCGTGTCTCTAAATAAAATAATATCCCTGATCCAGATAAAATAACAGTTATTTAAATATTATTTTGTCACGTTGGTAAAGATTGTGAGTTGTTTATAAACTAATAAGTAAAATAAATATTTATATTATTTACAATCGTGTAATCCTTGAATAAAATAATAGTCTTATTATTTGGCGCACATTTGTTTATTATGATACTTGTTAAATCTAAAAATAATATATATAATATATTATTTTCCTAGACTACTATTTAATGACAAAACGATCGAATATATTTATTACATATATTTGTCATTCATCGTGAAACGCATTCATCCTAATTTAGATATCCGTATTCTCGTAAACTCGTTCGTTTACACGTTAATCCTTAGAATGTTTAAAGACGTTCTAATCTACCGTTTGTCGTCACAAATCCCAATGAGTCCCTAATTGTTGTTTGTAATTTTAGGGCATACGTAAGACGTTGCAGGCTAACACTTGTGAACCAAGTCTATTACTTGTGTGATTACTTCCTACGCCATCAGGTGAGATTTCACGGCCGCTTTTACTGTTTTAACTTGGGGGAGTAAACATGACACAATTATTTTGAGATTATTATAATCATATGTTATCAATGTTAAAGCTAAGCGTAACACGCTATCACTGAAAGTCCTCAACACACATCAAACAGTTAATATGGATCTTAGAGAGGTAATATTTAGTAGTAGTACTGGGTTTGACAAATCTCACCCGCGTTAGTCGCGCTAACTCGATTTGAGGTCGAACGGGTAAAATTTTAGCCTACTCACATCGCTAGAGTTGATAGACCTGACATGATGCGAATGAACAAACAGTCAGCTTCGGTTGGGAGCGCTTAAGTTAAACATGAAATATAGGTTAGCTACCTATAGATGCATACTGAATGTACGATAATCTGGTAAACGTTTATTTATATACTGAAACCTGTGAACTCACCAACCTCGTGTTGACATCTTTTCTTACATGTTTTCTTAGGTCGCTAAGATAAGGCACAGGTGCACATATAGGATATGCATGGAGTCCTACTTTTGATTTATATTTTATTATTTCGTCTGGATTGTTTTGAATTATGTTTGGACTGGACTTTTTGGGCGCCATCAAAAGACACTATATATGTGACAATTCGACTTTTCAAATTAACTTCCTTAACAATTCCCTAAAAAATCCTATTAAATCCTAACCAAGTTAACTTAATATTAAACCCCAAGGACCAATTCTGTCATTTCCTGATCTCAAACTTGATGGACTTATCCTGCCAAGTCCCTAAACTCAATCTGTTGACTATTTAAAGTCAAAATCGAAGAGTTTAGTTTCTGTTGACATCTGGAAAGTCAAACTCGCAACTTTGAAACCAAATTTGAATCCCATAACTGAAATTCGTCCGATTCTGTAACGGATTCCATCATTGCTATCAGTTTCGACATCATCAAGTCCTTAATCATCGACTTATTGATTGAATTAAATCCAATTATGGATATTAAAACCATAACCGACGACCCCTTTATCGATTATCATCAAATTCGGTGAATTCTTATATTTCTTTCACGAATTGAACATCTACACACACTAAACGAATCCTTGCGAACCTGTTGCACACCTCAATTCAGCCGGAGTTACAACAGGAGACACTGGAAAGCAAGAAAGCGTGATCGGACCCGAGTTTTTATCAAGCACCTTCAATCCAAATCCGTTTCTGGTAATTAAATTCTCCACTAGCTTCATTTCAATCTCTAGAATGAAAGACCTATGATAATTAGGGCTTAATCTGTCGAATTCATCGCGAAACGGATCTAGGGTTCATGTGGATTTGATCGAACACTGGTCTAGGCACTAACTCAGTGCAATTAAACTATATGGTTAAACTCGCATGCTCTCACTCAGTGAAAGCCCCATGATTTTAACAGTTTTTATTATCCAATTTGATCAAATCGATTTCAAGTTCAATCTTGGGTTCGAGTTTTTGAAACAGAAATTAAACTTACCTAAACTTATTGTATTTCAAATTAAAACCTACACCAGATTCGAAATACCCTGATGAACAAAACCCATATATTTCTTGGTGCAATCAATATCGAATTCGGGGATCTGGGACAGGGATCGATCATGATTATGAATGGGGGACGGGCTCACTTGAGTTCTTGATTAAAACCATTCCAATCCGGGTTTAGGACCCGATACCCTAGCGGGCGGAGATGGTTAAGTCACTGGCCTCATGCGCATGAGACCCGGGTTCGAATCCGGCCTCCTGCATTATTTTTTTAAAGGTTTATTTTCACTATTTTCATTAATATAAACCCGCCCTATATTATTATATTAATATAAAAACGTATTTTGAAATCCCGAAACACCGTAGGCTCAGGTTTGAAAGTTTAATGCATCTCTATATTTGTTCTCAATATTATAATAATTATATTATTATCAAAACCGTGTCTCTAAATAAAATAATATCCCTGATCCAGATAAAATAACAGTTATTTAAATATTATTTTGTCACGTTGGTAAAGATTGTGAGTTGTTTATAAACTAATAAATAAAATAAATATTTATATTATTTACAATCGTGTAATCCTTGAATAAAATAATAGTCTTATTATTTGGCGCACATTTGTTTATTATGATACTTGTTAAATCTAAAAATAATATATATAATATATTATTTTCCTAGACTACTATTTAATGACAAAACGATCGAATATATTTATTACATATATTTGTCATTCATCGTGAAACGCATTCATCCTAATTTAGATATCCGTATTCTCGTAAACTCGTTCGTTTACACGTTAATCCTTAGAATGTTTAAAGACGTTCTAATCTACCGTTTGTCGTCACAAATCCCAATGAGTCCCTAATTGTTGTTTGTAATTTTAGGGCATACGTAAGACGTTGCAGGCTAACACTTGTGTACCAAGTCTATTACTTGTGTGATTACTTCCTACGCCATCAGGTGAGATTTCACGGCCGCTTTTACTGTTTTAACTTGGGGGAGTAAACATGACACAATTATTTTGAGATTATTATAATCATATGTTATCAATGTTAAAGCTAAGCGTAACACGCTATCACTGAAAGTCCTCAACACACATCAAACAGTTAATATGGATCTTAGAGAGGTAATATTTAGTAGTAGTACTGGGTTTGACAAATCTCACCCGCGTTAGTCGCGCTAACTTGATTTGAGGTCGAACGGGTAAAATTTTAGCCTACTCACATCGCTAGAGTTGATAGACCTGGCATGATGCGAATGAACAAACAGTCAGCTTCGGTTGGGAGCGCTTAAGTTAAACATGAAATATAGGTTAGCTACCTATAGATGCATACTGAATGTACGATAATCTGGTAAACGTTTATTTATATACTGAAACCTGTGAACTCACCAACCTCGTGTTGACATCTTTTCTTACATGTTTTCTTAGGTCGCTAAGATAAGGCACAGGTGCACATATAGGATATGCATGGAGTCCTACTTTTGATTTATATTTTATTATTTCGTTTGGATTTTTTGAATTATGTTTGGACTGGACTTTTTGGGCGCCATCAAAAGACACTATATATGTGACAATTCGACTTTTCAAATTAACTTCCTTAACAATTCCCTAAAAAATCCTATTAAATCCTAACCAAGTTAACTGAATATTAAACCCCAAGGACCAATTCTGTCATTTCCTGATCTCAAACTTGAGGGACTTATCCTGCCAAGTCCCTAAACTCAATCTGTTGACTATTTAAAGTCAAAATCAAAGAGTTTAGTTTCTGTTGACATCTGGAAAGTCAAACTCGCAACTTTGAAACCAAATTTGAATCCCATAACTGAAATTCGTCCGATTCTGTAACGGATTCCATCATTGCTATCAGTTTCGACATCATCAAGTCCTTAATCATCGACTTATTGATTGAATTAAATCCAATTATGGATATTAAAACCGTAACCGACGACCCCTTTATCAATTATCATCAAATTCAGCAAATTCTTATATTTCTATCATGAATTGAACATCTGCACACACTAAACGAATCCTTGCGAACCTGTTGCACACCTCAATTCAGCCGTAGTTACAACAGGAGACACTGGAAAACAAGAAAGCGTGATCGGACCCGAGTTTTTATCAAGCACCTTCAATCCGAATCCGTTTCTGGTAATTAAATTATCCATTAGCTTCGTTTCAATCTCTAGAATGAAAGCCCTATGATAATTAGGGCTTAATCTGTCGAATTCATCGCGAACCGGATCTAGGGTTCATGTGGATTTTGGATTTGATCGAACACTGGTCTAGGCACGAACTCTGTGCAATTAAACTATATGGTTAAACTCGCAAGCTCTCACTCATTGAAATCCCCATGATTTCAACAGTTTTTATTATCCAATTTGATCAAATCGATTTCAAGTTCAATCTAGGGTTCGAGTTTTTGAAACAGAAATTAAACTTACCTAAACTTATTGTATTTCAAATTAAAACCTACACCAGATTCGAAATACCCTGATGAACAAAACCCATATATTTCTTGGTGCAATCGATATCGAATTCGGGGATCTGGGACAGGGATCGATCATGATTATGAATGGGGGAGGGGCTCACTTGAGTTCTTGATTAAAACCATTCCAGTCCGGGTTTAGGACCCGATACCCTAGCGGGCGGAGATGGTTAAGTCACCGGTCTCATGCGCAGGAGACCCGGGTTCGAATCCGGTCTCCTGCATTATTTTTTTAAAGGTTTATTTTCACTATTTTCATTATTATAGTCCCACCCTATATTACTATATTAATATAAAAACGTATTTTGAAATCCGAAAACACCGTAGGCTCAGGTTTGAAAGTTTAACGCATCTCTATATTTGTTCTCAATATTATAATAATTATATTATTATCAAAACCGTGTCTCTAAATAAAATAATATCCATTACCCCGATAAAATAATAGTTATTTAAATATTATTTTGTCACGTTGGTAAAGATTGTGAGTCGTTTATAAACTAATAAATAAAATAACTGTTTATATTATTTACAATCATGTAATACTTGAATAAAATAATAGTCTTATTATTTGACGCACATTTGTTTATTATGATACTTGTTAAATCTAAAAATAATATATATAATATATTATTTTCCTAGACTACTATTTAATGACAAAACGATCGAATATATTTAATACATATATTTGTCATTCATCGTGAAACCCATTCATCCTAATTTTGATATCCGTATTCTCGTAAACTCGTTCGTTTACACGTTAATCCTTAGAATGTTTAAAGACGTTTTAATCTACCGTTTGTCGTCACAAATCCCAATGAGTCCCTAATTGTTGTTTGTAATTTTAGGGCATACGTAAGACGTTGCAGGCTAACACTTGTGTACCAAGTCTATTACTTGTGTGATTACTTCCTACGCCATGAGGTGAGTTTTCACGGCCGCTTTTACTGTTTTAACTTGGGGGAGAAAACATGAGACAACTATTTTGAGATTATTATAATTCATATGTTATCAATGTTAAAGCTAAGCGTAACACGCTATCACTGAAAGTCCTTAACAAACATCGAACCGTTAATATGGATCTTAGTGTGGTAATATTTAGTAGTACTATTGGGTTTGAAAAATCTCACCCGTGTTAGTCGCGCTAACTCGATTTGAGGTCGAACGGGTGAAATGTTAGCCTACTCACATCGCTAGAGTTGATATACCTGGCAGAAGGCGAATAAACAAACAGTCAGCTTGGGTTACGAGCGCTTAAGTTAAACATGAAATGTAGGTTAGCTACCAACAGATGCATATTGAATGTACAATAATCTGGTAAACGTTTATTTATATACTGAAACCTGTGAACTCACCAACCTTATGTTGACATCTTTTCTTACATGTTTTCTCAGGTCGCTAAGATAAGGCACAAGTGCACATATAGGAAATGCATGGAGTCCTACTTTTGATTTGTGTTTTATTATTTCGTTTGGACTGTTTTGAATTATGTTTGGACTGGACTTTTTGGGCGGGTTTGTTTTGCTCATTTACTTTCTTTACACGCTTCCACTTTAACTCTGATTGATACGATATTTTCAATTAAGTCTCATATAGAGTCGTTTAATATAACTAATGAATGAGATCCTGGTTTGTCACTTCTCAAACGGTAAAACTCTATTAGTTGAAATTCGGGGTGTGACAGATTTGTAACAGAGACATTGGATATAGAGAACTAGGATTGCATATTAGACTATAACCTCACACATTAGTTACATATCATAAGCGTTATGTGTTGGAACATATATATTACGTTACATGACCATGTCGTCAACCCCATGACCATCACCTAAGGCACCAGGACATGATGCACCTATCCTACCATCCCCGGAGCCCAAAAGGCATCGGACTAGTTCTAGTGACAATTCGGTTGATCATGGTGAACCGAGTAGCGCGCAAGCAATGAATCATGCACGCAATTGGAATGAATACCCGAAAGTGATCCAAAGGTGGATCGAAATGTGAAATGTCCCATCACCCTACTTTGGTTCCACTTTCTCATCATCTACTTTACCTAGCTTGCCATGTACCATGGAACAAGCTTTTGCGGCATTTGTATTTTATATGTCTATGAAGTTAAGCATTGTGAAATATGCTACTGATGAGATACCCAACATTCTGCAGCGGGAGTCACAAATAGAGGAGAATAAGGTAGGGATAGAGCTTTTGACCGCTGAGCTGGCGGTGACGGATCAGGTCCATAACCACCTGGTGGATAGAGTTCAACATTTGGAGACGAGGGTGGACACCTCAGACCATGCTGTTGAGGGAATTATGGAGAGAGTGACCCATTTGGAAGCCCAAATGCAAGCAGCACTTTGGCCGGAGAATATCCCACTTTCTGATGATGAGGAGGAGCCGTTTGAGGATGAGCCCTTAGAGGAGGGTCCACCTGAGGAGTAGCCGATCGAGATTGATGATGCACTATCATGTGTTTCCTCCGATGAAGAGGATGTTTGATGATTATTTTATCCTATCTTTCCTTTCATTTATGACTTGTTTATGTTCTTTCTATTTCAAACCTAGATGGGTAAGGTTGTTCCCATTTAATAAAAGAATGAGAAGTTTGATGTTTTGAGTTAATTATTTTGTAGCTTTACAATTTATTTAATTTTGAAATATTAGATGTTGTGTTATCATTTCCTTACTTGTACATATAATGTTTGAAATGCGACATATTTCTCATTATTTTGTATTTGTGAATGTGAAGAATCTTGTCGGGAATAGGACGTGGAGGTCGTGCTAGTGGCTGAGGCACCATTAACATGACAACAGCTGAGCTGGCGGCACTAATTAACGATAGTGTGGCTGAGGCTCTGGCAGCACAGAATGCTGCAGGTAAATGCTAAAACAATTTGGCTAGTGAGATCAATTCATCTCTCAAAGCGCCTTTCCCAAGCTTTATAATCTCGATCCTATATTACGTTTATAAATCCAAGTCAATAGAATCAACAACCAGCATGCACATTCAAGACATTTATGGACTGTAAGCCCCGCACCATTAGTGGAGCTGAAGGAGCTGTCGGACTACTCCGTTGGTTCGAGAAAGTAGAGTCGGTATTTGCCATGTGCAACTGTCCCCTGGCCAATCAGGTCAAATTTGCTTCTGGTACTTTGGAGGGCCTGGCTCTCACATGGTGGAACGCTCAGGTCCAAATGTTGGGTCTAGCTATGGCCAATGACTTCAGTGGGAGGAGTTTAAGACGATGATGAAGGAAGAGTATTGTCCTCGGGATGAGATTCAGAAGTTGGAAGGAGAATTCTGGAACCTGAAAATGGAAGGTTCTGAAATTGAGCTATACACCACTCGCTCTCATGAGCTTGCTACCATGTGCCCACACATGCTGACCCCCGATTACAAGAGGATTGAGCTGTACATTGGAGTCTTAGTACCTCAGATTCAGAGTATGGTCACCTCATCCAACCCTACTACCATCTAGCAGACCATCAGACTTGCCCATAAGTTAACCGACCAGGCAATGACTCAAGGGACTCTACCCCCAAGGGGTTCGGTCTCTAAATCTACCGACAACCATAAGCGCAAGTTTGATCACAACTCCAACTCTCACTCCAATTCCAAGGGACCCTAGTTAAATCAACCTCATAAGCAGCAGCGAATGTTTTAGCCTTCTAAGAACTTTAACCAGACGACCTCTCTAGGTCAAAATCAAGGTGGTTATGCGGGGAAATCCCCCAAGTGTAACAAGTGCAACTTTCATCACTTTGGGATTTGTAACCGTTGTCAGCGGTGTGGCAAGATAGGCCATGCTGCCAAAGATTGTAGGGGAGAGTTGCAAGCCAAGCAGCCTTTTCAACAGCATGGGTCTACAAAGGGTTGTTTCGAGTGTAGGAAGGAGGGACACGTTCAGAAGAATTGTCCTCAGTTAAAGAAATGAGGTAATGGAAATCACAACCCTAATCATAATAACAATAATGGTGGCAACAACGACAATAATGGAGGGAATGATGCGAAGGGACGAGCCTTCGTGCTAGGATCTGGAGAAGCTCGATATGATCATAATGTGGTCATCGTTAAGTTCCTCTTTAACAATTTCTTTGCTTATATCCTTTTTGATACCAGTGCTGATAGGAGTTTTATATCTAAGAAACTTAGTGATATGATAAAAGGAACTCCAACTCTGTTAGAAGCTAAGTACATAATAGAAATAGCCAATGGCCAAATAATTGAAGCAACCCACATTCTTAAGGGTTTTAAGCTTGAGTTGGATGGTCATAAACTTGATATCGACCTTATGCCGGTCACACTTGGTAGTTTTAATATAATTATCGACATGGATTGGTTATTTAAAAACCAAGCCGAAATCATCTGTAGTGACAAAATCGTTCGTATTCCTCTTCCGAGTGGAGAAACTCTTTCCGTTTAGGGTGAAAAGGTTGGTGCAGTCATGGGCATCATATCCTTCATGAAAGCACATAAATGTATTCGAAAAGGGCATACTGCTATTGTGGCTCTCGTCACCGAGCAGAAAAAGATTGATGATATTCCGATCGTTTTCTACTATCCGGAAGTATTTCCTGAGGATTTGCCTGGTCTGCCACCACACCGTCAAGTTGAATTCCAAATATATCTAGCACCCGGAGCAGCACCGATCGCTCGGGTATCTTACAGATTTGCACCTAGTGAATTTCAAGAGCTATCTATTCAGCTGTCGGAATTGTGGGATAAAGGTTTCATCCAACCTAGCTCATCGCCATAGGGAGCTCCAGTTCTGTTTGTCAAGAAGAAAAACGGGACTTTCCGTATGTGTATCGACTACCGTGAATTGAATAAAGTGACAATCAAGAACCGTTATCCTCTGCCTCGTATAGATGATCTCTTTGATCAACTCCAAGGATCAAGTTTCTATTCCAACTTAGATCTTAGGTCCGTTTACCACCAATTGAGAGTCCGAGATGAGGATATCTCTAAGACTGCTTTCAGGACAAGGTACGGCCACTATGAGTTTATGGCCATGCCTTTCGGATTAACCAACGCACCCGCGATGTTCATGGACCTCATGAACCATGTGTGTAAGCCATACCTTGATCAATTTTTCATCGTGTTCATCGACGACATTCTCATTTATTCTAAGAACAAGGAGGAACATCTACGCTTAATTCTGGAATTACTTAAGTAGGAGCAGCTGTATGCTAAGTTTTCCAAAATTTTGGATCCGGGAAGTTCAATTCTTAGGGCATGTGGTTAATGAGAAAGGAATACATGTCGATCCATCAAAGATAGAAGCCATCAAGAATTGGGCCGCACCGACGACTCCGACTGAGGTGCGACAATTCCTGGGATTGGCCGGTTATTATCTCCGATTCATCGAAGGATTTTCTAAGATTGCACAACCTCTCACTGCTTTAACTCAGAAGGGTAAAGCCTATAGCTGGGGCGACAACCAGGAATCAGCATTACAATTCCTTAAACAGAAACTTTGCAGTGCACCTATTCTGGCTCTTCCGGAGGGAGCGGATGATTTTGTGGTGTATTGCGATGCATCCATTCAAGGTTTGGGTTGTGTGTGAATGCAATGAGAAAAGGTGATCGCATATGCTTCACGTCAACTAAAGATTCATGAGAAAAACTACACCACTCATGACCTAGAGTTGGGAGCCGTAGTTTTCGCACTTAAGATATGGAGACATTACTTGTACGGTACCAAGTGCACTATCTACACCGATCACAAGAGTCTTCAGCATATCTTCGAGCAAAAAGAACTAAACATGATACAGCGTCGTTGGGTCGAGCTCTTGAATGATTATGACTTTGTGATTCGGTATCATCCGGGTAAGGCTAATGTTGTAGCTGATGCCCTAAGTCGAAAGGAAACCAAGCCGAAACGAGTTCGAGCATTACAGCTTACTTTTCACCCCAGATTACCTGACAAAATCCGTAGTGCTCAACTCGAAGCCCTGAAAGAGGAGAACCTACTGCTGGAAGGTACACGCGGTATGGAAGAACAACTCGAGGTCAAATCTGACGGTATTCGCTACTTCGGCGAGCGAATATGGGTTCCAGTATTCGGGAACTTAAAGGAACTAATCATGGATGAAGCTTATAAATCTCGTTACTCCGTTCATCCAGGTTCTGACAAGATGTACCATGACCTAAAGGTGCTGTATTGGTGGCCAAAGATGAAGGCCGATATAGCCATCTATGTGGGAAAGTGCATGACTTGCGCAAAGGTCAAGGTTGAATATCAAAAGCCTTCCGGTCTACTTCAGCAACCAGAGATTCCCATGTGAAAATGGGAGCAAATATCCATCGACTTTATCACAAAATTGCCACGAACTCCTACCGGATGTGATACCATCTGGGTAATCGTTGATCGTTTAACAAAGTCCGCTCACTTCTTAGCAATCAAGGAAATCGACAAAATGGAGAAGCTTACTCGTATTTACTTGAAAGAAGTAGTCTCTCGGCACGGGGTGCCAATCTCTATCATTTCGGATCGTGATGCACGATTCACCTCCCGTTTCTGGAAATCGTTACATAAAGCTTTAGGCACGCGTCTAGATATGAGCACAGCATACCACCCCCAAACTGATGGCAAGACGGAGCGTACTATTCAAACCCTGGAGGATATGCTATGAGCTTGTGTAATTGATTTCGGTAACACTTGGGAGTCTCACCTACCGTTGGTGGAGTTCTCCTACAACAACAGTTATCACACTAGCATCAAGGCAGCTCCATTTGAAGCACTATATGGATGGAAATGTCGTTCTTCTATTTGTTGGGCCGAGGTTGGGGATAGTCAACTTACGGTCCTTAACTTGTACTTGAAAGTTCTGTGAAAATTGTTCAAATTAGAAATCGTATGGCAGCAGCTCGTGCTCGTCAAAAGGGTTATGCCGATTCGCAAATCGTTAGAATTTCAAGTAGGGATATGGTCTTGTTAAAAGTCTCAGCTTGGAAGGGTGTCATTCGTTTTGGGAAATGAGGCAAACTAAGTCCTCGTTATGTTGGGCCATTCAAGATAGTGAAGAGAATTGGCCCAGTAGCGTATCCACCGGACTTACCTGAAGAACTTAGTGGTGTACACAACGTCTTTCACATCTCAAACTTGACGAAATGTCTTGTAGACGAGTCACTCGCGGGTCCTCTTGAGGAACTACACATCAATGAACAGTTGCGTTTCATCGACGAACCCGTGGAAATCATGGATAGGGAAGTCAAAACGTTAAAACGTAGTAAAATTCCTATTGTTAGAGTCCGTTGGAACTCGAAACGCGGACCAGAATTCACGTGGGAGCGTGAGGATCAGATGATGCGCAAATATCCTAATCTGTTCAAGCACTCCACGTCAAATTCTTAAGGTACTATTTTAATTTTTGGGACGAAAATTCTTTCAATTAGGGGATGATGTGACAATTCGACTTTTCAAATTAACTTCGTTAACAATTCCGTTAAAAATCATGTTAAGTCCTAACCTAGTTAATTGAATATTAAACCCCAAGGACCAATTCTGTCATTTCCTGATCTCAAAATTCAGGGATTTATCAAACCAAGTCCCTAAACTTAATCTGTTAACTATTGAAAGTCAAAATCGAAGAGTTTAATTTCTGTTGAATTTTGGAAAGTCAAACTCGCAACGTTGAAACCAAATTTGAATCCCATAACTGAAATTCGTCCGATTCTGTAACGGATTCCATCATTTCTATCAGTTTCGACATCATCAAGTCCTTAATCATCGACTTTATGATTGAATTAAATCCAATTATGGACATTAAAATTGTAACCGACGACCCCGTTATCGATTATCATCAAATTCGGGAAATTCTTATATTTCTATCACGAATTAAACCTCTGCACACACTAAACGAATCCTTGCGAACCTGTTGCACTCCTCATTTCGCCTGGAGTAACAACAGGAGACACCGGAAAGCAAGAACGCGTGGTCAGACCCGAGTTTTGAACAAGCACCTTCAATCCGAATCTGTTTCTAGTAATTAAACTCTCCATTAGCTTCATTTCAATCTCTAGAATGAAAGCCCTATGATAATTAGGGCTTAATCTGTCGAATTCGTCGCGAACCGGATCTAGGGTTCATGTGGATTTCTGATTTGATCGAACACTGGTCTAGGCACGATCTCTGTGCAATTAAACTATATGGTTAAACTCGCAAGCTCTCACTCATTGAAAGCCCCATGATTTCAACAGTTTTTATTATCCAGTTTGATCAAATCGATTTCAAGTTCAATCTAGGGTTCGAGTTTTTGAAACAAAAATTAAACTTACCTGAACTTATTGTTTTTCAAATTAAAACATACCCCAGATGCGAAATACCCTGATGAACAAAACCCATTTGTTTCCTGATGCAATCGATATCGAATTCGGGGATCTGGGACGAGAATCGATCGTGATTGTGAATGGGGGAGGGGCTCACTGGAGTTCTTGATTAAAACCATTCTAGTCCGGGTTTATGACGCGATACCCTAGCGGCGGAGATGGTTAACTCACTGGCCTCATGCGCAGGAGACCCGGGTTCGAATCCAGTCTCCTGCGTTATTTTTTTAAAGGTTTATTTTCACTATTTTCATTATTATAAACCCACCCTATATTATTATATTAATATAAAAACGTATTTTGAATTCCGAAAACACCGTAGGCTCGGTTTGAAAGTTTAACTCATCTCTATATTTGTCCTCAATATTATAATAATTATATTATTATCAAAACCGTGTCTCTAAATAAAATAATATCCGTGACCCCGATAAAATAATAGTTATTTAAATATTATTTTGTCACGCTGGTAAAGATTGTGACTCGTTTATAAACTAATAAATAAAATAACTATTTATATTATTTACAATCGTGTAATCCTTGAATAAAATAATAGTCTTTTTATTTGGAGCACATTTGTTTATTGTGATACTTGTTAAATCTAAAAATAATATATATATAATACATTATTTTCCTAGACAACTATTTAATGACAAAACGCTCGAATATATTTATTACATATATTTGTCATTCATCGTGAAACGCATTCATCCTAATTTTGAAATCCGTATTCCCGTAAACTCCTTCGTTTACCCGTTAATCCTAAGAATGTTTAAAGACGTTCTAATCTTCCGTGTCTCGTCACAAATCCCAATGAGTCCCTAATTGTTGTTTGTAATTCTAGGGCATACGTATGACGTTGCAGGCTAACACTTGTGTACCAAGTCTATTACTTGTGTGATTACTTCCTACGCCACAATGTGAGTTTTCACGGCCCCTTTTTCTGTTTTAACTTGGGGGAGAAAACATGACACAACTATTTTGAGATTATTATAATTCATATGTTATCAATATTAAATCTAAGCATAACACGCTATCACTGAAAGTCCTCAACACACATCGAACCGTTAATATGGATCTTAGTAAGGTAATATTTAGTAGTACTATTGGGTTTGACAAATCTCACATGTGTTAGTCGTGCTAACTCGATTTGAGGTCAAAAGGGTTAAATTTTAGCCTACTCACATCGCTAGATTTGATAGACCTGGCAGGAGGCAAATAAACAAACAATCAGCTTCGGTTGTGAACGCTTAAGTTAAACATGAAACGTAGGTTAGCTACCTATAGATGCATACTGAATGTACAATAATCTGGTAAACGTTTATTTATATACTGAAACCTGTGAACTCACCAACCTGGGGTTGACATCTTTTCTTACATGTTTTCTCAGGTCGCTATAGGACATGCATGGAGTCCTACTTTTGATTTGTGTTTTATTATTTCGTTTAGACTGTTTTGAATTATGTTTGGACTGGACTTTTTGGGCGCGTTTGTTTTGCGCATTTACTTTCTTTACACGCTTTCGCATTAACTATGATTGATACGATATTTCATTTGAGTCACATATAGAGTCGTTCAATGTAACTAATGACTGAGATCATGGTTTGTTACTTCCCAAACTGTAAAACTCCGTTAGTTGAAATTGGGGGTGTGACAATATGGGACTCAAATGAAATAATATAAAAGTTCTAATGCGGAAGCGTTTAAACAAGAAAGTAAATGCGGAAAACAAATGCGCACAAGTCTAATAATAACGGAAAACATAATAAATGTTTGATAGTTTGACAAGTGTTGGATATATCAATTAGACACCATGCATGCCCTAGCGTACACCTACTTAACATCCTGAGAAAACATGTAAGAAAACGTGTCAACGCTTGGTTGGTGAGTTCATAGGTTTCAATATCGTCATAAAAGCGTTTACCAGATTATGTACATTCAATATGTTTATCTATAGGTAGCTAACCTATGTTCATGTCTTACTAAAGCGCTCACGACCGAAGCTGACTGTTTATGTTTGAATGCCTCCTGCCATGTCTATCAACTCTGACAATGTGATTAGGCTAACATTTCACCCGTTCGACCTCCAATAGAGTTAGCGCGACTATCGCTGGTGGGGTTTGTCAATCCCAGTAGTAATACTAAACATTACCACGCTAAGATCCATATTAACGGTTCGATATGTGTGAGGACTTTCAATGATAGTGTGTTACGCTTAGCCTCAATAGTGATAACATATGAATTACAATAATAAAAAATAGTTGCGTCATGTTTTCTTCACCAATTTAAAATAGTAAAAGGGGCCGTGAAAACTCACCAGAATTGCGTATGAATAGATAGCACCACACAAGTATGCAAGTATGAAACACAAGAGTTTGCATGTTAATTGCCTACGTATGGCCTAAAATTATAAGCATAATAGTTAGGGATACAATGGGGTTTTGTGACGACGACAAGAAATATTTGAACGTCCTAAAACGTTCTTAGGATCAATGAGTAGACGGATTTGTCCACGGGAATAAGGATTTCTTAATATACTAATTAAGGTAAATGTGTTTCGTGTTGAACGTCCCTAATTACCAATATTAATAATAACTAAATATATCCATGCGTTTGTACCATTTAATAATGGTATAGGAAAATAATATAAGTTATTATATTATTTTAAACTTAGGGAAATAACACGATAATTAATTATGTGACAAAATAATAAAACAATTATTTTTATTCGGATCATAATAACGTGGGTAGTAATATAAATATATATTATTTTATAGGTGGAAGTTAAATATGAGTTATAAAATCAAACCCGAGTTTAAAACCATTGTTTGCGTATTTTCATGAATTAAATAATAAGTTAGTGAAATAACATAATTAATATATTATTTCTAATATAACCAAAATGCTCGAAAATGTATCATAATAAGAATCCCGACACTACGGGAGTTTTTTCGGGTCCAAAACATTTTAATATTATAGGAAATGGTTTTAAAAAAAATATATAGTATAAAATGTGGCTCAAAATAAAAGTGGGGGCAGTGAGACTCGAACTCGGGTCTCCTCCTTATCAGCCACACACTTTAACCAACTCGCCCGCTAGGGTCATCGCAACAAAACCAGAGTTGAATTTGTTTTAACACTGAGGTCCGTGTATTCTCCCCCCCCCACGCATCCCGATCCAAAAACCCTTTCAATTCCAATGAATTCGATGATGATTGATCCAAATAACATAGGGGTTTCGTAACACAATATAATGCGACTATGATGATGAATTTAATTGCAAAATCATTTAGTTTAGACTTGTTAAATTTCGGTTTGAATATGTTGAAAACCCTAGATTGATCTTGGAATCAAAATTGGTTAAATCTGATAGTAAAGTTGTTGAATTCTTTGGGCTTTCATTGAGTTGATTATTGCGAAGCTAACCCTGTGATTTAATTGCATTAAAATCGTGTCTAGGTTAGGGTTCGATTAACTAGTTCATACGATGAACCTTACATTCGGGTTGAGTTCAATTCGATAATGTAAGCCTCAGTTAGCATAGGGCTTTTGATTTAGACACACAAAACTACAGACGTAAACAATTAACAGAATGAGTGAGGATTGACGTTGCACGGCTAGAACGTGCTCCGACCTTGACGGCTTTGGTCCCCGACGACTCCGGCCACTTCCTCGATGAAATTGGCTTGTGAAAAGTTTCTCTGAGACTCGATTGAGATGTGCAGGTGTTCGATTTGCATGAATAACAGACGAATGAAGTGAATTTGATCATGATTGTGGAGGTTTCGGCGGTTACGGGTTAAGTGGCTTTAATTCGATTCGTTCGTGCATAATGATTTTGTTAAATGATCCCATAATGTCGAAATTGCTATTAATACCCATATCAGTTATGAATTTGAATGAATTTCGGTTATAGGTTATGAATTTGGATTAAGAATAACTCTAGTTTGACTTTTGAAAGTCAACAGGAACAAAATCTCTCAATTTGAATTTGTAAAGTCAATAGAACGGGTTTAGGATAATTACAACCTTGGTCCTTGTAGTTTCAGTTTATACATTGACATAATAAGACCTTGAGGTTTGTAACAGAGTTAACTCGACTAACTGAGTTCGTGTGAGATAACAGAGTTTGAGTAAACTGTGTTAACCGAAATTTTTCGGGTGTCACAACGGTACACCGCTAGAGCCTCATTCTTACAATATTTGATTCACGAATTATAAATATTAATAATAAATGTTAGTAATTCCCAGCTAGGGACAACGTTGCCCTCAACTCTTTGAATGCTATCTCCAAGTTGGATTAGGACATCGAACTTAAATGCTTAATTATTATTGTTAAATAGGTGATTATACTTTGTTCACCTAGGGGCGGTTTAACAATGGAACCATGTATAGAGACGTTTGCTCTTATTAGTGTTGACTAAGCCTTGGCATATCAATCTCTACTTGTATAAAGATGTACAGGTATTAAAGGAAGTTTGAATAAAAAGTTTTACGGAATTACACTTTAAAATAAAGAACATTCACAAGTATAAAGACAGATTTAGACAAAAATAAAAAGCCCGCCAAGAGGTGCTTTTAAGAGAGAATAATTAAAGACATAAAATACCCCTAATGCATCAAACATTAACATACACCAAATTTCATCTTCACCCTAGCAATACAAAGTGTTACTAACTAGAGTAACACTAAGTTTCGTAGGCTCCCCTATTGTGGAACAAAGAGGAGGAGCTATCTACTCTCTTCTTTAAACTACAGAAACGAACTCTCTAGATCTATATTGAGGTGTGTTGTATGAAACCAAGAACCCAAGCCCTCAATTTATAGGCCTCAAAATGAACAATGCATGAACGTGCATTGGGTTGCATGATCGTGGAAAGGCCTCGCGAATCAAAACAGGTATAGAGGAAAGCGTACTTGGTCCTTGGGGAGCAAGACATGGAATGCACGGTCGTGCATGGCATTGCACGGTTGTGCAATGCGTTATCAGCTCCCATTTCTTGTCTTTTAGCTGTTTATTGACTTCTTGGGGGTCAAAGCTCGGGAATGATCCTTCTAGAAGCTTGATTTCTTGGTATTTTTTATAGGTTTTAGCTTTGTTTATCTTTCAGACACCGAATAACGTGCAAATATAATATATGAACATTTTAAGTATCAATTGCAAGGTTATTATTCATTTAGTATCATATGGAATTTTTTAAGCCTATAAATAGATGGTGTGGGTTCTTCATTCTGTACACCACAGTTTAGAGAAAACACACTCTCCTAGACTTCGTAGCTGTAGTTTAGAGTAGGTAGCAGGGAGTAGAGAGGCTCTTCCGCTTTGTTCGTAATATGGGAGCCTAAGAAACTTAGCACTATGCTTGTTCGTATGGCCATTTGTGTCTAAACCCTTTATATTGCTTGGGTGAAGATGAAGTTTGGTGTATTTTAATGTTTAACTTATTAGTCTAATGGTATGTTTATGTTCCTTAATTATTCATTCTTAAAACCATCTTCATGATGGATCTTTTATTATTATCTAAATTTTCCTTTAAACTTCTTAGTGTTCTTGATTTTAAAGTGTAAGACCGTAAAACCTTTTTAATCAAACTTCTCTTGAAACTTGCACATCTTTATACAAGCAGATTTTGATAAGCCGACGTTAGGTTAATACTGATAGAATCGTACGTCTTTATACGAGATTTGTCTTGAAACCAAGAGTTGGTGAACTCATGTTGGGAACGGTTGATATGTCATCATTTATACATATTTCACATGCATAATAATCCCCATATTATGGTACTAATTAAATAATAACATTTCAATTGATGCTTAAAATATTTATATTTTGTAATTGCAAGTTATTCGTTGTTGAAAATATAAATCAAGCTGAATACTATCAAAAACACCAACAATTCAAGCTTCTAGAAGGTTCATTCCCAAGCTTTGACCCAGTAAAAGTCAACCAAGGAGCTAAAAGACAAACCTGGAAGAAAAAGGAGTCATGCCTAGTCGTGCATCCCATTGCATGGCCGTGCAATCCCTTTCTTCTCCTCCACGGCCCAGTAAAGTGTCCTCTGTAACCTGTTTGATTCCCTACGCCTTTGTACGACCATGCAACCCAATGCACGGTCGTGCATTGCACATTTTGAGGCCTATAAATAGGAGTCTTGAGCACATCATTCCACACCTTAAGAACACATCAGAAGAGAGCATTCTCGTAGTTAGAGTAGAGAGTAGAGGGGCTCTTCCTCCTTGTTCCACAATAGGGGAGCCTACGAAAGTCATCGTTACGCTAGTTGTTATGGCCATTCGTGGCTAAAACTTCTTTGTATTGCTAGGGTGAATATGATGTTTGGTGCATGTTAATGTTTAACGTATTAATTTAGTGGTATGTTTATGTCTTTAACTAATAGCTCTTAAAAACCACCCTTCGGTGGGCTTTTATTGTTTTCTAAATCCGTTTTTATATTTGTGAGTGTATTGATTTTAAAGAGTAAGATCGTAAAACCCTTTTTATTCAAACTTCATTTGAAATGCGTACGTCTTTATACGAGCAGAGATTGATAAGCCAAGGCTTGGTCTATACTTCTATGATTGTACGTCTTTATACGAATTTCTTATGCGACCAAGAATTGGTGAACTCATGTTCGGAACGGTACGTCTTTATACGTGTCCCATTGTTACACCGCCTCCCAGTGAGCAAAATATAATCACCTATTTAACTTTAATATAAAACATTTTAAGTCCGATGTCTTAAACCAACCCGGAGATGACCATTCGATGGGTTGAGGGTTATTGTTATCCCTAACGGGGGGCACTATTATTTTAATTTAAAGATTATAATTCGTGAATCAAATGTAGTGAGGACGACGCTCTAGCGGTGACCCGGGTCACAAGTTTGTAGTAGTCGTACCACTGAATTAGTCAACCTAACATTATCACGTACCAAGTTGATGTAACATTTCTGATTTTCATTATCTGTATTTCAATTCAATGTGATACATTTCAAACCCAATTCTAGTACACTGATTTGTTCTATTCTTACCAACAATTAAATACTATGTTTCAATGCAAATCCGCAAGTTTTTACACGAGTATATCCTATTAAATTCTACATAAGTTCATATTTATACAAATCTGTCAATACTGAAATTTGCAAGGACTAATTTTATAAATAACCAGAAAACCTAATAGGCACGGTCGCGTCAAGTGCTTTGGCACGGTCGTGCGCCTTGCTTTGAAACGGTCGCGCCCGGTGCCTTGGCACGGTCGCGTCTCTCGTCAGTTAAAACGTAAATGCAGCCTTTAATCGCAGGGACGTTCGAATTCGTAACCGTTACACACGTCACTACTATTAATGAGCACAATTAAGTTTTCAATCACCGTAATTACAACAAATAAATCCAATTAAGTCGATTCGTCTCAAAACTATCAAATTCTTTCATGTGACCAACAATTCCCCCAAGCAAAGATTTAATCTATATTTAAACAAAGATTGTTTATTTAGGTTATACTTAACAAAACTTAACGCCTACAACTCCAACTCTTTGAACACATATCCAATTCAACCATAGACTTAGACATAGACTATTGTGCACACTTTTAATTCAATACATATTACACTCTAGGTTAACGTTGTGCATTACAAGGATCTCGTTACTATCTAGTCTCTCGTGTTAGCTACGCCTTTTGAATCAGGTGAGTATTACATAGCCCCTTTTACTCTTTTACACTCTTTGGGGTGGAACATGAACACTATACAAACTATTGCTTACATTTACACAAACTACACAAATATAAATCCTCTTTACATTCATGTGTGCAATTTAAGCTTTATGTCTGAGTACTAGTTGTGCTAACTTTTGTGTGCAATTTATGTGCAATCATTAACTATTCAAGCCGACGGTAAACAATGAACGATCTAGTGAGTCTGACAAACCCACCCAAATGGGGCTGATTGTTACCGACAACACAATTTTGCTTGCTAGTTACAAAGGTTTGATTGTACTTAGTTACACAATAGCTGCTCTCCATAAATGCCTTATTTTATCATGTTATGTAAGGATTTGTTTATTCATAACCTATATGATATCTATATATAAACCTGTGTATGCTCACCAACTTTTTAGTTGACCTTGTTTTATTCATGTTTCGGGTGCTAATGAGTGAGTTTGATCAAGGCATGCTACACATAGGCTTTGGACTTAGTTAAATTTAAATAAAAACTATTATTTATTTCGTTTATGTACTTGTTTGAATTTGGTTGTGTTGAATTATTTGAAGTTAAATTTGATGATTAAAATATTGAAATCTAGTTAACCTTGTGCAAATGAACAGTCTACATGTACTGCCACGACGTTTCCGCCGTCGGTTGGGGTGTGACAGATTGGTATCAGAGCCTTGGTTATAGGGAATTAGGTTATTAGACACTCTTGACCTAGACTATAACTTTAGGACACCCACTTATGCCATGCTTCATGATTATGTGATATGTGCTACATGCTATGTGTTACTTGCTTACTATGATTAGTTATTATTTCGTTTTTGATGCCTTACTTTTTAAAATTCATGACTTATTAAGATATACTTAAATAATAATTAAATAAACAATATCCCTACCTATACCCTAAAACCTCATAATATTATTTCCTACTCCTCTATCATCATCTTCTTAGCATGTGGAAACTTCATGGATCTAAAACTATCAAAATCTTTTATTTCCTCGTTAAGGCTTTTAAACTTTGTTAATTATTTGGGGACACGTGCAATCTGGAAGGTTGACACCTGTATTCTGGGTTTTCTGTCTAGGAAAGCATTTCGCATAAATCCTAATCAACCGAGGGACCCGTATGCTTTCCTGGGAATTCCCGAGATGAGTGTTTACTTATAGGCTAAAGCATGTCTCCTTGAAAATTATATGAGTTTAATTAACCTTAATGTGTCATAGTATTCAAGTGATTATATCACTATTTGAGTACAATCCAAACCATGATTAACTATTTTATTTGTTGTCTTATTCTTTTAAATCCAAACAACATTCATAAGTTCTTACATCTTTTCTTATATTATGCAATTCTGTAGAATGCCTCCCCGTCGTGCACCTGTGACCAACAACAACACCGACATTGCTGCTATCCTTGCACAACTTGTAACTCAACTCACCCAAGCTAATGGAGCCATTAATGGTACCCATGGAACTAATGGTGGTGGTGTTGCCAACCCACCGCAATGCACCTTCAAGCATTTCAACTCATGTAATCCTCTTAAGTTCTATGGTACCGAAGGAGCTACGGGACTTCTTCAATGGTTCGAAAGTATTGAGAATACCTTCCTCAATAGTGACTGCCCCGATAACCTTCGTGTTCGTCATGCCACAAGTGTCTTACAAAAACGGGCATTCACGTGGTGGAATGGGGAAAAGAGAACAAGAGGCGTGGAAGTAGCAATGGCCTTACCTTGGGATGAGGTTAAAAGGCTAATGACCGAAGAATTTTGTCCTCGAAATGAAGTAAAGAAACTAGAAGCCAAGTTTTGGGATCTTGCCCAAGATGGTGGTGAAAGTCTGGCTTATACAACTCGGTTCCATGTGTTGAGTCTCCTTGTGCCCCATATGGTCACACCTTTATCCCGCTGCATTGAGAAGTATATTGGCGGATTACCTAGGCAAATTCAAGATACTGTCTTAGGGAGAAATCCAGTAACACTTGAAGATGCTATTCGCTTATCTGCTACATTAACCGATAACCATGTGAAAGCGGGAACTCTGACTAGAAAAGGCACCAAGAAAGTTCCCGACACCACAACCCCTCCCACACAAATAAAAGAAGCCACAACTGAACCCTCCCGTAATAATAAGAAAAGAAAGGCTAGAAACTATGTTATGGTCACTCCTACTATCCCTGTTAACCAAGTTGCTCCCATGGTTCAAGCACCAGCCAAAAAGCCATATGTTGGGATCTACCCACTCTGTGCCACATGCAACTATCACCATCTCCAAAACTTTCCATCTCGCCTTTGCACTCACTGTGGGAAATATGGCCATACAGTCAATTTTTGTAGAGCCAAAGCACTTGCCGGCCAAGTCAACCCACCAAACCGAACCAACCCCCAAGTGGCAAATCAAGGTGTTCCTACTATTGCAAATGGGCGTGCTTGTTATGAATGTGGTAACCCAAATCATTTTCGTGACAAGTGCCCAAGGTTCATCAATGCTAGACAAGGCGGAGCTCGTGGGTGTGCTATCAATATAAACGCCAATGAAGCTCAAGCCAACAATGATGTGGTCAACGGTACGTTCCTTGTTAATAGTCAATATGCCTCCATTTTATTTGAAACCGGTGCCGATAAAAGTTTTGTGTCACTTAACTTTGAACCCTTACTTGCAAAGACACGGTCCCAATTAGAGAAAACCTTCACCGTCGAAGTATCAAATGGTGACTCCCTTACAATTGACTCTGTTATTCACGACTGCTCTCTAGAACTTAATGATCATACATTTCCAATCAACCTTGTACCAATGCCCCTAGGAAGTTTTGATATCATCATAGGCATGGATTGGCTATCAAATCATCATGCCGAAGTCATCTGTTTAGAGAAGTGCATTCGAATACCTCTACCGTCGGGAGAAACGTTAAGAGTCTTTGGTGAAAAGCCTGGCAAAGGACTCAAGTTAATGTCATGCACAACCGCCCAAAAGTACTTACGAAAGAAGTACGTAGCCTTCTTAGCTCATGTCGTTCAAAAGGATGTCAAAGAGAAGAGTATCCAAGACATTCCCATCATTCGGGATTTTCCCAAAGTATTTCCCGAAGATCTATCCGGTCTTCCACCCGTTCGACAAGTAGAATTTCGCATTGACCTTATACCCGGAGCTAACCCCGTGGCTAGAGCTCCTTACCGTCTTGCAACTTCTGAAATGCAAGAACTTGCAAGTCAACTCCAAGAGCTCTCCGACAAGGGCTTCATTCATCCAAGTCATTCACCGTGGGGTGCACCCGTCTTATTCGTTAAGAAGAAGGATGGATGATTCCGCATGTGTATTGACTACCGCGAACTCAACAAGCTTACCATTAAGAACCGTTACCCTTTGCCTAGGATTGATGACCTCTTCGATCAACTTCAAGGCTCTACTTACTTCTCGAAGATTGATCTTCGATCTGGTTATCACCAACTCCGTGTACAAGAGGAAGATATTCGAAAGACTGCTTTCCGAACAAGGTATGGTCAGTACGAGTTCATGGTCATGCCTTTTGGACTAACCAATGCACCCGCGGTCTTCATGGACCTCATGAATCGTGTGTGCAAATCGTACCTTGATAAATTTGTGATCGTCTTCATTGACGATATCTTAATCTACTCCAAGACTAAAGCCGACCATGAGCAACACCTTAAACTGGTTTTGGACCTCTTGAGGAAGGAACAACTATATGCCAAATTCTCCAAATGTGAATTTTGGCTAAAGGAAGTTCAATTTCTTGGTCATATCGTTAACGACAAGGGAATTCATGTTGACCCTGCTAAGATCGAAGAGGTTAAGAATTGGAATGCCCCGAAGACCCCCACCGAAGTTCGCTCATTTCTTGGTCTTGCGGGATATTATCGTCGCTTCATCTCAAATTTCTCTAAGATTGCTGTCCCTCTTACCGCTTTAACCCACAAGGGTAAACCTTATGAATGGGGACCAAAACAAGAAGAAGCTTTCCAAACTCTCAAGCAAAAGTTGTGCAATGCTCCTATTTTGACTCTCCCTGATGGGAATGATGATCTAGTTGTGTACTGTGATGCTTCCAACCAAGGTCTCGGTTGTGTCCTCATGCAACGAGGCAAAGTAATCGCTTATGCATCAAGGCAACTTAAGATTCATGAGAAGAATTATACGACGCACGACCTCGAGTTGGGTGCGGTCGTATTCGCATTAAAGATTTGGAGACATTACCTCTATGGCACAAAATGTGTGGTGTTCACCGACCACAAAAGCCTCCAACACATTTTCAACCAAAAAGAACTCAATATGAGGCAACGACGTTGGGTTGAACTCCTTAACGACTATGACTGTGAGATTCGTTACCACCCCGGCAAAGAGAATGTTGTAGCCGACGCTTTGAGTCGAAAGGACCATGTCATGCTTCAATGTGTCCGAATTCAAACCGACATTCAAAATCACATCTTAGAAGCTCAACACGTCTTAGTCACCGAGGGTAACATGTACGAGGAAATGTCGTGTGGTGTTGAACTCCAGCTTGAACCGAAACCCAATGGCTTACTTTATTACTTGAACCATATTTGGGTTCCCGATCGCGATGATCTCCGTGTATTTCTTATGAACGAGGCTCATAAGACTCGTTATTCTATTCATCCTGGTGCGGATAAGATGTACCTAGATCTTCTCCAACAATATTGGTGGCCCGGTATGAAGAAAGACATTGCTCTCTATGTTGCCAAATGTCTAACTTGCTCCAAAGTCAAAGCCGAACATCAACGTCCTTCCGGCTTACTCGAACAACCGAAATTTCCCGTGTGGAAATGGGAGAACTTATCTATGGACTTCATTACCAAACTCCCTCGCACCTCAAGTGGTTATGATAGCATTTGGGTGATCATTGACCGTCTCACCAAATCTGCTCATTTCTTGCCTATCCGTGAAGACTATCGGGTTGAGAAACTAGCCCGAATTTACATTGACGAAATTGTGAGCCGTCACGGTGTTCCCTTAAACATAATCTCCGATAGAGATGCTCGGTTCACCTCTCATTTTTGGCAATCCCTCCAAACTGCTCTTGGTACACAATTGGATTTGAGCACGGCCTACCATCCCCAAACTGATGGCCAGACCGAGCGAACAATCCAAACTCTTGAGGACATGCTTAGAGCTTGTGTAATTGATTTCGGTGGTAATTGGGATTCACATCTATCCCTAATCGAGTTCTCTTACAATAATAGCTACCACACGAGTATCAACATGGCTCCATTTGAAGCTCTCTATGGTCGCAAGTGTCGTTCTCCTATCTGTTGGAACGAGATTGGTGAAGCACAAATCACCGGTCCCGAGCTAATTCAAGAAACATCCGACAAGATTATCCAAACCCGTGACAACATTCGAGTAGCGAGAAGTCGGGAAAAGAGTTATGCCGACAAACGACGAAAACCCGTGGAATTCCAAGTCGGTGACCTTGTTCTTCTAAAGGTGTCTCCGTGGAAGGGTGTAATCCGCTTTGGAACGAAAGGCAAGTTAGCACCTCGCTATGTGGGTCCATTCAAGATCCTCGAAAGGATTGAGAAAGTGGCTTACAAACTAGACTTACCTCCATCACTTGTCAATGTGCATCCCACTTTTCACGTGTCTAATCTAAAGAAATGTCTTGCCGATGAGAACCTTCACATACCTCTTGACGACGTGCACATTGACGAAACTATGCACTTCGTTGAGAGACTAGTGGAAATCATGGATCGTGAGGTCAAGCAGCTCAAGCGAAGCCGTATTCCTATTGTCAAAGTTCGTTAGGAATCTAAACGTTGTCCTGAGTTTACTTGGGAACGAGAGGACCAAATGAAGCTCAAGTACCCCCATCTCTTCACTGATGCCGTTGCCTCCACTAGCTAAATTTCGGGACGAAATTCCCTCAACATGGGGATACTGTAACATTTCTGATTTTCATTATCTGTATTTCAATTCAATGTGATACATTTCAAACCCATTTCTAGTACACTGATTTGTTCTATTCGTACCAATAATTAAATACTATGTTTCAATGCAAATCCGCAAATTTTTACACGAGTATATCCTATTAAATTCTACATAAGTTCATATTTATACAAATCTGTCAATACTGAAATTTGCAAGGACTAATTTCATAAATAACCAGAAAACCTAATAGGCACGGTCGCGCCTCATTCTGGCACGGTCACGTCAAGTGCTTTGGCACGGTTGCGCGCCTTGCTTTGGAACGGTCGCGCCCGGTGCTTTGGCACGGTCGCGCCTCTTATGGGCACGGTCGCGTCTCTCGTCAGTTAAAACGTAAATGCAGCCTTTAATCGCAGGGACGTTCGAATTCGTAACCGTTACGCACGTCACTACTATTAACGAACACAAATAAGTTTTCAATCACCGTAATTACAACAAATAAATCCAATTAAGTCGATTCGTCTCAAAACTATCAAATTCTTTCATGTGACCAACGATTCCTCCATTCTGATTTGCAATTCCCCCAAGCAAATACATCATCGACCCTCTCTAAAGCTCCCGAGAACATTGAGGCAGCCGGAGTTGCAGCAAAGGGCACCGGGAATCAAATCCGTCGTTGCCGGAACTCGTTCAATCCGTACGCCATCGATTCATCATCCTTCCGGGTAATTGAAACCTCCTACACCTTCATTTTAGTCTATAGATCAAAAGCCCCATCCTAATTTGGGCTTACAATAGCTAATTTAACACGAACACGAACCCGAATCTAGGGTTCATTCAAAAAAAGGTATAATCGAATCCTACTTTGGACATGTTTTAAATGCAATTAACCTATACCAATAGACTTGTAATCACCTAATGGATGAAAGCCCTATGATTTCCAACATTAACATCATAAGATTTAAGCAATTCGTTTCTGTTTTGGAACAGACACGGTCGCGCTAATCTCCTAGCTCGGCCGTGCTTCATGAGACATGGTCGTGTCAATACCAGCACGGTCGTGCCTCACGAACTCAGACCCGGTTGTGCCCCTTGGCTAGACTTGGTCGTGCCTAGTGAACAGCTTAGTTATGGCTTCTGTTTGATCAACACGGTCACGCCCTGACTAGCACGGTCGCGCCCATGGTCCTAGCACGATCGTGCCTTGTCTCAGGCACGGTCGTGTGTGTGAGAAAATCTTGGCAGAATACTAAATTTTATATTCTAAAAAACAATAAGCATTTCAAATGAATTTTCAAATAAAAATAATTGATTTTATAAAGATTTATATTAACCTTATTTAAAAAGATCAAATTCTTATTCTAAAATAAATAGAACTTATTTATTTAAACCTACTGTGACAATCCGACTTTTTAGGTTAACCCCGTTAACTATTCCGTTAAATTTCTAATTAAAAACTTAACCCCGTTAATCAAATCTAACCCCAAGGACTAATTCGGTCACAATATCAACTCAAAACTACAAGGACTAGGACTGTAATTACCCTAAACCTATTTGATTGACTTTCTAAGTCAAAATTAAGAGTTATGTGTTCAGTTTGACTTTTAAAAGTCAAACCCGTGGGTTCTTGATTCAAAATTGAACTCCACGACGGAAATTCGTAGAGATTGTAACCGAAATACACGATCCCTGTCATAAACGCACATCATTAGAACTATTACACTACCATTAACTTGAATTAACACCAATTATAAACAATAATGATGTAACCGTCGCCTCTATCATCTCCGATCATCAAATTGATCAAAATTGAACTCATGCACACAACAAACAAGACACTGCGAAGCTTTTACACATACCACATTCACCGGAGACGCAACCAGAACCTCCGGGATTAAGCAATTCGAAGTCGGACCTGCATTTAGTCGATCACCATCAATCCGACAACAGTTCTGGTAATTGTTTGAATCCACATTTTCGTTTTTATCCATAGGATGAAAGCCCTATCATTACCAGGGCTTATAACATCCAATTCGATCAATCCAGGTCCTAAGGTTTATATAAAATCGGTTTGATCAAACTCCATTGCAGACTCAATTTAAATTAAATTAAAGTATACCATTAGCTTCGCAATCATCTAATCATCGAAAGCCCTCTGCTAAATCAACGATCTATTATCGAATTGATCGCGATCAGTAACCTAGGGTTCATATGAAAAACGATTTGGGGCTTTTGATACTAGACACGTTTTTAATTCAATTGAATCATACCATTAACTTCTAAATTTTCAGTATAATAAAAACCCCATATCAATTGATTCAACTATCATCGAATTTTTCATAATCTGAATTCTAGGGTTCATACGAACTCAGTTTAATCGAAACCCAACTCTAACCCTGTTTGAATACAATTAATCCACACCTCTAGACTCGTAATCACCTTTTTATTAACAGCCCTATGAATCCAACACCTTCCGTTATCAGAATCAATCAAATCGATTTCCTTGTCCATATCTAGGGTTTCGGTAACTGAATCTGTAATTAAACGACCTTATACTCGATGTTTTTCAAATTAAACTCACCCACAAGACCGGAAACCTTCGATTAACAAAACCCCTATGCTTTCAAATCCAATCATGGTCCAAATCGTGGGTTAAAGGGTTGGTTTGGCTCGGCGTGCGTGGGGGAAGAAGAACCCACGGGAATTGTTGATTAAAACCAATTCTGATCGGTATCTGTCGCGATAGCCTAGCGGCCGGGACTGGTTGGGTCAGTGTGTGCGTGTGGGAGAGACCCGGGTTCGAGGCCGGGCTCCCACATCCATTTTTAAAACATTTTTCTGGATTATTAAATTAATAAAAATCAAACCTTTTTAATATTGTATTATTATATAAATGGGTTTTAACCCGGAAAACAAGCTCGGGTTTGAAATATTAGTTTGTTTTTATAAATTATAACCACTTTTATAAGTTATACATTGTTATTATTAATAAGTAAAAATAATATATTTATATTATTCTTAAGCCGTAAATTCGTGTAAAATAATATGTTTATATTATTCTCAAATTGTGACCAGCATTATTAAACAATATATATTTATATTATTTCAAATCACTTTATAACGCCGTGAATCAATCGAGACTAAATAATAATATAACTAATTATATTATCCACTCATATATATATTACTATTTATGTCGTTCATCGCGTAAAGTAATTCCTAAACCCGTGGACACGTTCGTCCACTCTCGTTTATTAGAGCGGTTCTTTAAGACGTTCCTTCCGTGTCACAGTCACAATTCCCATTTTTATCCCTAATTTATGTGTTTATAATTTTAGGGCATTCGTAAGTCTTTTGAGACTTACACTCGTGGTTCCAACTTACTCCTAGTGTGAAACTACCTTCAACGCCAAGCAGGTGAGTTTCACGGCCCCTTTTTACTGCTTTTAACTTGGGGGAGAAAACATGCTTAAACTAATTTTAGATTTTGTATTTCATATGCTATCTATGTTAAAGCTATGTGTAACATGCTATCACAGAAAGTCCTCATCTTATTTCGAACCGTTAATATGGATCTTAGCGAGGTAATGTTTGGTAGTACTACTGGGTTTGACAAATCCCACCCGCGTTAGTCGCGCTAACTCGATCGGATATCGAACGGGTGAAATGTTAGCCTATTCACATGGCCAGTATTGATAGAACCTGGCAGGAGGCAATAAACAAACAGTCAGTTTCGGTTGCAAGCACTTGAGCTAAAACATGAACATAGGTTAGCTACCTATAGATACATATTGAAAGATCATAAATCTGGTAACGTTTACTTATTTATTTGAAACCTGTGAACTCACCAACCTCGTGTTGACACTTTTTCTTACATGTTTTCTCAGGACGCTAAGCTAAGACACAGGTGCACGTTAGGACATGCATGGGATTCAACTGCTTTGCTTTGTGTTTATTTATGTTGATTGAATTATTTTAATGTACTTTTTTTGGTTGGACGTTTGGACTTTTGGACTTTGGTTTTGGGCGAGTGTATTTTGCGCATTTACTTTCTTTACGCTTCCGCATTGATACTCTGATTTAAAAGATATTTTCATTTTGAGTCCCATGTAGAGTCGTTCAATGTAACTAGTGTCTGAGATCCTGGTTTGTCACTTCCCAAACGGTAATACTCTGTTAGTTGAAATTGGGGGTGTGACACCTACAAAATTAAATTTAAACTTATTATTAAACCCTACACCTAGATATTATTTATACAACCCATTTACACATATTTTTTGAAATAGATTAACAAAAGTTATTTACTAAATTTATATTTAATATAAAACGCTCGATACATGTTTATCACCAAATGACTAAGTACATATTTTTATAAATAAATAAAGTATCAATTATTTATTTAATCTATATTTAAACAAAGATTGTTTATTTAGGTTATACTTAACAAAACTTAACGCCTACAACTCCAACTCTTTGAACACATATCCAATTCAACCTTAGACTTAGACATAGACTATTGTGCACACTATTAATTCAATACATACACTCTAGGTTAACGTTGTGCATTACAAGGATCTCGTTACTATCTAGTCTCTCGTGTTAGCTACGCCTTTTGAATCAGGTGAGTATTACATAGCCCCTTTTACTCTTTTACACTTTTTGGGGTGGAACATGAACACTATACAGACTATTGCTTACATTTACACAAACTACACAAATACAAATCCTCTTTACATTCATGTGTGCAATTTGAGCTTTATGCCTGAGTACTAGTTGTGCTAACTTTTGTGTGCAATTTATGTGCAATCATTAACTATTCAAGCTGACGGTAAACAATGATTGATCTATTGAGTCTGACAAACCCATCCAGATTGGGGTGATTGTTACCGACAACACAATTTTGCATGCTAGTTACAAAGGTTTTATTGTACTTAGTTACACAATAGCTGCTCTCCATAAATGCCTTATTTTATATAAACTTGTGTATGCTCACCAACTTTTTAGTTGACCTTATTTTATTCATGTTTCAGGTGCTAATGAGTGAGTTTGATCAAGGCATGCTACACATAGGCTTTGGACTTAGTTAAATTTAAATAAAGACTATTATGTATTTCGTTTATGTACTTGTTTGAATTTGGTTGTGTTGAATTATTTGAAGTTAAATTTGATGATTAAAATATTGAAATCTAGTCAACCTTGTGCTCATGAACAGTCTACATGTCCCGCCCCGACGTTTCCGCCGTCGGTTGGGGTGTGACAGTTGATTCAAAACCCGGAGCAATACTATCCGTAATCTGATCATTTTTGCCTTATTTACTATTCTACTGGTTGCATTTCTGTTACACATTTCACTCACATTTTTACTTTTATATTATTTAATTTACCGTCATTTACTTTTCTGCTTCACAAGAACACAATACCCACTCACTAATTAATCCGGCTAAACGATAACAAAAGTTTTGTATTGAAACTCGACAGTGTCCATTGGTTCGATACTTGGTTCTTACCTAAACTATATTATGCTGCGATAGGTACACTTACCTATTATGTGTGTTTTAAGTTAAAGTAATTATCATTTTATAAAAATAAAACCTGATCTTGTGAAACCATCTTAAAAATATTTACTGTACATCAACGGTACATCTTTATACATGGTCTCCTTGTTGCATCGCATCCTGATGAACAAAGTATAATCACTCTTTTATTAAAAATAAATGAATTTATGTTTGATGTCTTAAACTAACGCGGAGGTAGATCTTAAGTATATAAATGTACGGATATATTAAAGATTTGAGGCTAATGATGTCTCTGACTGGGATTCATACTATTTTAATATTAAGAAACATAATTCGTGCACCCAATGTTGTGATACCATTGAATGCGATAGGTATACATGCGATAGTGGTGTACCATTCACACATTTGTATTTGGCATACCATCGAATTAGTTGACATAACATTATCATATATCAAGCGGTTTCGACGCACAAAGCAATACTCATCGTGATCTGATTATTCTTGAGTTATTTTCTTTCCTGTTATTTACTATTTTGTTATTTACATTTCTGTTACACTATTCATGCTCATTTTTCATTTTTTGTTACTTATTTTACAGTCATTTACTTTTCTGTCATTTACTTTTCTGCTTCACAAGCACACAAAACTCACACAATAATTAAACCGGCTAAATGATAACAAAGTTGAGTAATGGAACTCGACCATGTCCATTGGTTGGATACTTGGTTATTAGCTAAACTATATTACGATGTGATACATACGCTTACCTATTGTGTGAGTTTTAAGTTTAAGTATTTATCATTTTATAAATTTAAAACTCGATCTCGTGAAAACCTTTTTTAATAAATAATAAAATATTTAATATATTTTATTAACTACTTATTCAACACGCATCAAATTTTTGGCGTTGTTACCACAGACAGTGTTCAATAAAAATTCGAGTTAACGGATTAGCCTTTTTAAACCTTAACATTTTCCACTTGTTTTCTTTTCTGTTACGCTTTTTTCATGTAGTGTATGATCCATAGCTCCACTGCTGGTTTAAATCAACCTTTAGCTGAGCCCAAAAGATATTTTCACCTCCGATTACAAAAAAGACGTACCAAGAAAATAGTCGTAGAAAACCGCATTATTTCCGACTTTACAAGACTGTCACTTTAAGCCTTGGGATCTAGTGTCACAAGGATGATAGTTTATGTAAAGAACTTTGAGATCAAATAACATGCCATTCATATGATCCAATCATCATGTACTTTCCATGGATTACCCGATGAAGATCCATTTGCCCACATTGCAAATTTCGTTGAAACTTGTAACACTTTCAAACTAAAAGGAGTTTCAAATGACGCTATTCGACTCCGAATGTTTCCTGTCTCTTTAAAGGAACGAGCTAAGGCATGGTTGAATTCTCTTCGTATCAGGTCAATCACTACATGGGATGATCTAAATCAAAAATTCCTTTCGAAATATTTCCCGCCAGCAAAAACAGCTAAACTAAGAAACGATATTACCACTTTCACTCAAGAAGATGGTAAATTACTATATGAGACATGGGAACGTTTCAAGGACATGTTGAGGAAATGCCCTCACCAAGGGCTAGAAGTTTGGCTACAAGTATCATTAAAAACAAGAGATCACAAGAAGCTTACAACCTAATTGTGGAAATAGCTATGAACAACTATCAATGGTATAATCCGAGAAGTAATAGGGAAGCCGGGCATGGTGTTCACTTTGTTTATACTATTACTTCACTTTCTGCTCAAGTAGATGCCTTACCACTCGACTCGATCAAATAAGCAAGGGGAAGATAAACGATGAACATATCGGAACCAATCTCCTGCAAAACAACCCCTACAACCACACTTACAGTCTTGGATGGAGGAACCATCCGAATTTTTGTTGGAAAGATAACAACAATCAAGGACCATCTGGTTTTGGGTAACAACAATTTCAACAAAGACAACCTCAAAAATTTTAGTATTATCAACAATTTCAAGGAGCTAACAAACCAGGATGTCTTCCGAGCAACACTGACCCTAATCCAAAAGCGAATGTTAGTGCTATCACTCTTAGAAACAGTAAGGTCTATCCATAACCACAAATTCCAAAAGAAGTTCAAACACCACCAAAGGAGATATTCAGTGGAGTTCCGCTTCGCCCACCTACCATTGAATCAACCACACAATATTTGCTATCAAAAGAAACTTCATAACCCATTCCGGTGAACACTCCTGCTAAAACTCCGACAAAAACTATGTGTACACTCCCGAGTATATGCAACCAATTGAAGGAACAAATAGAGCTTACAAATCTCACATACCATACCCAGGAAGGCCGGTGAAGTAAAGAATTGGCGAACAATATGAGAAATTTTTCGTTCTTTTAAGCCAAATCCTTGTTAACCTTCAATTCCTGGATATAATACAGCAAATGCCCGAGTATGGTCATTTCTTGAAAGATTTCCTCACTAACAAAAGAAACATGGAAGAAGCAGTCATAAGAACTAACGAATGTGTCTCTCTTATTGAACGATGCCTTCCAAAGAAACTCTCTGATCCCGGTAAATTTTCTCTGCCATGTTATTTTAGACCACTACCTTTAACTTTCGCCCTTGTTGATGTGAGAGCAAGTGTGAGTTTAATGCCTTACAACATGTTCCGAAAGCTGAAAATTGGAAATCCGCAACCTGTCAATGCAACTATCAAACTTGTAGATGGTACCATCAAATCCCCTATGGGAGTCATCGAGAATTTACTGGTAAAAGTTGGCAAGTTTGTCTTATTGGGATATCGTGCACCGGTTTTAACATTTAAAACAAACCATTATAACAATCCGATCTTTTTCGACAATGATCTAATTACACAACGTGTAGAAAATAATAAACACAACCATAAGGTGTTTAGGGTTTTATACCTTTGAGGAAATAACCGTGTTGAAACACTCGGGTACAATGAACGTTATGCTAGATGACAACAACGAAATCATCACACAAACACACACCAAAAGAGAACCCCGTTCTTTCCGCTTTTTTCAAGTTTGGATTGCGAGAAAGCAAGGAAAGCAACGGCTGTGTAGGGTGGTGACAACAGCGACATGTGGTGGCCGGCGATGGCTTGCGGCGGAGATGGGGTGGCCGGATGGTGGAGGACAACGAAAGGGGTGGGGGGTTCGGCTCCTCTTCTTTGCGCAAACTTGGAGGTGGCAATAATTGTGCTTATGGTTTTAGTATAATGATATATTTACTATAAATCTAATTACACTTAAAACCCTGAACCATTATCCTTTAATTATTAACTGAATAATATTTAATCAGTTGCAGTACTCGTAGTTTAATATAAAATCCCGACTATATATATATATATATATATCCTCATTCTGTCTATCGTTAGTTTAATTATTCAAAACATTTAAATACGATATAACTAATAAATATCTCTCTGGATATTTAATCCACCGAATTCTTAATTCTTGTTTCGTGTAATAACGTTTAACAGTTAAACGATTCAATTTGTTCATTACCCAAAGTGCAACTCTTCGGATCGTAACTCGATAGCAACATTGATATTATCGATGATCGTACATCTAATATCCAAAAATCTCCCACTTGGTCTATTCATCGATTAATCGGTTCAACGTTGACAGTGGAGGACGCCTAGCTGCATCTCACTGCCCCTAACAAGGTATGACATATTTACAATCGTCAACTAGTTCCTTGTGTTCAAGTAACTCTTACTTAACCAAGCACAATAGACATGGTAAATATATCTATGTGTCCTTTCTGTTTATGTCACTCGTTGAACATGAGGCATGGATACAAGTCACTTCTCATATGTGTTTCAACTATTCTTGTTCTCGTTCTCTAATTCAAAATTCTTCTAAACAAACTATTCTTTAGTTTGTGCGTGGCCACGCAATTTCTACCAGTTTGAATCAACTAGGGCGCTAGAATGTTCAGATCTTAATCAAAGGATAACATAATTCCTTTGGCCACGTACAACTCCCACTTATCTTTAGATTACTCCTAATCATATCCTTATTGCTGCCTATTAAGGTACAACATCAGATAAGATCAAGGAATAAACTTTAGTCAGATTTAGTTCTATGCGTGCCTCAGGTCGAAGGATCAAAAGATCTTACCATATTCAAAACTTCTCAAGACTTTGATACATTAAGATAGTTTTGAAGCGAGTAACGTTCAATAATCATTATCTAATGATTATCTGTGAACATGGCGTCCAACCGTTTGGCCTTTCATTCGTAATGAACCAATCATCCAATTCACAATAGTCTTTCGTTCAAATTGATTCCCATGAACCCGATTGACTACGAACATTTAGAATATAATATAATATTCAAGGATTTCTAAAACGTACAAAATATCGAATCAAAGAAACATCTATAAATAATGCACTTAACCCTTAAGTCAATGTAAAATACTGATGTTTCTATATTGTTTGAAAGCACCCAATACTAACAAATAAACTTAAGTCTAGCATTTCTATCACCTATCAACATACCCCTCATACAAATTGAGGTATAGGTTTAGCGAATGGGATTGATTTGTGTGACTTTTGTTTTTTCGCGATGTCTCCAAGTTTCATGATCCCATTAATGAAACTTAACGATGGAAACCACTCTTTTGGAACTTCTTTTTAAACTATTAGAAGTTATCTGAAACCCTTTCAGAATACTATCTTCTAATGTTTCCAGATCACAACATCTCATGTGTGTGCAAATGTTATTAATGAAACTTTTCTATCAGATAACGCTGATGTATTATGTAATCATTATCAGAAAATGTTGATGTATCATGTAATCATTATCAATGATCATTCATGGTGTTTGTATCTTAAACTTTTACTATCGTTGTGTTTGACTAACAAGTTATCATAACTAATTATGACCTTGTTCCAAGAACCCTTCTTGATAGTCAAAGTTTAGCATCTTATCAAATAAAATAGCATTGTCTTATCATAACACTTTATGATCACCATTATAAGCTTTTCAAGCAATATCCTTTTCAAGCAATATCCTTTTCTTTCAAATTTCAAAGTTCTTTCATCAAATGAAAAATATTGACAACGCTCATTATCCTTTTAGATGAAATTACATGAACCATTTCATTTTCATCTTATCCCAATCATTATGGGTTATAGATAATGTTAACAGTAATGTTAACGGTATGTCTTTATTGATTTGTCATACAAAACATTTAAGATAACTTTATTAATGTCAATAGATTGTTGCGATTCTTACTTTAGAATATTTCCCTCTTAAATATCATATATATATGTATATGAATGCAATCAATGCTAGCTTTGAAATTAATCTTCTAAAGATATTTTATCTTTCAACTGATATGTTTTTAAAATATAACTCATAATTTTAGCAATGTATCACTATACACTCCATGATAACACTTATCATCCCCTATTTGTGGTGTTCTGTGTATCACTATACACTTTATGATAACACTTATCATCCCTCTTAATAATGTGTCTCTTACACATTCTTATTGTTGTAGGTATTCACTCTCACTGGCCTTTGTATCTATCATATTGAATCTTATTTGAAATGATCGTTTCACTTTCAATGATTCGATAGTCTCAGACAAATCCAGACTTCTGTACTTTTCTTGAAGCTAATTTATTACAAGAACAATCTAGTATTCATAATACATGTTTGTTTTGATTAGTTTATTCAACTGTTCAAAAACTTGTAATCTGTTTCCTTTTAAGGATACTAAGAATCCAATTCCTATTTTATCGACCTTTAATAATCTATTAGTCTTCTAGTATTAACGATCCATTTTTTTGTTTCAAAACAACTTCTACATCTTGATGAATCTCATTCACGTGTAGTATGATCAAATCTTTATTTGTTATAAACTGGATTGTGTGTCCGGATCATCATTAAACGATTTAACTAAAGAATCTCATTCTTTCATCGTATAATCCCTAGTGTCTGTTGTAAAGGATCTCATCTTTTCTTTCATATACTTATCAATTTGTAAAAGATCTCATCTTTTCTTTATGATAAACATATATATTTATCAAATGTAAAAGGTCACATCTTTTGTTTATGATAAACATTTATATATATTTCTAGGATCTAATCCTTGCATGTATATGAAATTTTATTTCTATGCAATTAAATAATACTATTTATTTAGAACTTTAAACAACATTTGTTTCTTGTTCAAGAATCAGGTGTATCATGGTTATGAACAGTTTCAATCTTATTCATAAGTTTGAAGCATTTATTAAGGCAGCAGACGAAACTATTTCCTATAGGGGTTCATAACATCCTATCCTTATTTTTTCATAGGACTATTTTATATTCAAATCCTAAATGAATCTTTACACCTGTTCTAGAGAACCTTATGTTTCAAGCCTAGTGATTTGAATTTTGTGCAGCTGCTTTGTATGACTAACTACTTATTCTTAGAATAGTTATAACTCTTATCGCTCTTTTATATCATATCTTATAAGATTGTCTCTAGAGGAATTTTATTGAAACTATTTCAATCATAAAATCATATGCAAACGTTATATCGCATATATATCTTTTACAAGATTTAATATGTTTCATGATATCTATTAGATCCGATCTAATAAAGTATCTAATGGACTTGAATACATGTCTCACGTGTCTTTAATATTTCATGTCAAATAGATGGTAATTAATTCTTAATTCATCGTAGGCAATAATCATAATGAATTAAAGATTTAAATAAGTCATACATAAAATAATCAAGCAATATTCAAAAGAAAATGAATCCGGAATTTAAATTTCTTCTAAACAAAAAAAGATAACATCAAATGGTGTAATCAATAACTCGAAGTAATCTTCAAGTTGTGTCCGTCTTCCTTTCCTTCTTTTCTTTTATATCTGCAAAGATCAAGTTTGCATATGTTAAAAGTCTAATTTTATGAGATAACGGAAAAATGGAAAAGTTACCTAGATGCTAGGAGTATATGCATATAAGAATCCTCTAGCTTCAACAGATTCGAGCATCTCTCTTACGTGGCATTTTGGTTTAGAGATATTTGCTTTGGTTTCACCAATAGCTATGCCCTTAGCCCCGGTTTTGACAGTCATCATCGATCATAGCATTTAAGATGTTCTTGCTGGGATAAATCCTTATTGTTTCAAGCTTATCACTCGACATACCGAGAGATGAAATCCCTAACATAGTCATAACGACTAAGAGGATGCCCTTCCCATTTACAATCGTCAAATGCGTTATCAATAGTAATATCTATGATCAAGTGATAATCTATGGGAATGCATGCTTTCTCTATGTCTGATACTTTCTTTTTCATAACCACAACACGTTCTGGATTCTTCAAGGTAACGTCTCTAATGTGTGACATTAAAGAGTGAGAAGGATCCATGTTGTAATCTTGATTGTATTTCTCTTTCAAGTTACAGATCATATCATAAGTAGACAACCTCCGAAGTGATTCTTTAATCTCTTAGTCAACAAATGCTAGAATAAGGTTTGATATAACATGGATATCATCCTTAAGTTTGTTCCAAGCATTTAGGACAAACTCGTCAGCATCCTCAGATGGCTGCTTAGGTAGGGGGTATTTAAGAACATGCATCTTCTTGTTATATCTTAGGACTTTCTTTATATTGTAGTACCATTCCAAGAAGTTTGTTCCAATGAGTTTGATTTTAAGAATATCATTCAGACGCTCTAGAATAACATCATCAGCAGATGGATCTATTTATAAAATTTAATTAAATTTTAGTATTTTCATGCTTTAATTATCTTAATTATATTAATGATCGAAAGACAAAAATATTTAAAATTAAGATGAGATCCCGGTTTACTATGTTAAAGTGAATGGCTAAGCACTTTTCACTAGTATAGCTAGACAAATAGGTATGAAAATACCAATTGTGTCGACTACACAATTCTCGGTTTGAGGGGCATGACAAGCAAGGTCAAGCTTTGGATACGTTTCCCTCAACTAAACCCGCTTACATGACTTAAGTGATATCCGTCCTTCTATTGTGACTGTAGTCCCGGCCTAAGTGACTTAGGAATCGCGATCCTACCTTTAACCAAAACCGTGGCGTCGAATGCAGGGTAATTCACTAACATTGACGTTTTGGTTTAGTTGAAGTGTCATGATTAAGGGTGGCTTTGAAATATTGATTTTAATAATTGGGATTTATTTAATGATTTAATTTACCGGTTAAGGGTCAAAAACATTTTGGACGACGGATAGCATGAATCAAGTCGTGCAAATTTTTAGTAAACAAATTTTACTATATAAGTTCGTGAAACGTATTTCAACACTCGACACAGTCCAATTTTAAATACCTTACTTTTAAACTAAGTTGGTCGTTAGTCGTGAACTAACTTTAAACTAATTAACCTCTAATTAATTTAAATATGTTTTTAAATAAAACAATTAAAAATTAAAAACGCGTTTTACTTTTAAATAAAAACTACTTTTGTTTAATTACCTTTCTGAGAAATTTTAAACCTTTTAATATTCTCGTCGTTTTATAATATTTTATGTTTTAATTATTATTCTAAATAATTTTATCAACCACAAACTCACAAAACAACCATCGAGCCACTAGTAAGTTTGTTCGTTTTCGTTCGAGCCACTAGTAACCGAACCAGTCTAAAGGACAACAATAAAATATAAACTTGTCGTCTCCCACCTAGTCTAAGATCTCTTTCTTCAAGTTCCCGTCTTTCTCAACCCTTGTCTTCAAATCTTCGTCTTGATAGGTTTACAAATTTTATATTGTTACAATAAAAATAAACAAACAAGAGTAACTTATCTATTACATCCGGGTTTCAAATAACATAAAAATAAAAATACAAAGAAAATAAAAACAAGCATGACAAACAAAAACACGGGTCACTAGGGCTCGATTTATCTGATATCGTCCAGACGGTCTATAAAATAAACTACTAAACCTAACCTAGACTCCTAAGTAATAAAGGAAAACCTATGTACTAAACCGCACTGACAGGCAAGTGAACCTATCGAGTGTAGCACAGCTTAATGGTAAACCAGATTATCGAACCTTAGAGACACTACTATAGTTATACTAGACTCTAACTTGGACTAAAGATTAAATTGGTTTGGGGGTTTACTACCCTACTGATTATCACTAAAGGATGTAATAAACTAAAGATTGACTCAACTATGAAGACAAAGAACAAAGGTGAGATCAAGATATGGGATGAACACTACCTAGGTCGGAATCCTACCTGCAAAGTACAACTTCTTCCGGTTCTGGATACAATGATGGATCTGGGTTTCTAAGGATAACAACTATAGACAATCTAGTGGATCCCTAATCACTCTCAGGGTGTCACCAACTAAGGAACCTAAGTGTACTAAACTCACCAGATGGTTGGATCACCTCTCGGGTATTTCCAACTATGATTAAGTACCCTAATGTACAGATTACCTCTCAGTCTCACCGCCACCAATACACTCAAAGAATGCACGGGATAATCCTAGAATAACAACTATGATTCAGACTAGCAACAATCACTAGACAACTAAACCAACTTCCTCTCAGATAGTTGACACTCGGATTCCTAATGACAGAGACTAACCGACTAATTCTCACCTCTCGGGTATTGAACCAGGACACACACTCAACACTAATCGGCAATCAACAAGAATTCCTATGGCTACTACGTAGCTAACCACCAAAATCACAAACCCTAAGATCTATGACCTTGATACGCTAATCAAACTGGCAAACAACCATAATTAACGCAAGGAATTAAAATCAATCACACAATCAGGGTTGTAGCATGCATATACATCATAATTATTAAACTAGAATCTTTACTAAATTATAAAACCATCACATGAATCCAAAACCGAATAAAAATCATAGCTTTAACAAAGTAATCATCAAGTGACCTAGGTAGTATAGGAGTTTAGCGTAGTATCATGCTCAAAACAACTAGAACAGAAGTATCAAACGTCAACATAGTCATCAAACTCAGAGACAAATAATAAAAATAGATTCTTGAAACCCTAGAATGCTAAATTAACAAACCCGGAATCCAAAGGCTTCAACTTTATGCTTAATTCTTCTTCCTTGCTCCCAAAATCGCCTATGGACTCTCTATAGACGGCTGGAATATGAACTCCCTTTATAATTGGTATCTAATTCTATTAAATTAGGTTTTTACAAAAATTCTCGGAAAACGACTCTCTCGCGTACCGCGAGAAAGATAGGCCAGTCCCTCGCGTAACGCGAGGGCCAAACAAGTCGGGCTGGTTTCTTCTTCCCCTCGCGTACCGCGAGTGAATTCCTACTGGTCTTCGCGTACCGCGAAGAATGCAATTTTTTCACTTTTTAAATTTTGAACTTCGGGCTTGTTTCTCGTGCTCGCTTTCTTTGGGTTTTCAATTGTAATTTCCACGAGCATCTGAGAACATAACAACGAATCAATTGTATACAAAAACGACTCAAAACGAATACAAAACTGTATAAAAATGACACGAAATATGGTGGAAATACATGTGTGCCTTGCAACCCATTAAACTTCCCCACACTTAACCTTTTTTCGTCCTCGAAAAAGTCTGCAATGGAATCTTAACTGAGATCTGACTTTAACAGTCAATTACCAATTAGTTCAAACATACTCACGTGTTAAAAACCAACAACCAGTATTTCTGTCCGATTAAACCCAAGCACCAACTATCTAGCCCCCGTAATGTTTCTAATTCCATTTTATACAACAATCAATCAATCTATGTGACTCATACTTAGAAGTTACAGCTCTACCTAATTCCGTCTCAAGGTCATGTTTAGGCACGGGTTAAACCATATAGATTTGCCCACCACGTTAAACTAAGATTTACAGATTTTTAGAAATCAATGGAATATGGAATGAATCGATAGTACCGAGCGTTAATTAAAGCATAAAAACTTTCGTTTAGAGGTGTCTCAACCAATTCACTATCCCAAAAGCTAACACATAGACTAGATTCTAAACATTTAAGCACATGAATCTCACTTAGGGGTGTATTCTCCAAGTCGCCATCTCAGAGGGTAACACATAAGCAAGACTCAGTTTTCAAATTAATTAAGCTCATAATTATGGAAATTGTGGAATTATCGAACGGACACCACCGAAACTCGGATTTATTCTCATAAAAAGAGAGTGGTGTGCCAAGAAAAAAATTTCAAAAACCTCTAAATTTTAACTTAACGTGGTACCTATCACCCTATGTTGGCAGTTTCAGTATTACCAACACCCAAAGATGAGTACCCACAAAATATCATGGTTTTATTACGTGATTAATCGTAAATAACACTCACAGGTTATTTAAGTTATTCAAGTCGGTTGGGTCTACAAAAACATCACTAATTAGACGCGTTTTCTATTATCCATTCATTTAAACAAATACGTAAATCCAGTTGTACAATCATTTTTCACTTATTATGCAAAAAATTTTACTTTCATAGGACATTTTTTCAAATTTTTTCAATTTGTTTTGTATTTTTGGATTTTTAAAAAAGACACAAACTTAGACTTAAACACTCACATCCCCACACATGAAAGACACATTGTCCTCAATGAGAAGCAAGACACAACGAAAAATAAAAATGCAAAAAATAAAATGTCACACCCCGACCGATGGCGGAATCATCGGGGCGGGACATGTAGATTGTTCATAAGCACAAGGTTGACTAGATTGAATATATTAAACGTCAAATTTCATTGCAAGTAATCCAAACACAACCAAATCCAAGATAGAAACCAAAATTGAAATACATAGAATTCTTTTATTTAATTTAACTAAGTCCAAGCCTATGTGTAGCACATCTTGATCAATCTCACACATTAGAACCTGAAACATGAATAAAATAAAGTCAACTAAAACGTTCGTGAGTATAACACAGGTTTATATAGATATCATATAATTTGTAAAACAAATCCATACATGTCATGATAAATAAGACATTTATGGGGAGCAGCTATTGTGTAACCATGCACAATCAAACCTTTGTAACTAGCATGCAAAATTGTGTTGTCGGCATCAATCACCCCAATATGGGTGGGTTTGTCAGACTCAATAGATCTATCATTGAAAACCGTCGGCTTGAACAGTTAATGATTGCACATAATCGCATACAATGGTTAGCACACCTAGCACTTGGGCATAAAGCTCAAATTTGCACATATGAATGTAAATAGGATTTGTACTTGTGTTGTTTGTGTAAATGTAAACATGTAATTTGAATAATGTTCAAGTTCCACCCCAAAAATATAAAAGAGTAAAAGGGGCTATGTATACTCACTTGGTTTAAAGGCATTGCTAACCAAGGTACTAGATAGAATAAAGATCCTTGAAATGCACAAGTTAACCTAAAGTGTAATGTATATGGTTTTAATAGTGTGCACAAGAGTTTAATCCTAAGGTTGTATTTGGACTTGTGTAAAAAGTCATTGATTTGCAATCGGAGGTATTGAATAAAATATATAAAGTTTGAAAGAATTATTTTTATAACACTTTGATTAAGGTTTGAGTTTAAATAATTAAATAAGTAATGTAAATAATTGTTGTTTATAAAAATTATTATAAGTGTTAAATGAATTTAAGTGTAAATAAATAAATGTCTTTGTTTAAATATATGGTAAATAAATAATCATTATTTTATTTATTTATTTATAAAATATAACTTAACCATTTAAATACTTTTTAAATGATAGGTGTAGCAATAATTGTAAATTAAATTTTATAAACTTAAAATAAATAATTTTCCATTTATTAAATATTTGTTCTTTCTAAATAAGATTAAATGCAATTTTTATAAAAATCAACTATTTTTGTTTTGTAATTTAATTAGAATATTTATGGTTTGAAAAATACATAAAATTTATAATTCTGCCAAGAATTTAACTCACACACGACCGTGCCTGGGAAGAGCACGATCGTGCTCAAACCACGGGCGCGACCATGCTAATCAGGGCGCGACCGTGTTGATCAAACAGTGGCTTAAACTGATTAAATCGTTAGGCACGACCGTGCCTTGGCCAGGCATGATCGTGTCTATGATTTCAAGACACGACTGAGATTAGCCAAAGGGCATGATTGGGTCTGGACAGGAGGACACGACCGCGCTGGTAATCGACACGACCGCGTCTAATGAGGCACGACCGCGCTAGATGATTAGCGCGACTGTGTCTCTTCCAAATCAGACACGAATTGACTGATTTTTATATTGTTACTGCTGGGAATCATAGGGCTTTTATTTACCGTGCTATTACGAGTCTTGTTATATAGATTAATTGTATGTAAGTCATGTTTAGAACAGGATTCGATTAAATCATTTTTGAACAAAACTCAGATTCGGGTTTCGGACGAATTCTATATTGAAAGCCCAAATTGATATGGGGCTTTTGATCTTTGGACTAAATAGACTGAGGGAAGAGTTTCAATTACCCGGAAGGACGACGAATTGACAGATGACGGTAGGAAGGAGTTCCGGTGTCGACGAGTTTGGTCTCCGGCGTCTTCCACTGCACTTCCGGCTAAACCAGTGTGTTCAGGGGTTTCAAAGAGATTCTATGGAGCGATTGATCGGGGGAATTGCACTTTAGAATAGGAGGATTTTGGTTCAAGTGAAGGATTTTAGTTTTCTTTGAGATGAATCGATTTCTGTTGTCAATTGTTACGTTTGATAATATTATTGTCTTTGATAACGAAAGTGAAACGTATATCGGTTACGAAACTCAACGATTTTCGTGTTTAAAACTGATTTTACGTTTCAACTGATACTCGGCGCGACCGTGCCCATACGAGGCGCGACCGTGCTAAGGCACCAGGCGCGATCGGTCCAAAGCAAGTCGCGCGACCGTGCCAAAGCACTCGGCGCGACCGTGCCAGAACGAGGGGCGACCGTGCCTATTAGGGTTTCTTGTGAATTTTCAACATCAGACCCTGTAACTTTGGTCTTTGACATATTTGTATAAATAGATACTTATGTAGTGTTTTAGTAGGTTATAACCGTGTAAAATTTATGGGTTAACATGGAAATATAGTATTTAATTGATGGTACGAATAGAACAAAACAGTGCACAAGAATTGGGTTTGAAATGCATTACATTGAATTGAAATACGGGTACTAAAAATCAGAAATGTTACAGTCTCCCCATGTTGAGGGAATTTCGTCCCAAAATTTAGCTAGAGGAAACTACGGCATCAGTGAAAAGATGGGGGTACTTGAGCTTCATTTGGTCCTCTCGTTCCCAAGTGAATTCAGGACCACGCTTAGACTCCCAACGAACTTTGACAATAGGAATACGACTTCGCTTGAGTTGCTTGATTTCACGATCCATAATTTCTATCGGTTTCTCAACGAAGTGCATCGTTTCATCAATGCGCACGTCATCAAGTGGTATATGGAGATTCTCATCAGCGAGGCATTTCTTCAGATTAGATACATGAAATGTAGGATGCACATTGCCAAGAGATGGAGGTAACTCGAGTTTATAAGCCACCTTCCCAATCCTTTCAAGGATTTTGAATGGACCAACATAGCGAGGGGCTAACTTGCCTTTCTTTCCAAAATGGATCACGCCCTTCCACGGGGATACCTTAAGAATTCCAAGGGTTTTCGTCGTTTATCGGCATAACTCTTTTGCCGACTTCTCGCTGTTCGGATGTTGTCACGGATTTGAATAATCTTGTCGGATGTTTCTTGAATTAGCTCGGGTCCGGTGATTTGTGCTTCACCAATCTCGTTCCAACAGATAGGAGAACGACACTTGCGACCATAAAGAGCTTCAAATGGAGCCATGTTAATACTTATGTGGTAGCTATTATTGTAGGAGAACTCAATGAGGGATAAATGTGAATCCCAATTTCCACCAAAATCGATTACACAAGCTCTAAGCATATCTTCAAGAGTTTGGATTGTCCGCTCGGTTTGACCATCAGTTTGGGGATGGTAAGCCGTACTCAAATCTAATCGTGTGCCAAGAGCGGTTTGGAGAGATTGCCAAAATCGAGAAGTGAACCGGGCATCTCGGTCAGATATTATATTCAAGGGAACACCATGACGGCTCACGATTTCATCAATGTAAATTCGGGCTAGTTTCTCAACCCGATAGTCTTCACGGATAGGCAAGAAAAGAGCAGATTTGGTGAGACGGTCAATAATCACCCAAATGCTATCATAACCACTCGAGGTGCGAGGGAGTTTGGTAATGAAATCCATGGCTAAGTTCTCCCATTTCCACACGGGAATTTTTGGTTGTTCAAGTAATCCGGAAGGACGTTGGTGTTCGGTTTTAACTTTGGAGCAGGTTAAACATTTGGCAACATAAAAAGCAATGTCCTTCTTCATACCGGGCCACCAATATTGCTGGCGAAGATCTAGGTACATTTTATCCGCACCAGGATGAATAGAATAACGAGTCTTGTGAGCCTCGTTCATGAGAAATGTACGGAGATCATCGCGATCGGGAACCCAAATACGGTTCAAGTAATAAAGTAAGCCATTTGGTTTGGATTCAAGCAAAAGTTCAACACCACACGACATTTCCTCGTACATGTTACCCTCGGTGACTGAGACGTGTTGAGCTTCTAAGATGCGATTTTGAATGTCGGTTTGAATTCGAACACATTGGAGCATGACATGGTTCTTTCGAATCAAAGCATCGGCAACAACATTCGCTTTGCCGGGATGGTAACGAATCTCGCAGTCATAGTCGTTAAGGAGTTCAACCCAACGTCGTTGCCTCATATTGAGTTCCTTTTGATTGAAGATGTGTTGGAGACTTTTGTGGTCGGTGAACACCACGCATTTCGTGCCATAGAGATAATGTCTCCAAATCTTTAATGCAAATACGACCGCACCCAACTCGAGATCGTGCGTCGTATAATTCTTCTCATGAATCTTAAGTTGTCTTGATGCATAAGCAATTACTTTGCCTCGTTGCATGAGGACACAACCGAGACCTTGGTTAGAAGCATCACAGTAGACAACTAGATCATCACTTCCATCAGGGAGAGTCAAAATGGGAGCATTGCATAATTTTTGTTTGAGGGTTTGGAAAGCTTCTTCTTGCTTTGGTCCCCATTCATAAGTCTTACCCTTGTGGGTCAAAGCGGTAAGGGGGACAGCAAATTTAGAGAAGTTCGAGATGAAACGTTGGTAATATCCCGCAAGACCAAGAAATGAACGAACTTCAGTGGGGGTCTTCGGGGCATTCCAATTCTTAACCGTTTCGATTTTAGAAGGGTCAACATGAATACCCTTGTCGTTGACAATATGACCAAGAAATGGAACTTCTTTTAACCAAAATTCACATTTGTAGAATTTGGCATATAGTTGTTCCTTCTTCAAGAGATCCAAAACCAATCTAAGATGTTGCTCATGGTCGGCTTTAGTCTTGGAATAGAATAAGATGTCATCGATGAAAACTATCACAAACTTATCGAGGTACGGTTTGCACACACGATTCATGAGGTCCATGAAAAATGCGGGTGCATTGGTTAGTCCAAAAGGAATAACCATGAACTTGTAATGACCATACCTTGTTCGAAAGGCAGTCTTTGGAATATCGTCTTCTTGCACACGGAGTTGGTGATAACCAGATCGAAGATCAATCTTTGAGAAGCAAGTAGCACCTTGAAGTTGATCAAAGAGATCATCAATTCTAGGCAAAGGATAACGGTTTTTGATAGTAAGCTTGTTGAGTTCGCGGTAGTCAATACACATGCGAAATGATCCATCCTTCTTTTTGACGAATAGGACGGGTGCACCCCACGGTGAATGACTTGGACGAATGAATCCCTTGTCGGAGAGCTCTTGAAGTTGACTTGCAAGTTCTTGCATTTCAGAAGGTGCAAGACAGTATGGAGCTCTAGCCACGGGGTTAGCTCCGGGCACAAGATCGATGCGAAATTCTACTTGACGAACGGGTGGAAGACCGGATAAGTCTTCGGGGAATACTTCAGGAAAATCTTGGATAATGGGGATATCTTGAATACTTTTCTTTTTGACATCCTTTTGAACGATATGGGCCAAAAAGGCCACGTACTTCTTTCGTAAGTACTTTTGAGCAGTAGTGCATGACATTAGCTTAAGCCGTTTACAAGGCTTTTCACCAAAGACTCTTAGTGTTTCTCCCGATGGTAGAGGTATTCGGATGCACTTCTCGAAACAAATGACTTTGGCATGATGATTTGATAGCCAATCCATGCCTATGATGATATCAAAGCTTCCTAGTGGCATTGGAACAAGGTTGATTGGGAATGTATGATCATTAAGTTCTAAAGAGCAATCATAGATAATGGATTCAATTGTAACAGAGTCACCATTTGCTACTTCAACGGTAAATGTTTTCTCTAAAAGGGATCGTGTCTTTGCAAGTAAAGGTTCAAAGTTAAGTGACACAACTTTTATCGGCACCGGTATCGAATAAAATGGAGGCATATTGACTATTAACAAGAAACGTACCATTGACCACGTCATTGTTGGCTTGAGCTTCATTGGCGTTTATGTTGAAAGCACGCCCACGAGCTCCACCTTGTCTAGCATTGACTAACTTTGGGCATTGATCACGGAAATGGTTCGGGTTGCCACACTCATAACATGCCCGCCCATTTGCAATAGCGGGTACACCTTGATTAGCCACTTGAGTGTTGGTTTGGTTTGGTAGGTTGACTTGGCCCGCAAGAGCTTTGGCCCTACAAACATTAACTGTATGGTCATATTTTCCACAATAAGTACAAAGGCGACATGGGATGCCTTGGGGATGATGGTAGTTGCAGATGGCATAAAGTGGGTAGATTCCAACATATGGCTTTTTGGCCGGTGCTTGAACCATAGGTGCAGCTTGGTTAACAGGAATAGCAAGAGTGACCACAACATAGTTTCTAGTCTTCCATTTCCTATTATTGCGGGAGGGTTCAGTTGTGGTTTCTTTGTTGTGGGTAGGAGGGGTTATAGTGTCAGAAACTTTCTTGGTGCCCTTTTTAGTAAGAGTCCCCGCCTTCACGTGATTATCGGTTAAGGTAGCGGACAAACGGATGGCATCTTCAAGTGTTGCGGGATTCCTTCCTAGGACAGTATCTTGAATTTTCCTAGGTAGTCCCCCAATATACTTTTCAATGCAGCGGGACAAAGGAGTGACCATATGGGGCACAAGAAGACTCAACTCATTCATGGAACCGAGTTTTGTATGCAAGTTTTCACCACTATCTTGGGCAAGATCCCAAAATTCGGCTTCAAGTTTCTTTACTTCATTTCGAGGAGAGAATTCCTCCGTCATTAGCCTTTTAACCTCATCCCAAGGTAAGGCCATTGCTACATCCACACCCCTATTTCTTTTCACCCCATTCCACCACGTGAGTGCCCGTTTTTGTAGGACACTTGTGGCATGACGAACACGAAGGTTGTCGGGGCAGTCACTATTGAGAAAAGTATTCTCAATGCTTTCGAACCATTGAAGGAGTCCGGTAGCTCCTTCGGTACCATAGAACTTGAGGGGATTGCACGAGTTGAAATGCTTGAAGGTGCATTGAGATGGGTTGTTACCAGCATTACCACTATTACTACCATTTCCACCATTGTTGCCATTGGTGGCACTATTAGCTTGAGTGAGTTGTGTCACGAGTTGTGCAAGTATAGCAGCAATGTCGGTATTGGTGTTGGCCGCGGGAGCACGACGAGGAGGCATTCTACAGATTTTCACAATACAAGAAAAGATGTAAGAACTTATGAGAATTGTTTGGATTTAATATAATAAGATAGCAAAATAAATAGATAATCATAGTTTGGATTGTACTCAAATAGTGATATAATCACTCGAATACTATGACACATTAAGGTTAATTAAACTTATATAATTTTCAAGGAGACATGCTTTAGCCTATAAGTAAACACTCATCCCGAGAATTCCCAGGAAAGCATACGGGTCCCTCGGCTGATTGGGATTTATGCGAAATGCTTTCCTAGACAGAAAACCCAGAATACAGGTGTCACCCTTCCAGATTGCACGTGTCCTCAAATAATTAACAAAGTTTAAAAACCTTAACGAGGAAATAAAGAAATTTTTATGAATTTAGCTTCATGAAGTTTCCACATGCTTAGAAAGGTAAAGATAGAGAAGAAAATAAGAATATTATGAGGTTTTAGGATATAGGGAAGGATATTGTTTATTTTAATTTATTATTTAAGTATATACTAATAAGTCATGGATTTTTAATAAATAAGCCATCAAATAAAATAATAACTAATCATAGTAAGCATGTAGCACATAGCATGTAACACATAATATATAACATATAGCATGTATCATATAACATGTAATCATGAAACATAGCATAAGTAGGTGTCCTAAAGTTATAGTCTAGGTTAAGGTGTCTAATAACCTAATTCCCTATAACCAAGTCTCTGATACCAATCTGTCACACCCCGACCGATGGCGGAATCATCGGGGCGGGACATGTAGATTGTTCATAAGCACAAGGTTGACTAGATTGAATATATTAAACGTCAAATTTCACTGCAAGTAATCCAAACACAACCAAATCCAAGATAGAAACCAAAATTGAAATACATAGAATTCTTTTATTTAATTTAACTAAGTCCAAGTCTATGTGTAGCACATCTTGATCAATCTCACACATTAGAACCTGAAACATGAATAAAATAAAGTCAACTAAAACGTTGGTGAGTATAACACAGGTTTATATAGATAGCATATAATTTGACAAATCCATACATGTCATGATAAATAAGGCATTTATGGGGAGCAGCTATTGTGTAACCATGCACAATCAAACCTTTGTAACTAGCATGCAAAATTGTGTTGTCGGTATCAATCACCCCAATCTGGGTTGGTTTGTCAGACTCAATAGATCTATCATTGAAAACCGTTGGCTTGAACAGTTAATGATTGCACATAATCGCATACAAAGGTTAGCACACCTAGCACTCGGGCATAAAACTCAAATTTGCACACATGAATATAAATAGGATTTGTACTTGTGTTGTTTGTGTAAATGTAAACATGTAATTTGAATAATGTTCATGTTCCACCCCAAAAATATAAAAGACTAAAAGGGGCTATGTATACTCACTTGGTTTGAAGGCGTTGCTAACCAAGGTACTAGATAGAATAAAGATCTTTGAAATGCACAAGTTAACCTAAAGTGTAATGTATATGGTATTAATAGTGTGCACAAGAGTTTAATCCTAAGGTTGTATTTGGACTTGTGTAAAAAGTCATTGATTTGCAATCGGAGGTATTGAATAAAATATATAAAGTTTGAAAGAATTATTTTTATAACACTTTGATTAAGGTTTGAGTTTAAATAATTAAATAAGTAATGTAAATAATTGTTGTTTATGAAAATTATTATAAGTGTTAAATGAATTTAAGTGTAAATAAATAAATGTCTTTGTTTAAATATATGGTAAATAAATAATCATTATTTTATTTATTTATTTATAAAATGTAACTTAACCATTTAAATACTTTTTAAATGATAGGTTTAGCAATAATTGTAAATTAAATTTTATAAACTTAAAATAAATAATTTTCCATTTATTAAATATTTGTTCTTTCTAAATAAGATTAAATGCAATTTTTATAAAAATCAACTATTTTTGATTTGTAATTTAATCAGAATATTTATGGTTTGAAAAATACCTAAAATTTATAATTCTGCCAAGAATTTAACTCACACACGACAGTGCCTGGGAAGGGCACGATCGTGCTCAAACCACGGGCGCGACCATGCTAATCAGGGCGCGACCGTGTTGATCAAACAGAGGTTTAATCTGATTAAATCGTTAGGCACGACCGTGCCTTGGCCAGGCACGATCGTGTCTGTGATTTCAAGACACGACTGAGATTAGCCAAAGGGCATGATTGGGTCTGGACAGGAGGACACGGCCGCGCTGGTAATCGACACGACCGCGTCTAATGAGGCACGACCGCGCTAGATGATTAGCGCGACCGTGTCTCTTCCAAAACAGACACGAATTGACTGATTTTTATATTGTTACTGCTAGGAATCATAGGGCTTTTATTTACCGTGCTATTACGAGTCTTGTTATATAGATTAATTGTATGTAAGTCATGTTTAGAACTGGATTCGATTAAATCATTTTTGAACAAAATTCAGATTCGGGTTTCGGACGAATTCTATATTGAAAGCCCAAATTGATATGGGGCTTTTGATCTATGGACTAAATAGACTGAGGGAAGAGTTTCAATTACCCGGAAGGACGAAGAATTGATAGATGACGGTAGGATGGAGTTCCGGCGTCGACGAGTTCGGTCTCCGGCGTCTTCCACTGCACTTCCGGCTAAACCAGTGTGTTCAGGGGTTTCAGAGAGATTCTATCGAGCGATTGATCGAGTGAATTGCACTTTAGAATAGGAGGATTTTGGTTCAAGTGAAGGATTTTAGTTTTCTTTGAGATGAATCGATTTCTGTTGTCAATTGTTACGTTTGATAATATTATTGTCTTTGATAACGAAAGTGAAACGTATATCGGTTACGAAACTCAACGATTCTCGCGTTTAAAACTGATTTTACGTTTCAACTGATACTCAGCGCGACCGTGCCCATACGAGGCGCGACCGTGCTAGGGCACCAGGCGCGATCGTTCCAAAGCAAGTCGCGCGACCGTGCCAAAGCACTCGGCGCGACCGTGCCAGAACGAGGCGCGACCGTGCCTATTAGGGTTTCTTGTGAATTTTCAACATCAGACCTTGTAACTTTGGTCTTTGACATATTTGTATAAATAGATACTTATATAGTGTATTAGTAGGTTATAACCGTGTAAAATTTATGGGTTAACATGGAAATATAGTATTTAATTGATGGTACGAATAGAACAAAACAGTGCACTAGAATTGGGTTTGAAATGCATTACATTGAATTGAAATACGGGTAGTAAAAATCATAAATGTTACATAAAAACTGGAAGCGACTTAGCTGGTAATGTAGATGCAACCAAATGTGCAACTTCGTTCTTCCTCGTGTGCACCGTATAGCATTTCATTCAGGGTTGCACATCTATTATGTGTTACCTTTACAAAATAATAGAAGCATCGGTCCTGTCCGAATGGAGATTGAGTACGGACATGACGAACAATACCTGCAAAATAAATCTCACAACAAACCCGCAGCATTAAACTGACACAAAGAAAAGACTCAAACTGACTCACTGAATCTGGATAGATATTCAAGGACACGTACCCGATGGGTGGCAATCACATAGACATGAATGTCACGGCTAGGTGGATCATCATATCAAAGCGGGTTACCGAGTCTCCCATGGTCATGGTGATGGCTGAATGATATGATATTGATGATGGATATATGGTGGATATGATAGATGATAGGTGATGATTATGGTGAGAGTGGTGATTAATGGTGATGGCATTATGGTAGGATAGATGGTGGATGCATGGTGATGGATGATGTGGGTGGTGGTATCAGTAGTGGTGACGGATGTGGATGAATGGTGGTGGCAAGGCGTGGACAAAACATCGGAAAACAAGGGAATAAGGGCAATTTAGGGAGTTCTCGCGTACCGCGAAGAAAGGAAGGATGCTCCTCACGTACCGCGAGGAGCTTGTGTTGTTATCGGGTCAAACCTGCATTCCCTCGCGTACCGCGAAGGAATCCCATTCCGATCTCGCGTACCATGAGGAAGGCTCCTTGAAAGAAAGATTAGTTAAAATTTCACTTTTTATAATTAGAAATTTTTTGACCCAATAAAATTCCTTCATCACCCAAATTCCTTAGAACTCATTCCAATGATGTATACCAACTTAAAACTTACTTGGAACTCCATTCTCGATGATTTTCCACACCGAATCAAGCGTGAATCCCTGCAAGACACGACACAAACAAAACACAGTAATGAAAAACACCGAAATTGACATTGACTCAACCATGGAAAGCATACAAACTCTACATCCCGGGCACTTGCCCAAGACTCAGACAAACCTATCAGGAGGCTTTTCCTTGATCCTAACCGAAACCGCCTTCGTCTTCCGCGGTATATTGGTCATACACCAACTCAGCAACTTTAACTCCATGCCAAGGAATATATTTATATCACAAGTAGCACTCAATTCTTTCCACCACAGTTTATACCTACCCGGTCCGAAGATTAAACGGTTCAAGTATCCTAGCAGTTTATTCTCCCTAAACATCCTCACACTTGGGGATTACACTACCCTCACCCTAGATGAATCTATCAACACGTAGGTTCTCTTACGGGGTGGCCTAGACCTAGGGACACTGGAACTCGGGGTCGGGTCAACACTCACCCTCTCAGAAAGCACGACAGTGATGAGTAGGGGTTCAGGAATGGGATTGACTATGGATATGATCTCTAAACCTCACCCGGGATCTCCGGGATCCTCTAAACTCTCTTCCTTCATCCCCACACTTGGGGGTTTGCCTATGATGGCATCCAATTCTGCCATCATCCCCGGCAGATCATCAGGCATCTCATCGCCGTAATCGTCCGGCTCCTCTAACAAGTTTTCGAACTCTACTGCCCAATCAGATGGTCCTTCTAAATTTGGGTCGGGCTCACCTATTTCTATTTCCAGATTGGAGTCCTAATGGTAGTCCATGAAGGCATCAGATTTATGCTAGCACCTAAATCAGCCAAAGCTATGCTCATGCACGTCGGCCGAGGTTCACCAAGTTCTAGTTTCTTATATAAGGAATAAGGCATCAGATTTATGCTAGCACCTAAATCAGCCAACGCGTGGTGCAAGGGCAAACCACCTAGGAAACATGGGATCGTGAAACGACTCGAGTCTCCTAGTTTCTCTAGTATTTTGTTCTAGTATTTTGTTCTGTACCTCCTCGAGCTTCTTCTTGTTGGAAAGAAGATCTTTTAAGAATTTGTCTTACTTTGGCATGTGCTGGAGGGTCACTATCATCGGAAGATTTACCTTAAGTTGTTTAAACATATCAGGGAATTTACCGTGTTCCCTAGCTTGTTTAAACGACAGTAAACGTGCTGGGTAGGGAACCCGTCTCAGGTCAATCTCGGGGGCTTTCATCTCTGCCCCATTCTTCGTTTCCTCTGCCATCTCGGTAGGTAACTCAATTGTTCTCTCCTCGTCCACCTGGTCTTCGGCCATCTTGGCATCGATCTCAGCGAATCGAGCCCTCTGGTCAATCTTCTTGACCTCCTCAGGTGACGGGATGTTATACTTGCTGGAATGGGAGTCATCCTTGACAACCTTTTTCTTCTCCTCACTCCTTACCTACACGGCCATCACTGAAGCATTGGAGCCTGAGGATTGACATCCTTATCGATCCTTCAGACTCTTAGCGATGTCCTCTAGCGTGCGTTTCACATCATGGAAAGCTGACTGTTGATTCTTCAATAGAGCGTCGTGGCTATCCAATGTCAGCCTAGCATCTCTGTCTTGCTGGACTAGGTGGGCAAGCAGCTGCGTCTGAGTCTCAAGCATCTCTTTGATCTAAGCGGTGTCAACACCGCTTCCCGTGCTAGGTCCTGTCTCTCCTCCTCCATTCTTGCTGATACTGCTGACGACCATTAAACCCCGGTGGGTTATGTCGAGATCTCCATCCCGAGCCAAATGAATTCTGATTGTTATACCCTCGGTTCTGGTACTGGTTGCCAGCATAGCAAACCTGCTCTTGATTATTCACTGGGCAATCACGGGTGTCGTGGCCTCCCTTGCACACTTTACACCGCTGAGCATTGAGCTTCAGCTCCTTTATTTCATTGTCCATAGAGGTGAGTGTAGCAGCCACGCTAGAATCAGGAATGACCTGATGCACACCTCTAGGAGATGTGGTGGATGATCTAGCACTAGGAATGGAAGTCTTAGAAGATGGGTACTGCTGTTCGGCTTGAGCGAAGCTCTCAAACATCTCCTCACACTCAGCAGGCTCAAACTTCTCCATGATGTGGCCTCCCACAGCTGTATTGAACATCTGCTGCTTCTCGAAGGTGAGGCCATTATAGAACTTCTCCACTATCGCCCAATCAGAGAGACCGTGCTGGGGACATCGGCTCAACATCACGCTGAACCGCTCCGATGCCATGTGATAGGGCTCGTCAGGATCCATGCGGAAGGAGTGGATTTAATCCCTAAGGCGAGCGACCTTGGAAGGTGGATAATATTTCTTGAAGAACTTGGCTTCGAGATCCTCCCAAGTGGTGATCGAGTTGTCTCGAAGATTATCGAGCCAAGTAGAAGCACGCCCATAGAGCGAGAATGGGAAAAGACGCAAGTAGATTGCGTGATTAGATACACCCATGATATTGAACGTATCACATATGCACGTGAAGCGAGACACATGTTCGGGTGCATCCTCATCCTCGAGGCCATGAAATTGGGTCGCATGCGTTATGGTGTTCATGACATGTGCTGGGATTTGTCATATATTGTTATTAGGGAAGGCGGGATTAGTGATCCAAGATCTCACTCCCGTAACCCCAACATTGGCTCTCTGGTGCACGGTATGTCTCGATGGTGGATCAGCGTCGCTCATGGTTGGAAATGGAATGGGGCTAGTAGAACGTACCTAGTTTTCGCAAAATGCTTTCGAACGCTCCCGAAAGTCGCGGGTGTGCTCGTGTAGCTCTCGTTCAGGCTCTAGAAAAGCTGAATATGGTGGTGATCCCTGCGAGCGAGTATTGTGCATACAATAAAAGACACAAGATAGGATGAAACAAAAGACTCAAGAACAGAAAGACTCGGTTCTAAAGTAGACACGCAAGTAGGCATAGAAGACAAGCACACAGAACAGACTCAAAGAAAAAACAGATAAACCAAAATCAAAACAAAGAACTAACCAGAGTTAATATTGCTATTGCCAAGTGTCCCCGGCAATGGCGCCAGAAACTTGATGTCGTCCAGACGGTCAATAAAATAAACTACTAAACCTAACCTAGACTCCTAAGTAATAAAGGAAAACCTATGAACTAAACCGCACTGACAGGCAAGTGAACCTATCGAGTGTATCACAGCTTAATGGTAAACCGGATTATCGAACCCTAGAGACACTACTATAGCTATACTAGACTCTGACTTAGACTAAAGATCGAATTGGTTTGGGGGGTTTACTACATTACTGATTATCACTAAAGGATGTAATAAACTAAAGACCACCTCAACTATCAAGACAAAGAAAAAGGTGAAATCAAGATTTGGGAAGAACACTACCTAGGTCGTAATCCTACCTGCAAAGTATAACTTCTTCCTATTCTGGATACAACGATGGATCTGGGTTTCTTAGGATAACAACTATAGACAACCTAGTGGATCTCTAATCACTCTCAAGGTGTCACCAACTAAGGAACCTAAAGTGTACTAAACTCACCAGATGGTTGGATCACCTCTCGGGTATTTCCAACTAAGATCAAGTACCCTAATGGACAGATTACCTATCAGTCTCACCGCCACCAATACACTCAAAGAATGCACGAGATAATGCTAGAATAACAACTATGATTCAGACTAGCAACAATCCCTAGACACCTAAACCAACTTCCTCTCAGACAGTTGACACTCGGATTCCTAATGACGAAGACTAACCGACTAATTCTCACCTCTCGGGTATTGAACCACGACACACGCTCAACTCTAATCAGCAATCAACAAGAATTCGTATGGCTACTACGTCTAGCAAACCACCGATATCACAAACCCTAAGATCTATGACCTAGATACGCTAATCAAACTGGCAGACAACCACAATTAATGCAAGGAATCAATCACACAATCAGGGTTATAGCATGCATATACATCATAATTATTAAACTAGAATCTTTACTAAATTATAAAACCATCACATGAATCCAAAACCGAATAAAAATCATAGCTTTAACAAAGTAATCATCATGTGACCTAGGCAGTATAGGAGTTTAGCATAGGATCATGCTCAAAACAACTAGAACAGAAGTATCAAACGTCAACATAGTCATCAAACTCAGAGACAAACAATAAAAATCGAATCTTGAAACCCTAGAATGCTAAATTAACACACCCGGAATCCAAAGGCTTCAACCTTCTGCTTAATTCTTCTTCCTTGCTCCCAAAATCGCCTCTGGACTCTCTCTAGATGGCTGGAATACGAACTTCCTTGATAATTGGTATCCAATTCTATTAAATTAGGTTTTTACAAAAATTCTCGGAAAACGACTCTCTCGCGTACCACGAGAGAGTTATGCCAGCTCCTCGCGTACCGCGAGGGCCAAACTAGTCGGGCTGGTTTCTTCTTTCCCTCGAATACCGCGAGGGAATTCCTTCTGGTCTTCACGTATCGCGAAGAATGCAATTTTCCCATTTTTTCACTTTTGAACTTCGGGCTTGTGTCTCGTGCTCGGTTTTTTTGGGTTTTCACTTGTAATTTCCACGAGCACCTGAGAACATAACAACGACTCAAGTATATACAAAAACGACTCAAAACGAATACAAAACTGTATAAAAATGACACGAAATATGGTGGAAATACATGTGTGCTTTGCAACACATCAGTATCAAACACAATCACAACCAAAACGATAAATGTTCAATCTTTTGTTAGCCAAAAGTTTTAACAAATAAAATGGAGATCGAAAAATAAACGATTTTGTATAAACGCGTGTAAAGGTGGCCCTAATACCACTGTTGGGATATCGTGCACCAGTTTTAACATTTAAAACAAAACTTTATAAATTCATATTTACAAAGCCTTTACAAAAGCACACGATAATAAAGATCCGATCTTTTCCGTCAGTGATCCGATTACACAGCATTTAGACAATAATAAACACAACCATAGGGTGTTTAGGGTTTTATACCTTTGACGAAATAACCAGGTTGAAACACTCGGGTTCAAAGAACGTCACGCTAGATGACAACAACGAAATCGTCACACGAACTCGTCGCATACACACCAAACGAGAACCCGATTCTCTCCTCTTTTTATAGTTCGGCTCGCGATAAAGCAAGGAATTCAGCGGCGGCATAGGGTGGTGACGGCGGTGGCTTGTGGTGGACGGCGACAGCTTGTGGCAGCGATGGGGTGGCCGACCGATGGAGGACAACGCAAAGGGGGGGTGGGTTCGGCTCCTCTTCTTTGCACAAACTTAGAGGTGACAATAATTGTGTTTAGGGTTTTAGTATAATAATATATTTATAGCAAATCTAGTTACACTTAAAACCCTGAAAAATTACCTTTAATTATTAACTGAATAACAATTAATCAGTTCTAGTCCTCGTAGTTTATGATTACATTAATCATAAATAAAACTTTACGTAAAAACCGATTAGTTTATATTTAACAGTTAAATATAAAATCTCGACTCTATATATATATATATATCACTAATATATATATATATATATATATATATATATATAAATCCTCCTTCTGTCTATCGTTAGTTTATTTATCCAAAATAATTAAATACGATGTAACTTATAAATATCTCTTAAGATATTTAATCCACCGAATTGTTAATTGTTGTTTCGTGTAATAACGTTTAACAACTAAATGATTCAATTTGTTCTTTGCCCAAAGTGTAACTCTTCGGATCATACCTCGATAACAACGTTGATATTAGCGATGATCATACATCTAATATCCAACATGTCTACCCTACCAACTTCATGGTCTTATAAATGGGGCCCGACTATTATGTACCTTTGATTCGGGGTCGCCCATTTTTAGCCACTTCTAGAGCAGTTATTGACATAAACGAAGGTATTCTGACACTTAGTGCTGGAAAATAATTGGTAACCTATAACATCAACGGTAAAGAATGTTTATCTAATGATCCATTTGAAATTGCACACTTCATGACACTATTTTGATTACTTGATCTTGGTAAGGACCTCAACAACACCATCTGGATTGATAACTACTGGGATCAGCAGCCGAAATTAACAAGGAAAAGAACTTTGAGCGAAGGAAGGTGAGATATGGGGGAGATCCAAAACCCCCACCTAGAGAAAGGCTGATGAAGCATGTACGGGTCCGGCCAACAACACTTAAATAAACGTGGCGCTTCTGAGATGGAACCCGATAATCATGAATAAATTGAGAAGTTGGTGCATACGGCAGAACACATGGACCTCAGGTTTGGTTTTCCAAATTTAAGTTTCTTGTATTTCCGCCTCTGGATACCAGGACCATAGTAGCTTAACTACTATATCTTCTTTTATGTTTTATTTTCCGTTTTATGTTTTTATTTATGTGTCAAGTAGTATATCATCACCAAGTAGCATATCATCACCAAGTACCCTCCCTATTTCTTTGAGTGGTTTTTCTCCACTTCCACAAGCTTTCGCGCTGACAAGTACTTCAAGAGAAACATTTGCATTTCAAACTTGGTTCGACCATTTAAAATGACATATCAACCACCACTAGTTTCAAAAGGAAAAGTACTTAACGGGTTTTAGACCACTACAAATCCAAAAGACTTTAAACACATTGTAATCACATCCACGGGTTTAGTTTAAAAACAAACAAACATTCAAAACAGTCTTTGAGAATCCAACATTCGACTATGGAGAGACCCGAGATCATTTCGGAGCTTTCCCTACATCAAAAACATTAAATGGAACAAGGTTAGTAAAGATAAATAGTCCTTGGAACCTCCCATGGTTAATGCCCAAGAATAATGTACATTTTTTGAGAACAAAAAATTTTGTCATGGTAGTGTTCAGATGAACACAACCATGTTCCCCTGAACACGGTTGTGTTCTGAATGAACACGTTCGTCTTCCCTTTCAACACTAGGAAAATACAAGGTTTCTATCATGATGTTCCCTGATAGCATCTACTATTCTTACTACACAACCATGTTCCCTGACAGCATCTACTATTCTTACTACTTTTACAAGTTCTTGCGTATAACAAGTATCTAATATATATTCTGACAGCTAGTATATCATCACCAAGTAGCATATCATCACCAAGTACCCTCCCAAGTACTTCAAGTCTTGGTGACAACCGCAAGCATGGGAATTTAACTTCGTGCATAGCACTTCATTACATTCATTTGTACATTGAGGGCAGTGTACAGTTTTAAGTGTGGGTTGCGAAATTGAGACTCAAGACAAACTTGTTTCCTCAAAGCAGTAAAACTAACTTATTCTATTATTTACATTTCGGATACACACTTTACGCACATTTTGCATTTGCTATTGTTTACTTTAACATTTTTTTTACTTTTCTATCATGTACTTTTTTGCTTCACAAGCATACAAAATCCACTCATTAATTAAACATGTTATGCGATAACAAACGTTGAGCATTGGAACTCGAACATGTCCATTGGTTCGATACTTGGTTATTAACTCAACTATGTTACGCTACGATAGGTACACTTGCCTTTTATGTGTGTCAAAACTACTTCTTAGCTACTTAGACTGCAGTATAGGAAGTAGGGTTGTCGAATCTACAGGAACCAGTGGAGAATGTTATTTAAATTAAAATGATTCAATTACTACTAAAGATTAAAACTTTATTACTTAGAAGATTTGGAATTATCCAAAGCACTTAATTTGTGTTGTGAAAACAGATGGAGAAGAATGACCACTCCGGGTTTCGGATTTAGCAAAACACGCACACAATTTCAGTTTCAAATCATATTAGAGATTAAATAGACATAACATTGTTTAATTGTTTAACGCAACCACACAATAGTCAATTCAATCCCAAAATCAGATTATTCATGATGCAAGAAAACGAAGAAACGATGATAGATGCGATAAATTGAAAACATGCAATTGTTAATAAATCAAACACACAATTGAATTCAAAGAACTTAAGAGGTTCACAAAACTTCAATCCAAACTGATAATCAACTGAAATTATATACATACAGGCATAAATCGTTCACCCGGAGGGATCACAAAAGCATTTAGCCGCTCATGATTGTCAAAAACATCAAAGATCTAAACTTTAAACTTACAAGCATTCAAAACTAAGAACAATTGGCCAAACAAACTCTGGAATCGCCTTAGGGAAGCTCTGGGACGGCAAGGAAGAAGGTAATTCGAGAATAGGATCATAATGGGGTTATAATTAGAATTAGGTTTAATTGTGCCGTAACCCACATCTTCGCGTGCCGCCAACACCCAGCATAAGTTATTCGTGTGGCGCGAAGAACAAAATAGTCACGACCCTTTTCAAAGCCCTCGCATACCGCGAACTTCTCCCCCTAAGTCTTCGCGTGACGCGAAGGCCCAATAATTCAGAATTTGACTTTTTGTATTAACTTTGACTTTCTTTAACTTCCCGGGCTTTGTGCCTTCGTTAATCTATTCATATACTTCCGTTCTTAAAACACATTTGACCTGTAACACTTCAAACCACAAAACATATGTAAACCCGACTCGATAAACATAATTAAACTATTTAAAACACATAAAAACCAACTTATTTACACGGGATATATGATCCTACATCACATCCCCACACTTGACCTTTTTCATCCCGAAAAAGAATAATGCAATGGAATCATAATCGGAAAACTTGCCTTTTTCGTCTCTACACTTGACCTTTTTTATTCTATACAATACAGATTTTCATAACACGTTAATCGTAACAATTGGTATTTCGATCCGATTAAACCCATCCACCGACTCTCGAGCCCCCAATTATGCGATCTATAATATTATATCTTACCATGTAGCAGTTTACCTATGGGTCTCACACTTAGAAAGCTACATCTTAACCTACTCCCATCTCAAGGTCATGTTTAAGCCCGGTTAAACCTTATAGGTTTCCAACCATTATAAACACTAATTTATATGTTTTAAAAATTATTATGAATAATGGATCGATGCATGAATGATATGAGCTTTTATTAATGTTATATGAAAAAACCTAACCTAGTGGTGTTTCAATCAATCTGGAACCCGATATATGACACGTAGGCTGTAGTTGTTTAAGCAAAGAAGTACATAAGCATCGGAATAGGGGTGTATCCTTCAAGTCTCCATCCCGAAGGGGAACACATAAACCTAACTTAGATATCCAATATTGATCACTTAAGTCCCGCACATGGGTGTATCAACCAAGTCACTATCCCGGAGGGTAACAGGTAGGCGAAACCTAAGCTTTCAACTTAATTAATTAAGCTTATGCAAGATGGATTCTGGAATGCGGGCGCCACCAACTTTCGGATTTATTTTCATAAAAAGAAAGCGGTGTGCCAATTAATTTTATAAAACTTACAAATTCTTGTTTATAATGTAACCTATCACCCTATGTTGACAATTTCGACCTCACCGACACCCTAAGATGAGAACTCACAAGAGATCCTGAATTAATTATTCAATTAAACTAGATTCATTATCAGGGTATTTAAGCTCTTCGGTCGGTTCGCCTACAAAAAGTTATAAGTTACACATGTTTGATCATCATTCTTATTCGATTAAATTCCACACGCAAATTCCCGATTGTACTATCATTTTCCGTATAGGTGCAAAAATTCTAATCCAGTGACATTTTTGAAAATTTTTAATTTATTATGAATTTTCTAATTTTTTAACTCAAAATACAGACTCAGATACAAACCTGGACTAAGGTCTCCCCTCCCCCACACTTGAACTCTACATTTCTGTCAATGTAGGAAGAAAGACAATAAAAAAGGAAATAAGAAATACAAAAATAAAGAAAACTTAGCTGGTCCCACGATCGTATAGCATTTTATTCGCAATCGTGCTCCGCAGATACAAGTGGGTTGCTTTGTACACAAGAATCAATCGAAAGTTGGACTATCGTCCCCCGAATGGATATTGAGTACAAGAAATTCAAATCGAAACCTTCAAATAAGCTCGAAACAAACCCTCAAGCATTATATCGTCTCAATATAATGACTCAAAGAAAAATAAAAGACCCGACTGACTCGAAAGACTCAAATAATATAAAAAATTTAGAAAATAAAAAAATTAGGGTTTCATGGGATCTTCGCGTACCGCGAAAACCAGGGGGAAATCCCTCACGTACCGCGAGGGACAAAACTTGACCGGCCCCCTTTTTTGTTCTTCGCGTGTCGTGAAGAATGGCCTCCAACTCTTCGCGTGACGTGAAGAGGCCCTCATCACAGAAAGTTAAGAATTTTTTTCCTTTTTTGCCTTAGAAAATTTTTTCACCTCTTAAACTCAAAATTTTCAACTTCTCCAAAAATGCATTCCAACAGTTAGAATATATATACACATACCTGGAATGTCTTTTCTGTTGATTTATATCACTCAATTTGCCACGAAACCCTTCAAAAACTTAGAAAAACACAATACTATAACGAAAAGACCGAAAAACTAAAAATTTTGTATAAACTCTACAACGGCATCCTACCCCCACGGGTTTGTGTATTGCCCTCAATCACATGCTATCCGACCATCATCTTCCCAGAGACGTCCCCATACTTGGCCAATTGCATACAACTAACTAACATAAAGAAATAACATGCTAACTCCGTTTCGTAGTGATCACAGAGGCATTTAGCATATGCAAGAAGCCTTTTAAACCACACGGCAGCCCGAGAGTACGAGTTTAGTCTAGTGAGGGTTTCTATAGAACACACCCACAACTTACATTTAACTAGACATGAAATTAAAGCTAACTAACCTAAGGTTGTCTCCTAGTAGCGCTAAGTTTAACGTCTTCAGCCAGACGCAGTGTACCTTAGTATGGTTATCGATTCTTCAAGACGCTCCATGATTCTTCAATGTAATTGATATCAGCTGCTTCCAGATATGGTTTTACCCGGTAGCCATTTACTACTTTCCTAAGATGATCATCGAAGTCTTCAATCTCAGTGTCCCCATAGTTACCTACCCGTGTGATCAGATACGGGCCCATCCACTTGCTTTTTAACTTTCCTGGAAATAACTTGAGCCTAGATTTGTAGAGCCAAACTTTCTGCCCCACTTCGAACGTCATCTTCTTCAACTCAACGTCATGCATTTTCTTCATCAGATCTTTATAAGCAGAAGCACACTCATACGCTGCATCCCGTAATTCTTCCGGTTCATTCAATTGTAACTTCCTTTCCATACCCGCAGCATCATAGTCAAGGTTAACCTCTTTGACTGCCCATAATGCCCTATGTGTAATCTCAACTGGCAAGTGGCATCCTTTGCCATACACCAATTTGTACGGTGTGGTGCAGATTAGAGTTTTATAAGCGGTGCGGTAAGCCCACAAATCATCGTCAAGCTTTCCTGGCCAATATTTTCTGTCTGCCCGCACTGTAATCTCTTTGATCTGTCGGTTGGAAACTTCAACCTGACCACTGGACTGTGGATGATATGGGGTAGCTATTCTATGATCCACGCCATACCTTTTAAGTAGTCTCCCGAATTGGAAGTTCTTGAAATGTGAGCCCCCATCACTTATGATCGCTCTAGGGATTCCAAACCAGGAAAAGATGTTGGATTGCATAAATTTGCACACTACTGCATGTCCGTTTGTCTTTGTTGCTATAGCTTCTACCCAGTTGGACACGTAGTCCACAACAACTAGAATATAAAGATACCCACAAGAATTCGGAAATGACCACATAAAATCTATGCTCCATACATCAAATAAATCCACAACCAAGATCGGTTGTAGTGGCATCTAGTTTCTCTTTGAAATGCTACCCATCTTCTGACAGTTCACACAATTCTTAGCGAACTCAAAAGCATCCCGAAAGATGGATGGCCAAAAGAGAACTGCTTCGAATACCTTACGCCCTGTCTTTTGCCCAATGAAATGTCCTCCACAAGCAGATGCGTGTACCAGCCCTAACTCACATTGAATCTCTGACTCTATATACATCTTCTAACCAGTTGATCTGCGCCCACATTAAATAAGTCTCGTTCGTCCCAAATGTATTGTCACGCCTGTGCAATGAACTAGTGCCTCTTCTTCTTAGACCAATGTTCTGGAATTGCACCTGTAGCCAAATAGTTAAAAATATTAGCAAACCAAGGAGTAGTAGAAACTGATAGTAATTGTTCATCAGGGAATGTTTCATTTATCTCTCCCTCAGAATCACTTTCATCCTGCACAATGCGTGACAAATGATCTCTCACTACATTCTCGCTTCCCTTCTTGTCACGAATCTCTAGGTTGAATTCCTGCAACAACAAGATCCACCGGATCAACCGTGGCTTAGCATCCTTCTTGGCCATTAGGTACCTGACTGCACTATGATCAGAATAAAAAAATAACCTTGCTACCCCAAATATATGATCTAAACTTATCCAAAGCATAAACTACTGCTAGTAGCTCTTTCCCAGTGGTGGTGTAATTAAGCTGAGCAACAGAAAGAGTCTTACTAGCATACTATATCACCACGGTTTTCTTATCCACCCATTGTCCCAATACTGCCCCCAAAGCATACTCACTTGCATCACACATAATCTTAAAGGGTAACGACCCATCCGGTGATTTTAAAAAAGGGGCCTCCACCAATTTTTGTTTAATTAACTCAGATGAATCTAAACATTCTTTATCAAAAAGAAAAGGGACATCTTTAAGTAGTAGATTACACAATGGTTTGGTTATGACACTAAAACTTTAATGAACCTTCTGTAAAACCCGGCGTGTCCTAGGAAGGAGCGAACGCCTTTGACAATGTTTGGTGGAGGTAAAGTTGAAATGACCTGGATTTTTGCATGGTCGACCACAATACCCTTACTAGATATAACATGACCCAGAACCACCCCTTCTTGAACCATGAAGTGGCTTTTCTCCCAACTGAGTACCTGATTAGTTTCAACACATCTTTTCAATAACTTTGTTAGTTGATTCAGATATGTTTCAAAAGTTGTGAAAAATATTGAAAAATCATCCATGAAGACTTCCATGGACTCCCAGATCATATCTGAAAAGATACTAATCATGCACAGTTGAAAGGTGGTCGGGGCGTTGCACAAGCCGAAAGGCATTCGCCAAAATGCGAAAGTGCCATACGGACAAGTAAACGTGATCTTTTGTTGGCCCTCTGGATGTATTGCAATTTAATTATTACCCGAGTACCTGATGTGTTAATATTTACACATCTTTTTGGCACAAAACTTCGCTCATTTAACGATCAATTCTTGGTTATATTCAACGTTTAGGCACTTATTTGCTTCATTTCCTGTTTTGTAGGTTTTTGTGAAGCTTGTGAACAAACAAGAAGATTCCAGGATAAAAAGTGAAGTTTTTAGGGTTTCTGTGATGAAGGCACGGTCGTGCCCCTAATTGGCACGGTCGTGCCTAACTTGCAAACCCTAAGCACGGTCGCGCCCGGTACTTGGCACGACCGCGCCAAGCCAAAAGGCAAGGCACAACCGTGCCTGCCTCCACACGGTCGCGGGAACACCCGTGAGTCTGACACCTCGAAGCAAGAGACCCAATGGAAGCTCCGGATCTGTCAACCCTCTGTCACGCGGTCGTGCTAAGACCTAGACACGACCGCGCCTTTTTACCTCACACGGTCGTGCCTTCTCTCTAGGCACGGTCGTGCTTCCCACTTTCTATTTAAACAGAACTTAAACTCTCATTCAGATATCAAGCAACCAGGGGAGAAAGTCTACTGTTCCAGCTCGTATTTCTCTTGTTCCAGCCATATTTCAAGATTCTTGGAGAGGATACAACATCAAGAGGATCACCATACATCAACAACAACATCTAGGCTTGGAGGAGTGGTTTGATTCTTGTTTTCATATCATGTTTCACACTATTTTTCCCTGCTTATTTGTAATTTTGGTGCTCATGATGAGCTAAAACTCTTGTTCACTTTGGTTTAGATGAAGTTTAGATACATTTGACAACATTCATGGATTATTGGCAATTATTGTGTTAATGTTATGACAATCGTATGATTATTCTTTGATGAAATTATGTATTCAAGTATTTTGAGTTGTTTACAAGACTTGTATTTGTGTATGCCATATTATGTTGGAAAACTTGTGGTTTATGCTTATATTCATGGATTGGTGTATGTAATTATACTAGTTTATGGCATTTGACTAGGAATGGTGAATGAAGTCTTGTTTGTGAGTCATTATATTTGCATGTGTATCCTTATGCTTATGTTTGGAAAGACAAAGTATTTGTTATGATGTTTCATGCTTAGTCTTATGTGTATCTAGGAATTGTTGACACATTCTCCTAATTTATATAACCTTTGTATGAACATTGTATGTTGAAGAAATGCATATTGTTGTCTAATTTAATCAACTTGAGGTGGGTAGTGTGTTGTTCATATTATCTTTCCAACTAGTTGTTGGATTAGTATACCTTAATCGGAAGCTAGTTCAATCTTTATAAACATTGACATGATTGCTAAACACGTGAGCTTCATTGTATGATTTTAGGTGGTTGGTTTGTATAATTCATGCTAGCTTTCCGAATGGTCATTTGATTAGATATCTTTGACGAGAATTTAGTCAATTTATGTTTCGTGTATTTGCCATGTTTCTATGAGTGTATTGAATGTATTCTAGATGGATTCGACACCGAAGTGATATTTTCTCCTTAATTGTTTGAATTGTGATCTTAGCTTAGTTTTTATATATTTGCGTGTTAGTTAATAAACAAAACTCTCCAAAATATCTTTATACCCTCACTTGATTAGATTTTAGTTCCGGTTTATTATCGCATTCCACCGTGTCCACGGATTGATATCCGGTTCTTACCTTTACTATATTGCTATCCGACGGGTACACTGCCCGATGTGTGTGTGATTAGTTTTTGGTGAAAACCCTTTTTAAAACCAATTGTGTAAAAAACCTTTATTAAAATATATATATATAGTTTCAACACATCAGTACCCATCTAAGAAACAATAAAATTTATGACCTACGAGTTTCTAGATGATTTGATCAATGAAAGGGAGAGGGAAGTGGTCTTTTGATGTTCCAGCATTTAATTTCCTGTAATCTATGCAGATTCGCCACCCGGTTACCGGCCGAGTGGAAATCACTTCCCCACTCTCTCCCTTTATTACCTGAATGTCAGCTTTCTTATGCACTGTTTGAGTGGCTCACGGAACTATCAGAGAAGGGGTAGATGATACCCGCATCTAACCACTTGAGCACCTCCTTCTTCAGCACTTCACGCATGTTAGGATTCAACCTTCGTTGAGCATCCCGAGCAGGTTTTGCTCCTTCTTCTGTGATGATCTTATGCATGACAATTGCTGTGTTGATCCCTTTTAAATTGGATATCGTCCATCCAATTGCTACCCTATGAGCAATCAACACCTTCATCAATGCCTTCTCCTATTCTTAAGATAAACATGCAGCAATGATAACAGGACTAGTGCTATTATCACCCACGAATGCATATTTTAAATGTTTAGGTAAGTCTTTCAGATCCAACTTAGGTGGTGATTCTAATGATGGCTTTAGCTGGGTATCAATATGTTTCGGCAAACTCTCAACTTGGAGTGACCACTTTGGCACACTTTCTCTCAAAGCATACACCTCCGCTTGTGCCTCTGCTTCCTTCATCTCATGCTCGTACTCTTCCTGTTTCCGGTCACAAACAATACATGGTTCCAGGGTTTCACCCTCATTTCAGGAGGGCTACACCTCTCAACAATGTCTTCCATAAAGCATTCACCATTGATTGTAATAGGAATAACACTAGCAAATATGTTTAACCTTAACCTTCGGTTGCAAAATTCCATGTCCATTGTACCTATTACGCAATTGATTACACATTGAGTTGTTATCAAAAATGGTCTTCCAAATATCACATTAGGATGACTGTCATTAGTAGGAGTTGCATAATCAAGCACTAAGAAATCGACAAGAATTACAAAGGCGTCATTTACAGAATTTAAACGCGTATTAATCATTGATTTAAAAATGAATTTGACTCGGGTTGACCATGGATTGTCAAACTCGTTTGAATTCGAACTAGGCCGCGAAAAAGGTAGAATTGGAATGTTAATTGGGTCTAGGCGTGGTCGATAAACGGTTATGTAAATATGTAAAGGCCATGTCCATGGATTTGATCGATCTCAGTCTTGATCTGTGATGATTTGGGGCTGATTGACTTTTTTAGTGAAAATTGATCAAATTGGGTATGTGTGGGGGTCAAAATGGTGGTCAAAGGTCCAAAATGAGGGTGGGGGGTTCAACTTGATAGTTCAAGGACTAAAAGGCTCAATATGAAAGTTCAAAGGCTTTAGGGGGGTTCAAACCATTTTAATTACATTGAAAATATATATGTATATATAATTTATTTTTGTTTAAAATTTGTTATAACTTTTAAATAATCAAACTTTTGAAATGTTTTAGTGTGATTATATTTATCTATACATTTATAAATTGATTCTTGTTTCAAAACCCTGCAACCGTATAATTACATTTTCATATAACTAAATATATATATTTATATATATATATATATAATTGTAGATCTGAAAGTACATACATATGTTATATATAATAGCATACATATATAATTGAAAGATTGAAACTTTAAATTGGTACATGTTAAAAAGTGATAATTTAATGTAATGTATGTCGTTTGGGTAGATATGGGACTTTAAAAGAAAAAATATGGCCTGAAAATCATGGATGTTACAGTATCTCCATGTTGAGAGAATTTTTATCCCGAAATTTATCTAATGGAGTCTACTTAGCCAGAAAAGGTGAGGGTTTGGATTCTCATTGAGTCTTGACTTTCGGTTCGAGGAGTAGGTCTGATAACAAGATTCAGGTCTGTTTCTCAAGGTCATGCACGAAGAATGACAGTGGATTTAGTTTTTGAAATGAACTTAAGGAGAAAGTCTGTTAAATAATATTTGGGTTTCAAAGGTGAAATGCATTACTTGGAAGGGAATTGATGAGAACTGGACGATCAGGGTTTGTTTAAGATGTAATCTAATATGTTCAGGAATTGTCAATGGATAAAAGATTTCACAAACATTGGCCCCGTCAAACAACATAGAAACTTCACAAATTCACATTGTGCCTCTGCTTCCTTCATCTCAGGCTCGTACTCTTCCACCTTCACAATTACATCGGTCAATATCCCCCTAGGTAGTTTAAGAGTAAGATCTGTCAACACCATGGTAGTGTTGGCCATTTGTAGAAGACCAAAATCGTATTGGTCGTACAAACTCCCTGGGAGGATACTAACACTAGCTCCAAGATCTAGGACAACCTTATTGATTTTTAGTTTGCCAGTATGCACAGAATTTAATGGTGCTCAAGGTGTCACACCCCAACCAATGGCGAAAACGTCGGGGCGGAACTCTTAAACTGTTCATAAGGTCATGGTTTACTAATAGTTGTAATAATTACACAATCAATTTCATTTCATAGTTCAAATAAACAAGTACAACATTTACAAGAATTATAAATACATGTATATCGTTATTAAGTTTAAAACTAGGTCCTCAATCCTAAGTGAAGCAACTAGAATCTTAACTCAAACATCCGTACATGAAACATGATAAAATGAGAGGGTCAACTATAAATAGTTGGTGAGTATACATAGGTTTTGACACCACAAGTAAAGTTCAAAAGTTTTGTGTACAATTCATATGATACATGATTTATAAAACATTTATGGGGAATCTATGTTAAGCTAGTTGCACAAATCAAACCTTGTAACTGAAGGGCATAACAACACATGTTATCCTAATGTAGGGCATAACAACACATGTTATCCTGATGTAAATGTAGGGCATAACAACACATGTTATCCTGATGTAAATATAGGGCATAACAACACATGTTATCCTGATGTAAATGTAGGGAATAACAACACATGTTATCCTGGTGTAGGGCATAAGAAAACATGTTATCTGGGCATAATAATAAATGTTATCCTGATGTAATGCGTTAATCATTGCATGAGTGTACTATGTATATGTAGCCTTAACAAATAGCATTCAAGCATAAAGCATAAATAAATACATATGATCATGTTGTATAATTGTACGTGTGTAATTGCAAATAGTATTTGTTGAGTAATCATGTTTCACCCCAAAATATGTAAAAATGTAAAAGAGGAGCTATGTAAGCTCACTTGTATAACGTGTGTGGATAATACGAGCACTTTGGAGCACAAATGTTTCTCAAATCACAACTTTACATAGAGTGAAATGTACGAACTTTAATTAATAATATGCACAAGGTCTAAGACTAGGTCTAGGATTCAATGGCTTTTGATGAGTGTGGTTTTGTACAAAAGTATTTGTGACATTTCATGAAATGGATGAACGTGAGTTGGTGTTCTGTATTTGAATAAGAATATAAAATGTAAGTTCAAAGTATATACGAATTTAATTAAAATAATAATTGGCTTAGGGTTTAATTTAAATAAATAACTTATTTTTATTTATTTATTTATTATTATAATAATATTCTTAAAAGAAAGTATTGTAAATATATTTTAGTATATATATTTAGGAAATTGTACTAAATATAATTTAAACCCTACACGAACTATTAATGTAAAAGATATCTAATTTAAATATAGTGTCTCTCAAAAGAAACAAAGTAATTGTAAATATATATCTGCTAATATATATTTAGAGAAATTATATTTGTTTAAATACAAATTAAATCCTAAATAGGTGATTAATGGAAAAACGATTTATAATATTGTTTTTATGAGATAATGTATTTTATAAAATCTTTACACATTTTTTTGTAAAATAAGTAATGTAAATGCTTTGTTTTGCAATTTAAAAATTTAATTTAAAACATACTTTTAAATGATCTTTATAATAAAAATGAATTTTTAAATCGTTTAAATTCTAAAATTAATCTTTTGTCTTAAAACTGTAAGCGATTGTCGTAATCTGTTTTAAATGATAAGGTTTTTATAAAATGGGTTTTTAAAAACAGTTTCTAAAAATAAATGGGGCTTGCCCGGGTCTCACCCGAGTCTGCCCGGTGAAGGCTAAGTGATTTAACCACTGCACCAAGGGCTGACTACTGGAAATAAACTAGTTTGAATTTGTTTTAACACGCAATTACAATGAGTCCGGATCTGGTATCAAAGAAAACAACAAAAGTGCCGAGTATGGGTTTCGAACCCACACCACCTGATTCGGCGGTGCAGTGGCTTACCGGCCGAACCAGGTGGTTTCGCTGGTTAAATACAGAAACCACTTATGTGTATCCGATTAATGAATTAAGATCTAATCCTCAAATCAGATTCATGTATGAACAAACAAGAACGTTAATTCCATTTATGCCCGATTGGTTCAATTATTACAAATTAATAAGGGGCTATTGAAACACATTAAATAACGAATCAAAAGGCATAAATCTTACATGTTTAGACACAGTGTCAAGGGCAAACAGCCGGGTCAAAACTTACATTGTTCTTGTTGATTGAACGAGGTCCAGGGATGTAATGCAGACCAACCGACGGCTTAGAGAGTTTCGAAAGTATGTTGCGAGTGTGTAGGTAAATTTTTAGGTCTCAATTTCATCTTAATGGCACGATTTAATTTGTCCTACAAGTGACAGTTGTCACCACGAATTACGCTTGAATTCACTCGAACGTTGATGAACTGGGTCATGATTTAGGATTGTATATGTGCGAAATTCACAAAGGCGTCATTTACGGGATTTAAACGCGTATTAATCTTTGATTTAAAAATGAATCTGACTCGGGTTGACCCTGGATTGTCAAACTCATTTGAATTCGAACTAGGCCGCGAAAAAGGTAGAATTGGAATGATAATTGGGTCTAGGCGTGGTCGATAAACGGTTATGTAAATATGTAAAGGCCATGTCCATGGATTTGTTCGATCTCAGTCTTGATCTGTGATGATTTGGGGCTGATTGACTTTTTTAGTCAAAATTGATCAAATTGGGTATGTGTGGGGGTCAAAATCGTGGTCAAAGGTCCAAAATGAGGGTGGGGGTTTAACTTGATAGTTCAAGGACTAAAAGGCTCAATATGAAAGTTCAAAGGCTTAAGGGGGGTTCAAACCATTTTAATTACATTGAAAATATATATGTATATATAATTTATTTTTGTTTAAAATTTGTTATAACTTTTAAATAATCAAACTTTTGAAATGTTTTAGTGTGATTATATTTATCTATACATTTATAAATTGATTCTTGTTTCAAAACCCTACAACCGTATAATTACATTTTCATATAACTAAATATATATATTTATATATATATATATATATATATATATATTTGTAGATCTGAAAGTACATACATATGTTATATATAATAGCATACATATATAATTGAAAGGTTGAAACTTTAAATTGGTACATGTTAAAAAGTGATAATTTAATGTAATGTATGTGGTTTAAAAAATATATATAGTTTCAACACATCAAGTTTTTGACGCCGTTGCCGGGGATACGGTTTTGCGAGAACGAATGGAATTAATTTTTAGTCATTTAGTATATATATTTTTGTGAATATCGTGTTTTCTTGTTTATTATTTTGCAATTTTGCGTGTATAGATATTTTTGCATTTTTACTTGTTATCTCTAGCTTCATTTGTATATATATATATATATATATTTTTTTATCCTATTTTATTTTCTTCTATTTTTATTTATTTTCTTCTATTTTTATTTGTTTTATCTAACTTGTGTTTTCTTTGTCCTAGGTTCGAGTATTTAAATCTAACTTGTCGTGCAGATCGTGTATGTTCTCAACCCCCGTCGAGGAGGTTCCTGAGCCGTCTTCCGAGCCGGAGCGTGATCTTCATCGGAGATTGCGAGCCCGTTCCCGATTTGTGGCCCGGTTACTCGAGTTTGACGAGGTTGTTGTTGACGAGGTAGAGGAGATGGCGGACGAGGATGCAGGTTGGACGCTTTCGGATTTTGGCAAACCGACACTTGAGGGTTTGGAGTCGAGCATCAATAGGCCGACGGATGGAGCACATCAGTTCGAGATCAAATCCAGCATTATACAGATGGTGCAGAACATGTGTCAGTTCGATGGCAAGGATCACGAGGATCCTAATACTCATTTGGCCGGTTTCTTAGAGATTTGCGCCACTTTCAAAATTCGTGACGCTACCGACGATGCTATTCGGCTCCGGTTGTTCCCGTTTTCCTTACGGGATCGAGCCAAGGCTTGGTTACTGTCACTTCCCCCTAGGTCCATTAATACTTGGGACCAGATGGCTGCTAAATTCTTAGAGAAGTACTTCCCTCCGGAGAAAACATCAAAGTTGAGGGCTAGGATTCTTTCTTTCCAGCAGGACAACGGGGAGACGATCTATGAGGCATGGGAGAGATTCAAGGAACTGATGAGGAAGGTTCCCCACCATGGATTGTTGAAGTGGCAGCAGTGTGAGACCTTCTACAATGGTCTAGAGATGACAGGGAAGCAGCTGATTAACGCATACGCGGGTGGAGACATTGGGACGAAGACACCCCAAGAGGCGTATGACTTGCTAGAGAAGGTAGCATCAAAGAGCTACACTCAGCATACTTCTCGAGCGAGATCTCAGAGGCAGGGTGTCCATCAAGTGGATGGAATTACCTCTTTAGCTGCCCAGGTGGAAGCACTTTCCACCAAGATTGATCAGATGCACGTCCACAAGGCCCAGTCCTTGTGTGAGTTTTGTGGTGGGGCGCATCCCACGAGTGCTTGTCAGGTTGGGGATCAGGGGGCCCAGGAGCAGGTTGATTTCATGTCCAACCAGAATCGTCCTCAGAATAATCCCTACAGCAACACATATAATCCGGGGTGGAGGAATCACCCGAATTTCAGTTGGAAGTCTGGCAACAATAGCCAGCAACCACCCGGATTCACTCAGCGCCCCCCATTCCAGCATCAGTCTCACCAGTCTCAGGGACAAAGTTCCCATTTTCGACCTCAGCAGGGCCAGTTTCAAGGCCAAGGTTCTAGCAGCGGTCCGCCACCCGCACCTGAGGGTAAATCCAGTTTGGAGGACATGGTTGCACGGCTACTTGCCAACTCGAAGAGTCAGAATCAGTTGGCAGAGAAGCAGAACCATTACATGGAGGAGGGTTTTCACACGCATGAGACTGAGTTGAGGAATCAGAAAGCTTCGATCCAGACCATAGAGAACCAGGTCGGGCAGATCGCGAAGCTTCTTTCTGAGAGACCGCCAGGTGGCCTGCCTAGCAACACTGAGCCTAATCCTAATGCTCATGTGAAGGCCATTACTACAAGGAGCGGTAGAGGCACAGGACCGGATCCGCAGGTCCCTGTGCATGAGTCATCCGAGGAGGAGGTTGTGATTGAGATTCCGGATGAGACACCGCCGAGGGGTAAACCGGCGAGCACATCACACCCTCGCGAGCCTGTGAGAGATTACACTCCCGCCGTTCCATACCCAGGCAGATTGAAGAAACAGAAGATGGAGGAGCAGTATGGTAAGTTTCTAGGGTTGTTTAAGCAGTTGCATATCAACTTGCCATTTGTGGAGGCTCTAGCTCAGATGCCTAAGTATGCGAGATTCTTGAAGGATATCCTCACGAATAAGAGGAAATTGGAGGAGTTGTCTCAGGTGACGCTGAATGAGGAGTGTTCGGCGGTGATTCAGAACAAGCTACCGGAGAAGAGACGAGATCCGGGGAGTTTTACCGTCCCCTGTTTGATAGGTAGCTTGTCGGTTAGCAACGCCTTAGCTGACCTTGGTGCTAGCATTAACCTCATGCCATATGCGGTCTTTGCTAAGCTTGAGTTGGGAGAACCTGCACCAACATGCATGAGTATCCAGCTGGCCGATCGTTCGGTCAAGTATCCGCGAGGGATAGTGGAGAATATGTTGGTTAAGGTTGATCGTTTTGTGTTTCCTATAGACTTTGTGATTCTGGAGATGGATGAGGACAAGAATGTCCCTATTATTCTAGGTCGACCGTTCCTGGCCACCGCTAAGGCCCTGATTGATGTGTATTCAGGAAGGCTTACATTGAGGGTGGATGAAGAGGAGGTGACCTTTGATGTTGGGAGATCCATGCAACACACCCAGAATCAGGATGATTCACTCTACTTTGTTGAGACTGTCTATTCTTGTGTGAGTGATCATCTCCAGGACACAGCTGAGGAGGAGTCCCTGGACACCCAGATTGTAGGGGGGGAGACATTTGATCCAGTTGGTGAGGATCAGTTTGATGAGCAGCTGCATAGCCAGGAGAGCTATGAGTTTCCCCAGTGTTCAGCGGTTTTTGCTATGGTTGATAGAGATTCTGAGCCGATTGAGCGGCCTTCTGTTGAGGACCCACCACCTGTTGAGCTTAAGGAGCTCCCGAGCCATTTGGAGTATGCCTTTTTAGATGGTGAGTCTCGATTACCTGTCATTATCGCCTCTGATTTGACGAGTGATGAGAAGGAGAGGCTATTGGAGGTGCTGAAGCAGCACAAGCAGGCTATTGCATGGAGGATTATGGACATTAAGGGAATTAATCCCTCTTTTTGTACCCATAAGATCCTTATGGAGGATGACTACAGACCCGCTGTGCAGCACCAGAGGAGGTTGAACCCGAACATGCAGGAGGTAGTGAAGAAGGAGGTGATTAAGTTACTTGATGCAGGTTTGATTTATCCCATCTCCGATTCGCCTTGGGTTAGCCCGGTTCAGGTTGTCCCTAAGAAGGGAGGCATGACTGTTATCACCAACGAGAGGAATGAGTTGATTCCTACTCGTACAGTCACAGGTTGGAGAGTGTGCATCGATTACCGCAAACTCAATGATGCTACTCGGAAGGATCACTTCCCCCTCCCGTTCATTGATCAGATGTTGGAGAGATTAGCGGGGAAAATGTTCTATTGTTTCCTAGATGGCTTCTCTGGCTACTTCCAGATCCCGATCGCTCCTGAGGACCAAGAGAAGACGACATTCACATGTCCCTATGGCACATTTGCTTATCGGCGGATGCCCTTTGGATTGTGTAATGCTCCGGCCACTTTCCAGCGTTGTATGGTGGCCATTTTCCATGATATGATTGAGAACTCCATGGAGGTTTTCATGGATGACTTTTCTGTGTTTGGGAGTTCCTTTGATCATTGCCTCAGAAATCTGGAGAGGATGTTGGCCAGGTGCAAAGAGGCCAATCTAGTGTTGAACTGGGAGAAATGCCACTTCATGGTGAAGGAGGGCATTGTGCTTGGGCACAAGGTTTCACGCGCGGGGATTGAGGTTGATAGAGCTAAGATTGATACCATATCTAAGCTGCCCCCGCCGACTTCCGTGAAATCTATTCGTAGCTTCCTTGGTCACGCGGGCTTTTACAGACGCTTTATTAAAGATTTTTCTAAGATTGCCCGACCGATGACCCAGCTTCTTGAGAAGGAAGCCCAGTTCGTATTCTCTGACGAATGCCTTAGTGCATTCAATTTGTTAAAGGAGAAGTTGGTGAATGCCCCTATCATGGTAGCTCCCGATTGGAAACTGCCATTTGAGATCATGTGTGACGCGAGTGACTTCGCTGTTGGGGCGGTCTTAGGACAGAGGAGAGAGAAGCAGTTTCACCCGATTTATTATGCGAGCAAGACGCTCAATGACGCACAGGAGCATTACACCACGACGGAGAAAGAGCTCCTAGCCGTTGTCTTCGCTTTCGATAAATTCCGGTCTTATCTCGTCCTATCAAAGACCATTGTATTCACTGACCATGCAGCTCTTCGGCACCTGTTCAGCAAACAGGATGCCAAACCCCGACTGATCTGGTTGGTTTTGCTGCTTCAGGAGTTCGACATTGAGATCCGCGATAAGAAGGGCGCGGAGAATGTCGCAGCGGACCACTTGTCCCGTCTTGAGTGCTCAGCTTCATCTGAACTTGTGGGGTCATCCATAAATGACAATTTTCCCCATGAGTTTCTCATGCACATACAGACACAGGATGAGGAGTGTCCATGGTTTGCTAATTTTGCAAACTTTCTTGCTAGTGGGATTGTGATTAAGGGCTTAACGCATCAGCAAAAGCGAAAGTTCTTTGCGGATGTAAAACACTATCTTTGGGAGGATCCCTATTTGTTTCGAGTCGGAGCTGATCAGATCATGCGCAGGTGTGTGTTTGGAGATGAGGCACTTTAGGTGCTTAGACACTGCCACAAGGGTCCGACAGGTGGACACCATGGAGCTACCTTGACCGCGAAGAAGGTCTTTGACGCCGGTTTCTTCTGGCCTACCATCTTCCGGGATGTTCATGAGATGATCCGAGCTTGTGATGCTTGCCAGAGGGCGAGCAACATTTCGTCGAGAAATGAGATGCCCCGGAACAGCATCCAGATTTGTGAGATTTTTGATGTCTGGGGTATTGACTTTATGGGACCTTTCCCAGCTTCTCGAGGCAACCGGTATATCCTAGTCGCTGTTGACTATGTTTCTAAGTGGGCCGAGGCTCAAGCCTTGCCTACTAATGATGCTAGGGTGGTTGTTCAATTTCTGAAGAAGCTATTCTCTCGCTTTGGTGCCCCCAAAGCCCTTATCAGTGACCGTGGGACCCACTTCTGCAACACCCAGTTGGAGAAGGCTCTATCACGATATGGTGTGAACCATAGATTCTCCACAGCCTACCATCCACAGACCAGTGGACAGGTAGAGGTCACAAACCGGGGCATAAAGCGGATTCTAGAGAAGACGGTTGGTCAGAACCGTAAGGATTGGTCGGATAGGTTGGATGATGCACTTTGGGCCTTCCGGACTGCGTATAAGACGCCTATTGGTACCACACCATTTAGGTTGATCTATGGGAAGGCGTGCCATCTTCCGGTGGAGTTAGAGCACAAGGCTTATTGGGCGTTGAAGGCGGTGAATCTTGACTTGGTGAGCGCGGGAGAGAACCGGTTCACTCAGATTCATGAGCTTGATGAGTTGAGGAATCAAGCCTATGCAAACTCCACGATCTACAAGGAGCGCACTAAGAGTTTACATGACCGACGCTTGAAGGACAAGAAGGAATTCCGAGTGGGTGGTCGTGTGTTGCTTTACAACTCTAGGTTGCGATTGTTTCCCGGGAAGTTGAAATCCCGATGTACGGGTCCCTACACGGTTAGGGAGGTGTTTCCTTATGGGACCGTCGAGATTGAGCATGAAGATGGGAGGATATTCAAGGTCAACGGTCATCGTCTTAAACCAAACATTGACGGACCGGTTGACCCGGCATTGGAGGTAGTTGACCTCCACCCCAAGGACAAATGAATTCGGGGGCTTGAGTCTAGCTAACGACTCGTTAATAAACTTAGCCTGTTTCGGTATCATCTTTGGTAACACTTCTTAGATTTTGTTTCTATGTTCATTTTCCTATTTTTAATTTTATTTTTTAGGATTTTACCGTTTATTTTTGAGTTTAGGTGTTCGGAACGTGTTTGGATCAAGGAGACTTGAGTTGTTGATTGGAATATCACAGGTATGTCTTCTGAATTTTTTGAAATTTTAGTTTGGAAGAATCGCAGTCGGGTTTGGTACAATCTGCAATAAAAAAAATCAGGGTTTTCTATCTGCTGGGCAAGAGACACGGTCGTGCCCCTTCCCAGTCGCGATCGTGCCTCTAACCCTAGGCGCGGTCGTGTCTCAACACTTGGCGCGGTCGTGCCTCAGTAATTGGGGGTCGGTTTAAATTAGTTTTCAAACGACAGACCATTCACACCCCCCCCATACCTCCCAGCAGACGATTGCCCCTCCCCCTCGGCGATTTTCTTCCCGTCACCATTTCCGGTCTACCCCTTCAATTCTTCGATTTAAGGTACGCCCCGAGCCCCCTTTTCTCTCGATTATCGCAATTATAAACCTAGTTTCTCCTTTTCGTTTTTATTTTTGTCGATTTATAGATGTTTAGGCTTTAAATACGTAGAACTAGGTCCTACTTGCTTCCTGGGTTGGTTATGTATGAAAGCCCCTTCATAAAACGTGTCTAATTGATAGATTTTGAAATTGGAAAACCCTAAAATGGGTTGAGCACGGTCGCGCTCATGACCTGGCGCGGTCGTGCTCGGCTTTTAAAATCCCAGGAAAGCTTGGTTTGGTCAGGCGCGGCCGTGCCTCTGTTGAGCGCGGTCGTGCCTCTTGAATTTGGCCTTAGCGCGGTCGTGCCTCGCACCTGGCGCGACCGTGTCTGTCGCGATATTGCACCCGTGGTCGGCCACAGCGCGACCGTGGGCTCAGCTTTTGGCCTTGGCGCGGTCGTGCCCCTTCCCAGGCGCGACCGTGCCCCTTCATAATTAGGTCAGAAACTTCATAACTTCAGTTTAGCGTCTTCATAACTGCTGTGATTTTAATTTTGTTGTCGTGCAGATGGAAGGCAACAGGGATCACCCATACTTGGAGTTCGATCTCAACGAGCACGAGTACGAGGCTCGTTTGGATGTTCTGTGGCCCCGCCGAGGCCGGATTTTAGCCGCTCGTCGTTTGGAGCCGGCCGCCATAGATGCCATTGGTCAGAGGGACCGATGGGACGATCTTGTCACCGCCCCCTGGCGCCGTTTGTTCAGGTTCCATGCTATCCAGTATATAGAGCTTGTGATGGAGTTTTTCTCCACATATGAGTTCGATTATCCTTGCCTAGACCTAGAGCAGCCCGAGACGATTAGGTTTAGGTTAGGTGGGGAGTGGCGAGTGATGTCGGTTGCCCGGTTTGGGAGATTGTTAGGATTGTACACGAGACAGGAGCTCCAGACTGAGATATTCACTGAGGGTATCACCGAGTTCCCGACAGAGGAGGATAAGGACCAGTTCTGGCATGAGTTTGGTTTTGGGATTTACGATCCGAGTTTGACCAAGGCTTCGAGCCTTCAGGATCCGCTACACCGTGTTCTTCATCGCTGCATTGTTTATTCCATATCTGGGCGAGGGCAGGGAGAGACGGTAGTGAATTTGAGGGAGTTATTCTATCTGTTTTGCCTTGTACGCCCGCGCACTTGCAATCTTGCGCACTCTATCGCGGGGTACTTGGTGAACAGCTCGGGGCGCGATGTCACCAGCGCGATATGTGGAGGTCACTTCGTGACCAAGCTGGCTAGGCACTTCCAGCTATTGACCGAGGATTTGATAGGGGACCTGACCCCTGTGGCCGAGACCGTCGTAATGACCGTGCAGCCACTCAGAAACATGCACGTAGCTCGTCAAGGCGCAGGAGGGATGAGATTGGTTGACAGATGGGGACGGGTATGGGATCCAAACCGTCCGGGCCCCGATCCCAATGTTGTCCAGGCCGAGGCCGAGGCTATAGCCGCCGCCAATCAGGCACATGCAGCTCAGCAGGAGCAGGAGCACCACGAGCATCATGTCGAGGATCCAGTTGTTCCGCCTCCTCCACCTCCTCTACCTCCACCACCACCTCCGGTGACCGTCTCCCATGATTTATTCATGCGCTACTGGGCCTGGCAGTATGAGGTCCAGTGCGCCGCTGCTGCTGGCGGGGCACCATACGTGGTTCCCCTCCCATTCTTTATGCAGCCATGGCAGCAGCCCAATCAGCATCAGCCACCACCATCACCGCAGCATCAGCCATCACCACCACCGCATCATCAGTCACCACCACCCGGAGGAGATGGGGCAGAGGGTGCCGGCCTTGCTCTTGAGGATTTTGAGATGGAGGAGTAGTACCCTCCACTGTTTTGGTATCACCTTTTGTGAGTTGTACTTTTGTTGTATTGTACAAACTCTTGTATCGCGCTACGGCGTTTATGTTGTACTTTTGTTTCCTTGTACTTTTGTTTTCTTGTACTTTTGTTTCCATGTATTGTTGTGTATATTTGTGTTTATATTTTGGCTTGATGTTACTGATCTGTGTTTGATGTTAGTCTTGATTAGATTTTGGAATTGTGGAACTACATGGAACTACGTGGAACGTCATTGTTGTGGGTTGGATTTTTGCGTGTGCCATGATCGACACGAGGGAAGTTTCAGTTATCCCTTCACACTCCATTGCATTGCATTCCATTTTGCTTTGCATGTTCTTGTATACATTGTGGGCAATGTATGTTTCTAAGTGTGGGGTTGGGTGTTCATTCTTTGCTTTACATTATTTTTAGTTGTACATTGAGGGCAATGTACAATTCTAAGTGTAGGTTGGGATTGTATTCGCGCATTGTTTGTCCTTTTAGCATTTTATCGATTCATTTTTTGCAAAATATTCCTTCATAATTTTTTTATTGGCACTAACTTAAAAGTTAACCGTTTAGCATTCACAATTTTTAGTAAGTAATAGAGGTTTGATTTTTCGAAAGCAATTGAGATAGAAATTCCATTGAGTCAAACCCAATTTTTTGTGATAACCATGAGTTTTAGTGGGCTAAACGAATGAATTGCATGTAACCTTTTGCTTACGCCCATTCCTTTCCGTTTCCGTGTGTTTATTTTTTAGCCTTGATAGCTTTAGACATTGTTTGCTCTCGTTTTTGCGGATTTGAGTGTGTCGGATGTTTCATGCTTGTTAGAACTTGCTTTTAGTATACATTTCGAAATCATGAACATAAATATTGCATAAAAATGATTGAGGCATTAGGATAAACCACTTTGTTAGCCTTTTATCTTTGTTTTCCCTTGCCCGAACACATCCACTAGTTAACCACGTTGAGCCTATCCCATGTTCTTTCTTTTATTACCCACATTACACCGCCATTAAACCTTCATTAGCCTTTTTACTTATTTATTCTATTTTTTTTACCCGTGTTAGAAATCCGGTCGGCTAATGTTAATTTTATAGCTTTTACTTTGTTGTAATCTTCAAATTCTTGAGAAGTTTTTAGCTAAGGAAAGATGCATATTGACTTAGTTCCCTTCAAAAGAAAAGAAATAGTGAAAAAACAAAATGGTGAAATATAGTCGATTAGAGCAATTTTGTGAGCAAAGATGGAAAGAATTCGGTTGTTAGCTCTTACCTATATACGGAAGTATTAGTTAGTTTATTTTTCATATTAGAAGTGTTTTAGTTTTTGAATTAGCATAACCGCCGGGTTTTTAGCCATTTAGCCACTTTTAAATTCCATTTCCTTACCCTTAACCATTGCCAAGTTACAACCCGTTTAAAGCCCTCTTGATTTGTGCTTTGTTTCATGTTAGTTGGTAGAGATTTGATCTTTTAGCAAGCTTATGATTTATGCATGATTCATTGTCTTAGCATTTGAGTGTTCTATACATACACCATTACTTGTATGATCATATATATACCCGAGTGTGTGTGAACATTGTGAGAGCATTAAGCTACATGCTAATGATTTCATAGGCGTATTCATTTGCTCATTCGGTTATCACGTCATTGGGCTCATTGGGTTTCATTTAGTTAATTTTGCATTTCTTGAAAATCTTTTCAAACCTTTATAAGTTTATTAATGCTTACGGTTTTCCCGATTTGATCCATAGTGTCATTGGAAGTTTTGTTTCATTTTGATTTCTTGCTTGAGGACAAGCAATGTTCAAGTGTGGGGATGTTTGATGTGTTAATATTTACACATCTTTTTGGCACAAAACTTCGCTCATTTAACGATAAATTCTTGGTTATATTCAACGTTTAGGCACTTATTTGCTTCATTTCCTGTTTTGTAGGTTTTTATGAAGCTTGTGAACAAACAAGAAGATTCCAGGATAAAAAGTGAAGTTTTTAGGGTTTCTGTGATGAAGGCACGGTCGTGCCCCTAATTGGCACGGTCGTGCCTAACTTGCAAACCCTAAGCACGGTCGCGCCCGGTACTTGGCACGACCGCGCCAAGCCAAAAGGCAAGGCACAACCGTGCCTGCCTCCACACGGTCGCGGGAACACCCGTGAGTCTGACACCTCGAAGCAAGAGACCCAATGGAAGCTCCGGATCGGTCAACCCTCTGTCACGCGGTCGTGCTAAGACCTAGACACGACCGCGCTTTGTACGTCACACGGTCGTGATAAGACCTAGACACGACCGCGCTTTGTACCTCACACGGTCGTGCCTTCTCTCTAGGCATGGTCGTGCTTCCCACTTTCTATTTAAACAGAACTTAAACTCTCATTCAGACATCAAGCAACCAGGGGAGAAAGTCTACTGTTCCAGCTCGTATTTCTCTTGTTCCAGCCATATTTCAAGATTCTTGGAGAGGATACAACATCAAGAGGATCACCATACATCAACAACAACATCTAGGCTTGGAGGAGTGGTTTGATTTTTGTTTTCATATCATGTTTCACACTATTTTTCCCTCCTTATTTGTAATTTTGGTGCTCATGATGAGCTAAAACTCTTGTTCACTTTGGTTTAGATGAAGTTTAGATACATTTGACAACATTCATGGATTATTGGCAATTATTGTGTTAATGTTATGACAATCGTATGATTATTCTTTGATGAAATTATGTATTCAAGTATTTTGAGTTGTTTACAAGACTTGTATTTGTGTATGCCATATTATGTTGGAAAACTTGTGGTTTATGCTTATATTCATGGATTGGTGTATGTAATTATACTAGTTTATGGCATTTGACTAGGAATGGTGAATGAAGTCTTGTTTGTGAGGCATTATATTTGCATGTGTATCTTTATGCTTATGTTTGGAAAGACAAAGTATTTGTTATGATGTTTCATGCTTAGTCTTATGTTTATCTAGGAATTGTTGACACATTCTCCTAATTTATATAACCTTTGTATGAACATTGTATGTTGAAGAAATGCATATTGTTGTCTAATTTAATCAACTTGAGGTGGGTAGTGTGTTGTTCATATTATCTTTCCAACTAGTTGTTGGATTAGTATACCTTAATCGGAAGCTAGTTCAATCTTTATAAACATTGACATGATTGTTAAACACGTGAGCTTCATTGTATGATTTTAGGTGGTTGGTTTGTATAATTCATGCTAGCTTTCCGAATGGTCATTTGATTAGATATCTTTGACGAGAATTTAGTCAATTTATGTTTCGTGTATTTGCCATGTTTCTATGAGTGTATTGAATGTATTCTAGATGGATTCGACACCGAAGTGATATTTTCTCCTTAATTGTTTGAATTGTGATCTTAGCTTAGTTTTTATATATTTGTGTGTTAGTTAATTAAACAAAACTCTCCAAAATATCTTTATACCCTCACTTGATTAGATTTTAGTTCCGGTTTATTATCGCATTCCACCGTGTCCACGGATTGATATCCGGTTCTTACCTTTACTATATTGCTATCCGACGGGTACACTGCCCAATGTGTGTGTGATTAGTCTTTGGTGAAAACCCTTTTTAAAACCAATTGTGTAAAAAACCTTTATTAAAATATATATATAGTTTCAACACATCAGTACCCATCTAAGAAACAATAAAATTTATGACCTACGAGTTTCTAGATGATTTGATCAATGAAAGGGAGAGGGAAGTGGTCTTTTGATGTTCCAGCATTTAATTTCCTGTAATCTATGCAGATTCGCCACCCGGTTACCGGCCGAGTGGAAATCACTTCCCCACTCACTCCCTTTATTACCTGAATGCCAGCTTTCTTATGCACTGTTTGAGTAGGGCTCACGCAACTATTGTCAGAGAAGGGGTAGATGATACCCGCATCTAACCACTTGAGCACCTCCTTCTTCACCACTTCACGCATGTTAGGATTCAACCTTCGTTGAGCATCCCGAGCAGGTTTTGCTCCTTCTTCTGTGATGATCTTATGCATGACAATTGCTGTGTTGATCCCTTTTAAATTGGATATGGTCCATCCAATTGCTACCCTATGAGCAATCAACACCTTCATCAATGCCTTCTCCTATTCTTAAGATAAACATGCAGCAATGATAACAGGACTAGTGCTATTATCACCCACGAATGCATATTTTAAATGTTTAGGTAAGTCTTTCAGATCCAACTTAGGTGGTGATTCTAATGATGGCTTTAGCTGGGTATCAATATGTTTCGGCAAACTCTCAACTTGGAGTGACCACTTTGGCACACTTTCTCTCAAAGCATACACCTCCACTTGTGCCTCTGCTTCCTTCATCTCATGCTCGTACTCTTCCTGTTTCCGGTCACAAACAATACATGGTTCCAGTGTTTCACCCTCATTTCAGGAGGGCTACACCTCTCAACAATGTCTTTCATAAAGCATTCACCATTGATTGTAATAGGAATAACACTAGCAAATATGTTTAACCTTAACCTTCGGTTGCAAAATTCCATGTCCATTGTACCTGTTACGCAATTGATTACACATTGAGTTGTTATCAAGAATGGTCTTCCAAATATCACATTAGGATGACTGTCATTAGTAGGAGTTGCATAATCAAGCACTAAGAAATCGACAAGAATTACAAAGGCATCATTTACGGGATTTAAACGCGTATTAATCTTTGATTTAAAAATGAATTTGACTCGGGTTGACCCTGGATTGTCAAAATCGTTTGAATTCGAACTAGGCCGCGAAAAGGTAGAATTGGAATGTTAATTGGGTCTAGGCGTGGTCGATAAACGGTTATGTAAATATGTAAAGGCCATGTCCATGGATTTGATCGATCTCAGTCTTGATCTGTGATGATTTGGGGCTGATTGACTTTTTTAGTCAAAATTGATCAAATTGGGTATGTGTGGGGGTCAAAATGGTGGTCAAAGGTCCAAAATGAGGGTGGGGGGTTCAACTTGATAGTTCAAGGACTAAAAGGCTCAATATGAAAGTTCAAAGGCTTAAGGGGGGTTCAAACCATTTTAATTACATTGAAAATATATATGTATATATAATTTATTTTTTTTTAAAATTTGTTATAACTTTTAAATAATCAAACTTTTGAAATGTTTTAGTGTGATTATATTTATCTATACATTTATAAATTGATTCTTGTTTCAAAACCCTACAACTGTATAATTACATTTTCATATAACTAAATATATATATTTATATATATATATATAAATATTTGTAGATCTGAAAGTACATACATATGTTATATATAATAGCATACATATATAATTGAAAGGTTGAAACTTTAAATTGGTACATGTTAAAAAGTGATAATTTAATGTAATGTATGTCGTTTGGGTAGATATGGGACTTTAAAAGAAAAAATATGGCCTGAAAATCATGGATGTTACAGTATCCCCATGTTGAGGGAATTTTTATCCCGAAATTTATCTAATGGAGTCTACTGAGCCAGAAAAGGTGAGGGTTTGGATTCTCATTGAGTCTTGACTTTCGGTTCGAGGAGTAGGTCTGATAACAAGATTCAGGTCTGTTTCTCAAGGTCATGCACGAAGAATGACAGTGGATTTAGTTTTTGAAATGAACTTAAGGAGAAAGTCTGTTAAATAATATTTGGGTTTCAAAGGTAAAATGCATTACTTGGAAGGGAATTGATGAGAACTGGACGATCAGGGTTTGTATAAGATGTAATCTAATATGTTCAGGAATTGTCAATGGATAAAAGATTTCACAAACATTGGCCCCGTCAAACAACATAGAAACTTCACAAATATCACATTGTGCCTCTGCTTCCTTCATCTCATGCTCGTACTCTTCCACCTTCACAATTACATCGGTCAATATCCCCCTAGGTAGTTTAAGAGTAAGATCTGTCAACACCATGGTAGTGTTGGCCATTTGTAGAAGACCAAAATCGTATTGGTCGTACAAACTCCCTGGGAGGATACTAACACTAGCTCCAAGATCTAGGACAACCTTATTGATTTTTAGTTCGCCAGTATGCACAGAATTTAATGGTGCTCAAGGTGTCACACCCCAACCGATGGCGGAAACGTCGGGGCGGGACTCTTAAACTGTTCATAAGGTCATGGTTTACTAATAGTTGTAATAATTACACAATCAATTTCATTTCATAGTTCAAATAAACAAGTACAACATTTACAAGAATTATAAATACATGTATATCGTTATTAAGTTTAAAACTAGGTCCTCAATCCTAAGTGAAGCAACTAGAATCTTAACTCAAACATCCGTACATGAAACATGATAAAATGAGAAGGTCAACTATAAATAGTTGGTGAGTATACATAGGTTTTGACACCACAAGTAAAGTTCAAATGTTTTGTGTACAATTCATATGATACATGATTTATAAAACATTTATGGGGAATCTATGTTAAGCTAGTTGCACAAATCAAACCTTGTAACTGAAGGGCATAACAACACATGTTATCCTAATGTAAGGCATAACAACACATGTTATCCTGATGTAAATATAGGACATAACAACACATGTTATCCTGATGTAAATATAGGGCATAACAACACATGTTATCCTGATGTAAATGTAGGGAATAACAACACATGTTATCCTGATGTAGGGCATAAGAAAACATGTTATCTGGGCATAATAATAAATGTTATCCTGATGTAATGTGTTAATCATTGCACGAGTGTACTATGTGTATGTAGCCTTAACAAATAGCATTCAAGCATAAAGCATAAATAAACACATATGATCATGTTGTAGAATTGTACGTGTGTAATTGCAAATAGTATTTGTTGAGTAATCATGTTTTACCCCAAAATATGTAAAAATGTAAAAGAGGAGCTATGTAAGCTCACTTGTATAACGTGTGTGGATAACACGAGCACTTTGGAGCACAAATGTTTCTCAAATCACAACTTAACATAGAATGAAATGTACGAACTTTAATTAATAATATGCACAAGGTCTAAGACTAGGTCTAGGATTCAATGGCTTTTGATGAGTGTGGTTTTGTACAAAAGTATTTGTGATATTTCATGAAATGGATGAACGTGAGTTGGTGTTCTGTATTTGAATAAGAATATAAAATGTAAGTTCAAAGTATATACGAATTTAATTAAAATAATAATTGGCTTAGGGTTTAATTTAAATAAATAACTTATTTTTATTTATTTATTTATTATTATAATAATATTCTTAAAAGAAAGTATTGTAAATATATTTTAGTATATATATTTAGGAAATTGTACTAAATATAATTTAAACCCTACACGAACTATTAATGTAAAAGATATCTAATTTAAATATAGTGTCTCTCAAAAGAAACAAAGTAATTGTAAATATATATCTGCTAATATATATTTAGAGAAATTATATTTGTTTAAATACAAATTAAATCATAAATAGGTGATTAATGGAAAAACGATTTATAATATTGTTTTTATGAGATAATGTATTTTATAAAATCTTTACACATTTTTTTGTAAAATAAGTAATGTAAATGCTTTGTTTTGCAATTTAAAAATTTAATTTAAAACATACTTTTAAATGATCTTTATAATAAAAATGAATTTTTAAATCGTTTAAATTCTAAAATTAATCTTTTGTCTTAAAACTGTAAGCTATTGTCGTAATCTGTTTTAAATGATAAGGTTTTTATAAAATGGGTTTTTAAAAACAGTTTCTAAAAATAAACGGGGCTTGCCCGGGTCTCACCCGAGTCTGCCCGGTGAAGGCTAAGTGATTTAACCACTGCACCAAGGGCTGACTACTGGAAATAAACTAGTTTGAATTTGTTTTAACACGCAATTACAATGAGTCCGGATCTGGTATCAAAGAAAACAACAAAAGTGCCGAGTATGGGTTTCAAACCCACGCCACCTGATTCGGCGGTGCAGTGGCTTACCGGCCGAACCAGGTGGTTTCGCTGGTTAAATACAGAAACCACTTATGTGTATCCGATTAATGAATTAAGATCTAATCCTCAAATCAGATTCATGTATGAACAAACAAGAACGTTAATTCCATTTATGCCCGATTGGTTCAGTTATTACAAATTAATAAGGGGCTATTGAAACACATTAAATAACGAATCAAAAGGCATAAATCTTACATGTTTAGACACAGTGTCAAGGGCAAACAGCCGGGTCAAAACTTACATTGTTCTTGTTGATTGAACGAGGTCCAGGGATGTAATGCAGACCAACCGACGGCTTAGAGAGTTTCGAAAGTATGTTGCGAGTGTGTAGGTAAATTTTTAGGTCTCAATTTCATCTTAATGGCACGATTTAATTTGGTCCTACAAGTGACAGTTGTCACCACGAATTACGCTTGAATTCACTCGAAAGTTGATGAACTGGGTCATGATTGAGGATTGTATATGTGCGAAATTCACAAAGGCGTCATTTACGGGATTTAAACGCGTATTAATCTTTGATTTAAAAATGAATCTGACTCGGGTTGACCCTGGATTGTCAAACTCATTTGAATTCGAACTAGGCCGCGAAAAAGGTAGAATTGGAATGTTAATTGGGTCTAGGCGTGGTCGATAAACGGTTAAGTAAATATGTAAAGGCCATGTCCATGGATTTGTTCGATCTCAGTCTTGATCTGGGATGATTTGGGGCTGATTGACTTTTTTAGTCAAAATTGATCAAATTGGGTATGTGTGGGGGTCAAAATCGTGGTCAAAGGTCCAAAATGAGGGTGGGGGGTTTAACTTGATAGTTCAAGGACTAAAAGGCTCAATATGAAAGTTCAAAGGCTTAAGGGGGGTTCAAACCATTTTAATTACATTGAAAATATATATGTATATATAATTTATTTTTGTTTAAAATTTGTTATAACTTTTAAATAATCAAACTTTTGAAATGTTTTAGTGTGATTATATTTATCTATACATTTATAAATTGATTCTTGTTTCAAAACCCTACAACCGTATAATTACATTTTCATATAACTAAATATATATATTTATATATATATATATATATATTTGTAGATCTGAAAGTACATACATATGTTATATATAATAGCATACATATATAATTGAAAGGTTGAAACTTTAAATTGGTACATGTTAAAAAGTGATAATTTAATGTAATGTATGTCGTTTGGGTAGATATGGGACTTTAAAAGAAAAAATATGGCCTGAAAATCATGGATGTTACAGTATCCCCATGTTGAGGGAATTTTTATCCCGAAATTTATCTATTGGAGTCTACTGAGCCAGAAAAGGTGAGGGTTTGGATTCTCAATGAGTCTTGACTTTCGGTTCGAGGAGTAGGTCTGATAACAAGATTCAGGTCTGTTTTTCAAGGTCATGCACGAAGAATGACAGTGGATTTAGTTTTTGAAATGAACTTAAGGAGAAAGTCTGTTGAATAATATTTGGGTTTCAAAGGTGAAATGCATTACTTGGAAGGGAATTGATGAGAACTGGACGATCATGGTTTGTTTAAGATGTAATCTAATATGTTCAGAAATTGTCAGTGGATAGAAGATTTCACAAACATTGGCCCCGTCAAACAACATACAAACTTTTCATGACACGAATAACGCTACTTCTGATAATATGACAGCAACACTTATATATAGGAAGTACCAGCGGCGTATCCACCATGCCCTTTTCATATCACGTTAGTTTCGTTATAATATATCATGATAGATTTTATGTCATAACACATGACAGAATTTGCTATGTTTTCCATGGGCTGATTTTTATAATTACGTGTGCACCTGTAATTATCCAAATCATCGCATTGTCCGTATAGTTCATCCCATTGTGTGTGTGGGTCCAGGGAGTAACACAAAATCACTTAATTTGTAACTATTGTTTTCACGTATGTGCTGCTAACAAATAACTATGTTCATAGATAGTAGAGTGAATCAGGTACTAAAGAGTAATAACGTTGCATAATTTAGGGTTCCATAGCTTCCTTGTGTTTGAACAAGAATACATCAAACCCCGTGTTGCTTTCATGGATAAGGTGAATAATCATGCCTTGTGTATGATGTACTTAATCAATTGCAACAATGTAAACAATCAAATTCTGTGTATAATGTAAGCACTCAAGTTTCCATATGTGATATAGTGTTATGTACATTGTAAGCAAATAGGTTTTATGTATACTGTGAATAGTTTAGTACCATGTATACAGTAAACAAATGAGTTTTATGTATAAGGTGAACAATTTAGTATTATATATTTTGTAAGCAAATAAGTTTAAGGTATAATGTGAGTAATGTAGCATCATGTATATTGTATATTGTGAACCTTTTGGTATCATGTATTATGTGATCAATGCAGTATAATGTAAATTGCAAACAATATACATTATAATGTATTATGTGATCAATGCAGTATAATGTAAATTGCAAACAAACAAGTTTCATGTATTATGTGATCAGTGTAATGTTACGTATATTGCAAATAACTAAGTGTCATGTATTATGTGATCGTGTATAATCTGCTCAATCATGTATCAAACAAACAAGTTTCATGTATCATGTGATTATCCTAGTATCATGCATATTGTATACAACTAAGTTTTATGTATCATGTAATCGTGTATAATGTGTTCAATCATGTATCAAACAAAGAAGTTTCATGTATCATGTGATCATCCTAGTATCATGCATATTGTAAACAACTAAGTTTTATGTATCATGTGAGTGTTCATTTCTAAGTTATTAGATCTCATGAGTATTGTAAACTATCGAATTTTGCAGGTAGTTGAGTGTTGCAGACAAGCGTGTTGTTTGGCTTTCATGTATAATGTGGGTAGTTGGATTTTAGCTTTGAAATCTTGTTGAGATTTATATGGATGGCTAATGCCTACAATAATTGATTCATCTCATTGCAGTGCCTAGTACACTCATGCTTTTCTAAGGGAGTAAGATAACGAGAAAGTTGTGTAGATATTTAGAGCAGTGTGCTTTCAAATAACTGATTTGTGCTCTTTTGTTTGTAGATAAATAAGTAGTTGTAACTTATTATTGTTTGTAAAATGGTGAAAAACAGTTGAATAATTAGCATAGTATGGGTGTCCTAAGGTTATAGCCTAGGTCAAAAGTATCTAATAACCAAATTCCCTATAACCAAGGCTCTGATACCAATCTGTCACACCCCAACCGACGGCGGAAACGTCGGGGCGGGACTTGTAGACTGTTCATAAGCTCAAGGTTTACTAATAGTTGTAATAATTACACAATCAATTTCATTTCATAGTTCAAATAAACAAGTACAACATTTACAAGAATTATAAATACATGTATATCGTTATTAGGTTTAAAACTAGGTCCTTAATCATAAATGAAGCAACTTGAATCTTAACTCAAACACCCGTACCTGAAACATGATAAAATGAGAGGGTCAACTATTAATAGTTGGTGAGTATACATAGGTTTTGACACTAGAAGTAAAGTTTAAATATTTTGTGTACAATTCATATGATACATGGTTTGTAAAGCATTTATGGAGAATCTAAGTTAAGCTAGTTGCACAAATTAAACCTTGTAACTGAAGGGCATAACAACACATGTGTGACACTTAGGATCCCCCAGAATGTCGGTCACTTGTCGGATTTATTCCTGAACATATAGTAATCAGAGAAAACGTACACAGCGGAAGACTTTAAAATAGTGGTCGTCACCACTTACCATTCCCTTTATATAAAGGTCGTTCCCCCGTTACACCCCACAAAGGAATGTAACAGTCTGCATTCAATTCGTCCCCTTTCGGAGATATAGCAATCACTGCCCATAAGTTGCAAGATATTATGTGGGATCTGACCATTCATGGAAAAACATTCCTTTACAGACCAAAGTGACCAAAACCTTGCATGTCAATACAATTACTGCCAATGACATCTTTTCATCATAGTTTATCTTGGTAAACCAAGACAAGTCTTAAAACATTTCACAAAATCATCATTCTTTACTTTCTAAAACAAGGTGGTTATCTTCCTATAGTAGTACCTCCGACAGATATGTTCCAAAGAAAGAATGACGGGTCTAGGAGAGATTTATACACCATTCTTTTCCTTAGACAGAACACTCCATTTGTCAGATAACTACATACTGGTCGGAAGGTTTCCTTTTGTTTTCATAACATAAACCATTCCTTGCAACATTATGGATACTGACTCAAATATTGATATAGTATCTAAAAAATTCATAACATATGTATCATGCCCAAAACATTTAAAAACGTTTAAAAGGGGCATCATAGAACTCACCTCTAACTTCCTTCCAATTCAAATATTCTTTACATGCTTATGTGATCAACACAACGACTTGGATCAGTGTCCTAAGTCATCATAACATTACTTAATCATAAGTTCCTAACTTAATGGAAGTAACGAAGTCATTAGGAACTAGTTGGAATCTTACCTCAGCACTATATCCTGCGTAATGGGACTGAAAAGCTGGAAACCGGACTTTTATACGCGAACCGGGGCTCGGGGCATGCTTACCGAGGTTAAGTGTGTGTTTTGAGAGGTGTTGGGACTGTGTGAATGCTCTAAATTCGTTCTCTAGGTCCATCTATTTATATGGTGCCCAACTGGTCCGTAGCGGACCGCTAAGACACTAGGTGGCGGTCTACCACCCCTTTGAGGCGGCATAATTGACTTGTAGGCTACGTAGCGGACCGTTATGTTACACAATGTCGGACCGCTAAGGATTGATTGTGGCTGGAGGACCGCTAGGGTCTTGGTGACGGTCCGCCACATGTTGCCCACGCGTCAGTTTCCAACTATTAGTCATCTGACACTTGTCACCTCCTCATTGTTTCCTTGCTTTCTACGTAGCGGACCACTATCCCTTTGGTGGTGGTCCGCCACCTGTCCCACTTTCAAAATTTTCATTTTCAGCCCCTAAACTTTAATCTATTTGCAACCTGACCCCTTATACTTTAACAAAATGTCATTTAAACCCCCTATGGTGTCCTCAATTGACCCTTTAACCCTTATACTTATATTCTTCTGAAAAATTGGGGTGTTACAAATCTACCCCCCTTACAAAGGTTTCGTCCTCGAAACCTGTTACTTACTCGAATAAGTAGGGATAAGTTTTCCTCATCTCTTCCTCGGTCTCCCATATGGCTTCAGATCCCTTTCGATGTTGCCACTAAATTTTAACTTGCTTGATTACCTTATTTCTAATCTCTTTTCTTTCCAGTAGATTATAGCCACTGGCTTTTCGACATAATTTAATCTTTCGTCTATCACTATATCATTCAGTGGTACATGAGCGGTTTCGTCTGCTAGACACTTTCGCATGTGTGATACATGGAATGTCGTGTGAATTCTACTCTACTCTTCTGGCAATTCCAATCTATATGCAACCTTTCCTACTCGATCCATAATCTTAAATAGTCCAATAAATCTTGGACTCAACTTTCTTCTCTTTCTGAATCTAATGATTCCTTTCCATGGAGATACTTTCAACATAACATAATCTCCGACTTGGAATTCTACCGGTCTTCGTCTTTTATATGCATAGGATTTTTGTCTGTCATGCGCAGCCTTTAGACAAGATTGAATCTGATCTAACTTTACACCTGTCGCTTGGACAATTTCTTTACTTCCCAACTCTTTCTGTCCCACCTCTCCCCAACATATGGGAGTTCTACATCTCCTTCCGTATAACATCTCATATGGCAAGACAAGATTTAATCTGATCTAACTTTACACATGTCGCTTGGATAATTTCTTTACTTCCCAACTCTTTCTGTCCCAACTCTCCCCAATATATGGGAATTCTGCATCTCCTTCCGTATAACATCTCATATGGCAGCAAACCAATACTTGCATGATAGCTATTGTTATATGAAAATTCTACCAATGGTAGATGACTATCCCAACTTCCACCAAAGTCAATAATGCAAGCACGCAACATATCTTCAAGTGTTTGTATCGTCCTTTCACTTTGTCCATCTGTTTAAGGATGATACGCCGTGCTAATCAATAACTTAGTTCCCATTTCTTCATGGAACTTCTTCTAGAAACGCGACGTAAAACGTGTTTCTCTGTCAGATACTATTGAAACTGGCACTCCATGCCTCGAAACAATTTCTTTAATAAAAGTTTCTGCTAACCTTTTAGAGGAGTAAGTCTCACGTATCGGCAAAAAGTGAACACTCTTAGTTAGCCCATCCACTATCACCCATATGGTATCATAACCTTTAGCTATTTTCAGTAGCTTATGTATGAAGTACATAGTGATATACTCCCACTTCCATTCTGGAATATCTAGTGGATGTAATCTACCATAAGGTTTTTGATGATCTGCATTGACTTGAGAACAAGTCAAGCATTTAGCCACATATTTCATGACATCGGATTTCATACCAGGGCACCAATAATCTTGGCGTAGATCTTGGTACATTTTTGTAGTACCTAGATGAATTGAATATCGAGATTTATGAGCTTCATCTAAAACTTTAATTCTGAATTCACCTATATGTGGTATCCACATATGACTAAATCGAATCTTAACTCCATACTTGTTTTCTTCCAAGTATTTCTCTTGTCCGGCAATCCTCTCCTTCTTAATATTTTCTGCTTTCAGTGTGTCTAATTGAATATTTATGAGCTGAGTCATAAAGTCAGGAGTTACAACTAACTTATATGGCTTCACCTTGATAGGAGGATTCTCTTCCTTACGGCTTAGAGCGTCTGCCACTACATTGGCTTTTCCTAGGTGATACAGGATCTCACAGTCATAATCCTTTATTAGCTCTAACCATCTTCGCTGCCTCATATTCAGATATTTTTGTTCGAAGAAATATTTCAAGCTTTTATGATCTGTGTAGATTGTGCACCTAACTCCATATATATAATGTCTCCATATTTTAAGTGCAAATACTATAGCAACTAAGTCTAAATCATTGGTCGGGTAGTTAGTTTCATTGGGTTTAAGTTGTCATGAAACATAGGCTATAACCTTGCCTCTTTTCATTAATACACATCCCAATTCCTGATAGGAAGCATCAGAGTAAACTACCAGATCCTCTGTTCCTTCCGGTAAAGACAACACCGGAGCCTTAGTCAATTTCTCTTTTAGCTTTTGAAAAGCATTATCTTGCTTTACTCTCCATACAAACTTTGTCTCCTTCTTCATGAGTTTTGTTAATGGGGTTGCAATCTTGGAGAAATCCTTAATAAACCTTTTATAGTAACCAGCCAAACCTAAGAATCTGCGTATCTCTATAGGGGTCTTTGGCGGGTTCAATTTCATTACAGTCTCTATCTTTGAAGGATCTACAAGAATTCCTTCTGTGTTTATCACATGACCCAAGAATTGAACTTCTCGGAGCCAAAACGCACATTTAGAGAATTTTGCATAAAACTTCTCTTTTCTAAAAGTCTCTAGCATTTCCTTGAGATGACATGCATGATCTCCTTCATTCTTTGAGTAAATTATATTATCATCTTTGAACACGATCACAAGTCGGTCAAACATTGGTTGACAAACCCTATTCATGAGATCCATGAATGCAACGAAGACATTAGTCAAACCAAATGACATTACTAAGAACTCATAATGTCTATATCTTGTACGGGAGGCTGTCTTTGGAATATCTTCATTTCTAACCTTCAACTGATGATAACCTGACCTTAGATCAATTTTGGAGAACCAGCTTGCTCCTTGTAATTGCTCGAACAAGTCATCGATTCTTGGTAACGGGTATTTATTCTTTATGGTAAGCTTATTTAGCTCCCGATAGTCTATGCACATATGCATACTACAATATTTCTTCTTCACGTAAAGAATCGGAGCACCCCAAGGCGAGATACTTGGTCTTATGAAACCTCTGTCTAACAACTCTTGTAGTTGTGACGTTAGTTCCTTCATTTTTGATGGAGCTAAACAATATGGTGCCTTGGCTACAGGCTTAGCACCAGACACTAAGTCTATTCGAAACCCCACTTCTCTTTCTAGAGGTATTACTGGTAATTCTTCTGGGAAGACATCAGGAAAATCACAAACTACTGGCACATCTTTTAATTCCTTAGTTTTCACTTTGGAATCAATAGCATATGCCAAATAGGCCTCATTTCCTCAAGTCATATACTTCATAGCTTTTATCATGGAAATAATTCTAACGGTTGATCTTATATTATCACCGTAGATTGTAATCCAATTACCATCAGGAGTCTGTATCTGAACTGATTTCTGGTTGCAGATGATATGGGCATCATTTGCTGCTAACCAGTCTATTCCCAAGACTACATTGAATCCCTCAAGGAACAATGGATATAGCTTAATGGAAAATCTATGTCCTTCCGGATCGATGAAACAATCTTGAATGACTTCTGTTACCTTCATTGTCTTTCCAACAGCCGTAGTACCTCCGACAGATATGTTCCCAGGAAAGAATGACGGGTCCAAGAGAGATTTATACACCATTCTTTCCTTAGATAGAACACTCCGTTTGTAACCCGACCCCTTATACTTTAACAAAATGCCATTTAAACCCCCTATGGTTTCCTCAATTGACCATTTAACCCTTATACTTATATTCTTCTGAGAAATTGGGGTGTTACAACATGTTATCCTAATGTTGGGGATAACAACATGTGTTTTCTTGATGTAAATGTAGGGCATAACAACACATGTTATCCTGATGTAAATGTAGGGCATAAGAACACATGTTATCCTGATGTAGGGCATAACAACAAATGTTATCCTGATGTAGTGTGTTAATGATTGCATGAGGGTATTATGTATATGTAGCCTTAACAAACAACATTCAAGCATAAAGCACAAATAAGCACATATGATCATATTGTAGAATTGTACGTGTCTAATTGCACATAGTATTTGTTGAGTAATCATGTTTCACACCAAAATATGTAAAAATGTAAAACAGGGGCTATGTAAACTCACTTGTATAACTTGTGTGGATAACACGAGTAACTTTGGAGCACAAATGATTCTCAAATCACAAGTTAACCTAGAGTGAAATGTACTAACTTGAATTAACAATATGCACAAGGTCTAAGGCTAGGTCTAGGATTCAATGGGTTTTGATGAGTGTGGATTTGTACAAAAGTATTTGTGACATTTCATGAAATGGATGCGCGTGAGTTGGTGTTTTGAATTTGAATAAGAATATGAAATGTAAGTTCAAAGTATATACGAATTTAATTAAAATAATAATTGACTTAGGGTTTAATTTAAATAAATAAATTCTTTTAATTTATTTATTTATTTTTATTATAATGTTCTTAAAAGAACGTATTATAAATATATTTTAGTATATATATTTCGGAAATTGTACTAAATTTAATTTAAATCCTAAACGAATTATTAATGTAAAAGATATCTAATTTAAATATAGTGTCTCTCAAAAGAAACAAAGGAATTGTAAGTATATATGTGCTATTATATATTTAGAGAAATTATATTCATTTAAATATAAATTAAATCCTAAATAGGTAATTAATGGAAAAATAATTTATAATATTGTTTTTATGAGATAATGTATTTTATAAAAACTTTACACAACTTTTATATAATAAGTAATGTAAATGCTTTGTTTTGTAAGTTAAAATTTTAATTTAAAACAAACTTTTAAATGATCTTTATAATAAAAATGAGCTTTTAAAATTGTTTAAATTCTAAAATTAATCTTTTGTCTTAAAATTGTATGTTATTGTTGTAATCTATTTTAAATGATAAGGTTTTTATAAAATAATTTTTTATAAGCAAAATGGGTGTTTAAAAACGATTTCTAAAAATAAATGGTGCTTGCCCTGGTTGAACCCATGTCTGCCCGGTGAAGGCTAAGCGATTTAACCACTGCACCAGGGGCTGACTACTGGAAATAAACTGGTTTGAATATGTTTTAACACACAATTACAACGAGTCCGGATCTGGTATTAAGGAAAACAAAACGAGTGCCGGGTATGGGTTTCGAACCCACGCCACCTTGTTCGGGGGTGTAGTGGCTTACCGGCCGGACCAGGTGGTTTCGCTGGTCAAATACAAAAACCACTTATGTGTATCCGATTAATGAATCAAGATCTAATCCCCAAATCAGATTCGTGTATGAACAAACAAGAACCCTAATTCCATTTATGCCCGATTGGCTCTGTTATTACAAATTAATAAGGGGCTATTGAAACACATTCAATAACGAATCAAAAGGCATAAATCTTACATGTTTAGGCGTAGTATCGAGGGCAAACGGATGGGTCAAAGCTTACGATGTTCTTGTTGATTGAACGAGGTCCAGGGATGTAATGCAGATCGAGCGAGGGCTTAGAGAGTTTCAAAATTGTGTTGCGAGTGTGTGTGGGTAAATTTTAATGTCTCAATTTCATCTTAATGGCTCGATTTAATTTGGTCATGTAGGTGACAGTTGTCACCATGAATTACGCGTGAATTCACTCGAACGTTGATGAATTGGGTCATGATTTTGGATTGTATACGTGCAAAATTGACAAGGGCGTGATTTGTGGGATTTAAACGCGTATTAATCCTTGATTTGAAAATGAATTTGACTCGGGTTGACCCTGGATGGTCAAACTCGTTTGAATTCGAACTAAGCCGCTAAAAAGGTAGAATTGGAATGTTAATTGGCTCTAGGCGTGGTCGATAAACAGTATGTAAATATGGAAAGGCCTTGTCCAAGAATTTGATCGATCTCAGTCTTGATCAATGATGATTTGGAGCTGATTGACTTTTTTAGTCAAAACTGATCAAATTGGGTATGTGTGGGGGTCAAAATCAGGGTCAAATGTCCAAATTGAGGGTGGGGGGGGGGGGTTCAAGTTGATAGTTGAAGGACTAAAAGGCTCAATGTGAAAGTTCAAAGGATTAGGGGGGGGGGGGGGTTCAAACCATTTTAATTACATTGAAAATATATATGTATATATAAATTTATTTTTGTTTAAAATTTGTTATAACTTTTAAATAATCAAACTTTTGAAATGTTTTAGTGTCATTACATTTATCTATATATTTATAAATTGATTCTTGTTTAAAAACCCTACAACCGTATAAATACATTTTTGTAGATTCGAAAGTACTTACATATGTTATATATAATAGCATACATATATAATTGAAAGGTTGAAACTTTAAATTGGTACATGTTAAAAAGTAATAATTTAATGTAATGTATGTCGTTTGGGCAGATATGGGACTTTAAAAGAAAAATTATGGCCTAAAAATCATGGATGTTACACCTGAATCCAGTAGCTTCGGTGGCAATGCACCCGACAAAACGGCATTGACATTGTCGGTTAGGTCAACCTTTTTGGGCATCTTAAGATGTTGTTTTTGGGTGCATAATTCTTTCAAGTACTTTGCACAAGCTGGTACTTGGCTAATTGCATCTAAAAGAGGGAGGTTAATCTTCACTTCTTTAAACATGTCCCATAACTCATCCTGTTGTGGGCCCCTTTTAGTCACATTCATTTTAGATGGTTCCAGTAACGCAGAAGGATAAGGGATGGTATTATTCTCCACCCCTACACCTTGAGTGACAGTTGTGTTCTGTTTAGATTTAGTTGTTTCCGAAAAGGTTACTTTTTTGGTTGGTTTAGTAAAAGCCATTTCCGAATCACTGTCACTCTCACCGTCTTCCCCTAGATCAACTACCACTCCCTCAACATCCGGTGATGCCGAGGTGACATTGTTATATACCTTACCTCTTGTTAGAGTACTTACTTGGGAGACATTTGTTTTCCTTGAGCTAGAAGAGCTGGCACCTTGGTGTTGTGGGTTTAACATTGTATCACTTGGAAGTTGCCCCGATGCTAGCCCCACCACTTTTGCTATCTTCTCACCCAATTGACCCAGTTGTCATTCAAACGACTCATTTGTTTTGATTTGGATCTCTTTATCCTGCTCAATCCTTTTCAAGGACTCCAATATGGCTGCAAGTTGCGGGTCACCATCATGCAGGTTTGTTTTGCTGGTTTGGTTGGAGTTGATTCTGTTGGTAGTTTCTCTATTGATATCCCCCTGTTGGTACCCCTGATTACCTTAATTTCTTTGATACCCGTATTGATTATAGCCTTGTTGGCGGTTCTGGTACTACTGCTGCCTCCCAACCTGCACCTCCGGAACCTGAAAGTTAGGATTCAATTGATTAGACGCATTACCGTACCTGAAATTAGGATAATTTCTAAGTACCGGGTGGTAGTGTGTTGCATTCATGTCCAGCTTCCTATCACCTCCGATTTGGTTCACTTCTTCTTGCTTGCCTTGTTTTATTGGACAGCTCCCCATAGTATGGTCCAAATCACCACATCCATCACACATCGGGTATACCTGTGAGACAATGACACCTCTTCCACTAGGCCTGCCAAGCCTTGCCATTTGAAGTTCCATGACATCCAGACACTTTTGAGTTTCATAGTCAACCGCTTTCGCAGTTACTCCAGTCTTTGCTCTTCTACTGGCATTGGCTTGCCTCTTTGATGTCACTGCCATCTTCTCCAAAATTTCCCAGTCATCATCCACATGATTTACAAAGAAAGACCCTACACTGGTTACATTGACATCTCTCACATCTTCAGGTAGCAATCCATCATAGAATGCTTGTATGAGATCCCACTTTTGTATCCCATGGTGTGCATAGTTTCTCAGCAACTCTTTAAATCTTTTAATACCTCATAGAAAGGCTCCCTTATTTGTTGCTTGAAATCCCGTATTACAACTCGGGTCTCGTTGGTTTTATAAGGTGGAAAATACTCATCAAGAAATTGCTGTTGTAACTCTACCCATGTGGCAATGCTTATAGTCGGTAAGTATAAAAACCACTACTTTGCCCTGTCCTTTAGGAAAACTAGAAGAGTACCAGTTTCACCTCATCAGCTGTGAATCCTTGACCACCAATGGTCTCATAAGTAGCCCCATATTCAGAAAGATGTGTATGAGTCTCTTCAGTAGCTCTCCCAAAGAAGTGTGGGAGGATCCGAAGACAACCCGATCTGATCTCAAATGCATTCCCCCTACGAACTGGTGGGAAGACAGGGGATGCATTCAAAGCTAGAGCGGGGCGAAAGTGATTATCCACCCCTTGATCATGTCTTGGTGGTTGTACGTTTTCGGGCTGTCTATACCTGTTCTCTCATTCCAAATTACCCAAATACCCTTGACGATGGTTCCTTAGTTGAAAACCAAATTCTGCTCTTGGCGTGGTTGAACCCATCCATCTATATTATGTCTTTGATCTCTAGGAGGGACTGCCTCCTGATGGTTTAAGTCATACACGCCTCCTCTTCATTCCAGTTCTCATGTTGAGAACCATGATGTGGGTGATGACTGCGTCCCGGTAACATCAGCTCATGATCTTCATACTCCGAGTAGCTCGGGTAGCTGTCATATGGTTGATATGGTTGGTTTCAAAATAAGGGTTGTGGTAATGGTTGTTGAAATTGGGGTGGTGGTGGTTGGTTTTGGTTCTGATTTTGTGGAATAGGTGGTTGTTGATTTTGAGGTGGATTAGGTTTGTTTTATTGTTGTTTTGGGAATAGGAGATCTGGAAGTGGTGGAATTGGTGGGTTTTGATTCCCACCTTGATTGTGATCTTGGTTTACCGGTTGATTCTGTGACATTCTCACAGATGGACTGTCAAGCTTTTCTAAGATTTTTGGATTGTTCCTTGATGCTTCCTATTAGCTCTTGCTGCTCTCTCTATCTCAGTATCAAACAATAATAGTGAAGTTCTTCCCTAGTGCCTAGTATGCATAAAACTGTCCCTACACACGTAAGCACAAAATCTAGTAGTACTTAACAAAACAAATAAAAAATAGCACTTTGCTCACAAGTACCACGAACACGACGCCATTTGGATCGAGGTGTCAAGGCTAATCAAAAACTATATTAAACACTACTTCTTAGCTACTTAGACTATAGTATAGGAAGTAGGTTTGTCGAATCCACAGAACCAGTAGAGAATGCTATTTAAATTAAACTGATTCAAGTACTACTAAAGATTAAAATATTATTACTTAGAAGACTTGGAATTATCAAAAGCACTTAATTTGAGTCGTGAAAACAGTTGGAGAAGAATGACCACTCCGGGTTTCGGATTTAGCAAAACACGCACACAATTTCAGTTTCAAATCATATTAGAGATTACATAGACATAACATTTTTTAACTGTTTAATCCAACCACACAATAGTAAATTTAATCACAAAATCAGATTATTCCTGATGCAAGAAAACCAAGAAACGATAACATATGCGATAAACTAAAAACATGCAATTGTTAATAAATCAAACACACAATTGAATTCAAAGAACTTAAGAGGTTCACAAAACTTCAATATAAACTGATAATCAACTGAAATCATATACATACAGGCATAAACCGTTCACCCGGAGGGATCACAAAAGCATTTAGCAGCTCATCATTGTCGAAAACATCAAAGATCTAAACTTTAAACTTACAATCATTCAAAAATAAGAACAATTGGCCAAACAAACTCTGGAATCGCCTTAAGGAAGCTCTGGGACGGCAAGGAAGAAGGTAATTCGAGAATACGATCATAATGGGGTTATAATTAGAATTAGGTTTAATTTTTCCGTAACCCACATCTTCGTGTGACGGCAAGGAAGAAAGTAATTCAATAATAGGAGCATCAGGCGAACTTAGCAAGTTTGTGTGTGCGAGTTGTCTTCTTCCCCAAAACCCTTGAAATTTCGGCTAAGTTTTCAACATGATGAAGCTTCAAACTTTTTACATCCAAAACGTTACAGTTCAATCCATGAGCATAGATTTATGCTCATTTAGTTATTTCATATTTAAAAACCCATCCTTTATGCTATTTTAAGTAGAAACCCATTAAAAACTAAAAACTAAGATTCAATCGAGTTACATACCTACTTTGATCTCAAATCCACGATCATAAGCCTTTGTTGATGATGGTTAACGATCGTAGAGCTCCTCGATTCGATTCCCGACTTTTCTCTCTATACCCTCTATATCTCTCTCTAGTTCGCAAATGAACGGGAAGTAGGGAAACAAGGGGTGGCGGCTAGGGTTTAGCCTCCCCTTCCCTTTCGTCTTTCGCCTTTTCTCGCGTTAACGCACTCTCGTTTTCCTTGTTTATTTTCTTTTATTTTCCGAGTCTCGTTCGTAACTTCTTATTTGTTATTATTATTATCGGGATGTTAAACATAACTATTTAATCTAAGTGTATACACCAGGGTATACAATTATAGTTTTTGTAACAAGATTGTTGGCATTACCAGACTAACTTGCTGCGCGGTTTCATCACAGGAACCTCGTCTTATGTCAACTTACAGACAAATACCCATCCCAATATAGGAATTTCACGAATAAAACGTGTATCCATTGATTAAGTTTTATGAAAACTTATGTCCTGAATGTTTTCATGTAGATGCCCTTACGCATCAAAATGTTAATAGTTGTATTGCCAATTTTGTAAATGCAAAACATTTCAAGGTTTTGAAAAGCGAATAAACATATTCACCTTAATGTATCTTGGTACTTATCTCTGGGTAGTAGCTCAGGTTTCTAGGCATGAATACTGAGGAATCTCGTTCCCTGGGAATGTTGGAAAGTGGTTTTGGTTTTAATGTGAGTTGAAGTGAATGTTGAATGCATCTGCTTATAGTTTTCAGACATGACCCATAGCGGATCGCTAAGCAAGGGGGGTAGCGGTCCTCTAACGCCTAATCCTTGTTGAGTCACTAGGGCTACGTGTCAGGTCCAGAAATTGCGGCGTAGCAGATCGCGAAGTAATGGGTAGCGGTCCACCAACCATGCAGCTTCAGCATAAGAGGAGTTCCTTAGCGAACCTCCAAGAAATGGCAGCTTTAGCGAACTGCTAATGACTAGGTAACGGTCCGCTAAGCATAAAACACGTCAAAATGTTGCCTAATAGTCAGCAGCCACATGTCAATCCATTAGGGTTCCTTCTTCCACATGTAGCGGACCGTTATGGGATCGGTAGCAGTCCGCTGTCATCCTAGTTTTCAAAATTTTCTTTTGCAACCCTTTAACTTTAGGAATTAGAAATTCCAACCCCTAGTGTTTCAAATTTGGAAAATGAGGACCTCAGAATTGGGCTGGTGTTACAGATCTCGTACCACGGCTTCATAAATCTACTAACCTGCTGTCTGTACATATCTTTCAATGTAGCAGGTAAGAAAATAACAAATAATAATAAATAAATAAAATAACTCAAAATAAAAGAAAACTAAAATAATCCTAGAAAAAGAAATCTATTCACACGCTAATAATCCCAATAAAAGCAAAAGCACACAAAAATAAAAAGAAAACAGAAAATGTAGGATCCCCGACTCGGGTCGTTCTTGAAATCGCCAATGTAAGTGTCTTCGGAAACGGCGCCAAAAATTTGATGTGCTCGGATGTATGTATAAATTATCCAAGAATTCAAACAACACAAATCCTAACCACACACAATGACAAGTGTTAGTCCGTGGATACCGATGACAACTCTCGATAGTATACCTTTATCGAATCGCAACCTAATAATAAAGATGATTTATTCAACTAACAACTCAGACTCAAGACTAGGATCTAACAACTAAGACATTATGACACTAAGACGCTTGAACATTTGATAACTAATTATAAATAACTAAGAACACGAAAATGGATGTAAGGATAAGATCAGATAGAAAGCAACTATCTAGGAAATACTCAAGCTAACATGCAATGAAAAAGGAATCAATCATGTTACTATCTCTAATGGAACAAATCTAACGTCACACAATGGTTTTAACAGCAAATTACCCAAAACTCAACCATACACAAACGACAAGTGTACCGGTCAGTATGTAGCAAATATAGGCAAGTCTGGATATCAATTCATGGACACCTATGACGACCCTTGATAGTAAAGACCTCTATTGGGTCAAAACGTAGTAATAATATGATTAGAGATGAATTTCACTAAAACCTAGATACATGAATTAATGTAAAGACTCGAATGACTCAAAACTAACAGACTTAAGACAGGAGTAATGCAACTAGAAAGCAGACTGACAATGACTCGGAAGAATCTTCCTCAAATCTCTGTTTTGGTTCAAAATGGGGTCATAAAAAGTTACGATTTGGAATAATGATTTGGTCATAAAAAGTTACGATTTTGAAAAAAAAACGGCTCGATGATGATTAATAATAAGGCGACACTAAGTCATCAATTGACACTAGTCGGGACCCTTTTGAGTGAGATAGCCACACTACTGGTGGAGACACTAATAAGTGGCACACTAATGAGTGCCGACACTAAGACAGCAATAAGTCCATAATGCAAGTTATGGAGACACTGTCATTGATGACACCAGTTTCGAACGACACTAAATGCCAGACGACACTATGGATGACATTAAGTGTCCAGGCGATACTATAGGCGACACTAGCTAGAAGTTGATAAATGGCAGGTATTGATTTAATACATATCGCATCGCACTCCACCTAGCGTAACGTCTTATAGTTCTTAAAGTAACCATAATCAGGTGAGTTAACGTTTTGGGCTAAGGTGTATACTTGCATTTTAATGAATGTTTTATGAAGTAATGTCTAACGAATGTGCATTTTAAGATGATAATGTGTATTTAATGGTTAGGCACGTAAATGTACTAAAATGATGAATACAGTTGCCTTGTGGTAAATGGACGACTGAACGGCTACTTACGTAAATGGATGAGAAAACAACGGTTTTTACAAACAGTAAGCTCCAAAACCACTCACCATATCGATACTCTTTCTTCGAACTTATTTTAACAAACATGGGCGGACCTACTTAGATCGGAGGGGGTTCACCGGAACCCCCCGAGTTTCGAAATTTTAATAGAACGGTATGTAAAAAAACTAAGGTGAACCCCTAAATAAATTATATGGTGAACCCCTAAACAAAATCAATAAGTAGTGTAGTGGTTTAAACTTTGGTTTATAAATTAGAGTTGTTGGGTTCGAGTCCTCTTATGGTTAGTTTTTTAATTCGTTTCAGTTTGAATTCATTTAATGGGTTCGAACTTCGAATCCTCCAAATGTAGTTATTGCAAAAGTTAAATGGAGTAAATGCCAACTGAGGACTATTTCAGTTTTAGTTCATTTCAATTAATGGGTTCTAATCCCTCAAATGTAGTTATTGAAGCTAAATGGAGTAAATGCCAACTATTGCTAGCTTCATAATCGAGTAAATTACTATATGGAAAATAATGTCTCATTAATTGTATTGAGGATGTGAAACAATAACTTTTTCAATGAGATTTGATTACTAGGGTGAAAATAATAAATGGATTAGTTTGATAATTTAGTGAAAATAATTGGGTTTTAATAGGATCAGAAAACATGCAATACTTATAAATTTCCACTCAAATCAACGAGCTAACCAACAAAAATAATGTTCCAGTTTAAGGATATAATATTCTCTTTTACAAGTGTGTTGTTAATTTCAATATTATTTCACATCTTTAGACATATGTCGTTTTTTATTTTGTTTAGATATTATTGATGCTTCTGGTACTTGAAGCTCATTGGTTCTAAAAAGTTCACTTTTTTATGTTCAATTAAGAAAGCACTGTGTGTACATCTACAACAATGTATTTGTACTTGAAGCTCATTGTTTAACCTTATCCGACCCGAACCATTGAACCGACCCAAAAAAATTTATGTTCCGCACAATGAAATTTGAGCATTTAAAAACAGTGAACCCCTTAGAAAAAATTCCTAGATCCGTCACTGTTAACAAACCCCCGTTTGTAGCCATCAAACCACCGGTGGCAACTATAGATGACGATCATGGTGGATATAACAAAGTGAGATACTAAAATGACTCAAGAGTTGAAACACTAAATGCTTTAGATTTTTTATACTTTGCATTCAATATGGATTCTTGACTAATTTCACCTGTAACATTGTTCTACTTATGTTTGTACTTTTAACACTTGTTCATAATGTAATCGCTATATAAATCATCTATGTGATCATTATTTATTGTCGTTGCATAGAACATCATAGAACAAATAACACAATACAAAAGCATCATATTATACCAAAAATCCTTTTTTCTTTATAAAATACATATTTACATGGAAAATGTGATATCAAGTAACAACAACAACTACATGTATAACATATACACATTCTTATTTCTTCACAATGTTACACGATTTTTAACAAAACTTATATATTAATGAAAGATTATCATCGTCATATAACTTCAACTATCGTATTTTTTTACAATCTAAACAGAAATAAATTCCTGTAGCTTGTCAGATATTTTTAAACCATGATTATCGCATGTACAGCTAATTTTTTGTTTTACGTATATGGATTTATTTAACGCGGTTCCGTTGATTTGAAACAATTGAGAATTTAATATTTTCTTGTATTATTATTTGAATACTTAATTTATTAGTAGAATAAAAAATAATGTATTTTAATTTGTAGTTAATTAGGGAGTAATCAAGCAAGGTCGTGCTTTTTGTCGTAGCACGCTTCTTAATATAAAGCGTTGTCTCTCCGCATAGTGGTAAATGACAAAATTAACATTCCAACTTTAATACTCTATTCAGAAACATCTTCATCGATTTATTAAAATTAACTATTATATAGAATATCATCGTATTGGAATTAAAAATAAGGTAACATTAAATAAAATGATCATAAACATCTATTAAACTTTATTTGGTACAACAAACTTCAAAACTAATACTAAATATTCTTATTTAAGATAATCAATGATTAAATAAGAAGTAAAATTGATTAATTTAAAGTCAAACGCCTATTTTTCTTTATTAAATAAGTACTTAAGTTTACACAAAATATCATATTCATTTCTACCTTTAACCCATCGAAGCGGGTTGCATTATCACTACAAGGAAATGACCCTGTGTCGACGCCGCCTATACCGACGACATTTGTCGTCGACATAGGTCACCTTATACCAACGACATGTCGCCGGTATAGGTCAAAATCAAAATTTTGAATGGGGCACCCTATACCGACGATATATCGTCGGTACAGGGTTGAGGCAGATTGGAGGAAAAACCGATGGCCAATGAATTATTGGAGAAAACCTGTACCGACGACATGTCGTCGGTATAGGTTACTTTTGATTTTCATTTTGTTTTTTTTATTTAATAAATTTTCGTCCGTCAAATTTTTTTTTTAAATTAAAAACAATTCTGAAAAATCCTATGGCGACGACATGTCGTCGGGACAGGCTTTTTACCTTTATTTACTGGTCAATATTCTTGGAACCCTACACCGACGACATGTCATCGGCATAGGCTCCTGCACCGAGGACAAACAGGCCTATACCGAGGACATGTCATCGGCATAGGGTTCTGCACGAACAAATAATAAAACAGACAGCAGAACTTCATTTTCATCCAAAATTCTCCAAAACTCCCCCAAATTGTTCTCTCCGGTGATTTCACGGTTTTTGGGCTTTTTAGGAGCAACTTTCACATAAACTCTCGGGATTTAAGGTGAGTAATATCCGGGTTTCATATTTTAGTAAAATAGTCAAGTAATTGTTTATTATATTATTTAATGTAGGACCGAATCCAAGAGGAGTATACAAGATCATTTGCTGAGTCTGGTGGTGACTCATCCGCTGTTGATGAGTTTGCATGCATGGAACGTGCATTGGGTCATCGATGTGGCCATATCCGGGGTGTTGGTCGTGTGGTGAGTAATCCCACATTGGACGTGTTCAGTACTCCCCCTCCACAACCAGATTGGCAAGACGTTGATGAGCGTGTGGCAAGTCTTCAACAACAATTCCAATAACAACAACAAAGCGAAGCCCAACGAGAGGAAGAACATCGACTGCAAAATCAACAACTAGAGGAAGAACGTCGTGTGCATAATCAACAAATGCTTGAAATGCAACGACAAATGGATCAAATGCGTCGAGCGTGGAAGCGCCGAACTAGTAGCATTGATAACTAGCTTGGAGTTATTGAACCTTTGCCTTTGTTGTTGGTGTGGTGTTTGTGTGGATCAATTTGCATATTTGTGTGTTTTGAATGTTGGATTTTTTGGACAAGTTTGTGGGTCGAACAATTTGGATGTTTGTTTTATGTTTCGGATATTAGTTTTTATCGGATTTGAATGTTTAAATAGTTTATATTTAATTATTTGCAGGTTTTTGTTTTTAGAAATTTAATATTTCTGGAAAAATATTAAAAATTAAAAAAACAAAAAAAAACAGAAAGACCTATAACGACGACATGTCGTCGGGATAGGCCTTTTTAAAAAATTATTAAAAAAATGAAAAAACCCTATACCGACGACATGTCGTCGGTATAGGTTGACCCTATGCTGACGACAAGTCGTCCGCACAAGGCTGGACTCTATACCGACGACATGTCGTCGGTATATGTTTTCTTTTTGAATTATCTAAATAGACCCTATACCGACGACAATTCGTCGGTATAGGCTGACCTATACCAACGACACCTATACCGACGACAATCTTGGCTATTGGTACGAGGCAATACCGACGTCATCTAAACCGACGACATGTCTTCGGTATAAGCTATCCCGATGACAAGTCGTCGCTATAGGGTAAAAAAAAAATCGTCAGGATAGGGTGATACTGTTGTAGTGTATGCAAACTGTGTTTTAACTCATGCCAATATTTAGCAGAGTATTTGTGGGGTATTTCAGTTTATAAATAACGGGTTCTTACGATTAAAATAAAAAAATATTCACATTAATAGTCACCTATGTATTTTATAAAACATGTAATTTGCATCTATTTAATTTAATATTATATATTCTTAAGGTCTTATACTTTTGCTTAATGCAACAAGAAACATGGGCGATAAAAATTTATAATAACAATAAAGAAAATGATAGAAATATTCATTATACGATTGGGTTGATTGTCTAGTGACAGAGATAAAGTATTTTAAATCATCTAAGGTCATGAGTTCAGGTTCTTCTAAAGAAATTTGCCTTTGAGAAAAAAAAGATGATTCATTATGATAGTTAATTGACAAGTTTATAACCATATAACCGTTACTTTTTTGTTAAATGAAATTCTTGGTAACCTAATGCTTTATGTGAAATGATACACTTAAAAATCAAGAAAGTAACATAGTGTTTTGAGTTTTAAATTAAAGAGAAACTAAGTAATTAGTTTAGTGGTGTTTTCCAATGAAATACAAAAATAAATAAATCTCTATCGTCCATATCCCTAGTAATGGTCTTTAGTTAAGATCTATGGAAATGTCTTCAATTTTTTACAAAAGGGAATCTTTATAATTAAATTAATAGGGTAATGTCTCCTATCGATTTAGAAAAGCCATAAAAATTGAAGTGGCTCGTAGTCATGCTTGAATCATGGTAGTTTGTCTAGGGAGTATTAGACCAAATAGGGATTTCTTAGTTGCCGACTTATATTTATGATTGGTCAGTTCATGATGTCCCCATTATGCCACTTGTTTTTTACGTATTATTATCCAACTTTCGACTCAACTTGTTATAATGGCTAAAGTTTTACAAGATAATATTGGCTTGGAATAAAGGGTTATATATATTAATTATTTATGTAGGGGTATGTTTAAGTTCGGTTTAATGTTAAAAGTGAACCAATAACTGATGTCTTGGTTTTGGATTCTTTTTAAAATAATTTGATTTTTCAGTTATATAAGGGAATGTTGTTCGGCTAAGTCGGTTAATAGTTTGTTATACGCACTTCGCTCAATTCTAGCCGATTAGTTAAGATATCTAATCGAATTTCTAGACATAAAAAAGCAAGAACTGTTAATTTACAAAGGAGAAGAAAATAACAAGTAATAAAACATTTTAAACAAATAATACCTTATTTACAAAAACGGATTAATATAAAAGTTATGTTTTAACGGAGACTCGGTTCGGCTGTTTGATTATTTATACACATATAACTAAAACTAAACCATTAACTCACTCATAATTGGCTTTGATATATAAGCTGTGAAGATGTGAACCATAAAATAATTTGTTAATTCAATTACAATCGTAAGTTGACTACATTTTTCAATAATTAAAAGTTTTATTAAAATTTAAACCCTACATAGTTGACACCTTATATTTATTTGTAGGTTGTTAAATTAATAAGATGTTAGAAATTAAAATAAATAAATACGTGTAGCTAACTTCATATTTGTTTGTAGGTTGTTTAATTTTATTTATTTGCGTTGTTAAAGAGAAAATAGTGGCATACTTTGGATTCTGACTATTTGGCATGAGAAGAAATAAATGCCATCCAGAAAACAAGGAGTGAAGGATGGAGGAAAATGTTATCCATTTCTCTTTACAAAAGTCATATTTTAGGGATTAAACAGTATAAAAAGTATTATTCCGAAAATTAATCCCACAGTTATAGTTGAAAACTGATTTTATTAATTTGTTAGTTTTTTTTTTTGGAACTCAACTTACACATAGTAGTACCATGTTCCAGGCCTGTGGAACATGAGCTAAAGTTAGGGTTACCACTTACCTATGTTAAACTACTAAAAATGGTCATTCATGACCGTGAAAACTGTCGCAAGACAGTCATAAATGCTTTTCTGCGTCCGTTTCGACGGTCACTTAAACCATGTTGGGAACATTTTATTGCAGTTGAAATATTGTAGCGAGTACTGTTGGACCGAAACTTCCGACGCAAAACTACTACAAAAACGATAATTTGAGACTATCAAAATTGTCACAAATGGTCGTTTTATGACAGGTTTTGACGGTTGCTTTAACCTTTGTGGTTGTGAGGAGTGGAACCGTGGATTGAAATTGTGCAAGAAGATATACGGTTGTGAATTATTAAGTTAGCTACACGTATTTATTTAGTTTAATTTCTAACATCTTATTAATATGGGGTTGTGAGGAGTGGAACCGTGGATTGAAATTGTGCAAGAAGAGAGATGAGTTGTGACTTATTAAGTTCAGTGAATAGAGAAGTGAAGAGGTCTAAATGAAGGAAACAACTTTATGTGCCCTAATAGTATGCGACCACATGCATAGAGGGTAGCAATAGAACGCCAGTCACAAAATCGGTCCCCACATCGGTCTTAAAAACCTAGTCGAGGTGTCGGTTGCAAAGACCAACAATTGCTCATTTAGTCGCAAAAACTATTAAAAGAATAAAAATAATAATAAAACAACGTGGTCGATAAAGCGATAGAAAATAGGAACCTTAGATAATTTATAAATGTACATTTTAAAGCAATTTAAATAAACAAAAAGTTATTAATTAATTTGAAACTAATATATGTTTTTGTATTACCGTCATCTATTAATTATAAAACGAAAACTCCTATATCATATTATGTCGAAATAGTTTTAATGACTCATAATGGATCAATATGTCGATGTATGACCCCTATGGATTAATACCGACACTAAGTAATGCCTATTGACCATCGTTGAACAATATTAATTATGATTGAACTAGTGAGAGATATTACATTATACATGTCTTTAATCATTTATATCTATGTATGACCATCATTGACATTAAGTGACTATTACCGTCTCTTAATGACCATAATTGACCACCGGTCGTTGTCACCGGTCGTTCTTGACCATGGTTGACCTAACGAGACATATTCAGCGATACATGTTTTAATAAATTTCATTATGTCATATTAAAGTGTTAACTAGCTATAACAAGTCAGCTAAGTCTATGTGTACCCATCATTGACCCTTAAACGACAATTTCTAGCATTTGTTGACCATTAATGGTCCTTATTTACCAGCACTGACCAATATATGTAGGTGATGTAGGATCAAATATCCCATGTCTAAGATTCTAGTTTGTATAGTTTTATGCGTTTTACTTTGTTTATAGAGTCGGTTTTACGTTGGTATGTGTATTTGTGTCTATTACATGTATTAAGTGCTAATTGAACGGATAACGAAGCATAAATGAGAAAGCACGAAAGTACAAAGGGTGAAAGTGCAAAAATGTCAAAGTTCTGGAAAAGTAAGTCTTCGCGACACGCGAAGACTTGAAGGAGGATGTTCGCGCCACGCGAGGAAGTTGAAAAAGGGGCGCGACTAAATTGTTCTTCGCGCCACGTGAAGAACATGCCAAGGACTTTCGCGACACGCGAAGGGCCGGCGGATCAGGAAAAAGCCCTAATTTTCTTATTAAAAGGAAATCAAGCCCTAAGTCGTAACCAACTTTCTTTCAGCCGTTTTCAGAGCAACCAAGGATGATTTTCAGAGGCAAGAACAGTTCCAGATCATCTATTGAAGCTATGCTCACGCGTTTGACAAGCATGCGTGGCTAAGATGCGTGTTGCTTCCTCCCGACAGATGGTTCGTTTAGGTTTTCGTATTTGATTAAGTTGTTCATCTGTTTTAGATTGATTAGTTTCTGACAATAACTGATTGATTGATGTATTGGTTGAGTTAGACAATTTATTTATGTGTTTTGAGTTTGTTTGCTTTACAATCTTGTTTAGTTGATGACAAAACTTAGTAGCAGGGTTGGGTAACTAAAGTAGATAACTTGACACTAATAAATTGGGTAATTCAATGATACTGGTTATGACAAGCTAGTTGCGTAGGTTTTCTGACAAAGAATCTGTCTTCAATTACTAATTCAATTGATTTTCCAACACTATGTCTATGTGGTGTCTAAACTGAATAATTGGATTGTATGTGAAACCTAGAACCTGATGTTTAGGAGAGAGTTACATATTTATTTGATCTGTGTTTTCATTCTAGTTACTAAATAAGAAATTTAAATTTCCACTGATTCCCTGTGGATTTGACAACCCTACTTCCCTGTCTACATTCTAAGGTAGCTAAGTAGTAAGTTTTATAAATGTTTTTTATTGACCTTGACACCGCGATCAAAATGGCGCCGTTGCCGGGGAATCGGTGCGCTTAGTTTTTTTTTTGTTTTAGTTTAGTTTATTTTTTTTATATAAAAAAAACCCAAAAATATTTTTCTATTTCTTTATTTTTATTTTTTAGTTAGTTTTATTCTTCGTTCAGTACTAGTCGTTTTTGTTACTTATGCAGGTCATCATGGACCGGGATTATGAAGATGATTTGTGTATATGTTGCGGGAGCTATGGTCATTGGGCTCAAGATTGTCCACAGTTCGAGAAGAAATACGGATATCGAGAGAGGTTTCTTTCGGAATATAGGCGACGGATGGGATATGTGAGGACAGATTATGAAGATGAAGATACAGACTCTAAAGATGAATAACTGCCCTCAAATTATCCACATTATGATTCTTACAGGCAGATGAACGAGAACCTCCAAAGGTACAATTCAGAAGGAGGTAGTCAATACTACCAAAACAATCAGCAATGTTACAATCAGAGTCTATACCCGAGGAGGCCATACAGACAGGGCGATTATCAACAAGGCCATCAAGAACAATATCAGCAGGCAAGGGTGCGTCAAAATGTTTGTCAAGTTAAAGATGTTGAGAAGATGCGAAGAAAAACCCATTTGGCCTATATTGAGCGAGAGTTGGCAAAACCCAATCAGTTAAGGCAAGAGCGTATAAACTTGATAGATTTCCAGTATGATCTTTTAGTGAAGGAACAAAAAATTCATCCACGAGGCTTATCGGTTAACGAATTGGCTCGGGCAAAACAAGCATGGATATCTTCACAAGTTGGGGTAGATGATGAAGTGGAAGCGAAGATTGAAACGCCAAATGAGGTGCCATCTATTGCGAAGTCTGCTCAAGACACAATGTGTATTTAAGTAGGGGATGAGGTGGTGGAGAATAATACCACACAAAATCCCCTAGTTGTTGAAGAAGTGGTTCCGGCACCGATCATGGATAATGATGAAGCAAAAGAAGAGGTTGTAGGTTTACCGGAGCACGAAGCAGAATGTTTAGACCCAGTCGAAGACACGACACCTCTCGAAGAACCGGTGAATGAGGTAAACCAAGATGTTCCTAATTGTCCTCTCATAGTTATTCCACTGATAGAGAAAGTTTGGGAGGACGATTTGAGCATAAGGAAAAGGAAGGTGACATTGGAGGACATTGGGCTGTTTATTTTGAAGAAGGCTCACATTGATTCACCAGATGTGCGGATTATGAGATATCGAGTATGGATATGACATGTCAACCACCGGGCACACATTGGGAACTCGGTGGGCAAATATGGAGTTATACTATCAAGCATTGCACCAAAATATAAACTGGTCATGAGAGAGCAAGTTTGGTCCCGACATGTCAAATTTTGAGCTTTTGTTGGGAACGTGGTAGGAAAGTGATCATTGCGACCACCATGAGAGACACATCAGGTACGGTCTGGCTGAAGACATTAAACTTAGCGCTCTTAGGAGGCAGCCTAAGGTATGTTTGGTTTTATTTTCTATTTTTTATTTTTACCTTTTTAGTTAAATGAACATTGTGCGTTTGTTCTCTAGAAACCCTCACGAGACTTCACTCGTCCACTCGGGATACAGAGGTGTTTAAAGGCTTGATGCATACGCTAAATGTATCTGTGATTCCTACGAAAGTGAGTTAGGATAGTTAATTTTTGTGTGTTTTAATGTGTGAACCGACCAAGTGTAGTGAAGTCCCATAGGTAATCATGTATGTGGGGTGAAATTGGGTGCGTGTGCGAGTTTCTGGAGGAGTTGAACAAAAATTGGATTTTGAGTTGGAAAATTTTTCTATGTATAAAAAGGAATTAACTTTCTGTTAACAGAGTGCGAAGACCCAACCTCCAGAGTTCGCGACACGCGAAGGAACAAAGTCAAGGTCGGGTCAACTTCTGTCTCTCGCGGTACGCGAGATACTGTAACATTTCTGATTTTATTATCGGTATTTTTCATTCAATGTAACACATTTCAAATCCAATTCTACTACACTGATTTATTCTATTCGTACCAACTATTAAATACTAGGTTCCAATACAAATCCCCGAGTTTTACACGGATATATTCTATTAGAATCCTATATATGTAAATATTTATATAAATGTGTCAAAGTAGAAGTTGCAAGGACTGATTTGGTAAATAACTAGAAACCCTAGTAGGCACGGTCGTGCCAAGCGCCTTGGCACGGTCACGCCTCTTGTCAGTTGAAACGTAAAAACAGTCTTTAATCCTAAATTCGTTCAACTTTGTAACTGTTATACACGTTCATCTATTAACAACCATCATTAGTCAATTAAACATCGACATTACACTTGAATTAAAGCCAATTATGGATTTTTAAACTGAAACCGTCGACCTCTTCATCTTTTACTCATCGTATTCGTTCATTTCTATTGTTACTATCTCAAATCAAGCAACTGCACACCGTAATTAACCCTCTTTGAAGTTTTTACGCACATCAATTTCACCGGAGTTGAAGCCAAAGTCGCCGGAGACGAGGCTTGCGCAAGTCGGAGCTCTTTTTAGTCGAACGCTATCAATCCATCATCCTTTCTGGTAATTGAAACATCCTACACCTTCGTTTTTATTCATAGATCAAAAACCCCTTGTTAATTCGGATTAATATTATCGAAACTGTTGCGAACCAGATCCTAGGGTTCATACACTTTCGGCTTGATCAGATTCTAATCTAGACACGTTTGTAACTCAATCAAACTGCATGGTTAAATTCACAATTCTTTGATTATCAAAAGCCCCATGATTTCCAACGTTAATATTATAAGATTTAATCGAATTGTTTATGAAATTAGTCAGACACGGTCGCGCTAATCTGCTAGCGCGGTGGTGCCTATCCGAGCACAGTCGTGCCCCATACATGACCTGGTCGTGCCTGCTAGCCAGACAAGGTCATGCCTAGAGAACCCTAGACACGGTCGTGCCCGACACAAGCACGGTCGTGCCTGATGACCAGACTTTGTTGTGTCTTCTGTTTTGATCAACACGGTCGTGCCCCTGACCAGCACGGTCGCGCCCGTAACCTTAACACATTCGTGCCTTGCCTTAGGCGCGGTCGTGTGTGTGAGAAAACCTTTGTCAGATTGTTTGATTTATATTTATATTTATATTTTCAAAACAATAAAGTATTAAGGTGTTTTGAACCCAGAAGCCACCCGTGGATTCAGGTTTGGTCTTGCAAACTGTAATTATTATTATAATCCATTTATAAAATAATATATTTTCCCATTATTTTGTACCGTCACTCAAATTAAAAATAATACACTTTATATATTATTTTCCTCCGTATTATAAGCATTTTTGTAACGTTTCAAATTCATAAATAATATAATTAAACTATTCATTTCAAATTGTTTTCATTTTAGTCAACACATACACAACCCTTTTTCATAATTCATCATGAACTTGGTATATAATTCCTTATACTCATATCCATTGAAACCCTAGACTTTGATTTAGACATTTTATTAATTTATGTTCATACGCAATACACTTTAGGTTAACGTTGTGCGTTACAAGGATCACATTACTACCTAGTCTCTTGTGTTAACTACACCTTTGAATCAAGTGAATATTACATAGCCCTTTTACTCTTTTACACTTTTTTTGGTGAAACATGAAATCTATACACACAATTGCTTACATTTACACAAACTACACAAACACAAATCCTCTTTACATTCATGTAAGCAAATTTGAGCTTTATGTTTGAGTACTAGGTGTGTTAACTGTTTGTGTGCAATTTATGCGCAATCATTAACTATTCAAGCCGGCGGTAAACAATGATAGATCTATTGAGTCTAACAAACCCACCCAGATTGGGGTGATTGTTACCGACAACACAATTTGCATGCTAGTTACAAAGGTTTGATTGTACTTTGGTTACACAATAGTTGCTCCCCATAAATGCCTTATTTTATCATGTTATGTAAGGATTTGTTTATTCACATCTATATATACTATCCATGTACAAACCTATGTATGCTCACCAACTTTTTAGTTGACCTTATTTTATTCATGTTTCAGGTGCTAATGTGTGATTTGATCAAGACTTGCTACACATAGGTTTTGGGACTTAGTTAATTTTATTTCAAGAACAAGTTGTATTTCATTTATGTACTTTGAAATTGGTTTATGTTTGTGTGATTTGAAATGGATTTAAATATATTACAACTTAGTCAACTTTGAGCTCATGAACAGTCTACATGTCCCGCCCCGACGTATTCCGCCGTCGGTTGGGGTGTGACAGATTGGTATCAGAGCCATGGTTATAGGGAACTAGGTTATTAGACACCCTTGACCTAGACTATAACTTTAGGACACCCACTTATGCCATGCTTCATGATTATGTGATATATGCTACATGCAAGGTGTTTACATGCTTACTATGATTAGTTATTATTTCATTTTGATGCCTTACATGCTAAAATTCATGATTTATTAGACTATACTTAAATAATAAATTAAATAAACAATATCCCTACCTATACCTTAAAGCCTCATAACCTTCTTACCTATCTCTCTATCATCATTTTCTTAGCATGTGGAAACTTCATGGAACTAAATCTATAAAAAAAATAAAAAATAAAAATAAAATAAAATTTCTTTATTTCCTCGTTAAGGCTTTTAAACTTTGTTAATTATTTGAGGACACGTGCAATCTGGAAGGGTGACACCTGTATTCTGGGTTTTCTGTCTAGGAAAGCATTTCGTATAAATCCCAATCAACCGAGGGACACGTTTTCTTTCCTGGGAATTCCCGGAATGAGTGTTTACTTATAGGCTAAAGCATGTCTCCTTGAAAATTATATGAGTTTAATTAACCTTAATGTGTCATAGTATTCAAGTGACTATATCACTATTTGAGTACAATCCAAACTATTATTTACTATTTTATTTGTTATCTTATCTTTTAAATCCAAGCAACTTTCATAAGTTCTTACATCTTTTCTTGTGTTGTGCAAATCTGTAGAATGCCTCCCCATCGTGCTACCGTGACCAACAACAACACCGATATTGCTGACATCCTTGCACAACTTGTAAATCAACTCACTCAAGCTAATGGAGCCGCCAATGGTAACCATGGAGCCAATGGGGGTGGTGGTGCTAACCCACCACAATGCACCTTCAAGCACTTCAACTCTTGTAATCCTCTTAAGTTCTATGGTACCGAGGGAGCCACAGGACTCCTTCAATGGTTCAAAAGTATTGAGGGAACTTTCCTCAATAGTGACTGCCCCGATAACCTTCGTGTTCGTCATACCACAAGTGTCTTTCAAAAACGGGCACTCACGTGGTGGAATGGGGAAAAGAGAACTAGAGGCATGGAGGTAACAATGGCCTTACCATGGGATGAGGTTAAGAGACTAATGACCGAGGAGTTCTGTCCTCGAAATGAGGTGAAGAAACTGGAAGCTGAGTTTTGGGATCTTGCCCAAGATAGTGGTGAGAGTCTGGCTTATACAACTCGGTTCCATGAGTTGAGTCTCCTTGTGCCCCATATGGTCACACCATTATCCCGCTGCATTGAGAAGTACATTGGTGGATTACCTAGGTAGATTCAGGATACTGTCTTAGGGAGAAATCCCGCAACACTCGAAGATGCTTTCCGCCTATCTGCTACTTTAACCGACAACCATGTAAAAGCAGAGACTCTGACTAGAAAAGGCACCAAGAAAGCTCCCGACACCACAACCCCTCCTACACACGTCAAAGAAGCCAAAACTGAACCCTACCACAATAATAAGAAAAGAAAGGCTAGGAATTTTTCTATGGTCACTCCTGCTATCCCTGTTAACCAAGTTGCTTCCATGGTTCTAGCACCGGTCAAGAAACCGTATGTTGGGATCTACCCACTTTGTTATGCAATTATCACCATCTCCAAAACATTCCATGTCGCCTTTGCACTCACTGTGGGAAATATGGCCATACGGTCAACGTTTGTAGAGCCAAAGCACTTGCAGGTCAAGTCAACCCACCAACCCGAACCAATCAACAAGTAGCTAATCAAGGTGTTCCCGCTATTGCAAACGGGCGTGCTTGTTATGAATGTGGCAACCCAAATCACTTTCGTGACCAGTGCCCGAAGTTCATCAATGCTAGGCAAGGCGGAGATCGTGGGTGTGTTTTCAATATAAACGCCAATGAAGCTCAGGCCAACAATGATGTGGTCAACGGTACGTTCCTTGTTAATGGTCAATATGCCTCCATTTTATTTGATACCGGTGCAGATAAGAGTTTTGTGTCACTTAACTTTGAACCCTTACTTGCAAAATCACGATCCAAACTAGAGAAAACCTTCACTGTCGAAGTAGCAAATGGTGACTCTCTTACAATTGACTCTGTCATCCACGACTGCTCGCTAGAACTTAATGATCATACATTTCCAATCAACCTTGTGCCAATGTCACTAAGAAGTTTTGATATCATCATAGGCATGGATTGGCTATCAAATCACCATGCCGAAGTCATCTGTTATGAGAAGTGCATCCGAATACCCCTTCTGTCGGGAGAAACGTTAAAAGTCTTTGGTGAAAATCCTTGCAAAGTACTCAAGTTAATGTCGTGCACTACCGCCCAAAAGTACTTACGAAAGAAGTACGCAGCCTTCTTAGCCCATGTTGTTCAAAAGGATGTCAAAGAGAAGAGTATCCAAGACATTCCCATCATTCAGGATTTTCCCGAAGTATTCCCCGAAGATCTATCCGGTCTTCCACTCGTTCGACAAGTATAATTTCGCATTGACCTTGTACCCGGTGGTAACGCCATGGCTAGAGCTCCTTACCGTCTTGCACCTTCTGAAATGTAAGAACTTGTAAGTCAAATCCAAGAGCTCTCCGACAAGGGCTTCATCCGTCCAAGTCATTCACCGTGGGGTGAACCCGTCATATTCGTCAAGAAGAAGGATGGATCATTCCGCATGTGTATTGACTACCGCGAACTCAACAAGCTTACCATCAAAAACCGTTATCCCTTGCCTAGAATTGATGATCTCTTCGATCAACTTCAAGGTTCGACTTGCTTCTCGAAGATTGATCTTCGATCTGGTTATCACCAACTCCGTGTACAAGAGGAAGATATTCCAAAGACTGTCTTCCGAACAAGGTATGGTCACTACGAGTTCATGGTCATGCCTTTTGGACTAACCAATGCACCCGCGGTCTTCATGGACCTCATGAATCATGTGTGCAAACCGTACATTGATAAATTTGTGATCGTCTTCATTGATGATATCTTAATCTACTCCAAGACTAAATCCGATCACGAGCAACACCTTAGGTTGGTTTTGGACCTTCTAAGGAAGGAACAACTATACGCCAAATTCTCCAAATGTGAGTTTTGGCTAAAGGAGGTTCAATTCTTGGGTCATATCGTCAACGAAAAGGGAATTCATGTTGACCCTGCTAAGATCGAAGCTGTTAAGAATTGGAATGCCCCGAAGACCCCCACCGAAGTTCATTCATTTCTTGGTCTTGCGGGATATTATCGTCGTTTCATTTCAAATTTCTCTAAGATTGTTGTTCCTCTTACCGCTTTGACCCACAAGGGTAAAACTTATGAATGGGGACCAAAGCAAGAAGAAGCTTTCCAAACTCTCAGGCAAAAGTTGTGCAATGCTCCTATTTTGACTCTCCCTGATGGGAATGATGATCTAGTTGTCTAATGTGATGCTTCCAACCAAGGTCTCGGTTGTGTCCTCATGCAACGAGGCAAAGTAATCGCTTATGCATCAAGGCAACTTAAGATTCATGAGAAGAATTATACGACGCACGACCTCGAGTTGGGTGCGGTCAACAAATTAGTCAACATTGAGCTCATGAACAGTCTACATATCCCGCCCCGACGTATTCCGCCGTCGGTTGGGGTGTGACAAGATTTTTCCCCCAGTCCTTCGCGACACGCGAGGACCCTAAAACCCTAATTTTTTTTTGTTTTATTTTTTATTATTTGAGTTGTTGAGTCCGTCAGGTATTTTATTTTTAATTGAGTCATTATATTGATTCGATATGATGCTTGTGGGTTTGTTTCGAGTTTATTTTGTAGGTTTGGATTTAAATTTCTCGTACACAATCTCCATTCGGGGGACGATAATCTGACTTTCTTTTGTACAAGGCAACCCGCTTGTATCTGTGGAACACGACCGCGAATGAAATGCTGTCCTTCCGGCTAAGTTTTTATTATATTTGTATTTTATTTTTGTTTTTGATTCAGTCTTCCTACATTGAGGACAATGCAGAGTTTAAGTGTAGGGATGTGAGACCTTGTCCAGGTCTAGTTTGAGTCTTTTGTTTTGAGTGAGTTTTGAGTCATAAAAAAACCATAAAAATTTAAATTTTTTGAAAAATGTCTTTGGATTAGAATGTTTGCAATTAAATGGAAAATGATAGTACAATTGGGAATTTGCATGTGTAATGTAATTGAATAATAAAGATAATCAAACACGTATAATTTGTAACATTTTGTTAGGCCCAACCGATTTAAGAGCTTAAGTATCCTAATAGTGAATCTACTTAATTGGATAATTAATTCATTATATCTTGTGGGTTCTCATCTTAGGGGTGTCGGTAAGGTCGGAACTGTCAATATAGGGTGATGGGTACCTTTATATACAAAAAATTATAATTTTTAAATATTTGGCACACTGCTTTATTTTTATGAGAATAAATTCGAAAGTTGGTGGCGCCTGCATTCCATAAATCCATCAATTGATCTTAGGTTTAGCCTACGTGTTACCCTCCGGGATAGTGACTTGGTTGATACACCCATGGGTGCGACTTAAGTGATCAATAATTTGGATGACTAAGTTAGGTTCACGTGTTTCCCTTTGGGATGGTGACTTGAAGTATACACCCATGTTCCGAAGCTTATGTACTTCATTGCTTAAAAACTGCAGCCTACGTGTCATATATCGTGTTCCAACATGATTGAAACACCACTGGGTTGGGTTTATTCATATAACATTAATAAAAACCATAATTCATCTGATTTTTAAAACTTATAGATTAGTGTTTATGATGGTGGGAAATCTATAAGGTTTAACCTGGGCCTAAAGAAGACCTTGAGATGGGATTAGGCTGAGTCATAGTTTTATGAGTGTGAGACCCATAGATTGACTGATTGCGTGGTAATGTATAATACAATATATCACATAATTAGGGCTCAAGAGTTGGTGGCTCGGTTTAATCGGACAAAAACACTGATTGTTACTCTTAACGTGATATGAAAGTCTGTGCTGTGAAAATTGAAAGTTTAAAGTGCAAGCTTCCCGTTTATGATTCCATTGCATTATTCTTTTTCGAGACGAAAAAGGTCAAGTGTGTGGATGTGATGTAGGGTCAAATATCTCGTGTCTAAGAGTCTAGTTTGTATAGTTTTATGCGTTTTACTTTGTTTATAGAGTCGGTTTTACGTTGGTATGTGTATTTGTGTCTATTACACGAATTAAGTGCTAATTGAACGGATAACGAAGCATAATTGAGAAAGCACGAATGTACAGGGGGGTGAAAGTGTAAAAATGTCAAAGTTTTGGAAAAGTGAGTCTTCGCGACACGTGAAGACCGAAAGGAGGATGTTCCCGCCACGCGAGGAAGTTGAAAAAGGGGCGTGACTAAATTGTTCTTCGCGCCACGCGAAGAACATGCCAAGGACTTTCACAACACGCGAAGGGCCGACGGATCAGGAAAAAGCCCTAATTTTCTTATTAAAAGGAAGTCAAGCCCTAAGTCGTAACCAACTTTCTTTCAGCCAGTTTCAGAGCAACCAAGGACGATTTTCAGAGGTAAAAACAGTTCCAGATCCTCTATTGAAGCTATGCTCGCGTTTTTGACAAGCATGCGTGGCTAAGCTGTGTGTGGCTTCCTCCCGACGGATGGTTTGTTTAGGTTTTCGTATTTGATTAAGTTGTTCATCTGTTTTAGATTGATTAGTTTATGACAATAACTGATTGATTGATGTATTGGTTGAGTTATACAATTTATTTATGTGTTTTGAGTTTGTTTCCTTTATATTCTTGTTCAGTTGATGACAAAACTTAGTAGCATGGTTAGGTGACTAAAGTAGATAACTTGACACTAATAAATTAGGTATTTGAATGATACTGGTTATGAAAAGTTAGTTGCATAGGTTTTCTTACAAAGAATCTGTCTTCAATTTCTAATTCAATTGATTTTCCAACACTATGTCTATGTGGTGTCTAAACTGAATAACTTGATTGTATGTGAAGCCTTGAACCTGATGTTTGGGAGAGAGTTACATATTTATTTGATCTAAGCAATTTAACTTCTGACTTATTCCATGTGGATTCGGCAACCCTACTTCCCTGTCTATAAGGTAGCTAAGTAGTAAGTTTTAAAAATGTTTTTGATTGACCTTGACACCACAATCAGTAGGATTAACCCTTATTAACCATAATTTACCCAATTGATAGTCGTTGACAATATTGACTATCACTAAACCTAATTGACAATCATTGACCATGAGTTACAATAATAACTCTAATTAACTACCATTAACCCACATTGACCATCCGCATGTGCGAAAATGGAACTATTGAATCATGAGTGACTCCCTTTATCAGGATTAAAGGAATTTATTATCCCGGGTTAATCATCATTGAACTTAAGTGACCAACATTTATATGCTAATAACCAACAATAACCAATATTGACAATTATTAAACTTAATTAATCTTTTGTGACCACAAACAATCCTAAGTGACCATTATTGACCCTAATTGACAATGAGACAATCAATGAATCTAGTGATAATAATTAGCCCTACTTAAAACCCTAATTAACCAATGGGTCTATTTAAGACCCTAACTAACCATCATTGTGTTGTGATTTGGGCATCCGGTTTCAAAATATATGTAGTGGAAGAGTGATACATGAACCATTTTTGATCTAATCAAAGATGCCATATGTAACTAACCAAAATCTGGGTTTCGTTTTAAATAAATAAGCATTCTAAATAATATTATGGTGAAAATAATATTTTAGAATCAAGTTAAAACAAGTGGATTTCAAATTAGTGTTGGAGTTATATTAGTTTTTAACTAATTTTGGAATGAAAATGGATAAAATGGAAGTTGAGGGGCTGGATTTGTAAATATGGCAAATCTGCCATATTTGACTAATTGAAGTCAAAATTCACCATTTTTTGGTGAAAAGGGGTCGATACTTGTGCAAAAGAAAAAGGGGAGAAAAGTGAAATTGAAGCTAAATCTGCAATTTAAGTTTCATTTGTAATGGTTTCGGCTTTCATTTCTTCCTTCTAAAATCAAGTAAGTGTTAATCATCTATTTGATTTCACCATTTATGAGTTAGTAGGTGGGTTTTGTGGAAATCTGAAATTTGATGATGCATGGGGTTATTTAGTGTTAGATTGTTGATAATCTAGGTAATATAAAGTTAAAGAATGATGAATAACATCCTAGAACCCTTTGATTTTGTTTATAAGAAATTAGGGTTCATGTGGAAAGAATTGGGGGTTTTGGGGTTATGATGATAAGATGATGATTTAATGAATGATTAAGTGTTTATATGAAGTTAGACACTTGATAGAACACTAAATTAATCTAATGTTAAAGATTAAATGAAAATTTAGTGTTAAGAAATGGTAATGAAACTCAAGTAGGTGAGTTTGGGTGGAAAGAGGGTGTTTGGATATTTGTATAACCCAAACAGGTCAGTTTGGGTTGGAAATAGAAGATTGGGTTGTGATCCAATTAAAATATGATTTTGATGTATAATAGATTACTATAATATGTGTATATCTTTAGCTAATCAAATTGTCAATCGAGAAGGTGGAACGGGATCTTCATAACCGAAAGGTAAGTGCTCTTGCATTTACTTAGTATTGATGATAAAGGGTGATACATGTGATATGTTTGCATACAATGTTGTGTGTTATGAATGTATATGAATTTGTATGTACAAGTGAATGAATGTAGTTATAGTAGTATTACTATAATGGAAATGTGGATATGAGGTTCTGGTCTAAATACCATAATGGAAATGTGGAAATGAAGTTATGGTTTAAATACCATAATGGAAATGTGGTGATGAAGTTATGATCTAGAATCATAATGGAAATGTGGTGATGAAGTATGATTAGAATCATAATGGAAATGGGTGATGAAGTTATGGTCTTAGTGCCATAATGTAAATGAAAATGAGTTAATTATGATGGTAAATAGAAAAGAATGAAAATTGTAAGGTGTTTTGCAAGTTGTGACACCCACACTTCGGATCCTCCGGAATGTCGGTCACTTGTCGGATTTACTCATGAACATATAGTAATCAGAGAAAACGTACACAGCGGAACACTTTATAACATTTATTTATTTATTTTAATACTTGTCTTAGTACATTCTAAATTGAAAGTACAACATAATACTAATACCAGTTTCTAGATGTGGATGCCAGATAGCCTGCTAATGATGCCTCCTTGCTTTTACTGCTTGAGACCGTACTCTTACCTGACACACATGCTTAAACACGGGTCAGCTTACGCTGGTGAGTTGTAGGTTTTAATAATATCTTTGACATATCACCTTTCCATTCCATGTAGGTTTTATCCAAACATAACATTAATCTTGTACAACTTATAACTTATCGAGGTTCGTAAACCTCTCAAGTGGTCGTCACCACTTACCATTCCCTTTATATAAAGGCCAGTCCCCAGTTACACCTCACAAAGGAATGTAACGGTCCATCTATTTATAGGGTGAATGCTCTAATTCGTTCTCTAGGTCCAGCTATTTATAGGGTGCCCGATTGGTCTGTAGCGGACCGCTAAGACACAAGGTGGTGGTCCGCCACCCCTTTGAGGCAACTTAATTGACTTGTAGGCTACGTAACAGACCGTTATATTACAAAATGTCGGACCACTAAGGATTGATTGCGGCTGGCAGACCGCTAGGGTCTTGGTGACGATCCGCCACCTGTTGACCACGCGTCAGTTTCCATCTATTAGTCATCTGACACGTGTCACCTCCTCATTGTTTCTTTGCTTTCTACATAGCGGACCGGTATCCCTTTGGTGGTGGTCCGCCACCGTCCAACTTTCACAATTTTTCATTTTTAGCCCTTAAACTTTAATCTAATTGTAACCTAGCCCCTTATAATTTAAAAAAATGTCATTTAAAACCCCTAGGGTTTTTATCAAACGACACACTAGCCACTCCACTTATACTTTTCTAAAAATTGGGATGTTACAAATCTACCCCCCTTATAAAGGTTTCATCCTCGAAACCTGTTACTTACTCGAATAAGTAGGGAGAAGTTTTCCTCATCTCTTCCTCTGTCTCCCATGTGGCTTCAGATCCCTTTCCATATTGCCACTGAATTTTAACTTGCTTGATTACCTTATTTCATAATCTCTTTTCTTTTTAGTCGATTATAGCCACTGGCTTTTCGACATAATTTAATCTTTCGTTTATCTCTATATCATTCGGTGGTACATGAGAGGTTTCATATGCCAGACACTTTCGCAAGTGTGATACATGGAATGTCGAGTGAATTCCACTAAACTCTTCTAGCAATTCCAATCTATATGCAACCTTCCCCACCCGAGTCATAATCTTAAATGGTCTAATAAATCTTGGAGTCAACTTTCCTCTATTTCTAAATCTAATGATTCCTTTCCATGGAGATACTTTCAACATAACATAATCTTCGACTTGGAATTCTATCGGTCATCGTATTTTATCTGCATATGACTTTTGTCTATCCTGTGTAGCCTTTAGATGAGCTTTAATCTGATCTAACTTTACACCTGTCTCTTGGATAATTTCTTTACTTCCCAACTCTTTCTGTCCAATCTCTCCCCAACATATGCGAGTTCTACATCTCCTTCCTTATAACATCTCGTATGGTGGCATATCGATACTTGCATGATAGCTATTGTTATGCGAAAATTCTACCAAAGGTAGATGATTATCCAAACTTACACCGAAGTTAATAATGCAAGCACGTAACATATCCTCAAGTGTTTGTATCATTCTTTCACTTTGTCCATCCGTTTGAGGATGATACGCCATGCTAATCAACAACTTAGTTCCCACTTCTTCATGGAACTTCTTCCAGAAACGCGACATAAAACGTGTGTTTCTATCAGATACAATTGAAACTGGCACTCCATGCCTCGAAACGATTTCTTTAATAAAAGTTTCTACTAACCTTTCAGAGGAGTAAGTCTCATGTATCGGCAAAAAGTGAACACTCTTAGTTAGCCTATCCAGTATCACCCATATGGTATCATAACCTTTAGCTGTTTTCGGTAGCTTAGTTATGAAGTCCATAATGATATGTTCTCACTTCCATTCTGGAATATCTAGTGGTTGTAATCTACCATAAGGTTTTTGATGCTCTGTTTTGACTTGAGAACAAGTCAAGTATTTAGCCACATATCTCATGACATCGAATTTCATACCAGGCCACCAATAATCTTGGAGTAGATCTTGCTACATTTTTGTAGTACCTGGATGAATTGAATATTGAGATTTATGAGCTTCATCAAAAACTTTAATTCTGAATTCACCTATATGTGGTATCCACATACGGCCGAATCGAATCCTAATTCCATACTCGTTTTCTTCCACGTATTTCTCTTGTCCGGCCATTCTCTCCATCTTAATATTTTCTTCTTTTAATGTGTCTAATTGAACATTTATGAGCTGAGTTATATAGTCAGGAGTTACAACTAACTATTATGACTTCACCCTGGCTTAGAGCGTCTGCCATTACATTGGCTTTTCCAGGGTGATATAGGATCTCACAATCATAATCCTTTATTAGCTCTAACCATCTTCGCTGCCTCATATTCAGATCTTTTTGTTTGAAGAAATACTTCAAGGTTTTATGATCTGTGTAGATTGTGCACTTAACTCCATATAGATAATGTCTCGATATTTTAAGTGCAAATACTACAGCAACTAACTCTAAATCATGGGTCGGGTAGTTAGTTTCATTGGGTTTAAGTTTCTGTGAAGCATAGGCTATAACACTGCCTCTTTGCATTAATACACATCCCAATCCCTGATAGGAAGCATTAGAGTAAACTACCAGATCCTCTATTCCTTCCGGTAAAGTCAACACTGGAGCCTGAGTCAATTTCTCTTTTAGCTTTTGAAAAGCATTTTCTTGTTCTTCTCCCCATATCAACTTTATCTCCTTCTTTGTGAATTTTGTTAATGAGTTTGCAATCTTGGAGAAATACTGAATAAAGCTTCTATAGTAACCAGCCAAACCTAAGAAACTGCGTTTCTCTATAGGGGTCTGTGGCGGGTTCCATTTCATTACAGTCTCTATCTTTGAAAGATCTACAAGAATTCCTTCTACGTTTATCACATGACCCAAGAATTGATCTTCTCGGTGCTAAAACGCACATTTAGAGATTTTTGCATTTAACTTCTCTTTTCTCAAAGTCTCCAGCACTTCCTTGAGATGACATGCATGATCTCATTCGTTCTTTGAGTAAATTAGAATATCATCTATGAACACGATCACAGATCGGTCCAACATTGGTCGACAAAACCTATTCATGAGATCCATGAATGCAACGGGGGCATTAATCAAACCAAATGACATTACTAAGAACTCATAATGTCCATATGTTATACGAAAGGTTGTCTTTGGAATATCTTCATCTCTAACCTTCAACTGATGATAACCTAACCTTAGATCGATTTTGGAGAACCATCTTGCTCCTTGTAATTGATCGAACAACTCATCGATTCTTGGTAATGGGTATTTATTCTTTATGGTAAGCTTATTTAGCTCCCGGTAGTCTATGAACATACGCATACTACCATATTTCTTCTTCATGAAAACAACCGGAGCACCCCAAGGTGAGATACTTGGTCTTATGAAACCTCAATCTAACAAATCTTATAGTTGTGACTTTAGTTCCTTCATTTCTGATGGAACTAAACGATATGGTGCCTTGGCTACAGGCTTAGCACCATGCACTAAGATTTACTTTTGGCTTTAGAGGCTTCTCCTTCTTTTGCCTTTAATGGCTCAGGATTATTAATTTTAAGTGTTGGGCATTCCAACATTCTATGGCCACTTTCTCCACACTTAAAACATTTTGGCTTGATAGGATAGTTGAGCGCCAAGTGTCCTGCCTTACCACATTTAAAGCAAATGCCGGACTTCATCCTACATTCTCTGGTATGATTCTTACCACAAGTGGTACATGTGGTGACACCACTGGTAATTAGGCTCTTCTTCCATCCACCATCATTTTGCTTTTTCTGCCCTAATGTCACACCCCGACCGATGGCAGAATCATCGGGGCGGGACATGTAGACTGTTCATAGCACGAGGTTGACTAAATTGAAATATATTAAAGTCAAATTTCCATTACAAATAATCCAAGTACAAACCAAATCCAAACAAGAAACATAAAGTAACTCATAAAATTCTTGATTTAAATTGCTAAGTCCAAATCCTATGTTGAACACGTCTTGAATCAATCTCACATATTGGGGCCTGAAACATGAATAAAATAAAGTCAACTAAAAAGTTGGTGAGTATAACACAGTTGTATGTAGATAGCATATAGTTGAAAACAAATCCTTTACAAAACATGATAAAATAAGGCATTTATGGGGAGCAGCTATTGTGTAACCATGTACAACCAAACCTTGTAACTAGCATGCAAAAATTGTGTTGTCGGTTTCAATCACCGCGCACCATGGGTGGGTTTGTCAGACTCAATAGATCTATCATTGAAAACCGTTGGCTTGTATAGTTAATGATTGCACATAAGAGCATACAAAGGTTAGCACACCTAGCACTCGGGCACAAAGCTCAAATTTTGCACACATGTATGTAAATAGGATTTTTGCACTTGTGTTGTTTGTGTAAATGTAAATGTGTAATGTGTAATGTGTATAGAGTTCATGTTCCACCCCAAAAGTGTAAAAGAGTAAAAGGGGTTGTGAATACTCACTTGGTATGGAAGTGTAGCTAACAAAGATTATAGATAGCAAATATGATCCTCGAAATGCACAATTTAACCTAAAGAGTAATGTGTATTGAATCAAATAGATGCATAAAGTTTAAGTCTAAAATGAAAGTTGAATTTGTGTATAAAACTATTGATTTGTATTTAAAAAAAGTATTGAATAAACTATATAGAGTTTGAAGTAAAATATTTTTGAAACAATTTGATTAGGTTTGAATTGAATAATTGAATAAATATATAATTATAGTTTATGAAATAATGTAAATATTATTTGTAATTAAGTATAAATAAATAAATGAGTTTGATTTAAATTGTAAATTAAATAGATAATCATTATCTTATTTATTTATAAATTTTGTAACTTAATTATTTAAAATATCATTTAAGTGTAAGATAGTAAACATGAATTTAATTTTCATAAACTTTTAAATAAATTATATTTATGCCAAGATTAAACTTTTAATTCATTTTTGAATACAGAAAACATATTTTTATAAAATCTGAAACATTTACTGATTAAAATATAAAAAATTATAATTCTGTTAAAAGTTCTGAATCTCACACGACCGTGCCTCGGAAGGGCACGATCGTGCTCAAGCCACGGGCGCGACCGCGCTAGTCGGGGCGCGACCGGGTTGATCAACAAGAGCACAATCTAGACAAGTCAACAGGCACGACCGTGCCTTGGCCCGGCACGGTCGTGTCTATGATCTTTAGACACAACAGAGACTAGCCCAGAGGGCATGACAAGGTCTGGACAGGAGGACACGACCGCGCCGATATTCGACAAGACCGCGCTACATGAGGCACGGCCGCGCTAGATGATTAGCGCGACCGTGTCTCTTCCAAATCAGACACGAATTGACAAATGCTTGTATTTTTAACGCTGGAATTGTTAGGGCTTTTGATTAATGGGTTATTACGAGTCTTTTGGGATATTTTAATTGTATTAAAAACATTTTTAACAGTGGATTCGATTAAATTATTTTAATTAAAAACATCGATTCTGATTCGGGGAAAAATTCTATGATGGAAGCCTAAATTATTATGGGGCTTTCGATATAGGGACTAATTAACTGAAATAAATGATTTCAATTACCCGAAACAGTAGAGGATTGATAGAGATCGGCAAGAAGGAGTTCCGACGTCGACGGCTTGAGTTCCGGTGATCTTTACTGTAACTCCGGTCAATCCAAAAAGCCTGGGAACTTCAGGGATGATTGAGTATCGAGTCTCTGCTGCTGGATTGAGAGGATTCGGATCGAACAGCGGATTCTAGTTTCTTGGAAAGCGTGAGAGAGTTTTTCGAAATTGGTAATTTGAAACTGAGACGTTTGAGGAATTCGATAATTGTGATTCATTCGTTAAGGGGAAAAGAAACGGATGACTATTACGGATTTCCAATGATCGGGTGATTAAACTGCATTTACGTTTCAACTGTTACGCAGGCACGACCGTGCCCAAGAGAGGCGCGACCGTGCCTAGGCACCGGGCGCGATCGTTCTAGGACCAGTCGCGCGATCGTGCCGAGGCACTTGGCGCGACCGTGCCAGGACGAAGCACGACCGTGCTAAACTAGGGTTTCTTGACATTTTTCAACTTTAGTCCTTGACTTTTCAGGTTTAATGTGTTTGAATTAAATAGTTTCTTTCATAGTGTTTAAATGTATATAATCGAGCAAAACTTGTAAATTTGTATTGAATCATTGCATTTCGTTTAAGGTAAGCAAAATAATAAGGCAGTGCATGAAGATTGAATTTGAAATTGCATTACATTGCATTGAAATATGAATACTAAAAATCAGGAATGTTACAGTCTCCCCATGTTGAGAGAATTTCGTCCTGAAATTTAGCTAGAGGAAACAACATTATTAGTAAAAAGATGAGGTGACTTGAGCTTCATTTGGTCTTCTCGTTCCCAAGTGAACTCAGGACCACGCTTAGATTCCCAACGAACTTTAATGATAGGAATGCGACTTCGCTTGAGCTGCTTGACTTCACGATCCATAATTTCCACCGGCTTCTCAACGAAGTGCATCATTTCATCAATGCGCACGTCGTCAAGCGGTATATGGAGATTTTTATCGGCGAGATACTTCTTTAGATTAGATACATGAAATGTAGGATGCACATTGCCAAGAGATGGAGGTAACTCGAGTTTGTAAGCCACTTTCCCAATCCTTTCAAGGATCTTGAATGGACCAACATAACGAGGTGCTAACTTGCCTTTCTTTCCAAAACGGACCACACCCTTCCATGGAGATACCTTAAGAAGAACAAGATCACCGACTTGGAATTCCAAGGGTTTTCGACGTTTGTCGGCATAACTCTTTTGCCGACTCCTCGCTACTCGAATGTTGTCACGGATTTGAATAATCTTGTCGGATGTTTCTTGAATTAACTCGGGACCGGTGATTTGTGCTTCACCAATCTCGTTCCAACAGATAGGAGAACGACACTTGCGACCATAGAGAGCTTCGAATGGAGCCATGTTGATACTTGTGTGGTAGCTATTGTTGTAAGAAAACTCAATAAGGGATAAATGTGAATCCCAATTGCCACCAAAATCGATTACACAAGCTCTAAGCATGTCTTCAAGAGTTTGGATTGTTCGCTCGGTTTGACCATCAGTTTTCGGATGGTAAGCCGTGCTCAAATCCAATCGAGTACCAAGAGCCTTTTGGAGAGATTGCCAAAATCAAGAAGTGAACCGAGCGTCTCTATCGGATATTATGTTCAAGGGAACACCATGACGGCTCACATTTTCATCAATGTAAATTCGGGCTAATTTCTCCACTTTGAAGTCTTCACGAATAGGCAAGAAGTGAGTGGATTTAGTGAGACGATCAATGATCACCCAAATACTATCATATCCACTCGAGGTGCGAGGGAGCTTGGTAATGAAATCCATAGCTAGATTCTCCCATTTCCACACGGGAATTTCGGGTTGTTCGAGTAACCCAGATGGACGTTGATGTTCGGCTTTGACTTTGGAACAGGTTAAGCATTTGGCCACATAAAGAGCAATGTCTTTCTTCATACCGGGCCACCAATAAAGTTGGCGAAGATCTTGGTACATTTTATCCACACCAGGATGAATAGAATAACGACTCTTATGAGCCTCGCTCATGAGAAATGTACGGAGATCGTCGCGATCGGGAACCCAAATACGGTTCAAGTAATATAATAAGCCATTGGGTTTTGATTCAAGAAGAAGTTCAACACCACACGACATTTCTTCATACATGTTACCCTCGGTTACCGAGACGTGTTGAGCTTCTAAGATACGGGTTTGAGTATCGGTTTGAATACGGGCACAGTGAAGCATAACATGGTCCTTTCGACTCAAAGCATCGGCTACAACATTCGCTTTGCCGGGATGGTAACGAATCTCGGAGTCGTAGTCGTTAAGGAGTTCGACCCAACGTCGTTGCTTCATATTGAGTTCTTTTTGGTTAAAAATATGTTGAAGACTTTTGTGGTCGGTGAACACCACACATTTCGTGCCATATAGGTAATGTCTCCAAATCTTTAACGCGAATACGACCGCACCCAACTCGAGATCGTGCGTCGTATAATTCTTTTCATGAATTTTGAGTTGTCTTGATGCATAAGCGATTACTTTTCCTCGTTGCATGAGGACACAACCAAGACCTTGGTTAGAAGCATCACAATAGACAACTAAATCATCATTTCCATCGGGGAGAGTCAAAATGGGAGCATTGCACAACTTATGCTTAAGAGTTTGGAAAGCTTCTTCTTGTTTCGGTCCCCACTCATAAGTTTTACCCTTATGCGTCAAAGCGGTAAGAGGGACAACAATCTTTGAGAAGTTTGAGATGAAACGACGATAATAACCTGCAAGACCAAGAAATGAACGAACTTCGGTAGGAGTCTTCGGGGCATTCCAATTCTTAACCGTTTCAATCTTAGCAGGATCAACATGAATACCCTTGTCGTTGACGATGTGACCAAGAAATTGAACTTCTTTTAACCAAAATTCACACTTGGAGAACTTGGCATATAGTTGTTCTTTCTTTAAAAGGTCCAAAACCAATCTAAGGTGTTCTTCATGGTCGGCTTTAGTCTTGGAATAGATTAAGATATCGTCAATGAAAACGATCACGAATTTATCAAGGTATGGTTTGCACACACGGTTCATGATTAATCCGAAAGGCATAACCATGAACTCGTAATGACCATACCTTGTTCGAAAAGCAGTCTTAGGAATGTCATCTTCTTGAACACGGAGCTGATGATAACCGGATCGAAGATCGATCTTTGAGAAACAAGTAGAACCTTGGAGTTGATCAAAGAGATCATCGATTCTAGGTAAAGGATAACGGTTCTTGATAGTAAGCTTGTTGAGTTCGCAGTAGTCAATACACATACGGAATGATCCATCCTTCTTTTTCACAAATAAGACGGGTGCACCCCACGGTGAATGACTCGGGCGAATGAAACCTTTGTCGGAGAGTTCTTGAAGTTGACTTGCAAGCTCTTGCATTTCGGAAGGTGCAAGACGATAAGGAGCTCTAGCAACGGGGTTAGCTCCGGGCACAAGATCAATACGAAACTCTACTTGACGAACGGGAGGAAGACCGGATAAATCCTTAGGAAAAACTTCGGGGAAATCCCGAATGATCGGAATGTCTTGGATACTCTTCTCCTTGACATCCTTTTGAACAATACGAGCTAAGAAAGCAATGTACTTCTTTCGTAAGTACTTTTGAGCGGTAGTACACGACATCAACTAAAGTCCCTTGCAAGGCTTTTCACCAAAAACCCTTAAGGTTTCTCCCGATGGTAGCGTAATTCGGATACACTTTTCAAAGCAAATGAATTCGGCATGATGATTTGATAGCCAATCCATACCTATGATAATATCAAAGCTTCCTAGTGGCATTGGAACAAGGTTGATTGGGAATGAATGGTCATTTAGTTCTAAGGAGCAATCATAAATAATGGACTCAATGGTAAGGGAGTCACTATTTGCTATTTCAACGGTGAAGGTTTTCTCTAATTGGGATCGCGTCTTTGCAAGTAAAGGCTCAAAATTAAGTGACACAAAACTTTTATCGGCACCGGTATCGAACAAAATGGAGGCATATTGACTATTAACAAGGAACGTACCATTAACCACGTCGTTGTTGGTTGAGCTTCGTTGGCGTTTATGTTGAACGCACGCCCACGAGCTCCACCTTGTCTAGCATTTGCAAGTCTTGGACATTGATCACGAAAATGGTTCGGGTCACCACACTCATAACAAGCACGCCCATTAGCAATGGCGGGAGCACCTTGGTTAGCCACTTGAGGTACGGTTCGGTTTGGAGGGTTGACTTGGCCTGTAAGAGGTTTGGTCCTACAAACACTAACCGTATGACCATATCTCCCACAATAAGTACAAATACGACATGGGATGTTTTGGGGATGATGGTAGTTGCAGGTGGCACAAAGAGGGTAGATCCCAACGTATGGCTTTTTGACCGGTGCTTGAACTACGGGTGCAACTTGATTAACGGGAACAGCAGGAGTAACCACAGCAAAATTTCTAACTTTTCTCTTTTTGTTATTGCGAGAGGGTTCAGTTGTGGCTTCTTTGTTGTGGGTAGGAGGGGTTACGGTTTCAGAAACTTTCTTAGAACCCTTTTTGGTAAGAGTTCCAGCTTTCACATGATTATCCGTTAAGGTAGCAGATAGACGAATATCATCCTCCAGAGTAGCAGGATTTCTACCTAAGACAGTATCTTGGATTTGTCTTGGTAGCCCACCAATATACTTTTTGATACAATGGGACAAAGGAGTGACCATGTGGGGCACAAGAAGACTCAACTCATGGAACCGAGTTGTATAAGCCAAGTTTTCACCACTATCTTGGGCAAGATCCCAAAATTCAGCTTCTAACTTTTTCACTTCATTTCTAGGACAGAACTCCTCGGTCATAAGCCTTTTGACCTCATCCCAAGGTAAGGCCATAGCTACATCAACACCCCTATTTCGTTTCTCCCCATTCCACCATGTAAGTGCCCGTTTTTGTAGGACGCTTGTAGCATGACGAACACGGAGGTTGTCGGGACAGTCACTATTGAGAAAGGTATTCTCAATGCTTTCAAACCATTGAAGGAGTCCAGTAGCTCCTTCGGTTCCATAAAACTTTAAGAGATTGCACGAGTTGAAGTGCTTGAAGGTGCATTGAGGTGGATTGTTACCACCATTTCCACCATTATTACCACTATTGCTTCCATTTCCACCATTGTTGCCATTGGTGGCACCATTGGCTTGGGTGAGTTGTGTCACCAATTGGGTGAGAATAGCAGCAATGTCGGTGTTGGCGTTGGTTGCGGGAGCACGACGAGGAGGCATTCTACAGATTTTCACAAGGCAAGAAAAGATTGTAAGAACTTATGAGAATTGCTAGGATTTAATAGAATGAGATAACCAAATAAAAATAGATATTCATAGTTTGGATTGTACTCAAAAGTGATAAAATCACTTGAATACTAAGGCACATTAAGGTTAATTTAAACTCATATAATTTTCAAGGAGACATGCTTTAGCCTATAAGTAAACACTCATCTCGGGAATTCCCAGGAAAGCATACGGGTCCCTCGGTTGATTGGGATTTATGCGAAATGCTTTCCTAGACAGAAAACCCAAAATACAGGTGTCACCCTTCCAGATTGCATGTGTCCTCAAATAATTTAACAAGTTTAAAAACCTTAACGAAGAAATAAAATTTTTTTAAAGATTTTTGCTTCAAAAATTTTCCACATGCTTAGAAAGGATAAAGATAGAAAAGAAGGTAGAAATATTATAAGGTTTTAGGATATAGGAAAGGATATTATTTATTAAATTATTATTTAAGAAGATCCTAATAAGTCATGAATTTCTAACAAGTAAGGTATCAAATATAATAATAATTTAGAATGGTAAGCATGTAGCACATAGCATGTAACACATAGCACAAAATCATGAGATATAGCATAAGTGGGTGTCCTAAAGTTATAGTCTAGGTCAAGGTGTCTAATAACCTAATTCCCTATAACCAAGGCTCTGATACCAATCTGTCACACCCCGACCGATGGCGGAATCATCGGGGCGGGACATGTAGACTGTTCATAGCATGAGGTTGACTAAATTGAAATATATTAAAGTCAAATTTCCATTACAAATAATCCAAGTACAAACCAAATCCAAACAAGAAACATAAAGTAACTCATAAAATTCTTGATTTAAATTGCTAAGTCCAAATCCTATGTTGAACACGTCTTGAATCAATCTTACATATTGGGGCCTAAAACATGAATAAAATAAAGTCAACTAAAAAGTTGGTGAGTATAACACAGTTGTATGTAGATAGCATATAGTTGAAAACAAATCCTTTACAAAACATGATAAAATAAGGCATTTATGGGGAGCAGCTATTGTGTAACCATGTACAACCAAACCTTGTAACTAGCATGCAAAAATTGTGTTGTCGGTTTCAATCACCGCGCACCATGGGTGGGTTTGTCAGACTCAATAGATATATCATTGAAAATCGTCGGCTTGTATAGTTAATGATTGCACATAAGAGCATACAAAGGTTAGCACACTTAGCACTCGGGCACAAAGCTCAAATTTTGCACACATGTATGTAAATAGGATTTTTGCACTTGTGTTGTTTGTGTAAATGTAAATGTGTAATGTGTAATGTGTATAGAGTTCATGTTCCACCCCAAAAGTGTAAAAGAGTAAAAGGGGTTGTGAATACTCACTTGGTATGGAAGTGTAGCTAACAAAGATTATAGATAGCAAATATGATCCTCGAAATGCACAATTTAACCTAAAGAGTAATGTGTATTGAATCAAATAGATGCATAAAGTTTAAGTCTAAAATGAAAGTTGAATTTGTGTATAAAACTATTGATTTGTATTTAAAAAAAGTATTGAATAAAATATATAGAGTTTGAAATAAAATATTTTTGAAACAATTTGATTAGGTTTGAATTGAATAATTGAATAAATATATAATTATAGTTTATGAAATAATGTAAATATTAATTGTAATTAAGTATAAATAAATAAATGAGTTTGATTTAAATTGTAAATTAAATAGATAATCATTATCTTATTTATTTATAAATTTTGTAACTTAATTATTTAAAATATCATTTAAGTGTAAGACAGTAAATATGAATTTAATTTTCATAAACTTTTAAATAAATTATATTTATGCCAAGATTAAACTTTTAATTCATTTTTAAATACATAAAACATATTTTTATAAAATCTGAAACATTTACTGATTAAAATATAAAAAATTATAATTCTGTTAAAAGTTCTGAATCTCACACGACCGTGCCTCGGAAGGGCACGATCGTGCTCAAGCCACGGGCGCGACCGCGCTAGTCGGGGCGCGACCGGGTTGATCAACAGGAGCACAATCTAGACAAGTCAAACCGCACGACCGTGCCTTGGCCCGGCACGGTCGTGTCTATGATCTTTAGACACAACAGAGACTAGCCCAGAGGGCATGACAAGGTCTGGACAGGAGGACACGACCGCGCCGATATTCGACACGACCGCGCTACATGAGGCACGGGCGCGCTATGTGATTAGCGCGACCGTGTCTCTTCCAAATCAGACACGAATTGACAAATGCTTGTATTTTTAACGCTGGAATTGTTAGGGCTTTTGATTAATGGGTTATTACGAGTCTTTTGAGATATTTTAATTGTATTAAAAACATTTTTAACAGTGGATTCGATTAAATTATTTTAATTAAAAACATCGATTCTGATTCGGCTAAAAATTCTATGATGGAAGCCTAAATTATTATGGGGCTTTCGATATAGGGACTAATTAACTGAAATAAATGATTTCAATTACCCGAAACAGTAGAGGATTGATAGAGATCGGCAAGAAGGAGTTCCGACGTCGACGGCTTGAGTTCCGGTGATCTTTACTGTAACTCCGGTCAATCCAAAAAGCCTGGGAACTTCAGGGATGATTGAGTATCGAGTCTCTGCTGCTGGATTGAGAGGATTCGGATCGAACAGCGGATTCTAGTTTCTTGGAAAGCTTGAGAGAGTTTTTCGAAATTGGTAATATGAAACTGAGACGTTTGAGGAATTCGATAATTGTGATTCATTCGTTAAGGGGAAAAGAAACGGATGACTATTACAGATTTCCAATGATCGGGTGATTAAACTGCATTTACGTTTCAACTGTTACGCAGGCGCGACCGTGCCTAGGCACCGGGCGCGATCGTTCCAGGACCAGTCGCGCGATCGTGCCGAGGAACTTGGCGCGACCGTGCCAGGACGAAGCACGACCGTGCTAAACTAGGGTTTCTTAACATTTTTCAACTTTAGTCCTTGACTTTTCAGGTTTAATGTGTTTGAATTAAATAGTTTCTTGCATAGTGTTTAAATGTATATAATCGAGCAAAACTTGTAAATTTGTATTGAATCATTGCATTTCGTTTAAGGTAAGCAAAATAATAAGGCAGTGCACGAAGATTGAATTTGAAATTGCATTACATTGCATTGAAATATGAATACTAAAAATCAGGAATGTTACACCTGAGACCCGTCAGACCATTTCCTTTTTGATTCCACTGGGCGGGAACCATAGACCTCGTCATACATAGTCGAAGCAAGTTGTACGACCGATCTAAATATTTTTAGTTCCAAATTTTTCACCAACCTTCGGATCTCAGATGGTAGCCCTTGTACGTATGTCTTAATTCGTACAAATTCATGGGTTACTAAATGGGGTACCAGACGAGCCATTCTGTTAAATTTTGTAGTATACTCTCAGTAGGTCATACTACCGGCTTTTAGCCTGAGAAAATCTCTCTAGAGTTTGTCGATCTCATTATCAGGACAAAACTCCTCAATTAGCAATCTCTTTAATTCTTCCCAAGACATTCGATCAATAGCTTTCTCACCCATAGCTATAACCAGATTCGTCCACCAACATAACGCCTCTGATACAAATGAATGAGCGGCGTATTTTACCTTCTGATCATCTCTGCATTCGCTAATTTTGATAACCGCTTCAATTTCCCGGATCCATTGATGAGTGACCGTGGCATCCTTTGTACTGTCAAATTTTGGAGGGCTGCCATCTTTGAATGCTTTATAGGAGCATCCTTTCTTTCCCTTCTTTACTGGTCTGACTTCATATGAATCATCGGTTTCATATTCATAAACACCGTCATCGTCTACATTCTTAACGACTTCTTCTAACTTATCTTTCCGTCTACTTTCCTCTAAGCTAGCTAATAGGATAGGCAAAGCTGTATCCAAAGCTTTAGCCACAGCTGTGTCTATTGCACTTTGCATTTGAGGTTCAACTACCGGTTCATTTACTTCAACATGATCCCTATATTCAGGTTCGACATTTGGGGTAGACCGCGTCTGCCTTCTGGAGGTATTGAGAGTAACCCTTCCTCCTCTTTTACCCTTTCGTCTACCGACCATTTTCTACAAAGATATAGAGTATTTTTAGTAGTCTCATGATAGATTGATAGCTAGAACACAAGTGTATTTTAAATGTTAATAATTGTGGCCACAACGAAATTAATCATTTGCGCCACTTTCGGTGCTCTAGTTATCCTTCTATTATGTTTGTACTAAATACTCATACCTTTCTCTTTACCCTTGGCATCAGGCTATCTTGACTGGCATCTTTACTGGCATTCTTATTGTCCCTTAATCCTTGTTTAAGTCTAGATACAAGGGCAAGTACCTAAATCTCTAATGCTTTGATACCAACTTGTGACACCCACACTTTGGATCCCCCGGAATGTCGGTCACTTGTCAGATTTACTCATGAACATATAGTAATCGGAGAAAACGTACACAATGGAAGACTTTAAAACATTTATTTAATATAATGCTTGTCTTAGTACATTCTAAGCTAAAAGTACAACATAATACTAATGCCAGTCTCTAACTGCGGATGCCAGATAGCCTGCTTATGATGCCTCCTTGCCTTTACTGCCTGAGACCGTACTCTTACCTGACACACATGCTTAAACACGGGTCAGCTTACGCTGGTGAGTTCTAGGTTTTAATCAAAAATATCTTTGACCAATCACCTTTCCATTCCATGTAGGTTTTATCCAAACATAACATTAATCTTGTACAACTTATATCTTATCGAGGTTCGTAAGCCTCTCAAGTGGTCGTCACCACTTACCATTCCCTTTATATAAAGGCATTCCAACGTTACACCCCACAAAGAAATGTAACAGTCCGCATTCAATTCGTCCCCTTCGAAGATATAGCAATCACTGCCCATAAGTTGCAAGATATTATGTGGGATCTGACCATTCATGGCAAAACATTCCTTTACAGACCAAAGTGACCAAAACCTTGTATGTCAATACAATTACTGCCAGTGACATCTTTTCATCATAGTTTATCTTGGTAAACCAAGAGAAGTCTTAAAAAATTTCACAAATCATCATTCTTTCCTTTCTAAAACAAGGTGGTTATCTTCCTAGAGTAATACCTCCAACAAATATGTTCCCAGGAAAGAGTGACGGGTCCAGGAGGGATTTATACACCATTCTTTCCTTAGACATAACACTTCGTTTGTCAGATAACTACATACTGGTCGGAAGGTTACCTTTTGTTTTCATAACATAAACCATTCCTTGCAACATTATAAATACTGACTCAAATATTGATAAAATATCTAAAACATTCATAACATATGTATCATGCCCAAAACATTTAAAAATATTTAAAAGGGGCATCATAGAACTCATCTCTAACTTCCTTCCTATTCAAATATTCTTTACGTGCTAATGTGATCAACACAACGACTTGGATCAGTGTCCTACGTCATCATAACATTACTTAATCATAAGTTCCTAACTTAATGGAAGTAACCAAGTCTTTAGGAACTAGTCGGAATCTTACCTCAGCACTATCTCCCGCGTAATGGGACTGAAAGCTGGAAACCGGACCTTCCAACACGAACCGGGGCTCGGGGCATGCTTACAGAGGTTAAGTGTGTGTTTTGAGAGGCGTTGGGACTGTGTGAATGCTCTAAACTCGTTCTCTAGGTCCATCTATTTATAGGGTGCCCATGGTTCGTAGCGGAACCCTAAGACACAGGGTGGTGGTCCGCCACCCCTTTGAGGCGGCTTAATTGACTTGTAGGCTACGTAGTGGACCATTATGTTTCATAATGTCGGGCTGCTAAGGATTGATTGAGGCTGGCGGACCTCTAGGGTCTTGGTGACGGTTCGACACCACTTGCCCACGCGTCAGTTTCCAACTATTAGTCATCTGACACGTGTCACCTCCTCATTGTTTCCTTGCTTTCTACATAGCGGACCGCTATCCCTTTGTTGCGGTCCGCCACCGTCCAACTTTCATAAATTTTCATTTTTAGCCCCTAAACTTTAATCTAATTGTAACCTAGCCCCTTATACTTTAATAAAATGTTATTTTAAACACCTAGGGTTTTATCAAATGACACATTAGCCCCTCTACTTATACTTTTCTAAAAATTGGGGTGTTACACAAGTGATATGTAGCCTAATGATAATTGAGTGGAAACGAGTCAAATGGGAGAATGGGTGAAAACAAGTAGATTTTACTTGTTGTTATGTTTTATATTCATTACTAATGGTGATATATGTGGTGTAATGTAGGAAAAGCTCCGATGTAGTCAAAGTCGAGTCCATGGCGATTGGCGGGTTCTCGTATGCATATTTGATGTTTTGGGGGTAAATAGAAATCCTTTAAAAAGGATGTAATTGATACTTGATGTATAAATTTTTGGTGTAAAGAATGATGTTGAATGTTTTAACCAAAAACCCAAGTATTTGGGAAAAAAATTGTGTCATGTTGAAATGTTAAATGATGAAAATTTTTGCGGTAAAATTTTTGTGTCATGTTGAAATGTTAAGTGTTGAACTGGGCATAAAAACTAAACTTTTTGTTTACTGAAGTTCCTCGCGGTACGCGAAGAAAGGACGGGGGTTCTTCGCGGGTTTTCGGGTTTGAGTTTTTGGTACTCCCTCATTGTACGCGAAGGGAGAGCCCTTGGTACTCGCGGTACGTGAGAGTAGTAAAAACGTTTCTTGGGATAAATGCTTTTGCGTGTTTCAAGGATATAATAATTGGTGTTCCAAATAAGGGTGTTACAACTTGGTATCAGAGCAATGGTTTGAGGGATTCTGTGTGGGTGGCACCAAACTCAAACCGGATGCTCTTTATATGGGGGGAATGATACGAGAATCCAAGAAGGAGTTGACCAAGACTCGGAGCTTTCGGAAGTGAAAGGTTAGTAACGTTTTGAAAAGGTGGTTACACATGTGTATATATATATATATATATATGGTGTATATGTATATGTGTGATTGAATGACAAGGTGTTATGTGTAACGAAACTTGTTTTGTGATTTGTTATATGGATATGATAATTACAATTGGTCATATTGTCATATTAAACATGTTTATCCAATGTGATTAATAAGACAATATGTGTAAGGGTCATTATGATAACCTTATAACAATGTGCATTTGCAAGGATTTGGTGAAGGTGAAGGTGACGATATATGTAAGTATGTATATAGGTAGATATATATATACTTAATACATATAAGAGTAAATGTGTGACGGATACCTAAGGTATTGAAAGTGTAAGGGTATTAAGGTGTTATTGTTCTAATTCTCAGTTAAGAGATGACAGACGAAGCGAAAAACTAACCGTTGGATCCAAGAATCCATGATATGATAAAGGAAGAACTGGCCAAGGCCTTTGAGCAAGCCACATCTTTGTTAATGGAGGAAATGAGAGGGGCTATTAAGCTTACTCTCGAAGAGGTAATGAAAGAAAATGAGAAGGAACCACAAGGTTGTACTCTTAAAGAGTTTATGGTGATCAAGCACAAAGAGTATGACGGGCAAGTGGACCCGATCCTTAGCCACAGGTGGGTGGTGGATATGGAGTCGAACTTTGAAACGACAAAATGTAAGCCTGAGGATAGGGTAATGTTCAGCTTGCCTCTGTTGACTGGAAGGGCAAATGAATGACTTTTGAATCTCAGAAAGGAGAGAGGTGAATTGGGTGTGACCTCCATGACATGGGAGGATTTTAAGACGACTTTTCTGAAATACCATTTCCCACAAGCCACAGTCAAAAGGATTACTAAGGAGTTCCTCTTCATGAGGCAAACGACTGAGTCGATTGATGAATTGGCAGGGGCCTTATTTGATCGCGCCAAGTTCTGTCCGGGTGTGGTGTCGACCGAAAAGGCAAAGATTGATAGATTTTATGCTATGTTGATTGTGGAATTCAGAGATAGCATATCTCCATCCTCTTTTACCACACTTTTAGACTTGATAAACAGGTGTCAGGAAAGGGAGGTGGAGTTGAGGAGGCAAGAATCCAGAGGTGAAAAGGGGAAATGGGAAATTATGGTTCAAGTGGGGAAGAAGATAAAAGGTGGGAGCCATAGCAAGAAGCCGTTTAGCAAGTTCTCTTCCCGAGGGTGCAAGATTTGTGGGAAGGAACATTTTAGGGAATGTAGGAAGGGAACGCTAAATTGCTATAAATGTGGGAAGCCGGGGCATATGGCTAATCAATGTTCAAGCCAAATTCACTTGTGCTACAATTGTTACAAGCCCGGACACAATAGGGCGGATTGTCCCGAGTTGAAGCAAGGTGGAGGCGAAAAGAAGATAGAGATGCCAAAGCCAAAGGGTAGAGGTTATCATATCTCGACGGAAGAGGCAAAGACGGATTCGGAGGTGGTTTCAGGTACATTCAAGATTAACTCTTTACCTGCACTAGTTCTATTTGATTCGGGGGCTAGTCGTTCATTTGTGTCCATGAAATTTGTTAAGCATTCTTCGTTTCTAAGTAGCAAGTTAGACGAACCCATAGAAATCGAGGCGGCAAATGATAAGAGTTTCCTAGTTTTCGATATTTATAAGAATTGCAACTTAAGGGTGGGGTGTAGAGATAAAGACTGATGGCTACAAAATTCTCTAAGTACAACTGCTACGGACTCCACAATTTTGCCACTGAACAACAAGTTGCTGCGGATAAGGCTAGTTGCTGCGAATAGTTGTCGTACTGGTGATGAACAACTATGCTCCGGATAGCCTTATCTGCTGAAGTCCAGAGTTGCTGCTGATAGGCTTCTCAGCAGCATCAAACACTTGATGCTGCTGATAGGCAAATCATCAACAGCTTTGACTTTGCTACTGACACCTCTGCTACAACACTGACACATCTATCAGCAGAAGGAATATTATTGGTGCAGATGATTAAAGACAAACCACTTCTGAAGTCTCCTGCAAAGATTCCTAAGAAGACTTTTGACCTGAATACAGTTGTTTGCTGTAGTTTGTCGTTTAGTTGTCTATCAATAGTAGTATAGCTTGTAATTGTCCAAGATCAACGGTCTGTGTTTGATCTGATCCTTAGAATCAAGGGTTTGTCTTGATTCTAAGTTCCTTTATATGTATTGTATCTTACATTTGTACATGTGTGTTTCCTTAGATTTTCTCTGTAATCTTTTAAACATTGAAGATCAATACAATTTGCATTCATCAGTATTCTATTTGTTTATCTGTTTACATTGAATAGTTGTGATTGTTTCCACCAATCTCAACTAGAATAGAACCATCTTGTAATCTCCGATCCTACAAGTGGTATCAGAGCTTTGGCTCTCATATTAAACAAACTGACACTTGTTTAATCACTCTCTGGTTTTATTTACCACTATCTCTTTGCTAAAACACCATTTATTCTGAAATAGCTCAAAACAATGGTTTTGATGATACTGGAAGCATTAACAGACCACCAAGACTGGTGTCTGGAGAAGACTATGACATGTGGAAGAATATGATGGAAAGTTTCTTCTGCTATCAAGAGTATGGGATGCAGAGATCCATAAAAGATAAAACATATGTACCCATGGTGGCCTCGGCTAATTCTGGAGGTCCATCAGTCCCTAAAGAACCCTCAAAGTACTAAGTGGAAGACATCAAGAAGATGGAGGTAGATTTCAAAGCCTTGGAAGCCATTCAGATGCGCTTTGCCAAACGAAGTTTTCCACAACTTCAGAGAATACAAGACTGCAAAGGAGCTATGGGAGGCTCTTGAGAAGATGTTTGCTGGGTCAGAAAAAGTGAAGGAAAATAGAAGAGACATCCTGAAGCAACAATATGAAAACTTTGTATGGAAGGAAGGTGAGTCTTTTACTGTTCTGTACAACATGTACACCTACCTTGTGGGAGAGCTACATTGCTCAAAGGTGAAGCTGGAGAATGAAGACATTCTCAAAAAGTTTATCAGATCTCTTCCCCACTGCTGGACACTATATACAGTGTCTATCAGAAGAACTGATGACTGAGCTCTTTGGTATGCTCAAAACATATGAATTAGAAATGATTCAGGCCAAAGAAATAAGCTCAGGTTATTCTACAGCCTCATCATCCACCCACACCTCTTCTGCACTACATTCTGACCACTCAGTCTCCAGTTCAAGAAACTACTATCCTCCCATTGTCACTCATCCCCAGACTTCAACCTCACAATCAAACAACTCACCATTTCTTCTTGAAGCCCCATCTCAGACAACTTCTGCTACCTTTGTCTCTGAAAACTCAACCAATATGTCCTTTATCAAGGAAGATCTGGAGTGTTTCCAGCCAGATGATTTAGAAGAAATGGACATACAACACTCCTATACCATGCTTTCTCTCAGAGCAAAAAGGTTATACTCTAGAACAGGAAGACCCATTCCATGCAACAACTCCAACACTAGAGTGGGCTTGGACAAAAGAAAACTGAGATGTTATAACTGCAACCAACTTGGTCATTTTGCCAGAGAATGAAAGGCACCAAAGGTAAATACAGCTGCTGCTCAGCCAAGACAAGCTCATCAAGTTCAAACAAGCCAAGCTCAACCAAGACAGCAACAAGCTACCCCTCCTGATCAAACTGCAGCTTGTGCAGCTGTTGGAACTGCTTAGTTTGACTGGAGCTTTTAGTATGAGGATCTTCCTGCCAACAACCAAGCTCTTATGGCAGACACTACAGAGATACCACCTCAGGTATATTAATATCTTTATTCCCATGCTTGTATCGATAAGGTTCTAGGTTACAGAAAGCATAATCAAAAACCTTATAGATCAAAATGAAGAGTTTCACCAAATGAAATCTGAATCGAAAAAGGCTGAAAACAGTTATAAAGAAAAGATTAATTGCCTAAAGAAAGAGATTTCATCATTAAAACATGAACAAACAAATCTTAAAACTCAGATTGATGATCTATTGGTCAAACTAAAAGCTACCAGAGCAGAATTGGCAGAACAGAAAGTTCATGTTGAAAAATATGAATTTGCATCAAGAAAGCTGCAAATACTTTTAGATGTCCAAGTTCATGATAGAGTAAAGACTGGTCTGGGGTACCAAGCTGACCAGTACAAAACTTTTGCACCACCTGCTGATTATGTAACCATCCATGAACCAAGTTTCAATCTCTCCAATCTTGACATGGAAAACCAAGATCTTGATCCTTCTGTGCAAGAATCCTCAGTGCAAGAATGTAATACTTCATCCGAGTCTGAGTCCACATGCTCAGACTCCACAGAAACAAATGAAGCCCCATTACTTCCCACAAATGAAGAAATTGTCAAAACAACCAAATCTGGCCAAGCCCTCTGATTCCTTCAATACCAATACCTCAACCATCCAAACAAATTAAAATTAGCTATCCTCTAGAAGGAAGAAAGCTAAATGTTGAAAAGGGACAGTCTTCAACTTCCACCAATCCCCAATCAAAATCCATCCAACCAAGGAATAGTAGAGAGAGCTCCATATGTTCAAAAGACATTGGAGGAAGCCACCTTTGAGCAAAGAATAAAGTTGGATGTTGTACCAGCACAGAGAATCAACAAGGAACATCCCTTGGAAAACATTATTGGCCAAGTTCAGCAAGGAGTTCAAACAAGAAGCAAAACTCACGAGGCCTATATATGCCTGTATTCCTGCTTTCTATCTCAGGTAGAACCAAAGAAGATAGATGAAGCTTTGAAACACAACAGTTTGATTGAGGCAATGCAGGAAGAGTTGCTACAATTCAAGAGACAGGATGTCTGGAAACTTGTTGATCTTCCACCTGGTCAAACTAATATTTGCACAAGATGGGTATTCAGGAACAAGCAAGATGAGAGATACATTGTAGTCAAGAACAAAGCCAGACTTGTAGCTCAAGGCTACACTCAAGAAGAGGGAATTAACTAAGATGAAGTCTTTGATCTTGTTGCCAGGATGGAGGCCATCCGAATCTTCCTAGCATATACTACATCCAAGAATTTCATAGTTTGTCAAATGGATGTCAAGAGTGCCTTTCTGTATGGCAAGATTGGTGAGGAACTCTATGTCAGACAACCTACAGGCTTTGTAGACCCTGCACATCCTAACCAAGTGTTCAAACTAGACAAAGCTCTCTATGGCTTACATCAAGCCCCAAGAGCCTTGTATGAAACTTTGTCTGGATATCTATTAAGCAACAACTTCCGAAGAGGTGCCATTGATCAGACCTTGTTTATCAAAGATGAAGGGGAAGAAATCCTACTGGTACAAATCTATGTTGATGACATCATCTTTGGATCAACAAAGAAGAAGTTGTGTAATGACTTTGAAGTCCTGATGCACTCAAAGTTTGAAATGAGTTCAATTGGTGAACTAAATTTCTTTTTGGGTATACAAGTCAAACAAGTTCCAAATGGAATCTTCATCAGCCAATCCAAATATGTCAAGAGCATTTTGGAAAGATTCAAAATGGCTGACTGCTTTGCTGCAAGAACTCCTATGCAAGTGCCCCATAAACTGACTCCAGACAAAGATGGTCAAGACACTGATCAACATCAGTACCGTGTAATGATAGGATCACTCATGTATCTCACTGCCTCAAGGCCAGATATCATGTTTGCAATATGCCTTTGTGCAAGATTCCAAGCAGCTCCAAAGAATACACATCTTCAAGCTGTTAAGAGAATTTTTGATACCTAAAGGGAGCCCCAAGGCTTGGGCTATGATATTCTAAAAATGATAAGTTCAACCTGTATGCATACACTAACAGTGACTATGGAGGATGCAATTTGGACAAAAAATCCACATCAGGGGGTGTCAGTTTCTGGGAGGAAGACTGATTTCATGGCAGTGCAAGAAACAAACCTGTGTATCAACTTCTACAGCAAAAGCAGAATACATTGCAGCTTCAAGTTGCTGTACACAAGTCATCGAGATACAAAACCAAATGCTGGATTATGGGATGACTTTCGTGGCCACTCCCATTCACATTGACAACATGAGTGATATATCAATCACAAACAATCCGGTGCAGCACTCCAAGACAAAGCACATTGACATCAGGTATCACTTCATAAGAGATCAAGCCGAGAAAAAGAGAAGTATTTTAACCAAAGTTCATACTAATGAGCAATATGCTGAGTTGTTTACAAAACATTTTGCTGAAGCTAGATTTAGATATTTAGTTGAATCCATTGGCATGATGAACTTTGACTAAAATATGTCTCTAAATTTTTTTGAATAAAATGTGTTTGCGTTATGTTGTAAATAAAAGTTACAAGTCAGCAACAAACTTTTTTGCTGCTGACAGGTTTAATCATCAGCAGCAAATAATTTGCCACTGACTGCTTTAAATTATCAGCAGGAACAAGTTTCATGCGGAAAGCTTTAAGGCAATCAGCAGCAACATCTTTGCTGTGGACCATTATATCCATCAACAACAATTGAGTTTGCTGCTGATAGACTTAATCATCCGCAGCAACCAAGTTTGCAGCTGATAGGCTTAACCATCCGCAGCAACCAAGTTTGCTATTGATGGGTAAAGTAAGTCCAAATTAACTTTTACCCGCTGTAAAAAGTACTTTCAGTATTTACCATGACTGATATAGTGTATTACAGCTGTAAAACAGTGAAAAGTAAATGGGTTGTACTGTACAAGTAAATTTGCTTTACCTCTTCACATTCAATTCCGACCTAACCCTCACCATTTTCTCTCAAGCATTAAAAGCTATTCATACTTAACCACCTTTCAAAACTTCCTCCTTCCCTCCAAATCCAACGACAATGGGAGAGGTCGACATAAACCACCCCCGAAGACAACTTCCTCCTTCCCTCCAAATCCAAGTAAATTTGTATCCATAGGGTACACTTGAAATTAGGACGAATACATAATAGCGAAGGAGATTATGGGTCCTCCATGGATGTTTCTATGCCACACTCTTCTTCAATGCATATCTCAGAAGAGAAGTGGATGGCATCATGTGAGTTCTGCACTTTCCTCTGCTGTCCACGGTATGGTTACTGGCCAAGGCTTTAACTTTGCACACCTGATTTTTGAAGGATTGAGATATAACCTTCAGGAAGGTGTAAAACATGCCTTGTTTATGTACCCAAGGTTCTTATAGGAAGTTTTTAATAATGAACTAAAAGATCTTTCCAAACCTGCAAGAATCTACCTAATGTTGGGACATAAAAACAACATTTTTCAAAGCATGAGAACTGTTTCCAAAAAGTTCTCAGGGTTGAATGTTGCATTGTTATCTACAATGATGAACATACAAAGCACCCAGGGTGACAGTTCGGCAATCCCAACTGATACTGATCCCACACCCTCCACTTCACAGCCTGAACATCAAACAACTTCCAGTGTTCGAACCCCTGTGCATCCTATTGAGGGTGCACAGGCACAACAAATACTTACCCTAGTTTTGGAAGCCCAACTGGAACACAGGGCCCCAGTTGAGGCAAGCTATAACAGAAAAAAGAAAAGGAGCAAGAAGACTCCTTCTATTCTTGTCTGTCAGGCCCAATCCCAACCTAAAAGCCCTCATTCAGAATCCCAACATTTTGATGAGAATATCATAAGGGATAGCCAATTTATTACAGAGACTTCCTTGGAAGTCCCTCTATTAGGATCAGGATCACATCCCAGATCCATAGAACAACCCTTTGAGCCTATACACTCTTCTTTTTCTTTGAACTTAAGTACAGAGGCACCATGTCAAGATGATGTACCTTCTACAACTGCCACTATCTCGGAGGGACTGATTGACTTGGCTGCCAAATTACCCAGCCCAAGTTCACCACCTGAGAAGGTTCACTCTAGGAGTGATGATAGAGTGAATGTGGAAGGGGCTATCACTACTACTGGTACATCAATTAACCAGGACGACAGTGATAACATCACTAAGTCCCCAACCACGACAACTCACAGTGAGGATGTTTCTCTTGAAATACTCTTCACTGTGAGAAATCCTAGGTGCCAAGAAAACCAGGGTGATGGGGATGCAGAGGCTAGGCCTAACGCCCCATCTAGTTCCAAGGATTCCACAACTGTGGATAAGGACAGATTAAAACTGGAAAACATGGAATTGACGGCCAGGGTGGCTATGCTAGAGGGCTGAGGTGTCCAAACTAGAGCACCAAGTCTCTATGCATGAAGCCCATCAATGCCCACCTGTGACTATTCCTACCCTTGTATCAGTGGGAACTCAAACAGATGAAACCTTATGTACTGTTGCAACCAAAATGGGGGAGATAGTTACTCTTGAAGATGACAAGGATAGTCTTGATGACTGGATACAATAGCAGGCTGCCTTTCAAAGTACACTTTCTAGGCCTGCTTTTGTTCAAGTTCATGAGTTGCCAGACTCAGTATATGAAGTGGAATAAATCTCTGATGATTGGAAGTTAGTGGTTAGAGCTATTGATGAGGTCTTAGAAAATGAAAGTGAAGATGAAGACACACTTCTATCATTCAGCAAACTGCCAGCTGCTGCAAGCATATCAAGACTGATCATTGCCCCTCCATTCACACTGACTGCACATAAGCTAGAGTTTGACTCTAGTCTAGCATGGGGGTATGATGGTCTATCTGAGAGATTCTGGATTGGATGGGAATTTGGTGGAGTAGAAGAGCTAAATTGGAATAAACTGAATCTACTCAAAGTCCTAGATATATATTTAACAAGATGCATTAACACATCCACATATCTCTCAGCTGAACATGCAATTGATAGATTTTGCGTTTTGATGGAGGACAATATGCCCTTGTTCGAATGGTTTCTTCAAGAAGCAACTAAGTTGACTTATCCAAACAATGCAGAGTCTTCAAGGGCAGCTAAACAAAGACCAGCTTCAAGACTTGACTTGATAAGGAGCAGGGTTTTAACAGAAGAACAAGTACTTTGCTTCAGAAGATTCTTATATAATGAAGTGGTCAGGGACCTGGAAGTGCATGGATGGTCAAGCACTGGGTCCTCTGGCTTCCAATTCTTTCTGTGTGATGGATCATCCTTCATAATCAACAACATTCAAGAAATCCTACTCCTCAACCTAGACTTCTTGCACAAGATCTTTGACAGGACAAACATCTGCAACATCAACTCCTTAAAAAGTCAAGAAATGATCAAGATAATCAAATATTTTATTGAAAAGGAGGGATGGATTGCAATGGATGATTCTGACTCAGACCTATCCATTCCCTCCTCACCAACTGTCATTCTGAATGCAGCAGAAGAATCAAGAAAACTAGCTGTTCCTATCCATTCCCTCTTCAAGCTGCACATAATATTAAAGAGGCTTATAAGACTGCATATGGAAGTGAATGGGAGAATGAAGAGAATGAAGCAGTCCCTTCCACTTTGTCTGTTCCTCAAATTGCCAATGAAGCTGAATTTGAGATCTCAACAACATCTCTCACATCTGTTGTTGTGATCCATGAAGCAGAAGTAGAAGCATCCAATAAAGACAAAGGGAAGGGTATCATGACTGTAGAAGAAGAAAGGATAGAGAAAGAAAAGGAGCAGAGAAGAAGAGAAAGAGAAGAAGAGGAGATGGCTGAGCTCAAAAAGATTCAAGAAAGAAAAGTTGCCATACTCCTCCGAGAACAGCAGATCCAGTTGCATGCTAGGCAACTGGATAAATTAAAGGTCAAAGTTTCTGCAGCTACACAACTGGAAGAAGATGAAGCTCTAGCTCTTCAGCTGCAGGAACAACTTAATAAAGAAGAAGAAGAGAGAGAGAGAAGAAGCTAAATTCAGAATAACTTACTCTGAATTAGCTAAAGAAATGAGAGAGGAGTGGACTGAAGCTCTGATTTCTCAAGGTGAGGATGCAGACTACCTTGAGAAAATATCAAATAAAGAAATATATAGAGCTTTCATGGGACAACAAGGTCAACTGGCAAATAAGAAAAGGGGTGAAGAAGAAGAAAAAGCCAAACAGAAAACCAGGAAGACCATTGCATTCAATGTAAGAACCCATGAAGAAAGGAAGGTCATGATGGACTTCGTGAAGACTAGAGGTGAGAGTGGAAAGAGGCTGGGTCCCATGAGCTTCATGAACCTGCAAGCCTTATATGTCAAAGTTAAGAAGGAAGAGGAAGAGAGATTGGGGAAGACAGGCTCAAAAAGAAGGGTAAACCCTCAAACTTATGAAAGAAAATAAAGAAACCCAAGCCTACTCCCTCATCCACTCCTTCCTCTATCCAACATACTTCTACACTCCCTCCTTGACCTCCCTCCTCTCCACCCAAAGAGTCCAAATCCTCTCACCCAGCTCCTCCTCATCAACAGTCTCCCAAGAAGAAAACAAAACCTACTACCATACCATAAGATTCAAGAGAAATTGTAGTATGGTTCTACAACACTCAAGACCAATGGTTTGAAGTTTTCAGGGGAAGGGCAGAGGTAAAAATATCAATCTACAAATCTGTTGATGAGGTGATGCAGCTTCTAGATTCTGATCTTCAAAGAATGATGGAGCTGGGCGAAGCTCATGAGCCTGAGAATGAAAGTGGGAGGCATCTGTTGCTAGTGATCAGACATCACTTCAATCCTAGCAAATATGAAATCATTGATGCTAAACCTCTCCAATCCCACTTTCCATTCACTAGTTGGTCCTACAATGCTGAGAAGAATGAATACACTGTAATAGATGTCAGAGGTCAGAAGATGAGATGTTCTAGCAAGGCCATCTTTAGCATGCCAAGAAAGGACATCAAGTCTCTATCTGAACTTCCTCTTGACAATCCAAACAAGGACCCTAGAGGATATGAGACAGCCAGGATTGTTTCCAACATGCAAAATCTTCAACAACAAAGGTAGTAAGAGAGTTTTGGTAGCATCAGTCTAGGGGGAGTTTATTGAGATAAATACTGATGGCTACAAAATTCTCTAAGTACAACTGCTGCGGACTCCAAAATTTTGCCACTGACAAACAAGCTGCTGCGGATAAGGCTAGTTGCGGTGGATAGTTGTCCTCCTGCTGATGAACAGCTATGCTGCAGATAGCCTTATCTACTGAAGTCTAGAGTTGCTACTTATAGGATTCTCAGTAGCATCAAACACTTGATGCTGCTGATACGCAAATTATCAGCAGCTTTGACTTTGCTACTGACACCTCTGCTACAACACTGGCACATCTATCAGCAGAAGGAATGTTATTGGTGCAGATGACTAAAGATAAACCACTTCTTAAGTCTCCTGTAAAGATTCCTAAGAAGACGTTTGACCTGAATACAATTGTTTGCTGCAGTTTGTCTTTTAGTTGTCTACCAATAGTAGTATAGCTAGTAACTGTCCAAGATCAACGGTCTGTGTTTGATCTGATCCTTAGAATCAAGGGTTTGTCTTGATTCTAAGTTCCTTTATATGTATTGTATCTTATATTTGTACATGTGTGCTTCCTTAGAGTTTTCTCTGTAATCTTGTAAACATTGAAGATTAATACAATTTGCATTTATTAGTATTCTCTTTGTTTATATGTTTACATGGCATAGTTGTGATTATTTCCGCCAATCTCAACTAGAATAGAACCATCTTGTAATCTTCGATCCTACATGGGGGATGAAACGTTCCTTATAGACTTAATTCCTATGACCATGGGGGATTTTGATGTAATAGTGGGCATGGATTCGTTGTCAAAGAAAAAAGAGAATATTCTTTGTAGACCTAAAGCGATACAACTTGATTCCCCGTCGGGTGAGTCCATTTACATAGAAGGTGAGAAGAAAGGTAAAGTAAAGTTGTGTTCTTATGTGAAGGTAACAAAGTACATGGTTCGTGGGTGCAAGGCATACATAGCTTGTGTTGCGGATGTGATCGAGAAAGTGAAAGAAATTCACGATGTTTCGGTTGTAAATAAGTTTGAGGACGTGTTTCTAGACAAATTACCGGGGGTTCCACCAGAGAGGGAAGTAGAGTTTGGGATTGATTTGATACCGGGTGCTAAGCCGGTGGCCAAAGCACCTTATAGGTTGGCACCGCCAGATATGAAATAGCTAATGAAGCAATTGCAAGAACTACTTGATAAAGGTTTCATACTGTTGAAGCACTTTTGTGTGACAAACACACTTGATAGTGTCTTAGATTTTGTACTTGTCTTGTATGTATTAGTCTTTGTATGTTAGTGTCTGTATGTATTAGTTATCTGTGATTCCCTTAGATCTGCTGATATTCAAGAAAAAAGTCTTCAATCACTCTCTGAATTGGCGGAAACAATTCAGAAATTAAATCCACACCAAAAAGAACAAATCAAAGATGAGCAATCTAGATACTATCAATCACACTAAATGCATACTTCATGATGATTAGCTTCATTAATCCAGTAACGTAATCAAGTATTAACAACAGAAACACAAAGAAATTCTCTTGATTAACTTGTAAAATCAAAATACAAAAAATGATAAAGTTACTTAAAATACAAAAGACACAACTATTTATACTAGAGAGTTTTCGATCGAAATCTTCTTGATCGAAAAATGTTTTCAACCGAAAACTCTGAAGTTATACTTCTACAACCTAATTGATTTATCTAGACTATTAAGTTCCAACAATCTCCCCCTAGTCCACAGAACATCAATTCTTTAAAAGTTGTCTTTTGCAGGCTTGGTTTTGACTTTAACACTTCGCTTCTTAGCATCCAGAGCAGTAAGTCTCTTCTTGATCACTTCAGCTTCATGTCTTCTTGACAAACATCGAGCCACGACTCTCATATACAACTTTGCTTCAGTTTTAATCTTCATGCTCATATCACATCTAATAGGATTCTTGTACAAAATCTTTAGATCATCATCAGAAAAGCTAAACAAATCCACTGGATCAAAAAATCTGACTTCTGGTAAATGATCCTGTATAATCACAGCTTCATGTGTTTTGCTATCATACACCCACTTCTTGAAGCTTTTAATGAATGTCTCTTTACGTGCTGGAATGTAAACAGTTGAAACTTTATCAGCAGGCTTCACAGTGTATCTAATCTTTATTTTGCCATCTTTATCATTTCTTTTCAACTTTCTGCATTCAGGTACATGTGGTTTGAACTTTTCAAATTTAGCTTTTCCACACTCTCTCTTTAAAAATTCTTCAAAATTTGCAGCGAATGAATGTTCGATGGATTGATCATCTTTAGTTGACTTAGCTCTCGAATATCCCAGTATGGCAATGTGTTTAACTTTGAACTCCTGTCAAAATACTGAATATTCCCATCGCATCTCTTTATTACATACATCTTCTTTTCACCATCATACATCCATGCTAATATTTCACCAGTTAACGCTTGTTCTGGACTCTCTATTGTCTGTGTAATCTTTTCTATAATTGATGGCTTCTCAGTCACTGTCCACCAAGTACTCTTGTCAATCTTTGAAGTCTTTTGCCTTTTAGATGATGATTCAATATCTTCAGGAACATTAAATGGCTCTCTTTCTTCTACAATCTTATCCAATTTACCAATCACTGAACTATCTTCTTCAACATACGTCTGTTGTTGTTCATATTCATACTTTTTGTATTCAGTGTTGGTTGGAATTTCTTGTTCCACATCTTCAATTGTTTTTCCACTTCCACCAACACCACCAGTACCACCACTATTATTATCATCATCTGAAGAATTGTTGTCATCTTTTCTTTCACTAGTGATCACCACTTCTTCATCATCTTCTTCTTCTTCCTTCTCTGTCTCTTCTTGGTTCTCATCAATTTTCTCCAATCGTTCACCTTCATCATTGAGAAGCATATCAACATCAAATAACATGTTGTCTTCATACATAGTTGCATCAAAAATTAGAGTTTGAACTTGTTCACTCGTAGAAGGAATTGGTTCAGTGGCTGCTGGACTCTGAATCTCTTCAACATTTTCTGCTAGGCTTGTACCAATTTGAACACCTGTAAAAGCTATTAAATCCTGTACCATCTTTTGAAGTTGATCAATCTGTTGCTGCTGTTGAGCTATTACACCATTTTGTTTAGTACTTTCAATTTTCAACTCTCTGATTTCTCTAGAATTAGTAGCTTCTCTACTTTGCAAGTTTGAGATATGAGTCTTCAATTGACTAACAACATTTGCAGTTTCCCTGGTTGTATAGTTAAGAAACTCTTCATCAACCAACTCATAACCTCTAGATCTTTTCGACTTATGCTTCTCTGGTACCTCTTTAGCTTTACCCTTGCATTTATCAAGTCTTGTTGTAGTTTTCTCTTTCTTCTGTAATTCTAGATCAGTAAATACAATACCCTTAGACGGAGGAGGTCTAGAAGGTACAGTCTTTGTTTGTTCAAGTTCTTTTCTTTTCTTTGATGGGGTTGTTACTGTGGCAATTAACTGTTCATCATTAATTTCTAATACTTCAGTGTTCACACTTAAGACATCATCAGCTTTAGTAATAAATTCTTCTGTGTGACTTAGTAATGGTTCAGTAACTTCTTCATTTACTTCAGGAACTTTGTTTTCTTCAAAAAATATATCATGTTCTTCAACTTGAACTTGACCTTCCTGTTGAATAACATTTATTTGACCACCACCATGACCTTGATCATTATCATTTCCCTGATCATTATTCTGCACTTGGTCAGTTTCATCATTATCACTATCAACTTCATCTTCTATATCTTCTGCCATTAAATCATTGATTTCATCTTCAATAGTAAAATCTGGATCAGGATTTTCTTCAAGCATATTAGGAAATAGTGGTGTCATAGTACCACTAAATTTGCTTGTCTTCCTCACATTATTCACGCTGCTGAAGATTGCTTCTTTCATTGAATCCAAAGTTAGTTCAACACCATCGTTTTCCAGATTCGACAACAGTGTATTAATAATCATTTGTGCAAATCTTGGGTACATTAGAAACTTCTAGTTTTGTCTTGGACCTACGAAGTTACTAATCATTGCCTCGAATATCATTCTTTAAAAATTGAGTCTTCTATGAGTTGCGAGACACACTAACGCTCTGCTGAATACTTCACCTATTTGATCAAAAGCAGATGTTCTGGGACTCATGCAATGAATTAATACATGGACAAGATATCTCCATTGTTTTGCAAACATAGTTTTGGACACCTGTCTTCTTAGAAACGTTCCCTCATATCCCATACTTAGAATTATCCCCAATATTGTAATGTGATTAATTTTGTAAAGAAAATCAGCCGCGTCTCTGAAGTTTAACACTTCACGAATAACTTGTTCTGTAACTTTTATTGTATTTCCACCAACAGAGCTTTCTATCCAGATCTCCTTGTTTTCGTTATTGTATTCTACATTGTCCCAAAACTCCCTCACATGTTTCTCAAACACTTTAACTTGTGTGGATATTGTCGTGTGAATTCTGGAATTTCTCAAGAACCTGACAATCTCTTCATAACCACGTGCTTTCTTGGTGTTTGTGGTTAAGCACACACAAATATTGTTCTTGGGTTCAAACTTTAAACGGTTCAAATCTGTAAAGAACAAACACATAAAATTAGAAAATTTCTTAGAAAATTTATGAAGAAATCCTTAACTCTGGACATTTCGATCGAAAACTCCCTTATTTGCAACCTTTTCGGTCCAAAAACTCCGTTTAACCTTTTCACCAGAAAAGTTGAAAACACAACTTTGAACTTTTCGATCGAAAACTCTTAATCAGTACATCAACATTTCGATCGAAAACTCTGAGGTATACCTTTCTAGCTTTCAACTCTTCCAGATTCGACAGCAGTGTATTAATAATCATTTGTACAAATCTTGGGTACATTAGAAACTTGTAGTTCTGTCTTGGACCTACGAAGTTACTAATCATTGCCTCGAATATCATTCTTGAAAAATTGAATCTTCTATGAGTTGCCAGACACACTAACGCTCTGCTGAATACTTCACCTGTTTGATCAAAAGCAGATGTTCTGGGACTCATGCAATGAATTAATACATGGACAAGATATCTCCATTGTTTTGCAAACATAGTTTTGGACACCTGTCTTCTTAGAAACGTTCCCTCATATCCCATACTCAAAATTATCCCCAAGATTGCAATGTGATTAATTTTGTAAGGAAAATCAGCCGCGTCTCTGAAGTTTAACACTTCACGAATAACTTGTTCTGTAACTTTTATTGTATTTCCACCAACAGAGCTTTCTATCCAGATCTCCTTGTTTTCATTCTTGTATTTTACATTGTCCCAAAACTCCCTCACATGTTTCTCAAACACTTTAACATGTGTGGATATTGCTGTGTGAATTCTGGAATTTTTCAAGAACCTGACAATCTCTTCATAACCACGTGCTTTCTTGGTGTTTGTGGTTAAGCACGCACAAATATTGTTCTTGGGTTCAAACTTTAAACGGTTCAAATCTGTAAAGAACAAACACATAAAATTAGAAAATATCTTAGAAAATTTATGAAAAAATCCTTAACTCTAGACATTTCGATCGAAAACTCCCTTATTTGCAACCTTTTCGGTCGAAAAACCCGTTTAACCTTTTCACCCGAAAAGTTGAAATCACAACTTTGAACTTTTCGATCGAAAACTCTTAATCAGTACATCAACATTTCGATCGAAAACTCTGAGTTATACCTTTCTAACTTTCAACTTTTCAATCGAAAACTTTTGTAATCAATATAAACCATGACTATTTCGATCGAAAACTTTAATCAGTTTTCATCAAACTTCTTTTCTGATCGAAAACTCTTATTTTTCAAAAAAAATTTCTCAAGCCATGATTTTTCGATCGAAAACACATTTCGGAGGAATCAGAATTAGCTTTTCCATCTGAAATACTTTTCGATCCATTCAACCGACTTTTCTGTTCATTCATCCAGTTTTCGGGCAATTCAAAAACTCATAAATTCAAATTAAAACTACGGCTTTGGATCTAACCTATCAACCTCTATGAATCAAGAGAACATACCTGGATGATCGAAAACCACTGAGAATCTAGATGACGTCACGATCGATCACTTTTTCATACGAATCTTTAATACTTGTAAAACACTCTGAATTTTGAAATGACACGGTTTGAGAGAATACAAGTGGGAAAAAAAGTTTTTCAATCGAAAAAATTTGAGTATATAGACTTTTCAAATCTTGACCGAAAACTTCAGTCATGACTTTTCGATCGAAAACTATTTCAGATGATTAAATTTCGGTCAAGAGATTTCGACCGAAAACTCCAAACATGATAAATTTTGAAAATTTTCAAACTAATCCCTTTTTTTATTTTTTATTTTTATATTTTTATTTATTTAAGTCCATTTTGACATCATTAAGACCTGTTCCAGAACTTTATTTTTCACACACACAAAACAAAAAAAAACTTTAAACATAAAATCCAGATCATAACAACTATTTTATTCACAAACATTTTCTTTTAATGAACTGAAATGACATAGGATCATAAATGTATATTGTCTTAACTACACTGCATATCAAATCAGGATCTAAACAGTTCAACCTTGATTGTCAGTATTGTTATCCACATAAACTCATGCATCACATTTCAGCAAATATTGTGTGACATTTAAGGTTATATTAATCAATACAGTGTGTACCCCAGAATCGAGATGGAATGAATCTTAGAATTAACACAAAATTTCACCATATCATGATCCAATCTCCAGCATGAAGGTAGCGTTCTTAGCACAGGAAAAATAATCCAAGTGGATTTGATTGGAATCGCATTGATTTAGAATCATTTTGATTCATTGTCTTGGTTTCTGAGATAGTACAGAATCATATTGATTCAAATGAGATGTGAAGAATCATGAATGATTCGGGTATGCGGATATCCGTAAGATATTGGATATGTCAATTGAAATCACGAATGATTCAAAGGGTGAAACAGACTGACTTCCTGGTTTCCATCCGAGATTTTCACCAGAACCATCAAATGTATGAAGGTGTTTAACTCTAAATCATATATTTGACATAAATAGTCAATAGAGCAAACAAATTGTGCTAAGAACTCATCAAGATCTTGGTCTCATGGTATGACTAGATTCACTTTGCATTCGAATGATGAAAGTACCGATATTCGATGTGGATAAAACACAAAGATTGCTATTTAGTTAATCACACAAATACCGCCTAATTTATATATGCAGAGCCTACTAGCATATCAAAAAATTGTAACCAATGTCACCATCATATCCAATACATGCATAAGCTCAGCACACACTTGTACTATCATTTCCTATATACGTCATTCAGACACAATTTTAATCACATAGCATATTTTTCTTTTTCTTTTCTTTCCCCCCTAAAATTGATATGTGACTTAATTTACTATTTATATCACTTATGAGAACAAACATATCTGACACAAACATTCATTAAACTAATACACATATAAAGCGTACACAACACAATTTTAACACTTAAAAGAAAATCTTTTTGATGAACATATTTCTGAGGTCTTTCGGTTCAAAATTTTGACAATTTGTTATTTAAAAAAAAAATTTTAAGGAATTTTTTATTTATTTATTTACTTATTTTTTAAATAAATCATCCCCAACATCTCAACCAAAGAGTTAAACCAATCCGTTGAAAAAGCTTTTGTAAAAATATCGGCCTTTTGCTCTAGGGTATCGACATGGACCACTTTAATCAGCCCATTCTCAAAAAAATCACGAATGAAATGTAACTTGATCGCAATTTGCTTTGTTTGGGAATGCTGAATGAGATTTTTTACTATTCTGAGCACTGCCTCGTTGTCACAATAAATCAGAGTTTCCAGGAAATTTACTCCAAAATCTAGCATTTGATATTGAATCCAGATAACTTGTGAACAACAGCTCGAGGCAGTAGTATACTCAGCTTCAGCAGTTGAAGTGAATACATTCGCTTGTTTCTTACACTGCCAAGACACCAGTCTCTCCCCCAAAAATTGACATCCGCCTGAAGTTGACTTCCTATCCAAATTACAACCTCCATAATCACTGTCAGTGTAAGCAAAGAGATTAAATTCAGAATCAGAAGGATACCATAAGCCTAAATTTACTCGACCCTTAAGATATCAGAAAATTCGTTTAACAGCTGATTCATGAGATTCTTTTGGAGCTGTCTGAAATCCGCACAAGAGCAAAAAGCAAACATGATGTCTGGTCGACTAGCAGTCAAATACATCAATGTGCCAATCATTGATCTCTACATCTTTTTATTTACTTGAACTCCAGACACATTCACAGTTAAAGGTTCATGAGGAACAATTGGTGTTGAAGCTGATTTGTAATTAGTCATTTTGAATTTTGTAAGAATGTCTTTCACATATTTGGCCTGATGAATAAGAATTCCTGATTCAGACTGCTCAACTTATAACCCCAGAAAGAACTGCATTTTTCCCATCAAGCTCACTTCAAATTTTAGTTTCATAACTTGTTCAAACTCTTTGTAAAGAGCTTCATTTGTTGATCCATAGATAATATCATCGACATAAACTTGTACAATTAACAAATCAGCATCATATTTCTTCAGGAATAAGGTCTTGTCAATTGTTCCAACAACGAAGCCATTTGATGTAAGATGTATTGACAAGGTTTCATACCACGCACGAGGCGCTTGATGTAACCCGTACAATGCTTTATCAAACTTATACACTTGAAATGGATGAGCTGGATCTTCAAAACCTGGTGGTTGATTCATGTAAACTTCTTCCTTTACCACCCCATACAGAAAAGCTTTTTTTACATCCATTTGATATACAGTAAATTTCTTGTACGATGCATAAGCCAAAAAGATTCATATGGCTTCAATTCGTGCAACATGAGCAAAGACATCATTAGAATCTAGTCCTTCCTCTTGATAAAAACCTTGTACAACCAAACGAGCTTTGTTTCGAACTACAATCCCACGATCATCCTTTTTGTTTCTGAAGACCCACTTCATTCCAATTGGATATTTTCCCTCAGGTAAGTCCACAAGATGCCACACGTTTAACTTCTTAAACTGAAGCAATTCTTCTTGCATAGCTTCAATCCAACTTGGATCTTGTAAAGCAACAGTAACATTCTTTGGTTCCTCTTGAGATAAAAAATAGGAGTACAAACAAACATTTATATTTCCAGTTTGACTTCTTGTCTTTACTCCATCTTCAAAAGATCCAATAATATTCTCAACTGGATAAGCAGAATGGATTTGATGATTTTGAATGTGCTCAACTTCCACAGATTCTGGCATGTTTGTATCATTCAACTCAGGTAATTAATCATTTGAATCTTCAACACTAGAAGAACTTGTCTGAAATACATCCTCATTCTGATCATTTACAGAATCCAACTGAACCTCATTAACTGCTGGTTCATCATTTGTACTTGGAATTTCTTGTACTTCAGAGACAACATTTGTGATAGAGTTATCAACAAGATCTTCTTGTGTTTGAGTTGATGTAGTGACATTCTCAGACATCTCATTTTGAATCATTAAATTCTGTGGTCCAACCAAAACTTTCCAACAGATAGATCACTACATGTAGAAGACACAGTTACATTACCCGAAGTACTTGCTTCATTAGAATCCATTTGAAGTTCTTGATCAAAAGTTTTGAAGATTACTTCAGCATCAAAGAACCAGTGTTAGGACATAGACTTGTAATGACAAAAGCTTGTAATAGTTAGATTTTATGTCTTTATGTTTTTGATTATGTAAGTGTCTAAAGTTACTAAGTGTTTTACAAGTGAGCCTAAGTTCGCCTGGTCTATCGGAGGCGAACTTAATAAGTTCGCTTAGGTCTAACTGAGGCGAACTTGTTAAGTTCGCTTATTCTGTTGGAGGCGAACTTAATAAGTTCGCTTACAGCAGGTTAGTTTTCTATATATAGGTTTACAGAGTCATTAGACAGACGACTGATCAGAGAGAACCGAGAGATAGAATTGTCTGATTGAGTCTGTAAACCATTGTGAATTGGAATATAATCGAGAAGTTTATTTACGCGCGTTGTTTCAATTGTCGGTTAGTATACTTGGAATCGACAAGCATTGTTAGAGCAACTTCTATTAAAGTTATGTTCTTCCTTTCAGCTACTCCATTCTGTTGTGGTGTTCTTGCATCACTATACTGATGTGTTATTCCTTTTTCTACACAAAACGAACTTATCAGTTTATTTTTAAAGTCTGTTCCATTGTCACTACGAATGATTGAAACTTTGTTATCACAGATTTTTCTATTCGTTTGACAAAATCAATAATTGTTTCAGGTGTTTCATCCTTCGTTGCAAGGAAAAACACCCGTGAAAATCTTGAAAAATCATCTGTGATAACAAGACAATATGACTTTTTCGCAATGCTTTTAACTCGAACTGGACTAAAAAAATCCATATGAATAAGAAATAAAGGTCTAGTAAAAGTTGTCATGGTTTTTCTTGGATGGGACTTCTAGTGCTGTTTTTCCCTTCGCACATGACATGCAATTTTCTTCAATTATGAATTCTTTCTTTGGCAATCCTCGCACCAAATCTTTATGCACCAAGTTATTCATGTTCTATAAATTCACCTGACCCATTCTTCGATGCCAAAAATAGGATTCTGAACCAGTTGCCTTTGATAATAAACATGAAACATTTACTGGTGTAGTATGATCATTCATGTCAACCACATATGTGTTGAATTTCTTTGGAGCACGCATCAGAATCATTTCTTCTGGATTAACCAATCCAGGCTTTAAACACAAGCATTCCTTTGCAGTAAAATGAACTTGTATGTCTTTACACAAATTTGAGAAACACTTAGTAAATTGAATTCCAATTGAGACACAAAATTTACTTTTCCTAATGTTATGAGTTCATTCGACGCTGTTCCTTGACCAGTTATTTTTCCTCCCTTTTTATCTCCAGCAAATGCACCAAAACCTCCATCAAAAGTTCAAAAATTTTCTAGAATTTTTCTTTGTCCAGTCATGTGTCTTGAGCAACCGCTATCAACATGCCAAGCATTATTAATAGTCCTCCTGGTTAAACTCTGCACATTCAAGACAAAATTAATGATTTATAGGTACCCAGATCATCTTTGACCCGGGCTGACTTTTACCTTTTACAGTCTTAACATCTTTAACATCTTGTTCTTTCAATTTTATCAATTTTATATTTTTTATTCCAACCATATGTGAAGATTGTTCATTTTTAACATTCCAAACATAACCAACATTTTTCGCATATTTCATAGTAGTTTTTTCTTTAGCAAAATAGATTGGTTGGTTACATTTCTCCACAAATTGTGAACCTTTTGGGACACGCTTATCCCCAAACTTTGGTAGCACATAATCATGGCACACATTAGAATATAAAGCATGACAATTTCTGGAAAGCAAGTAATCACGACTGTATCTTTGTATCACTCCGGACTCTGACACACTGTCGTTCGCAGACGCTCGTTTGAAATGCTGAATAACGTTGCTCTTAACTTTTGATTTGTTCTTTGTGAACCTTGACTCACTAGAGTTGTGTTTGCAATTACTCGCAAAATGACCAACTTGACCACACACAAAGCAATTGTAGCTCTTAGGCTTTGACTTTGAACGCTCGCCTACTTCACTCTTTAGGCTACAACTTTTCTTTCTTAATTGTTCTTTGATTTGAATAGACTTATCTTTGACATCAATGAATTTGTATTTTACATCAATGGATTTGCCTTTGACACACCAAGACTTTCTTTGGGCATATGTTGGTACACTCACTTTAACTTTGACAACTTTATTGTTCTCTGTCTCACTCGTAAGAATATGATTCTCTGGTGCTATGGCATTATTTTTCTTTGGTCTCTCACTTGACAAATCATACTCTTGAATCAGAGGATTTCCAAACTCATCTAAGACCACATCATCAACTAGACAAGAGAGTTTATTAAGTGGGACATAATCTCTAGCTGTATGCACCACTTTATCCAAGAAAGTAGATGTTGATGACACTTCAGACACACATTCAAACTCAACACAACCGTTAGTAGAACATATCGAAACATAAGAAATATTAAAATCAGAATCAGAAGCATTAATATTTTTTTGCATCAGCATTTAAACTAGAAATTGAAACAAATTTATCTAGATTACAGTTAACATCTAGGTACTGTTTACAGTCCCTAATAAACTCCCTAGTGGACTATTTATTGAAAGCTGAAAACTTTTCACTCCATCAAGTTCATTTTCATCATCCACACACCCTGAGTTTATATCTGCACTAATATACATATCATGAAAGTTAGAATTTTTGACATTCATCAACTCATTCGATTCATGCGGTTCAGGAAAAGGTACAAAATTCTCAGGATGTGGAATCTTGTTGTAACCCAACCCATCTTTGATATAAATAGTTCTCTGTTTGCTCACACATTCATCAAAGACATTTTGTTGCATCTTCCACTTTGAAACAATTACCCTTTCTTTTATTAAATCAGTTTCAGATTTGATAAGTTTTTCTGAAAGTTCTTTGATTCAAACGTCCTTTTTATCCAAATATTCTTTAAATGTTACATTATCTTTCAATAATGCTTTAATTTTTCTTGTAAATTTACTTCATTTTGTTTCAATTCTTTGTTTACTCTTTTTAGTTTATCGTTTTTAGCAATCAGAAACGTGTTTGCTGCATGATAATTTTGCATTCGCTTTACACACACTGAGGAACATATATCAAATTTATTTTCAGAATTTACCTCATTCTCAGATGAAGTTTCATCAGAAACATCAGCTTTGCCCTTTCCTTTACAATCGGTTTTGAGCGCACAGTCATTGATAATATCAGCTGGTTTCATTGAAACTTCAATTTCAGCCATCAAGACTTCATCCATTTCATCCTCAACATCCTCGATCTCATCCTCCCATTCACAATTACTCAACTGTTTGACTTCTTTGACTTATCCGCTTCCCTCAACCTTCTTTTTCTTGTCCTTGGTACACTCATGAGCGAAGTGACCAAGCTGTTGACAATGGTAGCACCTGAGTTTAGCTTTGTCAAAACAAACCTTTTTACCAAACTGCAATTTATTCTTCCCAACCTTCTACAAATACTTTTAGCCCTTACAGCTATCATGGCCATCTGCATTGCAAGTCCATATATTCTAAATCATCAGAATTGATCTGAACAAGATCTTCTACATCATGCACGGCGGGTTGCAACTTTCCTATCACCAGTGCAACGTAGCTGCTCATGGAAGCTCCGAACAGAGCAATCTGATCTTCAAGGATTTGTCCATATGACTTGACTTTCTCACCAAGGGAGTGTTCACAACAACCTTTGTTTTTCTCAGGTTTTGTTCCACTATTTCCTTCACTACTTCCACAAAATAATGCTTCATTTGTTGAACTTGAGTTATTTTGTTTATCTTTGTTGTTCAGTTCTCTCTTCTTTGCATCCAATTCATAAGACTCGAGTAAACATATAATATCATCAAGTGTTTTACTCTTCAGATCTGGAGTTATGTTCTTGATTAGCATACAAGGTATGCTCCAGCAATCTAGCAGTGAGTCTAACAACTTCCTTCCTAGCTCATACTCTTCAAATTTTACTCTAATTTTTCTCAACCTATTTATCATGGTTGTAAACCTAGTCACTTGCTCACTGAGAGTCTCATTTTTTTTATAACTAAACATGTTATATTGCTTCAGTAGAAGATCGGTTCTGCTTTCCTGAAGAACAGCATTACCTTCAAATCTTAAGCACAAAGCGTACCACAGACCCTGAGCAGTTTCATGTTGCTCAAAATTCAAATACAACTCAGTCGGAAGTGCTAGAATAATATAACCTAATGCTCTGTAATCCCTTTCGATTAACTTCTTATCTTCCTCTGAATAAAGATCAGGATCAGCAATCGAAACTAACCCATCAGCATTTGCAGTCTTAGGAATGTGAGGACGTTTTACAATTGATTCCCAAAGTGTGTGTTCAGTAAACTTGCAATAAGCCTTCATCATTATCTTCCAATATGAAAATTCTGATATTGATTTCAGCATCGGTGGTGATTTCCCAATAACCCTCTCATTATCGTATACCTTTCCAGCTAGTCTTTACTTGTAATTTGAAACTTGGTCGAAATCAGAAAAAATTTCTAACTTATAACTTTTTGGTCGAAAACTTAGTACAATACTTTTCGATCGAAAAGTCAGAATATTTCAGACAAAATACTTTTCGGACGAAATACTTTTTGATTTCTTAAAACAAAGTTTTCTGCTACTTCAAACAAACTTTTCGGACAGTTCAAAAGAAGAACACTTGAATTGACCAAAAACTTTCTGTGATGATCCGAGTAAAGAATCAAGTCTTCAAACTTGATGCATACTTCATCTACATCAAAACTAGCATCAAGTCAACAACAATGGCACCCAAATTAATTCAATTTGATCAGATTTGACTTAAAATTTTCTTGAATACCAAGAGCTATTAACCAACAGCTCTGATACCACTTGTGATTCCCTTAGATCTGCTGATATTCAAGGAAAAAGTCTTCAATCACTCTCTAAATTGGCGGAAACAATTCAGAAATTAAATCCACACCAAAAAGAACAAATCAAAGATGAGCAATCTAGATACTATCAATCACACCAAATGCATACTTCATGATGATTAGCTTCATTAATCCAGTAATGTAATCAAGTATTAACAACAGAAACACATAGAAATTCTCTTGATTAACTTGTAAAATAAAAGTACAAAAAATGAGAAAGTTACTTAAAATACAAAAGACACAACTATTTATACTAGAGAGTTTTCGATCGAAATCTTCTTGATCGAAAAAAGTTTTCGACCGAAAACATTTTTCGACCAAAAACATAAAGTTTTCGACCGAACACTATACGTACCGGGAGCCTCGTCGCGCAGCGGGTATACACGGACCTGTTCTGTAATTTGTGTGGGAACTAAGAAACGAGACGGAGAAAACACGAACAAAGACAAAAGACAATGAAATGACACGTAATCCATAACATAGAAGTCACCCCGTATTAAAGAGTACATACCGAAGGAGCACACTTTTTTCATCTAAGCTCACGGTCTAGGGGTCGGGAGAGCTCGTCCCGACCCGGACACCTCTCGACCTAGTTCCAGAGTTCTAACTACAAATGAAGACAAGTCTTCTATTTATAGGGGAAGGAACATTACCTACGTACTTGACAAGTACGCAAGGCAAAAGCCTTGCGTACTTACTAAGTACGCATGGTTTGGTCATGCGTACTTACTAAGTACGCAGGACCAAACTGGTGAACAAGCTAAGTACTCAGGAACACCCTCCTGCTTACTGGCCTAGTACACCGATACATAGAATTTAATCTATAGTTACAAAACATGCTTCTACAAACTCCCTCTTAACTATAGCATCAAATTCCATCTATCTCTAACACTGATATACATCAGTTTACAAAGAATGTCCTAACAGACTCCCTCTAAACTAATGACATCAAGTGTCTTCTTGCGAGACTTGATCTTCTGGCATTCCACTTGAGATCTTCAAATCTTGAAACTTCAGTCTTCAGTTGCCGAGTGATGCACACGACTCCCTCATAACTGTAGCTTTCATTATAGACCAAACCAAGTGCTTCAATAGGAACCAACTAACCCAACACAACACAACTCATTGTAGTTCATCCTCTCAGCAGTAGCAACCTCCACCCTGACTTAGAATTCCTCCAAATCAGCTGGCATATGATAGAGAGTTTGAATTTCCAATAACCTATATCAAACTAATTAGCTCCCATAGGAATTCCAGTAAGATAAACTTAAGTCTTCAAGCAGATGTGTCCAATTCTATCCTGTATCTTCATGAGTCAAACAATTTCCCGAAGATGTTCATTTCCAATATCCCCTTTCAGTTTAAGCTCCATCTGACTAGACCAGAAACAAGGGTATGTTTCTTATCCCATCGGCCAATGATAAAAGGTTCCATCTTCAAATAATAATCCAATGAATATCCAGCTTCATCCTGAAAACACACGATAGAATCAAACACGAAATCATGCTCAGCAGTGCTCACTTTATATCCAAAGTCCAACATTCTTCAATTAGATCTTCATTCCTAGTTTACACCTCCTAATTTGTATACGTTCACCGCAGTGAAGTTCCATAACTAGGTTGTCTATCTGGATTCCGCCCAGATCCCAAATGAGAAATCCCATCATAATTGAATCATATCAAATCTTGAACACAGGCTTGACCAATGAGCACGAAAAAAATAGTTTACACAAGAAATCATAGTTGAGATCCATGTTACGTCAAAAAGGTATATATATAGGAAGTACCAACGGCTTTTCCACCACCTCTTTAATGTCTCATGAATAATAGATTTTATCCCACTCATTTCTCTGTAAACTATGACCAGCTTCATCATCACGTCACTAAAATCCTCAAAAAGAACAACTAGCCAACTCTAGGATTTTATTCTTTTATTCCTTTGCAAAGAGCCAAAACAGCAAATCCTTGGGTTCAAGTTGTTCCAGTATTCATCCCCTATTAAAGAAGTATCCCGGATACTCGTAGCCTACATATTCAGGTTTGAATACCTAAACAAGATGATTCTTTTTCCAAAAGACCCAAAGCAGCCACTTCTTCACAAATAGAACGAGACCTTTAGCCGATGACGACCCAATTGCTCCCATTAGTTCAGCATTTATACCATATTAAATAAGTATCCCGGATACTCGTAGCCTACATTTTCAGGTATTGACCCTTAAACAATGTATGACAAGTGGTATCATCCAACAAAAATCTCGTCCGTGTTTCGCCAAGCCACATCGTATACAAATTATAGTCCAGAAAAACCAAAATTACTATCTTCTCAAGAATGGGCCAAACACGCGTACAAATGATCACTAATTTTTTTTTTAATCCCAGATGCTAGTTCATGCGTACTTAGTAAATACGCACATAAAGGGTGCTCATGTGTATTTAGTAAATACGCAAAGCCAAGTGCTCATGCGTATTTGATAAGTTCGCAAAATGCCCATGCGTACATGCTAAGTACGCAGAGTCAAATACTCATGCGTACTTAACAAGTACGCAGGAAAACTTCTCTTGCGTACTTAGTAAGTACGCAGGACAAAACCCATGCGTACTTAGTAAGTACGCAGAAAAGCTGAATTTACGTACTTATCAAAAAGTAATAGCGTTCTTGACGGATCTTGAGGAGAATGCTCGAAAAGTGATGGATCTGAGAAATTGATGCTTCCAAAAGCTTAGAAATCATCATCTAACAAACCCTTAGCCTTCCAAACACCAAATGAAGTGATAACAAACTCGATTTTAAGGATTTTAGGTCTGAAATGTATGAACTGCTTGAAACCCTAAAAAATCACAACTGGAACACAAATCAACGAACACCGAGGCTCTGATACCACTTGTAGGTCCCTCGGGTGTGGCGGATCATCACATGCAAGTGCGTCCCTGAGTCGGACATGGTGCGGAATACCCGTGACTAGGTGGAGAGTCTTACAACACAAAGTAAACCGACAAGAGAATCACTTTAAACTTTCGTCTATTATAAACACTTGAAGGTTACAGAGAGAAATACTGAGTATACAAAGTCTGCGTATATGACTGCGTACTTGTCTACTGTCAACCTATCCTATTTATACACCGCATGGCAAATTGCTCATGCGTACTTAGCAAGTACGCAAGGTGTTCTTGTGTACTTGCTAAGTACGTAGGAACTAATTCCTGCGCACATACAAGTGCACAAAACACAGAGATTTCAGCAACTATCAACATGCATTAGTAAATACAACTTGATAACTAATACATATAAACACTTACAAACAAAGACAAATAAATACAATGAAAGTACAAAACTAAGACTCTATCCAGAGTGTTTGTCACATAAAAGTGCTTCAACAAACTCCACCTTGACAACAGCTCTGGATCGTCTTCGGTCTTCAATCATCAGTCTTCACAGCTCTGCATCTTTAGCTTCCATCTTCTTCTTGTAGTCAAGGCAAAACTTGATCACCTTGTCATATTTAGAAGCAAGGAATTTCGTCCATTCGTCCGTATGCATGCAATACCTGTCTGCTAGTGCCTCCAGATCATTAACAAAGAAATTTATGAAGCAGACTTCATCAAATACTCTGATTAGTTCCCTCGGCACTAAGCATCCACTTTCTGACCGTACATTTCCTATCACCACAGCCTCGCCCGTTTTAGGATCTACGTACCAGTACGACATGTCACCGAGAATATCCTGAGATAACTTGCTCAGGGGAATCTTGGTTTCACATAGCACTGGCTTGTATACCAGTTTCCTTAGGCGTTTCTTAGTCACAGGATGTCTAGCATTCTTATCCTTGACTTGCTTGGGCACTTGAGGCTTGAACACTTCAAACTTCCCAGATCTTGCTTCCCGCTGTAGAACCTGCCACAAACCCATCGCCACTGCGTGATTTGAGTGACCTAGTAGCTCTTGGTTTGCTAGGTTCATGAGGTCGTATTTAGGTAAGGAGTTGAACGCTTCACTGGTTGGTTTCAAGTATTGAACCCCCCCCCCCCCCCGATCATTTGATTGTGAATAACTACTTATCTTCCTCGAACCTTACAGCTAAGATCATCCCTGTTGCTCCTTGTTTGTCTATGATAGACGTATTTTGCCAAACAGGAGCCGGATCCTTTGATGAACTACAAGGCATATCTTTATCTTTCTATGCCTCTGAATCCACAGGTGTAGGGTCGGCCGGGGAGGCTTCAGTCGATGCTTCAACATTACTAGCAGACTCGACTGAACCTGTGTCGAGCTGAGATTCAAAGGATGGAACTTTGAAGATCTCTCCATCTTCGAACTCATACTCTCCTTCCCCGTCACCCTTGGGAACTTCAATAACTACGTCATCATCATCTTCATCCCAATCATCACCAGAGTCGATCTCTCCTTCTTCAAGATTGTAGAGAGCCTCGATCTGTGCTTCCTTGGAATAGTCAGGCTCTAAGTATAAGATCTCATCGTCAGATAGATCCTTTAGAACATCAGCCGCTGACTTTCCGTTATCACCACCAGAAGTATCACCACCTTCCTGATGAGTAGACTCCCCCTCAGCCATTGGAATAGCATAAATGAGTACGATTGCCAAAGCTTGATGCTCACTTCCACTAGGACCGACTTCGGGATCCTTGTCTTTGTCATCATCCTTCGTCAAATAAACAGGATGACAAGGCTCATCACCAGTAGGTTTAGATGTCTTCTCCTTCTCTTTCTCTTTATCTTTCTCCCCCTAAGCATCTAGCTTCTTGGTCAGATCAGCAATTAATTTGACCATCATTTCATGCTCTTTTCGCTGTAGATCAAACCGAAGCTCAAGAGATGACCTGTGTCCCAGAATCATGTTGTTTGTCTTGATTAGTAGCTCGTTCTAGGCCATCACATTAGCAAGTCTCTCCTGCGTCCCAGCCCTTTAGCTTCTCAGAATGGTAACCTCGTCCACCAATGAATTTATCTAAGCCTGTTGAGCCTCAGACTCCTCCTTTGATTTCCGAACGGTTTCAAGTAGATCAGCGACTTGGGTTTCCAGAGTTTCTATCCTTGCATCATTTGGATCAGGATGTCTGGATGTAGATGCTTCAGCATTATGAAGTGGGGATGAGAAGATAGCATCAAGGTCAAAACCCTGAGTAAAATCACCATAGTTGTAGGGTTGACTAATCGGTTCAGTGGTGGTAGTAGGGATTGTGGATGTGATGATGGTTATAGGAGTAATGGAAGGTGTGATGGTGACTGACTCTGTAAGAATCGGATTAGTCACCGTCACAAGGGCAGATGATACAGGGAGGGTCACTATAACAGGAACCTCCTCTTTGATAGAAGTGACCGCCACATCAGGTTGTACCTTTGGCCTTCTGTCTGTCACCGGTATAGTTGCTGTGAAGGTGGGGTAGATGTTGAATCAGTACATGCAGCTGATACTTGTACTTGTTGTTGAGTACTAACGTCTACCTCACTGGGAATAGCATGTTGCTGCCTATCCCCCCTCCGTTTGTTTACACTTTCACGTCTTTGTCTTTGAATAGCAGTGTCCGAGTCAGAATCTGACTCGTACTCACTGCTTGTTGATTGTCGCTTTCTCTTTGAAGATGACTCAGGAAGGGTCACCTTCGTCATTCTTCTCGGGTGTGCCTGTGATGGTGCATCAGAGGAATCAGACTCTGTAGCTTCAGAGTCGGATCCTTCAGCACCATCATGAACTGCTTCTTCGTCTCCACTTTCAGACGATTCATCCACACTTTCAACTTCCTCTTCTTGGTGTTATTGTTCATCCGAATGTTCACTTAGCTCTGGCTCTGAGTCTTGGCTAAACCATCTCCAGTCAGCCGGTGCCACATACGCTTCGTTTATCAGGTGGCCAAAGAGTGCGGTGTGCTCAGGGGTAGGTTCTACACTGCCTGGCATTAAGAATTGTGCAAACACCCTCTTGTCCACCCTCTTGACTTGCAATCTCTCCCCAATAGAAGGTAGGTTTGGCAACGCATCATTTATTAGAAGTTACACAAACCTTGGGTATAACAAGAACCTGAACCTCTCAGCCGTGTTTATCTGATCATTTATGTCTTTGAATATGTATCTTGAGAAGTTGTAGCCCTTGTTGAGAGATAGGCCAACCATGGCTGCAGCAAGATCATAACCCATTGCATCTTTTCCCGCCTTTCTTGAAGAGATGCACATGATCATGACGTAGGCAAAATATCTCCATTGATCGAGCACCCACATTTTCTTATATCAAGCATAATCTCTTGCACCGACGTACCCCATACGCTGCTTCCAACACCCATCCACAAAGTAGTCAGGATAGGCTGTTGGGTCAGCGGAGAGATCTCGGAATTGCAAGACCCGTCTAATTGTGTCTTCAGAAAAGGCGATGTCATGACCTGCTACGGTAGCCCGTATAACATTGGGGGTTACCGTGCAGTCATGCTCCGCGGTCTCCCAGAACTGCTCGAGATACGGTCTTGAAACAATCGGGTCTGCTGAAATAGCATAGTTGATTCTTGAATGGTTCAAGAATTCAACTATCTCTCGGTATTGTAGTGCAACACCCTTCCATTCCGGTTCAGTATGTGCTAGAAGATTGAACTCATTTGTAAACGCACGATCCATAACTACAAAAACACACAAAAAACATAATAAGAACAACAAGTTTCATTGGAAATGAATACACATGACTATGTATAGCAGTTACTCATTGAACTGAATTTCCAGACTTAGAAAATTTCACAAGTGTTGCTCCTGCGTACTTAGCAAGTACGCAGGAATTTGTTCTTGCGTACTTAACAAGTACGCAAGATTAACTTCTTGCGTACTTGTTAAGTGCGCAAGAAACGCACTTATTCAATTTTTTTCAGAAATCCAACTTTTTCAACAGATGCTTAAATTTAATGTAGATTAGGTCGAAATACATGATTCTAGCCTATGGGACCAATATCAACACCAATCAACTGCTACATTTGTCACAATTTTGACCTAATTGACGACCCAAACGAACCGTCGGTCAATCAAGGGTCAAAGATCAAAATCAATGGCGATTAAGGACTGATTAAGGGTCGATTACGGATTCTAAACAAGTTTTAATTATCATGTTTTACCAAAACAACCAAACATTTAAATTAAATCATGAATTAAACCCTAAAATTTCTTAAAGTCTAAATCAGTCCATAATTTGTGATTTTGTGGATGGAATGTCCTTAGATTCTCACCAAGAGATTGTAATACGATGATGGAACTAGACATGGGACGAAAAATCGGTTAGGACACTCGAATTTTTGAGTAAAAATGGTGGAGGGAAATTCAACAGTTGAGAGAAATTTGAATGAGGTAAAAATTCTAAAAATTTTCTAAGTACTGTTTTTATACCCAACACAAAAAGGTCTTGCGTACTTGCTAAGTGCGCAAGACTTAACTCATGCGTACTTACTACGTGGCAAAGAATTAACTCTTGCGTACTTGTTAAGTACGTGGGTTTACCTCATGTTACTCATTTCAAACTTGGACTTCATCACCTCTTTGAATTCCTTACACATCCCTTCATTTGTAGATCCAAAAAAAATGTCTTCTACGTAGACTTGTACAAGAAGAATGTCACCTCCTGCTTTCCGTATGAAGAGGGTCAATTCAATCTGTCCACGGTCGAAACTATTAGACAATAGATGCTTAGATAATGTCTCATACCATGCCCGGGGTTCTTGATGAACACCATAAAGTGCTTTGTCGAGCATGTACACTTTATTGATATTATGCGGATCTTCAAAGCCAGGAGGTTGAGTGACATAGACCTCTTCATGAACTTTTCCATACAGGAAAGCACTCTTCACATCAAGTGGATAGACCTTGAAACCAACATATGAAGCATAAGCTAGAAACAGCCGAATGGCTTCAAGTCTAGCAACTGGGGCATATACTTCTGTGTAATCCAAGCCCTCTTGCTTATAAAAACCCTAAACAACCAATCTTGCTTTGTTCTTCACCACAACATGACGATCATCCGTCTTGATTTGAACACCCATCTGGTGCCAATTGGTTGTACACCCCTTGGCAAGTCAACCAAATCCCACACATGCAACTTTTGGAATTGAGACAGTTCGTCTTGCATTGCCTCAATCCAGCAGTTGTCAGCGAGAGCCTCCTTCACATTCTTCGGCTCTAACTGGGACACGAATGCAGCATGCATACATGTTTCCATGACACCAGTGTCAAGTATCTCAGAGTAGAGACTAGTGTTCTGAGTAATGGTTCGATGACGAGTCAACTTCTGGTTGATGTCAATTCTTAGGAGACAGACTGGTCTTCTGGCAGTGCAAGAAGTAGTCAACGGTTTCTGTCTCAACTTGTGAAGCAGAATACATTGCTGCGGCGAGCGGTTGTTCTCAGATATTGTGGATTCAGCAGCAATTGAGAGACTACGGCTTAAACTTCACTAGAACTCCTTTATTCATTGACAACAATGCCACCATGACCATCACAAATAACCCGGTGAAACATTCCAAAACTAAACATATAGAGATTCGCCATCATTTCATCCGTGATTGTGCTGAAAAGCATTTAATTGAACTTGGGCTTGTGAGACTTTCGTTGCTTTTTGCCCTTTTTACAAGGTATACAGTCATCTGCAAAGGTAAATCTCAGCTTAGGAACACCGGTTACCAAACCGTTTCGGACCAGATGATTCATTTTACGATAAGAAATATGTCCGAGTTTCCTATGCCACAAGATAGAGTCAAGTTCTGTCGCTTTGGTAAGCAAACAGGTAGCAACTGATGAGGTGGTTGTTGCCACGCTCATTTCAATCTGATAGGTGTCGTTTGTCCTTGGCGCTCTCATCAGAATCCAATATTCAGGAACCTTAAAACCAGGTTTGAGTATCAAGCATTCATTCTTGTCAAACATCACCGAGTACTCCTTGTCGCACATTTGGGAGACACTCAACAGGTTATGCTTCAGCTGCTCGCAAAAGTTGACATTGTCAAAACTGACACAACCATTTGATACCACGCCTTGACACGTGATACTGCCGCCTTTCTCTCCAGCAAAGGCCACATAGCCACCTCTGAATGGTTTCACGTCTTGAAGCAAGGCCATGTTTCCTGTCATGTGCCGGGAGCATCCACTATCTACATACCAACGGTTAGAGATAGTACCCTTCGGATGTCCCTGCATGAGTCACAAAAAGAATTAGTTAGATTTGGAGACCCAAGCCATAGTGGTCTTGGGTCGTCCATCTTTTTTGAAATAAACAACCTCTTTTAACTCAAAGTCGTGATTGTTCAAAATGGATGAATCCTTAGAAGAATTATGACTAGGAGATTGAGAACTTTTAGATTTGGCAATCCAGGATCTCTTCTGTTTCTTAACCAGAACAGTAGACTTAGGTTCAACAACAGCCGGTGAACTAATGGAAGCTTCACCTGATTGAACTCCAGTCAGCTGTTCTAGCTTTCTCAACCTCTTATTCCTTCTCCTCCTCTATGGCTTAGAGAGTTTCACCACATATTTTTCATTAGTAGGAGTACTACCAGAGGTAGATACACAAGGTTTGGCAGGGTGCTTTCCCTTTCTTGAAACAGATGATTTAGCCTCAGAGGTTATCTTTGGCTTTACCATTGGTTTTACTGGTGGTTTCACCACATTTGTCTTGGGACTTTTGGGATGCTTTACTTGTGGTGACTTAGGAATGACAGTCGGTTGTGAAACAATTGGCCGTTTCCCATGGTTCTTAGAAGGGCAGTTCACAAAAATGTGACCAATCGTACCACAGTGAAAGCAAGTCCTCTTGTCCGTGTAAGTCCTCCTATAAGGCTCATTAGATCTGGCATTAGATGACTCAACATTATGAGCAGGAGGAGTTGGTTTATGAACAGGAGTTTGACACGATATAGATTGGTTTTTGGGAGTATAGTATTTTTGCAAATTTTCTTTATAACCAAGCCCATAGTGAGCTGAAAAAGCTTAACTTGATTAAAATTTTTATACCCCCATAAAGCATTACCTTTAATTTATCATTTGATTCAATGATATCGGGTTCAGTTAAAATACAATTGTCACTATTAGTGATAATGTTTTTCTTGACTTTGTGTTCAGATAACAACTCCTCAGATACTACTCCTTCAAGGCAGGTGTTAACCGACCCATCATCAGAAGCAGTAAAGAACTCCTCATTAGATGCGGAGTTGGCCTTACTTGAGGAATCATCCTTGTTAGAGGAATCATACTTACCTGAGGACTCATCAAGGCAAGTTAGATCAGTGTCTACTAAGCCGTTGGCAAATTTCCCGCTAACTGGTGGAGGAATGGCATTAGTACCCAGCCCTAAGCCATTCAATTGTCTCACTACAGATTCGTAGTGTTCCACCACAAAACGAGAGTTTTTCAACTTCTCATTAGTACATTTCAACTGCAAGATCTCATTTTGCGGCTTGTTGATCTCATTGTTCCTTTTCACTAACCCCTTGTATGCAATATCCATGTGAAGCAATTGATCGCTCATTTTAAGTGAATAATCACCTTTTTCTTTCTTCAACGTTTCAATTGAATCTTTAAATCATTTTTCGTTTTCTTTGTAGCTTAAAGCTACAATACGAAGGGGTTCGACCTTGTCTTGAAGCTTAGAGTTTTCAATTTTTAAGCCTAGACATTTGGAACAAGAAATAACAGTAAAAGGATTAGAATCGACCTCATTTGATGAATGTGATGCCTCTCCGATAGCCATGAGGGAAACAGAAGGTGTAGACTCTTCTGGATCAGCCACAGAAGCTTCCCTTTCCTCAGCTTCCATCATCTCTATAACCTCAGCCCTGAGACTAGCCTGAGTTTGTGCAATGAGAGCATCCTCCAGATGAACGCCCCAATTAAAGCTATTGTCGTGTTGAGCTACCAATGCATTAGACGTTCCACATTGGCTTTAATTGTGGTTGTTTGAGTTGTTGTAGCCTTGGTTGTTTCCATAGCTAGGTCTGGTGAAACCCGAAGCCAGTGCTCTGTCCTTTTGACATTCACGAGCAAAGTGTCCAAAGTTCAGACACTTGTAGCACTTGGCTTTGGATTTGTCAAAACCAACCTTGGCATTAGACTGGCCACCAATGAACTTTCGGCCAGTTCTGTTCAGGAAACGCTTGGCTCTCCTCAATATCATGGCCATATTCCACTGAATATCCATGTCCTCCATATCATCCGGATCCACCTAAATAAAGTCTTCCTCTATAGTTTCAGGATCAGTTAGCTTACCTCCAATGAAGTTCTCATAGGCAAGCATGCAAGATGAGAATAAAGCCACATGATCTTCAGCTATCTTGGCTATTGCTGATTGGTTAGCTGAAGATGTGGGAGAAGGATTTCTTGAGGACTTCTGATGATGAGATCAAGAACCAGATGCTGCATAACATGCATGACCAACACAAGCCTTTACAGTTTCTTCCTCGTGAGAGTTTCCAGAGAAAAGGGCAATTCCAGAGCCCGATGACTTGGTTGTAGAAGACGTCCCATGATACATTGAAGGGTCTTGTATCTGAGGTCTTCCTGAGCTCTCCTTTTTAGGGTCATTTTATGAGCTTGAACCTTTCCAATTGCCTCATCAATTGTCATCTCATAGAACTTAGAATTCTCTCTCATCAGGGTTGTATACATCTCAAACTTGGGTGGCAAAGCATCCAGAAACTTTTCAACTAATTCTTCATCATGATAGTTTAGCTTAAAAGCTTTCAACTCAGTCTGCAGATGAAAGAATCTAGAGATGAGCTCGTCTATAGATTCGTTCTCCAGAAATCTGAAGCACTCATACTGCTTCCTGAGGAGATCCCGCTTACTTTTCTTGATGTCACTATTGCCCTCGAATCTTTTCTGTAACGCCTTCCAAAGATCCTTGGAGTTATCATATCCTCTGAAACTGTGGAATAACTCCCTAGTCAAGGCCATAGTGATAGAACAGTGAGCCTTCTTCTCTCGATCATAAACTTTCTTTTCTTCTTCATCGAGTTTAGAGATAGGCTTGGGCATTACTTCATCAAGGTAAAGGTGTGTGGGATGGTTATATCCCTCTAGAATTGGTATCCATAACGAAGAATCGGTATAATAAATGTAATGCTCAAAGCATGCTTTCCAGTTAAAATAATCATTTACATTTAGCAACTTTGGTGGTTTCTGAGGTGTTCCGATCTCGTTGTCATAGTTCAGAAGGTTATCGATGTTATGAAGATTCGACATGGTGAACACTTAGTCAAATTTCAGAAAGGTCAAAGACACTTGTGCACTTGATACAACCCTTGCGCACTTAGAGAAATGGACTTGCAAACTTATGATTTGCTCTTGCGTACTTGATAAGTATGCAGGAGTAGAAGATAAGTACGCAGGGTTTAACTTAAGTACGCAGAAAGATTAGTCTTGCGTACTTGATAAGTACGCAGCAAGACTGAACTTTTTGCCAGAAAAGGCAAGTACGCAGATAACCTTTTCACCAACTCTCACCAAACTATTTCGGTCACTGGAATTTCACCAGAGATGGCAAAAATTGGACAGATGAATAAACAAAATGAGCCAAAGGGTCAGAAACTTGTTTCTAACCAACCTTTGATGATCAAAACACTCAAATACACAACAAAAGTCGAGTTTTTGAGTGATTTTTGCGTCTAAAATAGTGCTCAAGAGCCACTCCTATTTTATCACAAAAATCAACAAAATACCCTATTTTATCTCTGTAAAAAACTCTCCAAACACACTCACAACACTCGAAATCAAGAGCAATGCTCTGATACCACTTGTAGGTCCCGGGAGCCTCATCGCGCATCGGATATACACGGACGTGTTCTGTGATTTGTGTGGGAACCAAGAAACGAGACAGAGAAAACACGAACAAAGACAAAAGACAATGAAACGACACGTAATCCATAACATAGAAGTCATCCCGTATTACAGACTACATACCGAAGGAGCACACATCTCTCATCTAAGCTCACGGTCCAGGGGTCGGGAGAGCTCGTCCCGACCCAGACACCTCTCGACCTAGTTCCAGAGTTCCAACTACAAATGAAGACAAGTCTTCTATTTATAGGGGAAGGAACATTACCTGCGTACTTACTAAGTACGCATGGTTTGGTCATGCGTACTTGACAAGTACGTAAGGCAAAAGCCTTGCGTACTTACTAAGTACGTAGGACCAAACTGGTGAACAAGCTAAGTACTCAGGAACACCCTCCTACTTACTAGCCTAGTACACCGATACATAGAATTTAATCTATAGTTACAAACACATGCTTCCACAAAAACTCTGAAGTTATACTTCTAAAACCTAATTTATTTCTATGGACTATTAAGTTCCAACATTATCGAGTTGTAATTTCTAATGCATGTTATTGTTGTATAATTTCTCTAAGTGTTTTGCGTACTTAGCATGTGCACAGGAATTACTTCCTGCGTACTTAGCAAGTACGCAAGAAAACTCCGTGTAGTTGCTAAGTACGCATGAACAATTTGCCATGCGCACTTGTTAAGTGCGCAGAGATCAGGTCTAGTATAAATAGAATAGGTTGACAAAATTTATGTACGCTGACATTTGCACTCAGTAGTATTCTCTCTTTAACTTCAAGTTTATAATAGATGAAGTTTGAAAATGATTTCGTTGTCAGTTTACTTTGTGTTGCTTGATTCTCCACCTAGTCACGGGCATTCCGCACCCGGTCCGACTAGTTACACACCCACACGTAACGATCCGAGACACCACGCCCAAGCGTCTTGCCTTGGGGTGCACTCGTTCTCTACATTAAAAAGAAGGACGAAAGCATGAGGATGTGTATGGATTATCGGGAGTTGAACAAGTTGATGGTAATGAAGCCGTTACCTCGGATTGACGACCTCTTCGATCAATTGCAAGGGGCGTCATGGTTCTCTAAGATTGATTTGAGATCCGGGTACCATCAACTAAAAGTGAAAGAAGAAGACATGCCTTAGACAGCTTTTCGCACATGTTACGGTCACTACGAGTTTATGGTTATACCTTTCGGTTTAACCAACGCGCCCGCGGTTGTCATGGATCTTTTGCACCGGGTGTGTAGACCGTTCAGTTATTGTGTTTATTGATGATCTTCTCATTTATTCAAGAAGCGAAGGTGGTCATGCTTTTCATCTTCGTGAAATTCTTGAAGTGTTGCAAAGGGAGAAGCTTTATGCCAAATTTTCTAAGTGCACATTTTGGTTGCGCGAAATCCAATTCTTGGGCCATGTGATTAATGAAAAAGGGATTACAGTCGATCCATCCAAGATAGTGGTGGTAAAAGATTAGTCATCGCCGAGCAAGAATCTGCCTTTCAACTCTTGAAAGAAAAGTTGACTAAGGCACCTATTTTGTCCTTGCCGGACGGGACGAAAGATTTTTTCGTCTATTCGGATGCCTCAGATTCGGGGTTGGGTTGTGTTTTGATGCAAAGGGGGAAAGTGATTGTGTAACATCCCTGTTTTTCGTTTAGAAAATGGGTTTGTAATTACTGTAAATAACGGTTCACGAGGAGAGGAGACTTCACGGAGTTAGTGTGTGGTTGTTTTTATAAATAATTAGTCTGGGGTTAATTATATAATTATCAAGACTTGCGGGTTCATTTTTCTAAAATGGATTGAGGCGGGCCAAGCCCGAGTGGGGGCCGTTGGGACGCAAGGGCCGAAGCCCGGTCCACGGAGCCACACCCTAAAGGGTGTTATGGCAATAGGAGACCCCATTTGGGTGTGTTACGGCTACCGAGATCAAGGGAGAAGGAAGAGAACGCCGACCGCGGTAGCTTGTGACGAATCTAAGGTAATATCTTGATCTCTAATCCCCCGTTGCATGATATGATCGTCGGATCATCGTTTTAACATGTTTTATGGTTCTAGGGTTTTGTAAGAGTGATTCTCGTAAGGAGGAGTGCTAGATCGGGTATTCGGCTCGCACGAATCATTCGAATTTCAAGGTATAATCATATATTCCCTCCTTACATTCATTTTAGTTTGATTCTTGTTGCGTAGTTTGATTCTCGCAAGGCGGCCGGCTACGGGCTGGACGGACCCGACAGTTCCCCGAAGGGGCTGTCCACGGTGGTGCAGGCATGAAGAGCCGAATGCAGCCCGTCGCTAGGGCTGTCCACAACGGGACAGGAGCGGGGAGGTGGTGACAACCCGTCGCTAGGGTGGTTCACGGCTGGGACAAGTCGTCGGGATCGGAAATGGTTCTGGGTGACCGAAGCCGATTCCCTGATGTTTCGGCAGTAGTGGTACGGTGAAGGTGGAGGTCGACGGAAGCCGAAGGTGGCGATGCGAAGACGGGTTGGGTGCGTTGAAGTGTGTACGCGTGCATGCAAGCCATGCATGGCAACGTGCGTGGGCAGGTGTTAAACACCAGGTCGGGTCGAGTGAGTGAGCTAGAAGATGAGCGTCGAGTCGTGTGTTGACTCGTAACTTGTGTATTTGTTAGGTACGAGGTCGAAAGATAAGCATGGGAAGTTAGCGGGTTCTAGGGATCAGGACGTATCAAGCAAATGTGAGTTTCAATAGCCCACTTTTAATGATTTAATGTTTTGGGCTCGAATACATGCGTAGGTTGTTGGCGTTAATCGTAATATAGGTGACATTGTGCGTTAAGCATACATATTCTAATTTTGTTGCGTATGCATGGAGTGAATGGGAACGTGTCACGTACTTATTCGGCGTGACGGGTGATTGAGTGCAAGCTTGATATCGGGTTGAATTTAGTCAATGGGTTAACGTGTCTAGCAGGGTCAAACGGATGATTGGGTTTGCCAGTATCCTCAGATTAGGCAAGCGGGAATAAATTGTTCGTCGTTGATATTAAACAATTATTTTGTTATAATCCATTTATGAGTTAATATCTTTTGAGAATTAAACCATTTCAAGACGGTTTTGGGGAAATCAACCTCCTAAATAAATTACGATAGAACTCACTCAGCGTAGCTGACGTTTTAACATGTATTTCAGGTAAAGAGAAGGTGTGAGCTGGCGGCTTCTGGATGGCGTTTGGTTACCGTGATTTCTGTGATGACATTTGTTTCCGTTATGATGATTGACCTATTTAGAGATTAGTACTTTATTGACTTGCGTTTGAGATTTGGGTCATTGACCACATGTTGACTGTTTGTTTTTCTGTTGCATTTATGGAGACAATTTGATGTCATTTACTACCGTGCTTACGTGTATGCCAACGTGTCGGGTTCCCGGGTTTGGGTCCTTACAGATTGCCTACGCGTCTAGGCAATTGAAGACTCATGAGATGAATTACCATACCCATGATCTAGAGCTTGCGGCCGTGGTTTTCGCGCTCAAAATTTGGAGGCATTATTTGTATGGGGCGAAGTGTACGATATACACAGATAACAAAAGTCTCAAGTATTTCTTTGACCAAAAGGACCTCAACATGAGGCAAAGGCGGTGGCTTGAATTGGTCAAAGACTATGATTGTGAGATACTTTATCATCAGAGTAAAGCGAATGTAGTAGCGGATGCTCTTAGCCTGAAGACGAGTCACGAACCTATCAAGGTGAAGTCATTTAAGATGACAGTTTCATCATCTCTTGTTGATGAAATCCGGGAGGCTCAAGTGTTAGCACTTGGTGGTAATTTGAAGAAGCAACAGATGGTTATTTATGTTGATAAGCTTAGGAAAAATAGTTTGGGGTTGAAAACATGCTTTGATAGGATTTGGATACCTAGGTTGTCAAGTGTTTTGACATGTATTTTAGATTAGTCCCATAAATCCAAGTATTCTATCCATCCGGGGGCCACAAAGATTTTTTATGATTTGAGGTGTCATTTTTGGTGGCCGGGTATGAGGCGTGACATTGTTAAGTATGTGGAAAGATGTCTCACATGCTTAAGGGTAAAGGCGGAGCACCAAAAGCCGTATGCAAAGCTTTAACCGCTTGAAATACCGCTTTGGAAATGGGAGAACATAACCATGGATCTACTTACTAAACTCCCTAAGACACGAAGTGGTTATGATACAATATGGGTGGTAGTAGATCGGTTGAAAAAGAGTGCCCATTTCCTTCCTATAAAGGAAACGTTTACGTCAGATAGATTGGCGGAAATCTATGTGAAGGAAAGAGTGTCACGTCATGGTGTACCGGTGAGGATTATATCGGATCGTGATACAAAATTTACTTCTCGTTTTTTGAATAAATTCCATGAGGATATGGGGACTAGATTGAATCTTAGTATCGCTTATCATCCACAAACGGATGGTCAAAGTGAGCAAACGATTCAAACGCTCTAGGATATGTTACGAGCGTGTGCATTGGATTTTAGAGGTAGTTGGGATGACCATTTACCGTTGGCGAAATTCTCTTACAACAATAGCTACCATTCTAGTATTGGTATTCCGCCGTTTGAGGCGTTGTATGGGAGGAAGTGTCAAACACACGTGTGGATAATATTAGTAGTATTGACCAAATAAGGGCACCCTTGAAGGCGACTCAAGAACGCAAAAAATCCTATGCGGATAATAGAAAGCAGGCGATTGAGTTTCAACTGGGAGACTTTGTGCTTTTGAAAGTCTCTCCTTGGAAAGGGGTGATTCGGTTTAGGAAACGGGGGAAGTTAAGTCCACGTTTCATCGGACCCCGTTTGAGGCGATAGCAAGGGTGGGTGCGGTAGCTTATCGCTTGGAGCTACTGGATGGACTAAGTAGACTTCATAACACGTTTCATGTGTCTCATTTACGAAAATGCTTGGCGGATGAGTCTACTTTTGTTCCATTGGATGATATTGAGTTGGATGAAATTGAGGAACCGGTGGCAATCTTGGATAGAAAGGTGAAGCGTTTACGCAATAAAGAGATTAGCCAAGTTTTGGTTCGGTGAAAACATAAAAAAGGAGCAGAAATTGGGAAATCGAGGAGGAAATGCTCAAATATTATCCGAACCTCTTTATGTAAAGTCGGGTTTCGGGGACGAAACCCAAATAAGGGGAGGTGATTTGTAACGAACCAAAATCCGGGTTTCGTTTTAAATAAATAAATATTCTAAATAATATTATGGTGGAAATAATATTTTAGAATCAAGTTGTAACAACTGGGTTTCAAGCTAGTGTTGGGGTTATATTAGTTTTTAACTAATTTTGGAATGAAAATGGATAAAATGGAAGTTGAGGGGCTGGATTTGTAAATATGGCAAATCTGCCATATTTGACTAATTGAAGTCAAAATTCACCATTTGTTGGTGAAAAGAGTCGATACTTATGCAAGAGAAAAAGGGAGAAAAGTGAAATTGAAGCTAAATCTGCAATTTAAGCTTGATTTGTGAAGGTTTTGGCTTGCACATTATCCTTCTAACATCAAGTAAGTGTTAATCATCCATTTGATTTCACCATTTATGAGTTAGTAGGTGGGTTTTGTAGAAACCCGAAATTTGATGATGCATGGGGTTATTTAGTGTTAGACTGTTGATAATCTAGTTAATCTAAAGGTAAAGAATAGTGAATAACATTCTAGAACCCTTTGATTTTGATTATGAGAAATTAGGGTTCATATGGAAAGAATTGAAGGTTTTGGGGTTATGATGATAAGATGATGATTTAATGAATGATTAAGTGTTTATATGATGTTATTCACTTGATAGAACACTAAATTAATCTAATGTTAAAGATTAAATGAAAAGTTAGTGTTAAGAAATGGTAATGAAACTCAAGTAGGTGAGTTTGGATAGAAGAGTGTGTTTGGATATGAGTATAACCCAAACGGGTCAGTTTGGGATGGAAATAGAAGATTGGGTTATGAACGCAATTAAAATGTAATTTTGATGTATGATAGATTACTAAACCAGGTGTATATGTTTAGGTAATCAAATTGTCAATCGAGAAGGTGGAACGGGATCTTCAAACCCGAAAGGTAAGTGCTCTTGCACTTACTTAGTATTAATGAATGTGTATGTACAAATGAATGAATGTAGTTATTGTTGTAATACTATAATGGAAATGTGGATATGAGGTTATGGTCTAAATACCATAATGGAAATGTGGATATGAAGTTATGGTTTAAATACCATAATGGAAATATGGTGATGAAGTTTTGATATAGAATCATAATGGAAATGTGGTGATGAAGTTATGATCTAGAATCATAATGGAAATGGGTGATGAAGTTATGGTCTAAGTGTCATAATGGAAATGAAAATGAGTTAATTATGATGGTTAATAAAAAAGAATGAAACTTGTAAGGTGTTTTGCAACTGATATGTAGCTTAATGACTAATTGAGTGGAAACAGGTCAAATGGGTGAATGGGTGAATGGGTGAAAACAAGTGGATATTAGTTGTTGTTATGTTTTATCTTCATTACTAATGGTGATATATGTGGTGTTATGTAGGAAAAGCTTCGATGTAGTCAAAGTCAAGTCCATGGCGATTGGCGGGTTATCGTATGCATATTTGATGTTTTGGGGGTAAATAGAAATACTTTAAAAAGGATGTAATTGATACTTGATGTATGAAATTTTTGGTTTAAAGAATGATGTTGAATGTTTTAACCAAAAACCCAAGTGTTTGGGAAAATTTTTGTGTCATGTCGAAATGGTAAATGATGAAAATTTGGCTAAGTGTTGAACTGGGCAGAAAAACTAAACTTTTTGTTTACTGATGTCCCTCACGGTACACGAAGAAAGGATGGGGGTTCTTCGCGGTACGTGAAGAACCAGGTTCTCGGGTTTGAGTTTTTGGGACTCCCTCGCGGTACGCGAAGGGAGAGCCCTTGATCCTCGCGGTACGCAAGAGTAGTTAAAAAAATTCTTGGGATAATTGCTATCGCGTGTTTAAATGATTTAATAATTGGTGTTCCAAATAAGGGTGTTACACCATAACGCTCCAACGATCTAGGTTTTAGTGATACATGAACCATTTTTTATTAAAATCACAACCTCGAGAAATTCAAAACTTTTACTTTATATCTAGTTGACGTTGGTGGATTATGAACTCAAGGTGATCCATAACGCTTCAATGATGTAGGTTGCTAGCCGGTATGGAAAAGAAACCACAAACCAAACCATTTCGGTTTGTTCCTTGTGTGTTGGTCAAATCTTACAAGAAAGAGGAGCTAAGGGTTGATATAAACCAGTAGTAGAACTTTGGATCATACACTACCTGTATCAAAGCGTGAAAGAAAAACAGATGGAAAAATAAAAGGCTAATCCGTAAAGATGATTTTTTCTTGAAATCACCTTGGCATCCAAGAAGAAAGAGGAGCAAGGAGAGAGCCACGGGAGTGGCGTTGGACATAGGTGACGGACCTGGCAGCAACGACGGTAGTGGGTGGTGATGCCCGGCAGCTGCCGGAGACCGCTGTAGTGGTGTATTGATGTGAATGTTTCGAAATATAAAAATATAAGTAAGTATATTTTTAGGATGATTTCACAAGATCAGGTTTTAAATTTAAAAAATGATAATTACATTAACTTAAAACACACACAATAGGCAAGTGTACCTATCGCAGCGTAATATAGTTTAGGAAAGAACCAAGTATCGAACCAATGGACACGGTCGAGTTCCAATACTAAACTTTTGTTATCGTTTAGCCGGATTAATTAGTGAGTGGGTTTTGTGTGCTTGTGAAGCTAAAAAGTAAATGACAGTAAAGTAAATAACATAAAAGATAAAAACGTGTGTGAAGTGTGTAACAGAAATGTAACTAGCAGAATAGTAAATAGTAGAAAAGTAAATAGTAGTGCCTCATCCTTACTACATTTGATTCACAAATTACGTTCATTAAATTAAAATATTAGTGCCTCCTGTTAGGGACAACATTTACCCTCAACCCATCGAATGGTCATCTCCGGGTTGGTTTAGGACATCGGACATAAAATGCTCACCGGGAGGCGGTGTATAAATGGGACCAAGTATAAAGACGTACCGTTCCCAACATGAGTTCACCAAATCTTGGTCGCATAATAATCTCGTATAAAGATGTACGATCTTAGAAGTATAGACCAAGCCTTGGCTTATCAATCTCTGCTCGTATAAAGACGTACGAGTTTCAAAGGAAGTTTAATTAAAAAAGGTTTTACTATCTTACTTTTTGAAATCAAGACACAAATATAAAGACGGATTTGGAAAATAATAAAAGCCCACTAAAAGATGGTTTTTAAGAACGAATTATTTAAAGACATAAAGATACCACTTCATTAATACGTTAAACATTAACATGCACCAAATATAATCTTCACCCTAGCAATACAAATAAGTTTTAGCTAAGAATAGCGTAATGATGAGTTTCGTAGGCTCCCCAATTGTGGAACAAGGAGGAAAAGCCCCTCTACTCTCTACTCTAACTATGAGAATGCTCTCTTCTTAACTGTTCTTTTGGTCTGGATTGGTGTGTCTAATGAAGAACTCAAGCCTCCTATTTATAGGCCTCAAAATGTGCAATGCACGGCCATACAATGGGTTGCACGATCGTGCAAAGACTTATGGAATCAAACAGGGTACAGAGGACACTGTCCTTGTCCGTGGAGGAGAAGAAAGGGCAATCCACGACCGTGCACTGGGATGCACGACCGTGCAACCCTCTATTTTCTTCCAGCTTTATCTTTTAGCTCCTTGTTGACTCTTGTTGACCAATTTTGACTTCTTGGGGGTCAATGCTCGGGAATGAATCTTCTAGAAGCTTGATATCTTGGTGTTTTTGATTTAGCTTGATTTATATTTTCAACACCTAATAACCTACAAATTCAAAATATAAGTGTTTTAAGCATAAACTGCAAGATTATTATTCAATTAGTACCATAATGTGGGATTATTATGTATGTAAACTATGTATAAATGATGGCATATCATAACACCCCACACTTAAACTTTGCTTGTTCTCAAGCAAACTTATGCATGATCACACACATAACTAAAAACTTTACAAGTGTAATCGAATTTCAACTAGTGTTGAAACCTCGGGATAACTCTTGAGCTGCTTATTCTATTTTTGTATTTTTCTGTTTCAAGATGATGGAATCCACGACAAGCCTACTAGAACTTTGATTATGCAAGAACTCCTCACTACTCACAATGTTCACTTATCTCTAGGGTTACATATATATGGTTAATGTAAGTGAAGTGGAACACTCAAGTTCGGATCGAACTATGCAATGGTCATAAGCTTGTATGCAAATCAAGTCTCCACCAACTAACTAAGTAGTCTGCATGAATCAGGAGGACTTAAAAGGGTTGTAATGTGGCTAAAGTAAAACTAAAGGTGAAAATGAAAATCTTTTTGGATTTTTAGGGGTTTTAAAGGGGTTTAAAGGGCTGCAGCTATCGCAAAACATTCAGCTACGACCTCATGGCTTAAAATGAAAAATACTAATGGGTCCCTCTACAATACTCAGATCTTGAGGGTATAATTAATCTGAGGGCTCGTTTATGGTCAGATTTCCAAGACCAAGATTTCTCATCAAATTCAACTCATCCCTTATTGCGTAATACACATTGCTTCCTTGTCGTATGGTTCCTTTGGCTCGTAGCCTAATAGCACCTACTTCGATAAGGTGTGTATACTCACTTTGGGAGTGAGTTTGATTCTAGCTACACTTTCCATCGTGGCTCCAGTTGCCACACTTTCTACATTTATTGTATCTGTTGGCTCTTCTTTTGGCGGCACTTTTTGACAAGCCGTAGAATAGTCACAATTTTTCTTGCTTGCGCCACCGCTTTCGTACATCACTGGTTGCTTTGCGAAATGAAGACAGAAAAGCAAATTGAATTCAAAGGGACGCATGTCCAGTTCTTTAAGGTCTCCCGGTAAAAGACCAAGATTTTTTTTAAACAACACAAATGCTTCATTAATCCTTCCTTGAGATAATATTTTTGTGGATTTCCTACAGATAGTTTGGATATTTTCCTAATGCATCCACCATTTGTATATTCTAATTCTTCTAAGTATGGTAGATTCTTTCCAAAATTGTCCCGATGATAATGAACTTGAAATGACAACAAAGGATAATATCCCCATTTTGAAGACAGTCACCAATAACCGGTGTTTGTGAAAAGTTGGTTGTGTGATAAGTATTGGTAATAGAAAAGAAAAGGCTAAGGCTCAGAGGACTATCTAGGCGGATAATATTTTTGGGGTTTTCGGATAATAAGGGTGATAAAGTCCTAGGTGCCTCAATCATTTTCATGCTTCCACTAGTTCATGATCTTGTTATGTATGTCATACAAGTTCTAATTATGCATAGAATTCAATCGAATAAACACTCAATATACCAAACGAAAGAGAACGCAAAAATAATGATAATAATGCTCGTGAAAAGGCTCAGATTATTCTCACATGGAAACAGATGGGATAATGTTTAGTGATTTGTTATGCATAATTTTCGTTTGTTTCTACTTTCCATTTCTTCATTTTATTTAATTAGGTGCAAACTCGAAGAGGTTTAGATTTAAAGGGTTAAAATTTAGAAAATATTTCAGGTTTTATAAAAGGTAGATTCTTGTAATGTTTTAGTCAAACGGGAAGAAATCACAAGTTAAATTTTATCGCTCTGAGGTTACAAGCAGTCCTGAATCTCTAATTCCCCACCCCACACTTAAAACTGTGCATTGCCCTTAATGTACAAATGCATGTAATGAATTGCTATGCGGGAATTTAAATGCATGGATTTTAAGGGAAAAAACTGGTACTCCCCCAGTCAATTCGGTGTATAACCTAAGGCCAAAACTTATTGTTGCTATCAGGATGTGCCTATGAGCTGCTAGTCAACATGTTGCTTCAAAGATTTCATCGAATTTCTCATAAATTTGTTATGGTTTCCGGCTCCAGGCTCGTAGAGGTGGAGTGTAACTCCTCAAAGTAGATAGATGATCTGGTGATGTTATTTTACGTAAAACATAAAATAAAACTTAAAAGCAGACAAGAAAAATAAAATATAGTAGTTAATCTACTAAGGTCCTAGTATAGATAAGGCATACTTGGGGCCTGAAGTAATTAGAAACTTAAATTTGGAGAAACCAAACATGAGGTCCATGCTTTCTGCCATATGCACTAACTTCTCAATTTATTCAAGATCGTCAGGTTGCCTCCCGGAAGCGCTACGTTTATTTAAGGGTCTTTAGCCTGACCCGTACGTGTTGAGCAAATTAAAGCAATAATCAATCTAAAATCCCTAGTAAACACCAAGGATGTCCAGAGGCTAACTGGTAAGTAAAAGCCTACTCGCGGCAGAAACCAGGTACTCTCATTTAGAAAAGTTAATATTAGATTTAATAATGGCATTAACTAAACTCAGACATTATTTTGAAACTCATGCTATTCATGTTAAAACTAACTATCCTATTAAGTGTCTTGAGAAAATCAGAGATGTCAGGAAGGATGGATAAGTGGTCAGCCAAGATCCGCGCCTGTGACCTCATATATGAACCTAGAACATCAATAAATTCTCAGGTACTTGCGGACTTTGTGGCTGATTTCAGTAGTGACATTCAACATGAATCAGACCTTGAAGTTCAATAATTGGAAGAATCCAAGGATACGTGGACAAGGGGACATAATAACCCAGTCCATAAGTTGTGAGTTCTTAGCAACGAATAATGAAACAGAATATGAGGCGCTGAAAATCACGTATCCAGGTATATGCAGACTCGTTGTTAATTGCTAACCATTTCAATGGCTCATATTTAGTAAAAGCTGAGAAGTTAGCCAAATATCTCGCAATAGTTAAGCAATTATCTGTGGAATTCGAATTTTTTAACATTACACGGGTACCTAGAGAAGACAATACTGAGGTCGATGCCTTAGCAAAACTTGCTTCGGCTCTTAAAATACCTGTAGAAGCATGTTTTGTAACTATAGATTAAATTCTATGTATCGGTGTACGTGGCTAGTACGCAGGAGGGTGTTCCTGTGTACTTAGCCTGCACACCAGTTTGGTCGTACATACTGTACTTGTCAAGTACGCATCACCAAACCATGCGTACTTAGTAAGTACGCAAGGCTTTTGCCTTGTGACTTGTCAAGTACGCAGGTAGTGTTCCTGCCCCTATAAATAGAAGACTTGTCTTCATTTGTATGTGGAACTCTGGAACAAGGTCGAGAGGTGTCCGGGTCGGGAAGAGCTCTCCCGACCCCTGGACCGTGAGCTTAGATGAGAGATGTGTGCTCCTTCGCTATGTAGTCTGTAATACGGGATGACTTCTATGTTATGGATTATGTGTCGTTTCATTGTCTTTTGTCTTTGTTCTTGTTTTCTCTGTCTCGTTTCTTTGTTCCCACACAAATCACAGAACAAGTCTGTGTAAATCTGCTGCGCGACGAGGCTCCCGGGACCTACAATACCTGAAGGTATTAAAATACCAATCATACATATCCTGAGCCCATCAATTGAGAAGAAAAATGAAGTATCCAACACAGAAGAAGAAGCAGATGTTCGGGATCTTGAAACTAGTAAGTATCGTGGATTCTACCCATTAAAAAATATTTGCTGGATGGTGAGATCCCATGTGGTGAAAAGAATCACAAGTATTTTCGCATGAGGGTATCTCGTTTTATAATATTGCACAATGTCTTGTATAAAAAGTATATTGCAGGTCCATACTTAAGATGCTTGGAGGATACTAAAGCACATGAATTTCTGAAAGAGATACATGAAGGTGGCTGTGGTAATCACACTCGGGGCAGAGTGTTATTCTCGATGATCCCAAGGACAGGATACTACTGGCCTGCCATGGGGAAAGAAGCTATGACTTACTCTAAAATATGTGATGCTTACCAAAGACACAGCAACATACTTCACCAACCAGCAGAACCTTTATATCCAATAATCTCTCCATGACCATTTATGAAATGGGGAATGGATATAGTCGGCAAGCTTCCCAAGACGCCAGGAGGAAAAGTGTTGGAACCTAGTAGTCCATAGAAATCAATTATATGCTAAAATTGTATAACTCTAAGGTTTTCGGTCGAAAACTGAGTTTTCGATCAAAAAGTGTTTTCGGCCGAAAACACTTTTCGATCAGAAGTTTTCGATCGAATTCTTTCTTGTATAAATATGTTTGTCTTTTGTATTTTGAACTAGATTTCTCATTTGTAAAACTTTGATCAGATCTTGTTGAGAGGAATAATAGCTTTGTAGTTGTTGAATCAAGGTGTAATTACAACAGAGTATCAATGGAAATCATGTGTTTCATTGTGCATTTTGTGTTAGTGACATTTCTCATTGTCGTTTATGTTTGATTCGATCTACTCGATTTTAGTTGCTTTCTGGATTGTTTCCGCCATTCCAGAAGCTGTTAGAGACTATAGACTTTGATATCAGAAGGTCAGTGGGGATCACAAGTGGTATCAGAGCTTTCGATGCTCGGTTTTAAGAGATTTAAGCATGTTTCAAGTTTTATCAAAGTTTTCAAGATTCAAAAGTAATCAAATTGGATCGTTTCCAGTGCCATTTTTGAGTATTTAGCATGTATAACAGTGGAGAAGAAGTTTGGGATGATTTTCGGGGCTTAATTTGACGTTCGGAAGTTGCAGATCGAAAATTCACGAATTTCAGTAGAATGGACCGAAATCTCTGATGAAGGGGTCGAAATCTTGACTTTTCGGTCGAAAAATCTGATCAAAATCTCTTCTAGTCGAAAAGTCTAGTCGAAATCTTGACTTTTCGGTCGAAATCTCAAGTTTTGTTCAAAATCTCTTGCCCGAAATCTCCTGATCGAAATCTTACTTTTCGATCGAAAAGTCTTGCCAGGAATCTCAAGTTTTCGATCGAAAAGTGTTTGAGTAAAAAAAATAAATAAATAAATAAAACTTTCTTGTTCAAAAAACTCAAGTTTTGGCGGGAAAAACTTTCTTGTTCAAAATTTTAAGAGGATGTTCGGAGTTATGTTTGGTGCTGATTTAAAAAAAATGAGGTATTTAAAAAGAATTATAAAAAAAAGAAGAGAGGGATTCTCAATGGCTGACGAAGGGTGTGTGCATAAGGTCTTTGTAAATGGATTAGGGTATGTTCATCGAGATCTTTCTAAGGAAGATGTGAAAGGAAAAACCATACAAGACCAATTAAAGAAAAGATTTCAAATCTTCACACGCGTAGAAGGAAAATCTTTGACTGACCAGTATCATATATATGTGAAATTGGTCAATGATTTAAAGGAGGTTGATCTTGAATACGAACAATCAGAAGTCATGGATAATTTTCTCAATGCTCAACCACAGGAATGGGAGATTTATAAACTTAACATCAGAAATAAAGGATTAAAGTTTAATTCATTAGAGGATTTGTGTGCAAAGTTACAAATGTATGCACTCAAAGCTGATCAGAACATAATAGTGATCAAAGGTGGATATGGTTATGATTTTCAAGGAAATTGTAAATGTATAGAATCTGATTTGGTTGTTGAAGCAGTGATAGAGTCACAGGAACTTAGAGCTTATTCTGAACTGCTCAATGAAAATATGTGTTCTGTGGAGTGTTTTGAGAAAATTGCTAATTACATGAATCGAAATCGACTTCTTATGGATGCATTGAAACATGCACATACTACAAAAAAAATTCTAAAGGATCGTGAGAAAGAGTATAAAAGAAAGATTGATGACTGTGTCAAAGAAAATTCTCATGTGAAGCTTCAGTTAAAGAGAAATAATTATGAAATTCAACTATTGATTGCTGAAAGAGAAACAGAAAAGAAATTAATGATCGAGAAGATGGAAAAGATAGCAAATACAACAATTAAAGTTGATAAAATAAACATTTATGAGAAAGTGGCTTGTGGAATCATTGAAGCTCAAATACATGACAAAGTAACTTCTGGGCTTGGATATAAAGGAATTGGTGAAAGCATTGAGGCTAAAGTTAATGATAAGGTGAATAGCGAGATGGGATACAAGAGTGTTTCTCCTCCTTTTACTACAAATGAATTTTATTCACATATGCCTCAACTATATATTCCAGAGCCATTTGTGCCACATGTTTATCCTTCATTAGAGCCAAAGAGAAATTCCAAATCAAATAAAGTTGAATTGAATATTCCAAGCGATCCTACTTTTGATGATGATTGTGTGAGTGATAAATCTGAAAAATTCTTTGAATGTGTGGATTATTTTGACAATAAGGGTGGCTTAGGGTTCAAGAAAGACAGTTCACTTAATGCTAACGCCAACCCGTTCGTTTTGAATATATTTGCTCCGCACATGTTTGTTAAAGAGGGAGTAGAAACGTCAAAAATTGGAGAACAGAAGTCTAAGGACAAGTCAGAATCTCGAAAGGGGCCTTTTCAAAGACCATTTCCTGCTTTGAAGAAATGTTTTAGCTGTGGAAAGCAGGGTCATTTATCAAGAGATTGATGTATCAAGAAACACAAGTCTCCTAAACAGAACGTCATTTCTCAACCTCAGAGAAAGTTTCAAGAAAAGGTTGTTAAAGTCTTTAATAGGTTAAAGACGTTTTGGACATGCAATATGTCAAAACAAAAACAAGATTGGAAAGACAAAGCTAAACCAAGACAAGTTTGGAGAGTTAAAGATTTGAGTCCAAGATCTAGCTTTGATGATGCAAAGTGTATATGGGAGCTTAACAGAATTCTTGTGTTTTGATATGCAATGGCCTAGGGGGAGATTGTTGGAACTAGTTTTAGTCCATCGCATATACAACAGTCTGAAGACGGAAGAATTCTTTGAAGTTGAAATGTTCAAAGGATAAGTTTGAAAACTTTAAACCACAAGTACCAGAGTGCGTGAAGCTGAAAAGAAATGATGCACATGGGAAGAGAAGGTTCAGGTACATTGTAAAGCTAGCTGATATAGTTTCAACTGTCTACATCCTGGCCAGAAAGGAAGTGTTTATCAAGAACTTCAAGAGATGGGAGTATGGCAGCAAAACTCATGAAGTTGTGAGCACACAACATGGTTTACCAGAGGTCAGAGTCTTCGATCCAGTGGATCTGTTCAGTTACTAATGCTGATTATGAAGTACAAGAAATTACAAATACTAATGATGAACCAACAGTTATTGAAGTTCATTTAGATCCATTAAACGATCAAACTGTGGATGTTATTTAGACAAGCTCTTCAAGTGTTGATGATTCAAGTGATCAATCACCAGATTTGAATATTTCAGATATGCCAGAATCTGTGCAAGTTGATAATGTTCCAATTCATAGAATTCATTCTGCCCAACGAGTTGAAAACATCATTGGATCTCTTAAAGCTGGGGAAACATTAATGTATGTTTATACTCCTGTTTTTTATCAGAAGAAAAACCCAAGAATGTCACAGTAGCTTTACAAGATCCAAGTTGGATTGAAGGCATGCAAGAGGAACTTCTTTAGTTCAAAAAGCTTAACGTTTGGCATCTTGTGGATTTGTCTGAAGAAAAATATCAAATTGGAACAAAATAGGTTTTTCGAAACAAGAGAGATGACCGTGTGATTGCGGTTCGTAACAAGGCACGTCTTGTTGTCCTAGGGTTATATCAAGAAGAAGGATTGGATTATGATGATGTTTTTGCTCCTGTTGCACGAATTGAAGCTATACGTATATTCTTGGCCTATGCTTCCTACAAGAAGTTTAAGGTCTATCCAATGGATGTGAAGACAACTTTTCTTTATGGGGTGGTAGAGGAAGAGGTTTATGTTAATCAACCACCTGGTTTTGAAGATCCTGATCATCCATTCCAGGTGTACAAGCTCGATAGAGCTTTGTATGGGTTACATCAAGCGCCTCATGCGTGGTATGAAACCTTGTCAACACATCTCACATCAAATGGTTTCGTTTGTGGTACAATCGATAAAACATTGTTTCTGAAAAAGTTTGATTCTCATTTGCTGATTGTTCAAGTCTATGTTGATGACATCATCTATGGTTCAACAAATGAAGCTCTTTATAAAGATTTTGAAGTTGTCATGAAACTCAAATTCGATGTAAGCTTAATGAGACAAATGCAGTTCTTTCTAGGATTGCAGGTGGAACAGTCTGAGACTGGAATTCTTATCCACCAGGCAAAGAATTTGAAAGACATTTTGACAAAGTTCAAAATGAATGATTGTAAATCAGCTTCTACCGCCCATTGCTCCCTATGAATCTCTCACTGTGGATTTATCTGGAGTAGAAATTAATCAAAAGGCATATCGTTCAATGATTGGCTCCTTGATGCATCTGACTACAACTAGACCTGATATCATGTTCGCTGTCTGTTCGTGAGCTAGATATCAGACAGTTCCAAAAGAATCCCATGAATCGGCTCTTAAAAGAATTTTTCGTTATCTTAAGGGTCATGTAAATCTTGGTTTATGGTATCCTTCTGATTCTGAATTTAAATTTTATGCTTATACTGACAGAGATTATGGTGGATGTAATTTGGACAGGAAATCTACATCAGACGGGTGTCAATTTTTGGGGGAGAGACTTGTTTCATGGCAGTGTAAGAAACAAACAAATGTATCCACTTCAACTGCTGAGGCAGAGTACACAACTGCTTTGAGTTGTTGTTCACAAGTTATCTAGATACAACATCAACTGATGGATTTTGGAATCAACTTCTTGGAGACCCCAATATTTTGTGATAATGAGGCGGTGCTCGGTATTGTCAAGAATCTAATTCAGCATTAAAAAACAAAGCAAATCGCCATCAGGTTACATTTTATTAGATATTGCTTTGAAAATGGTTTGATTAAGTTGGTCCACGTCGATACATTAAAGCAAAAGGCCGACATTTTCACAAAAGTTTTTTCAACATATTGGTTTAACTCTCTCGTTGAGATGTTGGGGATGATCTCATTTTAAAAAATAAAATTAAAAAAAATTAATTAATAATAATAAAAGTAATAATTTTTTTTGAATAAAAGTCCATATTTGAATTGAAAGACCATAAAGTGTTCCTAAAAAAGATTTTATTTTATTGTTTAAAATTGTGTTGAAGTTTGAGTCTTATGTTTTCTGTGTTTATGTTTGTTAATCATGTGCTAGTATAATAAGTGTTTGTGCTAGTATAGTACGTATTTTTTCTCACAGTGGTATAAGTAATAAATAAAATTATATCACAATTTTAGGGGGAGAATAAAAAAAGAAAAACATAAGCAGGAAAGAAAATTTTGTGACTGATTGACGTGCATATAGGAAATGATAGTAAATTTGTATGCTGAGCTTATGCATGAATTGGATATATGGTGACATCGGTTACAAATTTTGATATGTCGGTAGGCTCTGCATGTATAAATTAGATGGTATTTGTGTGAATAACTAAATTGCAATCTTAGTGTTATCCACATTGAATATCGGTACTTTCATCTTTTGAATGCAAAGTGAATCCAATCATTCCATGAGACCAGGATCTTGATGAGTTTTTAGCACAATTCTTTTGCTCTATTGATTATATACGTCAAATATACGATATAGAGTTAAACATCTGTATACAGCTGATGGTTCTGGTGAAAGTCTGCAATAGAAACCAGGAAGTCATCTAGTGGATCTGTTCAGATTTTCTAACGAAGATCAAAAGATTTTGTACCATAATCCAATTGAATGTGATATGAGCACAAAGATAAAGGCTGAAGCGAAGTTGTATATGAGAGTTGTTGCTCGTTGCTTATCAAGAAGATATGAAGCAAACGATATCAAGAAAAGACTTGCTGAGCTAGATGCCAAGAAAGTGAAAGCCAAAGCCAAAGACAAGTCTGATAAAGATAACAAGTAAAGAATTTATGTTCTGTGGACTAGTGGGAGATTGTTGGAACCTTCTAGTCCATAGAAATTAATTATATGCTGAAATTGTATAACTCTCTGGTTTTCGGTCGAAAATACTTTTCGATCAGAAGTTTTCGATCCAATTCATTCTTGTTTAAATATGTTTGTCTTTTGTATTTTGAGCTAGATTTCTCATTTGTAAAACTTTGATCAGATCTTGTTGAGAGGAGTCATAGTTTTGTAGTTGTTGAATCAAGGTGTAATTACAACAGATTATCAATGGAAATCATGTGTTTGATTGTGCATTTAGTGTTCGTGACATTTCTCATTATCGTTTATGTTTGTTTCGATCTACTCGGTTTTAGTTGCATTATGTATTGTTTCTGCCATTCCAGAGGCTGTTAGAGAACTACAGACTTGGATAGCAGAAGATCAGAGCGGATCACAAAAAATATTTATGCTAGCAATGACAGACTACTTCTCAAAATGGATTTAAGCTGAGGCATTTGTTCAAGTAAGAGAAAAAGAGGTCATCTCCTTCATCAAGCGCAATATCCTGACAAGATTTGGAATCCCGGCGGAAATAGTATGTGACAATGGATCTCAATTCATCGGCGAAAGGACAACGAACTTATGTGCTAGTTAGGGGATCAAAATGATAAATTCCACTCCTCTACATCCTCAAGCCAATGGATAGGCAGAATCCAGCAACTAAATCATCTTCAATAACCTCAAAAAAAGATTGGAAGCAAAGAAAGAATGATGGGCCGAAGAGCTACCTTTTTGTACTTTGGGCAAATAGGACAACCACAAAGAATGCAACAGGTCAAACTCCATTCTCATTGGTATTTGGCATTGATGCCATGATCCCTACAGAGATGGTTATCCCTACTTCCAGAACCAATCTTCAAACTCCAGAGACCAACAACAAAGCTCTTGCTAATGATCTCGACACTGTGGACGAGCTCAGGGATCTTGCCAAAGTTCGTATTGCAGCTTATCAGCAGACGATAGCAAAGTCATACAACAAAAACATAAGGATCAGAAGATTCCAAGTAGGTGACTTAGTAGTGAGGAAGGTATTCCAAAATACTACCAATCCCAATGACGAAAAGCTTGCACCAAAATGGGAAGGCCCATACTTGATTGATTCAGAAGCAGGCAAATGTGCATATTGGTTGGCTACTATGGAAGGAGAAATCCTGCCAAGATCCTGGAATGCCATCCATCTCAAAACCTACTTTATGTAAGTTAGAATTTATATTCTAACTAAAATGGTACATCTTCTTTCCATATTTATTTTTAATTTTTATTATCCTTTATCAAAGTAATGACTTGAGCGTCGGAGGGGTGTTAACCGGTCTAACACCCACCTTCACCAAGGTTTCAAGTTTTACAGGAAGGATCCCTGAGGATCCTGACAAAATATAGTGATTGGCCATCTCTCCTAAGTTTTGGTATCCTGAAATACCAACGGCTTTCGCCTTTCTAAGTGTTGGGTTAATACACCCCGCCAGGAGCGCACGATATCCAAATATAGTTGAAGGTTGTGCAACCAGTCCATGTAACAGTGGTTGATAATTTCCTCATTGTTGGCTATATATTGGATCCTACAGATATAACAGACGTGTTATTCCTCAAGTTTCTCCCAAACATTTAACACTTACGTGTTAAACTAAGGTTTTTAGCATTTTCATGCTAACTCAATAATGGCTTGGCCCACGATTTTATCTTGTCACAGGTATTTAACACTTATGTGTTAACCCAAGAACTTAGCATCGATATGCTGACTCAAGATCCTTAAACGGATTGAAGACTTATGAAGATCCTGAAGTACAATTACTAAGTCTACGACGTGTTTAATAACTATACACAGGGGACAACTTACAGTTGTTATATTCTGGACTCAATGTCATAATCTGGTATGTGTAACTATACGACTTAGTTCTCAACGAAGGTATGTGTTACTTATTAATTTTCAATTAAAAGAAGATTCAAAATTTTAATGACTAAGTCATTATATGTTTGTAACCGTTACTCTTTCATACCATTTATCGGAACCAAACTATATTTTTCTAAGTCAAAGTTTGATAAAAAAAAACATAAAATGTTATTTATAAATAATTATTAAAATCCGGTATCCTGAAAATATACCTAAACCTATTTCTCTAAATATCCCAAGGCTTAACTGCCTAAGTGTTATGCCTCAGTTTCTACCTCTGGTATCCCGGATCCTCAGATAAGTATCGGTATCCCTGATCCTTAACTACCTAGACCGTTATAACAATTAATTTTACGCATTTTTCTTTGATTAGTCTTGAACAGGTTGTTTTGGGTAAAAAAATATACGAACTAACTTTCTAACCAAATTTCGATTGTGATGTAGAGTGCTTTGTGAAATCTATACGAAACGATATAAAAAAGTAAAGATTGACACGGATGATTACGAGAAAAGCCCTTGATCCTTGATTATCTCCGGCATAAAACCTCGGGAGCCGGCGAAAGTCGGGCTGCCTTGATAACTTTTATAAAACTAGAAGTGTTGAATACAATGTGAGCAAATAAGATCGTATGCTAAGTGTTACAGTAATTGCAAGTGTGGGTGTTGTGTGTTCCTATACGAGCAGAATGCTTATTAAATATACAAATTATCTCCAACTAACTATCCGATAATAATGGGTTTGACCCTATCTTCTCCTTGTGACCGTTGCAAGCTTATTCACACGTATTCCACACGTGGTCCTCGTCTCTTGACCGAGTTTTTAGGTGAGTGTTACATTACGAGTGTTTTTCCTGCCATCAACAAAGAGAACAATAGACAAATAGCCGTTAATAATAATATTCAGGATACCGAAATTACCAGGATACAGGATTCTGGATTATGCATTATTCAGTATCCAGCATTGAAATTTATAGCATAACAATTGTCCCCAAAGTTTTAATAGTTGGCGGTAAAATAACAGCTGTAAAATTTTCCCGAATTTCAAACCAGCAGTTATGATTAGACATGGTGCGATAAACGAGGATTGGGGGCGTCGTCATTAGAGGAGGCTATAATTACTTTTGACATTTTTCATTCAGTTATCTGAGTTCATCTTCTCTAACTTTTTTTCTAGTATCTCAGGTAACAATTTCGCTTTTCCTTCCGTCTTTCTGATTTTTTTTTGTTTCAACAATGGTTAAGAAAAATACTCGTTCGTCTACTTCATCTGATGATCTCTGTAGTTAGAATTTAATAGTGAATCCATATTCCGAAATATGTACTTTTACCGACCTTGATATTCAATCACTGAAATACGGAGGATTTTTTCCCCAAAAATACCGTTTTAGGACCTTTGATCCCAAAACTAGGGCTGATTTCACGTCGGAGAGTTGGGTGTGTTGTCCTTATTTGTCACACCCCCAAATTTCCACTAACGGAGACTTACCGTTTTGGGGCATTACTGACCAAGACCTCACACATTGGTTACATCAAACGACACTATATGGGACTTGAAACATAATTTCTAAAATTCATAATGTTCAGAGTAAAAGTTTACGGAAGCATAAGATGAAAGTATATGCGCAAAACAACGCGCTTAAAACCAAAGTATAAGAAAGACATAATCATTGTTTGATGGATGCATTAGTTGTAAACAATTCAAGACGATGCATGACCTAACGTGTCCTTGAGTGCCAACCTGAGAAAACATGTAAGGAAAATGGGTCAACACTAGGTTGGTGAGTTCACAGGTTTCAATAGTTCAAGTAAAGAGTTTGTAGTGTATTGTACATTCAATATATATATCAAAGGCAGCTAACCAATATTCAAGTATACTAATGCGCTCGCAACCGTAGACTGACAGTTTGTGTTTGTGCCTCTGACCAGGTCTATCAGCCATGGTACATGTTTTAGGTCAATATTTCACCTGTTCGGCCTCCAATCGAGTTAGTGCGACTAACGCGGGTGGGGTTTGTCAAACCCAGTAGTACTACTCAACATACCTCGCTATTATTCAATATTTAAACGGTTCGATGTGAGGACTTTCATGATAGAGTTGCGCATAGTCATACAAGCGATAATATATGAATTACAAAAACTAGTAAAAGGTTTAGATCATGCTTTCTCCCGCAAGTTAAAACAGTAAAAATTGGCCGTGAAAACTCACATGCGTTGCGTAGTAGGTAGTATCACACAAATGAAAGATTTGGAATCTCAAGTGTTAGCCTGCACGGCTTACGTATGCCCTAAAATTATAAACACATAAATTAGGGACAATTTGGGAATTGTGACAACGACACGAAAAGTTAGAATGTCCTAACGCATTCTAAGGATTTAGGAATAAACGAACGTGCCGACAGAGTTTTATAAATATAAATATATACATATCTTATTATAATGATTTTAGGGAATTTGCGTCACGGTCGAATGTTGATAACGGATAATAATTAAATAATTATTTTCATGCGTTTGAGTCGTTTACAAAGGTTGGGAAAATAATATAATTTAATATATTATTTTTAAGTTCGAAAGATTTACTAAATAATCCTAGGAGTGGAAAAATAATAAATATATTATTTTTTTACTCGGGGTAAATAACGTCGGTAAATAATATAACATCGTTTATATTATTTATAGTTTTTAAACACATGTCACACAAGACAATTGAATGAGTCGAAAATAATATAATTTATATATTATTTTATTAATATTGGTTACGGGTTGAAAATAATATAATTATATTATTTTATATGAGATTACGGTTTAAAAAATACATAAATACATTATTTTTAAAAGTGGAAGAAATAATAAAATTGGGTACAAAATTCAAACCCGAGCTCACGGGTTGTTTCCTGGGCTAAAACACATTTATATATTATTATAATAATATAGGGTTTGACTTTTAATAATTTAATATAATTAAAAACGTCCCAAAAAAAGATTGTGGGAGCCCGGCCTCGAACCCGGGTCTCTCCCACACATGCACATAGCTCTAACCAGTCCCGCCCGCTAGGGTATCGCATACAAACACATTTCCGAATTGTTTTAACATACAAGTCACCGTGGTTTCCCTTCCCAAATGATCTCGCGATCGAATCCGAGCCCAATCCATCGATTTTCGATAATAAACAAACCAAATTGATTAGGGGTTCTGTTGATCAAGTCCATACGCGTCTGTGTGTGTGTTTGATTGAAAAACTAACGAGTTTAGGATGGTTTAATCTTAGGATCAAAGTCCGAAAACCCTTAATCGGATATTTGATCGATTTTGATATTGAAAGGTGTTGGATTCATAGGGTTTTTAATAAGCAAAGGTTTTAGAATCTGTCCATGTATTTTAATTCGATTAAAAATGTGTCCTGATTAGTATTCGATTAACCAGAAAGTTCATGAACCCTAGGTTCTGGATTTTGAAAAATTCGATGATATGGGACTGAATCAGTATAGGGCTGTTATCAAAACGAAGGATTGCGAAGCTAACTACACCATTTAATTTGGTTTAAACAAGGTTTAGGATCAAAACCCCTAAACCAGTTTATGAACAAACCCTAGGTTAAAGATCTTGATCATTTCGATGATATGATATTAAATTGTCATAGGGCTTTCACTCAGTAGATGATTACGAGTCTACTGGTGTGAATTAATTTGATTTAAATTGTGTTTAAGTTAGGGCTCGCTTAAATCATTTTAACATGAACCCTAGAATCTGTATTGATCTAATTGGATGTTATAAGCCCCAATTATGATAGGGATTTCCATCAGAAGATTAAAACGAAGCTAAGGGTGTAAGAATTTACCAAAACGAATGTTGGATTGATGGAGATCGACTAGAACAGGTGTCGACGGCAACTGGTTTGACCTCCGGCGGCTTCTGCAGTGATTTTGACGAGTCTGATGTGTGCAATTGCTTCAATGGTGTTCGAATGAAGTGCACAGAGTGTTCAATTATGAGATTATCACACGAATTGTTTGAAATTGATTGTCAAACCATGAATGTGTCGACAGTTTTAGAATGTTGGCCATAATTGAGATTAATTCGATGTAAAAGCGATGATTAAAGCATTAATTAGGTTCGTTACTAGTTTGATCGTGCATAACAGTTATCTAATCGAACAGAAATCGGTTATAGAACTTGAATTTGAGTAAAACCATGATGTTGACTTTCAAAAGTCAACAAATCAACTTTAGGGTAATAGCAGAAATAGTCCCAGAGGTTTTCATGCGAATTGGAGTTTAGATCATGGCAAAATCAGTCCCTCAAGTTTGGATGGAGTTAGAACTTGGTTAGTTTGACTTCCAAAGTCAACAGAATCAGGATTTTGACTTTCTAAAAGTCAACAGGATAGTTTAGGGATATTCCATAACTAGTCCTTGGAGTTTTTAAGTTTAGGTTATTGACATAATTAGTCCCTGAAGTTTGACTTAAGTTAATTGGGTAACTTTAACTAGATTTTGTTAACAGAGTTAACTAGAAAAGTCCGGATTGTCACATCATCCCCTAGTTGAAAGAATTTTCGTCCCGAAAATTAAAATAAAATTTTTTTTGAGGTGTCACATCATCCCCTAGTTGAAAGAATTTTCGTCCCGAAAATTAGAATAGTACCTTAAGAGTTTGACGTGGATTGCTTGAACAAATGAGGATACTTGCGCATCATCTGATCCTCGCGTTCCCACGTGAATTCCGGTGTGCGTTTTGAGTTTCAACGAACTCTGACAATAGGGATCTTACTACGTTTCAGCTTTTTGATTTCCCTATCCATGATTTCTACCGGTTCTTCAACAAACCGTATATGTTCATCAATATGCAGCTCCTCAAGAGGAACCGTGAGTGTTTCGTCTGCTAGACATTTCTTCAAGTTCGAGACATGGAAGACATCGTGTACACCACTAAGTCCTTCCGGTAGGTCCAGTTGATACGCGACTGGGCCAATTCTCTTTACTATCTTGAAAGGTCCAACATAACGAGGGTTTAGTTTGCCTCGCTTCCCGATGCCAATGACACCTTTCCAAGGTGAGACCTTGAGTAAGACCATGTCACCTACTTGAAACTCTAAAGGTTTACGACGTTTGTCGGCATAACTCTTTTGACGATCACGTGCTGCCGCCATACGGTTTCGGATTTGAACGATCTTTTCGGAGGTTTCAAATACAAGTTCAGGACATGTAAGTCGGCTATCCCCAACTTCAGCCCAACATATTAGAGATCGGAATTTACATTCGTACAATGCCTCGAATGGTGCCGCTTTGATGCTAGTGTGATAACTATTGTTGTAGGAGAACTCCACTAAAGGTAAGTGAGACTCCCAAGTGTTTCCGAAATTGATCACACAAGCTCGCAGTATGTCCTCTAATGTTTGGATGGAACGTTCCGTTTGACCATCGGTTTGCGAGTGATAAGCTGTACTCATGTCTAAACGTGTACCTAAAGCTTTCTGCAATGATTGCCAGAAACGAGAGGTGAATCGAGGGTCTTGATCCGAAATGATAGAGATTGGTACACCGTGTCGAGAAATGACTTCCTTCAAGTAGACACGAGTAAGTTTTTCCATTTTGTCGGTTTCTTTTATTGCAAGGAAGTGCGCAGATTTTGTTAAGCTATCTACGATCACCCAAATGGTATCGCATTCGCTGGGTTCTGGGTAATTTTGTTATGAAGTCCATAGATATTTGCTCCCATTTCCACATTGGGATTTCCGGTTGTTGCAGTAGACCAGAAGGCTTTTGATATTCCACCTTGACCTTTGAGCAAGTCAGGCACTTGCTTCTATAGGTGGCTATATCGTCCTTCATCTTTGGCCACCAATATAACACCTTAAGGTCGTGGTACATTTTGTCAGAACCTGGATGAATAGAGTATCGGGATTTGTGCGCCTCATCCATGACTAGTTCTTTTAAGTTCCCATACACAGGAATCCAAATTCGCTCTGCGAAGTAGCGAATGCCGTCCAACTTAATTTCAAATTGCTGATCCATTCCCCGTTTACCTTCAGAAGTCTGAGTCAGCGGAGGCATCTTCTGCAAGGTGTCCCTCCTTTTCAAGATGAGCTTTGATAGTCTTGATCATTGCTTGGCTCTCTAAGGAGTTGACATTGCAGATATGTGTTCTGAGCTCAAAAATGTTGTATAAGAAGTATGATTTGAGGAGTAGGATCTCATTGATGTGGTTAAAGAAGACATATGATCCATCACTCAGAAAGAAGGTGAAGCCAGAGGGCCCAGTGCACGACCATCCTAGCACTGCCAGTCCCCTGACCATCTCATTGTGTATGAAGCTTCTACAGCAAACAGTTTCTTCGTTAGTTAAAGTACTGCTCCTGATCAGGTCAAGTCTAATTGGAGCCAGTCTTTGTGCTGCTACTGTAGAAGATTCTACGCGGTCTTTAGGATATGCCACCCTGTTTGCTTCTTCTAATAGTGCTTCAAACCAGGGCAGATTTTCCTCCATTAAGTCTTGGAACCTTCAGATTGCAAGTTTTGTTGAGAGATCTGAAGAGGTGTTGATGCAGCTGGATAAATACAGTTCAAGCACTTGAAGAGGATTTAGTGCATCCCATTTCAGCTCTTCTACTCTGCAGGACTCTTTCCCAATCCAGAATCTCTCAGATTGACCATCATACCCCCAAGCTAGTATGGAGTCAAAATCTAGCTTGTTTGCAGTCAGTGAGAATTTGGGGGCAGTGGTTAGACTTATTATGGCAGCTGCTTCAGGAAGAATGTTGGCTGATGGAGGTGTGTCTTTGTGGTGACTTGTATTTGTCAAGACCTCATCACAGGCTCGAACAACCAACTTCCAAACCTCAGTGATTTCTTCCTCTTCATCTACTAAGTCTGGCAAGTCATGAACTTGAACTAAGGTAGGTTTGAATAAGGAACTTTGAAATGCAGCTTGCTCTTGCATCCAGTCCTCAAGGCTGTCAGCATCATCTTCTACTTTGACTATTTCCCCCTTTTTGGTTGCATCAGTGTAAAGGGTTGCATCTATTTGAGTTCCCACTGATACAAAGAAAGGAGTAGGCCAGTTGGGCATTGATGGGCTTCATGCATAGAGACTTGGTGCCTTAGTTTGGACACTTCAACCTCTAACATAGCCACCCTGGCCATCAATTCCATATTTTTGAGTTCCAGACTGTCCTCATCCATAGTTGTGGAATCCTTGGAGCTGGATGGGGTCTTAGGCCTAGCCTCTGCATCCCCATTACCCTGGTTTTCTTAGCACCTGGGATTCCTCTCAGTGAAGAGTGTTTCAAAGGAAACATCCTCACTGTGAGTTGTCGTGGTTAGGGTCTTAGTGATGTTATGACTGTCCTCCTGGTTAGTTGATGTACCAGGAGTAGTGACAGCCCTTTACACATTCACTCTATCAGTACTCCTAGAGTGAAGCTTCTTGGGTGATGAACTTGGGTTAGGTGCACTAGCAGCCAATTCAATCAATACCTCCGAGATAGTGGTTGTTTGAGAAGGTATATCATTTTGAAAAGGTGTCTTTGCACTTAAGTTCAGAGAAGAAAAATAATGGAATTGCTCAGTGGGTTGTTCTATGGATCTGGGATGTGATCCTGATCCTAATAGAGAAGCTTCCAAGGAAGTCTCTCTAGTCATGTGGCTATCCCTTTTGATATTCTCATCAGAATTTTGGGATTCTGAATGAGGGCTTTTAGGTTAGGATTGAGCCTTTGAGACAAGAAGAGAAGGAGTCTTCTTGCTCCTTTTTCTAGTATATTTTGCCGCAACTGGGGCCCTTTGTTCCAGTTGAACGATAACATCCAAAATAGGTGTAAGTAATTTCTATGCCTGTGCATCCTTAGTAGTATGCACAGGGGTTCGAACTGTGGAAGCAGATTGTTGTTCAGGATGTGAAGAGGAGGGTGTGGGATCAGTATCAGCTGGGATTGCTGAACTGTCACCCTGGGTACTTTGTATGTTCATCATTGTAGATAACAATGGAACATTGACCCCTAAGAACTTTTTGGAAACAGTTCTCATACTTTGAAAAATGTTATTTTTATGTCCCAGCATAAGATAGATTTTTGTAGATTTTGAAAGATCTTTTAATTCGTTATTGAAAACCTCCTGCAAGAATCTTAGGTACATAAAAAATGATTGCTTTGCACCTTCTTGAAGGTTTATATCTCAAACCTTCAAAGATGAGATGTGCAAAGTTGAAACCCTGGCCAGAAACCATATCATGAACAATAGAGGCAAGTGCAGAGCTCACTTGATGCCATCCACTTCTCTTCTCGGATATACATTGTAGAAGAGTGTGGCATAGAAACTTCCATGGAGGGCCCATCAGCGCCTTTTTGATTGTGTACTCGTTCTGATTTCCAGTGTACCCTATGGATACAAAGTTCCTCATGTATTCTTCCTTTGAGTTTGAAATTGCGGCCTCCTCGTCTTGAAGCTTGAGATGTTTTCATAGAGTAGCTTCAGTGATGGTGATGTCTTTGCCATCTACCTTGGCTTGGATTTGGGGTATCCCCTGTTAGGTAGAGTAGACGGCAGAGTTCTAGAAGTCCTCCATGTGAGGGATGTAAATGGTTGGGTTTACAGTCAGTGCATGGTGTATCTTTGATCGACAGAGAAAGTCGATCATGTCATTGAATCCCTCGGACATCTTTCCTTTGATTAAGTATGCCGTGAGGTCGTGATATGGAGAGAACTTATCATCGGGATGGTTTATGTCTACCTCTGCCATTTTGTTGGGTTTGGAGGGAAAGAGGAAGGTTTTTGAAGGGTGGTTAAGGATGGAAAGCTTTGAATGTTGTGGAGGCTTGAGAGAAAGTGATGGGAGTTAGGGTGAAATTGAATATGAAGAGGTGGTGAACAAATTTGATTTGTGTTATAAGAGTAGAGGAGAGAAAAAGCAAAAATACTTGTAAAATACAACCTAGTTCACTTTTTACTGTTACAGTTGTAATACACTAAAGCAGTAATGGTAAAGACTGAAAGTAATTTTTTTTTACAGCGGGTAAAGGTTAATTTGGACTTAGATTTACCCATCAGCAGCAAACTTGGTTGCTGCGGATGGTTAAGCCTATCCCCTGCAAGCTTGGTTGCTGTGGATGGTTAAGTCTGTCAGCAACAAACCCAATTGCTGCTGATAGATGCAATAATCCACAGCAAGGATGTCGCCTGTCATGTGCCTCTACCACCCAGGTGTTATTCTTGTGACTTGGTTGTCACACCCCAACCGTCGGCGGAAGCGTCGGGGCGGGACGTGTGGACTGTTCATGAGCACAAGGTTCGCTAGATTTCAATATTTAATCATCAATTTTATTCCAAACAATTCAAACTCAAATAGCAAAATTCAACAAGTACATAAATGAAAATACAAATTGTTCTTTGAATTTAAATTAACCAAGTCTAAATATAAGTGTAGCATGTCTTGATCAAACTCACACATTAGCACCTGAAACATGAATAAAATAAGGTCAACTAAAAAGTTGGTGAGCATACATAGGTTTGTACATAGATAGTGTATAAATATGAATAAACAAATCCTTACAAGTTATGATAAATAAGGCATTTATGTGGAGCAGCTATTGTGTAACTAAAGTACAATCAAACCTTTGTAACTAGCATGCAAATTGTGTTGTCGGTAACAATCACCCCAATCTGGGTGGGTTTGTCAGACTCAATAGATCTATCATTGTTAACCGTCGGCTTAAATAGTTAATGATTGCACATAATTTGCACACAAAAGTTAACACACCTAGCACTCAAACATAAAGCTCAAATTTGCACACATGAATGTAAATAGGATTTGTGTTTGTGTAGTTTGCGTAAATGTAAGCTATTGTTTGTATAAAATTCATGAATCACCCCAAAAATTGTAAAAGAGAAAAGGGGGCTATGTAATACTCACCTTGAAAAGCAAGCAAGGCACAAGTAGTTGTAGTTGATGTAGCTTGGTGAAACCCACAAGTCAACCTAGATAGTTAAAGCGAAACTAGAACAGGAGATGTACTACGATAGGTAGGGAATTTGCTAAGGAACTTACGGATTTAGGGATCTTAGATTGGATTTGGGGTTTTAAAGCAAATAGTTTAAGGATTTACAAGTAATGGTTACATTAACTAAATGTAATGATACTTGTAAATGGTTGAGTGTTTAAATTTAAAACGTGTTTGTTGAATAATTATTTAAATAGTAGAATCTATAAGTGTTATTTAAATAGATAATTAGATAAATTCATAAGGTTTGAACACAAGAATTTAGTCTTAAATAACTAATTAGATTTCTAATTAATTATTATTATTATTATTATATATATATTTATATTTATATATATATATATTTTAAAATCGGAATTAAATAAATAAATTTGATGTGGTAAAACAAGATTATATGAGTTTATTTTATAAATCTAGATTAAGCATGAGGCAAGCTAATAAATCAAACTAATACATGTGCTTAATTTTGTTTAATAAAATAAGGGGAAATAATTTATAATAACATGTTTGTTTGTTTTCTTTTTTTTTATATAATAAAACAGTTTATATAAACCACTGGAACTTAAGTAAATTGAGTTTGGTTTGTTTAAAAGAGTTTAAAATTTAAAAAGCATTAGTGGGGTTCAAACCCGGGTCTCTAGACCGGTTCAACTTCATTGTCTTGGCCAATGGGCTGCGCGTCTGGTTCGTGTTTCATTCCGGATTCAAATTCTAATAAATGAGTTACCTAAAATAATTAATTTCCAAAAATAAGTGTTGCCCGGATTCGAAACCGGGCCCTAACCGGTTCGCGCATCGCGCCTACTCAGGACCGTCTGGGATACCAGTTCGTTGCTGATACTAACGTTTCAAATAATTTAAATATCATTCTTAACATGAATTCCCAAATCCATTTTACTCTATGAACCCTAAATTCCTGGATTTCCAAATTCACTCAAACCGCCTAAAATACATCAAAATTTATAAGGGGCTTTTGATATACGAAAAAAAACGAATCAAAAGGTATAACTCTTACTTGATTTGTTGAAGTATCGAAGGCTGTCGGCTAGGAGATTAAAGTCGATATTCTTGAGGCTCGATTGAAGTCCAACGATGAATTATCGGTCGTAGGAGGGTTGGGAGAGTTCGGAAATGGTTGTACGACAGTAAGGGGAGAGTTAATTTCACTGATTTGGTCTTTGAACGCGTATTTTAATTCGGTCCTGCGGGCAACAGCTATCAACGCGGGTTACTCGTAAATTGGACCGAATGTTGATGAATTGAGTCGCGATTTCGGCTTGAATACATGAAGGGACTGATGGAGCGTGATTTCCGGCTTCAATCGCGTTTAATTTCACCGATTAGGAATGTTTTGACTCGATTTTTGACCCTAGAAGTCAAACGAATTCAAATTTTGAATTGAACGCATACTATATTAAATTGAATTGTTACAAGGGTTTAATATTGATCGATATTTGTTATGGTATTCACAAAAATCCGTGTCCGTCGGGTTTGATCGATTTTGGTCTTGAATTTGCAAGAGTTTTGGTGTATTTTGACTAAAAAGTCAAAATAGGTCAAGGGTCGAAGTCAAAGGTTCCATTTGGGATGATGGGTTCAAATTTAGGGTTCAAGACTAGTTAAATTGTAATTTTGTTTAATAAGTAGTTCTTATAAAACTTGTAATAAAAGCTATAAAATATTAATTATTTTATTTTAAACCATTTTGTATAGAAATGCCATTTTTATAATATTACTAGTTATGTAAAGTGGTTTATAGAACTATGTATATACATATATAAAGAGATGTTAATACGCGATTTAAAGTTCAAAATTTTAGTAAGGTATATGTATATATACTTATATAAATATGCCTACATATGTTATATGTATATATATATAATAGAAATAAAATATGTAAAAGCAAGGTTGAAATTTTAAATGATACGTGTTTAGAATGTTAACTAATGTGACATGATGAGCTTAAGTAAGTAGGAACTTTAAGTGTTTCATGATTGTACCTAATTAAATGAATGGAGAAACATTATGGCATGAAAATCAAGAATGTTACAGTCTCCCCATGTTAAGGGAATTTCGTCCCGAAATTTAACTAGTTGAGGCGACTGAATCATCAAAGAGGTGTGGGTACTTGAGCTTCATTTGGTCCTCACGTTCCCAAGTAAACTCGGGACCACGTTTTGATTCCCAACGAACTTTGATAATAGAAATACGGCTTCGCTTGAGTTGTTTGATCTCGCAGTCTCTCGACGAAGTGCATCGTTTCGTCAATGCGCACGTCGTCGAGAGGTATATGGAGATTCTCATCGGCAAGGCATTTGTTTAGGTTGGACACATGAAATGTAGGATGCACATTGCCGAGTGATGGAGGTAACTCGAGTTTGTAAGCCACTTTCCTAATCCTATCAATGATCTTGGATGGACCCACATAGCGAGGTGCTAACTTACATTTCCTTCCAAAACGGATCACACCCTTCCACGGAGACACCTTTAGAAGAACAAAGTCACCGACTTGGAATTCCCAAGGTTTCCGTCGTTTGTCGACATAACTCTTTTGCCAACTCCTCGCTACTCGAATGTTGTCACGAATTTGAATGATCTTATCGGATGTTTCTTGGATTAGCTCGGGACTGGTGATTTGTGCTTCACCAATCTTGTTCCAACAGATAGGAGAACGGAACTTACGGCCATAGAGAGCTTCAAAGGGAGCCATATTAATACTTGTGTGGTAACTATTGTTGTAAGAGAACTCAATTAGGGATAGATGTGAATCCCAATTGCCACCAAAATCAATTACACAAGCTCTAAGCATGTCCTCAATAGTTTGGATTGTACGCTCGGTCTGACCATCAGTTTGGGAGTGGTAAGCCGTGCTTAAATCCAATCGCGTACCAATAGCGGTTTGGAGAGATTGCCAGAACCAGGAGGTGAATCGAGCATCTCTATCGGAGATTATGTTTAAGGGAACACCGTGACGGATCACAATTTCGTCAATGTAAATTCGGGCCAATTTCTCAACCCGATAGTCTTCACGGATAGGCAAGAAATGAGCAGATTTGGTATCATAACCACTTGAGGTGCGAGGAAGTTTGGTAATGAAGTCCATAGCTAAATTCTCCCATTTCCACATGGGAATTTCCGGTTGTTCAAGTAAACCAGAAGGACGTTGATGTTCGGCTTTGACTTTGGAGCAAGTTAGACATTTGGCAACATAGAGGGCAATGTCTTACTTCATACCGGGCCACCAATATTGATGGCGACGATCTTGGTACATTTTATCCGCACCAGGATGGATAGAATAACGAGTCTTGTGTACCTAGTTCATAAGAAATGCACGGAGATCATCACGATCGGGAATCCAAATACGGTTCAAGTAATAAAGTAAGCCATTGGGTTTTGATTCAAGTTGAAGTTCAACACCACACGACATTTCCTCGTACATATTACCCTCGGTGACCGAGACGTGTTGAGCTTCTAAGATGCGATTTTGAATGTCGGTTTGAATTTGGATACAATGAAGCATGACATGGTCCTTTCGACTCAAAGCGTCGGCTACAACATTCGCCTTGCCTGGATGGAAACGAATCTCGCAGTCATAGTCGTTAAGGAGTTCAATCCAACGTCGTTGCCTCATATTGAGTTCTTTTTGGTTGAAGATGTGTTGGAGACTTTAGTGGTCGGTGAACACCACACATTTTGTGCCATAGAGGTAATGTCTCCAAATCTTCAATGCGAATACGACCGCACCCAACTCAAGGTCGTGCGTTGTATAATTCTTCTCATGGACCTTAAGTTGCCTTGATGCATAAGCGATTACTTTACCTCGTTGCATGAGGACACAACCGAGACCTTGGTTGAAAGCATCACAGTAGACAACTAGATCATCATTCCCATCGGGGAGAGTCAAAATAGGAGCATCGCACAAGGAAAGCTTCTTCTTGCTTTGGTCCCCATTCATAAGGTTTACCCTTGTGGGTCAAAGCGGTGAGAGGAACAACAATCTTAGAGAAATTTGAAATGAAGCGACGATAATATCCCACAAGACCAAGAAATGAACGAACTTCGGTGGGGGTCTTAGGGGTATTCCAATTCTTAACAGCTTCGATCTTAGCAGAGTCAACATGAATTCCTTTTTCGTTGACGATATGATCCATGAATTGAAACTCCTTTAGCCAAAATTCACATTTAGAGAACTTGGCATATAGTTGCTATTTTCTTAAGAGGTCCAAAACCAATCTAAGGTGTTGTTCATGATCAGATTTAGTCTTGGAGTACATTAAGATATCATCAATGAAGACGATCACGAATTTGTCGAGGTATGGTTTGCACACACGATTCATAAGGTCCATGAAAACCGCGGGTGCATTGGTTAGCCCAAAAGGCATGACCATGAACTCGTAGTGACCATACCTTGTTCGGAAGGCAGTCTTTGGAATATCTTCCTCTTGTACGCGGAGTTGATGATAACCAGATCGAAGGTCAATCTTCGAGAAGCAAGTAGAACCTTGAAGTTGATCAAAGAGGTCATCAATCCTAGGCAAAGGGTAACGGTTCTTGATGGTAAGCTTGTTGAGTTCGCGGTAGTCAATACATATGCGGAATGATCCATCCTTCTTCTTGAAGAATAAGACGGGTGCACCCCACGGTGAATGACTTGGACGGATGAAGCCCTTGCCGGAGAGTTCTTGGAGTTGACTTGCAAGTTCTTGCATTTCGGAAGGTGCAAAACGGTATGGAGCTCTAGCAACTCCGGGTACAAGGTCAATGCGAAATTGTACTTGTCGAACGGGTGGAAGACCAGATAGATCTTCGGGGAATACTTCGGGAAAGTCCCGGATGATGGGGATGTCTTGAATATTCTTCTCTGTGACATCCTTTTGAATGATATGGGCTAGGAAGGCTACGTACTTCTTTCTTAGGTACTTTTGGGCGGCAGTGCATGACATTAACTTATTATTTTGGTAAAACAAGATTATATGAGTTTATTTTATAAATCTAGATTAAGCATGAGGCAAACTAATAAATCAAACTAATACATGTGCTTAATTTGGTTTAATAAAATAAGGGGAAATAATTTATAATTACATGTTTATTTGTTTTCTTTTTTTTTATATAATAAAACAGTTTATATAAACAACTGGAACTTAAGTAAATTGAGTTTGGTTTGTTTGAAAGAGTTTAAAATTTAAAAAGGATTAGTTGGGTTCGAACCCGGGTCTCTAGACAGGTTCAACTTCAGTGTCTTGGCCACTGGGCTACGCGTCTGGTTCGTGTTTAATTCCGGATTCAAATTCTAATAAATGAGTTACCTAAAATAATTAATTTCCATAAATAAGTGTTGCCCGGATTCAAAACCGGGCGCTAACCGGTTCGCGCATCGCACTTACTCAGGACCGTCTAGGATACCAGTTCGTTGCTGATACTAACGTTTCAAATAATTTAATTACCATTCTTAACATGAATTCCCAAATCCATTTTACTCTATGAACCCTAAATTCCTAGATTTCCAAATTCACTCAAACCGCCTAAAATACATTAAAATTTATAAGGGGCTTTTGATATACGAAAAAAACCGAATCGAAAGGTATAACTCTTACTTGATTTGGTGAAGTATCGAAGGCAGTCGGCTAGGAGATTGAAGTCGATATTCTTGAGGCTCGATTGAAGTCCAACGATGAATTGTCGGTCGTATGAGGGTTGGGAGAGTTCGGAAATGGTTGTGCGACAGTAAGGGGAGAGTTAATTTCACTGATTTTATCTTTGAACTCGTATTTTAATTCGATCTTGCGGGCAACAGCTATCAACGCGGGTTACTCGTAAATTGGACCGAATGTTGATGAATTGAGTCGCGATTTCGGCTTGAATACATGAAGGGACTGATGGAGCGTGATTTCCGGCTTCAATCGCGTTTAATTTCACCGATTAGGAATGTTTTGACTCGATTTTTGACCCTAGAAGTCAAACGAATTCAAATTTTGAATTGAACGCATACTAGATTAAATTGAATTGTTACAAGGGTTTAATATTGATCGATATTTGTTATGGTATCCAGAAAAATCTGTGTCCGTCGGGTTTGATCGATTTTGGTCTTGAATTTGCAAGAGTTTTGGTGTATTTTGGCTAAAAAGTCAAAATAGGTCAAGGGTCGAAGTCAAAGGTTCCATTTGGGATGATGGGTTCAAATTTAGGGTTCAAGACTAGTTAAATTGTAAGTTTGTTTAATAAGTAGTTCTTATAAAACCTGTAATAAAAGCTATAAAATATTAATTATTTTATTTTAAACCATTTTGTATAGAAATGTCATTTTTATAATATTACAAGTTATGTAAAGTGGTTTATAGAACTATGTATATACATATATAAAGAGATGTTAATACGCGATTTAAAGTTCAAAATTTTAGTAAGGTATATGTATATATACTTATATAAATATGCCTACATATGTTATATATATATATATATATATATATATATATATATATATATATATATATATATAATAGAAATGAAATATGTAAAAGCAAGGTTGAAATTTTAAATTGATACGTGTTTAGAATGTTAACTAATGTGACATGATGAGCTTAAGTAAGTATGGACTTTAAGTGTTTCATGATTGTACCTGATTAAATGAATGGAGAAACATTATGGCATGAAAATCAAGAATGTTACACTGGCTATCCGTGCACATGAGAGAGATCTAGTTAGTGGGAGGAATCCAAGAGCTTGCATCCTTGTAAAAAAGGGTTCTCGGATTATCAGTATCAGCATGCGTGCATTCAACGGAACCAAAAGATGATTCTTCGAGGAATTTTGGCTTTCCAATGTTGAATTGGTGGTTTTCCAGCTATCTTTGCTTTGTCAGCAGCAGATGTTGCAACTAAGGACTTTGTCTTATCAACAGCAGATTTTGTTGATGCTGATGGTTTTACTTGAGCATCAACAATCTTGGTTGCTATTGAAGACTTGTCTTTCGCTCGCTTGGGCTTTAATTGATTAGCAACACTTTTGTTGGCTGCTGATGGTTTAACTTGGGCAGCAGCAATCTTGGTTGCTGATGAAGGCTTTTCCTTTGGTTGGTTGAGTCTTACTTGATCAGCAGCAGTTTTGTTTGCTACTGATGGTTTAATCTCCGAAGTATGCCTACCCTTCTTCATCTTACTGATAGGCTTTTGTTGAAGAGGAATTTGATGAAGAACCTGGTTGAGAGGATTAAACTTACAATTTGCAGCAAAGTGGTCTGATTCACCACAGATGATGCAAGATTGTTGAGGTTTTGGCAGATGCTTTCTTGGTGGGGATAGAGAGATTCTGAACTGAGTTGCTTTGGCTTCAAAGCTTCTTACCTTTTTGTTCTTGTTTGTTTTCTCAAAAGCGTGTTGCTTTAGGTTTCTTTGTTGTTGAAGGTAATATAAGCAGGTGCTGGCAGTATGATTGTATTTCCCACACAGAAAGCATGATTTAGCCAGTTTGTCCCTTTGAAAGTACACATAGTCCTTTCTTTTGAACAAGTCTTTGAAGTTCCAGGGTGAGCTTTGTTGTGCTCAAAGGTGACTTCTTCCAATGTCATTTGAACATATGGAGCTCTCTTTCCAGGCGCATGACATATGTCAAACACCTTCCTTTGTTGTATTGATTTGGATTGAGGCTTTGACTTGGTGGAGGTTGAAGACTGTCCCTTTTCAACAGTTAGCTTTCTTCCCTCTAAAGGATAGCTGATTCTGATTTGTTTGGTTGGTTGAGATACAGGTACTATTTTTGAAGGGATGAAAGGGCTTGGATTGTTGGCTTTAATAACTTCACATGTAGGTGGTGATGAAACTTTATTGGTTTCAGTGGAGTCTGAGCATGTTGACTCAGACTCGGATGAAGTAGTGCATTCTTGCACAGGGGTTTCTTGGAAAACAGGGTCAAGATTTTGGTTGGCCATGTCAAGGTTGAAAAGATTGAAACTTGGTTCATGAATGGCTACATAGTCAGCAGGTGGAAGAACAACATTGTAGGGTTGTTCAGCTTGGAATCCAAGACCAGCAGTTACCTTTTCATGAATTTGAGCATCCAAAAGTCTTTGCACCTTTTTGGATGCAAACTCATATTTTTCCACATGGACCTTTTGGTCTACTAATTCCACCCTTGTAGCTTTTAACTTAACCAGAAGATCATCAATTTGAGTTTCAAGGTTTGTTTGTTCACGTTTTAGTGATGAAATTTCTTTCTTTAAAAAATCAATCTTTTCCTTGTAACTGTTTTTAACCTTTTTAAATTCAGATTTCATTTGGTGAAATTCTTCATTTTGATCTATGAGATTCTGGTTATGTTTCCTGTATACAAGGACTTTATCAATACAAGCTTGAGTATAAAGACTTTCATATACCTGAGGTGGTACCTCTGATGTGTCTGCCATGAAAGCTTGATTGTTGACAGGAATATCCTCATACTGGAATCTCCAGTCAAAGTCAGCAGTTCCAACAGCTGCACAAGCTGCAGTTTGTGCAGGAGGAGTGGCATGTTGCTGTTGTTGCTGTCTTGGCTGAGCTTGGTGAGCTTGTCTGGTATGAGCAGCAGTTGGGTTTGCCTTTGGTGCCTTGCATTCTCTAGCAAAATGACCAAGTTGGTTACAGTTGTAACACCTCAATTTGCTTTTGTCGAATCCAACCCTGGTGTTAGAGTTGTTGCTTGGAACGGGTCTTCCTGTTCTTGAGTAGAACCTTTTTGCTCTTAGAGAGAGTATGGCATAGGAGTGATGTATATCCATTTCTTCTAGATCATCTGGATGATAACATTCCAGATATTCCTTGATAAAGGTCATATTGCTTGAGTTTTCAGAGACAAAAGCAGCAGAGGTTGATGTTTGAGGTGGGGCTTCAAGAAGAAATGGTGAGTTGTTTGATTGAGAGGTTGGAGTTTGGGGATGAGTGACGATGGGAGGATAATAGTTGCTTGAACTAGGACCCGAGTGGTCAAAGTGGAGGGCAGAAGAGGTGGTGGTGGGTGTTGAGGCTGTTTGGTAGCTTGAGCTCTTTCCTTAGCCTGAATCATCTCTAATTCATAGGTCTTTAGCATACCGAAAAGCTCAGTCATCTGTAGAGTCTTCAGATTCTCAGCTCTTCTGATGGACACTGTGAAGAGGGTCCAGCAACTGGGTAGAGACCTGATGAACTTCTTGAGAATATCTTCATTCTCCAGCTTCACTTTTGAGCACTACAACTCACCTACAAGATAAGTATATATGTTATATAAAACAGTTAGAGACTCACCTTCGTTCCAGACGAAGTTCCCATATTGCTGCTTCAGGATGTCTCTTATGTTTTCTTTTACTTCCTCTGAACCAGCAAACATCTTCTCAAGAGCCTCCCATAGCTCATTTGCAGTTTTGTATCCTCTGAAGTTGTGAAAACTTCATTTGGTAAGCACATCTGGATGGCTCCCAAGGCCTTGAAATCTACCTCCATTTTCTTGATGTCTTCATCAACATATTTGGAGGATTCTTTGGGAACCAGTGTACCTCCGGAATCAGCGGAGGCCACCATGGGTATGTATGGTCCATCTTTAATTGATTTACACATCCCATATTCTTGATAGCAGAAGAAGCTTTCCATTCTATTCTTCCACATATCATAGTCTTCTCCAGACACCAGTCTTGGTGGTCTGCTAATGCTTCCAATGTCTTCAACTCCATTGTTTTGTGCCATTTTTGATTTGTGATAATGGGTGACTTTAGCAAAGGGATAGTTTTGAATAGAACCAGAGAATGATTAAACAAGTGTGAGTTTGTTTAATCTGTGAGCCAAAGTTCTGATACCACTTGTAGGATCGGTGAATATAAGATGGTTCTATTCTAGTTGAGATTGGCGGAGACAATCACAACTAAGCAATGTAAACAAGTAAACAAGAAGAATACTGATAAATGCAAATTGTATTAAGCTTCAAAGATTACAAGATTACAGAGAAAACTCTTAAGAAAAAGCACTCTTATACAATGACTCAAAGTACTACTTATATAGTAACTTAGAATCAAGACATACCCTTGATTCTAAGGATCAGATCTAACACAAGCCGTTGATCTTGTATTGAAGCTATTTTACATGTAACGACAATAAATACTACAAAAGTTATCTTTACTCAAACGTCTTCTTAGGCATCATTGCTTGATTCCTTTGAAGAATAGCGTCGTTGTCTTTTATTGTCTTGCACCAGTAACATTCTTTCTGCGTATAATGTGTCAGTGTTGCAGCAGAAAGTTATCAGTGGTAATGGTTGCTTTATCGAAGCCAGTCAGCTGCAACGTTTAATATTCAGAGGGAATGGCTATCAGCAGCAATGTTGTTGATCAGCAACAAGACACAACTGTCCACAGCTGCTGATGATTTGCCTATCAGCAGCAACTTTGATCTTCAGCAGATAAGGCTATGCACAGCAGATTTGTTCTTCAGCAGAAGAACAAGTATCCGCAGCTGATAAGCTTATCAGCAGTAGTTTGTAGATCTGCAGCAAACTTTGAGGTCCACAGCAGTTGTACACAACATACCCTAGACATTAACACACCCAGCCTTAACCAAGGTGCTCACAATTAACTGACGCGACAATTGTAGGATCGGTGAATACAAGATGGTTCTATTCTAGTTGAGATTGGCGGAAACAATCACAACTAAGCAATGTAAACAAGTAAACAAGAAAAATACTGATAAATGCAATTTGTATTAAGCTTCAAAGATTACAAGATTACAGAGAAAACTCTTAAGAAAAAGCACTCTTATACAATGACTCTAAGTACTACTTATATAGTAACTTAGAATCAAGACAGACCCTTGATTCTAAGGATAAGATCTAACACAAGCCGTTGATCTTGTATTGAAGTTATTCTACATGTAACGACAATAAATACTACAAAGGTTATCTTTACTCAAACGTCTTCTTAGGCATCATTGCTTGAGTCCTTGGAAGAAGAGCGTCGTTGTCTTTTATTGTCTTGCCCCAGTAACATTCTTTCTGTGTGGAGTGTGTCAGTGTTGCAGCAGAAAGTGAAAGTGGTAATGGTTTCTTTATCGAAGCCAGTCAGCTGGAACGTTTGATCTTCAGAGGGAATGGCTATCAGCAGCAATGTTGTTGATCAGCAGCAAGACACAACTGTCCACAGCTGCTGATGATTTGCCTATCAGCAGCAACTTTGGTCTTCAGTAGATAAGGCTATCCACAGCAGATTTGTTATTCAACAGAAGAACAAGTATTCGCAGCCGATAAGCTTATCAGCAGCAGTTTGTTGATCTATAGCAAACTTTGTGGTCTACAGCAGTTGTACACAACATACCCTAGACATTAACACACCCGGCCTTAACCAAGGTGCTCACAATTAACTGACACGACAATTGTGGGATCGGTAAATACAAGATGGTTCTATTCTAGTTGAGATTGGCGGAAACAATCACAACTAAGCAATGTAAACAAGTAAACAAGAAAATTTCTGATAAATGCAATTTGTATTAAGCTTCAAAGATTACAAGATTACAGAGAAAACTCTTAAGAAAAAGCACTCTTATACAATGACTCTAAGTACTACTTATGTAGTAACTTAGAATCAAGACAGACCCTTGATTCTAAGGATAAGATCTAAAACAAGTCGTTGATCTTGTATTGAAGCTATTCTACATGTAACGACAATAAATACTACAAAAGTTATCTTTACTCAAACGTCTTCTTAGGCATCATTGCTTGATTCCTTGGAAGAATAGCGTCGTTGTCTTTTATTGTCTTGCACCAGTAACATTCTTTCTGCGTGGAGTGTGTCAGTGTTGCAGCAGAAAGTTGTCAGTGGTAATGGTTGCTTTATCGAAGCCAGTCAGCTGCAACGTTTGATCTTCAGAGGGAATGGCTATTAGCAGCAATGTTGTTGATCAGCAACAAGACACAACTGCCCACATCTGCTAAAGATTTGCCTATCAGCAGCAACTTTGGTCTTCAGCAGATAAGGCTATCCGCAGCAGATTTGTTCTTCAGTGGAAGAACAAGTATCCGCAGCAGTTTGTCGATTTGCAGCAAACTCTGAGATCCACAGCAGTTGTTCTTAGAGAATTTTGTAACCATCAGTCTTTATTTCTACAACACTCATACACGTCACGTCACAAATCCTGAATCAACGGTCAGTCTAACTCTACATATCACATTATTATCATCCACATATCACATTAACATTATTTCACACACCATAAATATAACTCATTACTAGCATGAAAATTAACTCATTACCATCGTCAGGGCGTTCAACACACCCCGAGCTCATCATTAACCTGTTAAATAAATGTTACCTTTGGTGACTTCCTGAAAGACCTCATCCTTCACAATCTCGTTTTCGTGCCATAACGACAATGAGGCAAAGCCGACACATAATATCACGCATCATATACTAGACTCATTAACTACACCTGCACCTCACACACGACACTAGAACAACATATCCCACATGCAATCATAACCATTTAACTTTAGCCTAACTCTCCCTGACCAACCCTTAACACGTCACACATTAATAATCCATCTCTCTAGCTCACACACTTCTATGAACACACCATAAACCCTACGACTCTTAAATAAGCATTTTCTACTCAAAACATATTGGGTTAGAACCCGAAACCCATAACACGATTGAATATATTAACGCCTCATGAAAGTATGTACGATAGCCCCAAAACAACAAAACGTTTAAAAGAGGGGGATTAGAAACTCACTGGATATGTCGTGTCTAAGTCCATACTATGCAACTTGTTTGTTTGCGCTCGGAACCCAAACTTGTCACACGTTTGATCACATGATCAAAGCACGTTCTAAACTATATGTCGAAACATACTCATATAACTAAATTCATCCCTTGGTTTTATCTTTTCACCGTTCTAGCTCACCGAACCCTTAGAACTCACGTACACGTATCGGCTCCTCGCATGCACTTGCACGTGCCATGCAACACAAGCTATACTACGTAGAAACCCTACTCCACGTATCGTAAGCACTTCGACTCGGGTCCCCATGCATGTACACGAACTCGCCATGCAGAACCCTTCTAGTGAATGGCTCTAACCGATCATCACCGTGGGCCACCACCATGATCATATTATCCCAACCCTCACTGTCGAGCCACCACATGCATGTACACGAACCCGCCATACACCACCACTATTGCCACCATGACGGTCGTCGGTTGCCGCCGGTTACCCGTCGCACGACCACTACCGTCACCGCCGAGCTCCGCCATCGTCTTCTCCGGTTAGACATAACATTAATCCCCCATGCACCACCATAGCCCGCATCGATGCTTCCCCATTCATCTGCGCCATCGTCACTGACCAATACCGGGCCCACCGCTACTGCTGCCGCACTTCCAGCGCCGCTACCAGCCGTCGACGGTCTCTTGTAACAGCACCATGGCTTTCCCCGTGGCCATCCTCGGGCGCCATGGTCGTCGGAACCTCCACTGGCCTCCATCGCCCTCCCCCTTTCTCCTTTCGACGTCCCGACACCTCAACAAACACCTTTGCCGACCACAATGTATCCTTCCCTGATCCCGTCGTCGGCCGTGAACCATAACTCCAACCCTAGCCGAGTTCTCAACCGCAAACATGCAAATAAATACATAAAATATTGGACGAGTAATACCTGAGTGCGTTATGGTAGTTCTACGTTAAAACCCGCGCGCTACCGTCTTTGATCTCCCCGTCCGACCACTGCTGCTGCCGGCGTCCCCTTCACGGCCCTCTTGGCTGCCGTCAACTCCCCTAGACCGATTATGGTCTAGGGTTGGCAAAAATGTGGCCTTTAAACCCCCTAGTAGTTACATATGGATCCCCATTTTTCCTTTAACTTATGCTTCGAACCCAAACTACTCATTTTACGGCTTACGGGGCCATTCCGTTTTCGTTGAATCAAGTTTCACGCGTCAATTCATGTTAACCCGAACCTTTGATTAGGATTTGGTTGGCCCACTAACTCGAACCATTAACTTGTGGATTTTCGGGATGTTACAAGTCTATCCCCCTTAAAAGAGGATTCGTCCTCGAATCCTATATCGACACCAACTCACACGACTTATCCTTCCCTTCTCACTCGTGCACCAAATCCTTATGGTGTCAAGCATTCGTCTTCACGTTTACCAATTTTATCACTTTGCTTTGTATTTCGACCACCCTCTTGGTGTTCAAAGAGGTCTCCTCATTGCCCATTTAAACTTTGGGGTTTGTAGGAACACCTACATATATCATTATTACTCACCTTACCAGCCATTATTCCTAAGGCACTCCTTGTCAATTAGTTTCTTACTTGTTGCACTCCTTGATCCGCTCACATCATACTTGACATCCCTTCTTTTTATAATCTCGAGTGACCTCGTCACTCTGACGGTCATACCACGGTAGGGTTCCTTTGCTTCACATTATTGGATCCTCCACCGTCCTTCTCGTCTCTCCTTATAACGCCACCTAGCAATGATTCCTTCAAACTCATGCACCACAGCCTTTCTCACAGATGCAAGACATCTATCCCTCTCATGTGATCACCAAGAGCTCGTGCCAAGCTTTGCTGATCTCATCTCAGGTTCTGCTACTACAGCACCTCCTTATTACATTACCTTGTGCTCATTGTGTCTCATTGGTAAGCACATGCCGCTTATTATTAGCCTTCTATCACCGTCCTCTGATGACTCAGCTTAGTCAATCGTGTTTGCTTAAAAATCCAAACATTATCTCCTTTGATACTCCGCAGGAGCTTGCCCGTTATAACTTTGTCGTATGCGTACCAGCGTAAGCATTCCCTTCACAGTTACTTCTGGGCAAACCTACACTCACCCTTCCCTCGCTATATTTTCCGTGTCGCTGCTCTATCATCACCATATCAGCTCCGATAGCGTCTCACTTCTCATGTACGTACATTAAGTATGCCCCAGCCGGTGCCTCAGCTGCCTACCATTTTGGTCGTAGAGAATGCATCTACTTTCCTTATACTTTATATTGTCAGAACTCTTCCAATGGAATGTATCCCCTATAGAACCTATTATCACTTTGTTCACTCCCTGCTGAAATATCTAGCGTCACCACCTCGATCACGTCATAACTAGTTCCAATCAAGCGTCCACCTAACGCTTTCATCGTTATCACCACCACAGTACTCCTTGGATCTTGTGCTCCGCATTCCCGAGAAATATATGTATAGGTATCTCTTAAGAGCACCTTGCTGATCGTCTCGAATAACATTAAAACTCCACGTATCGCACCGATGCATCACCGTTGAGAAAATAGTATAGATAGAAACACTATGCCTACACACACCGACTATCCGTCCTATGCATGACTATGGGTGTATTACAAGGACATATCGACACATCATAACTACGGATCATTCCATGTTTTACATGCGTACTAATAACTACACCTTCTAGCTTTGCACGAAGTGCACACAATTAACACAACCTGAGTGAATTTACATTCATACAATAAGACCTCACCATTTATAAACACACGAACTCTTGAATCCTACCTTCAATTTATTATCACGGTAGCTCCTCCCACACATCATCACATATTCACACAGTCGTACCCCTACGGGTAGTATTAATGATTTAAGACAACACACTACTCGACCTAGACACAAGTCAATTCTCTACACATGCATACATATTATATATATAATCATTATTTTCCATAGGACCTTGTCCCGGACATTCACACCAGGTGCAACGCACCCCTTATACTTCACACCCCCACCTAGACTTAACTCATATCACACGTTCGTTAACACAGAGAATTTCATGATTCATATCTACACATGTCTACTCACACTATCCAATCAATCACATCAACATTTATATTTAGCATAAACTCACATCATGCACAATCAAATTACTCCATACTGCGTATAGCTTCCTATCGCAAGCACCATACAACACATTCATGAACATAATTATTTTAACCACGTCTAAATCACATCATGACAAAGCAAAACTCAATATCAAAACCAAATAGTCAACATTCCAGTCAAACACCGCACCACATAAGCATCTAATCAGTCAAAATGGCAAGTCATACCGCAATATCTCGTGACAATTGCCACTACTACCGATCACTCAAAAATCAACTATCTCAAAGTGTACTCACAAAGTTGTTACTCGGCCACCTCAGTTTCATCTGCTGCATCCTCCCCTGGTTCTTCCTCATCGGATTACGGATCAATCACCGTATTCTCTTGAAATAGAGCTCTCTTAGTTGTCACACGCGGTTGATCCTTCAGCCATTCAGGTCCACATCCTGGAGGGAAAACGCGTACAGTCGACACTGCTCGCCTCTTCCATCTAATGGTCTTGGTCATAGCACCATGCGGAATGCCACTATCCTTAGTCCTAGTTATGTTTGGCGCAGGAAGCGCCAAAACTATTCCCATGTCACAAACCGTGTGGTCAATGGCAGTTGTTGGTTTGTCCTGACGGTCTGCCCTCATCCTGGCCAGAGCTCCTCGCCTGACCGATCTAGTCCGCCTGACCGATCTAGTCCGCCTTGTCTTAGCCATCAGTACCTGCACAAGCTAGAACGTTGGAGTGATTACTATGGGCACGAATTCAGAATATGTGAGTAATCATATACTGCCAAATTACGGTGATCAAATGCAATATTGTCGTCCACATTACTGCGCGTACTCTAAACCTTTCCCATCATATTCACACTAGCTTTCTATCTTTCCCACACGCCGGATGCACATGCATCCCACACCACTCATATAACATCACACAATTATATAGCAAACCATCATATATATCACACTTACACCTTACATGTAGTTACACAAAAATTCATTACACTACGCTAACACACCAAGCTATGTCACATAACGCAATTAATACTACTCTACATTAATTAGCTCACAATTTTGATTTCATGAAATCACACCACACACTTTACATAGTTCCATATACTAGCAGAACACATAGCACGCACCATGTTCCCACACGCGGAACCATAAATCATTTACTCACACCAATCACTTTACCTAGTTTAATATTACATAAAAAAGTAATTAATAATTACTCTTTAACTAGAAAAACATACCTCTTGGCTCGCGGTTACTTGTGGTGGCATTCGTTTCACCCTCGTCCCATTTTTGGTTTAAGTTAAAGTATTTTATTTGTTTAAAAATACCAGTTTTCTCTTAAACCACAGCTCTGATACTAACTTGTAAGACCCCAACCCGGGCATTCTACTATTGGTTCTCAAAACGGGTCATTTCCATTAAAAACACATTTATTACTATTTAACGTTATTATGTTTACTTTACGAATGCCTGCACACCAATCCGAGTAACACCGCCTCCAAGCCAAGATACGTCAATTCTACGCTTACCGGTAAAACAATCTAACGTACACACAAAGTCAGCTACGCTGAGTGACTTCTAATAGTTTAATTTAGACAAAAACCATCACGTCATATTCTTTAATTTATTCCACTCAGAACCCTCCGGTCCTTATAAAATAGTTTTATGATTTTTTAACGAATAGTTAACCCTATGATATCCCACGACATCCCATACCCGTTCATCACCCGGGACTCAGCCTGTACTACCAATAATAATAATCTTACCATTACGTCAACATAGACTCAACATACTATACTAATAACTTGTACCAAGAACAAGTATTTACTCGACTATTAAATAACACAACATACCCTAGACATTAACACACCCGGCCTTAACCAATTATACACGTCACGTCACAAATCCTGACTCAACAGTCAGTCTAACTCTACATATCACTTTACTATCATCAACATATCACATTAACACTATTTCACACACCATAAATATAACTCATTACTAGCATGCAAATTAACACATATATACGCATGCAAACACAAACCTTATCACTGCACCCTCGTCTGGGCGTTCAACACACCCCGAGCTCATCATTAACCAGTTAAATAAATGTCACCTTTGGTGACTTCCCGAAGGACCTCATCCTTCACAATCCCGTTTGCCATGCCATAATGACAACGAGGTAAACCCGACACATAAATATAAACACATAATATCACGCATCATATACAAAACTCATTAACAACACCTGCACCTCACACACGACACTAGAACAACATATCCCACATGCAATCACAACCATTTAACTTTAAGCCCGACTCTCCATGACCAACCCTTAGCACGTCACACATTAATAACCTATCTCTCTAGCTCACACATTTCTATGAACACACCATAAGCACTACGACTCTTAAATAAGCATTCTATACTCATAGCATATTGGGTTAGAACCTGATACCCTTAACACGATTGATTATATTAACGCCTCATGAAAGTATGTACGATAGCCCTAAAACAGTAAAACGTTTAAAAGAGGGAGATTAGAAACTCACTGGATATGTCGTGTCTGAGTCCTTACTCTGTAAATCGTTTGTATGCGCTCGGAAACCAAACCTATCACACATATGATCACATGATCAAAGCACGTTCTAAACTCTACGTCGAAACATACTAATACAACTAAATTCATCCCTTGGCTTTATCTTTTCACCGTTCCAGTTGACCGAACCCTTAGCTTTACTATACGCGTAGGGGATTGTCCTTGATTTGTTTACAACTCGCGTACACGTATCGGCTCCTTGCATGCACTTGCACATGACATGCAACCCAAGCTATACTATGTAGAAACCCTACTCCGCGTATCGTAAGCACTTCGAGTCGGGTCCCCATGCATGCACACGAACCCGCCATGTAGATTCCTGCTCGTGAATGGCTCTAACCGATCATCACCGTGCCCCACCACTATGATCATATTTCCCAACCCTCACTGTCGAGCCACCACACCCTAGCCGCCGCCATGCACCACCACTGTTGGCACCATGAGGGTCGTCAGATGCCGCCGGTTACCCGTCGCACGACCACCGTCGTCACCGCTGAGCTCCGCCATCGTCTTCTCTGGTTAGCCGCAACATTAATCCGCCATGTACCACCAAAGCCCGCATCGATGCTTCCCCATTCGCAGGCTCCATCGTCACCGACCAATACCGAGCCCACCGCTACTGCTGTCGCACTTCCACCGCCGCTACCAGCCATTGACGGTCTCTCATAACAGCACCATGGCTCTCCCCGTGGCCGTCCTCGAGCTCCACGGTCGCCGAAACCTCTACTGTCCTCTGCCGCCCTCCCCCTTTCTCCTTTCGACGTCCTGACACTTCAACAAACACCTTCGCCAACCACAATGTCTCCTTCCCAAATCCCGTCGACGTCCGCAAACCATAACTCCAACCCTAGCCGAGTTCTCAACCGCAAATGTGCAAATAAATATATAAAATATTGGACGAGTAATACATGAGCGCGTTATAGTAGTTCCTGGTGAAACCCGCGCAGTACAGTCTTTGATCTCCCCGTCCGACCACTGTTGTTTCCTGCGTCCCCTTTGCGGGTCTCTTGGCTGCTGTCAACTCCCCTAGACCTATTTTGGTCTAGGGTTTACACAAATGTGGCTTTTAAACCCCCTAGTAATTACATATGGGTCCCCATATTTCCTTTAACTTATGCTTCGAACCCAAACTACTCATTTTACGGCTTACGGGGCCATTCCGTTTTCGTTGAATCAAGTTTCACGCGTCAATTCATGTTAACCCGGACCTTTGATTAGGATTCGGTTGGCCCAGTAACTCGAACCGTTAAGTTGTGGATTTTCGAGATGTTACAGTATGATTAGTAATAGAACTTCAGGATTCTCATAAGTTTTCACTCCGATTGAGAGTCTTGAGTTAGCGTATCAATGATAAGCATTTGCTAAGTATTAAACATTTGTGAAATATAAAAAACATGGGCCAAGCCAGAATAACGTGGGCCAAGCAAGAATAACGTGGGCCAAGCCAGACTTGAGTTAGCATGAAAATGCTAAAAACCTTAGGAGTAACACGTCTGTTACTATCGTAGAGAGCAAGTTATAGCCAACAGTGGTGAAATTGTCAGCCACTTTTACATGGACTAGTCGCACCACCTTGAACTATACTCGAACATTGTGCACTACCAACGTAGTATTTAAACTCAATTCGTAGAAAGGTAAAAAACTTTAAACCTTAGAAGGTATGCAGGATACCTTAACGTATGAGAGATGGCCAATCTCTGTCTTGTGTCGGGATCCCTCGAGATACTTCCTGCAAGACAGGAATTCTTGGTGAAGGTGGGTGTTTGCTAGGCTAACACCCCTTCGACGCTCAAGTCAGTATATTGATATGAAATGATAATAAAATTACATGAAATGGAAAGAATACGTACCATTCTAAGTTAGAGTATAAATTCTAACTTACATGAAATAGTATAAGTCCAACAATGCTTAAGTCATTATCAAATGAATAAGATAAATGAATCAAAATATATAATGATTAAAGGCACACTGGATCCGATTGGGATATGAATCTCATCTTACATGATAAAGGTCTTGAGATATATAACATTCCATGATCTTGGTGGTATCCTTCCTCCCATAGTTGTTAGTCAGTATGCTACTTTGTCAGTTTCTAAATCTATGGTCCTTCGGGATTCTACCTCTTTTCAAATATTTTTTTATGTTTGTTATCCATAAGCTTCTGACCTGTTTAGGATCTTGAATTTCCAAGTCTCCTATATTTGATATCTTTATTATTTTACCTTCTAATGGTGTATTATTGGGATTTTGCTGCCCAATGGTATTTTGAGTGATGATCTCGGATTTGCTAAGGCATCGGCCTCAGTATTTTCTTCCCTAAGGACCTGTTCAATTTGGAATATCTCGAACATTTTTGTAAATTTTTTTATTATTTCAAGATATTTGTATCAATCTTTCTCCTTCCGCTTCATAAGAGACATTAAAATGGTTAGCAGTTAACAATGAATCAACATATATTCAGAGATACCTGATCTTCATATTTATGGCCATCTTTGTTTTTGTGGTGACTTGATGAAAGAGAGAGTGTAGAATAGAACCAGAAGTGATTAAACAAATGTGAGTTTGTTTAATCTGAGCCAAAGCTCTGATACCACTTGTAGGATCGTGAAAGTACAAGATGGTTCTGTTCTTAGTTGAAATTGGCGGAAACAATAACAACTACATCAGTATAATCGAGTAAACAGAAAGAATACTTTTAATAACGCTGTTGTATTAAGCTTTTGCAAATAAACGATTACAAATGAAACTCAATCAAAAAGCACACTTACAATGAAGTGTTTACACAGTATTTATACTCACTTAGAATCAAGACAGACCCTTGATTCTAAGGACCAGATCTAACACAGACCGTTGATCTGTTGTATATAGCTAACTATTACACATTTAGTCTAAAACTAGTTAACTTTTTTGAAGCGTCTTCTTTGTGCATTATTACTTGCATGCTTGGAGAAGAGCATTTTTCTCTGTCATTGGTTGTGCCATTGAGGTTCCTTCTGCTTTGAGTGTGTCAGTGGCTTTTGCAGAAAGTTGTCAGTGACGCTTGGCATGGATAGTTAGCTGCAACGATTTGTCTTCAAGGCACACGGCTGTCAGTAGCAAAGATGAGGATCAGCAGCAAGATGTTACCATCCAAAGCTGCTGATGATTTGCCTGTCAGCAGCATCAAGTGTTGATACTGCTGAGTAGCCTATCCGCAGCAACTTTGGTCTTCAGCAGATAATGCTATCCGCAGCAGATTTGTTCTTCAGCAGGAGAACAAGTATCCGCAGCAGTTTGTTGGTCAACAGCAAACTCTGAGATCAGCAGCATTTGTACTTAGAGAATTTTGTAGCCATCAGTCTTTGTTTCTACAAACTCCCCCTAGACTGATGCTACCAAAATTCTCTTACTGCCTTTGTTGCTGAAGCTTTTGCATGTTTCTGACTATCCTTTTAACCTCATATCCTCTCTGGTCCATGCTAGGATTGTTAAGAGGAAGCTCAGAAAAAGTCTTGATGTCTTTGCTTGCCATTTTGAAGATACTTTGCTTGAACACCTCATCTTCTGTCCTTTAACATCTGTCAGAGTGAATTCATTCTTCTCAACATTGTAGGACCAGCTGATGAATGGAGAGTGGGATTGAAGAGGTTTGACATCAATGATTTCATCTTTGCTAGGGTTGAAGTAATGTCTGATTGCCAGCAATAGATGTCTCCCACCTGAACACTTCAAACCATTAAAGGAATCTGGAATCTGTAGGAGCTGGCTGTCTGAGTCTTCCTCCATTGGGACCATCTCCCCTTTTTGGTTGCATCGGTGGAAAAATAAGCATCAGTTTGGGTGCCCACTGATACAAGGGAGGGAGTAGGTAAAGTTGGGCATTGCTGGGCTTCACGCATAGAGACTTGGTGTCTTAGTTTGGACACTTCAGCCTCTAGCATAGCCACCATGGCCGTCAATTCCAAGATATGAAGTTGCAGTCTGTCCTCATCCACAGTTGTGGAATCCTTGGATCCAGATGGGGCCTTAGGCCTAGCCTCTTCATCCCCATCACCCATGGTTTCTTGGCACCTGGGATTCCTCTCAGTGAGGGGAGTTTTCAAGGAAGCATCCTCACTGTGAGTTGCCGTGGTTGAGGTCTTAACAATGTTTTCACTGTCCTCCTGGTCATTTGATGGACCAGCAGTAGTGACAGCCTCTTCCACATCCACTCTTTCATAACTCCTAGAGTGGACCTTCAGGGTAGAAGAACTTGGGTTGGGTGTGTTGGAAGCAAGATCAATCAGTACCTCCGAGATAGTGGTAGTTGGAGAAGGTACATCATCTTGATCAGGTTCCTCAACACTTAAGTTCAGAAGAGAAAGGAAAGGCTTAGGGGGCTGTTCTATGGATCCGGGAAGTGATCCTTATCCTAATAGAGAGACATCCAAAGGAGTCTCCCTAACAATGTGGTTGTCCCTTATGATATTCTCACCAGAATGTTGTGATTCTGAGTGAGGGCTGTTAGGTTGGGTTTGGGCCTTGGAGGCAAGAGAAAAAGGAGTTCTCTTGCCCCTTTTCCTAGTATATGTCGTTGCAACCGGGGCCCTGTGTTTCGGTTGAACGATATCATCCAACAGAGGTGTAAGTAATTTTTGTGCCTGTGCATCCTTAGTAGTATGCACAGGGGTTCGAGTGGTAGAAGCAGACTGTTGTTAAGGATGTGAGGTGGAGGGTGTGGGATCAGTATTAGCTAGGATTGTTGAACTGTCACCCGAGGTACTTTGTATGTTCAGCATTGTATATAACAATGGAACATTCTGAGAGCCTTTTGGAAACAGCTTCATCTTATCACTCCAAATCGGCGAAAATACAAATCTTCGTGAAAACCCTAACGGGTAAGACGATCACGTTGGAGGTTGAATTATCCGACACAATCGACAACGTGAAGGCAAAGATCCAAGACAAGGAAGGCATCCCACCAGACCAGCAGCATCTAATCTTCGCCGGAAAACAGCTCGAGGACGGCAAAACCCTAGCCGATTACAACATCCAGAAGGAGTCAACTCTCCATGGAGGGCCCATCAGCGCCTTCTCTACTATATACTCATTTTGATTTCCAGTGTACCCTATGGATACAAAGATCCTCATGTACTCGTCCTTTGAGTATGAGATGGCTGCTCCCTCATCTTGAAGCTTAAGATGTTTTCTTCGTGTGGCTTCTGAGATGGTGATATCCCTGCCGTTTACCTTGGCTTTGATTTGGGGAATCCCCTGTTCGGTAGAGTAGACGACAGTACTCCTGAAATCCTCCATATGAGGGATATATATGGTAAGGTTGGTGATGCGTGTAAACTGTATATATATTTTTATAAGTATTTTACACAATTAGTTTTAAAAAGGGTTTTCACCAAATCCTAATCACACACACCGGGCAGTGTACCCGTCGGATAGCAATATAGTAAAGGTAAGAACCAGATATCAATCCGTGAACACGGTGGAATGCGATAATAAACCGGGACTAAAATTCAATCAAGTATGGGTAAAAGATGTTTAAGTTGATTTTTAATTAAACTAATATGTAAGGATATAAAACTAAACTAAAATCACAAATCAAACAATCAAGGAGAAAGTATCACTTCGGTGTCGAATCCATTTAGAATACATTCAATACACTCATAGAAACATGGCAAATACACGTCACATAAATTGACTAAATTCTCGTCAAAGATATCTAATCAAATGACTATTCGGAAAGCTAGCATGAATTACACAAACCAACCACCTAAGGTCATACAATGAGGCTCACGTGTTTAATAATCATGTCAATGTTTATAAAGATTGAACTAGCTTCCGATTAAGGTACACTAATCCAACAACTAGTTGGAAAGATAATATGAACAACACACTATCCACCTCAAGTTGATTAATTTAGACAACAATATGCATTTCTTCAACATACAATGTTCATATAAAGGTTATATAAGTTAGGAGGATGTGTCAACAATTCCTAGATAAACATAATACTAAATATGACACATCATAACAAATACTTTGTCTTTCCAAACATAAGCATAAGGTTATACATACAAATATAATGATTCATAAACAAGACTTCATTCACCATTCCTAGTCAAATGCCATAAACTAGTATAAATACATACACTAATCCATGAATATAAGCATAAATCACAAGTTTTCCAACATAATATGACATACACAAATACAAGTCTTGTAAACAACTCAAAATACTTGAATACATAATTTCATCAAAGAATAATCATACGGTTGTCATAACATTAACACAATAATTGCCAATAATCCATGAATGTTGTCAAATGTATCTAAACTTCATCTAAACCAAAGTGAACAAGAGTTTTAGCTCATCATGAGCACCAAAATTACAAATAAGCAGGGAAAGGTAGTGAGAAACATGATATGAAAACAAGAATCAAACCACTCCTCCAAGCCTAGATGTTGTTGTTGATGTATGGTGATCCTCTTGATGTTGTATCCTCTCCAAGAATCTTGAAATATGGCTGGAACAAAGAACACACGAGTTGGAACAGTGGGGTTTCTTCTCCTGGTTTGCTGAATGTCTGAATGAGAATTAAGTTCTGTTTAAATGGAAAAGGGGAGACACGACCGTGCCAGGAGAGAAGGCACGACCGTGCCTAGTACAAGGACGCGGTCGTGTCTAGGTCTTGGCACGACCGTGTGATAGAGGTTTGACCGATCCGTAGCTTCCATTGGGTACCACTGATCGAGGACGTACGGCTGTTCAGACTCACGAGATGACCCACGACCGTGGGCGGCCAAGGCACGGTTGTGCCTTGGATTTTGGCTTGACGCGGTCGTGCCAGATGTGGGCGCGACCGTGCCTAGGGTTAGGGAGCTTGGCACGACCGTGCCAGATAGTGGCACGACCGTGCCTCCATGACAGAAACCCTAAAACTTCACTTGTTTATCCTGGAATCTTCTTGTTTATTCACCAAGCTTCACAAAAACCTACAAAACAGGAAATGACGCAAATAAGTGTCTAAACATTGAATATTACCAAGAATTGATCATTAAATGAGCGAAGTTTTGTGCCAAAAATATGTGTAAATACTAACACATCAGTTGGTTGTGAGGGAAAATTGGATATTTGATCAACATAAGAAGTCGATCATATCATTGAATCCTTCGGATTTCTTTCCCTTGGTTAGGTATGCTGTAAGGTTATGGTAAGGGGAGAACTTATCATCAGGGTTATTGATGTCTGCCATTGTTGTATGATTTGGAGGGAAGGTTTGAAGGTTGGTGGGGACTTGAGAGAAAATGATGTTGGTTTAGGGAGAAATTGAAGATGAAGAGGTGGTAAGGAAATTTGTTTTGTTTTTATAACGGCAGAGGTGAGAAAAAGCAAAAAGACTTGTACCATACAACCTTATTTACTTTTTATTGTTACAGCTGTAATACACCGAGACAGTCATGGTAAAGACTGATGTTAATTTTTACAGCGGGTAAAAGTTAATTTGGACTTAAATTTACCCATCAGCAACAAACTTGGTTGCTGTGGATGAGGAAGCATGTCCGCTGCAACCTTGGTTGCTGCGGAAGGTTAAGACTGTCAGCAGCAAACTCATCTCCTGCTGATGGATTTAATAATCCGCAGCAAAGATGTTGCTGCTGACAGTCTTAAAGAAATCCGCAGGAAACCTGTTCCTGCTGACAACTTAAAGAAGTCAGCTGCACATCTTTTGCTGCTGAAGATTAAACCTGTCAGCAGCTGAAGGACAAAAATGCTGCTGACTTATAACTTTTATTTACAGCATAAGACAAAACACATTTTAAAATGGAGGTTTTAGAAATAGATTTTAATCAAAGTTCATCATACCAATTGATTCAACTAAATATTTATATCTAGCTGCATCAAAAGGTTTTGTAAACAAATCAGCATATTGCTCATTCATATGAATTTTGGTTAAAATAATCCTCTTTTTCTCAGCTTGATCTCTTATGAAATGATACCTGATGTCAATGTGCTTTGTCTTTGAGTGCTGCACCGGATTATTTGTGATTGAGATAGCACTCATGTTGTCAATGTGAACTGGAGTTGCCATGAAAGTCATCCCATAATCCAGCATTTGATTTTGTATCCAGATGACTTGTGAACAGCAACTTGAAGCTGCAATGTATTCTGCTTCAACTATAGAAGTTGAAACACATGTTTGCTTCTTGCACTGCCATGAAATCAATCTCCCTCCCAGAAACTGACATCCCCCTGAAGTGGACTTTTTGTCCAGGTTGCATCTACCATAGTCACTGTCAGTGTATGCATACAGATTAAACATGTCATTTTTAGAGTACCATAGCCCAAGTCTTGAGGCACCCTTTAGATATCTAAAGATTCTCTTGACAGCCTGAAGATGTGAAACTTTTGGAGCAGCTTGAAATCTTGCACAGAGACATACTGCAAACATGATATCTGGCCTTGAGGCCGTGAGATACATGAGAGACCCTATCATTGCACGGTACTGATGTTGATCAGTGTCTTGGCCATCTTTGTCTGGAGTCAGTTGATGATGCACTTGTATAGGGGATCTTGCAGCAGAGCAGTCAGCCATTTTGAATCTTTCCAAAATGCTCTTTAAATATTTGGATTGGCTGATGAAGATTCCATTTGGGACCTGTTTGACTTGTAGACCCAAGAAGAAATTTAGTTCACCCATTGAACTCATTTCAAACTTTGAGTGCATTAGAATCTCAAAGTCTTTGCACAGTTGTTTCCTTGTTGATCCAAAGATGATATCATCAACATAAATTTGAAATAGTAAGATTTCTCCCCTTTCATCTTTGATAAACAAGGTCTGGTCTATGGCACCTCTTCTGAAGTTGTTGCTTAGTAGATATCCTGACAAGGTTTCATACCAGGCTCTTGGTGCCTGATGTAGGCCATACAGAGCTTTGTCTAGTTTGAATACTTGAGTAGGATGTGCAGGATCTATAAAGCCTGGAGGCTGTTTGACGTATACTTCCTCACCAATCTTCCCATACAGAAAGGAACTTTTTCCATCCATTAGATAGACAGTGAAATTCTTGGATGCAGCATATGCCAGGAAGATTCTGATGGCCTCCAGTCTGGCAATAGGTGCAAAGACTTCATCATAGTCAATTCCTTCTTCCTGGGTGTAGCCTTGAGCTACAAGTCTGGCTTTGTTCTTGACTACAATGCCTCTCTCGTCTTGCTTGTTCCTGAAAACCCATCGTGTGCCAATAGCATATTTACCTGGTGGAAGATCAACAAGTTTCCAGACATCCTGCCTCTTGAAATGCAGCAATTCTTCCTGCATTGCTTCAATCCAGCTGCTGTGTTTGAGTGCTTCATCTATCTTCTTGGGTTCCACCTGAGATAGGAAACATAAAAACAAGCATATATTGGCCTCGTGAGATTTGCTTCTTGTGAGAACTCCTTGGTGTACTTGGCCAATAATATTCTCTTGAGGATGTTCTTTGTGGATCCTCTGTGCTAGTACCATCACCAGCTGTATCCCTTGATCCAGATTGCTTTGATTTTGATCAGGGGTCTCTTCATTCATGGTGGAAGAGTCTTCAACAGCATTATCCACATCAATATTTTCAGCAATAGCATCAGCAGCATCTACAACATTTACCGAAGAGTCTTCATTTAGATTTTCAGTTTCAGACAGGCTGTTGCTGGTTATATTAGACAGTCTTGTTCCTGCTTCACTTGCTTTAATTGCTTCCACAACTGATGGAGGATCAATTGATGGTCTTCTCAGACTGATAGAAGATTTAGGAAAATCTAGTCTGTAGTCAGTCGATGAAGTGGAGGCAGGTGTTTGTGTAGACGTAGACTCCATATTTGAGAAGGTGAGAGGCTCAAATATTTGGGAGAATGAGTCTATGTCAAAGAGCCAGTTTGGACCTTTTCCCTGCTCACATACAATGTGTTCTCTGCATTCCACATTTGCTGATTCTTCCACAATTCTTGTTCTTGAATTGAATACTCTATAGGCCTTTGATTGAGAGGAATAGCCTACGAAATATCCTTCATCAGATTTGGCACCAAACTTAGGAAGAACCCCATGTGTGATGAGAATGGTGCATGGACACCCAAAAGGTTTTAGGAACCCAATGTAGCGAATTCTTTGAAACCAAAGTTCATATGGTGTTTTATTGAGGGGTTTGACAATTAGAACTCAGTTTTTCACATAACAGGCTGTGCTAACTACTTCTGCCCAGAATGTGAGTGGCAGTTTTGAGTCAGCCAACATAGATCTTCCTGACTCAATAAGAGTTCTGTTTCTTCTTTCAGCAAATCCATTTTGTTGAGGAGTTCTTGGAGCACTGTATTGTCTTTCTATCCCCTTGCTTTCATAGAAACAGTTCAAGGTGTGGTTCTTGAACTCTGTGCCCTTATCACACCTTATGATCTTCACCTTTTGATTGCTTTGATTCTCTACCCTGAGAATGTAGGATTTGAGAATTTCAGCAGTTTCATCTTTAGTTCTCAAGAAGAATACCCATGAGAATCTGGTGTAGTCATCTGTTATCACCAGACAGTATGACTTTTTTCCCATTGACATGACATTTGTAGGACCAAAGAGATCCATATGCAGCAGTTGCAGTGGAGTGTCATTTGAATTCAAGGTCTTGGGCTTGTGAGCTTTTGTGTTGCTTCCCCTTTAAGCATGCAATGCGGTGGTCTTCCAGCTGAAATTCTTTGTCAGGAATCCCTCTGACAAGATTATTCTTCACCAAATTGTTAATAGTTTTGATATTAACATGGCTTAATCTCTTGTGCCAGAGAGCTGATTCATCAACTGAGGCCTTTGATAAAAAAGAAGGAAACACTCCTAGATGGAGTGACTTCATTCATGTCCAGTACATAGAGATTTTCTTTTCTCTGAGCAGTTAATAAAATGCTTTCTGGAGGAGGTGTGGATAAGCCTGGAGTCAGTACAAAATTTTATTTATCTGTGAAGAGCGTCCAATGCTTTTGGTCACAGACCTGGGAAACACTCATGAGATTGAAGTCCAATTCTTTAACATAGTTGACCTTATCAATGCTTATTCTTTCGTTGGACACAGTTCCTTGTCCAGTAATGGATCCTCCCTTTGAGTCACTTCCAAAGGCAACATATCCTCCATTGAAATGTCTGAAGTTGGAGAGGATGGATCCGCTGCCTGTCATGTGCCTGGAACAACCACTGTCTACCACCCAGGTGTTATTCTTGTGACCTGGCTGTCCCTGCACATGATAGATTTTTAATTAGTAGGAGGAACCTTAGAGTCTGCAGACTTGAAAAAGATGGTTGTTAGTTTATCCTTTTCAGTATGTTTGCAATCAATGGAACAATGACAATGCTTGGAGATGGTTTGGCTTTCCATTGCCTTGTTGGTGATTTTCTAGTTTTCCTCACATTGTCAGCAGCAGATTTTGCTACTGATGTTTCTGGCTTGTCAACAGTAGATCCTGCTGCTAATGGCTTTGTTGAAGTGGCAGCATTCTTTGCTGTTGAAGGCTTTGCCTTGGATTTTGCCTTATCAGCAGTGGACACTCTTGCTGCTAATGGCTTTGCCTTATCAGCAGCAGATTTTTCTGCGGACGATTTTAGCTTATCAGCAGCAGACTTGGTTGCTGCTGAAAGCTTTTGCTTTGTTTTCTTGGGCTTAACTTGACTAACAACCGATGTATGCTGATCCTTCTTTACCTTTTGTCTTTGAGGGGCTTGATGAAGGATCTGGTTGAATGGGTTAAACTTACAGTTTGCAGCAAAGTGGTCTGATTCACCACAAATGATGCAAGTTTGTTGAGATTTAGGCAGCTTCACTCTTGGGGGAGATAGAGACTCCCTGAACTTAGTTGCTTTGACCTCGTAGCTTCTTACCTTCTTGTTTTTGTTAGTCTTTTCAAAGGCATGCTGCTTTGAATTTCTTTGGTATTCCAAGTCATGAAAGCAGGTGCTGGCAGTGTGCTTATATCTGCCACACACAAGGCATGATCTTGCCAGTTTGTCTCTTGAAAGGTAGACATAGTCCTTTCTTTGGAACAGATCCTTGAAGTTCCATGGATGAGCTTTGTTATGTTCAAAAGTGGCTTCTTCTAGGGTCTTTTGAACATATGGAACTTTTTCTTCAGGCTTACGACATATATCAAATACCTTCCTCTTTGTGATCGGCTTTGACTGAGGCTTGGGGTTTGTGGGTCCTGATGTCTGTCCCTTTTCAATGTTTAGCTTTCTTCCGTCTGGAGGATAGCTGATCTTGATCGGTTTGAATGGTACAAGGGCTGGAACAGCTGGAAGAACAACAGGAACTTCAACTCTATTCAGAACAGCTTTAGATGGGGGCTGCACTGGTTTCATCATGGTCTGAGTAGGTGGACTCAGATTCCGATGAGGTAGTGCAGTCTTCGACGAAAGGTTCATCCATTGAAGGATCAAGGTTTCGGTTTGCATTGTCAAGATTTGCAACATTGAAGCTTGGTTCGTAAATGGCAATATAGTCAGCAAGAGGAGGAACAGAATTGTACTGATTATTGTTATACCCAAGTCCAGTCTTTACCTTCTCATGGACTTGAATATCTAAAAGTCTTCGTAACTTTTTGGAGGAAAATTCATATTTTTCAACATGAACTTTCTGTTCTGCCAGTTCAGCTCTGGTAGCTTTTAGTTTGACCAGTAGATCATCAATCTGAGTTTCAAGATTAGTTTGTTCGTGTTTTAGCGATAAAATATCTTTCTTAAGGCAGTTAATCTTTTCTTTATAAGTATTTTCAACCTTTTTGAACTCAGATTTCATCTGATGAAACTCTTCATTTTGATCTATAAAGTTTTAGTTATGTTTTCTATAACCCAAAACTTTATCAATACAGGCTTGAGAGCAAAGATGTTCAAATACCTGAGGTGGTATCTCTGTAGTGTCTGCCATAAGAGCTTGATTGTTGACAGGCAGTTCTTCATACTGGAAGCTCCAGTCGAACTCAGAAGTTCCAACAGTTGCACAGGCTGCAGTTTGAACTAGAGGAGTAGCTTGATGCTGTTGTTGTCTGGGTTGGGCTTGGTGAGCTTGTCTTGACTGAGGAGTAGCTGGATTTGCTCTTGGTGCCTTGCATTCTCTAGCAAAGTGACCAAGTAGGTTACAGTTGTAACATCTTAGTTTTCTTTTATCCAAGCCAACTCTAGTGTTGGATTTGTTACTTGGAATGGGTCTTTCGGTTCTAGAGTCGAACCTTTTGGCTCTTATAGAGAGCATGGCATACGAGTACTGTATGTCCATTTCTTCCAAATCATCTGCATGAAAGCATTCCAGATCCTCCTTGATAAAGGACATGTTGCTTGAGTTTTCAGAAACAAAAGCAGCGAAGGTTGATGTTTGAGGAGGAGCTTCTAGGAGGAATGCAGATGAGTTTGTTTGAGAGATTGGAGTTTGGGGATGAGTGATGATGGGAGGATAATAGTTGCTTGAACTAGGACGTGAGTGCTCAGAATGGAGGGCAGAGGAGGTGGTGGTGGATGTTGAGGCTGTTTGGTAGCTTGAGCTTCTTTCTTTTCCCTGAATCATTTCTAGCTCATAGGTTTTTAGCATTCCAAAGAGCTCACTCATCTGGAGAGTCTTCAGATTCTCAGTTCTTCTGATTAACACTGTGTAAAGTGTCCAGCAGCTTGGTAGAGACCTGGTGAACTTCTTGAGAATATCTTCATTCTCTAGCTTCACCTTTGAGCACTACAGCTCACCTACAAGATAGGTAAATCTGTTGTATAAAAAAGTTAGAGACTCACCTTCCTTCCAGACGAAGTTTTCATACTGCTGCTTCAGGATGTCTCTTCTGTTTTCTTTGACTTCCTCCAGAGTCAGCAGAGGCCACCATAGGAGTGTAGGGTCCATCTCTGATGGATTTCCACATTCCGTACTCCTGATAACAGAAAAAGCTTTCCATGCGATTTTTCCACATGTCGTAGTCTTCCCCAGATACCAATCTTGGTGGTCGGTTGATGCTGCTGATGTCTTCAAATCCATTACTCTGTGCCATATTTGTTTTTGTGGTGACTTGATGAAAGAGAGAGTGTAGAATAGAACCAGAAGTGATTAAACAAATGTGAGTTTGTTTAATCTGAGCCAAAGCTCTGATACCACTTGTAGGATCGTGAAAGTACAAGATGGTTCTGTTCTTAGTTGAAATTGGCGGAAACAATAACAACTACACAAGTATAATCGAGTAAACAGAAAGAATACTTTTAATAACACTGTTGTATTAAGCTTTTGCAAATAAACGATTACAAATGAAACTCAATCAAAAAGCACACTTACAATGAAGTGTTTACACAGTATTTATACTCACTTAGAATCAAGACAAACCCTTGATTCTAAGGACCAGATCTAACACAGACCGTTGATCTGTTGTATATAGCTAACTATTACACGTTTAGTCTAAAACTAGTTAACTTTATTGAAGCGTCTTCTTTGTGCATTATTACTTGCATGCTTGGAGAAGAGCATTGTTCTCTGTCATTGGTTGTGCCATTAAGGTTCCTTCTGCTTTGAGTGTGTCAGTGGCTTTTGCAGAAAGTTGTCAGTGACGCTTGGCATGGATAGTCAGCTGCAACGATTTGTCTTCAAGGCACACGGCTGTCAGTAGCAAAGATGAGGATCAGCAGCAAGATGTGACCATCCAAAGCTGCTGATGATTTGCCTGTCAGCAGCATCAAGTGTTGATACTGCAGAGTAGCCTATCCGCAGCAACTTTGTTCTTCAGCAGATAAGGCTATCCGCAGCAGTTTGTTGGTCAGCAGCAAACGCTGAGATCAGCAGCATTTGTACTTAGAGAATTTTGTAGCAATCAGTCTTTGTTTCTACAGATTCCTTCACTATTTCGGAATATGATCTTGGTTTCAGGATATTCGGAACAGCAGATGCATTCCTGGGGGATATGTTATCATTTTTCTTTTGGGATACCGGAGAAGGTGAAACAGGAAGTTTTAACTCAAATTTTAAAGATGAAATTAGAGAAGAAAACAATTTTAGATTGGGACAACATTTCTTGAAAAGAATTTAGAGAAGTAAAAATGGATTGAAATTTGTAACAAGATTTTTTATGAAAAAAACACCACTTGCCCCATGGTGGGCGCCAAACTGTTTCGGCCAAAAATTACACAACATAACTAAGTAGCCAAACTTTGTATGAGACATAGAGTGCTTGTGCTTTTTGGACAAGAAATGTAATGTAAATAAGGATATCGACACAGGGATATATGAGGAAAGCCCTTGATCATTTGAGAATCTCCGGCATAAAACCTCGGGAGCCGACTAAAGTCGGGCTTCCTCGTTTGTTCTTATAAAATGTAGTAAAAAAATACAAGAATAGAGAGCATAAACGATCATCTCTAAGTGTTACAAAGAATAGTGCAAGTGTAGTGGTTGTGTGGTATGTACATTGTGTCCTAATGATCATTTTCTGCCCCTTATATACAGTACAAGTCATTAAATGAAAGGCTAATATCCCGTAATTGTCTTTATTGATCTGTTACGAGTCTTGTTTGATGAATATATCCGTTGCATTAATGCCATCCCGCATCCTCAATTAATAGTAATGAGAAATAGCCGTTACCTACATGATTAAGTCATAGTAAAATGCGTAACATTAATAATTACAATGACAGTTAGTCGGGATACCGAAATATAGTAAGGATCAAGGATACCGAAATATAATAAGGATCAGGGATACCGATTTCTTATCTGAGGATCCAAGATACTAGATGGTAAAAATTAAGGCATAACAGTTACTAAAAAGCAGAAACTCAATCTTCGCCTGGAAAAATGAAGACATGACAGATATCTCTAAAGATATTGTTACACATAAATTGGGTATTGATAATAGTTTTAGACCAATACACCAAAAGAGGAGAAAGTTTGCACCAGAAAGGAATTCAATTATCCAGGAAGAAGTTGAGAGATTATTGAAAGCAGGAATGATAAAGGAAGTAAAGTTTCCAAGGTGGCTAGCTAATGTTGTGGTGGTCTAGAAGAAGAATGGGAAATGGAGAGTCTGTGTAGACTTCATTGACTTGAACAAAGCGTGTCCCAAAGATCATTTTCCACTACCACACATTGACTCAATGGTTGATGCCACAGCAGGCCATGAAATGCTAACATTCATGGATGCTTCATCAGGATTCCAACATATTCAGATGGAACCCCCAGATCAGGAGGATACTACGTTCATGACTCCAACAGGTATTTATTGTTATATTGTTATGCCTTTTGGTTTGAAAAATACAGGTGCTACATACCAAAGGCTGGTGAACATGATGTTTAAAGACAAACTAGGGGACACCATGGAGGTCTACATAGATGACATGGTGGTAAAATCAAAGAAAGTTGAGGATCATCTCAGGGATCTCAGAGACGGATTCGATATCCTGGACCAGCATAACATGAAGCTGATACTTCCAAATGCCACTTTGGAGTGGGGGCAGGAAAATTCTTAGGCTATATGGTAACCAAAAGAGGAATAGAAGCCAGCCTAGAGCAAATCAAAGCAATCATCAATCTGAAATCCCAAGTAAACACCAAGAATGTCCAGAGACTAACTGGAAGAGTAGCAGCACTTAACAGATTCATATCAAGATCTTTAGAAAGATGCAAAGAGTTCTACGATATCCTAAAATAGAATAAAAGGTTCAAGTGGGAAGACAGGCACAAACAAGCACTCCAATCATTAAAGAAATACTTGTCAATAGCTTTTCTATTGATGAAACCAGAAGACTGTGAACCATTATCCATATACTTGGCGATATCCAGAAATTCAGTAAGCGCCATCCTAGTCAAGGGTCACGAAGGCCAGCAACATCCGGTATACTATATAAGTAAAAGCCTACTCGTGGCAGAAACCATGTATTCACATTTAGAAAAGTTAATATTAGCTTTAATAATGGCATCTACTAAAGTCATGCATTATTTTGAAACACATGCTATTCATGTTAAAAATAACTATCCTATTAAGTGTGTCTTGAGAAAGCCAGAGATGTCAGGAATGATTTCTATGTGGTCAGTCAAGCTCAGCGCCTATGACCTCATATATGAACCTAGAATAGCCATAAAGTCTCAGGCACTTGCGGACTTTGTGGCTGACTTCAGTAGTGACATTGAACATGAAGCAGACCTTGAAGTTCAACAATTAGAAGAATCCAAGGATAAGTGGACCTTATTCACTGACGGTGCATCAAATGTAAGAGGAACAGGTCTAGGTATCATACTGAAATCAACACAAGGGAACATAATACCCCAATCCATAAGTTGTGAGTTGCAGGATTACAATTAGCCAGGGATATCAAGATCAAGTATCTCCAGGTATATGTAGATTCACTGTTATGTGCTAACCATTTCAATGGCTCATATGCAGTAAAAGGTGAGAAGTTAGCCAAATATCTCACAATAGTTAAGCAATTATCTGTGGAATTCGAATTTTTTAGCATTACACAGGTACCTAGAGAAGACAATACTTAGGCTGATGCCTTAGCAAACCTTGCTTCGGCTCTTAAAATACCTGAAGGTATTAAAATACCAATCATACATATCCTGAGTTCATCAATTGAGAAGAAAAGCGAAGTATCCAACACAGAAAAAAAGCAGATGTTCAGGATCTTGAACCTAGTCAAGGATCCTGGATTCCCCATTAAAAATATTTGCAGGATGGTGAGATCCCAAGTGATGAAAAGAACCACAAGGCTTTTCGCATGAGGGTATCTCGTTTTATAATATTACAAGATGTCTTGTATAGAAAGTCTATTGCAAGTCCATACTTAAGATGCTTGGAGGATCCTGAAGCACTTGAAGTTCTCGAAGACATACATGAAGGTGACTGTGGAAATCACACTAGGGGCGGAGCATAATTTTCGAAGATCCTGAGGACATGTTACTACTGGCCTACCATATCACTTACTCTAAAAAATGTGATGCTTGCCAAAGACACAGCAACATACTTCACCAACCAGCGAAACCTTTATATCCAATCATCTCTCCATGGCCATTCATGAAATGGGGAATGTATATAGTAGGCTAACTTCCAAAGGCACCAGGAGGAAAATTTTTTATGCAAGCAATGACAGATTACTTCTCCAAATGGATTGAAGCTGAAGCATTTGTCCAAGTCAGAGAAAAAGAAGTCATCTCCTTCATCAAGCGCAATATCCTAACAAGATTTGGGATCCCTGTATAGATAGTATGTGACAATGGATCTCAGTTCATTGGCAAGAGAACAACTAACTTCTATTTCAGCTGGGGGATTAAAATGATAACCTCCACTCATGTACATCCTCAAGCCAATGGACAGGCAGAATCTAGCAATAAGATCATCATAAAAAACCTCAAGAAGAGATTGGGAGCAAATAAAGAAAGATGGGCTGAAGAGCTACCTTTTGCACTTTGGGCAGATAGGACAACCACAAAAAAATGCAACAGGTCAAACTCCATTATCATTGGTGTTTGGTACTGAAGCCATGATCCCTACAGATATGGTTATCCCTACTGCCATAACCAATCTTCAAACTCCATAGACCAACAACGAAGCTCTTGCTCATGATCTTGACACTGTGGATGAGCTCAAGGATCTTGCCAAAGTTCGTATTGCAGCTTATCAGTAGAGGATAGCAAATTTGTAAAACAAAGACATAAGGATCAGAAGATTCCAAGTATGTTACTTGGTATTAAGATAGGCATTCCAAAATACTACCAATCCCAGCGATGGAAAGCTTGCACCAAAATTGCCACTATGGAAGGAGATATCTTCCCAAGATCCTGAAACGCCATCCATCTCAAAAACTACTTTATGTAAGTTAGAAATTATATTCTAACTAAATTGGTACATCTTTTTTCCATAATTGTTTTTATTTTTGTTGTTCTTTATCAAAGTACTGACTTGAGCGTCAGAGGGGTGTTAGCCAGGCTAACACCCACCTTCACCTTGGATTCCTGTTTTGTAGGAATTGCCTCCGGGGATCCCGAAAAAGATAGAGATTGGCCAATTCTCCTAAGTTTGGGTATCATGAAATACCTCGAATTTTTAAACCGCTTTCTCCTTTCTAAGTATTGGGTTAATACACCCCGCCAGGAGCGCACGATATCCAATTATAGTTCAAGCTGGTGCGACCAGTCCATGTAAGAATGGCTGATAATTTCATCATTGTTGGCTATATATTGGATCCTATAGATATAACAGATGTGTTATTCCTCAAGTTTCTCCCGAGCATTTAACACTTACGTGTTAAACTATGGTTTTTAGCATTTTCTTGCTAACTTAATACTGGCTTGGCCCACGTTATCTGGCTTGGCCCACGATTTTAACTTGTCACAGGCATTTAATACTTATGTGTTAACCCAAGAACTTAGCATCAATATGCTGACTCAAGATCTTTAAACGAATTGAAGACTTATGAAGTTCCTGAAGTACAATTACTAAGTCTACAATGTATTTAATAACTATACACAGGGAACAATGTACAGTTGTTATATTCTGGACTCCATGTCACAATCTGGTATGTGTAACTACTCGACTTAGTTCTCAACAAAGGTATGTGTTACTTATTAATTTTCAATTAAAAGAAGATTCAAAATTTGAATGACTAAGTCATGATATGTTCGTAACCAGTACTCTTTCATACCATTTATCAGAACTAAACTGTATTTTTCTAAGTCAAAGTTTAATAAAAACCTAAGATGTTATTTGTAAATAATCATTAAGGATCCGGTATCCTGAAAATATACTTAAACCTATTTTTCTGAATATCCCAAGGCTTAACTTCCTAAGGATCCTGATCTTATAGAACATGTCAAAGCAAACTAAACGAATTACAATCATGACAAATAGTCATAAGCAACTAATTAATATTGAAAGTGCAAGAGAATCAAGAATTCGAGCTCCATCTAAGAGGTGGACCAATCCACCTGAATCCTTAATCATTAGTCAGAAAAGTAAATTGTATATCCCATGCAGGGATCCCCAAACACAAAAGAATTTTTTTTTAAAATAGGTACCAACATGAACAGCCAAAAAACCACAATTCCATGCAGAGATCCTCTTTTTCCTGACGCCTTGGAATGAAGTGTCGGGATCCTAGGCTTGGCAGTAACAGGTGTGGCAGCCTCTTGCATAACAATGGCTCCTCAAGAGAGAATGCTATCAAGATCAACCAAAGCTAATTGAGAACCAAATCTTTGAATCTCTACAAAAGTAATAAAAATTAATTAGAGTCAATAAAACTTAGTAAACAAGTGCAGTAAATTCTCACTTGACGACATGGTGGCTTCGAAGTATTCGGTTGCAAAACTAGCTTCACTAACAACAGACTTAAAGTGGAAAAATGTCTCACCAGCAGGTATCTCCAATAAAGCTTTGAAACTCTTATGTGTGTCACTCCTAGCAGGAACTAGCTTCTCAAACTTTAGGATTATACAAGACACAAGGATCATCAAAACAAGTTACATATACATATATATATATATATATACCTACTAACATGCAGGGATCCTGACTACATCCTACCCTTCTTAACCCACTATAGTGACTAAAGATCCCCACCTGGGATAGATGTTCTCTTCACAAAAAAGTATTTCCCACTCCAATAACCGTCATTCTGGGTAGCTTTTGGAATCAAAGGAGTTTCACCAGACTTAAGTTAAAGAAAATAAGGCAAACTGGTGGATTGAAAGAAATCGGTTATCAACAACGGAAAAGGGAAAACCATCAAATACGAAAGTCATTTTACCTAGACCTATGCGCTCATCAAGTCACATCGGTAAAAACTTCTTGAATTTTGAATTTGAAAGTTTTTTTACAGCTGTCCAAATGACCTTCACAAATGTCAAAAACTTGGGGACAATTGTTATGCCAGTCTAACACCCACCTTCACCAAGGTTAGAAATTGTAAGTTAGAAATTATATTCTAACTAAAATGGTACGTCTTCTTTCCATAAATATTTTTAATTTTTATTATCCTTTATCAAAGTACTGACTTGAGTGTCGGAGGGGTGTTAACCAGTCTAACACCCACCTTCACCAAGGTTTCGTGTTTTGCAGGAAGCATCCCTGAGGATCCTAACAAAAGATAGAGATTAGCCATCTCTCCCAAGTTTGTGTATCCTGAAATACCTCGAAGGTTTAAAAGGCTTTCGCCTTTCTAAGTATTGGGTTAATACACCCCCCGCCAGGAGCGCACGATATCCAAATATAGTTCAGGGTGGTGCGACAACAGTGGTTGATAATTTCATCATGTTGGCTATATATTAGATCCTACAGATATAGCATAAGTGTTATTCTTCAAGTTTCTCCCGAGCATTTAACACTTACATGTTAAACTAAGGTTTTTACCATTTTCATGCTAACTTAATACTGGCTTGGCCCATGATTTTATCTTGACACAGGTATTTAGCACTTATGTGTTAACCCAAGAACTTAGCATCAATATGCTGACTCAAGATCTTTAAACGGATTGAAGACTTAGGAAGATCCTGAAGTACAATTACTATGTCTACGACGTGTTTAATAACTATACACATGGGACAATTTACAGTTGTTATATTCTGGACACCATGGCATAATCTGGTATGTGTAACTATCCGACTTAGTTCTCAACAATGGCATGTGTTACTTATTAATTTTCAATTAACAGAAGATTCAAAATTTGAATGACTAAGTCATGATATGTTTGTAACCGGTACTCTTTCATACCATTTATCAGAACCAAACTATATTTTTCTAATTCAAATTTTGATTAAGAAAAACCTAAAATGTTATTTATAAATAATCATTAAGGATCCGGTATCCTGAAAATATACCTAAACCTATTTCTCTAAATATCCCAAGGCTTAACTGCCTAAGTGTTATGCCTCAGTTTTTACCTCTGGTATCCCGGATCCTCAGATAAGTATCGGTATCCCTAATCCTTACTATGTTTCAGTATCCTGATTAACTGACCATTATAAAAATTAATATTACGCATTTTTCTTTGATTAGTCTTGAACAGGTAATCAACGATTCATTAATGACTAAATCAAGGGCTGAAGAACCGTTCAAACAGTTGGGAAAACACGTGGAAGTCAATCTATAACGGTCGGGAATCAATGGAGACTTGTAACTGCCATAAAGAATCATTAAAGACTTTCCTGATTTTTCACCGGGATCCTCGCTTTTCAGTTATTTTATCTTTTGTATATATATTCAGTAGTATTGATCGATGAGGGACACAATTCACGAATTCTCACACCACAATACACTCGAAAACACCTCTGTAACACTTAAATTTCGATCATATACTGCTCTTATTGTACTTTTTCATCAATTTATACAAGAACAGGAGGCAAGTGACTTTCGGTCACTTCCCGAGGTTTTATGCCAGCAATCCTTAGGGATTAAGGGCTTTTCTTGTACATCATCATGTCAAGCTTTACATTTATGTTCATTGTTTCGCATTTTGATCAAGCACAATACCTCACTTACGAAATTTAGTTACAAAATTACTTGTTATAATTTTTACCCAGAACACTATGGATCCTGACCTTCTATAACATGTCAAAGCAAACCAAACGCATAACAATCATGGCACATAGTCATAAGTTATTTACCATTATTGAAAGTGCAGGAGGATCAAAAATTCAGGCTTCATACAAAAGTTGGACCCATCCACCCGAATCCTTAACCATTAGTCAGAAAAATAAATTCTCTATCCCACGTAAGGATCCCCAAACACAAAAGAAAATTTTTTTTTAAGCAGGTACCAACATGAACTGTCAAAAAACCTCAAATTTCGTGCAGAGATCCTCTTTTTTCCTGACGTCTTTGTGCGAAGTGTCGGGATCCTGGGCTTGGCAATAACAGATGTGCGAGCCTGTTGCTTAACAATGGCTCCTCAAGAGAGAATGTTATCAAGATTAACAAAAGAAAAATGAGAACCAGATCTTTGAATCTCTACAAAAGTATGAAAAAGTAATTAGAGTCGATAAAACCCGGTTAACAAGTGATGTAAGTTCTTATTTGACAACATGGTGGCTTCAGAGTACTCGGTTGCAAAACTAGCTTCACTAAGAACAGACTCAAAATGGAAAAAAACTCTCACTAACAGGTATCTCCAACAAAGCTTTGAACCTCTTATATGTGTCACTCATTGCATGAACTAGCTTCTCAAACATTGGGATTTCACAAGACACAAGGATCATCAAAACAGGTTAAATATACATATATAAGTATATACCCACTAACATGCAGGGATCTTGACTACATCCTACCCTTCTTAACTCACTAGAGTGACTAGAGATCCCCACAAGGGATAAATGTTCTCTTCAGAAAGAAGTATTTCCCCCTCCAATCACCGTCATTTTGGGTGATTTTTGGAATCAAAGCAGTTTTACCTGACTTAAGTTGAAGAGCAGTGTGGGAATACCCACGAATTCTCCAATTGTACAGATTAAAGTGAAAAAAATCCTCCATTCCATAGGCATCTCCTGAGAAAAAGACAAACCGACGGACTGAAAGGAATCGGTAAACAACAAAGCAAAAGGGAAAACCGTCAAATATGCTATCTACGCGCCCATCAAGTCACATCGGTCAAAACATGTTTAATATCAAATTTAAATATTTTTACAGATGTCCGAATGACCTTCACAACTGTCAAAAACTTGGGGACAATTGTTATGTCTCAGTTTTTACCTCTGGTATCTCGGATCCTCATATAAGTATCGGTATCCATAATCCTTACTATATTTCAGTATCATGATTAACTGACAGTTGTAACAATTAATATTACACATTTTTCTTTGATTAGTCTTGAACATGTATTCAACACTTCATAAATGACTAAATCAATGGCTGAAGAACTGTTCAAACCATTAGGAAAATGTGTGGAAGTCAAACTATAACTGTCAAGAATTAATGGAGACTTGTAATGTCACACCCCAACTGATGGCGGAAACGTCGAGGCGGGACATGTAGACTGTTCATGAGCAAATGGTTGACTATGTTGTAATATATTAAATCATCACATTTCTTTTCATAAAACAAACCAAACAGAATCCAATCAGGTATATGAAATTCAAGTACATAATAAGTTTCTTTATTGGTTAACTAGGTCCACAACTTAGGTGTAGCAAACTTGATCAACTCAAACATTTGTACCTGAAACATGATTAAAGTAAGGTCAACTAAAAAGTTGGTAAGCATACATAGGTTTTGACTCTGAATAATATCATTGTGTTGTGTATACAATCCATACATATCATGGTTAATAAGGCAATTATGGAGAGTTACTATTGTGAAACCAGGTTGTACAATCAAACCTTTGTAACTAGCATGCAAAATTGTGATGTCGGTAAGAATCACCCTAACTGGGTGGGTTTGTCAGACTCAATAGATCTATCATTGTTAACCGTCGGTTTGTGTAGTTAATGATTGCACATGTAAATTGCACACAAATTGTAGTTTGCACACCTAGTACTCAAGCATAAGGCTCAAATTGTACACATGAATGTAGGGTGGAATTGTATTGTGTAGTTTGTAAACATTATATAATTGTACTTATGTTCCACCCCAAAAATGTAAATAGTGTAAAAAGGGGCTATGTAAACTCACCTTGATAAGTAGAGAGTTGGACTTGAAACTTGTAGCAACAACAATTATGTATGTCCTAAGTTAAAAAAGATAGGTTATTTAATATGTATAGGAACGATTAAAAGAAAGAGAATGGGACAACTTGAGACTTTAGGGTTTTAGGATGGACAAGTAGCCGAGAGAACAAGTAAAGTTTGTACATGATGATTTATTTATAAAGGGGATTTTAGGTGTTAAATATTATTAAGTATTATTTGCAAACATATTAGTATAATAGGCAACTTAATACACTAATAAGACGATTAGGTTACAATCATCATGATAGAATAATAATTTTTAAATGAATATCATTTGGAATAAGTAAATAATTTAGTTATGTAAATTTGTATTAATACTAATTATGAAAATCAATTTTTACTAAAAGATTCATAATATTTGTGAAAGTAATAATAATATAGTAAAATAAACAATTGTGATATTAATAACACAAATCTTAATATTAAACATGGATCAAGCCATTTTAAAGGTTTAAGTGGAAAATACATCTATAGAACCCTTTTGCTTCGTAAAATCCATGGCGTTACTTAAGTTTGTCATATTTTAAGTATAGAGTCATGAAAATATACTTAACGTTTGTCATATTTTAAATAGCGGTAACGAAATATACATATGATGATAAAAATGTTTTTAGAAAATATTTAAACATAACTATGAATACTCTTTTATTAAAACGAAAGTTGTTTTTGAATCGTTGGAACACTTTTTTGAAAGAAAAAGAAGAAACAAGAATTTGTTAATAACTCCAGTCACAAAAGTATTTATAATTTATGAATGGATGTGTATGTAAAAAAAATGGGATTGGAATAAGTGAATAGCTAGTTTAAAAAAAGGGAGCAAAACTGGGCAGAGGCCCGGTCGAACCAGTGACCCCTGCCTTGGGAGCGGATGTTGTTAACCACTGGAACTGCGCCATTTCGTCTAGAACCTGCATAAAAGTTAAGTAGTGAAACATGGAGTAGCGTTTAGGATAGTTAGTTACCTGAGGTCCATTATAATCAACAGAATTTTGCTTCGTCCTTGAGCCGTTCACAACCAGTGAAAGAAAGAAAAGCAAGGAACGAATTTGTGGTAATTTCGATTTGCAAAATGATATGGGAACTTATGGGGTGATTAGAAACGCGTTTTACAGCTTGAATGAGACGAGATTTGTGGGATTAGAGACTTGAATTATGGGTTTGAAAACAAAACGACCGTAACCACTAAAAGGGTCTTAAAATCGTGATTTCGTCATCAATTTGGATGATTTCGAGTTTCTATATTATCACAAACTGTTGAATTCCGGATTTACAGGTAATTGGAGAGGTTGATGCGAGTTTGACTTTTTGAATTCAGAATTGGGTTGAAAATATTATAGGGTTCAAACTTAAAAAAAGGAGGGTTCAAAACTAAATATGGGGGTTCAAAGTTAATTAGAGGGTGTTCAAAACTTGATTTATTTATTTAAAATCAAATCTAATTGTTTTAATTTATTCATAAGTCTTATTTTATAAATCTAAGCCTAAATTATTTTATAAAAAAAGATAGTTTTTATAAATCTAACCTATTAGACTAATGAGTTGAATAATCTAAATAAATGGACGATTTTTAGGAAACCCTTTTCTTTAATTAAATTTTTAATTATTATAAGAAGAATATTTTTAAGAGAAATTAATGGCTAAACAAGTATTTGAATATTAATTTAGCCAAGGTTTAGAAATAATTACTTTAACGATAACAAGTCATAATTATTTATCAATTTGAAATAATGCTTTTATAAAACATGTTGTATTAAGTTTCCTTACAAGGTGAAAATGTTTATAGAAAATTTATATTTCAGATACTATCTAAAAGTTTGATAAAAGTTTTGTTTGAACAAAATAACGAGGTTGTTTAAATCAAATAATAGGATGGATTGTTTACGAAGAAAATTCATAGGTACGTGTATTGATTTGCAATGAATGGGAAAGTGATGTTTGGGTGATCTTGATGAAAATATGACGGTAATATTAAATCGACAAGTAATGGCATTAAAGTTGTAAAACAAAACTTAACATTGAATGATAAAATGTCAAAAGCTTGATTCAAACATAAGGTAGCGGTTTCAAACGAGAATATAAAGACAAAGCAGAACAATCCAGCTAGTGTCTCAGATAGCTCTTAACGAGGAAGCAGATGAGCGCCAAGACGAACATTGCTATGGTTACTCTGATAGCAAACTGGGCCTCTACTCTAGCTGCTTCCGTGCGTTTCTCAAGTATTTCTTTGTCTTCTTCCAGGCTTGAAATCTTCTCCTCTTAGCACCACACTTCATTAAATAGGCTATATATTCGCTGTCCTAGCAGGTCGTGTCTTATCCCGTACTTCATCCCTTGTTTCTCAAATTCTGAGATCCTCACATATTGGTGGATGGCATCAATTGGGACTCCCATAGCACTAAGGGTGCCATGGTATGCCTTGCCTTAGGGTTAGGGAGATATGGGTGGGGTGCTAGGTAGGGGTCCCTCAGACGGGATGGTAACTGGTTATGTAGGCGAGGTGTCTGATACGGGTTTCTTGATGGGGGTGATCCAGATGCTCAAAGTCTCAGGCCAGTGTTCCTAATCCAATCTGCCCTTACGTCAAACCTTGGCCTAGCAGCTGGGGGTGTCGGTGACCAATACACTAGTGACCCGATGTCTTCTTCCTGACCAGACTCTGCTCCGGGATGGTATATCGGGGAGGAGGGAGAGTAAGAGTCCATGTCTAACAGAAAAAAAATGAAAAGGTTGTAAGCGATAATAAAATACTGAGTGTTAAATATAAGAGTTTTCCTTGATTTAGAGTTTGACTAGTCAAGCACCTAGTCTTCACAATAGTATTTTAGAAGTAACACTTGACATATAAGTAGTGCATCTATGAGGAGAATTCCTAGGAAAGAGGGGTGGGTCACAAGGACATACTTAAGTACCCTGTCTTTCCTTAGCCAGAATCTCTCATGGGTCTACACACTCTTCCAGCCATAATGTACTAATAACATTATTGTTGGGCTCATGGTCATGATGAGAATCATTATGGACCGGGCTTTGAGGCCCGAAAGTAAGGTTTATTTATTCCAGCGGGCTTCTTCTTTTTGGAGGATAAGTGGGATTCTTAGTTCATTATTAATGGGCATTAGGCCCAATAGTTTAAATTTTGTTCACAAAAGATGATGGTGTCATATGTGTGATATTAAAGGTGCATGAAGAATTAGGTGTGGATAAGTGTGTGGTGAAACTTAGGGTAGCACTTAATGAATCAAGTAGGTAGCATGTAGATAGCAATGTTTATAAGCACAAGAGTTATCAAGTAGTGTGACACATAGAGTATTAGGTATTGTATCATGCGATGTAGTTTCTTAGAATATCAAGTAGTGTGACACATAGACTAAAGGTAGGGGTTCAAAGGTAATTAGAGGGTGTTCAAAACTTGATTTATTTATTTAAAATCAAATTTAATTGTTTTAATTTATTCATAAGTCTTATTTTATAAATCTAAGCATAAATTATTTTATAAAAAAATAGTTTTTATAAATCTAACCTATTAGACTTTAAATATTTTATAAATAGATAACTTCCATTTTTATAAACTTGTAAATTGTATAAATGGTTTGTTTAACATAATCGAATATACATGCGTTTATATTTAAAGATAAATGTACGCATATATGTCAAAGATGTAGCTACATAATTAAAACTCAACGATATTATTTTTGGACATATTTATTATCACAAAATATGTATATATTTAGTAGGAGATAAATGATATGTATTTGCAAGGATTGAAATTTTGAATTTGATACGCGATGAAATAATTAAGGTGGTAGGTACGGGATTGAAGTGAAGTGTCATTATTGTTTTAGAATAAATGAAAGTAAAAAAAAATATGGCCAGAAAATCATGGATGTTACGGTATCCCCAAATTGAGGGAATTTCGTCCCGAAATTCAACTGGTAGAGGCTACTGGATCAGGAAAAAGATGTTGGTTTGGATTTTCAACGAGCTTTGACTGTCGGTTTGATAAGTACCATTGATAACAAGATTTAGGTCTGGGACTCAAAGTCATGGATGAAAGACGATAGTGGATTTAGTTTGAAGGGAATTAAGGTGAACACTCTCGAATAATGTTTTGAATTCCAAAGATGGAATGCATCACTTGAAGTGAGAATAATGAGAATTTGATGATCGAGACGTTATTGGGCAAGAGATTTCACAAACATTGGTCAAGGTCAAAATAACATAAAACTTCACGTGACAAGAACAACGCTACCTCTGATAATATGATAGAGCACTTATATATAGGAAGTACCAACAGCGTATCCACCATACCCTTGTCATATCACATTAGTTTCGTTACTATATATCACGATAGGTTTTAGGTTATAACACACGACAGCATTTACTATGTTTTTCCATTCGCTGATTTTTATAATTACGTGTGCACCGTAATTACTCGAATCATCGCATGGTTCGTATAGATCCTTCTGTTGTATGTGGGTCAAGAGGGGGGCACAAATTCACTTAGTTCATGTCTATTGTTTTCACATATGAGTTGCTAATAAATAACTATGTCCCTAGATTGTAAGACCAATCAGGAAAAACTGAAAAATAATAATGTATTATAACTTAAAGTCCCATAGCTTACTCGTGTTTAAACAAGAATACGTCAAACCCCGAGTAGCTTCAATGTGTTATAGTTTTCAACTTTTGCGAACAAAGTGTATGACCATGCCTTGTGTATAATGTGATCAATCAATTGCAACAAATGTAAGCAATTTAGTTTCGTGTTTAATGTAGCACCCAAGTTTCATGTATGATCTAGTGTTATGTAGCTTGTAATCAAATAGGTTTCATGTGTAACGTGAACAACTTAGCATCATGTGTATGGTAACAAATGAATTTCATGTATAATGTTAACAACTTAATATCATTTATTTTGTAAACAAATAAGCTTTCATGTGTAATATAAACAATTTAGTATCATGTATATTGTAAAAGAATGAATTTCATGTATGACGTTAACAACTTAGTATCATGTATTTTGTAAAAAAATAAGCTTTCATGTGTGATATAAACAATTTAGTATCATGTATATTGTAAGAAATGAATTTCATGTATGATGTTAACAGCTTAGTATCATGTATTTTGAAAACAAATAAGTTTCATGTTCAATTTGGTCAATCTAGTATTATGTACCAAACAAACCATTGTTACGTATCATGTGATTAATTTAGTATCATGTATGCTGCAAACAACCAAGTTTCATGTATTATGTGATCAGTGTAACATTATGTTTATTGTAAATAGCTAAGTTTCGTGTATTATGTGATCGGGCTATGTATTTTGTGAACGTGCTAAATTATTGAATTTCGCGTGTGACGTATACTAATGAGTTTTGTATGTGATCAAGTGTTGCGGACAAGCGTGCTGTTAGGTGTTCATGTATAATGTGGGTAGTTAGATTTTTGCTTTTTAACTCTCGTTGAGGTTTGTAGGAATGGTTAACGTCTACGCGAAATGGGTCGTCTTTTGAAGTGGCAAGTACACTCATATATTACTGACGGTGAAAGATAACGAGGAGGTTCTGAAAACATTCTGAGTAATGTGTTTACGAATAGCTGATTTTTTGTTTGTAAATAGGTAATTATAATTTGTTCTTGTCTGTAGATAAATAAGGTAGTGAAACTAATGAGTTGAATAATCTAAATAAATGGACGATCTATAGGAAAAGCTTTTTTTTTAATTAAATTTTCAATTATTATAAGGAGAATATTTTTAAGAGAAATTAATGGCTAAACAAGTAGTTGTATATTAATTTAGCCAAGGTTTAGAAATAATTAATTTAACGAGAACAAGTCATAATTATTTATCAATTTGAAATAATACTTTTATAAAATTGGTTGTATTAAGTTTTCTTACAAGATGAAAATGTTTATAGAAAATTTATATTTGAGATACTATCTAAACGTTTGATAAAAGTTTTGTTTAAACAAAATAACGAGGTTCTTTAAATCAAATAATAGGATGGTTTGTTTACGAAAAAAATTCATAGGTACGTGTATTGATTTGTAATGAATGGGAAAGTGATGTTTGGGTGATCTTGATGAAAATATGACGGTAATATTAAATCGACAAGTAATGGAATTAAAGTTGTAAAACAAAACTTAACATTGAATGATAAAATGTCAAAAGCTTGATTCAAACCGGTTTCAAACGAGAATTTAAAGACAAAGCAGAACAATCCAGCTAGCATCTCATATAGCTCTCAACGAGGAACCAGATGAGCACCAAGACGAACACTGCTATGGTCACTCGGATAGCAAACCGGGCCTCAGCTCTAGCTGCTTCTGTGCGTTTCTCAAGTATTTCTTTGTCGTCTTCAAGGCTTGAAAGCTTCTCCTCTTGGCACCACACTTTATTCAACAGGCTATCTATTCGCTGACCTAGCAGGTCGTGTCTTATCCCGTACTTCATCCCTTGTTTCACAAATTCTTAGGTCCTCACATATTGGTGGATGGCATCAATTGGGACTCCCACAGCACTAGGGGGTGCCAGGGTATGCCTTGCCCTAGGGTTAGGAATATATGGATGGGGTGCTAGGTAGGGGTCCCTCATATGGGATGGTAACCGGTTGTGTAGGTGAGGTGTCTGATACGGGTTTCTTGATGGAGGTGATCCAGATACTCGAAGTCTCAGGCCAGTGTTCCTAATCCAATCTTCCCTTACGAACCTTGGCCTAGCAGCTGGGGGTGTCCGTGATCCATACACTCGTGACCCGATGTCTTCTTCCTGATCAGACTCTGCTCCGTGATGGTATACCGGGGAGGAGGGAGAGTAGGAGTCCATGTCTAGCAGAAAAAAATGAAAAGGTTGTAAGCAATAATAAAATACTGAGTGTTAAATATAAGAGTTTTCCTTAATTTAGAGTTTGACTAGTCATAACACCGAATCTTCACAATAGTATTTTAGAAGTAACACTTGACCTATAAGTAATGCATCCATGAGTTGAGTTTGCATTAACCAGTTGCGGTTGTCCAATGTTGAGCTTTTGAAACATAGTGGACGGCATAACATTTTCTCTTGCTCCTAGAACAATGAGTGCTTAAGTAATAGGTAACGGCCCTATAGAACATGGTAAGGAGGATTTCCCACGATCTGAAAGTTTGTTTGGGCGATTCCTTTCAATAAGAGCGACACAATAATTTGTTCTTTTATCGCTTCTTCCATGTTTATCTTGTTTATAAGGAAATCCTTCAAGAAACTTCCATATTTTGGCATTTGTTGGATAATGTCCAAAAAAGGAATGTTGACATGGATTTGGCTCAAGAGCTCTATAAATTTATCATATTGCTCATCAGTTTTCTGCTTAACTAGCCTTCCTAGGTATGGTATGTGAGATATGAACGTTCTTTTTGTTGGAAATTTTGAGGGAGGTCCGCCGTAGGCGGTTGGATTACACTAGGATGTGCTTTCTGAGTACTTGAACTTACGGGCTGTGGACGGAGCGGTACTCTGGTGAATATCTCTCTCCTAGGTGATTGGATCTCTTTTCCTGAATTGGTGGCTCTGGGTAGACTTTGCTATTCATTAGAGTAATAGCACTTACGTTGGCTTTTGGATTAGTCTCGGTGTTACTCGGGAGACATCCTGGTTGTCTTTCAGATAAATTTTTTGCTATTTGTCCTAATTGCGACTCAATGGATTGAATGGTAGCTTTCTGTGTCTTGAATTCAGCTTCATATAGACTAAACCTTTCCACGTATTTCTTGCGACGAGAGTCTGCTAGGAGGGCTTGACTTTCGGTAGTAGAGATTAGCTTAGTCACTGCGTCTTCTAGGCTCATCCCAATGCCCATCTTGTTTGTTCCTTGAAATTGTTGATGCGGTTGAAAGTTCTGAGCTTGCCTTTGTTGAAACTGTTGTTGTCTTTCTGGCTAAAGTTCGGATGATTCCTCCATCCAGGGTTGTAGGTGTTGCTATAGGGGTTGTTTTGTTGGTGATTTGTTCCGATGAAATCAACTTGCTCGACATCGGCTGTGATGCACTTCATTTCTTCCATTGTTTCGGGTGTTGCCTTTACTAATTTGGTTTAGTCTTGTGGTAAGGGTGTCTACTTGATAAGACAATGATGTGACAGCATCAACGGCGTGAACTCCTTGCCTTGATCCCCTGCTAGTCCTTGGGTTGTACCATTGATAGGTGCTCACAGCTATTTGATAAATTAGGTTGTATGCCTCTTGTGGCCTCTTGTTTCCAAAGATGCCTCCCGTAGTAGCGTCAAGCGTCTGACGGGCTTGATTGTGCAACCCATTATAGAAGGATGATACTTGTAGCCAAACCTCTAACCCATGGTGAGGACATTTCCTTAGCATGTCCTTGAAGCGTTCCCATGCCTCATATAGTGATTCACCATCGTCTTGAGTGAAAGTGTGATATCATTTCTTAACTTAGCGGTCTTGGCCGGTGGGAAATATTTTGACAAGAAATTTTGGGCGAGATCATCCCAAGTAGTGATTAACCTGGTAGGAAGAGAATTCAACCATGCCTTAGCTCGTTCCCTTAAGGAAAAAAGTAACATTTGGAGACGAATGGTGTCAGTCGACACTCCGTTTAGTTTGAAGGTATCACAAATTTCAAGAAAAATTGCGATATGGGCATGTGGATCCTCATCGGGTAATCCGTTAAAAGTGCAGGATGATTGGATCATGTGGATGACATGAGATTTGATCTCAAAGTTGTTAGCGTCAACGGTTGGTCTTGTGATACTAGACCCCAATGCGTCAAGTGACGGTCTTGCAAATTCGGCAATAGTGCGGTTTTTGACGGCCAATTTTCTAGCATGGTTTTCTCGAACTGGGAGGCGAAAGAATCTATTGATATAAACCAGTAGTAGAACTTTTGATCATACACTACCTGCAACAAAATGTGAAAGAAAAACAGATGGAAAAATAAAAGGCTAATCCGTTAACTAGATTTTTTCTTGAAATCACCGTGGCATCCCAGAAGAAAGAGGAGCAAGGTGATAGCCACGGGAGTGGCGCTGGACATGGGTGACGGACCTGGCAGCAACGACGGCAGCGGGTGGTGATGACCGGCAGCAGTCGGAGACCGCTGTGGTGGTGTATTGATGTGAATGTTTTGATATATAAAAATATAAGTAAATATATTTTTAGGATGATTTCACAAGATAAGGTTTTAAATTTATAAAATGATAATTACATTAACTTAAAACATACAGAATAGACAAGTTTACATATCGCAGCGTAATATAGTTTATGTAAGAACCAAGTATCAAACCAATGGACCCGGTCGAGTTCCAATACTCAACTTTTGTTACCGTTTAGCCGGATTAATTAGTGAGTGGGTTTTGTGTGCTTGTGAAGAAGAAAAGTAAATGACGGTAAAGTAAATAACATAAAAGTAAAAACGTGCGTGAAGTGTGTAACAGAAATATAAAGAGCAAAATATTAAATAGCAGAAAAGTAAATAAAGCGAATATGATCAGATTACAGATAGTATGGCTTCGGGATTCGAATCAGCTTGGTATGTGATAATGTTAAATTAACTAATTCAGTGGTATGGTTACTACAAACTTGTGACCCGGGTCTCTGCTAGAGCCTCGTCCTCACTACATTTGATTCACACATTACGTTCTTTAAATTAAAATAGTAGTGCCTCCCGTTAGGGACAACATTTACCCTCAACCCATCGAATGGTCATCTCCAGGTTGGTTCAAGACATCGGATTTAAAATGCTTTATATTAAAGTTAAATAGGTGATTATATTTTGCTCACCGGGAAGCAGTGTAACAATGAGACCAAGTATAAAGACGTACCATTCCCAACATGAGTTCACCAATTGTTGGTCGCAGAATAATCTCGTATAAAGATGTACGATCTTTGAAGTATAGACCAAGCCTTGACATATCATTCTCTACTTGTATAAAGACGTATGAGTTTCAAAGGAAGTTTGATTAAAATGGGTTTTACGATCTTACTCTTTAAAATCAAGACACTCACAAATATAAAGACGGATTTAGAAAATAATAAAAACCCACCGAAAGATGGTTTTTATGAATAAATTAGTTAAAAACATAAATATACCACTTCATTAATACGTTAAACATTAACATGCACCAAACATCATCTTCACCCTAGCAATACAAAGAAGTTTTAGCCACGAATGGCCATAACGACTAGCGTAATGATGAGTTTTGTAGGCTCCCCTATTGTGGAACAGGGATGAAGAGCCCCTCTACTCTCTACTCTAACTACAAGAATGCTCTCTTCTTCAGTGTTTTTTTGGTCTGGATTGGTGTGTCCAATGATGAACTCAAGCCTCCTATTTATAGGCCTCAAAATGTGCAATGCACGACTGTGCAATGGGTTTCATGGCTGTGCAAAAGCCTAGGGAATCAAACATGATACAGAGGACACTGTCCTGATCCGTAGAGGAGAAGAAAGGGCAATACACGACCGTGCATTCAGATGCACGGCCGTGCAACCCTCTATTTTCTTCCAGCTTTGTCTTTTAGCTCCTTGTTGACCAATTTTGACTGATTGGGGGTCAATGATCGGGAATGAATCTTCTAGAAGCTTGAATTCTTGGTGTTTTTGATACAATTTAGCTTGATTTATATTTTCAACACTGAATAACCTGCAGTTACAAAATATAAGTGTTTTAAGCATAAATTGCAAGATTATTATTTAATTAGTACCATAATATGGGATTATTATGTATGTAAAATATGTATAAATGATGGCATATCATGTATCACGGTGGCGGATGACGGAAGGAAGGTGGTGTTGGTGTTCAACGTGAAAAGATAACCCGGTTAGGGTTTCTCGTGGTTAGAAAGGTGACGGGAACATGGGGGTTACTTGGGGTGACTAGCGTAATAGTGGCACTCGACGGGAGACGCAGGGTGGTGTTCCACAATGGTAATGGTGTACGGTAATGGACAGGGAAGAGAATGGAGGCGAGTAACACCCGATTTGGGTTTTATGAGCCTAAAGGTTGCATGGTGAGTTTTGTAAGTGCATGGGGGTCTCGGCTCGTGTACATGTTACCTATGATGCTAAGGTTTTGAATGGCATATAAATGTGCATGCATGCGGATTCTAAAACGGACCCAGGATAACTGATTCGTGTGATCACATAAAGTTATAGTTCTTTGGAGGTGAAATGGCGAGCGGAGGAGACTGGGAGTCGGGATTTAATTATATTCATGAATGACCAACGTAATCCTAGAACATGTGTGATCATGTGGTTGTACGTTTACAGGTTCGGATACTTAGCGGGTGATCAGGGTGCAGAGCAAGGATTCGGACACAACACAACCGGTGACTTTCTAATTCTCTACTCGTTAAAAGTTTTTAATGTTTGGGAGCTATCCTATATACCTATAATAGATGGTTACTATATTAAACGAGAAAGAATTTTGGGGTTTAATCTGAAGTGTTATGAACTATAATACTCTTTAATGAGTCGGAGGGTCTGTGGAGCATCTTGGTGATCATGTGACCTAGAGATAAAAGGGTTAATGACGGGTGTCATGTTAAGGGTTAGTTAGAGTGAGTCGGAATATAAGTTAAACGCTTATGAATATGTGTATAATACATTATTCTAGAGTTATGTGTCGGGTGTAGACGTAGTTAATGAGTCATTTAAATGTGTAGTGTGATATTTTGTGTGATTATGTCCTTCTCGTTGTGGCACGGCGGGTATCGGGTTTGCATCATTGTCTCTATGACATAGCAAACATGATTGTGAAGGACGAAGTCCTTCGCGAAGTCACCTAAGGTGACAATATTCAACAGATTAATGATGAGATCGGGGTGTCTTATACGCCCAGACGAAGGTAACCCTGAGGAGGGTGCATTGACGAGCTATGTGCTAATATGAAAATATATTTATGTGTTAATTTGCATACAAGCGTTAAGTTATATTTATTGTACGCGTGATATTATTAATGTGATGTGTATACATTATCAATGATGCGAGTAGAGTTAGATTGATCGTTGTGATGTGGTGTTTATAACTGTCTTGTCAGTTGATTTGTGGGAGCCTTAGAGTAAGTCGGTGTATAGGGATTCATCGTGTTAACTAGGTTTTCGTATTAATACGCATAGTAGATTTTGAGTAACTCGTGTAAAAGGAATGAGTTGTGTTGGTGATAATTATGGGGTTGTGTTTGTGGGGGAGTCTTGGGTGGTGAACATTTTAGGGCATCATAAGATAACATAAGTCATCTATGTGATGATAACTTATTAAAACTATTGTATAAGGACCGGAGGGTCATGTGTATACTTTTGTGACGAGTTGGTTTTTAATTAAATTAAATTATTAGAACTCACTTAGCGTAGCTGACTTTGCGTGTACGTTAGATTGTGTGTAGGTAAGCTTTGGGGTCGACGTATCTTGCCTTAGGAGCGGTGCTACTCGGAATGGTGTGCAAGCATTCGTGAGGTAAATGTAATGACATAATAATTATCTTTTTTAAAAAGACTTCCGATATAGTTTGATTGATAACTAATACATTTTAAAGAGAATAACCAGTTATAAGAACCAACTATAGGATGCCCTGGTCGGAGTCTTACATGTTTTTACTCGGGAATAGAAGTCAAATATGTTATAGTCCGAATGAGAAAAATAATGAGAAGGAGTGTGATAGTCACAAGTGTTTTGGTGGAAATGTTTGAGACTTTGTTCTGAGAGATTGTGATCGAGAGAGTTTGAAAGTGTTAGCTATGTTGATGAATATACTGATGAGAGGTATTTAGATATGTCTAATATGTACCATCGTAAGGTTGTTAAGAATTCTGATTGTAGTGAAAAAGTCATTTTATTTCTGAGAAAAGATGAAGTTGTTACTTATCACCTTGGAAAATCTGTTGTGGTTGAATTTAGGGTTCCATCTTTCAAATGTTAAAACATAAAAGGTTGAATCCGAGAAAATAAATGAAAAGTTTTCAAAATTTAAGAAGAACACCTATGTAAAATCTATTACACATTCAAATTCTAAATGGATTTCAAAGAATAACTCCAAACCAAATGACAAACGGTGTTTTTCAGTATCAATAACTTGAAAAAGAAAAATGTTGTGAATGATTTCACTAAAAAGATTTCACAAGGATCATGTTCTAAGCATAAACGTGCATGATAAAGTAAATATGCATGGTATAAATAATTGATTGATAAATTGGGAGGTTGTGAGTCAATGGCAGTCAAGGTTTCAATGGGAAACAATGTGCCGAGCCTACGGGGCGGAAGGGCCTTGTAAATGATTAACCTACGAGATTATAGGAAAAAAGGGTGTCGATTCTTCGGGACGGAAGGGCGATGTGAACAAAATTAAAGGAGCCGAGCCTACGGGCGGAAGGGCCTTGTGAATGACAATGGAAAGGTGTCGAGTCTATAGGTAAAAGGGCCTGGTAAAGGTGTCGAGTCTATGAGGCGGAGGGCCAATAAAGAATAATAATATAAGAAACGCAATGTACTTACTTAGCGTAAGCTAACGTAAAAACATTTTCCAAACAGTACAGTAAAAAGGCACTTGGAATGAAGCTTCCTGGGGACGGGGCCGTCGGAGCTGAAGAATCCTTATGTTATGTAATATTAAATTTAAAGAAAATAATTATAATAAAATTATGGGATCACTTTTCACAATAAAACTCGGATAAAATAATGAGATAAAAGTAGGATGTTTCAAGTTGGTATCTTAGCACGGTTTGAGAGATTTGAGTATCAGAAGGATACATAAACTCAAACCATAAGTGCTCGTGATATGAATAGAGATTCAATACGAGGTCGTCCGAGGAATCAGGTACATGTTTAAATATCCAGTGTTCGAAATAAAGTGTGAGTATATGTGGGTTGAACTTTATATGAGATAAGCCCAATGTGATAGTTTGTGTAGCATGAAATATAACATATACTGCCTCATTCATGGCCAGCATGAGAGTTCATGTGTGGGACCATCATGATATCATAAACATCATATGATAACTTATGTTAGCGGACAGTAAGCCGCGAATGTGAATATACATGATTAGAATGCATAAATGAATGTGCATACGTGGAAATGTGTGAATGGGCCTTACGTGAAAACCTAGAATACTTGAATAAGGGTAGAAAAAATATGAGGCCTATAATTGTGAAACCCTAGACTATATAGATAGTTGCTTCTCCACCTCCCGACGAATATGAAGTTGAACAAGTCCCGGAAAATATCCGAAGACAAATCGCGTTAGAAGTAGGAAAAGCTTTTGACGCAAACTTCCCGATTATGCAGGTTGAACCGCAAACTTTCATTAGAAACTAGTTCGGGAATCATAAGGAGGTCGAAAAACCTCAGACGGGAGAATATGAAAACCCAAAATCAACCTGATGCACGTATAAGGACTTTATGACATGTAAACCAATGGAATTCAAGGGAGCGGCCAATCCTTAGAGAATCAAAGATGGATAGCTGAAATGGAAACAATTTTCGATACGTGTCATTGTAGTATGGAGAACGAGGTAATATTCGCCACCAACCAACTGAAAGTGAGAGCTGACGATTGGTGGGGCGTTGAAAAACGTGAGAACAGTAGATATAAGATCAAAGAAATGAAGTGGGAATAATTCAAATATATCTTCCTGCAAACATTATTTCCCGCGAGCGGCTATTGACAGATTTGTGTGGAGTTCCTTCAAACTCCATCAAACGAATGAATCGGTGGATGAAATTCCTTCTTTTATGCTAAGTAGGCATAGCCTCTAATGGGTCTATTCGACTTTGATTGTACCTTGATAATCGAGAGACTTCCACAAAATCTTCTAGAAACATGTTTTTTTTCTTACTTAAGGTAGTAATTCAAATATATATCATCCATGACTACTTGTCCCTTTTCTTTAGTTGCTTTTTCTCCTTCAATAGTAATGTACTTTTTAAATATTTCAGTTGAAACATCATTTGTTGGATCCTTTGTTGTAGTGGCCTCTTTATTTTTTTTCAGCAATGTGGTTTTCAAGGGCGTCATCAAGTGAGTTTCATCTCATCATATGTGACGAGTGCCTGCTCATCTGGCATCTATAACTTTTTTTTGCAGAGTTTAGTGGTTGTGGCATTTGGACAAGACTATCATTTTTTGAACCCAATGAAGATCTACACTCCCTGCAAAGTGTTCTAATTTCTGACAGTTATAACACTTAATCTTTCATTTCTTTACTACAAACATTGACTTCATGCCACTTTTCTAGAAAGTTCTTCGTGTTCTATTGAGAAATATTTTTTCCCTAAGATTGATCATTTCTAATGTTTACAAGATATTATAGTATCAAAAACTCCCTCTTCTAGAACATCTGGATGGCATTTTTCAAGGTCTTTAGTATCAAAAACTCCCTCACCAAAAGATGTAGCAACAAAGGACTCTTCAGAGTATTGTGGTTGATGTTACAAGAGTTTTGTTGCCGATAGTAAGGAATATATGGTTTTTGAGCGTGTATGATTACAGATGGTGTGAATCACAAACATAAGGACACAAGAGGATTTCAATACGTCGGCAACAACATTTTATTGAGATTAAAAGGAATATCTAACATCATATAATACAATATTTTTGCTAGGTTTCTAATCCAAATATATATCATAACTCAAAATACAAATTATTCGCATTCTGTCAATATACTTTAACTAAATTGAGCCTTAGATATCCTTCATTATTTCCTTGATTTTATATTCAAATAGACTGCCACAACAAAATTTTGCTTATTTTGCCACTTAATCCCTGTTTTTGTTATATATTCCTTCCTTAATATGTACAACACAAAACATAATTTACGTATCATATCTAACGAGTTTGAAAAACAATTATATATCTTAAGCATATAAAAGATGTATAAACTATGCACCTACAAAAAGAAAAGAACTAGAAAACAAAAAAAAAGAACTTGGGGACCTCTTAGAACTAAATGTGATTGATAAAATTGGGCCTATGAGTTAATGCATCCTTTATCGGTGGGGTGACAACACCCATGAAATATTTGAAGTCATGTCATATTCTTGCCGCGGGGTAGTGTTGGGGCAATGTATGTGAAACAAAGTATTTTAATTTATTTTTAAATTTTAATAGGTATAATATGGTGACGTGATTTATTTAAATATAAGAAGACGTTCGATACATGCACTGTCCGACAGTTGATTGATAACGTGCTTATAACCTTGTTGGGTTTTTAGGAAGATGCTATACTTTCGAGGGTGTTTTGAATTTTAAATGATTCGACATAAAAACATCTGAAACGTTTCATATTATAGGGTCTATTATTTTCAAACATGAGTGATTAATATAAACGCATTAACTTTATTCATCATGAAACGAGAAGTGATTACATTTATGAAGAGTTTTTAACTCAGTTGTTGTCTTTAGAAGTTATTATTGGTTCAATTAAAAGTTTGATCGCTTTATTTACATGTTTGGAATAGTTTAAATAAAATTTTGATTTTTTCATTGTAATTAGTTGAATTTTATTTGTTCGAATATGCTTGTTATTAGTAACTTCAATATAAAGTCGACCTTCTTTACCATGTAGGCATGTACTAGGGACAAGTTATTTGTTTGGTCGAACCATCATGGATCAAGGGGCAAGGGATGTCTCCGGTGAAGGGGATGGTTGAGATGAGTTGGCCTACGATGATTTCAAAGGTTTTATATTAATAATAATAATAATAATAAAATAAAAATAAAAAAAACTCTTGTGTCACCAAGTTTACACAAAAAAAGTTGATGCATTTAAGTTGTCTATGATATATGAATATATATATATATATATATATATATATATATATATATATATATATATATATATATATATATATATATATATATATATATATATATATATATAGGGGTGAGTTCATTAAAAAATTTATTTTCATGAGAAAATCGAAAAACCCCTACTCCATATGTGTAGTACACCCAAACACTCAACACACCCCCAAAAACCTAAACCCCCTCACACCCCCCCCCCAAAAAAAAAAAACCTAAACCCACCCCACCCCACCCACCCCCCAAAAACCTAAACCCCCCACCTACCCCTTCAAAAACCTAAACTAAACCCAAAAACTAAACCAAAAAGCCTAACCCACCCCGAAAAACCTAAACCCTCACCCCACCCTCACCCAAAAACCTAACCCCCCAAAAACAAGATGGTTCTATTCTAGTTGAGATTAGCGGTAACAGTCACAACTATGCAATGTAAGCAAGTAAACACAAAGAGTACTGATAAATATAAATTGTATTAAGCTTCAATGGTTACAAGATTATAGAGAAAACTCTATGAAAAACACACTTGTACAATGAACAGATACACTACTTATATAGTAACTTAGAATCAAGACAGACCCTTGACTCTGAGGATCAGATCAAACACAAGTCGTTGATCTTGTATACTAGAATCTATAATACAAGTTAAGACAAAAAAGACTACAAAAGTTAACTTTAATCAAACGTCTTCTTAGGCATCATTGCTTGGATACTTGGAAGGAGAGCGCTGTCTTTTATTGTCTGCACTAGTAACATTCTTTCTGCATGTGATGTGTCAGAGTTGCAGCAGAAAGTTGTCAGTAGTAAAGTTGATGCTTTTGATATGTCAATCAGTAGCAACGATTAATCTTCAACAGATAAGGCTATCAGCCGCATAGTTGAAGATCCGCAGCAAAACTCATCTATCAAAGCTGCTGATGATTTGCCTATCAGCAGCATCAAGTGTTTGATGCCGATGAGAAGCCTATGAGCAGCAACTCTGGACTTCAGCAGATAAGGCTGTCCGCAACAGAGTTGTTCATCAGCAAGAAAACAACTATCAGCAGCAAACAAGCTTATCCGCAGCAACTTGTTGGTCAGCAGCAAAATTGTGGAGTCCGCAGCAGTTGTACTTAGAGAATTTTGTAGCCATCAGTCTTTATATCTACAAACTCCCCTTAGACTGATGCTACCAAAACTTTCTTACTGTTGTTGTTGCTGAAGCTTTTGCATGTGTGCAACAATCCTTGCTACCTCATAGCCTCTAGGGTCCTTGCTGGGATTGTCAAGAGGATGCTCAGACAGAGAATTGATGTCCTTGCTTGGCATCTTAAAAATGGCCTTGCTAGAACATCTCATCTACTGACCTCTGACAGCTGTTATACTGAATTCATCCTTCTCAGCATTGTAAGACCAGCTAGTGAATGGAAAGAGGGATTGGAGAGGTTTAGCATCAATGACTACATCTTTGCTAGGGTTGAAGTGATGTTTGATCACTAGCAACAGATGTCTTCCACTTTCATTCTCAGGCTCATGAGCTTCACCCAGCTCCATCATTCTTCTAAGATCAGAATTTGGGAGCTGCATCACCTCATCAACAGTTTTATAGATTAACCTTTTTACTTCTTCCCTCCCCCTGAAGACTTCAAACCATTGATCTTGATTACTGTAGAACCAACCAACAATTTCTCTTGATTCTTCTGGTTTGGTAGTAGGTTTGTTTTCTTCTTGGGGGGCCGTTGATAAGGAGGAGCTGGGTAGGAGAATTTATACTCTTTGGGTGGAGAGGAAGGAGGTCTAGGAGGGAGAGTGAAAGGTTGTTGGATAGAGGAAGGAGTGGATGAGGGAGTAGGCTTGGGTTTCTTTTGTTTTCCGTCATCAGTTTGAGTATTTACCCTTTTATTTGAGCTTGTCTTCCCCAATCTTTCCTCCTCTTCCTTCTTTACTTTGAAATACAAGGCTTGCAGATTCATAAAACTCATTGGACCTAGCCTCTTTCCACTCTCTCCTCTAGCCTTCAGGAAGTCCATCATGACCTTCCTTTCTTCATGGGTCCTTATGTTAAATGCAATGGTCTTTTTGGACTTTTGTTTGGCTTTTTCTTCTTCAGCTCTTTTCTTGTTTGCCAATTGACCTTTCTAACCCATGAATGCTCAATAGATTTCTTTATTTGACAATTTCTCAAGGTAGTTTGCATCCTCACCTTGAGAAATCAGAGCTTCTGTCCACTACTCTCTCATTTCTTTGGCTAGTTCAGAGTCAGTTATCCTAAACTTAGCCTCTTCTTTTCTTTTCTCTTTCTTCTTCTTCATTGAGTTGTTCCTGCAGCTGAAGAGCTAGAGCTTCATCTTCTTGTAATTGTGTAGCTACAGGAACTTTAACTTTCAAAGCATCCAGTTGCCTAGCATGCAACTGGATCTGTTATTCCATGAGGAGAATGGCAGCTTTCCTTTCTTGAATCTTTCTAATCTCAACCATCTCCTCTTCTTCTCTTTCTCTATTCTTTCTTCTTCTTCTGTCATGATGCCCTTCCCCTTGTCTTTATTGGATGCCTCTGCTTCAACTTCATGGATCACAACAGCAGATGTAAGAGATGTTGTTGGGATCTCAGCTTTATCTTCATTGGCAATCTGAGGAACAGACACAGAGGAAGGGACTGCTTCACTCTATTCCTTTTCCCATTCACTCCCATGTATAGCTTTAAAAGCCTCTTTGACATTATGAGCAGCCACTTTTCTTGACTCTACTGCTGCACTCAGTATAACAGTTGGTGAGGAGGGAAAGGATAGATCTGAGTCAGAATCATCCATTGCAAGCCATCCCTCCTTTTCAAGAAAAGCTTTGATAATCTTGATCATTGCTTGACTTCTAAGGAGTTGATATTGCAGATGTGTGTCCTGATCTCAAAGACCTTGTGTAGGAAATCTGGATTGAGGAGCATGGTTTTTTGAATGTTGTTGATTTTGAAAGATGATCCATCACACAAGAAGAACTGAAAACCAGAGGACCCAGTGCTTGACCATCCTTGCACTTCCAGGCCCTCTGACCATTTCATTGTAGAAGAATCTTCTCCAACATAGAACTTGTTCTTCTGTTAAAGCACTACTCCTTATCAAGTCAAGTCTTGGAGCCAGTCTTTGTTCTGATGTTCTTGAAGACTCTGCAGTTGATGGATAAGAAAATGTAGTTGCTTCTTGAAGAAACCATTCAAACCAGGGCATGTTGTCTTACATCAGATCATAAAATCTTCCAATGGCAAGTTCAGCATGAAGATCTGTTGAATTGTTAATGCACTTTGTAAGGTATAGATCTAGGATATGGAGGGGATTTAGAGTATTCCAGTTTAACTCTTCAATTTTTCCATATTCCCATCCAATCCAAAACCTTTCTGATAGACCATCATATCCCCAAGATAGAATTGAGTTATATTTCGGATTCTGTGCAATCAATTGGGAATGAGGAGATATGACTTGTCTGGAGATGCTGGCTGCAGCTGGAAGTATGTTGAATGAAAAAGGTGTGTCTTCATCTTGACTTTCATTCTCCAACACCTCATCAACAGCTCTGACAACTAACTTCCAATCCTCAGAGATATCTTCCTCTTCATCTACTGAGTCTTGCAAGTCATGGATTTGAACAAAAGCAGGTTTGAAGAGTGTACTTTGAAAAGCAGTCAGCTCCTGTATCCATTCATCAAGGCTGTCAACGTCATATTCAGTAGTAACTATCTCCCCCTTTTTGGTTGCATCAGTGTTAGCGTTTCATATGTTTGAGTGCCCACTGATACAAGTGAAGGAGTAGTCACCGGAGGGCATTGATGGGCTTCATGCATAGAGACTTGGTGCTGTAGTTTGGACACTTCAGCCTCTAGCATTGCCACCCTGGCCGTCAATTCCATATTTTCATGTTTCAGTCTGTCCTCATCCACAGTTGTGGAATCCTTGGAACTAGATGGGGCCTTAGGCCTAGCCTCTGAATCCCCATCACCCTAGTTTTTGTTGGCACCTGGGATTCCTCTAAGTGAAGAGTGTTTCAAAAGAAACATCCTCACTATGAGTTGTCGTGGTTGGGGACTTAGTTATCACTGTCCTCCTGGTCAATTGATGTACTAGTAGTAGTGATAGCCCTTTCCACATTCACTCTATCATCACTCCTAGCGTGAACCTTCTTAGGTGATGAACTTGGGCTAGGTACATTACCAGCCAAGTCAATCAATACCTCCGAGATAGTGGTAGTTGGAGAAGGCATATCATCTTGACTAGGTGCCTCTGCACTTAAGTTCAGAGAAGAAAAATAATGAAAGGGCTAAGAAGGTTGTTCTATGGATCCAGGATGTGATCCTGATCTTAATAGAGGAACTTCCAAGGAAGTCTCTCTAATAATTTGGCTATCCCTTTTGATATTCTCATCAGAATGTTGGGATTCTGAATGAGGGCTTTTAGGTTGGGATTGGGCCTGTGAGACAAGAATAGAAGGAGTCTTCTTGCTCCCTTTAATTTTCTGGTATAGCTTGACTAAACTGGGGCCCTATGTTCCAGTTGGACAGTGATAACATCCAAAACATGTGTAAGTAGTTGTTATTCCTGTGCACCCTCAATAGGATGCACATGGGTTCGAACAATGGAAGTAGATTGATGTTCAGGCTTTGAAGTGGAGGGTGTGGGATCAGTATCAGCTGGGATTGTTGAACTGTCACCTTGGGTACTTTGTATGTTCATCATTGTAGATAAAAATGGAACATTGACCCTTGAGAACTTTTTGGAAATAGTTCTCATGCTTTGAAAAATATTATTTTTATGTCCCAGCATAAGGTTGATTCTTGCAGGTTTGGAAAGGTCTTTTAGCTCATTGTTGAAAACTTCCTACAAGAACCTTGGATACATATAGAATGCCTGCTTTGCACCTTCTTGAAGGTTGTATCTCAAACCTTCAAAAATGAGATGTGCAAAGTTGAAACCTTGGCCAGTGACCATACCGTGAACAACAGAGGCGAGAGCAGAACTCACTTGATGCCATCCACTTCTCTTCTGGGATATGCACTGTAGAAGAGTGTGCTATAGAAACTTCCATGGAGGGCCCATCAGCGCCTTTTCAACAGTATAGTCGTTCTGATTTCCAGTGTACCCTATAGATACAAAGGTCCTCATATACTCTTCCCTGGTGTATGAAATGGCGGCCCCCTCGTCCTGAAGCTTGAGGTGTTTTATGAGAATCGCTTCAGTGACGATGATGTCTTTGTCGTCTACCGTGGCTTGGATTTGGGGAATCCCCTGTTTGGTAGAGTAGACGGCGGTGTTCCAAAAATCCTCCATATGAGGGATGTATATGGTAGGGTTGACGGTGTCTTGACCAGTGTCTTGACCATCTTTATCTAGAGTATATGGTATATGGTCAAGTACTGATGTTGATCAGTGTCTTGACCATCTTTATCTAGAGTCGGTTGATGGTGCACTTGCATAGGGGTTCTTGCAGCAGAGCAGTCAGTCATCTTGAATCTTTCCAAAATGCTCTTGACATATTTGGATTGGCTGATAAAGATTCCATTTGAATCTTGTTTGACTTGAAGACCCAGAAAGAAATTTAGTTCACCCATGTCACACCCCGACCGATGGCGGAATCATCGGGGCGGGACATGTAAGACTGTTCATAGCACATGGTTGACTAAATTGAAATATATTAAGGTCAAATTTCCATTACAAATAATCCAAGTACAAACCAAATTCAAACAAAGAAACAAAAAAAAACAGCTCATAGAATTCTTGATTTAAATTGCTAAGTCCAAATCCTATATTGAGCACGTCTTGAATCATTCTCACATATTAGGGCCTGAAACATGAATAAAATAAAGTCAACTAAAAAGTTGGTGAGTATAACACAGTTGTATATAGATAGCATATAGTTGAAAACAAATCCTTTACAAGACATGATAAAATAAGGCATTTATGGGGAGCAGCTATTGTGTAACCAAACCTTTGTAACTAGTATGCAAATTGTGTTGTCGGTATCAATCACCTCCACTTGGGTGGGTTTGTCAGACTCAATAGATCTATCATTGAAAACCGTCGGCTTGTATAGTTAATGATTGCACATAGTTTTCACAAAGATTAGCACAACTAGCACTCGGGCACAAAGCTCAAATTTTGCACACATGTATGTAAATAGGATTTTGCACTTGTGTTATTTGTGTAAATGTAAATGTGTAATGTGTATAAAGTTCATGTTCCACCCCAAAAGTGTAAAAGAGTAAAAATGGGTTGTGAATACTCACTTGATAAGGAGGTGTAGCGAACAAGGATAATAGATAGACAAATAAAGATCCTCGAGTGCACAAATTAACCTAAAGAGTAATGTATGTTGTATCAAATCGGTGTACAAAGTTTAAGTCTAATATTGAAGGTTGAGTTTGTGTATAAAAGGTATTAAATGAAATATATAAAGTTGTAGTAACCATTTTTGGAACATTTGATTAAAGTTTGGAATTTAAATAATAAAATAGAATTTTTATAAAATTGTTGATTATGAAAATAATGCTTGTGTTAAATGTAAATTAATAATTAAATAAATGATTATAGTTTATGAAATAATGTAAATATTGATTGTAATTAAGTATAAATAAATAAAAGATTTTTTGTTTAAATATTAAATAAATAATTATTATCTTATTTATTTATAAACTTGTAACTTAATCATTTAAAACATCCTTTAAGTGTAAGATAAATATAAATTTAATTTTTATAAATTTTTAAATAAACTTTTAAATAAATAATATTTATCTCTTCAAATACAGAAAACATATTTTTATAAAATTTGAAATATTTATTGATTGAAAAATAAAAAATTATAATTCTGTTAAAATTTCTGAGTCACACACGACCGTGCCTCGGAAGGGCACGATCGTGCTCAAGCCATGGGCGCGACAGCGCTAGTCGGGGCGCGACCGGGTTGATCAACAGAGAGCACAAACTAGACAAGTCAACAGGCACGACCGTGCCTTGGCCCGGCACGGTCGTGTCTATGATTCTTAGACACAACAGAGATTAGCCCAAAGGGCATGACCAGGTCTGGACAGGAGGACAAGACCGCGCTGCTAGTCGGCACGACCGCGTTACATGAGGCACGGCCGTGCTAGATGATTAGCGCGACCGTGTCTAATCCAAATCAGACACGAATTGAACAAATCTTGTATTTATAGCGTTGGAATTGATAGGGCTTTTTATTACGGAGTTGTTACGAGTCTATTCATATAACTTAATTGTATGGAAAACGTGTTTAAGAATGGATTCGATTAAATACTTTTTATTAAAAATAGGGATTTCGGTTCCGGATAATTTCTGTAATGGAAGCCCAGATTAACAGGGGGCTTTTGATATTGATACTGAAATGAATGAGATGGAGAGTATACTTACCCGGAAGCGTATTGAATTGATAGAAAACGGTAGAAGGAAGTTCCGGCGACGGAGAGATTGAGCTCCGGTGATCCTTGTTGCACTCCGGCCAAATTAGACAGTCCAGAACTTTTCGGGAGGGACGAGTGACACGAATTTCTTGCTTGATTGGGATAATACGGATTGCAGGGGAGAATCCTTGATTTTTCTTGGAATGCTTTGAGAGAGAATTTTCGAAATTGGTAATATGAAACTGAGACGTTTGAGGAATTCGAAAATTGTGATACATTCGTTAAGGGGAAAAGAAACGGATGACTGTTACGGATTTCCAACGATCGGGTGATTAAACTGCATTTACGTTTCAGATGTTATACAGGCGCGACCGCGGGCGACCGTGCTTAGGCACTGGGCGCGATCGTTCCAGGACCAGTGGCGCGATCGTGCCGAGGCACTTGGCGCGACCGTGCCAGGACGAAGCACGACCGTGCTAATTAGGGTTTCTTGATAAATTTTCAACTTTAGTCCTTGACTTTTCAGGTTTGATTAGTTTGAAATAATTAGTTACTTGTATAGCGTTTAAGTGTAAATAATCGAGCAAAACTTGTAAATTTGTATTGAATCATTGCATTTAGTTTACTGTAAGCAAAATAATAAGACAGTGCACGAGTATTGAATTTGAAAATGCATTACATTGAATTGAAATATGAATACTAAAAATCAGGAATGTTACAGTCTCCCCATGTTGAGAGAATTTCGTCCCGAAATTTAGCTAGAGGAAGCGACGGCATCGGTAAAAAGATGAGGGTACTTGAGCTTCATTTGGTCTTCTCGTTCCCAAGTGAACTCGGGACCACGCTTAGATTCCCAACGAACTTTGACAATAGGAATGCGACTTCGCTTGAGCTGTTTGACTTCACGATCCATAATTTCCACCGGCTTTTCAACGAAGTGCATCGTTTCATCAATGCGCACGTCGTCAAGCGGTATATGGAGATTTTCATCAGCGAGACACTTCTTCAGATTAGATATATGAAATGTAGGATGCACATTTCCAAGAGATGGAGGTAACTCGAGCTTGTAAGCCACTTTCCCAATCCTTTCAAGGATTTTGAATGGACCAACATAACGAGGTGCTAACTTGCCTTTCTTTCCAAAACGGATCACGCCCTTCCATGGAGACACCTTTAGAAGAACAAGGTCACCGACTTGGAATTCCAAGGGTTTTCGACGTTTGTCGGCATAACTCTTTTGCCGACTCCTCGCTACTCGAATATTGTCACGGATTTGAATAATCTTGTCGGATGTTTCTTGAATTAACTCGGGACCAGTGATTTGTGCTTCACCAATCTCGTTCCAACAGATAGGAGAACGACACTTGCGACCATAGAGAGCTTCGAATGGAGCCATGTTGATACTTGTGTGGTAGCTATTGTTGTAAGAAAACTCAATGAGGGATAGATGTGAATCCCAATTGCCACCAAAATCGATTACACAAGCTCTAAGCATATCTTCAAGAGTTTGGATTGTTCGCTCGGTTTGACCATCTGTTTGCGGATGGTAAGCCGTGCTCAAATCCAATCGAGTACCAAGAGCCTTTTGGAGAGATTGCAAAAATCGAGAGGTGAACCGAGCGTCTCTATCGGATATTATGTTCACGGGAACACCATGACGGCTCACAATTTCATCAATGTAGATTCGGGCTAGTTTCTCCACTTTGAAGTCTTCGCGAATAGGCAAGAAATGAGCGGATTTAGTGAGACAATCAATGATCACCCAAATACTATCATATCCACTCGAGGTGCGAGGGAGCTTGGTAATGAAATCCATAGCTAGATTCTCCCATTTCCACACGGGAATTTCTGGTTGTTCGAGCAAACCAGAAGGACGTTGATGTTCGGCTTTGACTTTGGAACAAGTTAAGCATTTGGCCACATAAAGAAAATATCTTTCTTCATACCGGGCCACCAATAAAGTTGGCGAAGATCTTGGTACATTTTATCCGCACCAGGATGAATAGAATAACGAGTCTTATGAGCCTCGTTCATGAGAAATGTACGGAGATCATCGCGATCGGGAACCCAAATACGGTTCAAGTAATATAGTAAGCCATTGGGTTTTGATTCAAGAAGAAGTTCAACACCACACGACATTTCTTCATACATGTTACCCTCGGTTACCGAGACGTGTTGAACTTCTAAGATACGGGTTTGAATATCGGTTTGAATACGGGCACAATGAAGCATAACATGGTCCTTTCGTCTCAAAGCATCGGCTACAACATTCGCTTTGCCGGGATGGTAACGAATCTCGCAGTCGTAGTCGTTAAGGAGTTCGACCCAACGTCGTTGCCTCATATTGAGTTCTTTTTGGTTGAAAATATGTTGAAGACTTTTGTGGTCGGTGAACACCACACATTTTGTGCCATATAGGTAATGTCTCCAAATCTTTAACGCGAATACGACCGCACCCAACTCGAGATCGTGCGTCGTATAATTCTTCTCATGAACCTTGAGTTGCCTTGATGCATAAGCGATTACCTTGCCTCGTTGCATAAGAACACAACCAAGACCTTGGTTAGAAGCATCACAATAGACAACTAAATCATCATTTCCATCGGGGAGAGTCAATATAGGAGCATCGCACAACTTTTGCTTGAGGGTTTGGAAAGCTTCTTCTTGTTTCGGTCCCCATTCATAAGTCTTACCCTTGTGGGTCAAAGCGGTAAGAGGGACAGCAATCTTTGAGAAGTTTGAGATAAAACGACGATAATAACCCGCAAGACCAAGAAATGAACGGACTTCGGTAGGAGTCTTCGGGGCATTCCAATTCTTAACCGTTTCAATCTTAGCAGGATCAACATGAATACCCTTGTCGTTGACGATGTGACCAAGAAATTGAACTTCTTTTAACCAAAATTCGCATTTGGAGAATTTGGCATATAGTTGTTCTTTTCTCAAGAGATCCAAAACCAGTCTAAGATGTTCTTCATGGTCGGCTTTAGTCTTGGAATAGATTAAGATATCATCAATGAAAACGATCATGAATTTATCAAGGTACGGTTTACACACACGATTCATGAGATCCATGAAAACTGCGGGTGCATTGGTTAACCCGAAAGGCATAACCATGAACTCGTAATGACCATACCTTGTTCGAAAAGCAGTCTTAGGAATGTCATCTTCTTGAACACGAAGCTGATGATAACCGGATCGAAGATCAATCTTGGAGAAACAAGTAGAACCTTGAAGTTGATCAAAGAGATCATCGATTCTAGGCAAAGGATAACGGTTCTTGATAGTAAGCTTGTTGAGTTCGCGGTAGTCAATACACATGCGAAATGATCCATCCTTCTTCTTAACAAATAAGACGGGTGCACCCCACGGTGAATGACTTGGGCGAATGAAACCTTTGTCGGAGAGCACTTGAAGTTGACTTGCAAGTTCTTGCATTTCGGAAGGTGCAAGACGATAAGGAGCTCTAGCAACGGGGTTATCTCCAGGTATAAGATCAATACGGAATTCTACTTGACGAACGGGAGGAAGACCGGATAAGTCTTCGGGGAATACTTCGGGAAAATCTCGGATAATGGGTATATCTTGAATACTCTTCTTCTTAACATCCTTTTGAATGATATGAGCTAAGAAAGCGATGTACTTCTTTCGTAAGTACTTTTGAGCGGTAGTACACGACATCAACTTAAGTCCCTTGCAAGGCTTTTCACCAAAAACCCTTAAGGTTTCTCCCGATGGTAGCGGAATTCGGATACACTTTTCAAAGCAAATGACTTCGGCATGATGATTTGATAGCCAATCCATACCTATGATAATATCAAAGCTTCCTAGTGGCATTGGAACAAGGTTGATTGGGAATGAATGCTCATTTAGTTCTAAGGAGCAATCATAAATAATGGACTCAATGGTAAGGGAGTCACCATTCGCTATTTCAACGGTGAAGGTTTTCTCTAATTGGGATCGTGTCTTTGCAAGTAAAGGCTCAAAATTAAGTGACACAAAACTTTTATCGGCACCGGTATCGAACAAAATGGAGGCATAATGACTATTAACAAGGAACGTACCATTAACCACGTCGTTGTTGGCTTGAGCTTCGTTGGCGTTTATGTTGAACGCACGCCCACGAGCTCCACCTTGTCTAGCATTTGCAAGTCTTGGACATTGATCACGAAAATGGTTTGGGTCACCACACTCATAGCAAGCATGTCCATTAGCAATGGCGGGAGCACCTTGATTAGCCACTTGAGGTACGGTTCGGTTTGGAGGGTTGACTTGGCCCGTAAGAGCTTTGGCCCTACAAACATTGATAGTATGACCATATCTCCCATAATGAGTACAAAGGCGACATGGGATAGCTTGAGGATGATGATAATTGCAGGTGGCACAAAGAGGGTAGATCCCAACATATGGCTTTTTAGCCGGTGCTTGAACCATAGGAGCAGCTTGGTTAACGGGAACAGCAGGAGTAACCACAGCAAAATTTCTAACCTTCCTCTTTCTATTATTGCGGGAGGGTTCAGTTGTGGTTTCTTTGCTGTGAGTAGGAGGGGTTACAGTTTCAGAAACTTTCTTAGAACCCTTTTTGGAAAGAGTTCCAGCTTTCACATGATTATCAGTTAAAGTAGCATATAGACGAATAGCATCTTCCATTGTAGCAGGATTTCTACCTAAGACCGTATCTTGGATTTGTCTTGGTAGCCCACCAATATACTTTTCGATACAACGGGACAAAGGAGTGACCATGTGGGGCACGAGAAGACTCAACTCATGGAACCGAGTTGTATATGCTAAGCTTTCCCCACTATCTTGGGCAAGATCCCAAAATTCAGCTTCTAACTTTTTCACTTCATTTAGAAGGCAGAACTCCTCGGTCATAAGCCTTTTGACCTCATCCCAAGGTAAAGCCATAGCTACATCAACACCCCTATTCCTTTTCTCCCCATTCCACCATGTAAGTGCCCGTTTTTTGTAGGACACTTGTAGCATGACGAACACGGAGATTGTCGGGACAGTCACTATTGAGAAAGGTATTCTCAATGCTTTCAAACCATTGAAGGAGTCCAGTAGCTCCTTCGGTACCAAAGAACTTGAGGGGATTGCACGAGTTGAAGTGCTTGAAGGTGCATTGAGGTGGATTGTTACCACCATTTCCACCATTTCCACCATTATTACCACTATTGCTTCCATTTCCACCATTGTTGCCATTGGTGGCTCCATTGGCTTAGGTGGGTTGTGTCACCAATTGAGTAAGAATAGTAGCAATGTCGGTGTTGGCGTTGGTTGCGGGAGCACGACGAGGAGGCATTCTACAAATTTTCACAAGACAAGAAAGATTGTAAGAACTTATGAGATTTGATAAGATTTAATAGAATGAGATAATAAAAATAGATATTCTTAGTTTGGATTGTACTCAAAAGTGACAAAATCACTTGAATACTATGGCACATTAAGGTTAATTAAACTTATATAATTTTTCAAGGAGACATGCTTTAGCCTATAAGTAAACACTCATCTCGGGGATTCTCAGGAAAGCATACGGGTCCCTCGGTTGATTGGGATTTATGCGAAATGCTTTCCTAGACAGAAAACCCAAAATACAGGTGTCACCCTTCCAGATTGCACGTGTCCTCAAATAATTTAACAAGTTTAAAAACCTTAACGAAGAAATAAAATTTTTTAAAGATTTTTGCTTCAAGAATTTTCCACATGCTTAGAAAATATAAAGATAGAAAGAAGATAGAAATATTATGAGGTTTTAGAATATAGGAAAGGATATTATTTATTTAATTATTTAGAATATCCTAATAAGTCATGGATTTAAAACACATAAGTCATCAAAATGAAATAATAAGTAATCATATTAAGCATATAACATGTAGCACATAGCATGTAACACATAGCACAAAAATCATGAAACATAGTATAAGTGGGTGTCCTAAAGTCATAGTCTAGGTCAAGGTGTCTAATAACCTAATTCCCTATAACCAAGGCTCTGATACCAATCTGTCACACGCCGACCGATGGCGGAATCATCGGGGCGGGACATGTAAGACTGTTCATAGCACATGGTTGACTAAATTGAAATATATTAAAGTCAAATTTCCATTACAAATAATCCAAGTACAAACCAAATTCAAACAAAGAAACAAAAAAAAACAGCTCATAGAATTCATGATTTAAATTGCTAAGTCCAAATCCTATATTGAGCACGTCTTGAATCATTCTCACATATTAGGGCCTGAAACATGAATAAAATAAAGTCAACTAAAAAGTTGGTGAGTATAACACAGTTGTATATAGATAGCATATAGTTGAAAACAAATCCTTTACATGACATGATAAAATAAGGCATTTATGGGGAGCAGCTATTGTGTAACCAAACCTTTGTAACTAGTATGCAAATTGTGTTGTCGGTATCAATCACCTCCACTTGGGTGGGTTTGTCAGACTCAATAGATCTATCATTGAAAACCGTCGGCTTGTATAGTTAATGATTGCACATAGTTTTCACAAAGATTAGCACAACTAGCACTCGGGCACAAAGCTCAAATTTTGCACACATGTATGTAAATAGGATTTTGCACTTGTGTTATTTGTGTAAATGTAAATGTGTAATGTGTATAAAGTTCATGTTCCACCCCAAAAGTGTAAAAGAGTAAAAATGGGTTGTGAATACTCACTTGATAAGGAGGTGTAGCGAACAAGGATAATAGATAGACAAATAAAGATCCTCGAGTGCACAAATTAACCTAAAGAGTAATGTATGTTGTATCAAATCGGTGTACAAAGTTTAAGTCTAATATTGAAGGTTGAGTTTGTGTATAAAAGGTATTAAATGAAATATATAAAGTTGTAGTAACCATTTTTGGAACATTTGATTAAAGTTTGGAATTTAAATAATAAAATAGAATTTTTATAAAATTGTTGATTATGAAAATAATGCTTGTGTTAAATGTAAATTAATAATTAAATAAATGATTATAGTTTATGAAATAATGTAAATATTGATTGTAATTAAGTATAAATAAATAAAAGATTTTTTGTTTAAATATTAAATAAATAATTATTATCTTATTTATTTATAAACTTGTAACTTAATCATTTAAAACATCCTTTAAGTGTAAGATAAATATAAATTTAATTTTTATAAATTTTTAAATAAACTTTTAAATAAATAATATTTATCTCTTCAAATACAGAAAACATATTTTTATAAAATTTGAAATATTTATTGATTGAAAAATAAAAAATTATAATTCTGTTAAAATTTCTGAGTCACACACGACCGTGCCTCGGAAGGGCACGATCGTGCTCAAGCCACGGGCGCGACAGCGCTAGTCGGGGCGCGACCGGGTTGATCAACAGAGGGCACAAACTAGACAAGTCAACAGGCACGACCGTGCCTTGGCCCGGCACGGTCGTGTCTATGATTCTTAGACACAACAGAGATTAGCCCAAAGGGCATGACCAGGTCTGGACAGGAGGACAAGATCGCGCTGCTAGTCGGCACGACCGCGTTACATGAGGCACGGCCGTGCTAGATGATTAACGCGACCGTGTCTAATCCAAATCAGACACGAATTGAACAAATCTTGTATTTATAGCGTTGGAATTGATAGGGATTTTTATTACGGAGTTGTTACGAGTCTATTCATATAACTTAATTGTATGGAAAACGTGTTTAAGAATGGATTCGATTAAATACTTTTTATTAAAAATAGGGATTTCGGTTCCGGATAATTTCTGTAATGGAAGCCCAGATTAACAGGGGGCTTTTGATATTGATACTGAAATGAATGAGATGGAGAGTATACTTACCCGGAAGCGTATTGAATTGATAGAAAACGGTAGAAGGAAGTTCCGGCGACGGAGAGATTGAGCTCCGGTGATCCTTGTTGCACTCCGGCCAAATTAGACAGTCCAGAACTTTTCGGGAGGGACGAGTGACACGAATTTCTTGCTTGATTGGGATAATACGGATTGCAGGGGAGAATCCTTGATTTTTCTTGGAATGCTTTGAGAGAGAATTTTCAAAATTGGTAATATGAAACTGAGACGTTTGAGGAATTCGAAAATTGTGATACATTCGTTAAGGGGAAAAGAAACGGATGACTGTTACGGATTTCCAACGATCGGGTGATTAAACTGCATTTACGTTTCAGCTGTTATACAGGCGCGACCGCGGGCGACCGTGCTTAGGCACTGGGCGCGATCGTTCCAGGACCAGTGGCGCGATCGTGCCGAGGCACTTGGCGCGACCGTGCCAGGACGAAGCACGACCGTGCTAATTAGGGTTTCTTGATAAATTTTCAACTTTAGTCCTTGACTTTTCAGGTTTGATTAGTTTGAAATAATTAGTTACTTGTATAGCGTTTAAGTGTATATAATCGAGCAAAACTTGTAAATTTGTATTGAATCATTGCATTTAGTTTACTGTAAGCAAAATAATAAGACAGTGCACGAGTATTGAATTTGAAAATGCATTACATTGAATTGAAATATGAATACTAAAAACCAGGAATGTTACAGTCTCCCCATGTTGAGAGAATTTCGTCCCGAAATTTAGCTAGAGGAAGCGACGGCATCGGTAAAAAGATGAGGGTACTTGAGCTTCATTTGGTCTTCTCGTTCCCAAGTGAACTCGGGACCACGCTTAGATTCCCAACGAACTTTGACAATAGGAATGCGACTTCGCTTGAGCTGTTTGACTTCACGATCCATAATTTCCACCGGCTTTTCAACGAAGTGCATCGTTTCATCAATGCGCACGTCGTCAAGCAGTATATGGAGATTTTCATCAGCGAGACACTTCTTCAGATTAGATATATGAAATGTAGGATGCACATTTTCAAGAGATGGAGGTAACTCGAGCATGTAAGCCACTTTCCCAATCCTTTCAAGGATTTTGAATGGACCAACATAACGAGGTGCTAACTTGCCTTTCTTTCCAAAACGGATCACGCCCTTCCATGGAGACACCTTTAGAAGAACAAGGTCACTGACTTGGAATTCCAAGGGTTTTCGACGTTTGTCGGCATAACTCTTTTGCCGACTCCTCGCTACTCGAATATTGTCATGGATTTGAATAATCTTGTCGGATGTTTCTTGAATTAACTCGGGACCAGTGATTTGTGCTTCACCAATCTCGTTCCAACAGATAGGAGAACGACACTTGCGACCATAGAGAGCTTCGAATGGAGCCATGTTGATACTTGTGTGGTAGCTATTGTTGTAAGAAAACTCAATGAGGGATAGATGTGAATCCCAATTGCCACCAAAATCGATTACACAAGCTCTAAGCATATCTTCAAGAGTTTGGATTGTTCGCTCGGTTTGACCATCTGTTTGCGGATGGTAAGCCGTGCTCAAATCCAATCGAGTACCAAGAGCCTTTTGGAGAGATTGCCAAAATCGAGAGGTGAACCGAGCGTCTCTATCGGATATTATGTTCACGGGAACACCATGACGGCTCACAATTTCATCAATGTAGATTCGGGCTAGTTTCTCCACTTTGAAGTCTTCGCGAATAGGCAAGAAATGAGCGTATTTAGTGAGACAATCAATGATCACCCAAATACTATCATATCCACTCGAGGTGCGAGGGAGCTTGGTAATGAAATCCATAGCTAGATTCTCCCATTTCCACACGGGAATTTCTAGTTGTTCGAGCAAACCAGAAGGACGTTGATGTTCGGCTTTGACTTTGGAACAAGTTAAGCATTTGGATCAAAGACTTCATCATAGTCAATTCCCTCTTCCTGAGTGTAGCCTTGAGCTACAAGTCTGAATTTGTTCTTGACTACAATGCATCTCTTATCTTTCTTGTTCCTGAATACCCATCTTATGCCAATAGCAGTTTGACCAGGTGGAAGATCAACAAGTTTCCAGACATCCTGTCTCTTGAATTGCAGCAACACTTCCTGCATTGCCTCAATCCAACTACTGTGTTTCAGAGCTTCATCTATCTTCTTTGGTTCTACCTGAGATAGAAAGCAGGAATACAGACATATATTGGCCTCATGAGTTTTGCTTCTTTTTTGAACTCCTTGGTGAACTTGGCGAATGATATTTTCCAGGGGATGTTCCTTGTTGATTCTCTGTGCTGGTACAACATCCAATTGTATTCCTTGCTCAAGATTGCTCTGATTCTGATCAGGAAATTTGTCATTCATGGTGGAAGAGTCTTCAATATCAACAGCAGCATCAGCATTATCAGCAGCAGCATCAGCAGTAGATGCCTCTACAGCATTTACAGATGTGTCTTGAAGTTCATTCGGATTTTCATTCTCAGAGAGGCTGCTACTGGTGACATTTGACAGTCTGGTTCCGGCTTCACTGGCTTCAATAGCTTCCATAACATATGGAGGATCAATAGATGGCCTTTTCAGTCTGATAGAGGGATTAATGAACTCCAATCTGTAGTTAGTGGAAGATGTAGAAGCTGGTGCTTTGGAAGAGGTAGACTCCATATTTGAGAAGATGAGAGGCTCAAATATTTGTGTGAAGGAGTCTATATCAAAGAGCCAATCTGGGCCTTTTTCCTGTTCACATGCAATGTGTTCCCTACATTCCACATTGGTTGATTCTTCCACTATTCTTGTTCTTGAGTTGAATACTCTGTAGGCCTTGGATTGAGAGGAATAGACCACAAAGTATCCTTCATCAGATTTGGCACCAAACTTAGGAAGAACCCCATGTGTGATCAGAATGGTGCATGGACATCCAAAAGGTTTTAGAAATCCAATGTAGGGAACTCTTTTGAACCAGAGTTCATAAGGTGTCTTGTTGAGAGGCTTGACAATGAGAACTCTATTCTGCACATAGCAAGCTGTACTTACTGCTTCTGCCCAGAATGTGAGAGGCCGTTTTGAATCAGCCAACATTGATCTTGCTGATTCAATTAGATTTATGTTTCTCCTTTCAGCAACCCCGTTTTGTTAAGGAGTTCTTAGAGCATTGTATTGTCTTTCTATTCCCTTGCTTTCACAGAAACAGTTCAGTGTGCGGTTCTTGAATTTTTTTACCTTGATCACACCTTATGACTTTCACCTTTTGATTGCTTTGATTCTCAACTCGAAGAATGTAAGATTTAAGAATCTCAGCAGTTTCATCTTTTGTTCTCAAGAAGTATACCCATGAAAATCTGGTATAGTCATCAGTGATCACCAGACAGTATGACTTCTTGCCCATTGACATGACATTTGTAGGACCAAAGAGATCCATATGCAGCAGCTATAATGGAGTGTCATTTGAATTCAATGTCTTGGGCTTGTGAGAACTCTTATGTTGCTTCCCCTCCAAGCATGCAATGCAATGATCTTCAAGTTATAATTCTTTGTCAGGAAGCCTTTTGAGAAGATTTTCCTTTACCAACTTGTTAATGGTTTTTACATTGACATGGATTAATCTCCTGTGCCAGAGAGCTGATTCATCAACTGATGCCTTAGACAGTAAACAAGATACACTACAAGATGTAGTGACCTCATTCATGTCAATAGGATCTTCTCCGAAGGAGGTTTGTTTAAGCTAGAGGATAGTACAAAATATTCTTTATCTGTGAAAAGCATCTAATGCTTTTGATCACAGATCTAGGACACACTCATGAGATTGAAGTCTAATTCTTTGACATAGTTTACTCTTTCAATACTCATCCTTTCATTGGACACAGTTCCTTGTCCAGTAATTGATCCTCCTTTTGAATCACTCCCAAAGGCAACATATCCTCCATTGAAGTGTCTGAAGTTGGAGAGGATGGATATGTTATCGGTCATGTGCCTAGAACAATCACTGTCTACAACCCATGTGTTATCCTTGTGACCTGGATGTCCCTGCACATGAGAGAGATCTAGTTAGAGGGAGGAACCCAAGAACTTGCAGACTTGGGTAAGTGTGTCGTTGGATCAGCAGTATCAGTATGCTTGCATTCAATGGAGCCAATGATGATGCTTTGAGGGATAGATGTTGGGATCTTGGCTTTCCACTGCTTAGGAGGTGGTTTTCTAGATCTCTTTGCTCTATCAGCAGCTGATGTTGCTTTGGCTGCTGACAGATTTGCTTTATCAGCAGCAGATTTTGCTGCTGAGGACTTTGGCTTATCAACAACAGATTTTGTTGCTGCTGATGGTTTTACTTGAGCTGCAGCATACTTGGTTGCTGCTGAAGGCTTTTCCTTTGGTTTCTTGGGCTTCACTTGATTAACAACATTTTTGCTAGCTGCTGATGGTTTAAGAACATATGTATGCTTATCCTTCTTTAGCTTGTTAACAGAGGGTTTCTCTGTAGAAGTTCTTTTGCTGATAGGCTTTTGTTTAGGAGGGGCTTGATGAAGGATCTGGTTGAAGGGATTAAACTCACAGTTTGCAGCAAAGTGGTCTGATTCATCACATATGATGCAAGATTGTTGAGGTTTTGGCAGCTGCTTCCTTTGTGGGGAGAGAGAGTTTCTGAAGTGAGTTGTCTTGGCTTCAAAGCTTCTTACCTTTTTGTTCTTGTTTGTCTTCTCAACAGCATGTTGCTTGAGGTTTCTTTGTTGCCGAAGGTAGTAGAAGCATGTGCTGGCAGTGTGATTGTTTTTGCCACAGACAAGACATGATTTAGCCAGTTTGTCCATTTGGAAGTACACATAATCTTTTCTTTTGAACAAGTCTTTGAAATTCCAGGGGTGAACTTTGTTGTGCTCAAAAGTGGCTTCCTCCAATGTCTTTTGAACATATGGAGCTCTCTCTCCAGGCGCATGACATATGTCAAACACCTTCCTTGGTTGGGTGGATTTAGATTAAGGATTTCGGTTGGTGGAGGTGAAGACTGTCCCTTTTTAACAGTTAGCTTTCTTCCTTCTGGAGGATAGCTGATTTTGATTTGTTTGGTGAGTTGAGATACTGGTACTGTTTTTAAAGGGATGAAGGGGCTTGGACTGTTGGTTTGAATGAATTCAAAGGCAGGTAGTGATGGAGCTTTATTGGTTTCAGTTGAGTCTGAGCATGTGGACTCAGACTCAGATGAAGTAGTGCATTCTTGCACAGAGGTTTCTTGGACAGCAGGATCAAGATTTCGTTGGCCAGATCAAGATTGAAACTTGGTTCATGAATGGCTACATAGTCAGCAGGTGGAGGAACAACATTGTAGGGTTTTTCAGCTTGAAACCCAACTCCAGCAGTTACACTTTCATGAATTTGAGCATCCAAAAGTCTTTGCAGTTTTTTGGATGCAAACTAATATTTTTCCACATGGACCTTTTGGTCAGCTAATTCAGCCCTTGTAGCCATAACTTAACCAGAAGATCATTAATCTGAGTTTCAAGGTTTGTTTGTTCATGTTTTAATGATGAACTCTCTTTCTTTAAACAGTTAATCTTTTCTTTGTAACTGTTTTCAACCTTTTTAAATTTAGATTTCATTTGGTGAAACTCTTCATTTTGATCTATGAGATTCTGGTTATGTTTTGTGTATCTAAGAACCTTATCAATACAAGCCTGAGTACAAAGATTTTCATATACCTGAGGTGGTATCTCTGATGTGTCTGCCATGAGAGCTTGATTGTTGGCAGGAAGATCCTCATACTGAAAACTCTAGTCAAACTCAGCAGTTCCAACATCTATACACGCTGTAGTTTGAGTAGGAGGGGTAGCTTGTTGCTGTCTTGGCTGAGCTTGGCTTGTTTGACCTTGAAGAGCTTGCCTTGGCTGGCCAGCTACTAGATTTGCCTTTGGTGCCTTGCATTCTCTGGCAAAGTGACCAAGTTGGTTACAGTTGTAACATTTCAGTTTGCTTTTGTCAATGGGTCTTCATGTTCTAGAGTAGAACCTTTTTGCTCTTAGAGAGAGCATGGCATAGGCGTGCTGTATATCCATTTCTTCTAGATCATTTGGATGAAAACATTCTAGATCTTCCTTGATAAATGACATATTGCTTGAGTTTGCAGAGACAAAGGCAACAGAAGATGTTTAAGGTGGGGCTTCAAGAAGAAATGGTGAGTTGTTTGATTGTGAGGTTGGAGTTTGGGGATGAGTGACAATGGGAGGGTAAACTTAGTGGTCAGAGTGAAGTGCAGAGGAAGTGGTGGTGGATGATGAGGTTGTTGAGTAACTTGAGCTTCTCTCTTTGGCTTTAATCATTTCTAACTCATAGGTCTTCAACATGCCAAACAGCTCAGTCATCTGCAGAGTCTTTAAATTTTCAGTTTTTCTGATTGACACTGTGTAAAATGTCCAACAGTTTGGCAGAGACCTGATAAACTTCTTGAGAATGTATTCATTCTCTAGCTTCACTTTTGAGCACTGTAGCTCTCCCACAAGGTAGGTGTACCTGTTGTACAACACAGTAAGAGACTCACCTTCCTTCTAGACAAAGTTCTCATATTGTTGCTTCAGAATGTCTCTTCTATTTTCTTTCACTTCTTAACATCTTCTCAAGAGCCTCCCATAGCTCCTTGGAAGTCTTATATTCTCTGAACTTGTGAAAGACTTCATTTGACAAGCACATTTGAATGGCTCCCAAGGCTTTGAAGTCTACCTCCATATTCTTGATGTCTTCATCTGAATACTTTGAGGGTTCTTTGGGGACTGATGGACCTACGGAATCAGGAGAGGCCACCATGGGTACATATGGTCCATCTTTAATGGATCTCCACATCCCATACTCTTGATAGTAGAAGAAACTTTCCATCCTGTTCTTCAACATATCATAGTCTTCTCTAGGCACCAGTCTTGGTGGTCTGTTGATGCTTCCAGTATCATCAAAACCATTGTTTTGTGCCATTTCTGGATTTGTAATATATGGTGTTTTAGAAAAGAGATTGTAGTGAATAGAACTAGAGAGTGATTAAACAAGTGTGAGTTTGTTTAATCTGAGAGCCAAAGCTCTGATACCACTTATAGGATCGGTGAATACAAGATGGTTCTATTCTAGTTGAGATTGGCGATAACAATCACAACTATGCAATGTAAGCAAGTAAACACAAAGAGTACTGATAAATGCAAATTGTATTAAGCTTAAATGGTTACAAGATTACAGAGAAAACTCTAAGAAAAGCACATTTGTACAATGAACATATACACTACTTATATAGTAACTTAGAATCAAGAGAGACCCTTGATTCTAAGGATCAGATCAAACACAAGCCGTTGATCTTGTATACTAGAAGCTATACTACAAGTTAAGACTACAAAAGTTAACTTTAATCAAACGTCTTCTTAGGCATCATTGCTTGGATACTTGGAAAGAGAGCGTTGTCTTTTATTGTTTGCACCAGTAACATTCTTTCTGCATGTGATGTGTCAGAGTTGCAACAGAAAGTTGTTAGTAGTAAAGTTGATGCTTTTGATATGCCAATCAGCATCAACGATTAATCTTCAGCAGATAAGGCTATCAGCCGCATAGTTGAAGATCCGTAGCAAAACTCAACTATCCAAAGCTGCTGATGATTTGCCTATCAGCAGCATCAAGTGTTTGATGCTGCTGAGAAGCCTATCAGCAGCAAATCTGGACTTCAGCAGATGAGGCTGTCCGCAGCAGAGTTGTTCATCGGCAGAAGAACAACTATCAGCAGCAAACAAACTTATCCGCAGCAGCTTGTTGGTCAGCAGCAAAATTGTGGAGTCTGCAGCAGTTGTACTTAGAGAATTTTGTAGCAATCAGTCTTTATATCTACAACCCCCACCCACCCCACTCCTCCAAAAACCTAAACTAAACCCAAAAACTAAACCAAAAAGCCTAACCCACCCCCCAAAAACCAAAAACCCCCACCCCACCCTGACCCAAAAACCTAACCCCCCAAAAACCAAAACCCCCCCACCCACCCCCCAAAAACCTAAACCCCCCATCTCATTCCACCCCACCCCTCCAAAAACCTAACCTAAAAGCTAAACTACACCCAAAAAACTAAACTCAAAAGGTAAACCCACTACTTTTTGAGTTTTTTTTAACGAGGACGACGTGGGAAACAAAGTATTCGAAACAGTTTTTTAATTTTTGATTTATTTTTTGAGTTATAATTTTTTTATTATTTTTTTTACCTTGAATAAGTAGTTTTTTTGGTTTTCTCATTATTATTGAGTTTTCTCATGATCATTCACCTATATATATATATATATATATATATAGGGGAGGGATCAAGAGAAAACCACATCATTTCGGGTAATTTTTTTATTTACGTATATGTATCCAAAAATATTTTTTTGTTTTATGTTTACATATACATAACACTACGTGTAAAAATGTTTAATATTACATTGATACTCTTTTAAATAAATAAAAACAAAATAAAATAAAAAATAAATATTATTATATAATTGGGTAAAATTGGTTTTTTAATGATTTTTTCGGTTTTTCGCCTAACTTGTTGTTTTCTCTGTAACCCTCATATATATATATATATATATATATATATATAGCAAAATAAATCATAAATTTGTAGTATGAGTATTATACAATTTAATTTTCATTCATTTGGATAAATAGTATGAGGTGTCTTTCAAACATGGAATTCCATTCCCATACTGCCACTTTAAATGTATTTTCATAATTGTTTTCTGGTGCACCTTTGCTAAATATAACATTGAGCATTAATTTCCAAGATAGTAGTTTTATTTAAGTCCTTGTTCTTTTAATAATTTATAATTCAGCTTCTTGTACTTGAAAATAAGGGCCAATATATGCATATATTTTTTTTTTAAAGGTAAATTTCTTAACTTTTGTTGAGAATGAGACTTGAACCCAATATGCATATACCCTTCAAGTTATAATTATAACAAAATTTAGTAATACGGAGAGATGAAACTTAAACACACTTTTCTAACTATATGTATTTGTCACATATTCCTTAATTTTATAACTAGATTGAAATTTCGTGTATTATATGTGTTAAATAAATATAATGTTATATTTTTAGTAATAAAAAGTTTATATATTACACAGGTTGAATAAACCCAATTATTACACATGTTGAATAATATATAATGTAATACGTTAACACATACAGTCGTCAAAATATTTCGTTAAAAAAATATACTTTGACGCGACAATTATAAATTTTGTTAAGTTAAATTTTAAAATATTTTTCTAACTGGGTATTAGTTTTTTTTCTGTAACTGATAAATGTTAATCTATATTAAATTAATTTGGTTAATGATATATAATAACAATTCATAATTAAGTATCCACAATTAGATTTACATTAAATATTTAAACATATATATTCTTTTAATATCATTATTTAATGGAGAGACAGTCGGAAAAATAATGCTAATCATGAACTAAAAAATTACATACGTCCCCTTAGAATTTTTATTTATTACTGCAAAGATATGTTCATTTTAACCTAATCATCTGGGTTTTTTTAAACAATTGAATACTTGCATTAATGATGTTTTATTTATAACTAGGAGGACACCCCACGTTCCACGGTGGTGCCGTAACTTGCGTTAGTGTTAACAAAATGGAACCTTTAAAATTTGTAAAGTAAAAATAATATAACGTAAAAATAAGAAAAGGCTAAGGTCATGACTAAAACCTGGAAAAAACCAAATGAAAAAAATTAAGAAATAACAAAAAAAAAACATAAAAAACCCACCAACAAGGTTCAAACCGGGGTGGGTGGAATGTGTGGACTACACCGTAACCATCTGGGCTAGGCCTCTTCAGTGGTAATCTCCCAACAGATAAACTTAAATGTAAATCTAAAATCGGCTAATTTAAAAAAATCAACCAATGGTAGTATGTCACGTGTCCTAGCCGCCCAAACCAACCAATAAGAAGGTACGACCTCTTGAAATGTATATAGTTATAGACTACTGGGTTATATCCGTGCTACGTGGCGAAAACAAGCCTATTTCTTTATAAAATTTGAATAGAATTTTTAGATGCAATTTAAAAACTAATGTTAATGCGACGGGCGAACAACAAGAAGATAAAAAATAATAAATAAAAGTTAAAAAAAACAAACAAAAGTTAAAACAAAACAATAAAAACCATGTTGCAAGTAGGATCAGCCCCATTAAAAAATATAGATAAAGATAAGCACGTTGCAATGCTGCATTTGAAACATAAATAAACATAATATTTTAAAAACTATAGTTCAAAGGTAAGTATAAAAATCTAAATTATAAAAAAATGGACAACAATAAAAAATATATAAATATGATGTCATCATAGGGGGAACTGACGTCTTCGAACTGAAAACGGGGGTGTTAGAAGTCTAACTCGTGCCTTTTTGCGGGGAAGGGCATGCCTTACCACCAGAATAACTTCCATTTTTGTTAAATCTGGCCCGACCCTATCTTGTGTTTGTTTTCTATTTTTGGTTTTATGGTTTTGGCCCAATTGATTGCTCAAAGTTGTAATAGGTTAGCTTTTATGTTTTGGCCCATTTTGATGGCTCAAAGTTTTAATAGCTTAGGTTTTTTTTTTTGTATTATATATAAATATTGTAAAGATAAAGACCCGAAGACAAAACTGAAGACGGAGACTGGATCTTGGATTTAGTGGGAGTCACACGGAACAGCTAGGCGCTGCACAAAGTCCATCCTTGTGGTTGTTTGTGTGTTGTGACCCCGTGACCTTGTTTGGTCTTGCTATTAGGCTCTAGCAAGATCAAACACTTTTTCTTTGGCCATATTATTTACATATTTTTGTGTTTGCTATTGTGGTTGCTTTTATTTTATAAATGTTATAACGTACCAACCAAATACCAAAATTTTCAAAATCAAATAAATAACAAGTTCTAAACTCTTTTTACAACTTGTGGATACTTTATATTAAAACAAACAGTTTGTTTTTTTTAAATAAATGATAACCAATAAAGTTTTGCAATTTAAACTAATTTTAAATTTTCAAAACGAATAACTTAATAGTTCATTTAAACTATTAATTTTTAATTGGTTAATTACATCGCGACAAACTTAGTTTTAGTAGGTTATTTAAAATTAAGTGTCCTGAGAGATGAAAAAGGTTCATCACGTTGTCATGATCTAATATAGTAAAACTGGCTTTTACAACACACATATGATTTATCATTCGTTGTGTTTGACCCTATTCGGTAAAACACTAAAATTAAATCCTATATTTAAAATCTTTAGTCTATGCCATCCTACTATAAGGAACACTTGGGGCATAACGTGAAACACCAGTGTTTGGAGCCACAGCACCGCACTTGGTGCGTAACCTATCCCTCCAAGGTGTAAGGATTTCGTTGACACATCCGGCCCTTCCACATGTACCTAGGGAGACTATTACTTTTCTCTCTAATACATGCCCCAGCTGTATGGAGACCAAAAGTGGGCATAGATGACGCAAACGTATCAATGCATAGACAATAGTTGTCTTAGCGGCCTCATACTCGAGAATTGTGCATTTTTCCATAATTGACAATTATTGTCAGTCTGCCTAAGTCACTTACTAATGTTGCGTGCCACAACAGCCATTACTAATTGATATAATCAGATTCTCTATTCTTATTCTATTCTTGCCATGGGTCATTAATATAAGAATTTATTACATCCAAAATACTAATTAACATTTAATTTGCTTATTTAACAGATGTCTACTGAAAAAGAATCTCACTCCTCCTTCTTTCTTAAGTCTTTGCTTGAGAATGAAAAACCGAATGACACCAACCTCATCTTGAACTCTCTCCCTAGTTCTTATGACAAATTCGTAATGAACTTAAATATGAACATATGGGAGAAGACTATGCCCTAACTACACGGTATGCAGGAAATGACCGAGATGAGCATATCAAGTGAGACTAATCAAGAGTTGATGGTCAAATTTGCTGGTGTTAAGAAGCCCAAAACCAAGAAAATGGGTTATAACAGCAAAGGTAAGAAGTAATTGTTGTTTCTTCCAAGCATGCCACCAACAATAACAAGCAAGTTGCAAAAACACCCTCTCCCGAGGAGCGTCAGTGTTTTGAATGTAACAAGATGGGGCACTGGAAACGTAACTGTCCTGAATATCTAACTAAGCTGAGATCGAAGAGAGCCAATAGTGAAGGAACCTCTTCAAGTATTTCTATTTATGTTATTAAACTTTTCACTGTCTCTAGCGACACATGGGTATTTGATACCGTATGTGCTTATCACATCGTTAATGTATTGTACAAGCCTGAAAAGTGGAAGAAGCTGAAACAAGGCGACATGGAACTCATCGTTGGTGATGGGAAGAGAGTACCAGTTCTTGCAACTGGAACATTTCACCTTTCATTTCCTTCTGGCTTTGTACTTATCTTAAATAACTGTTTGTTTGCACCTGGTTTAACCATAAACATTATTTCAGTTTCCTTATTGTTTGAACAAGGTTTTAAGTACGTTTTCAATGGAATTTTTATTTCTGCTTACTTAAATGATATTTTCTATTTTGAGGCTAAACCTCAAAATGGTATTTATGAGGTTGATGTTCAAACTAATAATAACATATACAATCTTTCTAAATGTATCAAATCTAGCATTAATGATACATTTCTATGGCACTGTATACTTGGTCACCTAAGCAAGGCCCGCATGAAAAGGCCCCAATACGAAGGGATCTATGAATCCACCGGACAAGACTCCTTTGAAGACTGCAAGTCTTGCTTAGCTGGCAAACTCACTAAAGGATCCTTCATCGGCATTGGTGAACGAGTCAAGGATCTGCTAGGACTCATACACACTGATGTATGTGGCCCTTTCAGAACCATGTCTAGAAATCATAAAAGATACTTCGTTTCATTCATCGACGATTACGGTCGATATGCTTATGTCTATCTTATGAAACACACGTATGAAACTTTTTAAAAGTTCAAAGAGTTTCAAAACGAAGTGGAAAACCAACTCGTAAAACGATAAAGACACTTCGATCAGATCGAGGTGGTGAATATGTCAGCAAAGAGTTCATCAATCATCTCAAGGAGCGTGGAATAGTTTCATAACCCACTCCACCTGGCACACCCCAACTTAATGGCGTGAGCGAGAGGAGAAATCAAACCCTACTTAATATGGTTCGATCGATGATGTGTAGAAAAAACTTACCTCACTCCTTCTAGAGTTATGCTCTTATGACCGCCGCCCGCATTGTCAATCTGGCACCGACTAAGAAGGTAAACAAGACTCCATATGAGATATGGCATGGGTCTAAACCCAATCTTTCTTACCTTAGAGTATGGGGATGTGATGCATATGTCACCAGTGATTCTGATGACAAGCTTGATACTAGAGGCGAAAAATTTGTTTTCGTCGGATACTATAACAGAAGCGGATATTATTTCTACCATCCTAATGAAAATGTTATTTCCATCAAAAGGAAGGGACACTTCCTCGAGAAAGAAATTCTTAAATGAGGAACTGGAGATAATATAGTGGATCTTGAAGAAATTCAAGAACCACAAACAACCGCCGATGAAGTCGGAATGTCTAAACAACAATTAATTGTTGCTGATGAATCAGACATAAACACAAGCATTCGCAGAAGTGTAAGGACTCGCAAAGAACCTAACAGATACCTATGGCATCTTGAGGGTACCGAAGTCCTATTAGTAGCTCAGTCTAATGGTGAACCTACTAACTACATATCTGCTATTTCATATCCAGAATATGCAAAAAGGCTGAAAGCCATGAACGCCGAGATGCAATCTATGTGTGACAATCAAGTCTGGCTTGGTTGAGCTACCTCCCGAATCTCGGGCAGTAGGGAGCAAATGAATTTTCAAGATAAAAACCGACATGCATGAAAATATACACACCTATAAAGCACGGCTAGTTGTGAAAGGTTTTACTTAGACTCCTGGGATTGACTATGATAAATCCTTCTCGCCCATTGCTATGATCAAATCGATCAGGATATTGCTTACCGTAGTCGCGTACTATGACAACGAGATATGGCAAATGGATGTCAAAACTGCTTTCCTTAATGGGCATCTCTCTGAAGATGTCTATATGGTACAACCTGATGGTTTTCTTGATCCAAAATATCCTAATAGGGTATGTAAACTGAATAAGTCCATTTATGGACTCAAACAAGCATCTCGAAGCTGGAATCTTAGTTTTGACCAAAAGATCAAAGAGTTTGGTTTTGTCAAAAATGAAGATGAGCCTTGTGTTTATAGAAAGGCTAGTGAGAGCACTATATCAATCCTCATCTTGTATGTGGATGATATACTTATCATTGGAAACAACATCCCTATGCTTAACAAAGTTAAACACTGGTTGTGAACTTGTTTTGCAATGAAAGATCTTGGAGAAGCAACTTACATTCTAGGAATCAAGTTCTATAGGGATAGATCTAAGCGACTTCTAGGGCTAAGTCAAGGCACATTCATAGACAGAGTCATGGCACACTTTCATATGGAAAACTCCAAGAAAGAAGGTGTTCCTATGACTAAAGGCACCGTGATGAACAAATCGCAACCTCCTTCAACGGACATTGAAACCAAACATATGGAAGCAATCCCATATGCTTCGGCGATTGTTTCAATCATGTATGCTATGTTATGTACCAGGCCTGACGTCTCGTACGCTTTAAGCATGACCAGTCGTTTTCAGCAAAGTCCTGGCATTGCCCATTGGACTGTAGTCAAGAACATCCTGAAGCACTTGAGAAGAACTAAAGACATGTTCTTAACATTTGGAGGAGTGGAAGAAGAGCTCACTGTAAGACGTTACACTGACGCCAGCTTCCAAACTGACCGAGATGACTCTCGCTCACAATCAGAATTTGTATTCACTCTAAACGGAGGAGCTATCTCCTGGAAGAGCTCCAAGCAGAGTGTGGTGGCAGATTCAACCACCGAATATGAGTATATAGCTACATCAGATGCTGCAAAGTACATTCTCATAAAAAGTTCCACTATGTACGGTAAATTGTGGAACGTGGTGACATCGTGATAAGCAAAGTAGACACAGATCAAAACCTAGAAAACCCGTTCACTAAGCCGATGACTCAGGAAAAGCATGGTCAGCATAGAAATGCTATCGGTCTTAGGTTCGCTAGCGATATGTTTTGATTTAGTATTTGGATGTACAAACATTAAACAATTGTACTTTTGAATTCAGTTTGATTTACTAGTTAAATGCAACTTTGAATCTTATAACTGTGTTTGATTTTAATACGTTTAATCCATGAATCTTGTATTCTTAATTATCCATAGTCGATCAGAATCGTGGGAACGACTCTGAATTAAGACTATTCTGAACTTGGACTCAAGTAGTTGACTTCCAATTTCACAAGCCTCATCTTGGATGACGTTGGATGTTACTCGCTTCAAATCATATTAATGGATTTTAATCATAAGATGTTTTTGATATTGGTATACTCATTTAGTATCCTCTGACTTGAGATGCATACTAGAACTTTCGTTTACCAAGGACTGTTCTTTAATCATTGTCAACCGCTGTCACGTAACTGTCAGTCATAAAGGCATTGTTAGGAACATATCTGAAGTTTAGTGAGAGATGCATGTAGTCAATAAGGGATTCTGTACTCTTACATGATATGTAGCTGTTAGACATCGTGGCGCCCTTGTGATTCAAACTGGTGAAGTTTAAGATCTTACCCAAACTGACTGTGTGTTTGATTGGACCACTATGAATCTTGAACGAGAACAATAATGATTGAACGCTATATGAGAATGAATCTAATCCATGTATCATTGGTTCAATTGATGTCTTTTACAGTAATGATAAATGACGATTATTACCATAAGTATATTGTCTTGCAATAGCAAGATGTTTTGGTTAATGACTTTAAAGTGTCATACCTTGTTAGGGGCAACCACGTGCAGCTAGAGCACCTCTGGCTTTCTGCGTTAAGGAACTTAATCGAAGACCTTCCAAGTGGAAGACTGTTGGAAACATATATGTCTGGTCCCGATTATTTAACGTTACTAACTGAGTTGTGACCCGTAAGAGTTACACCTAGGGAAACGAACATTAAATCCACTTAACCCGTTTAACTGGTAATTACAAACTGTTAGCGAGACGATATCTATTAATGTATATTCGTTAGACGGGAATTATTATTTATACTGGTTTATAAATAATAGTTATATATTGTTTTAATCTTTTATTAAAACATTAAAACGGGTTCGGGCTTTTACATCTCGTATTGAACTTTGGACCCGGAAACAATTAATAGGGTTTATGATTATTATTTATATAATAATCCAATATTCTTGTTTACCCTACATTGGTTTTTACCGCAAAAGGGCAGAAGATCTTTTGCGTCTTTCGGTCAACACCAACTTGCCGCAAAAGAGAGAAGCCATTTTTCCTTCTTTGCCAATTCCCAAGCAGCAATCGTGAAAGGGGAGCAAAGGCAGAACCTTTGCACTTTCTGGTAGCCTCAAGCCGGCGTCACCCCGTTCCCTCGTTTTTGGTTCGTGATCTAGAATCGCTTCGTTGTACCTCGGTGTTTCAACCGGTTAATCATTAACCACTAAGGGATAATTAATCTCATTGGTAGATCTAATTCTATTCGTATTCGTATGCTTTGTAAACTAGATCCTGTCGGGTTTTTATTTTGTGTTGAGTCGGTTTCTTTCCGTTGCGTATTAATAGTTACTAAATAATTATTATTAATCTATAATTATTTATCAACCGTTTTTTATAACTAATCTAACTGATCACCACTGAGAAAACCCAACACTTAGGACTTTAAAACTTTCTTAAATGGAGATCTCACATGAAAGCGTCACTATCTCCAACCACTAATTATTTCTTAATCAAGAAACAAAATGAATGGTTGCTATGCTTTAAATTCATTGTCATGCAAATCTCCCTGGAAGACACCAAAATGTGACCAAAATGACATTTAGTCATAAAGTAGTTATATGGGGTAGTTATATGGGGGTATGGAATTGAATTATAATGAATGTTCATAAAGTTAATCACTTTCATGTCTAATCAATTTTCAAAACTACTATTCATGACAACTATTAGCTACTATACAATTGATAAATACAGAATCTTGGATCAAACATATCTTGAAACATGATCTCTTGATTATAATACAAAGATCGATAGGCATGTTTTCCAATAGTTCCCAATCACACCGCTCTCAAACCCAACCCGACACTCGATAAGCATTAGTAGGGGAGGCCGTGACAACATAATTCAAAGGTTTAGTCCTCCTACCTTAATTTTAGAGCACACTTGTGCTTTGAGCAATCACCTTTGGTCTTTTTAACTTATACGTTCTTTTATCGTCTTAACACAATTCTAAATTGTTAAGAACAATGTTGGCGTAGTGGTAAGCGCTCGAGTCCCTGTATTGAAAATCTTAGGTTTGAATTCAACTTCCAATAGTTTCTACCTTTAATCCTTCTAAACTAAAGTCGCTTCTCTAGCACAAGCTGCTGGCCTAAACCCATTGATTAATGATTAGCAAAGTTTACTCGTAATGGGTCCCATGGTTACTTGAATAAACAAGTTTAAAACAAGTTAAAACATTATTGTTAACAAAAAAAAGATGGTATTACATCACCGTTGGATCACATAGTACAAGTTTTTTACTTTTGAATCATAAATTTTCCTTGGAGTAAAGATATAGTTACAACATTTAATTTTCTACTGCATTAATAAAGTGGGTGCTCTTAAAGCCGGTGACATTCTCTTATAGAAAATGACATTCTTCATGAAATGGACGTAAAACGTATTTTCTGTGAAAAGAATTATGCCTCATTGAATATATATCTATATACATGTATGTATATCAATATCTATGTATGTATGCATGCATGCATGAGACCACACCCAAATAAGACATGTGATCAATGGGTTGTGGCATCAAGAGGGCACATGATGCTGTCACTTGAGATGCATTTATATGTACATATTTCAAATTTTTAACAATGACACCAATACAAGACAATGATGGCCCAAAACTTGAAAGCTAGGTTTAGGAAGGATTGATTTGGGTCTCAAACATTTACTTTTTCAGAGCATGTCACATGTTGGCTATTAATCATAGGTTCAGGCTCCATCTTATTAATTAAGGTATGATGTGTAATGAAATTTAAATTGATTTTATATGCTAGTATCATCATCATCATCTGCATGAATAAAGAGGAGCGAGTATCCAGGCACCTGAACTCCATCTAGGCACTTGTACTCCACGCTTCCTTGTTTGCACGTTACTGTTCAACAAGTTCTTAAATGTTTAGTTTTTAATATTAAACTTATGTAACATTATATAACAATATATAAGAATATTATTTTCATGTAAAATATATAAAACCGGTCAGCACAATTGCTTGAAAGTGATTAATACTAGAGTGAGTAAATCAAGTTTTAAAAATGTTAAACCTTTTTAACCAAAATCAATAATTTAACCTTTTTCTTAATATTGTGGAGTTTCTAATTTGATAAGATAATTGTCATAAATCAAATCAACTTAAAGATATTTATATAATTCATCACTAATAAACTAATCCAGCCAATTATGTCAGCATTTTATTAATAATTGTGTCATAAAATCATTTAAAGCGGGTCCATACAAAAAGGAAAATTGTTAATTTATCTATTAAATAAGGGTTGTGCTAGGGACACCACTGGATTTTTTTCACACCTGACCAAGCCATCAAGTATAGGTCTACAAGTGACGGTTGTGACCCAAACCGTCACGTATTGGCCTAAACGTGACAATATGTGTTGAAGCATTTTTGTGTGACAGACACTCTAGATACTGTCTTAGCTTTTTGTACTTGTCTTGTATGTATTTGTATTTGTATGTTAGTGTCTGTATGTTTTGGTTATCGAGTTGTAATCACTATTGTATGTACTTAGTGTTTATATCTCTAAGTGTTTTGCGCACTTAGCATGTGCGCAGGAGTTATATACTGCGTACTTAGCAAGTACACAAGAACAGTCTGCGTACTTGCTAAGTACACATGAACAAATGGTCATGCGCATTTGTTAAGTACTCAGGAGTCAGGTCAAGTATAAGTAGCAGGTTGTGACAGAAGTTTAAGTACGCATTCATTTGTAACTTTTTGTAATCGGCTCAGTTTATAATAGACGAAGTTTGAAAAGTGTTTTCTTTGTGTGTTGCTTGATTCTTCACCTAGTCACGGGCATTCCGCACCCGGTTGGACTAGTCACACACCCACACTTAACGATCCGAGACACCCGGGGACCTACAAGTGGTATCAGAGCATAACTCTTGATTTCGAGTGTTGTGAGTGTGTTAGGAGCATCTTCTACACAATCTACAGAGTTTTTACAAGCAAAAGTATGTGATTTTTGTGATAAAATAGCGGTAGATCTTGAGCACTATTTTAGAGGAAAAAATCAGTCAAAATCCGACCTTTTGTTGTTTGTTTGAGTGTTTTGAGCATCAAAGGTGTGTTAGAAACAAGTTTCTAACCCTTTGGCTTGATTTAGTTGGTTTGATCTTCAATTTTTGAAGATCTGGTGTATTTTCCAGTGACCGAAAAAAGTTGGTGGAAAGGTGACCTGCGTACTTACCTTATTTGGCAACAAGTACAGTCTTGCTGCGTACTTACTAAGTACGCAAGACCATTCTTGTTGCGTACTTACTAAGTACGCAAGACCATTCTTGTTGCGTACTTAAATCTCTTCTTGCGTATTTACCATTTACTCTTGCATACTTGTTAAGTACGTAAGAGCAAATCCTAAGTGCGCAAGACCAAGTTTTTAATTGCGTAAGGCCAGTCTTAAGTGCACAAGTTGTTCTGATTTTTCTGAAATTTGACTAAGTGTATCACTATGGCAAATCTTCAGAACCTTGGTAACCTACTCAACTATGACATTGAAATTGGAACTCCACAGAAACCACTAAAGATGCTTAATGTTAATGATTATTCAAATTGGAAAGCACGCTTTGAGCATTATATATCATACACCGATTCCTCACTGTGGATACCCATTCTTGAGGGTTATAAGCATCCCACATATACATATCCTGATGAGGTTGTTCCCAAGAATATCTCTAAACTTGATGAAGAAGAAAAGAAATTTTATGACAGAAAGAAGAAGGCACACGGATCTATCACAATGGCCTTGACCAGAGAGCTATTTTACAACTTCAGAGGATACGATAACTTCAAGGATCTCTGGAAGGCGTTGCAGAAAATATTTGAGGGAAACAGTGATATCAAGAAGAGTAAGAGGGATCTTCTTAGAAAGCAGTATGAGTGCTTCAGATATCTAGAGAACGAATCTATAGATGAGCTTATATCTAGATTCTATCATCTGCAAACTGAGTTGAAAGCCTATGATCTAATCTATCCTGATGAGGAGTTAGTTGAGAAGTTTCTGGATGCACTACCATTAAAGTTTGAGATGTACACCACTTTGATGAGAGAGAACTCCAAGTTTTATGAGATGACAATTGAGGAAGCAATCGAAAAGGTTCAAGTACATGATATGAACCTGAAAAAAAAAGAGTGCTCAGGGAGACCTCAAATCCAAGACCTTTCTATGTATTATGGGTCGTCTTCCACAGCTAAGTCATCAGGTTCAGGGATTGCCCTATTCTCAGGGAACTCTCATGAAGAAGACAACTTAAATTTTTGTGGTGGTTATGCATGCTATGCATCATCTGGATCTGGATCTGGCTCTCACCACCAAAATTCCTCACGAAATCCTTCTCCCACATCTTCAGCTAACCAATTTGCAATATCCAAGATAGCTGAAGATCATGTGGATTTGTTTTCATCTTGCATGCTTGCCTATGAGAACTTCATTGGTGGCAAGCTAATAGATCCTGAAACCATAGAAGAAGACTTTCATCAGGTGGATTCAGATGATATGGAGGACATGGATATTCAGTGGAATATGACCATGATCTTGAGAAGAGCCAAACGTTTCCTGAACAGAACGGGAAGAAATTTCATTGGTGGGCATTCAAATGCCAAGGTTAGTTTTGATAAATCCAAAGCCAAGTGCTATAAGTGTCAGAACTTTGGACACTTTGCTCGTGAATGTCAGAAGGACAAAGCACTGGCTTCAGGTTTCACCAGACCTAGCCATGGAAACAGTCAAGGGTACAACAATTCCAATAACCGCAATCAAATTCAAGGTGGAACGTCCAATGCCTTGGTAGCACAACAGGACGATAGCTTTCATTGGGGTGTTCATTTGGAGGATGCCATTATTGCTTAAACACAGGTTGGTCTCATGGCAAAGATAGTTGAGATGATGGAAGCAGAAGAACGGGAAGCTTCTGTGGCTGACCAAAGGGAGTCTACAACTACATTTGCCCTCATGGCTATTGGAAAGGCATCATGTTCATCAACTGAGGTAGATTCTAATTCTTTTGCTGTCATTTCTTGTTCTAAATGTCTAAGCTTGAAAGATGATAATTCTAAGCTTGAAGAGAAGGTTGAACCCCTTCGTATTACAGCTTTAAGCTACAAAGAAAACGAAAAAAGTTACAAAGATTCAATTGAAACTTTAAAGAAAGAAAGTCGTGATTTTTTACTTAAAATCAGTGATCAACAGTTTCATTTGGATGTTGCGTACAAGGGGTTAGAAACGAGAAATACTAAGATCACCAAGCTGCAAAATGAGATCTTGCAGTTGAATGGCAAAATTGGAAGTTGAAAAATTCTCGGTTTGTGGTGGAACACTACGAATCTGTAGTAAGATAATTGAGTGGCTTAGGGTTGGGTACTAATGCCATTCCTCCACCAGTAAGCGGGAAATTTGGCAACGACTTAATTGACATTGATTTGTCGTGCCTTGATGAGTCCTCTAGTCAGGATGATTCCTCTAACAAGGATGATTCCTCAAGTAAGGCTGGCTCTGCGTCTGATGAAGAGTTCTTCACTGATTAAGGCTTTGAGAACACCTGCCCTGATGGTGTAGTCTCAGAGGAGTTGCTCGATGAACAGAATGGTAAGAAAAACGTTATCACTAATCGTGATGATTGCATTTTAACCGAAACCGACAATGTTGAAACAAATGAAAAATTAAAAGTGATGCTTTATGGGGGTTATAAAAATATTAACCAAGTTAAGAAAGAAACCTTTGCAGCTTATTATGGGCTTGGCTATCAAGAAAATTTACAAAAATATTATAATATCCCAAAACTCAATCACCATCGGGTCAAACAAATGCTACTGTTTATCAAACAACTTCTCCTGCTCATCATGCTGCATCATCGAATGCCAGATCTAATGAGCCTTACAGGAGGACTTACAAAGAAAAGAGAACCTATTTTCACTGTGGTATGGTCGGTCACATCCTGGTGAACTGCCCTAATAAGAACCAAGGGAAACGGCCAATTGGTTCACAACCAGCTGTTATCCATAAATCACCACCAGTGAAACGGCCCAAGAGTCCAAAATCAAATTTGGTGAAACCACCAGTGAAACCTTTGGTGAAGCCAAATATAGCATCTGAGGCTAACCCATATGTTCCCAAAAGGGAAAATCTACCTGCTAAACCCTGTGCATCAACCTTTGGTAGTGCACCAACTAGTAAGAAATATGTGGTGAAACTCTCCAAACCACAGAGCAAAAGAAGGAACAAAAGATTGAGAAAGCTGGAACAGCTGGCTGGAATTCAATCAGGTGAAGCTTCCACTACTTCACCTACTGCTGTTGAATGCAAGCCTATTGTTCCAGTTAAGAAAAAGAAGTGGTCCTAGAACAAGAAATCTAAAAGTTCTCAATCTCCTGATCCCAAGTCTTCTAAAGATTCACCCATTTTTGACAATCACGACTGTGAGTTGATAGAGGTAGTTTATTTTGAGAAAGACGGACGACCCAAAACCACTATGGCTTGGGTCTCCAAATCTAACTAATCTGTTTGTGACTTGTGTAGGGACATCCGAAGGGTACTATCTCTAACCGTTGGTATGCAGATAGTGGATGCTCCCGACACATGACAGGCAACATGGCCCTGATTCAAGATGTCAAACCATTCAGAGGCGGCTATGTGGCCTTTGCAGGAGAGAAAGGCGGTAGTATCACGTGTCAAGGCGTGGTTTCGAACGGTTGTGTTAGCTTCGACAACGTCAACTACTGTGAGCAGCTGAAGCATAAGATGTTGAGTGTTTCTCAGATGTGCGACAAGGAGTACCCGATTATGTTTGACAAGTCAGAATGCATGATTCTCAAACCTGGTTTTGAAGTTCCTGAAGACTGGATTCTGATGCGAGCACCAAGAACAAATGACACCTATCAGATCGATATGAGCGTGGCAAAAACGACCTCATCAGTTGCTACTTGTTTGCTTACTAAAGCGACAGAGCTTGACTCAATCTTGTGGCATAGGAAACTCGGACACATTTCTAATTGAAAAATGAATCATCTTGTCCGAAACGGTTTAGTTACTGGGATTCCTAAGCTGAGATTTGCCGTTGCAGATGACTGCATGCCTTGTAAAAAAGGCAAACAGCAACGAAAGTCTCACAAGCCCAAGATCCAAAACTCCATTGATACCCCTTTGGAGCTCTTACATATGGATCTGTTCGAGCCCATAAGTATCAGAAGTATTGGAGGTAAGTCATACTGTCTGGTTGTAACTGATGATTTATCACGTTTTTCTTGGGTGCACTTTTTAGGTACAAAGGATGAGACTGTTAACATTCTTCAATACCTGATCTTGAGTTTGGAATCCCTATGCAAGTTGAAGGTTAGAAAAATAAGGAGTGATAACAGAATGAGTTCAAGAATAATTTGATGGAGCTTTTCTGTCTCAAGAAGGGTATTCGTCACGAATTTAGTGCCCCGTACACACCTCAGCAGAACTGAGTTGCAGAAAGGAAGAATAGAACATTGATTGAGACTACAAGGACAATGCTGTCAGATGCAAAGCTATCTGTCACTTTCTAGGCAGAAGCGGTCAACACAACTTGTCACGTCTTGAAAAGAGTCCTGGTTGTTAAAAGGTACAATAAGACTTGCTATAAGTTGATCAACAGTCGACCTCCCAATCTTGACTACCTAGTTCCTTTTGGTAGTTCCTGTTCCTTATTGTTATAGTATAAGGATCAGAAATCTAAATTTCATGCAAAAGAAGTGGAAGGCATGTTCTTAGGATATGTTGCCAATTCACCATGCAAGAGAGTGCACAATATAGGAACTCGTACTGTCGAAGAATGGTTCGAAGTGGATTGCAGCAAGCACAACATTCCACCAGAAACAACTGGTCCAGCTTGAGGTTTTGATTATGATGCGCTATTCAAGTCTTTCAACCTTCCTGTTCTATCTGCCGATGATGCCGCAAATCTGTACGATTTCTTTAATAGCGGCGATGACTCCAACTTCTCAACCCGTGCCACCGTACCTTTTGTAACTCCCAATTCCAATGTTGCATTTGCATCTGGAACTCATGATAGTGAGGACGTTGAGTCGAGGGCCAACACGCCAACTATAAGAGTTACCTTACAGGGACCAACAATACGTTGCACACACTTGTCGGATATGTCGGTAAAGTTCTACGTGGCCAGGAGATTGAAATCTCCAAAACCTGCGAGGAGTCCCGCATTAAGATATTAAAGGTCCATCGACTGCAATTGTTTTCTGGATTACATTATAAGGTGTCTATTAGGTGTCTTGAACTTCTTGAAAAAGAGATGGCGATAATGGAAAGGATGCTGGATACAGGAGGTACGTGTGGACACCAGTTGTCCACGTCCATGGGCTTGCATGTGCTTGTCGTTTGGAAGAACACATCAACCAAGGTTATCTATACTTGAAATACATTTTTTATTGTTATCATATGATTGCCTATTGTTCACTAACTATTTTAATCCAATCACACCTATTCCACTTGAAGCGGTAGACGCACACTGGAGGAAGCTTGATTTCAAGCTGGCGTACGCCCATGCTCCAGAACCCGACTATGAAAATAAGTTTCACGGCAAAACAAAAAAGAAAGAGCCTGAGGTACGTCAAGACCCTCGTGGTCGTCCAAATCTTAAGCAGCAATAGAGAAAAGCGGACGCCAAGACGTCACAGAAAACTATGCCTGACACCGCGAGACACAGCTCGTTTACTTCGTTAGAACAAACTATGCCTGAACCGGCGAGGCACAGCTCCTATACCCCCCATTCACAGTTTAAGACGCCCAACAACCGTCCTAATCGGTTAAAGGCTACTTCCAAGGTACAGCAGACAGGAGCTGACCTAGGGTTTCCTTTAACATTGAAACAAAAGCACGTGTTGAAAATTATGTTGTTTAAGGACAGCCTTCCCCAATAGATTCACCAGTTGTTTCAAAAATAAAAGATGTGCGGCCAGATGATAACTGTGGTTTTCGGGCGATCGCCGTGGCTTTAGGCAGGGACCAAAATGAGTGGGCGTGGGTTAGGCGAAAAATGCTGATGGAAATGGACAATAACATTTCGTATTGGTGTCCTAATTTGAAGCGCGAGATACCTGGATACTATGACACTGTTCATAACAGCTTAGATTGGTTTTACACGGTTGAACCCGCCCCCGAGAATCGTTGGCTGAACTTTCCCGCCCATGGACTCATAATTGCTCAAACATTCAATTGTGTTGTTCATCTTATAGGCTTATTTGGCAGCCAGTCTTTTTTCCCAGTGAGAACACGACTAGAACAGTGGTTTGAGTATTCAGTTGTAGCACTTGGTTATGTTAACGGTGATCACTTTATCACCCTAAAATTGTTTGGGGATTAACCAGTGCCGAATGTGATATTCTATTGGCCGAGACATGCATTTATAGACGCACTGGAATGGCAAGTTATGTACCAGGATCGTATAGACCAATACGTTAAAATGATGGATCGCCTACGAGGCCCCGACCCCGTCCCCAGTATTACTATATCAGGATAGCGTATGTATTAATGTATCTTTGTAGTGGCTATAAAATCTGACAATGTATAATATTTTAATTGTGAACACATTCATATATCAAAAGTGTCAACACACACACACACACACACACACACACACATATATATATATATATATATATATATATATAAGTAAGGGGTGACAGATTTTCCTATACATGACATATACACCACCAAAACCTTAGAACCCAACTCGACCATACCCACCAACAGATGCCGACATTCTCTTGCGCACTGATTCCAAATTCTGGTGAATAAGGGTGACGGATCGCCCTATACGTGACATATACGTGACATATTACATGCATGTACAAACGTATAAGGGTGACGGATCGCCCTATACGTGACATATTACATGCATGCATGCATGTATGTATATACGAACGTATAAGGGTGACGGATCTCCTTATACGTGACATACACGTGACATATAACATGCATGCATGCATGTATGTATATACGAACGTATAAGGGTGACGGATCGCCCTATACGTGACATATTGAACATCCTCGAACAAATTTCACCAGAGCCACCTGTTGCTGCTGCAAACCACACCGGCATATCTTCTTCTTATCCGTACTTGAAATCCATACCCTTACAATTATTTATCAACGTTTTCTTCCGATCACATTCATGGTTGGTTTCTTTGTTAAGTCTCTAAAATTTCCTATGGAGACTCCATCCTATCTGAGCATATCCTTTTTATTTTAAAAGTTATTGACTTTATTGTATTCAAAAATCAAGGAAACATGGTTTTTGACATTTTAGTGTTTGACCAGTCTACATTTGAAAGACGATATACCGATCTTAAAATGATGAATAGCAATAAATTTGTTCTATTATTTTACAGCTTTTTATATTTGTAACACTAATAATGGAGCATCGACGTTCATTAAATCCTCACGCAAAACCGTTTAAGTCCATTAGCATGATGGAAGTTAGATGGGTAAAATGGTTGTGGTTTGCACCGGCACGAGGTGGCTCAATTAAATAAAAGAGATTTTTTCTTCTAAAAAAAGATTAAAAGCACACATTTAACAAGAGCTAATTACAAACTATCCATTTATGAAATTGTTCTCACTTTGTTCACTGGTACACAAATCATCTTTAGAGATGGTTATTTTTTTAAATGGTTCTATATAAAACCGTCTCAAAAAAACCCTGCCAATTTCAAAAATCGTTTCAAAAAACCCAATGCGCCTCATAAAATACATCTTTTGACGGTTTGTAGTTGACCGCTCCAAAAGATGAAACCTATCCATTCAAAAACTATTATCCTTTCTTTCTCCCCTTAAAACACGATACTCATCACCCAGTTGCCTTTTCTCCCCTTTCAAACCCTTGCACGGTAGAAAACTAGGGTTTTCTTCATCCCCACAAGTGCTGACATCTTTGAGTTATAGGTCTAGACGTCTTTTTCGGTGGCTTTCCAGTATCCGGCCTCCGTCGCCCGGTTCGTCCTCTACCCGGTGGGATCCTTTCGGTCACTGAGATTGAATCTTTTTGTGTTTACATGTGATGAGGAAACCTAATCTTTTTTGTGTTTATGCATGGAGAGATTTGATGATACATTGAAGATGGGAACCATAGTGATTTAAGACAATTCAACCATGGTAAGATCCGGAACACCTGACTTTTTAACCACCAAATGTCATTCGGTATGATCTGGATGGTGTTGAAGCCTCATTATAAGAGGAAACTTCGTGCAGATATCTTATCCACGTGGCAAACTATGTCGTCAGTGACTTAAAATAGTAGACTTACCGGAGGACTAGTCTGCGAAGACGACAATAGTAGGGAGACGAATGCCTTCTTGGTTGAAACTGAGACAGTAGAGTTTGTCCACAATGCCCGGAATGGGACGTCTCATGACGGTGAAACTAGGCTTGATGTTGAGGATGATGACGGAGATGATAATTAGAGAATGATGGACAGATGTCAGATCTGTGGATTTTTGGGAGATTCGGGGGAAAAATTATATATATATATATATATATATATATATAGGGATGTATTCTTTTAAGAACCAACTTTATGTAGAGAACTAGAGAACTGCATAAAACACTTGTACATAGTGCATTGATGATTTAATGAGGTAGTGGCTGGGCGGTTATGCAACCACCTAGCAAAAAGTACAAGTACATTATGTGGTTCTTTTAGTTCTTTCAATTTTTTTGGTTTTCAATTGAATGTCTCCCTATATAGGGATGTATTCTTTTAAGAACCAACGTTATGTAGAGAACTAGAGAACTGCATAAAACACTTGTACATAGTGCATTGATGATTTAATGAGGTAGTGGGTGGGCGGTTATGTAACCACCTTATATATGATGATTAAAGCAAAAAGTACAAGTACATTATGTGGTTCTTTTAGTTCTTTCAATTTTTTTGGTTTTCAATTGAATGTCTCCCTATATAGGGATGTATTCTTTTAAGAACCAACTTTATGTAGATATATATATATATATTTTATCTTTATCTGATGTAAATATATCAGATGCTTTAACTTTAAATGTTAAAACACAAGGTTATAACTATGCTCCAGGTTCAGAAGTTATCTGTATCTGTTATAGAATTTATTATAAACCGTTATACACTTTAAATCCTCAGTGTAGAATGGTTAATAAACCATTAAATGAAACCATAGTTATAGAAACTAATGTTGGTAAGTCTAATATAACTACCAGGAAAAAGATTAAATGGGAAGAAATTAACTTTCCAGAAAACTGGGTACTTGATAAGGCCACTACATCTCAACAATATGTGGATAATAACCTGTTAGAAATTCTACAATCTGAAGAAGGGACTGTCCAGATCCAGTTTGAACAGCCTAGAAATACTTCTTATATACCTAGATCTTTATCTTCTAGGTCTTTATCTTCTCGACAACATATATCTCCTTTGGAGTATACTGTTAGAAGCCCTTCTAGAGCTTCTACTTCGAGAGTTAGGGAAACTTTCCCTACAACAGAAATATTTAATAGATTAAGGATAAATCCTGACAATATAGTTACAGGAGTCCAAGGAGTCCAAGTAGATCCGGAATTAATCGAATCAGAAGGCAATTTTGTTTAATGGATTTTAAAGAAAAAATAGACTTCAATCCGGGATCTCCAGTAAGAAAAGAGATCAATAAAGAATTTCAATTACACAAATAGGAATTATTTAGAAATTGGTTTTTTAATGATTTTAAAGAAACAGATATAAACTTCTTTAAAGATGAATTTTATAAAGATTTAATCATAAAAAATGAAATTATACCTTTCATTCCCTGGTTTATAGAAAAGTACATGAGAAGTATTATTTCAGTGATTGAAAGAAAATTCATTATTCAAGGAGATGAAATAATCTCTAAAGTTTTTTCCCCTACTCAACATTTTAAAATAGAAAAGGATAATGAATTAAGGTATTATCAAACCTTTCAAAAATTATTAGAAGATGATACTCCTAATATAACAATTTCCCATATAAATGGGTTAATTAAACAACAAAATTATACAAATATATACTTGATAATTCTAGGAGAACAATTTCAAGATTTATCTGATAAAATGGATAGGATGATATCCTGCTTGAAAGAGAAAAGTATATCTGCTAAACCTTCTCTTCAAGAAAAAAATTGCTACTCCAAGTATCCAACTTCCTCCGGAAGTTAATTATTTTAAATTAAAATCTAAGGATAGTTTAGTAGCAACTTTAAATGAAACTTTAAATGCTCTAAAGAATTTTAAGATAAGTAAACAGAATTCTCTAAAGAAAACTATCAAGACGAGATAAAAGATCAAATCTCCAAACTTTCTAAGTGGGCAGATAGGCCTACTCAAAGAAAGTATTATTATCCTAGACCAACCCCACAGGGTGTCCTTATAGAAGAACAAGAGTATATTATTAATAACTCTTATAGTGGGAAAATGATCTATGAATGGAACATAGACGGTCAGTCAGAAGGACAAATTTATAATACTGTCCATAGGATTCTTATGTATAGCACGATTTGTAAAAATAATAACAACTCCGTCCAAACCATAGCAAATATGATTATATCAGGATTCACAGGTCAATTAAAAGGATGGTGGGACAATTATTTATCTCAGGAAGATAAAAATAAGATTTTAAACAGTGTCAAACAAGAAGAAGGCACTAGTAGTACTGAAAAAAATACAGTCTACACCCTAATTGTTAACATTATAGAACATTTTACAGGTTGATGGTCTGAAGATTCTGAAAATATTAGAACTTTTCTGCAAAACCTAAGATGTAGAACTCTAACATCCTTTAGATGGTATAAAGATACTTTCTTGTGTAGAGTTATGGAACTCCCCGAGGCTAATAGTTCTCATTGGAAATCAAAATTCATAGATGAGCTTCCCCATTTATTTGCTGAAAGAGTAAAAGGCAAGTTAAGAATAGATGGAGTCATAAATTATGACAGTTATACTTATAGAAAACTCATAGGCACCTGTGTTCAGGAAGGAATAAGCCTATGTAATGAAATAAAACTTAATCAACAGATTAAGAAACATTCATTAAATAAAAGAAAACAATTAGGAGATTTCTATGGCCAAATTGGCATAGAAAATAAACCTGATAGGTTAATAGAAACCAGGAAAGGTGATTCCTCCCCTAAGAAGCATTATAAGAGGAAGAAAATTAGAAAGGAAGAAAACCACTATAATAATGGTTATAAAAGAAAAAAGTATAAAGAAAAATTTCCTAATGATTTTAAAAAATTAATAAAATGCAGAAAATATGGTAAATTAGGCCACAAGACAAAGACTTGTTGGGTTCGTAAGAAGCTCAACAAAATTGAGGATAGGGATTTAAGAGATAAGATAAATGAAGTCTTATTTAATGAAAGTTTTGAAAAAACTAAATCTGAGAAATCATTCTTAGAAAAAAAATTCTAAATGTTTTAGAATATGAAAGTTTTAATTCCTCAGAAACAGAGGATGAAAAATGTCCAGCAAATTGCATAAAGGACTATTGTAAAAACCCTTCTGAAATATCAGAAGAAGGTCTTTATCAAATTATTTCTCAATTTCAAAATATGAAAATTAATGTTTTAAGCAATGAGATTTTAGATCTCTTGAAAGTTATAAATGATCCTCAAGTAAAAGAAAAATTAATTTCTAAATATTTGAATCAGCAGAAGACTGAGGCTCAAGCAATCCACAATAGGATTTAAAACCTTTTTCTCTAGCTGAGTTAAAAAGACAGGTAGCCCAAAGAAATCAAATTTCCAGACCTGTTAATATACATGATCTAAAAATCGAAATTGATAATCTAAAGATAGATATCAAAATCCTACAAAAAGATAATATAAATCTAGAAGAAAGGATTATGAGGCTTGAGATTCCTCAGAAAAGAAATACTGAAGAAATCCCCCGAAATAATCAAGAAGGATTCTTAGAAAGTATTATAGATGTTGTAACCACACAGAAGTGGAATATAAAAATAAAACTTCTTATAGAAGATAGTTTTTTTATAACTGTTACAGCACTAGTTGATAGTGGTGCTGATCTAAACTGTATCCAGGAAGAATTATCCCTACTAGATACTTTCATAAGACCTCCCATAACTTAAGTTCTGCAGGAGGAGAAAAATTAAAGATTGAATATAAGATTCCGCATGCTCATATTTGTCATAATGAAACCTGTATTCCATCCAGTTTTATTATAGTCAAAAACTTTACTAGCCAAGTCATTCTTGGAACCCCTTTCTTAAACAAAATTTTTCTTTAAAAAATATTGATAATAAAGGGATAACTGGATCTTTCCAGAACAAAGAAATATATTTTCCATTTATTACAAATCCTTTTTCCAGTACTTTGAACAATGTAAAATAATCCCTTTTACAAGCAAAGATAAATAAAATTGATTTTCTACAAAAGGAAATATTTTCTTTAAATATCCAGGACAGGATAAACAATCCAAAACTACAGGATAAGATCAAGATGATTAATAATCAATTTACGTTGCAAATATGTAATGATCATCCAAACGCTTTCTGGGATAGAAAGAAACATATTGTTTCTCTTCCTTATGAAGATGATTTTAATGATAGTAAAATTACTACTAAGGCTAGACCTTGTTAGATGAATTCCAATTATATGGAATTATGTAAACAAGAAATTAATCTCTTTTGAATAAAAACTTAATTAGAAGGTCAAAATCCACGTGGTCTTATACTGTTTTTTATGTTAATAAACATTCTGAGAAAGAAAGAGGTATTCCTAGACTGGTTATAAACTATAAACCTCTTAATAAGAATTTAAAATGGATTAGGTATCCTATATCTAATAAAAATGATTTATTAGATAAATTATATAATGCCATAATAATTTCAAAATTTGACTTAAAGTCTGAATACTGGCAAATCCAGATAGATGAAAAAGATAGGTACAAAACTGCTTTTGCAGTACCTACTGGTCATTACGAATGGAACGTAATGCCTTTTGGGTTAAAAAATGCCCCATCAGAATTCCAAAATATTATGAATGATATTTTTATTCCATATAGTAACTTCATAATATCTATATTGACGATATCCTTGTATTTTCTAAGGATATTGAAACCCATTTTAAACATCTTGATATATTCAAGAACGTAATAATAAAAAACGGTTTAGTTATTTCTAGACAAAAAATGATGCTTTTCCAAACCAAAATAAGATTTTTGGATCATAATATTGAAACAGGAAATATTATACCTATCAATAGAAGCATTGAATTTTGGTCGAAATTTCCAGATGAAATTTATGATAAGACTCAGCTTCAAAGATTCTTAGGGAGCTTAAATTATATTCTTCCCTACTATAAAAATCTAGCAGAGGATACTGCCATTTTATATGACAGGTTAAAAAAGAATCATCAGCCATGGTCAGAAGACCATACTAAGACTATTAGAAAGATTAAGCAAAAGGTTCAAAATCTTCCTTGCCTAATGAGAACCAACCCCGATTGGGAAAAGATTATTGAAATAGATGCCTCTGATATAGGCTATGGAGGAATCTTAAAACAAATTTCTCCAATAAATAAATAAGAAAGTCTGGTAAGATTCCATTCAGGAAAATGGAATAACAGCCAGAAAAACTATGCTACTATTGCAAAAGAAATTATAGCAATAGTAAAATGCGTTTTAAAATTTCAAGATGATTTATATAATAAAAAATTTATTATAAAAACTGATTGCCAAGCGGCTAAATTTATGTTCGCTAAATATTTCAAACATGATGTTTCGAAACAAATGTTTGCTAGATGGCAGTCTCATTTAGCCCCATTTGATTTTGAAATTATTTATAAAAAAGGTAGTGACAATAGTCTCCCTGATTTTCTTACCAGAGAATACTTAAATTAATGGCTCACTCAAAAGGTCCAATTAAAAAGGCCCTCCTAGAGATTCAAGAGATGATAGAATACCGTACTCTTCAGATTATCAGTCAAGAAGACACCAAAAGAGAGATCATAGAAAATATTTTTCTTGATTCTCAAACAAAAAGAAACATGATTAATGATATTAATCTTCACATTTTTTTTATAAAGAAAAACTTCGTTTATTACAAAAACAAGAAATAATTATTTCATGTGGATGACCTTTTCAGATATGATTCCTTAGGAGCAAGGAAGTAGAGGCAGAGGTAGATCTTCCTCTTATAGAGGAAGAGGTAACCAAAATCCGAGGGTCATATCCCAAATCGGAAGTCGTAAGCTTATAGCTGAAAACATTGCATCATCATCTGGTTCTTCTTCACAACCATATAATATCCTTTATAAGGAATTCTTGGCTTATAAAGCCTCAAAAGAGGAGTCTATTAAAGACCCTGAATCATCAACATCATATGCTAGAACTGTTTCAAATGAAACAGAAGATAATAAAAAAATTGGGCTCAAAGCCCACATAAGGAAGTTATACTTCTTTTGGAAAACAAAGACATCAAATGGAAAGATAATCCATGGCTGTTAATAAATAGATATATGGATACATGATTCTATCCTACAGAGGCTTATAAGCCCAGATTTTACTATGAGCAAATTCTTAAGAAAGAAAATTACGAAATAGAACACTATCATGTCGGTCAACCTGATATTTATAACTTCAGTAAGATAGTGGTGAAACAGATCATATCTGTAGAAATGTGGGGAACTTCTCCATTAAAAGAAAGGGAGCTTATACATCCCCAATCTAAGGCTCCAATTAGATATAACTATTGGGACTATAAAAATGATTTTTATAAAACATTTCGGTATGAGAACCCGAAGCAAAAACATTCGTGGTTCATAAAAATATGTTCTCATATTTACGGACATGAAATTCCAGTCTGGTTTTATAAATGGTGGCAAACCTTTGGCCCTTCAGTTAATATTCTTCCTGAATTATATAAAACTCTTTATACCCAATGGGTAGAAGTCTCTCCAGTTCTAATAAAAGCTTAGCAGGATGATAATTTCATAAAAAATATGTCTGCTTCACATTTTTATATACAATTTAGTATCCCATAGATCTGGAAATGGTCTCCAGAGGTTGATTATGACGACCAGAATATTCTTTGCATTCAAAGAACCTTCTTTACCAAATTCTGGAAAAAGATGACCGTCAAAAGCATTGATGGAGTCATAGAAAGCTATGATACATAGAGAAGATAAAAAAGACAATTGCTGATTATACGAATCAGAAGAACAGTTATCCTCATAAGGAAGCTGCCAATCCTTTCAGAAATGAAGAAAGATATGATGAAGAATCTGATAATATCAGTAACAAAGAGATCATGGATTTTTATCTTTCAGAAATGAAGAAAGATATGATGAAGAATCTGAGAAAAGAAGGAGCATCTCCTTAAACAATGTCCACATCTTCTCAGGCTGAAGAAGACGAAGATTCAATCTTCCAAGAAGGACAAGATACGGATCCAATAGATGAAGATTATATCTGTAGGTCCCTTCGTGTGTGTCGGATCGTCGCATGCAAGGGGTCTACTAGTCGGACCGGGTGCGGAATACCCGTGACTAGGCGGAGAGTCTAACTAAAACAAAGTAAACCAAACACGAGAGTCACAGTAAAAGCTCTTTCTATTATAAACACTCGACGGTTACAGAGATATTACAAATTGCGTACTTAACAAACTGAGTTCGTCTAAGATATGAGTTCTGCGTACTTATCCTCTGTGAACCAAACCTATTTATACAGACCTGATGCCTGCGCACTTAGCAAGTGCGCAGGACCAAATGCTCTTGCGTACTTAGCAAGTACGCATGGGTCTTCCTGCGTACTTGCTAAGTACGCAAGAGCTTTCTCCTGCGCACATGTAAGTGCGCAAAACACTTAGAAGAAATGCAACATACATTATGTAAAAGTAAATACAACTCGATAAACTATTACATAATGACTCTTACATACAAAAACAAATTACAGACATTAGAAATACAAACTAAGACTCTATCCAGAGTGTTGTCACAGGAAAGTGCATCAACAAACTCCCCCTTGACAACAGCTCGGGATCTTCATCGTCTTCAGTCTTCAATCTTCAGTCTTCACAGCTGTCCATCCTTAGCTTCCATCTTCTTCTTGTAATCAAGGCAGAACTTAATCACCTTGTCATATTTAGAAGCAAGGAGCTTCGTCCATTCGTCCGTGTGGACACAGTACCTATCAGCTAGTACCTCCAGATCTTTCACAGAAAAGTTGATGAAGCAGACTTCATCAAATATTCTGATCAGTTCTTTTGGTACTATGTTCCCACTTTCGAAACGTCCCTTTCCCATGATCACAGCCTTGCCCGTTTTTGGATATACGTACCAGTACCACATGTCACCAAGAATATCCTGAGATAACTTGCTCAGGGAATCTTAGTTTCACATCGCACTGGCTTGTATACCAATTTCTTTAAGTGCTTCTTAGTCACAGGATGTATAGCGTGCTTATCCTTGACTCTCTTGGGCACCTGAGGCTTGAACATTTCAAAGTTCCCAGATCTTGCTTCACGCTGCAGAACCACCCACAAACCCATCGCCACTGCGTGATTGGAATGACCCAGTAGCTCTCGGTTTGCTAGGTTCACCAGGTCGTATTTGGGCAAGGAGCTGAACGCATCACTGGTGGGTTTCAAGTATTGAACCCCGCCAGATCTTTTGATAGCGAACAGCTGCTTATCCTCCTCAAACCTTACAGCCAAGATCATCCCTGTTGCTCCGTGCTTGTCTATGATAGACGTCTTTTGCCACACAGAAGCTGGACCCATTGATGAGGTAGAAGGCATGTCTGTATCTTTCGGTGCCTCTGGGTCCACAGGTTCAGGGTCAACTGGGGAGGCTTCAGTCGAGGCTTCTACATTACTAGACTGCTCGACTGAACCTGTGTTGAGTGGAGCGTCGAAGGATGGAACTTCAAAGATCTCTCCATCTTCTAGCTCATACTCTCCTTCCCCGTCACCCTTGGGAATCTCTATCACCACGTCTTCATCATCATCATTCCAGTCATCACCAGAGTCGATCTCTCCTTCTTCTAGATTGAAGAGAGCATCGATCTGTGCTTCTTTAGAATAGTCAGGCTCTAGATATAGGATCTCATCATCAGATAAGTCCTTAAGTACTTCAGCCACTGACTTCCCTTTATCACCACCACCACCAGAGGTATCACAACCCTCTTGCTGAGTAGACTCCCCCTCAGCCATTGGAATAGAAGAGATGGGCACAATCGCCAAAGCTTGGTACTCACCTCCACTAGGACCGGCTTCAGGATCCTTGTCTTTATCATCATCCTTAGTCAAGTCGACTGGATGACAAGGCTCAGCACCAGTGGATTTATTTTCTTTCTCTTTTTCCTTCTCTTTCTCTTTCTCTTTCTCTTTCTCTTTCTCCCCCTGAGCATCAAGCTTCTTGGTCAGTTCTGCAACTAATTTGACCATCGCTTCATGCTCTTTTCTTTGTAAATCCAGCCTTAGCTCAAGTGACGTTCTGTGACCTAGAATCATTTCATTTGTCTTCATTAATAGCTCATTCTGTGCCATTACGTTCTTTAGTCGCTCATTAGTCCCCGTTCTCTGGCTATGTAGAATCCTAACTTCATCGGCCAGTGAATTAATCTGTGCTTGTTGAGCATCAGATTCCTCCTTTGATTTCTGAATAATCTTCAGCAGTCCAGCAACTTGGGTTTCTAGCACATCGATCCTTGCCTCATTCGGATCAGGATGCCTAGACGATGATGCTTCGGCATTATGGATAGGGGAGGAGAAGATGGTACCAAAGTCAAACCCTTGTGAGAAATCTTCATAAGTGAAGGGTTGACTTGGAGGATCAATGGTGGGTGTTGGGATTTGGGATGAGATTATGGGAGTGGGTGTTATGGTAGGGGTGATGGTGACAGACTCCTTGACAATTGGAGTAGTCACCGCCACTTGGACTGATGTTGTAGGGAGGGTCACCGTCACAGGAACCTCCTCTGTGACTGTCGTGACTGCCATGTCAGCTTGAACTTGTGGCCTTCTCCTCCTTCGGTATAACTGCTGTGAAGGTGGGGTAGAGGCTGAATCTGGACTGGCAGCTGGAACTTGTACTTGCTGCACAGTCGGGACCTCTACTACCCTGGGGATAGCAACCTCTTGCCTATCGCCCCTCTCCTTGTTGGCACTCTCTCACCTTTGTCTTTGTAGAGCAGCGTCAGAGTCAGAGGTCGGCTCATATTCGTTGCTCGAGCTTTGTCGCTTTCTTTTAGAAGACGACGCAGGCAGGGTTACCTGTGCCGATTTCCTCGGGTGTGCCTGGGATGGTGCGTCATCGGAATCAGAAGAATCTGATTCTGTTGCTTCTGAATCGGATTCCTCAGCACCACCATCACCACCTTCGTCATCACCTCCATCACTTTCATTCATTTCTTCTTGTTGTTCATCAGAATCATCACTCATCTCTGGTGCCGAATTGGGACTATACCAATTCCAATCTTCTGGCGCGACATATGCTTCATTAAGCAGGTGGCCAAAGAGTTCAATATGCACAGGGGTAGGATCTACACTTCCTGGCTTTAGAAACTGAGCAAATACTCTCTTGTCCACCCGTTTTACTTGCAGTCTCTCCCCGATAGCACGTATGTTTGGCAATGCATCATCAATCAAGAGTTGCACAAACCTCGGGTACAATAGGAACCTAAACTTCTCTGCTGTATTAATCTGATCATTGATTGCTTTGAAGATGTAGCGAGAGAAGTTGTAGCCCCTATTAAGAGACAAGCCCACCATGGCTGCTGCAAGGTCATGACCCATGGCATCTTTCCCTTTCTTGACGAGATGCACACGGTCATGACGTCGGCAAAATACCGCCATTGATCCAACACCCACATCTTTTTGTAAGAAGCATAGTCCCTCGCTCCGACATATCCCGTTCTATGCCTCCAACACCCATCCACATAGTAATCTGGATAGGATGTCAGGTCGGTAGCGAGGTCTCCAAACCGCAGGACCCTTCTTATTGTATCTTCAGAGAAAGCAATAGCCCGATCATCAACGGTAGCCCATATGACATTAGGGGATACCGTGCAGTCGTGCTCTGCCGTCTCCCAGAATTGCTCCAAGTAAGGTCTTGAGATTGTTGGGTCAGCTGAGATTGCATAACTTATTCTTGATCGGTTCAAAAAATCAACGATCTGCCGATATTGCAAAGCTGCCCCTTTCCACTCAGGTTGAGTGTTTGCTAACAAGTTGAATTCGTCAGTGAATGCCCGAGCCATAGTCTGCAGAAACACACAGAAAACATAATTAGAACAACGTATATTATTGGAAATGAACAAACATGACACGGTATAGTAGGTACACTATGAACAAAAATTTCAGACATGGAAAATGAACAAAGTGTTGGTCCTGCGCACTTAGCAAGTGCGCATGCTTTTCCTCTTGCGTACTTAACAAGTACGCGGGAATTGCTTCTTGCGTACTTGCTAAGTACGCAAGAACAACACTTGGAAAAAATTTCAGATTTTTAACGAGATGACAGATTGCTCAAAAACCGGGTCAAGTAGGTCGCCACTAGGTCGGAATCGAGGATTCGAACTTATGGGACCATTATCAACACCAGTAACTACCAAATCAAGACCAATTTTGACTTAAAAACGTCGCCCATCCCACTGTCGATTAAGATTCAACCGACGGCTAGAATCGAGGACGAAATGGATGAATATGGAGTCGATTAAGAATCCTATTAGCATAGAAATGTCAATAAGTTACCCAAAAAACCCCAATTTTACCCAAAATATTTCGGATTTAACCTAAAAACTTCTAAGTCACGAATCGGTCCAATGTCACTATTGTATGGATGGAAATCGCCTAGATTCTCACCAATGAGATGAAATGAGATGATGAAACTATAGACGGGACGAAAAGATGGTTTAGACACACTTGATTTTGAGTTAAATTTGCAGAGGGAAAGTGATCGGTTTTAAAGCTTGAAACTGAAAAAATTTTCTAAGTGTCACTTTTATACCCCTCACTTATCGGTCGTGCGTATTTGTTAAGTGCGCACGAGTTAACTCTTGCGTACTTACAAGTACGCAGGGCTTAACTCTTGCGTACTTGCAAGTGCGCAAGACTAACTCTTGCGTACTTGCTAAGTGCGCAAGGTTTACTTCGTGCGAACTTGACAAGTATGCACAAGCCTTAAGTGCGCAAATTTGAAACTCAGAGTTATGAAGATTTTTCAGGTCAAATAACGAATCAAGATAAAAAATATTCAATCACGAGGTTTCAAATACAATTCATGAAGGTTAAACATAAAATATTTTTGGCTTTTTCTGATTAAACTTGAACAATGCATAAACTTAAAATCTTTTTGTTCTTTTCTAGATAGATATATACAAGTATTCACACAAACTATTTTTGATCAAAGACACGAGCAGAGGATCATATCAGGCTATCTTTTAGCAAAAACGATACAAAATAAACATCAAAGAATATGGGATCATGTCATGGATTACTCTTTATTCATACGTAATAAGCATATAAACAAGTAATTCAAGTTGACAATATTATAAGATTTGACACTATACGCATCTTTGTATCATGTTCTTGTGTATTAAGGTATTAATTGTAAGATATACAACGTGTACCCCACTGAAATGCTACTTTAACTTGCACTATCTCAAGGCATCTAAGATTTTCCCAATGATTTTCTAGATTTTCATAATGAAGCTACATCTATTAGCACAGGAAAAATCAAGTAGAATCCATAAGGATTATCGGGAATCAAAAGATTCGGAATCGAGTGATTCATTTGTCTTGGTTTCATGTGATTTTCTTCTTTGAATATCGGGATGATGATTCAGGATAATAGATATGGTGTTTGATTATCAGGTAAGGGGATCCAACTTTTATCTGGATTTGATTTCAATGAATCAGGAGTGATTCAAGGGTGAAAACATGCTCAACGGTTAATGCAGAGACATATCTTGATTCAATCTCTCCTTGCATACTTGTGAGTATGGGCAGTGAGATGAACCGCATTAATTGTGCTAACAACATAACCCGAAACTGACCTCAAAAGAAAATCATTGCCAAAATCTAACATCCTATATCTGATAATGATCTTTTCTATTCTTTTACACACACACACTTGCAAACATGGGTTCAATTCATAGTTGTAATTTAGATTTAGTTTTCACACTACTAGTGATTCAAAGACACATACAGCCTACTGACAATTCAAATTACTTGTAAATAAACAGATTAAAAACATAATAATTTAAACAATTAAGTAAACATGACGCAATCATTTCCCATATGAGCAGTCTATGGTGTTTAGATCATTTCTGATGTACTATCATTTCCTCTTTTCTCAAGTTAACTTTGAAATTTTCTCCATTTTCTATTTTGTTTTTGATTTTTGTAAAATATTTTAAAAACTAAAAGAACTATACAGAAAATTTAAAAGAATTAAAAATTTAACTTCCATGAATTGAATTGAGTTAAGAAAACTTAGTTTTCACTTAGGATTGAACATTCCTATCAAGTTGACAAGATGCTCAAAATGGGATCGATCAAATGCCTTTGTGAAAAGGTCAGCAAGATTGTCATCCGTGTGAACTTTTACAAGTTCAATTAAATGCTTTTCAGCACAATCACGGATGAAGTGATGGCGAATCTCTATATGTTTAGTTTTGGAATGTTTCACCGGGTTATTTGTGATGGACATCGTGGCATTGTTGTCAATGAATAGAGGAGTTCCAGTGAAGTTTAAGCCGTAGTCTCTCAACTGCTGCTGAATCCACAGTATCTGAGAACAACCGCTCGCTGCAGCAATGTATTCTGCTTCACAAGTTGAGACAGAAACCGTTGACTGCTTCTTACACTGCCAGGAGACCAGTCTGTCTCCTAAGAATTGACATCCACCAGAAGTTGACTTTCTGTCAAGGTTACAACCGCCATAATCTGAATCAGTGTAGGCTTTGAAGTCGAATGACTGCTGCTTAGAGTACCAAAGACCTAATCGGGGTTTCCCTTTCAGGTATCTGAAAATTCTCTTCACGGCTATCATATGTGACTCCTTCGGTTGAGACTGAAACCTTGAGCACAAGCACACAGCAAACATTATATCGGGTCTTGAAGCTGTGAGATACATAAGTGATCCGATCATCCCACGGTACAATCTGCTGTCTACATCCTTTCCATCTTTGTCAGGATGCAGGCCATGATTGACTGGGATAGGTGTTCCATAAGTACTGCTATCATTAATCTTGTATTTTGATAAGATGTCCTGCACATACTTAGTTTGATGTAGATAAATGCCATCCTCTCTTTGACTGACTTGCAGACCTAGGAAGAACGACAATTCACCCATATTACTCATTTCAAATTTGGACTTCATCACCTGCTCGAATTCCCTACACATCCCTTCATTGGTAGACCCAAAAATGATGTCGTCGACATATACTTATACAAGAAGAATGTCACCTCCTGCTTTCCTAATGAAGAGAGTCGAGTCAATCTGTCCACGATCGAAACCATTAGACAGTAAATGCTTAGATAATGTCTCATACCATGCCCACGGTGCTTGATGAAGACCATAAAGCGCTTTGTCGAGCTTATACACTTTATTGATATTATGCGGATCTTCAAAACCGGGAGGTTGAGTGACATAGACTTCTTCATGAACTTTACCATAAAGGAAAGCACTCTTCACTTCAAGTTGATAGACCTTGAAGCCGACATATGTGGCATAAGCCAAGAACAGTCGAATGGCCTCAATTCTAGCAACTGGGGCATATACTTCCGTGTAATCCAAGCCCTCTTGCTGATAAAAACCATGAACAACTAATCTTGCTTTGTTCTTCATAACAACATAACGATCATCCATCTTGCACTTGAACACCCATCTGGTTCCAATTGGCTGAAACCCTTTTGGCAAGTCAACCAAATCCCACACGTGCAACTTTTGGAATTGAGATAATTCATCTTGCATCGCCTCAATCCAGTAGTTGTCAGTGAGAGCCTCCTTCATATTCTTCGGCTCTAAGTAGGACATGAATGCAACATGCAGACATGTTTCCATGACACCAGTGTCAAGTATCTCTGTGTAAAGACTGGTGTTCTCAGTGATGGTTCGATGACGAGTCTGAACACCGGCATAAGGATCACCAATAATGTTGTCGATTGGATGATTCCTATGCACTCTCGTCTCTGGTACAATCGGTTCCTGGATTTTTGTATCTAGATTCGTGCTTAACTCCCCCATTTCCTGTGTTCCAGAGGAAGAAGATTCAATGTTAATTGGATCAGTTGGAGCTTCATTTCCTATAGTTGTGTTAGGATTGGCTTGAGCGTCATCTCCAACAACAAGAACATCTTCACTGTTATCACTGTCATGAGTTCCAGATGCAGATGCAGCATTGGAATCAGGAGTTACAATCGGTACAATATCACGAGTAGAGAAACTGGAGTCATCGCCGCCACCCAATAATTCATAAACATTTCGGCGTCATCTGCAGATATATCAGGAAGATTGAATGACTTGAATAGCGCATCATAATCAAAACCCCAAGCTGGACCTGTTGTTTCCGGTGGAATGCTGTGTTTACTACAATCCACTTCAAACCATTCCTCGACAGTACGAGTTCCTATGTTGTACACTCTCTTGCAAGGCGAGTTGGCAACGTATCCTAAGAAGATGCCTTCCACTGCTTTTGCATGAAACTTAGACTGGCGGTCTTTGTACTGTAGCAACAAGGAACAAGGACTACCGAAAGGAACTAGGTAATCAAGATTGGGAAGTCTATTGTTGATCAACTCGTAACAAGTCTTTTTGTGCCTTTTCACAACCAGAACTCTGTTTAAGACGTGACAAGCTGTATTAACGGCTTCTGCCCAGAAAGTGACAGGAAGCTTTGCATCCGACAGCATAGTCCTTGCAGTCTCAATCAGTGTTCTGTTCTTCCGTTCAGCAACTCCATTCTGCTGAGGCGTGTACGGCGCGCTGAATTCGTGACAGATCCCTTTCTTGAGACAGAAAAGCTCCATCAAATTATTCTTGAACTCAGTTCCGTTGTCGCTCCTTATCCTTCTAACTTTCAGCTTGCAAAGAGATTCCAATCTCAGGATCACATATTGAAGAATATCAGCAGTCTCGTCTTTAGTACCTAAAAAATGCACCCAAGAAAAACGTGAGAAATCATCAGTTACTACTAGACAGAACGACTTACCTCCAATACTCCTGATACTTATGGGGCCAAACAGATCCATGTGTAATAGCTCCAAAGGGGTATCAATAGAGTTTTGGAGCTTGGGCTTGTGAGACTTCCGTTGCTGTTTGCCCTTTTTACAAGGCATACAGTCATCTGCAACGGTAAATCTCAGCTTAGGAACCCCGGTTACCAAACCGTTTCGGACAAGATGATTCATTTTACGATACGAAATATGTCTGAGTTTCCTATGCCACAAGATGGAGTCGATCTCTGTCGCTTTAGAAATCAAACAGGTAGGAACTGATGAGGTGGTTGTTGCCACGCTCATATCGATCTGATAGGTGTCGTTTGTTCTTGGCGCTCTCATCAGGATCCAATCTTCTGGAACTTCAAAACCGGGTTTGAGAACTAGGCATTCTGACTTGCCAAACATCACCGAGTACTCCTTATCACACATTTGGGAGACACTCAACAGGTTATGCTTCAGCTGCTCGCAGAAGTTGACATTGTCAAAGCTGACACAACCGTTCGAAACCACGCCTTGACACGTGATGCTGCCGCCTTTTTCTCCGGCAAAGGCCACATAGCCGCCTCTGAATGGTTTAACGTCTTGAAGCAGGGCCATGTTTCCTGTCATGTGCCTGGAACATCCACTATCTACATACCAGCGGTTAGAGATAGTACCCTTCGGACGTCCCTGCACAAGTCACAAAAGAATTAGTTAGTTTTGGAGACCCAAGCCATTGTGGTCTTGGGTTGTCCATACTTTTCAAAATAAACTACTTCCTTTAACTCACAGTCATGATGACTGTTCAAAATTGATGAATCTTTAGAAGAAATATAACTAGGAGATTGAGAAGTTTTGGATTTTGCAGTCCAGGATCTCTTCTGTTTCTTAACCGGAACAGGAGAGTTTGGTGGAAGCTTCACCTGATTGAACTGAAGTCAGCTGTTCAAGCTTTCTCAACCTCTTGTTCCGTCTCCTCCTCTGTGGCTTAGAGAGTCTTGCCACAGGTTTCTCACCAGTACGTGTACTACTAGAGGTAGATACACGAGGTATAGCAGGTTGCTTTACCTTTCTTGGAACATATGGTTTAGCTTTAGATATGATCTTAGGCTTTACCATCGGTTTGACTGGTGGTTTCACCACATTTTGCTTTGGATGTTTGGGAGATGGTTTCACTGGTGGCGACCTGGGATAACAGCTGGTTGTGAAACAACAAGCCGTTTCCCTTGGTTCTTAGAAGGACAGTTCACAAAAATGTGACCAACCATGCCACAGTGAAAACAGTTCCTCTTGTCTACATAAGTTCTCTTGTAAGGCTCATTAGATCTGGCCTTATATAACTCAGCATTATGAGAAGGAGGAGTTGGTTTATGAACATTAGTCTGAACCTTTACAGTTTGGTTTTTGGGAGTATAATATTTTTCCAAATTTTCTTTATAACCAAGCCCATAGTGAGCTGAGAAAGCCTCTTTCTTTACTTCGTTAAGACTTTTATATCCCCCGTAAAGCATTACCTTTAGTTTATCATTTGTTTCAATGATGTCGGGTTCAGTTAAAATGCAGTTATCAGTATTAGTGATAACGTTTTTCTTTACCTTTGGTTCAGTCAACAACTCCTCAGATACTACTCCTTCAGGGCAAGAGTTAACCGACCCGTCTTCAGAAGCAGTAACAAACTTCTCACTAGATGCGGAGTTAGCCTTACTTGAGGATTCATCCTTATCAGAGGACTCATCTAGACAAGTGAGATCAATGTCTATTAAGCTATTGACAAACTTCCCGCTCACTGGTGGAGGAATGGCATTAGTACCCAAACCTAACCCATTCATTTGTCTCACTACAGATTCGTAGTGTTCCACCACAAAGCGAGAGTTTTTCAACTTCTCATTAGAGCATTTTAACTGCAAGATCTCATTTTGCAGTTTGTTGATTTCATTGTTCCGTTTTTCTAACCTCTTATAAGCAATATCCAAGTGAAGCTGTTGATCGCTCATTTTAAAGAATACTCACGTTTTTTCTTTTTCAACGTTTCAATAGACTCTTTAAAACGTTTTTCGTTTTCTTTATAGTTTAGAGCTGCCATACTTAGGGGTTCGATTTTGTCTTGGAGCTTAGAATTTTCAAGTTTTAGCCCTAGACACTTAGAACATGAAACAACAGAAAAGGGATTAGAGTCTACCTCATGAGATGAACTTGTTGCTTCTCCAATGGCCATGAGAGCAATAGCAGTAGTCGATTCCTCTTTCTCAGCTACAGAAGCTTCCTTTCCTTCAGCTTCCTCCTCTTCCTCTATAGCAGCAGTAGTAGACTCTTTTAGGTCAGCCATAGAAGCTTCCTTTCTCTCTGCTTCCATCATTTCCATGATCTCAGCCATGAGACCAACTTGTGTTTGTTCGATGATGGCATCCTCAAGATGAACGCCCCAATCAAAGTTGTCGTCCTGTTGGGCTACCAGTGCATTGGACGTTCCACCTTGGCTTTGATTGTGGTGGTTTAGATTGTTTTAGCCATGGCTGTTTCCTTGGCTGGGTCGGGTGAAACCAGAGGCAGGTGCTCTGTCTTTCTGACACTCACGAGCAAAGTCTCCATAGTTCAGACACTTGTAGCATTTTGCCTTAGATTTGTCAAACCCGACCTTGGCATTAGGATGCCCGCCAATAAACTTTCTTCCTGTTCTGTTCAGGAAATGCTTGGCTCTCCTCAAAAGCATGGCCATATTCCATTGAATATCCATGTCCTCCATGTCATCAGGATCCACTTGATTAAAATCTTCTTCAATCGTCTCTGGATCAGTAAGCTTGCCACCTATGAAGTTTTCATATGCAAGCATGCAAGATGAGAATAGTGCTACATGATCTTCAGCTATTCTGGCTATAGCTGAGTTGTTAGCTGAAGACGTAGCAGGAGGATTTCTTGAGGTATTTTGATGATGAGATCCCAACCCTGATCCTGAAGCATAGCAAGCATGACCACCACACCCAGTTGAGTGGTCTTCTTTAGTAGGATTTCCAGTGAAGAGGGCAATTCCAGAGCCCGATGACTTGGATGTAGAAGTCGTCCCATGATACATAGAAGGGTCTTGTATCTGGGGTCTACCAGAGCTCTCCTTTCTTCTTAGGTTCATGTCATGAGCTTGAACCTTTCCTATTGCCTCTTCAACTGTCAGCTCATAGAATTTAGGATTTTCCCTCATCAGGGTTGTGTACATCTCAAATTTGGGTGGTAAAGCATCCAAAAACTTTTCCACCATCTCTTCATCCGGATACTTGAGTTCAAAAGCCTTCAACTCTGTCTGTAAATGATAGAACCTAGAGATGAGGTCATCTAAAGATTCGTTCTCAAGAAATCTGAAGCACTCATACTGCTTCCTGAGAAGATCCCGCTTACTCTTCTTGATGTCACTATTTCCTTCGAATCTCTTCTGTAAAGCTTTCCAGAGATCCTTAGAATTGTCATACCCTCGAAAACTGTGGAACAATTCTCGAGTTAATGCCATAGTGATCGAACCAAGTGCCTTCTTCTCTCGATCATATGCTTTCTTTTCTTCCTCATCGAGTTTAGAAATAGGCTTGGGCAATTCATCATCAAGATAGATGGGTGTGGGATGCTTATATCCCTTAAGTATTGGTATACATAGCGATGAGTCGGTATAAGAAATGTAGTGCTCGAAACGTGCTTTCCAATTAGAATAATCGTTTACGTTTAGCAACTTTGGCGGTTTATGTGGTGTACCGATCTCATTATCATAGTTTAACATGTTTCCCAAATTCTGAAGATTTGACATAGTGAACACTTAGTCAAATTTCAGAAAAGTCAGACACAGTTGCGCACTTGCTTTTGGCCTTGCGCACTTGAGAAATGATCTTGCGTATTTATATTTGCTCTTGCATACTTGTAAGTACGCAGGAGTAGATGTAAGTATGCAAGATATAACTTAAGTTCGCACAAGTTCAGTCTTGCGCACTTGTAAGTACGCAGGAGATAACTCTTGCGTATTTAGTAAGTACGCAGAAACCTGTACTTTTTGCCAAAAATGGTAAGTACGCAGGATACCTTTTTAGCAACTCTCACCAACCTTTTTCGGTGACTGGAAAATCGCCGGAGATGGTAAAAATTGGCCTGATGATTAATGCAAATGAGCCAAAGGGTCAGAAACTTGTTTCTAACCAACCTTTGATGCTTAAATAACTCAAATACACAACAAAAATTGGTTTTTGAGAGATTTTTGCTTCTAAAAAAGTGCTCAAGAGCTACCCCTTTTTTATCACAAAAATCAACAAAAATACCTCTTTTTGCTTGTAAAACTCAGTAAAAACGTCTCCAAACTCACTTACAACACTCGAATTCAAGAGCAAAGCTCTGATACCACTTGTAGGTCCCTTCGTGTGTGTCGGATCGTCGTATGCAAGTGGTCTACTAGTCGGACCGGGTGCGGAATACCCGTGACTAGGCGGAGAGTCTAACTAAAACAAAGTAAACCAAACACGAGAGTCACAATAAAAGCTCTTTCTATTATAAACACTCGACGGTTACAGAGATATTACAAATTGCGTACTTAACAAACTGAGTTCGTCTAAGATATGAGTTCTGCGTACTTATCCTCTGTGAACCAAACCTATTTATACAGACCTGATGCCTGCGCACTTAGCAAGTGCGCAGGACCAAATGCTCTTGCGTAGTTAGCAAGTACGCATGGGTCTTCCTGCGTACTTGCTAAGCACGCAGGAGCTTTCTCCTGCGCACATGTAAGTGCGCAAAACACTTAGAAGAAATGCAACATACATTATGTAAAAGTAAATACAACTCGATAAACTATTACATAACGACTCTTACATACAAAGACAAATTACAGACATTAGAAATACAAACTAAGACTCTATCCAGAGTGTTGTCACATGAAAGTGCATCAACAATATCAACAATGTTCTTGCAGAATAGAAGCAAGCATTCATTCCAGAAGAATCTTCAAGCAAGCTAAAAGACAAAAGACCACAATAGGCCCCACAAAAAGCTTTTTCAAAAGCCGACTCCAATAATAAGTGGAGTGGTCGAAAAAATTATGCTCTCTCGCATAATAATTTCTAGTTACTATTTCCTTTTAGAAAAGAAAGCAAAATAATTACTTTGTGTTATTTTCTTTTTGATAAATGTGTCTTGTAGGTCCCATGAAGGGGTCATTGTATGCTTGTCTTTTTTCTTTGTCCTCGCCTATATAAGAGGACTCTTATTCCTTGTAAAAAAACACCCCGGAGAACAACTCCACTTCTCTCTCTCTTGTACACACTCTTAATAATATTTAAAGTTTTTAAGTTTGAAGCTTGGTGTTCCCAGGAAACGCAATACTGGTATAAATTTCTATTTATTTTTAAAAAATTTTATTTTATGATTGCCTCCTTCAGAGGCTAAGTCTTTTAAGTGTTGATATGCAATGATAACTAGAACAAGCATGTAAAAAAAAGTATAAAATTGAAAATATTTTATGAAAAGAGTATAGACAGGTTAAGAACAGAATAGAATAATAAGGTGGTGGTTGAATTCTTGTGAACCTTATAGCCGCTAATGCCAGGATGTGCGAAAAGACTTTTTATGGTCTGACCTTTACTAACCCCATCTTAAAATTCTATGTTGTTTTTGTAATAATTTCCTTTGGTCTATATTTCGTTAATGTTTTTAATCTTATACTAAAATGTTTAAATAATTTTTAACTAGTTATTTTAAGATATTTTATAAAGATATTTTATAAAAAGATTCTGAAAATGTGATATATATATATATATATATATATATATATATATATATATATATATATATATATATATATATATATATATGTGTGTGTGTCCATTTTTAGGGGCTGTTTTACAACCGCCCTAAACCATGCAGCTTTTTTTGAGGCGTCATTTTATAGGGTGGTCTTTAAACTGCTTCAGAAAATGTTTTTTACCGCCTCAAGAAACCGTCTTTTTTACTAATGGTTTGTGTAACACTTATAGACAATATACAAAATCATCACACTATATGAAATATATTATAATACTAAATCATCTATATAATAAAACTAAAGATTAAATAAAAAAGAAAAAAAATACTAAAAACATATGAATTCAATATTATTATAAAGATTAGTTATATGAAGAGAAAATAAGATATCATTCAATTTAAGCATCATGTTGTTTGGAGGAAGCATGGTCACATGGGTGCAACCAATCATGAAAGATACTAATAAGACAACGAGAGAGGATTTGGTGGAACCACATAAATGTTACCACCTATTATCACAACCCTTTTTCTTGCATGATGCCATTTTTTTATTTTCTTGCTCTTTTTCTTTTCCTCTTTTAAAAGAATAGTATACTAAAGAAAACAAATCGCTCAAAACTATCATAATATTTTCACTCGGTTTTAAAACAACCCACTTAATTTGTTATTTAATTCGCGTAGGTAATTGTTGGAATTATAACAAGAAAGAGAAGAGAATAGTTGTAGTTGTAATTTTCTCGATCAATCACTACTAGAAAAAACACATTAGATGACACGTATTGCATGTCATAAAATGGGTACATGACAAGTGGATGCGTGTCACGGATACCACTGTCAATAATAAAAATAACAACATTTTATGTGTCATTTTTTATAACACGTTTTTACGACACGTATTTTTGACACCCCTACACGATACACAATGTGTGTCAATGATAGTCTGTCAAGAATCAAGAATGAAGATGACACGCACTTTGTGTGTCATCTACTTATGACGCGCATGTTTTGTCATAAATGTGTATCATTGTTAAAGTTGTTTAAAAAAAATATTTTTTTATCGAATTATTAATTTCCAGTTTTCCAAATTAATATCATAAAATAGTAATAAATATTTCATTATAAAATAAAATACACATGACATAGCAATCCATTTCATAAAATATAAACAACGATTTAAAAATAACAAAAGTTGATTACAAATTCAAAGTATTACAAAGTTTCACCGAAAAATAAAGTTTGATACATAAGTCGACCATTTTTCACGAACTCCGTCAATATCAACATCGGTGTATTCATCTTTGCTTCCCCCAACCTAAGAAAAACATTGTAAACAAATAGTTATCAAAGATACATATCTATTAATAATATTTAGCAAGTGCACAAACATATATACTTACATTGTTATTAGCCAGTATGTCAACTCCTATATCAACTATCTCTTTCATGAACTTTAACATATAGTATCCACATTCAGTACTTCCCGGCTGACATGGACACTGCACAATTACATTATATTAGTATGCAGGATTTTTAAGTTAATTTCCAAATAACTATGGCTAAATAATAAATCCAGGATAAACATATTTGGGTAAATAAGTCAAACTGCAGTTAAACAAGTCTGTGATAAACAAATTTTTAAAACTCTGACTTCACAGGTCAAATTTTGAAAATAAGATTGAAATGGGTATGGGTTCTATCAAACAAAATTTAAAATCAATGCATTTCTATTTGTAGGATCTATCATGGTAGATAGTTTAGTTTTTAAGCTTTTCTTATGTAGCTAATAAAACTAATATAAATTTGAGGGGAGATATTATTTTGTTTAACCACATAAGTCAAACTGCAGTTCTGGGATAAACAAATCTGGGATCTTAGAAGAAATCCTAGGGATAAACAACATTTAATGTCAATTATAACCCCAACTTACCCTAGCATGAACTCTAGCTAAAATGTGTCAACAAGTACTAAAAGAATAATTATTGATGAGTTAAAAGACGTCATGATATTTGTGATATTTGTGTCAACTAATTCCAACTGAGTTGTTGGATGGTGGTGCGAAACAAGATTGCAGCCTTCACAGCTGTATTGATCTCGTTTGACACGACAACAGTGTGATTTGTGGCCACTATATCCAACGCAGATATAAACACTATCTTGAAACTCCTGTATATCCATCCCAAATATAAACAGGTTTAATTACAATAAAATCTTGACTAATCATAACATACCAAATATTGACTTCAAAGAATCAAAGTAATGTTTACTTTTATAATTGACTAAAGTATCTTATATTCTATATTCATAATTTCATATCCACCACTTCAGTTACTGACGAGCTGTTTTATGTTGGTTTAAAACATAAAGAATCCTACTGAACGACTGTTTTATATTGACTTCAGCTACTGAAGGACAATTTTAAATATGAATATTAGTTCATTTGACCTCTAAAGTCAAAACATGATCCTCTATTAACATAGTTTACTAACTGATTTCAGAGTATCCTTACCTTAAGAAGATTATATGACACAACACATATGAAGACATGCAGTTTGACTTTCAGAAACACCCCAATATACACAACATAATTTAAAACCCAAATTGTAGAACCCTAGTATCAAACGCAAGACAATTAAAAAGGATTTTCAGTAATTAAGTGCTCATCCTAGCGTTGACCCAGTTAAGTTCAACCCTCTTATTGGATCCACTTTGTGCAGCGTACAAGACAATTGCTCTACAAAAAAATTAAGAAATATATCAAAGAATAAAATATAATGTTTAGATAATTTGTATTACTTACGCATCTATAGTTTCCCTCAATTGCGAATTGACAATGCTAGCCATAGGGAATCAAGATAATAGCAAGTACTTGTTTTCATGTCTAGTACGGCCAACACCCAATGTTTTATACAAAAACCCAAAATCAAACTAAGTCAAACAACTTAGTTACGAAGGTGGTGGAACTTGATAATCAGTTAAAGCTAATAAAACTAGGATGTTGATTTAGATGGTTTTGATAATCATACCCGGGATTATAGGGAATGAAGATGATGTCATTGTCCTTTCTTTAAGACAATCGCTTTGCAATGCTTCTACTTGAATCATCGATATTTTGAGTGTTTTCATGTATCTCTCAAATGGATACATCCACCTAAAATGATCCGGGCAACATAACCTCATCTCTCTAACTAAATGTACCATTAAATGAATCATCACATCAAAAAACGAAGGAGGAAAATACTTCTCTAACAAACACAAAGTTAATACAATGTCACTTTGAAAATTGCCTAGTTTACTAACATCAACAACTTTACTACATAACTCGTTGAAAAAATCACAAAAACTTATGATTGTTTTCCTCACTTTCACGTGTAACACCCCCTTTATTGCAAAAGGAAGTAGTTGCTGCATCAATACATGACAATCATTAGACTTCAAACCATTCATCTTTGAATCATCGGATACGAGATTCTTGAAATTTGAGCAATACCCATCAGACACTTTTATGTAAGACAAGGTATCATAAACTAGATGTTTCTCCGAGGTATTCAATGTGTAGCATGTAGGCAGAAGCCAAAGATGATTCCTTTCTGCTTGAGTTTGTAGTTCAGGCTTAATGCCCAGCTCCTCAAGATCTTGTCGTGCTTTTAACCCATCCTTCGTCTTGTGACGTAAATTCAACAATGTCCCATAAACACTATCACACACATTTTTTTTCTATGTGCATAACATCTAACTGATGACGAACAAGCAACTTCTTCCAATACTCAAGTTAAAAAATGATCTTTTATTTAGCTCTCTGATCGATACTTTCTTTGACGTTTTCTTCTTTGATGTTTTCTTCTTTGACGTTTAATTATTTGACTTTTTCTTCTTACCCCATGTATTATCAAACCCCGCCAGATAGTCATAAATTTCTTCACCAGGTAATGGTTTATTTACAAAATCGTTTTCTTGTTGTTTGTTGAAATCTTTTTTGGCCAAGGAAGCATACTTTTTTTGGACTTTAAAAACCATTGTGAACAAGTATTCTCTTAACATATTGGACAAGCATGATAACCTTTGGCAACACACCCCGAAAGATTACCATATGCAGGGAAGTCATTTATAATCCAAAGCAATATTGCTCTTAGATTAAAGTATTCTTTCTTATAAGCATAAAATGTCTTAACGCCAGTTTCCCACAAGAGTTTTAGATCTGCTATCAATGGTGCCAAGTAGACATCAATATTGTTACCAGGTTGGTTTGGCCCTGATATCAATAGAGTCAACATCATGAACTTTCTTGACATACACAAATAAGAAGGTAGATTATACGTTATTATGATAACCGACCAACAACTATGCTTGGAATGTAATGATTTGTGAGGATTGATACCATCAGCGGAGAAGACTAATCTAAGATTCCGATTTTCTTTTCCGAATTCTTTCCACGTGTTGTCTACTAGCTTCCAAGAGGGGGTATCTCGATGACGAGTTAGCTTACCATTATTGACCCGATCTTGTGCATGCCAAGTTAAGTCATGTGCAATTTCGTGTGACGAAAACATTCTTCTAAATCTAGGGATGGGAGGAAAATAACACAAAACTTTTGAAGGGACGTTATTGTTATTCTTTTTTAAACAAGATGTGCCTTAAGTTGGACACTGAGAAGCATCTTTATGTTCATTCCAAAATAGAACACAATCGTTTTCACATGAATGAATCTTTTCATATTGTAGACCTACTGCTTTTAACAACTTCTTTGCCTCATATATGGAGCTGGGGATTGTGTTAGGAACTTGGTAAGATGTCTTTTAGGACACCCAACAAAGCATCAAAACTAGAATCCGACCATCCAAATTGACCCTTCAAATGTTTGAATTTTAATAATCCACTAGCGCATTATACTTTGACCCTACATAAAGTGGCTTATCACATTCCTCAAGGAGTGATTTTCAATTAATCAGGTTCTTTCTCTACATATGTGAAGGATTGATGTAGCATTTCCTTTGTATAATCAAAGTCGGGAGGTCTAGATTTATTAGGGCATCTAGAATCAAGGTTGGGAAGTTTTTCTCCATGGAAAGACCAAACCTTGTAATTTTCATCAAAACCGAGGGCCAATAGATGATAACGCACATTGTCAATTGAGTTGTGACACAAACTGACACAATTTACACAAGGAAATGGACTAACTTCTAGTTTTGTATTATTACTTTGCGCAAAATCTAAAAAGGCCTCCACACTTTCGTCATATGCATTTGATAATCTATCCGACGTAATCCATGATTTATCCATGACGTATCGTTTGTTACTACTTTAAGGATATAACATAAAACAATTATATAAGAAAGCTAATAAATATGTGCATTTGTTACTATTTTAATCATATAACAGAAAACAAAATCAAACATGATTATTAAACCATTTGAACACAAAGTTTTCTTAATTCCACTACCTAAACAATCATTTAAGTAGGAAATCTAGTGCATGTAGTTATTTCAATATGTTTTAAGGGTAATTATACTAGTACGTTGTCAAACATAACCATACAAAAGAATAAACATGTAGTTATTTCAATATGTTCAAGTGTAATTATACTACCACAACTTACATAAGTGCAATAACTAGTATAACAAATCTGGCTAACAACTACTAATTATAAAACAAGCCCTTAACATAGTATTTAGTTTTATTCAGATTCTTTGGATGTAAATAAATATTTTTTGGTTGAATGTAATTAATTCTACTCTAATCATAATTCAAAGTCAGATTCAAACAAGATTTGACACTTAATTAATCCAATTAAACTCAAGCTTTCTGCTAACGATTTCATGTTCTTTGTCACATTTCTTCAAACAACAGTTCGCCTCAAAATCAATTAATCGTAAAAGCCCTAACACCAGAAATAAACCCTAAATCAATGTAAACAACAGAGAATACAGAGCGGAGGAGTGTTTGAATCGCCGTTAGGTTCCTTCAAAGTCCTACAACTGTCTCGTCTGATGCTCAGGTAAGCTTGCTCGCCCTCTGATTTATACCCTACAACAGTCGCGTCAGATTCCTTTTTCCCTCTAGTGTTGTGACAGGGAGGAGGCCGGTGGAGGACGACTTGGTTCGTTGGGCTTTAGAAGATGGGAAGGTGGATGAATGTGTTGATGACGTGGTTCAAGGGAAGTTTCTAGCGGAGGAAGCGATTCCGGTGGTGAAACTAGGGCTGATTCTCAGAAATCTCCTGCTCGGAAAAGGCCTGCTCAGAAAACGCCTACTCGGAATACGCCTGCTCGTAAATCGCGTAGTTTTTCAGAGGAAATCGACAGATGGTGTGTTCTAGGGTTTTTAGAAGAAGGGCGCGCATATATGAGCGGGATATGTGAAATTAAAAGATGACAGTTTAGAGATTACACGCGTGTTGAGAAAGTGTACTCCATGTTTTTTTTAATATGACATTAAAAGATGACACATAACATTAAAAGATGATACACGTTTTTGCGTGTCATAGATAGCGTGTCATTAAAGCACCTTTCTCTAGAATGACACTAACACGATGGCACACGTTGTTGCGTGTCATCGTTCGCGTGTCATTAAAGGTATATTTTGTAGTAGTGTTTATTTATAGAACTGTTTAAAACCAGAAATTCTAATACAAGTAACTATAATTTCTAAACCCAAAACTATGACATTAAACTGCATAACTTGAATAGCTTCAATAGCATGCCCTCATGCTAAAAAATTCATACCAACATTAAGCATAGACCGAAGAGTATCAAACCGAGTAGAAGATAATTCTTTCATAAGATTATCAGCACTTTGAACTGCATAGGGACATACCGAAATCTGAGACTATTTCCTAGCACCCTAGCATGAATAATATGTGTCGATCTCAAGAAGATTCTATGTCATGAAACACAGGAGTAGTTGTAATATGTATCGATCTCAAGATGATTCTATGTCATGAAACACTAGAGTAATTGCTAAATATGCAATGCAAATGTTGTCTCACCATAAATTAGGTAGACCATAAACATATAAATGTAATTCATGAGGTATTAACAAGAATTCAGAAAATCCCAGCATCAGTATGAGCAAGTACACTTCATTGCTAAACCCGCAACCCGTACCCTTCATTGCTAAAACGGTAATCACGGGTCGGTACGGTTTCTCTTACGAATATTCGGTTCTAAACGTGTTTATTCCTCATCCCTACATGGTATTAGGCCACAATACTACAACGAGCAACGACATGTTGTTTCTTAAAAATCCATTAGATGAGGTTTTGAAAAAGGTAAAATACAGTAAAATTGATACTACTATATTTATTTAAAAGACACAGGGTCATTTGATCCGGAAGGTAGACCTTCTAAAGAAGTACCCTCTCAATGATTGCTCACTAATGAAAACACAAACTGATATACATATGATAATACCAACTTCAAAAGCCATACCCGTTAGGAAATCCATAAAATCCGACAGGCCAGCTGGATCAGTTGATACCTGTGCTGGATACGGATCAACTCGGATATGGGTTGATTTGACCCACGTGGAACCCTGCCCATAATTCATCGTAACTGCCTGCACACACCTGGCAGCCCCACTCCACAATTGCAGCCATGTACTTTTAATTTATTTTCCTTATTTTTGTTTTTTTTTTCTATTATGTCTTTTTACATTCCATAAAATGTAGTAATGGGTGTAACTGTTTTTCTTTTCAAATTCCTATTGAAGACCGTATGACTGCAAAGAGAAGGCAGTTTTTGTGGAATTTAAATCATTTTAGTTCTCTCTAAGATTAGAAGAGTTAGACTTATATACATTGCTATTTCATCTTTGGCAAGATTGAAAGGAGTCTATGGAGCTAGACTCGATCTAGGTGGTGAAATCTGTATCCTGAATTCGTGTTCAAGATTGCCCTTTGATTGATTGGGTGGTGAGTTTCTGTATTCCAAGTCGGTCTCTGTTATCCGTTGAATTTGAATCACCGAGTTTACTACCGTTACTAACCTGATTGCCATCACAAACTCTGAACAAGCAGGTAAACCTTTGAATATCTAAACTTACGAAGGCATGATTAGGTCACTCTTATACATAACTCGAAGTAGACAGAATAATATGTTGTCTACGTGTCTTTTAGCAAGATATTTGTCTAATAAAACTTCTCACACGACTGTTGTTATAAAAATCTTTAGGTATCTTATGGGCACACCTAATCGAAGCCTTTTGTATTCAAAAGATTTAAGTTCTGATCTAACAATATATATAGATGTAGATCATGCATGATATAAAGTGGACATGAAGAGCGCATGTGGAAGTTGTCAACTGTTAGGAGGCAAACTAGTGAGTTGGTCATCCAAGAAGCAAAATTGCTTATCAACATCAACTATACAGGATTGATATGTTGTTGTTGTAAGATGCTATTCGCAAATGACATGGATACAAACACAACTTAGGGTGTGTTTGGTTCGCGGAATTCATCGGAGCTTGAATTGGAATTTTAAGGAATTGGATTTGAAATTGTAATTATGCAAATGATTTGGAATTTAAAGCAATTGAAATCAATTATTGGAATTTCAATTCCAAATCCATTTAAGTGAAAAAACAATTATTAAGGAATTAGAATATATCACAATGATCACCACTTAGCTAATGTAGTCGGCCCCGACAACCACCACCGAACGCCGCCACCCCTGACCGGGTTCGGGTCACGGGTCATAACGGGTTAAGAGCAAAATGACTTCAGGTCAAAAGGGGTTTGGAGCAAAGTTAGTCCGGGTCAAAACGGGTCTTTTTTTTTAAAACTATCAATTTGGTTCGAGTCAAAACGGGTTCCTTTCAGAAAATTCCTATCAAGTCTGATTCCAAGAGTGCTATTGCAATCACTACCAACCCAAGACATCATTTAAAAACCAAAAACTTCGATGTAAGGTTTATTTAATTAAAAATCGGGTTTTTTGTAAGGTCTCAAACCCGGGAGGCCTCACGTGTTGGATTTACTCATTTACAAACAGTTCTTAAACTTTAAATAACATTCATGCAGCGGAATAAACATCAATACATTGTCTCAAAACAACAACTAATTAAAACATTGTCTAATATATTAGCATTCACAAAATCCTTCACTATAGATGTCAGATCTCAATCGTCGGGTAGCTCTTCAAATAGCGAAGCAACATACATTCATCATTCATCTAGCCTTAACCTGAAATTCATACTAAAAGTTAGTTAACGTTGGACAGTTCAATTCTTTCATTCATTTTAGGAAATGGTTTAACATTCGTTCATTCATTAAGGTTTAACATTCAAAAGAAAACAAAGCTTATCATTCACATTAAACATTTAGCCATTAAATCATCTTTAAAGCATCATTTAACGGAACATTCATTTATGTCATACGTTTATTGTCTAAATCTGTATCGTCATTCATTTCGTTTCCCGCCCATTCATCGCCCTCAGGACACATAGATCCACAAGGTAGTTTCATCACTGATAGTGTGTTTTAGTGTAGATAATATATAAATATAAATATGTCCATTGTAATGGCACCAAAAACTTGATGCCAAATACAAAAAATATAATATATATATATATATATATGTGTGTGTGTGTGTGTGTGTGTGTTCCTAATTGTTCGGTTTAGAGTTATACAAAATCAAGTTTTAAATTTATAAATTAAAATGATAAATGTTTCAACTAAACACACACGTAATAGGCGAGTGTAACTATCACAGTGTAGTACAGTCTAGTTAAAAACCAAGTATCGAACCATGGACATGGATTCCGTTGTCTGACTAGGATAATAAGTTTGAAAAAGGGGTTTTGTTTAAAAGAGAAATAAAAATGATAAGAAAAGTAATTAGAAGTGTTTTCTCATTTAAAGTGTTACTGGGTTGTTATCACTTGTTAATTAATGTTATATTTTTGTAAGGTTAGTCATAGTTACTAATAGTAACCCTTTCAATGGGGGAGTTAATATTTTGTAGCGGTACAGTGGATATGGTCGGTCAACTGCTCCTAATAATTCCCGGGATCCTAACGGGGTCTCAAGTCTGTCTGCTGTCCCATGAGTTATTATTCGGACTAAGTTTACCTTTTCAACTTGCGTACACCATGTCGTGTAACTTTTTTTGGAAAGTTGGAATGCGCAACTTCCTCCAAAACTACTTTATGAACGCTCGGACCTAACATATTATATTCTTAAAACAAGTTTCTTTACTTATAATAATAATTTAAATATATAACTTTTATTCTTAAGATCAAGCCTCATGGCTCCCGCTCGAAGTCCTCTGTAAACTAACACAAAAGAAGTAAAGAAATACCGACACAAAACACAAGGTCCAACTAGGACTCGAATGACTCGTTGAATACCCAAACCTCCAATCAATTCATAATATTTAACCTATACTAACTTGGCCGTTGCTAGCACCAAGATTTCTATATATACCATACAAACTCGAATAAGCTTCCCAAATAAGAAGTCATGCTTAAGTAGGTCACACGATTTAATTTTATTACTTTGGTTTAAAGATTACTTATCCTTGTCTTTTTAAGATAATATTAAGGAAAGACTTTAAGAACATAACATACTAAAATACGTCATTAATTAGTTAAAGTTCAACCAACCCAAGTAACGCAAAAGAACTTGCCACGAATGACCATACAAGTGACTCCATTAACCATTAGACAATGTGTGGAAGTGTTCCAACACCAAGAGAGAGTGGGTATAAGTTGCCTCTTGTTTACTTGAACAAGAAGGAACATTTCACATTACAAGGCTTAGAAAAGAAAAATAAACAAAGAAAAGCTAAAACGGACCAAAACCGAGAGAGTTCTAGCCCTAGCAGAGCACAAGGACCTTCACATCCCTCAATCTTGGATACCTAAAACACTAGAATGAGCTTGCTATTTATATGCAAAGATCTGGGCAATGCACGATCGTGCAAAGTACCCATTTTTTGCACGTGAGGGAATCTGACAGGTCTGGGAGAGTACAAGGCACATGTCACAATTTGCACGACCGTGCAATGGGGTGCATAACAGTGCATCACCCAATTTTGACTTTCTGATGATTTTTTACTTTCTATGTTGACTACTTGGGTGTACGAACTGTAGGTCCAGATTTCACTTAGAAATCACACGAATGATCGATTACCCACACACACACGCGAAAACAGTGTGTATGGTGGTGAAACAGAGGATAGAAACAGAATCGGTGAAGATAACAGGGTAACCACACTCACAATCAACACAGATTTGATATGAAAATGTAAGAACAATGCTAAAACAGAAATGCATATTGTATTGATTGAAGAACAATGTGAAAGAGAGAATGTCAGGGTTACAACCGCTACTCACACCCTAAACATTCTCAAACTCGACTATTTATAGTAGTTAACAGTTATCGAAACTATATCAACCTAAACTAGTAGTTTCAGTTGAACATTTACAAGAGATGGAACAATCTTGTCGAAACTACTATCCATCGAAACTACTAGTTTCGATTGAACAAATCTCAATCGAAACTAAGTAGTTTCGATGGCCCAGACTTAGTCTAATTGTAGGTCCTGGGAGCCTCGTTACGCAGCGGAGATACACGGACCTGTTCAGTGATTTATGTGGCAACCAAGAAACGAGACAGAGAAAAAACAAACAAAGACAAAAGATAATGAAACGATACGTAATCCATAACATAGAAGTCATCCCGTATTACAGACTACATACCGAAGGAGCACACATCTCTCATCTAAGCTCACCGTCCAGGGGTCGGGAGAGCTCGTACCGACTCGGACACCTCTCAACCTAATTCCAGAGTTCCACCTACAAATGAAGACAAGTCTTCTATTTATAGGGGAAGGAACATTACCTGCGTACTTGTCTAAGTACGCAGGGTTTGGTCATGCATACTTGACAAGTACGCCTTGCGTACTAACTTAGTACGCAGGACCAAACTGGTGAACAAGCTAAGTACACAGGAACACCCTCCTGCGTACTAGCCTAGTACACCGATATATAAAATTTAATCTATAATTACAAAAACATGCTTCTACAAACTCCCTCTTAACTATAGCATCAAATTCTATCTATCACTAACACTGATAATCATCAGTTTACATAGAATGTCCTAACAGACTCCCTCTAAACTAATGACATCACGTGTCTTCTGGCGAGACTTGATCTTCTGGCATTCCACTTGAGATATTCAAATCTTCAAACTTCAGTCTTCAGATGCCGAGTGATACACACGAGTCCCTCTTAACTGTAGCTTTCATTGTAAACCAAACCAAGTGCTTCAATAAGAACCAACTAACCCAACACAACTCATTGTAGTTCATCTTCTCAGTAGTAGCTACCTTCACCCTGACTTAGAATTCTAAGTCTGACAATGTCTTCCTAAACATGTAACAATAGTAGACTAAGATAACTCCAAATCAACTGGCATATGATAGAGAGTTTGAGTTTCCAATAACCTGGATCAAACTAATTAGCTCCCATAGGAATTCCAGTAAGATAAACTTAAGTCTTCAACCAGATGTGTCCAACTCTATCCTGTATCTTCATGAGTCAACCAAATTCCTGAAGATGTTCATTTCCAATATCCCCTTTCAGTTTAAGCTCCATCTGACTAGACCAGAAACAAGGGTATGTTTCCTATCCCATCGGCAAATGATAAAAGGTTCCATCTTCAACTAATAATCCAACGAATATCCAACTTCATCTTGAAAACACATGATAGAATCAAACACGAAAAATATAGTTTACACGAGAAATCATAGTTGAGATCCATGTTACGTCAAAGAGGTGTATATATATAAAGTACCAACGGCTTTTCCACCACCTCTTTAATGTCTCATGAATACTAGATTTTATCCCCCTCATTTCTCTGTAAACTATGACCAGCTTCATCACCACTTCACTCAAATCCTCAAAAAGCACAACTAGCCAACTCCAGGATTTTATTCTTTTATTCCTTTGCAAAGATCCAAAACAGCAAATCCTTGGGTTCAAGTTGTTCCAGTATTCATCCCGTATTAAAGAAGTATCCCGGATACTCGTAGCCCACATATTCAGGTTTGAATACCTAAACAAGATGATTCTTTTTTCGAAAGACCCAAAGCAGCAACATCTTCACAAATACAATGAGACCTTTAGCCGATGACGACCCAATTAGTTCAGCATTCATACCCTATTAAATAAGTATCCCGGATACTCGTAGCCCACATTTTCAGGTATGAACACTTAAACTATGTATGACATGTGGTATCATCCAACAAAAATCTCGTCCGTGTTTTGCCAAGCCACATCGTATACAAATTCTGGTCCGGAAAAACCAAAGTTACTATCTTCTCAAAAATGGTCCGAAACACGCGTACAAATGATCCCTAAATTATTATTATTATTTTTTTGAATCCCAGATGCTAGTTCATGCGTACTTAGTAAATACGCACATAAAGGGTGTTCATGTGTATTTATTAAATACGCAAAGCCAAGTACCCATGCGTACTTGCTAAGTGCGTAGAGAAATGATCGTGCGTACTTAGTACGCAGGTCACTTCTCATGCGTACTTACTAAGCACGCAATGCTAACCCATGCATACTTAGCAAGTACACAGAAAAGGTGATTCTGCGTACTTGTTCAGTACAGCAGTGTTCTTGACGGATCTTGAGGAGAATGCTCGAAAAGTGATGGATCTGAGAAATTGATTCTTCCAAAAGATTAGAAATCATCATCTAACAAAACCTTAGCCTTCCAAACACCAAATGAAGTGATAACAAACTCAGATTTGAGGATTTTTGCAGGAAAAAGTAGCGAACTTTTATAACTCAAATCTGCTCAAAAACCCTAAAACCTGAAACTGGAAAACAAATCAACGAACACCGAGCCTCTGATACCACTTGTAGGTCCCGGGAGCCTCGTCACGCAGCGGAGATACACGGACAGTGATTTGTGTGGGAACCAAGAAACGAGACAGAGAAAACACGAACAAAGACAAAAGATAACGAAACGATACGTAATCCATAACATAGAAGTCATCCCGTATTAAAGACTAGATACCGAAGGAGCACACATCTCTCATCTAAGCTCACAGTCCAGGGGTCGAGAGAGCTCGTCCCGACCCGGACACCTCTCAACCTAGTTCCAGAGTTCCACCTACAAATGAAGACAAGTCTTCTATTTATAGGGGAAGGAACATTACATGCGTACTTGTCTAAGTACGTAGGGTTTGTTCATGCGTACTTGACAAGTACGCAAGGCAAAAGCCTTGCGTACGTACTAAGTACGCAGGACCAAACTGGTGAACAAGCTAAGTACGCAGGAACACCCTCCTGCGTACTAGCCTAGTACACCGATACATATAATTTAATCTATAGTTACAAAAACATGCTTCTACACTAATAAAAACAGCAAATTACATAAACTGAAAATACAATAAAAGGAAACTAAACTAATATTGTTCAAAATACATTGATGTTATCAGCTTAAATAAAACTGACTGTACAACTCTCCACTAAGCAGTTGGTCCTTCAGTCGGCTTCTGGATGTACGGATTCACATGTAGGGTCACAACCCGTTGATATGCCTTTGCATCTGCGTAGTCCTCATCACTGTAAGATTGGATGTGATTCTTGAATAACACTTCTAGATCATCAGGTTGAAATTTCAGAAGCTCCATAGGCTCAAAGATAACCATGTCTTCCTTGCCTTCACACTCTATCACGACACTTTTAATATTTGGATTGTAGTACCATCTTTTGAAGGTTTGGAGTTGAACAGGCACAGACTTGGGAAGGGTGATGGTCTTGTGGGTTTGAGCTGGCTTGTACCTCAAGAAAACATAAGGCTTCTTGGTCTTGGGATGAAACCTAGTCTTTGACATTTTCTTCTTTGTCTTTCTAGGCTTCATCCCTTTAAAATCATTGTTGCGACACCCATCAATTTAGGTCAATATCCATATTACATAAATGCACGTTCATAACATATATTTCCTAAAGTTTTATTTTGACTAAGTAAATTCAAGGAATCTAGCAAAGGAACTTATATCAAAATAGTAATTTTTAAGAACTACTAGGAAAATAAACAGTGATAACCCGCAAGATACGTCGTTGGTGATTGACAAAATCTTTATTCGAGTAAAGTCTAGTAATAGCTTGTTGTAAAAACATAAAATTTGGTGACAAGATTACTAAACATGGACATAAAATGTTGGTTCATGGTGACGAGCTATTTTTGTGTGTATACACTCATATATTAGTTAAAACATTAACTATGACGGGTTAAATTAGTGGACTATTAAAATAGTCAAGATACGAAATATATGTAGTTTTTAATCATAAAAGTTCGTACATCGGGTATTAGATCACGGGAACACCTACCAAGTATACCCTACCAAAAAATAGCTTGACTAATACATAGACTTAGTTAAATGACGGAACAAGACCCAAACCTACCCCCCTTTTACCCTTCTCGGCCAAAATAGTCACACCCCCACCCACTCTCTTACCAAACCTACTAACCCACTCAAATCATGTCATAAGCTCTAGATTGCAATGATTTAGGAAGATACCACACTCAATCCCATTCTCTCTCTCTCTCTCCTCTATTTCGAACGGCGATATACATGCATACATATATACCATCACAAACTTTCTTACAACATCATGTTCTTTTAACCAACAATCAAGCCAAAGTCACATCCATCTTAATCACCATCCTTGGTGATGATGGTAGAGTAAATAACACACCACCTCTATTTCTTTCCGTACATATATCGAGCTACACACACACACACACCCACTTTGCATCTTTCAAAATCCTAGAACTCAAGTATAGAGAAGATAGCTAGAAGCCTTGAAGATTCAAGGAAGATTGGAGCTAGGAGTTGGGTCTTGATAGCAAAAGAACACCCACCATTTTCTACTAACGAATCCCCACCTAGCTTGTCTAGTGGTAAGAAACCGACACCAAAATCAAGTTCCATCTCTATTTTCTTGATCTAAACATATTGTTCACCCTAATAAACAAAGGATTTACAATATTCAAGGAGATTTTTATAAAGCTTAACTTATTTAGTTAGAAATTTAAGTTGGTGTAAAATTATATATAAGGGCCGAAATTTGATAATATATACATGATTTATTGTTTTGATGATTTTGTGACAAGTGATAGCATAATTTCATGGTTTCAAGATTTGAATCTATAATATATAAATGTGTATGGGCCGAGATATACATGTGCAAATGTAAACATGCTTAATTTGATTAAATAATTTAGAAATGAGTAAGTACATGCATACATAGATGAAGATAGAAACTTGTATATGTATATACGTCTTGCGTATATGTTCTCGTTGAAACGTTTGATGTTCATAGAAAAGGGTTAGAGAAAAAGGTATGATTAACATTTGACAAGTAAAATATGGCTAAATATATGTATGCGTGAATTTGTGGTCATCAAACTTAGAGATATAAACATATATATATTAATTTGATTAAATGATTTGGGATGGTCTAAAGGTAAATTTAGTATATAAATATATATATATGGGGATGTATTTTAGATGCTAGAATGAATATGTTAATAAATCATGGATTAGTTAAAGGTCTAAGTTAATACATGATGAAAAAGTAAAAAATATGCATGTAAATATATATGGAAGTCATGATATATGTTCACAAATAACGGGAAACTTGTTAAATAAAAATGAGATATGAAACGACTTAATAAATGAAATCATATATATTTAGAACTTGTTGATAACATGGAACCTAGACACGAGAAATGAAAGCTAAAGACGTTCGGTTTAAGGATAAATAATAGTATTTTATCATGAAACATGTTTAAATATATGTTGAATTGTTGAACTATAATTATATTTGTGTGCATAGATTAGTACGAATAAATGCATGTTAAACGTAATCAAGTTAATAAATGTCGTTCGGAACAAGTAATTGCATGTAGACGTGCTAACATGGTTTATGTGCTTGTAGAATTAATGACATGCTTAGTACAAACTTGAACGATATTTGTGGTTTATATAATTATTGATAGGAAATAATTAGATGATACATGGACTACAATAAGAATATATTATAAGATGTTGCAAACATAATATTTATTTTTGATAAACGTAACAAGTCACCAATATGGAAATATAATATTTTTTCGGAAAATAAATAAAGCGTCTAGACTGGTATAATAATCACCAACGAGTCGTCATGAGAAAACATTGTTTTAGATAAACAAAGACGAACTTAACAGGAATAGTTAAGTCGGGTGAACAACTTGCGTTTAAGACGGGTAGTCTTAACGGGTATAGTATCCTTGTGTAAATAGGATACGGATAGGCGGGTATGTTTTTATTCAAAGATTTGCTTGCATATACTTCTATCGAGGTGAGTTTCACTAACCCCGTTTCTAAGTTTTTGAAATGTTTTGGGGTGGAAACATACTTGTAAAGAATTTTCGTATGTAAATGAATGAACTAATGATTAGACCGTATGTGTGCATTGAGGGAAAAATAAAGCGCTTAAAGTCCTCGGAATAAAAACTTAGTAACCATTAGCTATGGACTTAGCCCGAGATTCTATGGATAGTATTATTAGGGGTGACGCCTCCGGTCATGGTTAGTCGCGCTAACCAGGGGTCCAAATGACCGAATGACCGCATATTATCTTACTCGCAGAAAGGCGATGGGAGGCACAAAAAGTTGGGGTTTGGTTACGGTCTCGTGCATTACATATTATTTTGTATTTCTTGCAAGCTTACAAATGGGGTCAATTGGTCAGGGTAATGTTCAGATTCATTGGTTATACATACAAAGAGTTTTGATCGAAAAATGATCATGTTTAAACGCTGGATTTATGATAACTCTTGATAATGACTTGTGAACTCACCAACCTCGTGTTGACACTTTTTAAGTATGTTTTCAGGAAATTGAACGTGGTCTTCAGGTTAGCAATGTAGGTTACATGCATGCATGTGGATACGGCTTTTGGAGGATTTCTCTCGTATAACTCATGGTATTGAGTCATAATTGCGAAATCTTAAACTTTTGTAAACTCAAGTTGATATTTTGTGATGTAAATATTTTAAACTCGATTATGTATCCAACTACATGTATGTGTTTGTGGTAATCATATGCTTTGGAAACCATGAATGTTACGCCTCGCGTTTCCGCCTTGGCGGGGTGTGACAGAACTTGGTATCAGAGCCATTGATTATAGCGAACTAGGAGTCTAAAACGGAACCTAGTCTATAATTTAAATGACTCTCTAAAACGTTTTCATTGCATAAGCATTGCATAACCATTCATCATGTCATATGGATATTGTGGTCACACCATGTCACACACTAACCCCACTTAAAATCCATAGTTAGGAAGCGACCTACAAAAAAATGGCTGAATCCACTGGTAAGACTATGCCCAGAGGACCGAGGATCGACGTATCGTACTGGGATTGGCTTCGCCAAGCAATCTAGATGTGGAGGGTGGAGAAGGACATCCCTACGACCTGCGACTCTGTCGGAGCAGCATGCAGTTCACAGCCCGTGCCGCTCACCGGGGAGTGCAAGGAATGCACCATCCCCCTACTAGTGTCCCGTAACAATAAGCAAGAGGTAGAAATTCACTATCTGGAGAAGGATGTGAAGTCCATTTGAAGAGACTTGACTACCGTTCCGACCCTACTGGGAAATGTTGCTGGAATGATGGAAGATCATAGGCTAATCAACCAGTCCTTTCAGCAGGCATCTAATCACATGATGGAGTTCGAGAAAAGACTAGCGAAGATGGAAAGGAGGACTGCCGCAGCTGAGCGAAGGGCAGAGGCAACCGAGCGGAGGGCGATTGATGCTGAACTCCGGGCTACTCTAGCTGAGGCACATGTGGAGGAGATGCTGACCTCAGCTACCGTTCCAACAGGAACGCTTTCCTACTTTTAGACCTATTACGGGCGGGTTATGCCTGTAACACATTATGTTGTTTGAAACTTTGGTACTGATGTGGTCATGTGAACCCATCTCTTTTGTATCCTTGTCTTTTGGGAACAATGTACAGTGTATGTTTCTAACTATTTATGTGATGGTTTATGTAGTGCTGATGGTTGTTTACGTTTGATTTTGTTGTATCCTTATGTCATGTTATATCATTATTATTATATAATTTTGTTTCTTTCTAAATGTTATGTTAGAAAGAACACCATGGCACCTAAGCGAAGGACGCCCCGTGACACTACTGGTGACAACAACGAGACGATTTCCCCAAACGTGGAACAACTCATAGCACAGCGAGTAGCTGCCGCCATGGAGCAGTATGAAGCAAATCGAAATAGTGGCGGAGGAAATGGCAGCGGTACCGGCGGAGGAGGTGCAGGAGGTAGCGGCACAGCCGGAGGTTTCAGAGGTAATAGAATAAATAATCACAGTCGTAACAGATAGTCATGATCCAAATTATTGACGTTATGACTTGTGATCCTACAGATGCGCCAAGCAGTAAGTGCACTTACAAGGCTTTCCTATCCTGCAACCCTCGCAACTTCAATGGCACCGAGGGTGCAGTAGGTCTGATGAGGTGGATAGAAAAGATGGAATCGGTAATTGATATTAGTGAGTGCACCGCTGACTGCATGGTGAAGTATTCTACTTGCACACTCACTGATAAAGCTTTACATGGTGGAATTCACAAGTAAAGACTTTGGGAAGGCATGCAGCATATGAGTTATCATGGGAAGATTTGAATGTCATGATGATCGAGGAATATTGTCCCCGAACGAATTGCAAAAGATTGAGACCGAGATGTGGAATCTACAGATGATCGGAGATGATGTGGTGGGGTACACTGACCGTTTCAATGAATTGGCAATTCTGGTACCGCACATGGTCACGCCAGAACATAAATGTGTGGAAAGGTATCTGTGGGGCCTAGCGCCTCAAATTCGCAGTATGGTAACTTCATCTAATCCATTGGATGCCAAGAGTGCTATAACTTTAGCATTAAAACTGAGGGATGATGCTGTGCGTAATGGATTGATTGGAAGGAAGGAGAACGAGGAAGGTAGGTTTGGAGAGAAAAGGAAGTGGATGGGAAATTCAAGTAACAAGTCTGAGAAGCAAGGGTTTAAGAAACAAGGAACTGTAAAGGCTTTTGCAGCCAACGCAGTGGAAAGGAAGGAGTATAATAGGGGCCTACCGAGATGTAAGAAGTGCGGAAATCATCATGCCGGTGAGTGCATCAAGTGTGGAAAATGTGACAAGTATGGTCACACCACACAAGTTTGTCGAGCTAACAACCGAATGGGGGGAATTAAACCGGGATGTTTCATATGTGGTGACCTGAAGCACTTCAAGAGGGATTGTCCCAAGTGGAAGAATCAGAACAACGCTCAGGCACCAGGGAGGGCATTTGTGATGGGTGTAAGGGACGCACGCCAGGACCCGAACATCGTCACTGGTACGTTCCCGATAAATAATCACTATGCCTCTGTACTTTTTGATTCGGGTGCGGATATGAGCTTTGTGTCGAATGATTTTAAATCGTTACTCGGTATTAAGGCCAACAAACTAGAACAAAGATATACAATTGAATTAGCAAATGGGAAATTAATAGAAACCGGAGAGGTCATTAAGGGTTGTACTTTATGTCTAGAAAACCATGCATTTAGTATAGACCTTCTACCAGTTGATCTGGGAAGTTTTGACATTGTTATTGGCATGGATTGGATGTCGAAAACCCATGCCGAGATCGTATGCTTCGAGAAGATTGTACGTATCCCACTACCAAGTGGAAAAATTCTTTCAATTCAAGGCGAAAGGTGTAGAACGATGTTGAAGACGATAAACTGCATGAAAGCTCATAAGTATCTACGCAAGGGTTATTGCGCATTCCTGGCTCACATCGTCGAGAAGAAACCCGAGGAACGTCGACTTGAGGACATACCAATCGGTAGGGATTACTCTGAGGTATTTCCCGAGGACTTACCAGGATTACCATTATCAAGACAAGTCGAGTTCTGGATCGACCTAGTACCAGGAGCCGCACCAGTTGCACGATCTCCATATCGTCTAGCCCCTTCCAAGATGCAGGAACTGTCGAGCCAACTACAATAATTACTTGACAAAGGTTTCATAAGACCGAGTTTCTCACCCTGGGGAGCTCCGGTCCTGTTTGTCAAGAAAAAGGATGGAACTTTTAGGATGTGCATCGATTATCGGGAATTGAACAAACTGACAATCAAAAACCGGTATCCTCTTCCCCTAATAGATGATTTATTCGATCAACTTCAAGGTTCTAGTTTCTATTCTAAGATTGATCTACGATCAGGGTATCATCATCTGAAAATTCAGAAAGAAGAGATACCAAAAACGGCTTTTAGGACTCGTTACGGTCACTACGAGTTCCTAGTTATGCCATTTGGCTTGACTAATGCACCGGCCGTTTTCATAGATCTCATGAACCGCGTGTTCAAGCCACACTTGGATAAATTCATGATTGTGTTTATCGATGGCATATTAATATATTTACGAACCAAGGAGGAACATGAACATCATTTGAAATTAATCTTGGAACTACTCAGGAATGAGAAGCTTTATGCCAAATTCTCTAAGTGTGAGTTTTGGATCCGAGAGGTTCATTTTCTCGGACTTGTCATCAATAAGAAGGGTATTCACGTAGATCCGTCCAAGATTGAAGCTATCAAAAACTGGGAAGCACCAAGAACTTCGACTGAGGTGCGTCAATTTCTGGGTTTGGCAGGCTATTACAGGCGATTCATCGAGAATTTTTCAAAGATAGCCTTGCCTTTGACCACGTTAACTCAGAAGGACAAAAAGTTTGATTGGACTGATAAACAAGAATCAGCTTTTCAATTGCTGAAGCAGAAGCATTTGCAGTGCACCAATCCTATCCCTTCCTGAAGGAACTGAAAATTTCATCGTGTACAGCGACACATCACACCAAGGTCTAGGAGGTGTGTTGATGCAGAGAGAAAAAGTCATAGCATATGCATCCAGACAGCTGAAAGTCCATGAGAAAAATTATATGACTCACGATCTGAAATTGGGTGCTGTCATGTTTGCACTAAAGATTTGGAGATATTACTTATACAGTACAAAATGTACTATCTTTACATACCACAACAGTCTCCAGCACATCTTTAATCAGAAAGAACTCAACATGAAGCAACGTCGTTGGGTAGAGCTACTGAATGATTATGACTGTGATATCAAGTATCACCCTGGTAAGGCAAATGTCGAGCAGATGCCTTGAGTCATAATGTCACACCCCGACCGATGGCGGAATCATCGGGGCGGGACATGTAAGACTGTTCAAAGCACATGGTTGACTAAATTGAAATAAATTAAAGTTAAATTTCCATTACAAATAATTCAAGTACAAACCAAATTCAAACAAGAAACATAAAACAACTCATAAAGTTCTTAATTTAAATTGCTATGTCTAAATCCTATGTTGAACACGTCTTGAATCAATCTCACATATTGGGGCCTGAAACATGAATAAAATAAAGTCAACTAAATAGTTGGTGAGTATAACACAGTTGTATGTAAATAGCATATAGTTGAAAACAAATCCTTTACAAAACATGATAAAATAAGGCATTTATGGGGAGCAGCTATTGTGTAACCATGTATAACCAAACCTTGTAACTAGCATGCAAAAATTTTGTTGTCGGTTTCAATCAACGCGCACCATGGGTGGGTTTGTCAGACTCAATAGATCTATCTTTTAAAACCGTCGGCTTGTATAGTTAATGATTGCACATAATAGCATAATACAAAGGTTAGCACACCTAGCACTCGGGCACAAAGCTCAAATTTTGCACACATGTATGTAAATAGGATTTTTGCACTTGTGTTGTTTGTGTAAATGTAAATGTGTAATGTGTAATGTGTATAGAGTTCATGTTCCACCCCAAAAGTGTAAAAGAGTAAAAAGGGGTTGTGAATACTCACTTGGTATGGAAGTGTAGCTAACAAAGATTATAGATAGCAAATATGATCCTTGAAATGCACAATTTAACCTAAAGAGTAATGCGTATTCAATCAAATAGATGCATAAAGTTTAAGTCTAAGATGAAAGTTGAATTTGTGTATAAAACTATTGATTTGTATTTAAAAGTATTGAATAAAATATATAGAGTTTGAAGTAAAAATATTTTTGAAACAATTTGATTAGGTTTGAATTGGATAATTGAATAAATATATAATTATAGTTTATGAAATAATGTAAATATTAATTGTAATTAAGTATAAATAAATAAATAATTTTGATTTAAAATGTAAATTAAATAAATAATAATTATCTTATTTATTTATAAATTTTGTAACTTAATTATTTAAAATATCATTTAAGTGTAAGATAATAAATATAAATTTAATTTTTCATAAACTTTTAAATAAATTATATTTATGCCAAGATTAAACTTTTAATCCATTTTTAAATACAGAAAACATATTTTTATAAAATCGAAACATTTATAGATCGAAAAATATAAAATTATAATTCTGTTACAATTTCTGAGTCACACACGACCGTGCCTCGGAAGGGCACGATCGTGCTCAAGCCACGGACACAACAGAGACTAGCCCGAAGGGCATGACTAGGTCTGGACAGGAGGACACGACCGTGCCGCTATTCGACACGACCGCGCTACATGAGGCACGGCCGTGCTAGATGATTAGCGCGACCGTGTCTCTTCCAAATCAGACACGAATTGACAAATTCCTGTATTTTAAACGATGGAATTGTTAGGGCTTTTGATTAATGGGTTATTACGAGTCTTTTCATATAACTTAATTGCATGTACATCGTGTTTAAGCAGGGATTCGATTAAATCATTTTTTTATAAAACATGAGTTCTGATTCAGATCGATTTCTATAATGGAAGCCCAAATTGAATAGGGGCTGTTGATACTGATACTGAAATGAATGAATTAAAGGTTTAAGTTACCCTGAACAGTAGCGAATCGATGGATATTGGTAGAGAGGAAATTCCGGCGACGGCGAGATTGAGTTCCGGTGATCCTTGTTGCACTCCGGCCAATCCAGTCAGTCCAGAACTTCTCGGGAGGGACGAGTGACACGAATATCTTGCTTGAGAGAATACGGATTGCAGGAGAGAATTTCTTGGTTTTCTTGAAAAGCATTGAGAGAGAAATTTCGAGATTGGTAATATGAAACTGAGGCGTTTGAATAATTTGGAAAGCGATAATACGTTTGTTAAGGGAAAAGAAACGGATGGATGTTACGGATTCGAACGATCGGGTAATTAAAGTTGCAGTTACGTTTCAGCTGTTTCACAGGCGCGACCGTGCTTAAATATGGCACGATCGTGCTTAGGCACCGGGCGCGATTGTTCCATGACCAGTCGCGCGATCGTGCCGAGGCACTTGGCGCGACCGTGCCAGGACGAAGCACGACCGTGCTAATTAGGGTTTCTTGATAAATTTTCAACTTTAGTCCTTGACTTTTTCAGGTTTGATTAGTTTGAAATAAATAGTTACTTGTATAGCGTTTAAGTGTATATAATCGAGCAAAACTTGTAAATTTGTATTGAATCATTGCATTTAGTTTACGGTAAGCAAAATAACAAGGCAGTGCACGAGTATTGAATTTGAAATTGCATTACATTGAATTGAAATATGAATACTAAATTCAGAGATGTTACAGTCTCCCCATGTTTAGAGAATTTCGTCCCGAAATTTAGCTAGAGGATACAACAGTATTAGTAAAAAAATGAGGGTACTTGAGCTTCATTTGGTCCTCTCGCTCCCAAGTGAACTCAGGACCACGCTTAGATTCCCAACGAACTTTGACAATAGGAATGCGACTTCGCTTGAGCTGTTTGACTTCACGATCCATAATTTCCAACGGCTTCTCAACGAAGTGCATCGTCTCATCAATATGCACGTCGTTAAGCGGTATATGGAGATTTTCATCAGCGAGACACTTCTTCAGATTAGATATATGAAATGTAGGATGCACATTTCCAAGAGATGGAGGTAACTCGAGCTTGTAAGCCACTTTCCCAATCCTTTCAAGGATTTTGAATGGACCAACATAACGAGGTGCTAACTTGCCTTTCTTTCCAAAGCGGATCACGCCCTTCCATGGAGACAACTTAAGAAGAACAAGATCACCGACTTGGAATTCCAAGGGTTTTCGACGTTTGTCGGCATAACTCTTTTGCCGACTCCTCGCTACTCGAATATTGTCACGGATTTGAATAATCTTGTCGGATGTTTCTTGAATTAACTCGGGACCAGTGATTTGTGCTTCACCAATCTCGTTCCAACAGATAGGAGAACGACACTTGCGACCATAGAGAGCTTCGAATGGAGCCATGTTGATACTTGTGTGATAGCTATTGTTGTAAGAAAACTCAATGAGGGATAGATGTGAATCCCAATTGCCACCAAAATCGATTACACAAGCTCTAAGCATGTCTTCAAGAGTTTGGATTGTTCGCTCGGTTTGACCATCAGTTTGGGGATGGTAAGCCGTGCTCAAATCCAATCGTGTACCAAGAGCAGTTTGGAGAGATTGCCAAAATCGAGAAGTGAACCGGGCATCTCGATCAGATATTATGTTCAAGGGAACACCATGGCGACTCACGATTTCATCAATGTAAATTCGGGCTAGTTTCTCAACCCGATAGTCTTCACGGATAGGCAAGAAATGAGCAGATTTGGTGAGTCGATCAATGATCACCCAAATACTATCATAACCACTCAAGGTGCGAGGGAGTTTGGTAATAAAATCCATAGCTAGATTCTCCCATTTCCACACGGGAATTTCTGGTTGTTCGAGTAAACCAGATGGACGTTGATGTTCGGCTTTGACTTTGGAACAGGTTAAGCATTTGGCCACATAAAGAGCAATGTCTTTCTTCATACCGGGCCACCAATATTGTTGGCGAAGATCTTGGTACATTTTATCCGCACCAGGATGAATAGAATAACGAGTCTTATGAGCCTCGTTCATGAGAAATGTACGAAGATCGTCGCGATCGGGAACCCAAATACGGTTCAAGTAATATAATAAGCCATTGGGTTTTGTTTCAAGAAGAAGTTCAACACCACACGACATTTCTTCATACATGTTACCCTCGGTTACCGAGACGTGTTGAGCTTCTAAAATACGGGTTTGAATATCGTTTTGAATACGGGCACAATGAAGCATAACATGTTCCTTTCGACTCAAAGCATCGGCTACAACATTCGCTTTGCCGGGATGGTAACGAATCTCGCAGTCGTAGTCGTTAAGGAGTTCGACCCAACGTCGTTGCCTCATATTAAGTTCTTTTTGGTTGAAAATATGTTGAAGACTTTTGTGGTCGGTGAACACCACACATTTCGTGCCATATAGGTAATGTCTCCAAATCTTTAACGCGAACACGACCGCACCCAACTCGAGATCGTGCGTCGTATAATTCTTCTCATGAACTTTGAGTTGCCTTGATGCATAAGCGATTACTTTGCCTCGTTGCATGAGAACACAACCAAGACCTTGGTTAGAAGCATCAAAATAGACAACTAAATCATCATTTCCATCGGGGAGAGTCAATATGGGAGCTTTGCACAACTTTTGTTTAAGGGTTTGGAAGGCTTCTTCTTGTTTTGGTCCCCATTCATAAGTCTTACCCTTGTGGGTCAGAGTGGTAAGAGGGACAACAATCTTTGAGAAGTTTGAGATGAAACGACGATAATAACCTGCAAGACCAAGAAATGAACGAACTTCGGTAGGAGTCTTCGGAGCATTCCAATTCTTAACCGTTTCAATCTTAGCAGGATCAACATGAATACCCTTTTCGTTGACAATATGACCAAGAAATTGAACTTCCTTAGCCAAAATTCACATTTGGAGAATTTGACATAAAGTTGTTCTTTTCTCAAGAGATCCAAAACCAGTCTAAGATGTTGTTCATGATCGGTTTTAGTCTTGGAATAGATTAAGATATCATCAATGAAGACAATCACGAATTTATCAAGGTACGGTTTGCACACACGATTCATAAGATCCATGAAAACTGCGGGTGCATTGGTTAACCCGAAAGGCATAACCATGAACTCGTAATGACCATACCTTGTTCGAAAAGCAGTCTTAGGAATGTCATCTTCTTGAACACGAAGCTGATGATAACCGGATCGAAGATCGATCTTCGAGAAGCAAGTAGAGCCTTGAAGTTGATCAAAGAGGTCATCAATTCTAGGTAAGGGATAACGGTTCTTGATAGTAAGCTTATTGAGTTCGCGGTAGTCAATACACATGCGAAACGATCCATCCTTCTTCTTAACAAATAAGACGGGTGCACCCCACGGTGAATGACTCGGACGGATGAATCCCTTGCCGGAGAGTTCTTGAAGTTGACTTGCAAGTTCTTGCATTTCAGAAGGTGCAAGACGATAGGGAGCTCTAGCAATGGGGTTAGCTCCAGGTATAAGATCAATGCGGAACTCTACTTGACGAACGGGAGGAAGACCGGATAAATCCTTAGGAAAAACCTCGGGAAAATCTCGAATAATGGGAATGTCTTGGATACTCTTATTCTTGACATCCTTTTGAACAATGTGAGCTAAGAAGGCAATGTACTTCTTTCATAAGTACTTTTGGGCAGTAGTACACGACATCAATTTAAGTCCCTTGCAAGGCTTTTCACCAAAAACCCTTAAGGTTTCTCCCGATGGTAGCGGAATTTGGATACACTTTTCAAAGCAAATGACTTCGGCATGATGATTTGATAGCCAATCCATACCTATGATAATATCAAAGCTTCCTAGTGGCATTGGAACAAAGTTGATTGGAAATGTGTGATCATTAAGTTCTAAAGAGCAATCATAGATAATGGACTCAATTGTAAGGGAGTCACCATTTGCTACTTCAACGGTAAATGTTTTCTCTAATTGGGACCGAGTCTTTGCAAGTAAAGGTTCAAAATTAAGTGACATAAAACTTTTATCGGCTCCGGTATCGAATAAAATGGAGGCATATTGACTATTAACAAGAAACGTACCATTGACCACGTCATTGTTGGCTTGAGCTTCATTGGCGTTTATGTTGAACGCACGCCCACGAGCTCCACCTTGTCTAGCATTTGCAAGTCTTGGACATTGATCATGAAAATGGTTCGGGTCACCACACTCATAGCAAGCACGCCCATTAGCAATGGCGGGAGCACCTTGGTTAGCCACTTGAGGTACGGTTCGGTTTGGAGGGTTGACTTGGCCCGTAAGAGCTTTGGTCCTACAAACACTAACCGTATAACCATATCTCCCACAATAAGTACAAAGGCGACATAGGATGTTTTGGGGATGATGGTAGTTGCAGGTGGCACAAAGTGGGTAGATTCCAACATATGGCTTTTTAGCCGACGCTTGAACCATAGGTGCATCTTGGTTGACGGGAACAGCAGGAGTAACCACAGCAAAATTTCTAACCTTCCTCTTTCTATTATTGCGAGAGGGCTCGGTTGTGGCTTCTTTGTTGTGAGTAGGAGGGGTTATGGTTTCAGAAACTTTCTTAGAACCCTTTTTGGTAAGAGTTCCAGCTTTCACATGATTATCAGTTAAGGTAGCGGATAGACGAATAGCATCCTCCAGAGTAGCAAGATTTCTACCTAAGACAGTATCTTGGATTTGTCTTGGTAGCCCACCAATATACTTCTGGATACAACGGGACAAAGGAGTGACCATGTGGGGCACTAGAAGACTCAACTCATGGAACCGAGTTGTATATGCTAAGCTTTCCCCACTATCTTGGGTAAGATCCAAAAATTCAGCTTCTAACTTTTTCACTTCATTTCGAGGACAGAACTCCTCGGTCATAAGCCTTTTGACCTCATCCCAAGGTAAGGCCATAGCTACATCAACACCCCTATTCCTCTTCTCCCCATTCCACCATGTAAGTGCCCGTTTTTGTAGGACACTCGTAGCATGACGAACACGGAGGTTGTCGGGACAGTCACTATTGAGAAAGGTATTCTCAATGCTTTCAAACCATTGAAGGAGTCCAGTAGCTCCTTCGGTTCCATAAAACTTGAGGGGATTGCACGAGTTGAAGTGCTTGAAGGTGCATTGAGATGGATTGTTACCACCATTTCCACCATTATTACCACTATTGCTTCCATTTCCACCATTGTTGCCATTGGTGGCACCATTGGCCTGGGTGAGTTGTGTCACCAATTGGGTAAGAATAGCAGCAATGTCGTTGTTGGCGTTGGTTGCGGGAGCACGACGAGGAGGCATTCTACAGATTTTCACAAGACAAGAAAGATTGTAAGAACTTATGAGATTTGATAGAGTTCAATAGAATGAGAAAATAAAAATAGCTATTATTAGTTTGGATTGTACTCAAAAGTAACAAAATCACTTGAATACCATGGCACATTAAGGTTAATTAAACTTATATAATTTTCAAGGAGACATGCTTTAGCCTATAAGTAAACACTCATCTCGGGAATTCCCAGGAAAGCATACGGGTCCCTCGGTTGATTGGGATTTATGCGAAATGCTTTCCTATCTTTACATACCACAACAGTCTCCAGCACATCTTTAATTAGAAAGAACTCAACATGAAGCAACATCGTTGGGTAGAGCTACTGAATGATTACGACTGTGATATCAAGTATCACCCTGGTAAGGCAAATGTCGAGCAGATGCCTTGAGTCGTAATGTCACACCCCGACCGATGGCGGAATCATCGGGGCGGGACATGTAAGACTGTTCAAAGCACATGGTTGACTAAATTGAAATATATTAAAGTTAAATTTCCATTACAAATAATCCAAGTACAAACGAAATTCAAACAAGAAACATAAAACAACTCATAAAGTTCTCGATTTAAATTGCTAAGTCCAAATCCTATGTTGAACACGTCTTGAATCAATCTCACATATTGGGGCCTGAAACATGAATAAAATAAAGTCAACTAAATAGTTGGTGAGTATAACACAGTTGTATGTAGATAACATATAGTTGAAAACAAATCCTTTACAAAACATGATAAAATAAGGCATTTATGGGGAGCAGCTATTGTGTAACCATGTACAACCAAACCTTGTAACTAGCATGCAAAAATTGTGTTGTCGGTTTTAATCACCGCGCACCATGGGTGGGTTTGTCAGACTCAATAGATCTATCATTGAAAGCCGTCGGCTTGTATAGTTAATGATTGCACATAATAGCATACAAAGGTTAGCACACCTAGCACTCGGGCACAAAGCTCAAATTTTGCACACATGTATGTAAATAGGATTTTTGCACTTGTGTTGTTTGTGTAAATGTAAATGTGTAATGTGTAATGTGTATAGAGTTCATGTTCCACCCCAAAAGTGTAAAAGAGTAAAAAGGGGTTGTGAATACTCACTTGGTATGGAAGTGTAGCTAACAAAGATTATAGATAGCAAATATGATCCTTGAAATGCACAATTTAACCTAAAGAGTAATGTGTATTGAATCAAATAGATGCATAAAGTTTAAGTCTAAGATGAAAGTTGAATTTGTGTATAAAACTATTGAATTGTATTTAAAAGTATTGAATAAAATATATAGAGTTTGAAGTAAAAATATTTTTGAAACAATTTGATTAGGTTTGAATTGGATAATTGAATAAATATATCATTATAGTTTATGAATTAATGTAAATATTAATTGTAATTAAGTATAAATAAATAAATGATTTTGATTTAAAATGTAAATTAAATAAATAATCATTATCTTATTTATTTATAAATTTTGTAACTTAATTATTTAAAATATCATTTAAGTGTAAGATAATAAATATAAATTTAATTTTTCATAAACTTTTAAATAAATTATATTTATGCTAAGATTAAACTTTTAATCCATTTTTAAATACAGAAAACATATTTTTATAAAATCGAAACATTTATTGATCGAAAAATGTAAAATTATAATTCTGTTACAATTTCTGAGTCACACACGACCGTGCCTCGGAAGGGCACGATCGTGCTCAAGCCACGGGCGCGACCGCGCTAGTCGGGGCGCGACCGGGTTGATCAACAGAGGGCACAAAACTAGGCCAGTCAACAGGCACGACCGTGCCTTGGCCCGGCACGGTCGTGTCTATGATTCTTAGACACAACAGAGACTAGCCCGAAGGGCATGACTAGGTCTGGACAGGAGGACACGACCGCGCCGCTATTCGACACGACCGCGCTACATGAGGCACGGCCGCGCTAGATGATTAGCGCGACCGTGTCTCTTCCAAATCAGACACGAATTGACAAATTCTTGTATTTTAAACGCTAGAATTGTTAGGGCTTTTGATTAATGGGTTATTACGAGTCTTTTCATATAACTTAATTGCATGTACATCGTGTTTAATCAGGGATTCGATTAAATCATTTTTTTATAAAACATGAGTTCTAATTCAGATCGATTTCTATAATGGAAGCCCAAATTTAATAGGGGCTTTTGATACTGATACTGAAATGAATGAATTAAAGGTTTAAGTTACCCTGAACAGTAGCGAATCGATGGATATTGGTAGAGAGGAAATTCCGGCGACGGCGAGATTGAGTTCCGGTGATCCTTGTTGCACTCCGGCCAATCCAGTCAGTCCAGAATTTCTCGGGAGGGACGAGTGACACGAATATCTTGCTTGAGAGAATACGGATTGCAGGAGAGAATTTCTTGGTTTTCTTGAAAAGCATTGAGAGAGAAATTTCGAGATTGGTAATATGAAACTGAGGCGTTTGAATAATTTGGAAAGCGATAATACGTTTGGTAAGGGAAAAGAAACGGATGGATGTTACGGATTCGAACGATCGGGTAATTAAAGTTGCAGTTACGTTTCAGCTGTTTCACAGGCGTGACCGTGCTTAAATATGGCACGACCGTGCTTAGGCACCGGGCGCGATCGTTCCAGGACCAGTCGCGCGATCGTGCCGAGGCACTTGGCGCGACCGTGCCAGGACGAAGCACGACCGTGATAATTAGGGTTTCTTGATAAATTTTCAACTTTAGTCCTTGACTTTTTCAGGTTTGATTAGTTTGAAATAAATAGTTACTTGTATAGCGTTTAAGTGTATATAATCGAGCAAAACTTGTAAATTTGTATTGAATCATTGCATTTAGTTTACGGTAAGCAAAATAACAAGGCAGTGCACGAGTATTGAATTTGAAATTGCATTACATTGAATTGAAATATGAATACTAAATTCAGAGATGTTACACGTAAGGAACAGGTTAAAACTCTCTATGTTCGTGCCCTAGGATTGACAATTCATACGAGTCTGATAACTCAAATCCGGATGGCACAACAAGAGGCAATCAAAGAAGAAAACATTCAGATTGTAGCTTTATGAGGAATGATCAGACAGTTAGAGCCAAAATCAGATGATACTTTATACTTCATGAATAGAATTTGGGTGCCATGTTTTGGTAACTTACGGGAGTTGGTTATGGACGAAGCCCACAAGTCCAGGTACTCCATTCACCCAGGTTTGGATAAAATGTATAAGGATCTGAAAGAACTCTACTGGTGGCCGAACATGAAAGGAGAAATTGCTATTTATGTCGGTAATGCCTGACATGTTCAAAGGTAAAGGCAGAACATCAGAAACGTCAGGATTGTTACAACAACCCGAGATACCTCAATGGAAATGGGAACAGATTTCCATGGATTTCATTACAATGTTACCCAAGACGTCAAGCGGGTATGACACTATATGGGTGATCGTCGATCGTTTGACGAAATCAGCTAATTTTCTGCCCATCAAAGGGACGGGTAAAACCGAGAAACTTGCAAGGCTTTATATCAAGGAAATTGTGGCTCGGCATGGAGTGCCAATTTCTATTATCTCTGATAGAGACAACAGATTCGTGTCTACAATCTGGCAGTCATTACAAGAAGCCTTGGGCACACGTCTTGACATGAGCACGACATATCACCCACAAACAGATGGTCAAAGTGAAAGGACCATTCAAACTTTAGAGGATATGCTCCGTGCGTGTGCAATTGTTTTCGGAGAAAAATGGGATACGCATTTTCCGTTGGTTGAGTTTTCATACAATAACAGTTACCACACCAGCATCAAAGTCGCTCCATTTGAGGCTTTGTACGGTCGAAAATGTCGTTCACCGCTGTGTTGGGTGGAGGTTGGCGACAAGCATTTAACCGGTCCTGAGGTTATTCAGGAGACTACCGACAGGATCTTCAAGATCAAGGATCGTCTGAAGGCCGCCCGTGTTAGGGAAAAGAGTTACGCGGATAACATACGAAGACCATTAGAATTCCAAGTTGGGGACCGCGTCATGTTGAAGGTCTCACCTTGGAAAGGAGTTGCTAGATTTGGAAACCGTGGCAAGCTTAACCCTAGGTACGTTAGACCATTTGAAATATTGGCTAGGGTTGGCCCTGTAGCATACAAGCTCAAGTTGCCACAAGAATTAAGCAATGTACATGATACGTTTCATGTGTCAAATCTCAAGAAGTGCTTATCAGACGAGACATTAATTATACCACCTGATGAGATTCACATTGATGAAAAGTTGCACTTCGTCGAGGAACCCATTGAAGTAACAGATTGGAAGGTTCGGAAAACAAGGCGTAGCCGGGTTAAATTTGTTAAGGTACGTTGGAATTCAAAGCGCGGCCCCGAGTATACGTGGGAGCGGGAAGATAAAATGAAAGCCAAGTATCCGTCCTTGTTCACGAACACTCCAAGTCAAGATGACAAGAACTGAATTTCGGGACGAAATTCTCTTTAACATGGGGAGAATGTGACACCCAGCATTTCAGGTCAATATCCATATTACATAAATGCATGTTCATAACATATATTTCCGAAAGTTTTATTTTGACTAAGTAAAGTCAAGGAATCTAGCAAAAGAACTTATATCAAAATAGAAATTTTTCAGAATTACTAGGAAAATAAACAGGGATAACCCGCAAGATACGTCGTTGGTGATTGACAAAATCTTTATTCTAGTAAAGTCTAGTAATACGCTTGTTGTAAAAACATAAAATTTGGTGACAAGATTACTAAAAATGGACATAAAATGTTGGTTCATGGTGACGAGCTATTTTTGTGTGTATACACTTATATATTAGTTAAAACATTAACTATGACGGGTTAAATTAGTGGACTATTAAAATAGTCAAGATACAAAATATATGTAGTTTTTAATCATAAAAGTTCGTACATCGGGTATTAGATCACGGGAACACCTACCGAGTATACCCTACCTAAACATAGCTTGACTAATACATAGACTTAGTTAAATGATGGAACAAGACCCAAACCCACCCCCCTTTTACCCACCTCGGCCGAAATAGTCACACCCCACCCACTATCTTACCAAACCTACTAACCCACTCAAATCATGTCATAAGCTCTAGATTGCAATGATTTAGGGAGATACCACACTCAATCCCAATATCTCTATCTCTCCTCTATTTCGAATGGAAATATACATGCATACATATATACCATCACCAACTTTCTTACAACATCATGTTCTTTTAACCAACAATCAAGCCAAAGTCACATCCACTTTAATCACCATCCTTGGTGATGATGGTAGAGTAAATAACACACCACCTCTATTTCTTTCCCTACATATATCGAGCTACACACACACACACCCACTTTGCATCTTTCAAAATCCTAGAACTCAAGTATAGAGAAGATAGCTAGAAGCCTTGAAGATTCAAGGAAGATTGGAGCTAGGAGTCGGGTCTTGATAGCAAAAGAACACCCACCATTTTCTACTAACGAATCCCCACCTAGCTTCTCTAGTGGTAAGAAACCGACACCAAACTCTAGTTCCATCTATGTTTTCTTGATATAAGCATATTGTTCACCCTAATAAACAAAGGATTTACAAGATTCAAGGAGATTTTTATAAAGCTTAACTTATTTAGTTAGAAATTTAAGTTGGTGTAAAAATATATATAAGTGCCGAAATTTGGTAATATATATACATGATTTATTGTTTTGATGATTTTGTGACAAGTGATAGCATAATTTCATGGTTTCAAGATTTAAAACTATAATATATACATGTGTATCGGCCGAGATATACATGTGCAAATGTAAACATGCTTAATTTGATTAAATAATCTAGAAATGAGTAAGTACATGCATACATAGATGAAGATAGAAACTTGTATATGTATAAACATCATTGCGTAAAGGTAAATATGGCAAAATATATGTATGCGTGAATTTGTGGTCATCAAACTTGGAGATATAAACATATATATATATTAATTTGATTAAATGATTTGGGATGGTCTAAAGGTAAATTTAGTATATAAACATATATATATGTATATATATATATATATATATATATATATATATATATATATATATATATATATATATATGGGGATGTCTTTTTGATGCTAGAATGAACATGTTAATAAATCATAGATTAGTTAAAGGTCTAACTTAATACATGATGAAAAAGTAAAATATGCATGTAAATATATATGGAAGTCATGACATATGTTCACAAATAACGGGAAATTTGTTAAATCAAACTGAGATATGAAACGACTAAATAAATGAAATAATATATATTTAGAACTTGTTGATAACATGGAACCGAGACACGAGAAATGAAAGCTAAAGACGTTCGGTTTAAGGATAAATAATAGTATGTTATCATGAAACATGTTTAAATATATGTTGAATTGTTGAACTATAATTATATTTGTGTGCATAGATTAGTACGAATAAATGCATGTTAAACGTAAACAAGTTAATAAATGTCGTTCGGAATAAGTAATTGCATGTGGACGTGCTAACATGGTTTATGTGCTTGTATAATTAATGACATGCTTAGTACAAACTTGAACGATAGTTTTGGTTTATATAACTATTGATAGGAAATAATTATATGATGATACATGGACTACAATAAGAATATATTATAAGATGTTGCAAAAATAATATTTATTTTTGATAAACGTAACAAGTCACCAATATGGAAATATAATATTTTTCCGGAAAATAAATAAAGCGTCTAGACTGGAATAATAATCACCAAAGAGTCGTCATGAGAAAACAGTGTTTTAGATAACAAAAACGAACGTAACAACAATAGTTAAGTCGGGTGAACAACTTGCGTTTAAGACGAGTAGTCTTAACAGGTATAGTATCCTTGTGTAAATAGGATACGGATAGGCAGGTCTGTTTTTATTCAAAGATTTGCTAGCATATACTTCTATCGAGGTGAGTTTCACTAACCCCTTTTTCTAAGTTTTTGAAATGTTTTGAGGTGGAAACATACTTGTAAAGAATTTTTGTTTGTAAATGAATGAACAAATGATCAGACCGTATTTGTGCATTGAGGGAAAAATAAAGCGCTTAAAGTCCTCGGAATAAAAACTTAGTAACCATTAGCTATGGACTTAGCCCGGGATTCTATGGATAGTACTATTGGGGGTGACGCCTCCAGTCATGGTTAGTCGTGCTAACCAGGGGTCCAAATGACCGAATGGACGCATATTGTCTTACTCGCAGAAAGGCGAGGGGAGGCACAAAAATTTGGGGTTTGGTTACGGTCTCGTGCATTAGATATTATTTTGTATTCCTTGCAAGCTTACAAATGGGGTCAATTGGTCAGGGTAATGTTCAGATTCATTGGTTATACATACAAAGAGTTTTGATCGGAAAATGATCATGTTTAAAAGCTGGATTTATGATAACTCTTGATAATAACCTGTGAACTCACCAACCTCGTTTTGACACTTTTTAAGTATGTTTTCAGGAAATTGAACGTTGTCTTCATGTTAGCAATGTAGGTTACATGCATGCATGTGGATACGGCTTTTGGAGGATTTCTCTCGTATTACTCATGGTCTTGAGTCATAATTGCGAAATCTTAAACTTTTGTAAACTCAAGTTGATATTTTGTGATGTAAATATTTTAAACTCGATTATGTATCCAACTACATGTATGTGTTTGCGGTAATCATATGCTTTGGAAACCATGAATGTTACGCCTCGCGTTTCCGCCTTGGCGGGGTGTGACAATTGTTGACTTGGTTGTGTAGGAAGTGTTCAAAATCTGAGGCCATCGTCACATTCCCTAGATTTTGAAGTGGAAGCTTGGCCAGATCTCTTAAATCATAGAAACGGAGAGTTTGGAAGTCAGTCATGTTCTTGAAATGTTGAACTCCTCCCTTGTATCTTCTGATAATGAAAAGTTTTCTTTTAGGATCATATTTTCATCCAACAAGAGGCCTCTTAAGTTCCTGATGCTCAGCAATCCACTCATATCTCTTGGGACCCTCCCCTTCTACCATCTTTCTTTACCACAGTTCGTTCTTATACGGGTACTCAGGGTTTGGTTTTGATGGTTGGGTTGGTTCAGTGGGAGTTACTTCAGTAGTAGTTGCTTCAGTAGGAATTGATTCATATTGGGTAGAAGGTTCCACTATGTCAACCTTGATATTTGCTTCAGATAGATCCTCATCAGATAGGGCTTGGATTTCATCTCCTTCTTCAGTAAAGTACCTGACTCTTTCAGTCTCTAGTTCTTCAGTAGGTAGAATTTCCGAGTACAGATCGTTGTAACCAAAGTTGTCAACCTCATCTAAGAGGGCATTGAGCTCATCGTCGGATCCAACATTCATCAAGAACTACTACTTCAGTATTGGTTTCAGTTCCCTTCCCACGCTCCCTAGCTACTCTTCTTTCACTAGTAGAGGGAAGGTCGAACTCCGGTTCTTCAATCTTAACTTCCACATCTTCCTTTGTCTTGGTGGCAGGTTCAGAGAAGACAGTCATTGCTGATTCGGGATTTGTGACAAAGGCAGGGGAAGAGGGTTCAACACCAGAAGTGGTCTCCCCCTGAACTACAGAAGTTGTTTCTTGTTGCTGTACAGGTTTAAAAAGGGAAGCCTTGAGTTGTTCTACAAGTTCAGATAAAGCCTTGAAATCCTGCTGCTGTTTGGAGATGAGTTTCTGTTGGGTTTCAAGTTGAGATTTTTGCACATCAAGTTGGGTATGAAGACCTCCAACTTCTAGTTTAAGATCCTTGACTTCTTCTTTGCATTCATTCAACTCAGTCCTCAAGATTTCAATAACTTTATCCCTTTCTTGAACATTTTCATGTAGTTTCTTCACTTCTAAACTCAAGGTTTTCACTCTTGGCACTGAGGGTGTTGGTTCATGAGCAGGTGATGTAGGTGGTGTAGGAATGTGTACATGTGGTGGAGATGGTGGTGGTGATGGTTGAGGTATTGGCTGAGGTGTAGGATGGGGAATGTCAAATTGAGAATCAGATGATGATGACAAGTCCTCAAGACCAGTCTTTATTCTATTTGCCTGAGGTTCTTCTTCTTCATAATCAGAGCCAGTGTCGGCTTGCCTCTTGGAGGAGGATGCAGGAGGCTCAGTCCTTTCATCAGAATAAGATTTGTAATAGTCAGAACCATAGATTCCTGCATCCAGAGTTCCACTTGACTCTGCAACTTCCTCCTCGGCTACTTGAATGTTTTCTTCAATCACAGCTTGTTGAACTTGTTCAATTTCAGGATTAAGTAGAGGAGCATCAAACACCGGCTCATCAAGGTGTTGTTCTTCTTCTTGGTCATGAGGTATTTCCATTTCAACCTCAGGTTCAGCTTCTTGTTGGTTACCTTGATCTTGCTCAACCTCTACTTCTTCCTCCTCCTTTGATGATAAGGTTTAAACTTCAAGATCTGGATCCACGTCTGGAACAAACTCTTCTTCTTCCCCAATAATATGACCAAACAGAGGAATGTCAGCAATAACTGTATTTTTTCTTTTGTTTGTACTCCTCATGTAGCTGAGAGTCTTGGCAATCATATGGTCAAAAACAAATATGTTTCCACCTTGTTGAAGATCTGGATGTAGATGGTTGTTGATGATTTACAGAAATCTTGGATACACAAGAAATTTCTCCTTTACAGCTCCTGTCAAGTTATCCTTAAATTGTCTGAACACTAGACCAGAAAATTTGTAGTTCCTGCCCTTGATTAGACCCAAAAGAGCAGAAGCCACCGTGATATTTGTTGAGTCGAAGACAACCTTTCTGATTGATAAGCAATGAATGAACACATGCATTTATATCTCCAATGACTTGGCAAGGAATTCTTTAAGATATGACCACTTTTGAACTCGTCAGGATGTTCCATTCTTCTGAAGCACTCCTTGACATAGAAGCTTGGGAATTCTATTGGTGCCACTGGGTCATCATTGAAATGTAATACCTCTCTAATAGTAGTTTTAGAGAATAGAAGTTCTTGGTTATGAACAATTGCCCTGATGTGCTCCATATTCTCAACATTAACAATCTCAGTAGTTTCCCAGAATTGTTTGATGGTTGTTTCAAAGACTGGGATGCTGAGACTTATGGCAAAACTGATGTTGGAGTTTTCCAGGAAGGTTAGGACTGGAACAAACTCTGCATATTTAGGGTCATTTGCATCTAGGAAGGCACAAACATTGTGCCTCTTTACAAACAGAAGATCCATACCTGCAAACAAATAGAATTCACCAAAGATTGACACTTAGAAAAAATGTCAACACAATCCCTCATCGAAACTACTCAGTCCAACACTTAGAAAAACTCTGAAGCATGTCTTATCGAAACTACTAGTTTCGGGTGAAACAACATAATCGAAACTATAAGTTTTGGTCCACACTTAGAAAATTTCAGAAATTTCCTTATCGAAACTACTAGTTTCGAGTGAAGACACTTCAATCGAAACAACAAGTTTCGATCCAATTACTTAAAAATATTTAAACCATCAACCGAAACTAAGTAGTTTCGGGCAAAGAAACTTGGTCACATTTTTGAGGACTTGGGCGGCTTATCTCAAACTTATGGATGAAGAAGCATAGTCCTCTAGTACAGCAGAAGAAAGAGAAAGCCAAAGACTAAGGCTGATAAGAAGCAGAACCCTAACCAATGATCAAGTTCTAACCCTAAGGAAATATATATAATGAATTGGTTAGAGGTTTGGAGGTTCATGGGTGGTCAAGTACTGACTCTGCTGGGTTTAAGTTTTTCTTGTGTGATGGGTCATTTGAAATAAATGATATACAAGAAATCTTACTATTTGTAGGTCCTTCGGGTGTGTCGGATCGTCACATGCAAGTGTGTCTACTAGTCGGATCGGGTGCGGAATACCCGTGACTAGGTGGAGAGTCTTACGAAACAAAGTAAACCGATAAGATGATCACTATAAACGTTTGTCTATTATAAAAACTTGAAGGTTACAGAGAGAAATTCTGAGATTACAAAGTTCTGCGTATTTGCTAATCTGAATGCCTATGATTGCGTGCTTATCTACTGTCAACCATTCATATTTATACACGACCTGATGCCTACGCACTTAGCAAATGCGCAGGGCAATTTGCTCATGCGTACTTAGCAAGTACGCATAGGTATTCTTGCGTACTTTCTAAGTACGCAGGAACTATCTCCTGCGTACATACAAGTGCGCAAAACACTTAGAGAAATCTGCAACAGTCAATATGTAAAAGTAAATACAACTCGATAACTAATACATACAGAAACTTACAAACACAGAAAAATACATACATGAAAGTACTACATTAAGACTCTATCTATCCAGAGTGTTTGTCACAGGAAAGTGCTTCAACAAACTCCCCCTTGACAACAGCTCTGGATCATCTTTGATCTTTAGTCTTTAGTCTTCACAGCTATGCATCTTTAGCTTCCATCTTCTTCTTATAGTCAAGGGAAAACTTGATCACCTTGTCATATTTAGAAGCAAGGAATTTCGTCCATTCTTCCGTATACATGCAATACCTGTCTGCTAGTGCCTCCAGATCTTTCACTGAGAAGTTAATGAAGCAGACTTCATCAAATACTCTGATTAGTTCCCTCGGCACTAAGCATCCACTTTCTGACCTCGCCTTCCCAATCACCACAGCCTCGCCCGTCTTTGGATCTACGTACCAGTACCACATGTCACCGAGGATATCCTGAGATAACTTGCTCAGGGGAATCTTGGTTTCATATAGCACTGGCTTGTATACCAATTTCTTTAAGAATTTCTTAGTCACAGGATGTCTTGCTGTCTTATCTTTGACTCTCTTGGGCACTTGAGGCTTGAACATATCAAACTTCCAAGATCTTGCTTCCCGCTGTAGAACCACCCACAAACCCATCGCCACTGCATGATTAGAATGACCCAGCAGCTCTCGGTTTGCTAGGTTCACAAGTTCGTATTTGGGTAAGGAGTTGAACGCTTCACTGGTTGGTTTCAAGTATTGAACCCCCCATATCTTTTGATTACGAACAACTGCTTATCCTCCTCGAACCTTACAGCCAAGATCATCCCTGTTGCCCCTTGTTTGTCTATGATAGACGTCTTTTGCCAAACAGGAGCTGGACCCTTAGATGAAGTAGAAGGCATATCCTTTTCTTTTGGTGCCTCCGGATCCAAAGGTGTAGGGTCAACTGGGGAGGCTTCAGTCGAGGCTTCCACACTACTAGCATGCTCGACTGAACCTGTGTCGAGCTGAGCTTCGAAGGATGGAAATTCAAAGATCTCTCCATCTTCTAAGTCGTACTCTACTTCCCCGTCACCCTTGGGAACTTCTATCACTATATCCTAATCATCTTCATCCCAGTCATCACCAGAGTCAATCTCTTCATCTTCCAGGTTAAAGAGAGCATCGATCTGCGATTCCTTAGAATAGTCAGGCTCTAAGTATAAGATCTCATCATCAGATAGATCCTTAAGCACCTCAGTCGCTGACTTTCCTTTGTCACTACCACCACCAGAGGTATCACCACCCTCTTGATGAGTAGACTCCCCCTGAGACATTGGAATAGCAGAGATGGGCACAATTACTAAAGCTTGGTGCTCACCTCCACTAGGATCGGCTTCGGGATCCTTGTCTTTGTCGTCATCCTTAGTCAAGTCAACAAGATGACAAGCCTCACTTCACTGGTTGGTTTCAAGTATTCTCCTTATCTTTCTTCCCCTGAGCATCAAGCTTTTTGGTCAGTTCAGCAATTAGTTTGACCATCAGCACATGCTCTTTCTGTTGAGTATCAAACCTCAGCTCTAGAGATGACCTGTGACCCAGAATCATTTCATTTGTTCTGTATTGAAGCTCATTCTGGGCCATGACGTTCTTCAGTGTCTCGTCAGTCCCTTTTCTCTGGCTTCTTAGAATCCTAACTTCATCCACCAACGAATTAATCTGTGCTTGTTGAGCATCAGATTCCTCTTTTAACTTCCGAATAGTTTCCAATAATCCAGCAACTTGGGTTTCGAGAACATCTATCCTTGCATCATTTGGATCAGGATGTCTGGACGATGACGCTTCGACATTGTGAATTGGGGAGGAGAAGATGGTGTCAAAGTCAAACCCTTGAGTAAATTCCCCATAGTTGAAAGGTTGACTTAAAGGATCAATGGTGGTTGTTGGGATTGTGGATGTGATGACGGTTGTAGGTGTTATGGAATGGGTGATGGTGACTGATTCCGTGAGAATTGGAGTAGACAGCGCCACCTGGCCAATTGTGATAGGGAGGGTCACTATCACAGGAACCTCCTCTGTGATTGAAATGACTGCCACGTCAGGTTGTACCTGTGGTCTCCTCCTCTGTCTCCTATATAGCTGCTGTGAAGGTGGGGTGGAAGCTGAATCAGAACTCGCAGCTGAAACTTGTACTTGCTGCTGAGGACTCACCACCACCTCACTTGGAATAGGTTGTTGCTGCCTATCCCCCTGTTCTTGTGAACACTTTCACGTCTTTGCCTTTGAATAGCAGCGTCTGAGTCAGAATCTGGCTCATATTCGCTGCTAGTGGACTGTCGCTTTCTCTTTGAGGATGACTCAGGAAGGGTGACCTTCGTCGTTCTCCTCGGGTGAACCTGCGATGGTGCATCATCGAAATCAGAAGAATCAGACTCTGTCTCTTCAGAGTCAGATCCCTCAGCACCATCATTTCCTCCTTCGTTGTCTCCATTATCAGATGATCCATCTTCACTTTCATCTTCCTCTTCTTGTTGTTGTTGTTCATCTGAATGTTCACTCAACTCTGGCTCCGAATCGTGACTATACCATCTCCAGTCACCTGGTGCCACGTATGCTTCATTTATAAGGTGGCCAAAGAGTGTTGTGTGCTCAGGGGTAGGATCTACACTGCCTGACTTTAAAAAATGTGCAAACACCCTTTTGTCCACCCTTTTAACTTGCAATCTCTCCCCGGTAGCAGGTAGTTTTGGCAACGCATCGTTTATCAGAAGTTGCACAAACCTAGGGTATAACAAGAACCTGAACCTCTCAGCCGTGTTGATCTGGTCATTGATGGCTTTGAATATGTATCGTGAGAAGTTGTAGCCCTTGTTGAGAGATAAGCCAACCATGGCTGCAGCAAGGTCATGACCCATTACATCCTTTCCAACTTTTCTTGAGGAGATGCACATGATCATGACGTGGGCAAAATATCTCCATTGGTCCAGCACCCACATTTTCTTATACGAAGCATAGTCTCTCGCACCAACATATCCCATTAGTTGCCTCCAACAGCCATCCACAAAGTAGTCTAGATAGGATGTCGGGTCGGTCGAGAGATCTCGGAATTGCAGGACCCTTCTAATTGTATCTTCAGAGAAGGCGATGTCATGACCAGCTACGGTAGCCCTTATAACATTGGGAGTTACCATGCAATCATGCTCCACAGTCTATTGCTCCAGAAAAGGTCTTGAAACGATCGGGTCAGCTGAAATAGCGTAGCTGATTCTTGAACGGTTCAAGAAATCAACTATCTCTCGATACTGAAGCGCTGCACCCTTCCATTCCGGTTGAGTATTAGCTAACAGATTGAATTCGTTTGTAAACGCCCGAGCCATAATCTGCAAAAACACACAGAAAACATAATCAGAACAACAAGTTTCATTGGAAATGAATAAACATGACGCAGTGTAGTATGTACTCTTTGAACTAAAATTTCAGACTTAGAAATTTTTCCAAGTGTTGGTCCTGCGTACTTAGCAAGTACGCAGGAATTTCCTCTTGCGTACTTAACAAGTACGCATGAGTTGCTTCTTGCGTACTTGTTAAGTGCGTAGGAAACACACTTGTTCAAATTTTTTCAGAAATAAAAAATTCAACAGATGGTCAAACATTGGGTTGATTAGGTCACCACAAGGTCGGAATCAGTGATTACGACCCACGGAACCAACATCAACACCAAATCACTACTATATGGTCCAATTTTGACCTAAACGACCACCCAGATGAATCGTCGGCCATCGAGGGTCTAAGTTCAAAATCAAGGGATTAAACAGACTGATTAAGGGTCAATCACTGGTTCTAATCAAGTTTTAATTATAAGGTTTTACCCAAACAACCCACAATTTGACTAAAAAGCTCGAATTAAACCCTAAGATTTTCAAATGATCAAATCGGTCGAAAATCGCGTTTTTTGTGGTTGGATTGGCTCAAGATTCTCACCGATTGATTGTTACACGATGATGATACTAGAGTTGGGACAAGAAATCGGTTAGGAACAATCAGATTTTTGAGTAAAATTGCAGAGGGAAAATGAACAGACGATGAGTTTGAATGATAAAAGTCTGAAATTTTTCTAACTCCTGTATATATACCCAACACCAAAAGGTCTTGTGTACTTGCTAAGTGCGCAAGATTTAACTACTGCGTACTTACAAGTGCGCAAGGCTTAACTCTTGCGTACTTGTTAAGTATGAAGGGCTTACTTCATGCGCACTTGACAAGTACGCAGAAACCCTTAAGTGCGCAAACTTTCAACTCAAATTATGAAGATTTTTCAAGTCAAATAACGAACAAGATAAACAACATTCAATCAAGAGGATTCACAATCAATTTAGGAAGGTTAAACACAAATATTTTTGGTTTTTCTGATTAAGATTGAACTGTTCATAAACTTAAAATCTTTTTGATCTTTTCTAGATAGAAATATACATGTATTTACACAAACTATTTTTGATCAAAGACACGAGCAGAGGATCATATCAGGCTAACTTATAGCAAAAATCGATACAATATAAACATCAAAGAATATGGGATCATGTCATGGATTACTATTTATTCATATATAATAAGCACATAAACAAGTAATTCAAGTTGACAATATTATAAGATTTGAAACTATAAGCATCTTTATATCACGTTCTTGTGTATTAAGGTATTAATTATAAGAAATACAATGTGTACCCCACTGATATGCTACAATAATGTAAATTGCACTATCTCAAGGCATCTAAGATTTTTCCAATGATTTTCTAAATTTTCAGAATGAAGTTGTATCAATTAGCACAGGAAAAATCAAGCAGAATCCATAAGGATTATCAGGAATCATAATATTCAGAATCAAGTGATTCATTTGTCTTGGTTTCATCTGATTTTCTTCATTGATTATCGGTATGATGATTCAGGATAATGAGTATGGTCTTTGAATAAGGTAAGGGAATCCAACTTTTATCTGGATTTGATTTCAATGAATCAGGAGTGATTTAAGGGTGAATACATGTTCAACGGTTGATGTAGAGACATGTCTTGATTCAATCTCTCATTGCATACTTGTGAGTATGGGCAGTGAGATGAACCGCATTAATTGTGCTATCGACATAACCCGAAACTGATCTCAGAAGAAAATTATTGCCAAAATCTAACATCCTGTATCTAATAATGATCTTTTCTATTCTTTTACGCACACACACTTGCAAACATGGGTTCAAATCACAGTTGTAATTTAGATTTAGTTTCCACACTACTAGTGATTCAAAGATGCATACAGCCTACTGACAATTCAAATTACTTGTAAATAAGCAGATTAAAAACATATTAATTTAAACAATTAAGTAAGCATGACGCAATCATTTCCCATATGAGCAGTCTGTGACGTTTAGATCATTTATGATGTACTATCATTTCCTCTTTTTCTCAAGTTAACTTTGAAATTTTCTCCATTTTCTATTTTGTTTTTGATTTTGTAAAGTGTTTTTGAAAGTTAAAAGAACTATACAGAACACTTAAAAGAAAATAAAATTTAACTTTCATGAATTAAATTGATTGACGAAAAACAAGTTTTTCACTCAGGATTGAACATTCCTATCAAGTTGACAAGATGCTCAAAACGGGATCGATCAAAAGCCTTTGTGAAAAGGTCAGCAAGATTGTCATCCGTGTGAACTTTAACAAGTTCAATTAAATGCTTTTCAGCACAATCACGGATGAAATGATGGTGAATTTCTATATGTTTAGTTTTGGAATGTTTCACCTGGTTATTTGTGATGGACATTGTGGCATTGTTGTCAGTGAACAAAGGAGTTCCAATGAAGTTTAAGCCGTAGTCTCTCACTTGCTGCGGAATCCACAATATCTGAGAGCAACCGCTCGCCGCAGCAATGTATTCTGCTTCACAAGTTGAGACAGAAGCCGTTGACTGCTTCTTACACTGCCAGGAAACCAGTCTGTCTCCTAAGAATTGACATCCACCAGAAGTTGACTTTCTGTCAAGGTTACAACCGCCATAGTCTGAATCAGTTTAGGCTTTGAAGTCGGATGACTGCTGCTTAGAGTACCAAATACCCAATCGAGGTTTCCTTTTCAAGTATCTGAAAATTCTCTTCACGGCTAACATATGTGACTCCTTCGGTTGAGACAAAAACCTTGAGCACAAGTACACAACAAACATTATATCGGGTCTTGAAGCTGTGAGATACATAAGTGATCCGATCATCCCACGGTTCAATCTGCAATCCACATCCTTTCCATCTTTGTCAGGATGCAAACCATGATTGACTTGGATAGGTGTGCCATAAGTACTGCTATCATTCATCTTGTATTTTGACAAGATGTCCTGCACATACTTAGTTTGATGTAGATAAATGCCATCCTCTCTTTAACTGACTTGCAGACCCAGGAAGAATGACAATTCACCCATGTTACTCATTTCAAACTTGGACTTCATCACCTGCTCAAATTCCCTACACATCCCTTCATTGGTAGATCCAAAAATAATGTCGTCGACGTAGACTTGAACAAGAAGAATGTCACCTCCTGCTTTCCTAATGAAGAGGGTCAATTCAATATGTCCACGGTCGAAACCATTAGACAGTAGATGCTTAGATAATGTCTCATGCCATGCCCGGGGTGCTTGATGAAGACCATAAAGTGCTTTGTCGAGCTTATACACTTTATTGATATTATGCGGATCTTCAAAGCCGGGAGGTTGAGTGACATGGACCTCTCATGAACTTTTCCATATAGGAAAGCACTTTTAACATCAAGTTGGTAGACCTTGAAGCCAACATAGGTGGCATAAGCCAAGAACAGTCGAATGGCCTCAATTCTAGCAACTAGGGCATATACTCATATACTTCCGTGTAATCCAAGCCCTCTTGTTGGTAAAAACCCTGAACAACCAACGTTGCTTTATTCTTCACAACCACATGACGATCATCCGCCTTGCATTTGAACACCCATCTGGTTCCAATTGGCTGAAAGCCTTTTGGCAAGTCAACCAAATCCCACACGTGCAACTTTTGGAATTGAGACAATTCATATTGCATCGTCTCAATCCATCAGTTGTCAGTGAGAGCCTTCTTCACATTCTTCGGCTCTAACTGGGACACTAGTGTCAAGTATCTCCGAGTAAAGACTAGTTTTCTCTGCAATGGTTCGATAACGAGTTTGAACACCGGCATGAGGATCACCAATAATGTTGTCGATTGGATGATTCTTATGCATTCTCGTCTCTGGTACATTTGGTTCCTGAATTTCTGAATCGAGATTCGTGTTTAACTCCCCCATTTCCTGTGTTCCAGAAGAAGAAGATTCAATGTTAATTGGATCAGCTGGAGCTTCATTTCCTACAGTTGTGTTAGGTTTAGCTTGAGCGTCATCTCCATCAACATGAATATCTTGACTGTTATCACTGTCATGAGTTCCAGATGCAGATGCAGCATTGGAATCAGGAGTTACAATAGGTATAGTAGCACGAGTAGAGAAACTGGAGTCATCGCCGCCACCCAATAATTCATAAACATTTGCGGCGTCAACTGCAGATAGATCAGGAAGATTGAATGACTTGAATAGCGCATCATAATCAAAACCCCAAGCTGGACATGTTGGTTCTAGTGGAATGCTGTGTTTATTGCAATCCACATCAAACCATTCCTCGAAAGTACGAGTTCCTATATGTCACACCCCAACCGACGGCGGAAACGTCGGGGCGGAACATGTAGACTGTTCATGAGCACATGGTTTACTAGATTGTAATATGTTTAACCATCACATTTCATTTTGATAAGATTCGACATGTACATGAAAAATGAAAAATGAAAAATACATAACACTTTCTTTTAAATATCTAGGTCCACATCCTAAGTGTAGCGAACTTGTTCAACTCAAACAATTGTACCTGAAACATGATGAAAACGAGGTCAACTAAAAAGTTGGTGAGCATACATAGGTTTTGACTCTAAATAGTATCAAAGTGTTGTGTGTAAACAAATCCATACAAGTCATGATTAGTAAGGCAATTATGGGGAGCAACTATTGTGTAACCAAAAGTACAATCAAACCTTTGTAACTAGCATGCAAAATTGTGTTGTCGGTAACAATCACCCCAATCTGGGTGGGTTTGTCAGACTCAATAGATCTATCATTGTTAACCGTCGGCTTGATTAGTTAATGATTGTACATGTAATTGCAAATAAGTAGTTAACACACCTAGCACTCAAACATAAAGCTCAAATTGCACACAAATTGTAAAGTGGATTTGTATTGTGTAGTTTATGTAAATCATTGTAAGTTGTGATCATGTTTCACCCCAAAATGTAAAAACAGTGAAAAAGGGGCTATGTAAAACTCACCTTGATAAGTAGAGAATAGGCCTTGAAACTTTGTAGCAATAAGAATTAAGGATGCCCTAAGTTGAATATAATGCGTTATTATAATGTAGAATGGTTTAATGGGACGACAAAATAATGATTTTAGGACTTTAGGGTTTTGGAACGGACGAGTGATCATGGTTAGAGTGTGTAGGACATCGGTAGGTATCAAAAATAAGTGTTGTGTTTAATACAATAAATATTTTATTAAGACATTTAGGTTAAAGTAATCATCATGATGGAATATAATATTTATAAGGATATAATAAGTTTGTTATGCGAAAAGTAATATTATTAATACCATCTTATTTGTGAAAGTATTAATAATATGATAAAACGATTATTAAAAATTTATGTTATTTATAATACTAATAAAATCGTATTATTAATAACCTCTTATAGGTCATGACGTTTTAAAGGTTTAGGTAAAACAAATGTATATATATATATAGCCCTTTAGTTTAATAAAAGTCATGAGGTTACTACCACGATTATTTTATGGTTTTAAAAGTTATAAATATAAAATAATAAGGTTTACGAACACACTAACATCTGTCACGTTTTGAAATATATGGTGGGAATAAATTAATACGTTCTTAAACATACTGATGCATAGATACTATTTGGGATAACCAAAACGTTTATTTATAAAAGATAGGGCTAGTTTATAATAGTTTTCTTATAATATATATGTATATATATTTATACAATTATAAAGTTTATAAAATAAAACATATTAAATAGATGTATGTGTTCGTATAATTAGAAAAATATGCGTTTTACTCTTTATTTCTATACGTGTATGTAACATATATATAGGTATGTGTGTGAGAGAGTAAACATAAAACAATGAAATAGAAATAAAAGGGTGAAAAAGAGGTATGCTAGGGTTAGAACCCGCGACCTGATTGTTGTCTGCAAAGGAGATTACCACTGGACCAAGACTCGAATTTGTTTAAAAACCAGAAAGTGATTTTAAAAAAAAAAAACAAACCTATTCACCAATTCCCATCTTCCCTATATTATGAAATTGAAAACCCTAATTTCCCATATAAACACAATCGCGAGCAGGTCATGAAGGCTATAGTACAGAGGATCAAAATCGAGCAAGAGGGTGGGTTATTTACCTGAAACCGGACTTGATTCAACGCAAAACGAGAGATTGTTTCCCCTTGGGCCGATCGCGATAGGTAGGAGGAAAATGACGGATTTGAGGCTAGGTTGGTGTAAGAAAACGATAGGGAAAAATATGGGACGAGTAGTCACGCGTTACAGCTGGTATATCAAACGAGAATTGTGTGATTTAGCTTGATTTACGGATTGGTTACCAAAGTTTCCGTACTTTTTGTGTGTTTTGAAATCTAGCGATTAAAGGGTGTTAATGGATATTTAAAACAGTGCGAGTATCACGGAATACGTGATTGAAACGAATGGAGTAGTAACCTAGTTTGATACTAACCGATTTGAGGACTTAGAACTCGATTTTGACTTCTAGAAAGTCAAACTGTTTTTGATGTCCAGGGTCCCAAAAAAGAGGGTTCAAGGCTAATTTTTTTTAAATTGAAGTTTTGCTATAAAATAGTTTTTATAAAACTTGAAATCAAAACTATTATTTATTTTATCTTGAACCATTTTATATAGGAAATTCCATTTTTATAATATTATGAATTAAGGAAAAAAAAAATGTTGAATATGTACGGGATTTGAAAATGAAGTGTCGTTTTTGTAAAAATAAATGAATAGATAAATAGGTAGTACCGGAAAATCATGGATGTTACAGTCTCCCCATGTTAAGGGAATTTCGTCCCGAAATTTAACTAGTGGAGACTACTGAATCAGGAAGGAAGTGAGTTTGAGTTTTGATTGTTGATTTGAGGAGTATAACTGATTGAAAAGATTTAGGTTGGATTCTCAAAGTCAGCTTAGGTCATCATGTCAGGCCCAGTTGGTGGTAGTGGATTTAGTTTGAAGAGGGTTAAGGGGATAAGTTGTTGAATAATGATTTGGATTCTAAATGTGAAATGCATTACTTGGAATGGGTTTGATGGGAGCTTAATGATCAGGGTTTGTTTAAGATGTAATCCAATATGTCAGGGATGATCAGTGGATAGGAGGTTTCACAAACATTGGTCTAGGTCAAAACTTCACGTGACACTAACAACGCTACTACTGGTAATATGATAGAGCACTTATATATAGGAAGTACCATCGGCGTATCCACCATGCCCTTGTCATATTCCATTAGTTTTGTTGTTATATATCACGATAGGTTTTAGGTCATAACACACTATAGAATTCGCTATGTTTTCCATGCGCTGATTTTTATAATTCCGTGTGCACCCGTAATTACTCAAATCATCGCATGGTCCGTATAGATCATTCCGTTGTGTGCGGGTTAAGAGGAGGCACAAATTCACTTAGTTCATGTATGTTGTTTTCACATATGAGTTGCTAATGAGTAACTATATCCTTAAATAGGCAAGTCAGTTAGCAACTAAAGGGTAATAAAGTAGTGTTACCTAGGGCCCCATAGTTTACTCGTGTTTGAACAAGAATACGTCAAACCCCGAGTTGTTTCAATGTGTTAGGATTTTCAAGTTTGGTGAACAAGGTGTATAACCATACTTCATGTATATGGTGATCAATCAATTGCAACAATTGTAAGCAACTTAGTTTCATGTATAATGTAAACACACATGTCTCATGTATCATCTAGTGTCATGTAAGCTGTAATCAATATAGGTTTCACGTGTAATGTGAGCATCTTGTCATCATGTATTATGTAAAGCACTAGTAATGTCACCAATGTGGTATCATGTGTATTGTAAGAAATGAATTTCATGTATTGCGTTAAAACCTAGTATCATGTATTTTGGTAACCCAATAATCTTTGATGTGTAATGTAAGTAATGTAGTATCATGTACTTTGTAACCAAATAAGTTTCATGTTCAATATGGTCCATCAAGTATTGTATATAAAACAATCAATTGTTATGCACCATGTATATTGCAAACAACTAAGTCCCATGTATCATGTGTTCAAGCCAATAGCATGTGTATTGCAAATAAACAGGTTTCATGGGTTATGGGATCAATCCAGTAAATTGTGATTTGCACCTAAACTAGTTTCGTGTATTATGTGATCTTGATGTGTATCTTGTGAACGTGCATACGTAAGTTATTGAATTTCGTTTGTGACACATACTAACGAGTTTTGCATATGATCGAGCTTGCGAAGAAGTGTGTTGTTTGGCGTTCATGTATAATGTGGTAGTTCGGTTCTAGCTCTTTAAATCTCATTGAGGTTTGTGGGGATGGTTAACGTCTACGCGGTATGGATCGTCTCTGGAGGCGGTAAGTGAAAAGGTAACGAGGAGGTTCTAAAATATACTTCGGGAAGTGTGTTTACAAATAATTGATCTTTGTTTGAGAATAGAAAATTGTATATTATTCTTGGTTGTAGATAAAGTAATGAAACTATTGAGTTAAATAATCTAAATAAATAGACAATTTATAGAAAAAATCTTGAAATTAAAAATTTCAATTATTATAAGGGGGATATTTTTAGGAGGAATTAATGGCTAAACAATTAGTTGTATAATAATTTAGCCAAGATCTAGAAACAATTATTTTAACGGGGAAAATCATAATTATTTATCAGTTCGAAATAATATTTTTATAAAATGGGTTGTATTAAGTTCCTTTTCACAGTGAAAATGTTTAAAAAAAAAATTATATTTCTGATACTCTCTAAAAGTTTGATAAACGTTTGGTTTGAAAATAACGAGGTTGTTTAAATCTAATAGGAGGAGTTTTTTACGAATGATATTGTCGGTAGCGTACTAAATCGTACTGAATGAGGGAGGTGATACTTGGGATATTTTGATGAAAATATGATGGGTGTAATTCACACTCCACGTGTCGAATCAATGAATAATAACTTTAGAGTTGAAATATAAAATTGATTAAATGCTGAAATGTTAAACATTACTCAAAACATAGGGAAATGGTTCTTAAACTGGAAATTTAAAGACAACTTTTCTGTTAACGTCTCTTGTAGCTTTCCACTAGAAGGAAGAACATTCCCAAAACGAGCACCGCTATGGTCGCTCGGGTAGTCGATCTGCCTTCAGCTCTAGCCGTTTCCGTACGATTCTCCAGTATTTCTTTTTCGAGGATGGAGATTAACTCCTTTTGGTATCCTAACTGGTTTGCTAGGCTATCTATTCTTTGTCCTTGCAAGTCGTGTATTATCTCTTGCTCCATCGTTTGCCTCTCAAACTCTGAGGTCCTCACATATTGGTGAACGTCATCGATTGGAATTCCCATAGCGTTAGTGGGTGCCATGGTATGCCTTACCCAAGGGTTAGGATGATACGAGTCGGGCACTAGATACGGGTCTCTTAGTGGGGGTGGTAATTGGGTGTGTAGGTGGGGTGTCTGGTACTGGTTTCTGTGTGGGGGTGATCCAGGTGGTTGAAGTCTCGGGCCAGCGTTCCTAATCCAGTCTGCCCTTACATCAAACCTTGGCCTGGCAGCTGGGGGTGGTGGTGACCGATACACGGGTGACCTGATGTCTTCTTCCTAATCCGACTCTGCTCCGGGACGGTATACCGGGGAGGAAGGAGAGTGGGAGTCCATGTGTAGCAGGGAAACAATGAAAAGGTTGTAAGCGATAATGAAATAATGAGTGTTAAATATAGGAGTTCTCATAGGTTTAGAGTTTGACTAGTCACAACACCGAGTCTTCACAATAGTATTTTAGAAATACACTTGACCTATAAGCAATGCATCCCAGAGAAGAATTCCCAGGAAAGAGGGGTGGGTCACTAAGACACACTTAAGTACCCTGTCTTTCCTTGGTCAGAATCCCTCATGGGCCTACACACTCTTCCAGCCATCATGTATTAATAACACTATTGTTGGGCTCATGGTCATGATGAGAATTGTTGTGGACTGGGCCTTGAGGCCCGAAAGTAAGTTTTATGCATTTCAGTGGGCTTCTTCTTCTTGGAAGTTAGATGGGCTTCTTAGTTTATTATTAATGGGTCTTAGGCCCAATAGTTTAAGTTTAGAAAACAAGAGGTGATGGTATCATGTGTGTGAGTTCAAAGGTGTATGAAAAATTTGGTGTGTACGTGTGTATGTTAAGCTTAGGATAGCACTTAATGAAACACATAGGTAGCATGCATATAGTAATGAATGTAAGCACAAAAGTTATCAGGTAGTGTAATTACATATGATAGTATATAGAAATGTTTCTACAAGAAGTAATCATGTAACATGTAGTAGCATGGCATTGTATGGGTGTCCTAAGGTTATAGTCTAGGTCAAGAGTGTCTAATAACCTAATTCCCTATAACCAAGGCTCTGATACCAATCTGTCACACCCCAACCGACGGCGGAAACGTCGGGGCGGAACATGTAGACTGTTCATGAGCACATGGTTTACTAGATTGTAATATGTTTAACCATCACATTTCATTTTGATAAGATTCGACATGTACATGAAAAATGAAAAATACATAACACTTTCTTTTCAATATCTAGGTCCACATCCTAAGTGTAGCGAACTTGTTCAACTCAAACAATTGTACCTGAAACATGATGAAAACGAGGTCAACTAAAAAGTTGGTGAGCATACATAGGTTTTGACTCTAAATAGTATCAAAGTGTTGTGTGTAAACAAATCCATACAAGTCATGATTAGTAAGGCAATTATGGGGAGCAACTATTGTGTAACCAAAAGTACAATCAAACCTTTGTAACTAGCATGCAAAATTGTGTTGTCGGTAACAATCACCCCAATCTGGGTGGGTTTGTCAGACTCAATAGATCTATCATTGTTAACCGTCGGCTTGATTAGTTAATGATTGTACATGTAATTGCAAATAAGTAGTTAACACACCTAGCACTCAAACATAAAGCTCAAATTGCACACAAATTGTAAAGTGGATTTGTATTGTGTAGTTTATGTAAATCATTGTAAGTTGTGATCATGTTTCACCCCAAAATGTAAAAACAGTGAAAAAGGGGCTATGTAAAACTCACCTTGATAAGTAGAGAATAGGCCTTGAAACTTTGTAGCAATAAGAATTAAGGATGCCCTAAGTTGAATATAATGCGTTATTATAATGTAGAATGGTTTAATGGGACGACAAAATAATGATTTTAGGACTTTAGGGTTTTGGAACGGACGAGTGATCATGGTTAGAGTGTGTAGGACATCGGTAGGTGTCAAAAATAAGTGTTGTGTTTAATACAATAAATATTTTATTAAGACATTTAGGTTAAAGTAATCATAATGATGAAATATAATATTTATAAGGATATAATAAGTTTGTTATGCGAAAAGTAATATTATTAATACCATCGTATTTGTGAAAGTATTAATAATATGATAAAACGATTATTAAAAATTTATGTTATTTATAATACTAATAAAATCGTATTATTAATAACCTCTTATAGGTCATGACGTTTTAAAGGTTTAGGTAAAACAAATGTATATATATATATATATAGCCCTTTAGTTTAATAAAAGTCATGAGGTTACTACCACAATTATTTTATGGTTTTAAAAGTTATAAATATAAAATAATAAGGTTTACGAACACACTAACATCTGTCACGTTTTGAAATATATGGTGGGAATAAATTAATACGTTCTTAAACATACTGATGCATAGATACTATTTGGGATAACCAAAACGTTTATTTATAAAAGATAGGGCTAGTTTATAATAGTTTTCTTATAATATATACGTATATATATATATATATACAATTATAAAGTTTATAAAATAAAACATATTAAATAGATGTATGTGTTCGTATAATTAGAAAAATATGCGTTTTACTCTTTATTTCTATACGTGTATGTAACATATATATAGGTATGTGTGTGAGAGAGTAAACATAAAACAATGAAATAGAAATAAAAGGGTGAAAAAGAGGTCTGCTAGGGTTAGAACCCGCGACCTGATTGTTGTCTGCAAAGGAGATTACCACTGGACCAAGACTCGAATTTGTTTAAAAACCAGAAAGTGATTTTAAAAAAAAAAAACAAACCTATTCACCCATTCCCATCTTCCCTATATTATGAAATTGAAAACCCTAATTTCCCATATAAACACAATCGCGAGTAGGTCATGAAGGCTATAGTACAGAGGATCAAAATCGAGCAAGAGGGTGGGTTATTTACCTGAAACCGGACTTGATTCAACGCAAAACGAGAGATTGTTTCCCCTTGGGCCGATCGCGATAGGTAGGAGGAAAATGACGGATTTGAGGCTAGGTTCGTGTAAGAAAACGATAGGGAAAAATATGGGACGAGTAGTCACGCGTTACAGCTGGTATATCAAACGAGAATTGTGTGATTTAGCTTGATTTACGGATTGGTTACCAAAGTTTCCGTACTTTTTGTGTGTTTTGAAATCTAGCGATTAAAGGGTGTTAATGGATATTTAAAACAGTCAAAAGCGCGTGCGAGAATCACGGAATACGTGATTGAAACGAATGGAGTAGTAACCTAGTTTGATACTAACCGATTTGAGGACTTAGAACTCGATTTTGACTTCTAGAAAGTCAAACTGTTTTTGATGTCCAGGGTCCCAAAAAAGAGGGTTCAAGGCTAATTTTTTTTTAAATTGAAGTTTTGCTATAAAATAGTTTTTATAAAACTTGAAATCAAAACTATTATTTATTTTAACTTGAACCATTTTATATAGGAAATTCCATTTTTATAATATTATGAATTAAGGAAAAAAAAATGTTGAATATGTACGGGATTTGAAAATGAAGTGTCGTTTTTGTAAAAATAAATGAATAGATAAATAGGTAGTACCGGAAAATCATGGATGTTACACTATATTGTACACTCTTTTGCAAGGCGAGTTGGCAACGTATCCTAAGAAGATGCCTTCCACCGCTTTTGCATGAAACTTAGACTGGCGGTCTTTGTACTGTAGCAACAAGGAACAGAGACTACCAAAAGGAACTAGGTAATCAAGATTGGGAAGTCGATTGTTGATCAACTCGTAACAAGTCTTGTTGTGCCTCTTCACAACCAGAACTCTGTTCAAGACGTGACAAGCTGTATTAACTGCTTCTGCCCAGAACGTGATAGGAAGCTTTGCATCTGACAGCATAGTCCTTGCAGTCTCAATCAATGTTCTGTTCTTCCGTTCTGCAACTCCATTCTGCTGAGGTGTGTACGGGGCGCTGAATTCGTGACAGATCCCCTTCTTGAGACAGAAAAAGTTCCATCAAATTATTCTTGAACTCAGTTCCGTTGTCACTCCTTATTCTTCTAACCTTCAGCTTGCAAAGAGATTCCAAGCTCAGGATCAGGTATTGAAGAATGTCAGCAGTTTCGTCCTTCGTACCTAAAAAATGCACCCAAGAAAAACGTGAGAAATCATCAGTTACATCCAGACAGAACGACTTACCTCCAATACTCCTGATACTTATGGGGCCAAACAAATCCACGTGTAATTTCTCCAAGGGGGTATCAATGGAGTTTTGGCGCTTGGACTTGTGAGACTTCCGCTGCTGTTTGCCCTTTTTACAAGGCATACAGTCATCTGCAACAGTAAATCTCAGCTTAGGAACCCCGGTTACCAAACCGTTTCGGACAAGATGGTTCATTTTACGATACGAAATATGTCCGAGTTTCCTATGCCACAAGATAGAGTCAAGCTTTGTCGCTTTGGTAAGCAAACAAGTAGCAACTGATGAGGTGGTTATTGCCACGCTCATATCAATCTGATAGGTGTCGTTTGTCCTTGTCGCTCTCATCAGGATCCAATCTTCAGGAACTTAAAAACCAGGCTTGAGAATCAAGCATTCATTCTTATCAAACATCAGCGAGTACTCCTTGTCGCACATTTGGGAGACACTCAGCAGGTTATGCTTCAGCTGCTCGCAAAAGTTGACATTGTCAAAACTGACACAACCATTTGATACCACGCCTTGACACGTGATACTACTGCCTTTCTCTCCAGCAAAGGCCACATAGCCGCCTCTGAATGGTTTCACATCTTGAAGCAAGGCCATGTTTCCTGTCATGTGCCGGGAGCATCCACTATCAACATACCTGCGGTTAGAGATAGTACCCTTCGGACGTCCCTGCACGAGTCACAAAAGAATTAGTTAGATTTGGAGACCCAAGCCATAGTGGTCTTGGGTCGTCCATCCTTTTCAAAATAAACTACCTCTTTTAACTCACAGTCGTGATGACTGTTCAAAATGGATGAATCTTTAAAATAATTAGGACTAGGAGATTGAGAATTTTTAGATTTGGCAATCCAGGACATCTTCTTTTTCTTAACCGGAACAGTAGACTTTGGTTCAACAACAGCAGGTGAACTTGTGGAAGCTTCACCTGATTGAACTGAAGCCAGCTGCTCTAGCTTTCTCAACCTCTTATTCCTTCTCCTCCTCTGTGGCTTAGAGAGTTTCACCACAGATTTCTCACCAGTACGTGTACTACCGGAGGTAGATACACAAGGTACAACAGGTTGCTTTACCTTTCTTGAAACAGATGGTTTGGCTTCAGGTTTGATCTTTGGCTTTGCCATCGGTTTAACTGGTAGTTTCACCACATTTTGTTTTGGACAATTTGGAGGTTTCACTGATGGTGACCTAGGGATGACAGCCAGTTGTGAAACAATAGGCCGTTTCCCTTGGTTCTTTGAAGGACAGTTCACAAAAATGTGACTAACCAAGCCACAGTCAAAGCAATTCCTCTTGTCTGTGTAAGTTCTCATGTAAGGCTCATTAGATCTGGCATTAGATGACTCAGCATTATGAGCAGGAGGAGTTGGTTTGTGAACAGGAGTTTGACCCGATACAGATTGGTTCTTGGGAGTATAGTATTTTTGCAAATTTTCTTTATAACCAAGCCCATAGTGAGCTGAAAAAGCCTCTTTCTTTACTTGATTAAGATTTTTATACCCCTCATAAAGCATTACCTTTAATTTATCATTAGATTCAATGATATCAGGTTCAGTTAAAATACAGTTATCACTATTAGTGATAATGTTTTTCTTGACTTTCTGTTCAGATAACAACTCCTCAGATACTACTCCTTCAGGGCAAGTGTTAACTGACCCATCATCAGAAGCAGCAAAGAACTCCTCATTAGATGTGGAGTTAGCCTTACTTGAGGAATCATCCTTTTTAGAGGAGTCATCCTTTCCTGAGGACTCATCAAGACAAGTTAGATCAACGTCTACTAAGCTGTTGACAAACTTCCCGCTAACTGATGGAGGAATGGCATTAGTATCCAGCCCTAAGCCATTCATTTGCCTCACTACAGACTCGTAGTGTTCCACCATAAAACGAGAGTTTTTCAACTTCTCATTAGAACATTTCAACTGCAAGATTTCATTTTGCAGCTTGTTAATTTCATTGTTCCTTTTCTCCAACCCCTTATATGTAATATCCAAGTGAAGCTGTTGATCGCTCATTTTTAGTGAATAATCACGTTTTTCCTTTTTCAACGTTTCAATTGAATCTTTAAAACGTTTTTCATTTTCTTTATAACTTAGAGCTACAATGCGAAGGGGTTCGACCTTGTCTTCGAGCTTAGAATTTTCAAGTTTTAAGCCTAGAAATTTAGAACAAGAAATAACAGAAAAAGGATTAGAATCTACCTCAGACGATGAACTTGTTGCTTCTACAATAGCCATGAGAGCTACAGCAGTAGTAGATTCCTCTTGATCAGCTACAGAAGCTTCCTTTTCTTCAGCTTCCTTCTCCTCAGCTTCCTTTTGCTCAGCTTCCATCAACTCCATGATCTCATCCATGAGACCAACTTGAGTTTGTGCAATGATGGCATCTTCCAGATGAACACCCCAATCAAATCTGTCGTCCTGTTGAGCTACCAGTGCATTGGACGAACCACCGTGGCTTTGATTGTGGTTGTTTGAGTTGTTGTAGCCATGGCTGTTTCCTTGGCTAGGTCTGGTAAAACCCGAAGCCGGTGCTCTGTCTTTTTAACATTCACGAGCAAAGTGTCCATAGTTCAGACACTTGTAGCATTTGGCCTTGGATTTGTCAAAACCAACCTTGGCATTAGAGTGCCCGCCAATGAACTTTCTTCCTGTTCTGTTCAGGAAACGCTTGGCTCTTCTCAAGATCATGGACATATTCCATTGAATATCCATGTCCTCCATGTCATCAGGTTCCACTTGATTAAAATCTTCTTCAATTGTCTCGGGATCTGTAAGCTTGCCACCTATGAAGTTCTCGTAGGCCAGCATACAAGATGAAAATAGTGTTACATGATCTTCGGCTATTTTGGCTATAGTTGATTGGTTAGCTGAAGTTGTAGTGGGATGATTTCTTGAGGTATGTTGTTGATGAGATCCACAACCTGATCCAGATGCATAGCATGCATGACCACTACAACCATTTGAGTGGTCTTCTTCAGTAGAGTTTCCAGAGAAAAGGGCAATTCCAGAGCCCGAAGATTTGGTTGTTGAAGACGTCCCATGATACATAGAAGGGTCTTGTATCTGAGGTCTTCCTGAGCTCTCCTTCTTTCTAAGGTTTATGTTATGAGCTTGAACTTTTCCAATTGCCTCCTCTACTGTCATTTCATAGAATTTTGGATTCTCTCTCATTAGGGTTGTGTACATTTCAAACTTGGGTGGCAAAGCATCCAGAAACTTTTCCACCAACTCTTCATCGTGATACTTGAGCTCAAAAGCTTTCAATTCTGTCTGCAGATGATAGAATCTAGAGATGAGGTCATCTAAAGACTCAATCTCCAAAAATCTGAAGCATTCATACTGCTTCCTGAGTAGATCCCGTTTACTCTTCTTGATATCACTATTCCCCTCGAATCTTTACTGTAACGCCCTCCAAAGATCCTTAGAGTTGTCATAACCTCTGAAGCTGTGGAACAACTCCCGAGTTAATGCCATAGTGATTGAACCAAGAGCCTTCTTCTCTCGATCATAAGCTTTCTTTTCTTCTTCATCGAGTTTAGAGATAAGCTTAGGCAGTTCATCATCAAGATAAATGTGTGTGGGATGCTTATAGCCTTCTATAATTGGAATCCATAACGAAGAATCAGTCTAAGAAATGTAATGCTCAAAGTGTGCCTTCCAGTTAGAATAATCATTTACATTTAGCAGCTTTGGTGGTTTCTGAGGAGTACCGATCTCATTGTCATAGTTTAAAAGGTTTCCAAGGTTCTGAAGATTCAACATGGTGAACACTTAGTCAAATTTCAGAAAAATCAGAGACACTTGCGCACTTAGAGGAATGGTCTTGCGTATTTAAGATTTGCTCTTGCGTACTTGATAAGTACGCATGAGTAAATGATAAGTACGCAGGATATAACTTAAGTACATACAAGATTAGTCTTGCGTATTTAGTAAATACGCAAGAGATTAGTCTTGCGTATTTAATAAGTACGCAGCAAGACTATAGTTTTAGCCAGATATGGTAAGTACGCAGAACACCTTTTCACCAACTCTCACCAAACTATTCCGGTCACTGGAAACACACCGGAGATGGCAAAAATCGGACGGATGAACAATCAAAATGAGCCAAAGGGTCAGAAACTTGTTTCTAACCAACCTTTGATGCTCAAAACACTCAAAATACACAACAAAAGTCGGTTTTTGAGTGATTTTTGCTTCTAAAATAGTGCTCAAGAGCTACCCCTATTTTATCACAAAAATAAACAAAAACACCTCCTTTTGCTTGTAAAACTCTGTAGAAAACTCTCCAAAATCACTCACAACACTCGAAATCAAGAGCAAAGCTCAGATACCAGTTGTAGGTCCCTCGGGTGTGTCGGATCGTCACATGCACGTGGGTCTACTACTCAGACCGGGTGCGGAATACCCGTGACTAGGTGGAGAGTCTTACGAAACAAAGTAAACCGACAAGATGATCACTATAAACGTTCGTCTATTATAAACAGTTGAAGGTTACAGGGAGAAGTTCTGGGATTACAAAGTTCTGCGTATTTGCTAATCTGAATTCCTATGATTGCGTGCTTATCTACTGTCAACCATTCCTATTTATACACGACCTGATGCCTGCGCACTTAGCAAGTGCGTACTTAGCAAGTACGCATAGGTATTCCTGCGTACTTGCTAAGTACGCAGGAACTATCTCCTGCGCACATACAAGTGCGCAAAACACTTAGAGAAATCTGCAACAGTAAATATTTAAAAGTAAATACAACTCGATAACTAATACATACAGACACTTACAAACACAGAAAAATACATACATGAAAGTACTACATTAAGACTCTATCTATCCAGAGTGTTTGTCACAGGAAAGTGCTTCAACACTATTAAACTCAGATTTTCTTGGTAAAGTCTTTGAGCTAAGAACACACATCTGTAATATCAACTCTCCAAGAAGCCAAGAAATGATGGAAGTCAAAAAGAAGAAACTACAAGATGGTGGGTTGGTAACACTAGAAGATTCAGATTCTGACAGGTCTTCCCCAATAAACGAAGATTCTGACTCAGAAATATGCTTTTCTTCCTCTCCCAAAGTTCACCTGAATACTTAAGAAGAATCTAAATGTAAGTCCCAAACTTCGTGGATCTTCGAACAAACACGCACACGATATCAATTCTCACACTTGATAGGCGGAAACTATCAAGTATGGTGATTCAAGAATACAAAGACACTTGTAATAATACTTGTATTGATCAAGAAAATTACAAAGAAAACACAAGAACAACCGCTAACACACTAGACAGTTTTTCCCACTTGTCTAACACTCTCATAAACATTTTTCTGGCTGCTGACCTAATTTAGGTTACATAAACATGAATTTATACTAAGCCTAAACAAACTAAGGCCATAATACATATTCTCGGCCCATGGCAAGCCCAAAACCCATCTTGTGAACCTATAGTTCACGGTTCTAACACCAAATACATTTCTATTCAGTTACATCAACACTTATACTTATTTGATAAGCGTCACCCTAGACCCAACAATCTCCCCCTAGGATGATGTTATCAAATGATATTCATAACTCGAATGTAGCACTGTAATCATCACTACCAGCATACAACGTTGTCATCGGAATCTCTGATTGTTGCTGTGGTGTCAATGTTGATGTTGTTTTGTTGAGATTCACCATTTCTAAACTCTCAAACTTGGGTCTCTTTCTTCTCTTGGAGTTAGATCCTCATGTGGATCCTAATCATCATTTGCTTGATCATATTTCTAAAAGAGGATGTGTGAGGAGGATTCTCAGTAGCTCTTTTCTTTTTCATTATTTCTCTTTCAAGCAGATTCACATGTATTTCTTCATGTATACTTTCATTTTCGAAACACGAAAACACATCTGGTCTTCTGACTCGAGTACATTCTGTTGTGCTGGTACTTCAAGCTTGTCAGCAAGTGACAGCATTTATATGCATACCTTGTTCTTGACAGCATTTCATTCTTCTTCAACCCTGGTTCTTGATTTGAAATAAATCCTGCAAATTCTCAAATTTTTTGTAAGCAGACATTTATATGCAACAGGGGATCCAGTATTCACACGAATACCTAGCACATCCACGTATTGTTAAACCTTTTGAAATTCAAATTCCTTTGATGATAGGTCTTTTAATCCAAGAATGGTCAATTTTTAATAAAGATAAAAAAAATAAAAAAATCAAAAAAGCTAAAACTAAAATATACTGAATTAAGATTAAAGATAAAATTCGAAATAAAATCTTTTTGGAATTTTCTTTAACAAATTTGCAACACAAATTTAAACTAACAGTAATTAACACAGACATGTAGTAACGAGCCTTAAGGAAGTTTGCAATGAGATCATATCATTCTATAGACAGACCAAGGAACATTTTTCAGCACATATATTTACTACGAAAGATCAAGTAGATTGCTAATATTCAGATCCTTTTAACTCATGCTTTAGTTCCAAACCGAAGTTTTTGTAACATTTCTGAATTTTAGTAGCCATATTTTGATTCAATGTAATGCATTTCAAACTCAATACTCGTGCACTGTCTTATTATATTTTTCGCCATAAATTAAATACAATGATACAATACAAATCCGCAAGTTTTACTGGGTTATATACACTTAAACACTATACAAGTAGCTATCTTATTCAAACTTGTCAAACCTGAAAGGTTAAGGACTAGAGTTGAAAAATAACAAGAAACCCTAGCTAAGCACGGTCGCGCTTGTCCCGGCACGGTCGCGCCGAAGTGCTCTGGCACGATCGTGCGACTAGCCTTGGAACGATCACGCCCGGTGCCTTGGCACGGTCGCGCCTCTATTGGGCACGGTCGCGCCTGCGTAACTGTCAAAACGAAAATACACTTTTAATCACCGATCGTCGAGAATCCATAACTGTTCACCGTTTCTTTTCCATTTACGTGAGTAATACAACTTTCGAATTCACAAACGCTCCAACTTAATCCTATCAATCTCGAAAAACCTCTCAAAACATTTCAAGAAAATTCGGAATACGCCGTTCAACCCGAATTCTCTCAATCCAGCAACAGAGTCACGATACTCAATCATCCCTGAAGCTCCCGGACTATCTGGATTGGCCGGAGTTGCAGTAAAGGTCGCCGGAACTCAAGCCGTCGACGCCAGAACTTCCTTCTACCGACCTCCATCGATTCCCTACTCTTTCGGGTAGTTGATCACTTGTTATTACCCGTTTTAGTATTTAGATCGAAAGCCCCATGTTAATCTGGGCTTCCATTACAGAAATTATCCGGAACCGAAATTCCTATTTTTAATAAAAAAGGATTTAATCGAATCCATTCTTAAACACGTTTTCCATACAATTAATTTATATGAATAGACTCGTAACAACTCAGTAATCAAAAGCCCTAACAATTCCAACGCTATAAATACAAGATTTGTTCAATTCGTGTCTGATTTGAAATAGACACGGTCGCGCTAATCATCTAGCGCGGCCGTGCCTCATGAAACGCGGTCGTGCCGAGTAGCAGCGCGGTCGTGTCCTCCTATCCAGACCTAGTCATGCCCTTTGGGCTAATCTCTGTTGTGTCTAAGAATCTTGGACATGACCGTGCCAGGCCAAGGCACGGTCGTGCCTGTTGACTTGTCTAGTTTGTGCCCTCTGTTGATCAACCTGGTCGCACCCCGACTAGCGCGGTCGCGCCCGTGGCTTGAGCACGATCGTGGCCTTCCGAGGCACGGTCGTGTGTAACTCAGAAATTTTAACAGAATTATAATTTTATGTTTTTCAATCAATAAATGTTTCAAATTTTATAAAAATATGTTTTCTGTATTTGAAGAGATTTAAAGTTTAATCTGGAGATAAATATTATTTATTTAAAAGTTTATTTAAAAATTATAAAAAATTAAATTTATAAAAAATTAAATTTATATTTATCTTACACTTAAATGATGTTTTAAATGATTAAGTTACAAAGTTTATAAATAAATAAGATAATAATTATTTATTTAATATTTAAACAAAATCATTTATTTATTTATTCTTAATTACAATCAATATTTACATTATTTCATAAACTATAATCATTTATTTATTTATTTATTAATTTACATTTAACACATGCATTATTTTCATAATCAACAATTTTATAAAAATTCTATTTTATTATTTAAATTCCAAACTTTAATCAAATGTTTCAAAAAATGGTTACTACAACTTTATATATTTCATTTAATACTTCTTATACACAAATTCAACCTTCAATGTTAGACTTAAACTTTGTACACCGATTTGATTCAATATATATTACTATCTAGGTTAACCCGTGCGTATCAAGAACCCTTATTTTATCTATACTCTTTGTTAGCTACATCTCCATACCAAGTGAGTATTCACAACCCCTTTTACTCTTTTACACTTTTGGGGTGGAACATGAACTTTATACACATTACACATTTACATTTACGCAAACAACACAAGTGCAAAATCCTATTTACATACATGTGTGCAAAATTTGAGCTTTGTGCCCGAGTGCTAGTTGTGCTAACCTTTGTATGCGATTATGTGCAATCATTAACTATACAAGCCGACGGTTTTCAATGATAGATCTATTGAGTCTGACAAACCCACCCAGGTGCGCGGTGATTGAAACCGACAATACAATTTTTGCATGCTAGTTACAAAAGGTTTGGTTGTACATGGTTACACAATAGCTGCTCCCCATAAATGCCTTATTTTATCATGTTTTGTAAAGGATTTGTTTTTAACTATATGCTATCTATATACAACTGTGTTATACTCACCAACTTTTTAGTTGACTTTATTTTATTCATGTTTCAGGCCTTAATACGTGAGAATGATTCAAGACGTGCTCAATATAGGATTTGGACTTAGCAATTTAAATCAAGAATTCTATGAGTTGTTTTATGTTTCTTTGTTTGAATTTGTTTTGTACGTGGATTATTTGTAATGGAAATTTGACTTTAATATATTTCAATCTAGTCAACCATGTGCTATGAACAGTCTACATGTCCCGCCCCGATGATTCCGCCATCGGTCGGGGTGTGACAGATTGGTATCAGAGCCTTGGTTATAGGGAATTAGGCTAATAGACACCTTGACCTAGACTATATCTTTAGGACAACTACTTATGCTATGCTTCATGATTATGTGCTATGTGCTACATGTTATATGTTACATGCTTAGTATAATTACTTATTATTTCATTTTGATGACTTATGTGTTTTAAATCCATGACTTATTAGGATATTCTTAATAATTAAATAAATAATATCCTTTCCTATATTCTAAAACCTCATAATATTTCTATCTTCTTTTTTATCTTTATCCTTTCTAAGCATGTGGAAAATCCTTGAAACAAAAATCTCTAAAATTTTTATTTCTTCGTTAAGGTTTTAAACTTGTTAAATTATTTGAGGACACGTGCAATCTGGAAGGGTGACACCTGTATTTTGGGTTTTCTGTCTAGGAAAGCATTTCGCATATATCCCAATCAACCGAGGGACCCGTATGCTTTCCTGGGAAATCCCGAGATGAGTGTTTACTTATAGGCTAAAGCATGTCTTCTTGAAAATTATATAAGTTTAATTAACCTTAATGTGCCATAGTATTCAAGTGATTTTGTCACTTTTGAGTACAATCCAAACTAAGAATATCTATTTTTATTTTTGTTATCACATTCTATTACATCCTATCAACTCTCATAAGTTCTTACAATCTTTCTTGTCTTGTGAAAAATCTGTAGAATGCCTCCTCGTCGTGCTCCCGCAACCAACGCCAACACCGACATTGCTGCTATTCTTACCCAATTGGTGACACAACTCACCCAAGCCAATGGTGCCACCAATGGCAACAACGGTGGAAATGGAAGCAATAGTGGTAATAATGGTGGAAATGGTGGAAATGGTGGTAACAATCTATCTCAATGCACCTTCAAACACTTCAACTCGTGCAATCCCCTCAAGTTTTATGGAATCGAAGGAGCTACTGGACTCCTTCAATGGTTTGAAAGCATTGAGAATACCTTTCTCAATAGTGACTGTCCCGACAACCTCCGTGTTCGTCATGCTACAAGTGTCCTACAAAAAGGGGCACTTACTTGGTGGAATGGGGAGAAAAGGAATAGGTGTGTTGACATAGCTATGGCCTTACCTTGGGATGAGGTCAAAAGGCTTATGACCGAGGAGTTCTGCCCTCGAAATGAAGTGAAAAAGTTAGAAGCTGAATTTTAGGATCTTGCCCAAGATAGTGGGGAAAGCTTAGCATATACAACTCGGTTCCATGAGTTGAGTCTTCTCGTGCCCCACATGGTCACTCCTTTGTCCCGTTGTATCGAAAAGTATATTGGTGGGCTACCAAGACAAATCCAAGATACTGTCTTAGGTAGAAATCCTGCTACTCTGGAGGATGCTATTCGTCTATCCGCTACCCTAACTGATAATCATGTGAAAGCTGGAACTCTTACCAAAAAGGGTTCTAAGAAAGTTTCTGACACTATAACCCCTCCTACCCACAACAAAGAAGCCACAACTGAACCCTCCCGCAATAATAGGAAAAGGAAGACTAGAAACTATGCTGTGGTCACTCCTACTATTCCGGTTATCCAAGCTGCACCTATGGTTCAAACACCGATCAAAAAGCCATATGTTGGAATTTACCCACTTTGTGCCACCTGCAACTACCATCATCCCCAAAGCATCCCATGTCGCCTTTGTACTTATTGTGGGAGATACGGTCATACAGTTAGTGTTTGTAGGACCAAAGCTCTTACGGGCCAAGTCAACCCTCCAAACCGAACCGTACCTCAAGTGGCTAATCAAGTTGCTCCCGCCATTGCTAATGGGCGTGCTTGCTATGAGTGTGGTGACCCGAACCATTTTCGTGATCAATGTCCAAGACTTGCAAATGCTAGACAAGGTGGAGCTCGTGGGCGTGCGTTCAACATAAACGCCAACGAAGCTCAAGCCAACAACGACGTGGTTAATGGTATGTTCCTTGTTAATAGTCAATATGCCTCCATTTTGTTCGATACCGGTGCCGATAAAAGTTTTGTGTCACTTAATTTTGAGCCTTTACTTGCAAAGACACGATCCCAATTAGAGAAAACCTTCACTGTTGAAATAGCAAATGGTGACTCCCTTACCATTGAGTCCATTATTTATGATTGCTCCTTAGAAGTAAATGACCATTCATTCCCAATCAACCTTGTTCCAATGCCACTAGGAAGCTTTGATATTATCATAGGTATGGATTGGCTATCAAATCATCATGCCGAAGTCATTTGCTTTGAAAAGTGTATCCGAATTCCGCTACCATCGGGAGAAACCTTAAGGGTTTTTGGTGAAAAGCCTTGCAAGGGACTTAAGTTGATGTCGTGTACTACCGCTCAAAAGTACTTACGAAAGAAGTACATTGCTTTCTTAGCTCATATTGTTCAAAAGGATGTCAAGGAGAATAATATCCAAGACATTCCGATCATTCGGGATTTCCTCGAAGTTTTTCTTAAGGATTTATCCGGTCTTCCTCCCGTTCATCAAGTAGAGTTCCGTATTGATCTTATACCTGGAGCTAACCCCGTTGCTAGAGCTCCTTATCGTCTTGCACCTTTCGAAATGCAAGAGCTTGCAAGTCAACTTCAAGAACTCTCCGACAAAGGTTTCATTCTCCCAAGTCACTCACCATGGGGTGCACTCGTCTTATTTGTTAAGAAGAAGGATGGATCATTTCGCATGTGTATTGACTACCGCGAACTCAACAAGCTTACTATCAAGAACCGTTATCCTTTACCTAGAATTGATGATCTCTTTGAATAACTTCAAGGTTCTACTTGTTTCTCCAAGATTGATCTTCGATCCGGTTATCATCAGCTCCGTGTTCAAGAAGATGACATTCCCAAGACTGCTTTTCGAACAAGGTATGGTCATTACGAGTTCATGGTTATGCCTTTCGGGTTAACCAATGCACCCGCAGTTTTCATGGATCTCAGGAATCGTGTGTGCAAACCGTACCTTGATAAATTCGTGATCGTCTTCATTGACGATATCTTAATCTATTCCAAGACTAAAGCCGATCATGAACAGCACCTTAGATTGGTTTTGGACCTCTTGAGAAAAGAAAAACTATATGCCAAATTCTCCAAATGTGAATTTTGGCTAAAGGAAGTTCAATTTCTTGGTCATATTGTCAATGACAAGGGAATTCATGTTGATCCTGCTAAGATTGAAACGGTTAAGAATTGGAATGCCCCGAAGACTCCTACCGAAGTTCGTTCATTTCTTGGTCTTGCGGATTATTATCGTCGTTTCATCTCAAACTTCTCAAAGATTGCTGTCCCTCTTACCGCTTTGACCCACAAGGGTAAGACTTATGAATGGGGACCGAAACAAGAAGAAGCTTTCCAAACCCTCAAGCAAAAGCTGTGCAATGCTCCCATATTGACTCTCCCCGATGGAAATGATGATTTAGTTTTCTATTGTGATGCTTCTAACCAAGGTCTTGGTTGTGTTCTCATGCAACGAGGCAAAGTAATCGCTTATGCATCAAGGCAACTCAAAGTTCATGAGAAGAATTATACGACGCACGATCTCGAGTTGGGTGCGGTCATATTCGCGTTAAAGATTTGGAGACATTACCTATATGGCACAAAATGTGTGGTATTCATCGACCACAAAAGTCTTCAACATATCTTCAACCAAAAAGAACTCAATATGAGGCAACGACGTTGGGTCGAACTCCTTAACGACTATGACTGCGAGATTCGTTACCATCCTGGCAAAGCGAATGTTGTAGCCGATGCTTTGAGTCGAAAGGACCATGTTATGCTTCACTGTGCCCGTATTCAAACCGATATTCAAACCCATATCTTAGAACCTCAACACGTCTCGGTAACCGAGGGTAACATGTATGAAGAAATGTCGTGTGGTGTTGAACTTCTTCTTGAATCAAAACCCAATGGCTTACTATATTACTTGAACCGTATTTGGGTTCCCGATCGCGATGATCTCCGTACATTTCTCATGAACGAGGCTCATAAGACTCGTTATTCTATTCATCCTGGTGCGGATAAAATGTACCAAGAACTTCGCCAACTTTATTGGTGGCCCGGTATGAAGAAAGACATTGCTCTTTATGTTGCCAAATGCTTAACTTGTTCCAAAGTTAAAGCCGAACATCAACGTCCTTCTGGTTTGCTCGAACAACCAGAAATTCCCGTGTGGAAATGGGAGAATCTAGCTATGGATTTCATTACCAAGCTCCCTCGCACCTCGAGTGGATATGATAGTATTTGGGCGATCATTGATCGTCTCACTAAATCCGCTCATTTCTTGCCTATCCGCGAAGACTTCAAAGTCGAGAAACTAGCCCGAATTTACATCGACGAAATTGTGAGCCGTCATGGTGTTCCCTTGAACATAATATCTGATCGAGATGCCCGGTTCACTTCTTGATTTTGGCAATCTCTCCAAACTGCTCTTGGTACTCGATTGGATTTGAGCACGGCTTACCATCCGCAAACTGATGGTCAAACCGAGCGAACAATCCAAACACTTGAAGACATGCTTAGAGCTTGCGTAATCGATTTTGGTGGCAATTGGGATTCACATTTATCCCTCATTGAGTTCTCTCACAATAATAGCTACCACACAAGTATCAACATGGCTCCATTCGAAGCTCTCTATGGTCGCAAGTGTCGTTCTCCTATCTGTTGGAACGAGATTGGTGAAGCACAAATCACCGGTCCCGAGTTAATTCAAGAAACATCCGACAAGATTATTCAAATCCGTGACAATATTCGAGTAGCGACGAGTCGGCAAAAGAGTTATGCCGACAAACGTCGAAAACCCTTGGAATTCCAAGTCGGCGATCTTGTTCTTCTTAAGGTGTCCCCGTGGAAGGGTGTGATCCGTTTTGGAAAGAAAGGCAAGTTAGCACCTCGTTATGTTGGTCCATTCAAAATCCTTGAAAGGATTGGGAAAGTGGCTTACAAGCTCGAGTTACCTCCATCTCTTGGAAATGTGCATCCTACATTTCATGTATCTAATCTGAAGAAGTGTCTCACTGATGAAAATCTCCATATACCGCTTGACGACATGCGCATTGATGCAACGATGCATTTCGTTGAGAAGCCGGTGGAAATTATGGATCGTGAAGTCAAACAGCTCAAGCGAAGTCGCATTCCTATTGTCAAAGTTCGTTGGGAATCTAAGCGTGGTCCTGAGTTCACTTGGGAACGAGAAGACCAAATGAAGCTCAAGTACCCTCATCTTTTTACCGATATTATTGTTTCCTCTAGCTAAATTTCGGGACGAAATTCTCTCAACATGGGGAGACTGTAACATTTTTGAATTTTAGTAGCCATATTTCGATTCAATGTAATGCATTTCAAACTCAATACTCGTGCACTGTCTTATTATATTTTTCGCCATATATTAAATACAATGACACAATACAAATCCGCAAGTTTTACTGGGTTATATACACTTAAACACTATACAAGTAGCTATCTTATTGAAACTTGTCAAACCTGAAAGGTTAAGGACTAGAGTTGAAAAATAACAAGAAACCCTAGCTAAGCACGGTCGCGCCGAAGTGCTCTGGCACGATCGCGCGACTAGCCTTGGAACGATCGCGCCCGGTGCCTTGGAACGTTCGCGCCTCTATTGGGCACGGTCGCGCCTGCGTAACTGTCAAAACGTAAATACACTTTTAATCACCGATCGTCGAGAATCCGTAACCGTTCACCGTTTCTTTTCCATTTACGTGAGTAATACAACTTTCGAATTCACAAACGCTCCAACTTAATCCTATCAATCTCGAAAAACCTCTCAAAACATTTCAAGAAAATTCGGAATACACCGTTCAACCCGAATTCTCTCAATCCAGCAACAGAGTCACGATACTCAATCATCCCTGAAGCTCCCGGACTATCAGGATTGGCCGGAGTTGCAGTAAAGGTCGCCGGAACTCAAGCCGTCGACGCCGGAACTTCCTTCTACCGACCTCCATCGATTCCCTACTCTTTCGGGTAGTTGATCACTTGTTATTACCCGTTTTAGTATTTAGATCGAAAGCCCCATGTTAATCTGGGCTTCCATTACAGAAATTATCCGGAACCGAAATTCCTATTTTTAATAAAAAAGGATTTAATCGAATCCATTCTTAAACACGTTTTCCATACAATTAATTTATATGAATAGACTCGTAACAACTCAGTAATCAAAAGCCCTAACAATTCCAACGCTATAAATACAAGATTTGTTCAATTCGTGTCTGATTTGGAATAGACACGGTCGCGCTAATCATCTAGCGCGGCCGTGCCTCATGAAACGCGGTCGTTCCGAGTAGCAGCGCGGTCGTGTCCTCCTATCCAGACCTAGTCATGCCCTTTGGGCTAATCTCTGTGGTGTCTAAGAATCTTGGACACGACCGTGCCAGGCCAAGGCACGGTTGTGCCTGTTGACTTGTCTAGTTTGTGCCCTCTGTTGATCAACCCGGTCGCGCCCCGACTAGCGCGGTCACGCCCGTGGCTTGAGCATGTTCGTGGCCTTCCGAGGCACGGTCGTGTGTAACTCAGAAATTTTAACAGAATTATAATTTTATATTTTTCAATCAATAAATGTTTCAAATTTTATAAAAATATGTTTTCTGTATTTGAAGAGATTTAAAGTTTAATCTGGAGATAAATATTATTTATTTAAAAGTTTATTTAAAAATTTATAAAAAATTAAATTTATATTTATGTTACACTTAAATGATGTTTTAAATGATTAAGTTACAAAGTTTATAAATAAATAAGATAATAATTATTTATTTAATATTTAAACAAAAATCATTTATTTATTTATACTTAATTACAATCAATATTTACATTATTTCATAAACTATAATCATTTATTTATTTATTAATTTACATTTAACACATGCATTATTTTCATAATCAACAATTTTATAAAAATTCTATTTTATTATTTAAATTCCAAACTTTAATCAAATGTTCCAAAAAATGGTTACTACAACTTTATATATTTCATTTAATACTTTTTATACACAAATTCAACCTTCAATGTTAGACTTAAACTTTGTACACCGATTTGATTCAATATACATTACTATCTAGGTTAACCCGTGCGTATCAAGAACCCTTATTTTATCTATACTCTTTGTTAGCTACATCTCCATACCAAGTGAGTATTCACAACCCCTTTTACTCTTTTACACTTTTGGGGGTGGAACATGAACTTTATACACATTACACATTTACATTTACGCAAACAACACAAGTGCAAAATCCTATTTACATACATGTGTGCAAAATTTGAGCTTTGTGCCCGAGTGCTAGTTGTGCTAAACTTTGTATGCGATTATGTGCAATCATTAACTATACAAGCCGACGGTTTTCAATGATAGATCTATTGAGTCTGACAAACCCACCCAGGTGCGCGGTGATTGAAACCGACAATACAATTTTTGCATGCTAGTTACACAATAGCTGCTCCTCATAAATGCCTTATTTTATCATGTTTTGTAAAGGATTTGTTTTTAACTATATGCTATCTATATACAACTGTGTTATACTCACCAACTTTTTAGTTGACTTTATTTTATTCATGTTTCAGGCCCTAATACGTGAGAATGATTCAAGACGTGCTCAATATAGGATTTGGACTTAGCAATTTAAATCAAGAATTCTATGAGTTGTTTTATGTTTCTTTGTTTGAATTTGGTTTGTACTTGGATTATTTGTAATGGAAATTTGACTTTAATATATTTCAATCTAGTCAACCATGTGCTATGAACAGTCTACATGTCCCGCCCCGATGATTCCGCCATCGGTCGGGGTGTGACAGTTTTTCACTGTGATTTTAATTATCATGTTTTTGGAATAGAGTTAGTTATGACTTAATGGGTCTCACACTCATATCTCAGAAACCTGTAATTAAAAGAATGTGAATTAAGTAAATTCTTGATTAACTTTAATGGACCTCACAACTTAGCATGTAAACCTTCCCTTCCTCATGATCCTTTGAGCACCTAAATAATAACTAAATGAGCATAACTAGCACAGGTTTATTCAAATTTTCAGGGAATCTCTGACAAAATTTGATCAAAAACATAGCACTACGGGCTTAAATGTTCAGAATCAGCAAAAGCTCAGAGTCAAAGCACTACGGACTTACATGCCTTGACAAGAGATCCCTTCCCAGTCATATATTCCCAAATATAAAAATATTTACAATAATAATATGTACGTCTGTAGACATATCTTTTTGATGTATGGCATTGCATATCTTTTGAATTTATTCCTATAGAATGACATTAACATTGCGTGTGTTTTTTCTCAGAATTCTGCTTTGCAGAGTAGCTTGGCACTATCATTGAGTGTCTTTTCACCTATTGCATGTCAATGCATGTCTTTTAACAATATATATAATATATACATACTTGTATCTAGTCAGATCGTAACCCCTTTTTGAAGAGTCCCGGTTAGTGCAATCCCAATAGAACAAGGGTTATCCACAGTTCATTAACCTTTATGTTTAAGTTCTCTATTATTAACATGAATAGCAAATTACACTAATCTATGAGATTTTCCCCACTAAGGCCATAATATTATTTTGTTTAAGTGTATCACATGCATAGCCTATCAACATATCCAACATTGATCCTAGCCTTTTCAATTTAATGCTTTACATGTGTTGATCCTAGACTTAAGAAACGAACATTCATATCATTTCCCATTTAATTGCAAAACTTCCGACTCAAACACAGACAATATTTTTGTATGTTTTTTTTACTCTAGAAATTTAAAGCAGACTCTCTTTTTGTATTTTTCTTGACTCTAGAAATTTAAAACTGACTCTTTTTGTACTTTTATGGATTCTCCCCCTAAATTTGTGCATAAAATGAAACTGTACAAATTTAACTACAAAGAAAAAAAATTTGGTGACCACTTTAATCTTTAAAACCAATCATTTTCAGGGACTCTACAAGCACATTGAATCGAGATGTATCAAATGTTTTAGTGAAGATATCTGCAACATTGTTGTCAGAATCAACCCTTTCAAGACATATGAGATTTCTCTCAAAGCAGTCGCGAATGAAATGCACCTTGATATCAATATGCTTGGTTTTAGAATGTTGAACCGGGTTTTTCACAATTAGCACAACAACCTCATTATCACAGAAAATGGGAGTATTAAGAAAGGTCAAACCGTAATCCATCAATTGATGTTACATCCAGATGACTTGTGAGCAACAAGCCGATGCGGCAACGTTTTCAACTTCAGCAGTAGAAGTAGATACTGTGTGTTGTTTCTTACATTGCCAAGAGATTAGCCTATCAACCAGAAATTGACAGCCCCCACTTGTAGATTTTATGTAAAGTTGACACCCTCCATAATCACTGTCACAAATAGCATACAAGTCAAAACTAGATTCTTTGGGATACCAAAGGCCATGCCAAGGCTTGCTCTTTAGATACCGAAAGATACGTTTAACATCAGTTAAGTGGGACATCTTAGGATTTGCTTGATAACGAGCACACTGACACACAGTAAACATGATATCTGGACGACTGGCTGTCAAGTACATCAAGGATCTGATCATGGATCGGTATTGTTTCTGATCAACAGCAGCTCTGTTTGTATCAGCATCTAGAACTGGTTATGTAGCCATAGGAGTAGAGGCAGCCTGAGCATCGGTGAATTTGAACTTGGCAATGATGTCATCCACATATTTGCCTTGATGAATTAGGATGCCATCACTTGATTGCTTGACCTGTAACCCTAGAAAGAATGTCATTTCTCTCAAAGCACTCATCTCAAAATTCTTTTCCATAACCTTTCTAAACTCTGTGCACAACTCATCATTTGTGGATCCAAAGATGATATCATCCACATAAATTTGCATAAGAATTAGATATGCATCCACCTTTCGAATGAATAAAGTTTAATCAATTTATCCACTGGTGTATCCATGAGCTAGTAGATGATCAGTAAGAGTGGCATACCAAGACCGCGGTGCTTGATATAACCCATATAGAGCCTTATCAAGCTTGTCGACATACTCATGATGATCACTGTATTCAAAACCAGGTGGCAGACACACATATATCTCTTCTTTCACCTTCCCATACAAAAATGCTATCTTGACATCCATTTGATAAACAATGAAGTTCATATACGATGCGTATGCCAAGAATATTCGAATAGCTTCCAGACGAGCAACGGGAGCGAACACTTCCTCATAATCTATGCCCTCCTATTAATAGAACCCTTGCACAACAAATCGAGCTTTGTTTATGATGATTACTTTGCTTTCATCTTGTTTGTTTCTAAATACCCAGCAAGTGCCGATAGCTTTCTTGCCTGGTGGCAACGGCACCAAATCCCATACTTGCAGTTTAGCAAACTGATTCAGCTCTTCGTGCATTGCATCAACCCAGCAAGGCTCAAGGAGAACCATCTTGATGTTCTTAGGTTCAATTTGAGAAATAAAACAGGAGTACAAATACCTGTTTATGTCTCCGGCAATGCTTCTTGTTCTAACCCCATCTGTTAATGACCCGATTATTGTGTCAACCGGATGATCTTTATTGATTTTGTTAGATGAAACATCAGGAGCATGCACTGTGATAGGCAAATTTGTCACATTTGCTGGTGTCTCTTCATTAGATTCATTGGTAGGGTCAGAAATCGTCTTCTCGACCATACTTTCATCAGGAATTGGCTCCTGGAATATTGATGAATCTGCAGATTCAGGTGTAGATCTACCATCATTGACAACTGATGTGGAATTCTCAGCAGTTGCTGGTGAATCCTCAGAGACATTTGTTGAAACAAGAGCATTCTCAGATATTTCACCACTGTGTTGTCTGATAACCTCTGGTGAATGAATAATAAGCAGTGGTCCTACATAAGAATCTTCATCGTCATCACTTATATCAAACGATTCATTAGGAGACCCTGCAATTTCATTAGTACAGACATTAAATGATTTAAACAATGAATGATAATCAAATAACCATGATGGACCACACTCAACATTAGTGGGATTTTTCTCTTGCCAATCAACATAAGTCGATTCTCTGATCTCTTTGGTGACCTTTTTGTAAACTCTATAAGCAGTAGTGTTAGAGCCATAACCCAAAAAGTAACACTCATCAGCCCTTTCATTGAACTTTGGTGTGGATTCTGTAGGCAATACAGTACACGGACACCTAAAAGCTCTGAAGTATCGAACCCGTGGTTTCATATTGTAGACAGCCTCGTCCGGGGTCATTTAAAGTTTCTTGTTGAGAAGGACCCGGTTGAGCACGTAGCATGCCGTGTTTACAGCTTCTGCCCAGAAGAACAAGGGCAACTTTGATTCAGAAAGCATTGTTCTTGCGGCTTCAATGAGAGTTATGTTCTTTCTTTCAGCAACACCATTTTGCTTAGGTGTGCGAGCTGCACTGAATTGTCTTGTTATCCCCTTTTCAGTTCAAAACTGATTCAACCCTGTGTTTTTGAATTTAGTTCCATTATGACACCTAATTGCTTTCACTTTCACATCTCTTTGATTTTCAACCAACACAATGAAGTTCTTTATCAATTCTGCAGTCTCACTCTTATTTGCCAAAAAGAAAACCCAAGCGAATCGTGAGTAATCATCAGTTTTAACCAAGCAGTAAGATTTTTGCCCGATACTCATCACATTCACAGGACCAAACAAATCCATATGAAGAAGATGAAGAATGCAGTCAATAGAATTAAACATTTTTGACTTGTGTGGCTTTTGGTGTTGTTTCCCTTTAGTACAAGCAACACATTTCTCAATTGAAAAGAAGTCTGAAATAGGTAGATCATGAACATGATTACCTTTAGCAATACTGTTTAATTTTTTCAGATTAACATGACTAAGACGACGATGCCACAACATAGCATCAAATTCGGCTGATTTTGATAAAAGACATGTATTTTCATAAACATGTTTACTGTTCATGTCAATAACATAAGAATTTCCCTTACGGGGAGTCCTTAACAAAATCCATTCCTTAGGAACCACAAATCCTGGTTTTAAAATTAAACATTCTTTATTTGTGAAATGTGCTGAAAATTCCTTATCACAAATTTGAGAAACACTCAGTAAGCTATGATTGAGCTCACTAACGTAACTCATGTCATGAAAACTTAAAGACCCATTAATCACAGTACCTTTCATGCTGATTTTACCACCTTTACCTCCCACAAACGAGACATAGCCTCCATTAAAGTTTTGCACATCATGTAGTAGAGACATGTCCCCTGTCATGTGCCTAGAACATCCACTATCAACAAACCATGGATTATTGACAGTCCTCCTTGGGTGTTCCGGCACAATTAGTGAGATCAATTAGTCATTGGTACCCAGGCCATAGTAGATCTGGGTATTCCGTTAGCATCAATATAAGATAATTCTTGCAAGCACATGTCAGTTTTTGACTCAACTTTGTTATTTATGACATCAACATTTTTTGCTTTCCAAACAGGCTTAGATGGAACATATATTTTATTTTCTTTACTCGACTTAGGTTTAATCTTTTCCTTTTGTTTAATATTATTTTACTTTTGCCTTTCGAGATAAGCCTGTCTGTTTCGCTTGGCTACATTCTAATTTACATCAGATGGTTTGTTATAGTATGAGTGATTCTTTATTGCCTCAGACTTGGCAGTCTTCACTGGCTTAGAATCCATCATCCTATGTGACACCTTCTGATTATGAGCATAATATGGAACATAAGCACTATGAACACAGTGTTTTGCTTGATGTCCTGGCTTTCCACAGGTATAACAAGACTGTTTCTTGAGGTAAGGTGCAGGTCCAAACTTATCAGATTTGTGATAATATGAATCATCCTGCTTGTAAACCTGTTTGGGTTTTGGTTACTGATGAGCATGTCTCTGCTCAAACCTCAGATGGTGATGATTACATTTTTCATAAAATTGTCCCTTTGTAAAATGCTTAGGTGAAGCATTTGAGGTTTGACCATTGACATTTTGCTTAGTCACAAGTTTAGGTTTCTGGAAAACATCCTTCTCAGTGTTTCCGTTTGCTAAATGTTTAACAACCACAATATATTTGTGAACATGAGTATTTTTAGAACCTGTAGATTTAGAACTAGAAACTTTCAAACCAATCAAATCACGCACATAAGACTTAGAGTTTTTCAAAACAGAAGTAATAGAACCATTGTTTTCAACTTTTTTTGATTTAACTTAAGATTGCAAACTTGTGACTTATCATCTTCATCATCCTCACTTGACCAATCCAGGATTTATATTTGTTCTACACATGAGGTAGATAAATTAGAATTGTTCACATATTTAGAAGTTAGGGATGATGATTGTGATTCATCAGTACATAACTTGCTACCGGGACTAAACATGAAGAACTCCTTAACTTGTTCCTCAACAGAGGGAGGAACATTGGTGTAATTTCTGTTAAACGGAGGAGGCACGTTATTATACCCAAGACCCTTGCTCCCATTACCCGGCTTGTGTATTTGAGTTTCAAGTATATCAACTACCTTACTTAATTGACCAAAAAAATCTACTTTAAATCTGGTCTCGGCAAAATTTGATTTTGCCTTTTCCAATTCAGTGGTCAATCTGGCAATTTCTTGCTTAGCATCAGTAAGCAAACAACATTTATTGCTGAGTTGAGACTTGAGTAATGAAATATCCTTTTTACCAGCATCTATTGCCTCTTTATAATCATTTTCAGTTTTAAGAAATTTCTTTTTATGATATTTTAAATTTTTCATCTCAAAAATCAGATCAACATTATGTTTTCTTTAAAGTTCTACTTTTTCAATGCATGATTGAGAACATAAGTTAGCAGTTATATCAGGTGGGGTAGCAGAAGATGAGGTGACATAAGACTCTTCAGTAATGTCTGCCATAAACGCATGATTCAGATTGAGCTCTTTGATTTGATCTCCCCAGTCATATCCTCCAGTTTGCTGACTGATTAAAGCCTTTGAGTTAGCAACATTGTTCCCTCCAAAAGATGATCTAGCTTCACTTCCTCCTTGTTCCTTTGGTCTAGTACATTCCCTGGCAAAGTGACCTGGTTCATGAAAATTGTAGCAGCGAAGATTTGACTTGTTGAAACCAATCTTTTCCCCTGTGTCTTCACTCCATCTGAATTTTCTAGTCTTGTTCATGATGTTTTTAGCTCTAAAGACTGCCATTGCTAGTTGCCAAGATATATCTAGTTCCTCCACATACTCTAGATGAATTTGATTGAGTTCAGCAGTAAGAACCTCTGAAGGTGACAAGTTCCCTGAGACAAAAGCTGGATAACTGTTCATGATTCTGGTGCATAGAGAGGTGTTCACTTCAATTAGCTTAGCTTGTTGAGGATAAAAAGCTTGCTGCTCAGGAGCAGATGGCTTAGCTGTAGCACCAACACCGGGAGTCACATCTCTAGAACCCGAACCTCCCTGTGAGACACTGGAAAGAAAAGCACTAATACTGCTTTGTGCACCTGCAGAGTTTATTGTATTCACATGATTAACTTTCCTCTGCTGGTTATCAAGATCATATGACTTGATAATAGAAATCAAATCATTCAGAGTGATTTTATTAAGATCTTTAGTTCGTTTCAACAAAGAAACATTCCAATCCCAGCTCTGTGGTAAACCATTTAACAGCTTCCTATTCAGATCACCATCACTCATAACAATTTGAGCAGCCCTCATCTATGATACTAATTTTGTAAACCTCTGCAATTGCGCTTCAAGTGTCTCACCCAAAACATGATTAAACATATTAAAATGCTGGAGAATCATTTCCTTCCTACTTGCCTTCATATCATCATTCTCTTCAAAGGCCTGAGCCAAAGACTCCCAAAGTTGCTTAACAGAAGTACATTCTTAAAAAATATGTGCTATATCAGGTGATAATGCCATAGTCAGTGATGCTAAAGCTTTTAAATCTCTTTCAACAAGATCAAAATCTTCATCATTATAATTCTATATCTGATTTGGTGCCTTAGTACCATCATCCTTATCAAACATAGGAATTTTAGGTCCCTTGAGTATACTTCTCCACATCTTGGCTTCAAACAGCAGAACATGATTCATAAACCTAAACTTCCAGTCCACATAATCTTCAGCACAAGTCAGTCTTGGAGGTTTGGTATTGGTGCCAATTTGTAGGTCAGGTAGACTGTTTAAATTCATGTTGACTTGTTGAGAGTTCATCTTGTCAGAGTATTAGGTCCTTGATCAAACCTGAAGATTAGTTAAAAATAAACTCGTGAACTTGTTAATACCGTGAACTAGTTTGGACTGTGAACTCCTTCAAACCCGTGAACTGCTGATAAAACCGTGAACTTGTTTGGACTGTGAACTACTTTAATACCGGGAACTTGTACTTAGGCGTGAAACCAAATGCACCGTGAACCAGTTCTGAGCAGTGAACCAGACTTCAACCCGTGAAACAAAACTCAAGTAACAAAACCGTAAACTAGATCCGTGTAATAGTACCGTGAACCTGGACTGAGAAGCTATCCCGTGAACCCATGAACTTCCGGATGCAGCATATTGACTTTCCAAGTTTAAAACCCTAAAATCTTGGATTTCAAAATTTGAATCCCAAGAAAAAAGCTTTGACACTTTCTCTTTCCCGATGAACACGATGAATGATTCCAATCAATTTTTGATGAAATCCACCCAAACTCTTTCTCCACCAGCAGCACTATGACAGTGATTTTCACTAAAAAGAGTAATAATTTCTCGATTCTCAGCAGAAAAGATGAAAAATAGACATGAACACAGCCGATTAGTAACAGAGAACAACCGAAAACAGTAAACAATACCTCAAATCGTAATTCTTGAATCGTTGATATCCAAGACCGATCCTTTGATTGACTTCAATGGCTCTGATACCAATTGTAAGTCCCAAACTTCGTAGATATTCGAACAAACACACACACGATATCAATTCTCACACTTGATAGGCGAAAACTATCAAGTATGGTGATTCAAGAACACAAAGACACTTGTAATAATACTTGTATTGATCAAGAAAATTACAAAGAAAACACAAGAACAACCGCTAAAACACTAAACGGTTTTTCCCACTTGTCTAACACTCTTAGAAACGTTTTTCTGGCTTGTAACCTAATTTGGGTTACAAAACATGTATTTATACTAAGCCTAAACAAACTAAGCCCATAATACATATTCTCAGCCCATGGCCAACCCAAGACCCAACTCGTGAACCTATAGTTCACGGTTCTAACACCAAATACATTTCTATTCAGTTACACCAACACATATACTAATTTGATAAGCGTCACCCTCACATATATTGACCCAACAATCTCCCCTAAGGCTGATGCTATCAAATGATCTTCATAACTCGAATGTAGCACTGTAATCATCACTACCAGCATACAACGTTGTCATCAGAATCTCTGATTGTTGCTGTGGTGTCAATGTTGGTGTTGGTTTTGTTGAGATTCACCATTTCTGAACTCTCAAACTTGGGTCTCTCTTTCTTCTATTGGAGTTAGATCCTCATGTGGATCCTAATCAGCATTTGGTGAGTGGACCTCTGTGGTGGGTGAAGATAAAGAAGAAGATGTTCCTCCCTTCTCCACTCCTCAACTTGCCATTAAAGCCTAAGCTGAGGTTACAATAGCTACTTCCACATCTGCTATTGTGATCTATGAAGTTGAAGCAGAGGTATCCAATAAAGACAAAGGGAAGACAATTATGATAGAAGAAGAAGAAGAAGATGATGAGAAAAGGCTAGAAAAACAAAAGAAAGAGGTGGAAAGAAGAAGAATAGAAAGAGAAGCAGAAGAGATGGCACACATAAAGAAAGATGAAGAGAGAAAAACTGCCATGCTCTTTAGAGAGCAACAGATCCAACTTCACGCAAGATCTTTGGATGCAACAAAGATTAAGATTCCTATAGATTCACAAATAGAAGAAGATGAAGCTCTTGCTCTTCAGCTACAGGATTTTGACTCCATTCTGGCATGGGGATATGATAGCATCTTTGAAAGATTCTGGATTGGGTGGGAGTTTGGTGGTGTTCAGGAGCACAACTGGGAAACTTGAAGTATATTTGACACATTATCTCTGCACCTGACTGAATACATAAACACCTCACATGATCTCTCTGCCAGGCTTGCCATTGAAAGGTTTTATGATATGTGTGAAGACAATATGCCTAGGTTTGAGAGATTCCTTGAAGAAGCTAAGAAGGTGGTTTATCGCAGACTTGAGGATGAAGAAGCAGAGTCCTCAAGTACAGTAGAAGAAAGAGAAAGCCAAATACTAAGGATGATAAGAAGCAACAACCTAACCAATGATCAAGTTCTAAGCCTAAGGAAATATCTATATAATGAATTGGTTAGAGGTTTGGATGTTCATGCGTGGTCAAGTACTAACTCTGCTAGGTTTAAGTTTTTCTTGTGTGATGGGTCTCTTGAAATAAATGATAGACAATAAATCTTACTATTAAACTCAATTTTTCTTAGTAATGTCTTTGAGCTCAGAACCCACATCCGCAATATCAACTCTCCAAGAAGCCGAGAAATGATGGAAATCATCAAGAAGAAACTACAAGATGGTGGGTTGGTCTTCCCCAATAAATGATTCAGATTCTGATAGGTCTTCCCCAATAAATGAAGATTCTGACTCAGAAATATGCTTTTCTTCCTCTCCCAAAGCTATTCTGAATACTGAAGAAGAATCTAAAAGAATAGAAAGGGAGAAGGTGATGACTGAGTGGACCTCTGTGGTGGGTGTAGATAAAGAAGAAGATATTTCTCCCTTGTCCACTCCTCAACTTGCCAATGAAGCCTAAGCCGAGGTTACAATAGGTAGTTCCACCTCTTCTGTTATGATCAATGAAGCTGAAGCTGAGGCATCCAATAAAGACAAAGGGAAGAGAATTATGACAGAAGAAGAAGAGAAAAGGCTAGAAAAAGAAAAGAAAGAGGTGGAAAGAAGAAGAGAAAGAGAAGAAGAAGAGATGGCACAGATAAAGAAAGATCAAGAGAGAAAAGCTGTTATGCTCTTCAGAGAGCAACAAATCCAACTTCATGCAAGATCTTTAGATGCAACAAAGACTAAGATTCCTGTAGCTTCACAAATAGAAGAAGATGAAGCTCTAGCTCTTCAGCTACATGAACAACTAAATAAAGAAGATGAAGAAATGGAGAGGAAGAAAGCTGAAGATGCTAAGTTTAGGATCACTGATTCTGAACTAGGTAAAGAAATGAGGGAGGAGTGGATAGCAGTTCTCATTTCTCAAGGTGAAGATGTAGACTACCTTGAGAAACTCTCCAAAAAAGAAATATACAGAGCCTTCATGGGCCAACAAGAGAACTGGCTAACAAGAAAAGGGCTGAAGAAGAAGAAAACGCCAGACAGAAATCTAGGAAAACCATTGCCTTCAATGTTAGAAATCATGAAGAAAGGAAGGTTATGATGAACTTCCTAAAGGCAAGAGGTGAGAGTGGAAAGAGGTTGGGTCCCATGAGTTTCATGAACCTGCAAGCCCTCTACCAAAAAGTGAAAAAGGAAGAAGAAGAGAGATTGAAGAAGACACGTTCTAGAAGAAGGGTAGACACCTCCACTAAGGAAAGAAAACCAAAGAAATCTAAGACTACTTCCTCAACCTCTCCTCCTTCTGTCCAACAAATTCCCTCTCACCCTCCTAGATCACACTCCTCCCTTCCTAAAAAGTCCAAATCCTCTCACCTAGCTCCCTCTCATCAACAACCTCCTAAAAAGAAAATTAAACCTCCTACCACATCTGAAGAATCAAGAGAGATTGTGCAATGGTTTTACAGTGACTCAGATCAGTGGTTTGAAGTGTTCAGGGGGAAAGGCAGAGATGAAGAGATCAATATACAAGTCTGTGGATGAAGTAATGCAACTTACAAACTTTGATTTAAAGAATATGTTGGAGATGGGTGAAGCTCATGAGCCTAAAAATGAAAGTGGCATCTTTTGCTAGTGATCAAGCACACTTCATTCCTAGCAAAGATGTTTTCATTAATGCAAAACCTCTCCAATCCCACTTTCCTCGTGTCAAATGGTCCTACAATGCCAGCAAAGATGAATATACATTGGTTGATGTAAAAGGAAACAAGATGAGATATTCCAGCAAAGCTATCTTTAGCATGCCAAAGAGGGACATCAAATCGTTGTCTGAAATTCCTTTTGACAATCCCAGCAAGGATCCAAGAGGCTATGAGACTGCTAGGATTGTTCTAATCATGCAAAAACTTCAAGAACAAAGGCAGTAAGATAGTTTTGGTAGCATCAGTCTAAGGGGAGTTTGTAGAGATAAAGAATGATGGCTACAAAACTTATTAAGTATAAATGTTGATGAAACACGGAAGTTGCAGCGGATAAGTGTCTATGTTGCGGATAGTTAAGCTTTCCTACTTATCAACAACTATGTTGCATATAGTCTTATCTTCTGAAGATTAAACTTTGCTGCTGATAGGCATATCAGCAGCATCAACTTTACTACCGACAACTTTCTGCTACAACCCTGACACATCACAGGCAGAAAGAATGTTACTAGTGCAGACAATAAAAGACAACGCTCTCCTTCCAAGTATCCAAGCAATGATGCCTAAGAAGACGTTTGGTTAAAGTTAACTTTTGTAGTCTTTTGTTTCATTCACATGTAGTATAGCTTCTAGTGTACAAGATCAATGGTCTGTGTTTGATCTGATCCTTAGAATCAAGGGTCTGTCTTGATTCTAAGTTACTATATAAGTATGGTAATTGTTCATTATACAAGTAAGCTTTCACATAGTTTTGTATGTAACTTGTAAACATTGAAGATTAATACAATCCAACATTTATCAGTATTCTCATTGTTCTATATACTTTGCATAGTTGTGATTGTTTCCTCCAATCTCAACTTAAATAGAACCATCTTGTAAAACTCGATCCTACAGTAGTGATGCTAATGGGGAAGGTGATCGCGCATGTGTCACAAAAAAAAGATTCACGAAGTCAACTACCAAACTCACGACCTAGAGCTCGTGACAGTTGTCTTCGCATTAAAGATTTGGATGCATTACGTCTACGGAGTAAAATGCACCATTTATTCGGATCATAAGAGCTTGAAGTATTTATTCGTGCAGTAAGACTTGAACCTGTGACAGAGGCGATGATTATAGCTATTAAAGTATTATGAGTGTGTAATCTTGTACCACCCAAGAAAGGCAAATGTGGTTGCCGACGCACTAAGCCGAAAGGAGAGTCAACCTCCTACTATGGTCAAAGCATACTAGTTATTAATAACACCTGATTTTATGACAGAGCTAGAGAAAGCACACACAAAGGCACTCAAGGAAGATAACATCAAGAAAGAAAGAATGGTTGGTCAACATGTAAAGATGGAAACAAACACACATGGGGTAAGGACCCGATGAGGTCGCTTGTGGGTACCAAAGGGCGGAGAGCTTAGGGCCAAAGTACTCGATGAGGCCCATAAGTCAAGATATTCCATTTACCCTAGAATTACAAAGATGTATATGGATTTAAAGAAAGAGTATTGGTGGCCGAACATGAAGAACGAAGTGACAGAATATGTGAGTAACTGCCTGCCTTGCTTACTGGTCAAAGCTGGACATCAAAAACCGTATAGGAAAATTGTTGTCGTCCAGACGGTCTATAAAATAAACTACTAAACCTAACCTAGACTCCTAAGTAATAAAAGGAAAACCTATGAACTAAACAGCACTGACAGGCAAGTGGACCTATCGAGTGTAGCATAGCTTAATGGTAAACCGGAATATCGAACCCTAGAGACACTATGTAACAAACTAGACTCTGACTCGTACTAAAAATGATTTGGTTTGGGGGGGTTTACTACACTACCGAATTAATTAAGGAATACTGAAAAGTAAGTACTAATCAAGCTATCAAGACAATAACAAAGGAAATATCAAGAGATGGGAAGAACACTACCTAGGTCGGAATCCTACTTGCAAAGAAAAACATCTACCAGTTATGGACTATGATGTATCTGGGATTCTAAGGATAACAACTATAGATAACCTAGTGGATCCCTAATCACTCTCAGGGTGTAACCAACTAAGGAACCTAAAGTGTACTAAACTCACCAGATTGTTGGATCACTTCTCAGGTATTTCCAACTATGATATTGTACCCTAATGAGCAGATTACTTCTCAGTCTCACCATCCACAATACACTTAAGGAATGCACAAGGTAATCCTAGGATAACAACTATGATTCAGAATAGCAACAAATATTTAAAAGCATGTTTTAGTAACTATAGATAAAATTCTATGTATCCATGTACGTAGCTAGTACGTAGGAGGGTGTTCCTGAGAAGCCTTGCATACTTGTCAAGTACGCATGACCAATGGCCTGTGTACTTACTAAGTACGCAGGTAATGTTCCTGCCCCTTTCATTTGTAGGTAGGACTCTGGAACTAGGTTGAGAGGTGTCCGGGCGGGACGAGCTCTCCCGCCCCCGGACCGTGATCTTAGATGAGAGATGTGTGCTCCTTCGGTATGTCGTCTGTAATACGGGATGATTTCTATATTATGGATTACGTATCATTTGAACCTCTTTTGTCTTGTTCTTCACTGTTCCCACACAATTCATAGAACATATCCGTGTATTTCCGCTGTGCGACGAGGCTCCCGGGACCTACAAGATCACTAGACACCTAATACCATCTTCCTCTCAGACAGTCGACACTCGGATTCCTAATAACGAAGACTAATCGACTAATTCTCACCTCTCGGGTATTGAACTAGGATACACACTTAACTCTAATCAGCAATCAACCACAATTCCTATGGCTACTACGTCTAGCAAACCACCGAAATCATAATCCCTAAGATCTGTGACCTAGATACGCTAATCGAACTGGCAAACAACCAAAACCAACATAAGGAATCAACAATTAATCACACAATCAGATTTAATCATACATATTCATCACAATCATTAACTAGGATCGTTTACAAAAACATTAAGTCATCAATCAATCCAAAACCGTATAAAAATTAGAACTTTAACAAAGTATTCATCATTAACATAGGCAGTATTAATGTTTTAGCCTCGGATCATGTTCAAACAACCAAAACAGAAGTAAATAACATTCACCATGGTTTCAAACACATAATTCAAGAAGAAAGTTTCAAATTTTAAAACCGAAAACATAAATCAAACGAACCCGGACTCCAAAGCTTTGATCTTTACGCTTGATTCTTCTTCCAATTGCTCCAAAATCGCCTAAAACCCTTCTCTGGAGAGCTAAGATACGAACTCTTGACCTAATAGCATTCAAATTCTATTTAATTTTATTTTTACAATTTTTCATGGAATACGACTCTCTCGCGTACCGCGAGAGATTTAGGCAAGCCCCTCACGTACCGCGAGGGCCAATAAAGTCGGGTCGAATTCTGAAGTCCTTCGCGTACCGCGAGGGATGGATTCTCATTCTTCGCGTACCGCGAAGACTTGAAATTCATCATTTTTTCACTTTGAATGCTGGACTTCATTCTCGTGCTCAGTTTCTTCCCATCTTCACTTGTAATTACCTCGAGCACCTGTAAACACAACATGGACTCAATAGATACCAAAAATGACTCAAAACGAACACAAAACTAAGTAAAATGTAGCAAAAACCTAGGAATAAAGATGTGTGCTTTGCACTACATCAAACATCCCCACACTTAACCTTTTTTCGTCCTCAAAAAAGTCTGCAATGGAATCATAATTAAGATCTGACTTTATTAATCAATTACCAATTAGTTAAACATACTCACGCGTTAAAAAGCAATAATCAATATTTTTGTCTGATTAAACCCAACCGCCAACTATCTAGCCCCCGTAATGTGTTCTAACTCCAATTTATACAACAATCAATCAACCTATGTGACTCACACTTAGAAGCTACAACTCTACCTAATCCCGTCTCACGATCATGTTTAGGCACGGGTTAAACCATATAGATTGCCCACCACGTTAAACTAAGATTTACATGTTTTTAGAAATCAATGGATTATGGAATGGAATTAGCATTAATTATATATGAATCAACCTCACCTAGGGTGCCTCTCCCAAGTCACTATCCCAGAAGGTAGCACATAGGCAGCAGTCTATCAATTAAGCACATAAGGATCAACCCATAGGCATATCCACCGAGTCACTATCCCCATGGGAAACACGTAGGTCAACACTCATTATTAGATGGAATTATGGATGTAGGCGCCACCAAACTCAGATTTATTCTCATAAAAACATAATGGTGTGCCAAGAATAGTTTTCAAAATACCTTAATATTTTAGCTTAACGTGGTACCTATCACCCTATGTTGACAGTTTCAGTATTACCATTACCCTAAGATGAGTACCCACAAGATATCATGATTTTATTCCATGATTAATCCTAAGTAACACTCACAGGCTATTTATGCTATTCAAGTTGGTTGGGTATACCAAAACAATACTAATTAGATGCGTTTTCTATTATTTATTTATTTAAACTCAACAAGTAGATCCAGTTGTACTATCATTTTCCATTTTTTATGCAAAAACTTATACTTTTAAAGGACATTTTTCAAAATTTTCAATTTGTTTGTATTTTTGGATTTTTATAAAGACACAAACTTAGATGAACTAGACACTCACATCCCCACACTTGAAAGACACATTGTCCTCAATGTGAAGCAAGAAACAACTAAAAATAAAAATGCAAAAATAAACAGGAAGCAACTTAGCTAGTAATGCTAAACACTCAAAGGTGAAGCTTCGTTCTTCGTTGTGTGCACCGTATAGCATTTCAGTCGTGATTGCACATCTCTGCTGGTTTGTCTATACAAAATAATAGAAGCATTCATCCCGCCCAAATGGAGATTGAATATAGACAGGACGAAGAATACATGCAAAATAAAGCTCACAATAATCCGGCAACATTTAACTGACTCAAATAAAAGACTCACTGACTCAAACTGACTCTTGATAGACATGCAAGGACACGTACCCGATGGGTGACAGACACATAGACATGAATACCTCGGCAAGGTGGATCATCGTTACGAACAATTTCCCATAGTCGGTGGTGATCGGTGAATTATAGGATGACGGTGGATAGATGGATGGTGAATGATAATGACGTGGTGGATGGTGGATGGTGGATGATGGTGGATAGATGGATGGTGAATGATAATGATGTGGTGGGCGTTTGATAATGTGGATGGTGCACGATGGTAATGATGATGTAATGATGGTAGGGTAGATGGCGGTGCAGGGTGGTGGGTAACCATTGAAAACAAGGAGTAAAGGCTGGTCCGTGGATGCCCCGCGTACCGCGAAGACTGCTGGGCCGTTCCTCGCGTACCGCGAGGGAGAAATTAATCTACGGGCTAAATATTTTGTCTCTCGCGTACCGTGAGTGACTTGTATTAGTTCTTCGTGTACCGCGAGGGGCTGGTAATCACAGAAACTTACGAATTTTTTTTCAATTTTATACTTAGAAAAATTTTCACCCAAAACCTTTAACCCTGTTCCAATGACCAAAACCAATGTGAAACATACCTAGAACTTCGTTCACAACGATTTCCCATGCCAAATCAAGCGCTAATCCCTGCAAGACTCGACACAAACCAAACACAGTACCGAAAAACACATAAAATGAAAACGGACTTAAACCAACGAAAGCATACAAACTCTACATCCCGGGCACTTGCCCAGGATTCATGCAAGCCTATCAGGAGGCTTCTCCTTGATTCTAACCGTGACCGCCTTCATCCTCCGCGGTCTCCCAGTCCTCCACACTACCAACATCCAAATACAGTCCACGAGCATAGAAACTCCATCACGCGTAACACTTTTCCACCATAGCTTAAATCTACCCGGTCCGAATGGAATGTACATCAAATAACCAAGTAATTTGTCACCCCTAGACGTCCCTACACTTGGGGTTTGCACTACCCTTACCCTAGATGAATCTATTAACGCACGGGTTCTCTTTCTAGGTGGCCCAAACCTAGGGGTACTAGATGGATCAACGTCCTCCCCTCAGAACAAAGAATCGGTAGAGGTTCAGGAATGAGATTTTCTATGGATATGATTTCTAAACCTCCTCCATGATCTCCGGGATCCTCTAAAACCTCCACTAACTTCCCGACACTTGGGGTTGTAGCTAGGATTTTGTCTAATTCCGCCATCATCTTCAGCATATCATCAGGCACATCATCGCCGTAATCGTCTGATTCCTCTAACAACCTTTCTAACTCTACCGCCCACTCAGATGGTTCTCCTAAATTGGGGGCGGGTTCACCAACTTCTAACACCGGATCAGAGTCCTAACGGTAGTCTATGAAGGCATCAAGCATGCACACGGAGTGGCTATGATCGCCAACATCCTCCACAGACTTTATGGCATCAAATATAACCGACTCATCCCCTACACGAAATGTGAGTTTCCCGTCAAAGACATCGAATAATGCCTTGGCTGTGCGCAAGAATGGGCGCCCGAGGATGAGTGGGACTCTGTCATCCACCTCCATGTCCAGAATAACGAAATCCACAGGGAATACAAATTTGCCTACTTTCACTAGAAGATTTTCCACAAAACACCATGGATACTTGACTGAACGGTCAGCCAAGGATATGCTCATGTGCGTCGGCTGTGGTTCACCAAGGTCTAGTTGTTTGTATAAAGAATAGGGCATCGGATTGAAGCTAGCACCTAGGTCGGCCTGCACGTGGTGCAAGGGCAAACTGCCTAGGAGACACGGAATTATGAAACGCCCTAAATCTCCTAATTTCTTATGCAACTTGTTCTTCACCACCGCAGAGCATTGCTCACTAAGTGGTACTTTTGAGACCTCCTCGAGCTTCTTCTTGTTGGAAAGAAGATCTTTTAGGAACTTGCCATACTTTGGCATGCACTGGAGGGTCTCGATGAGCGGGAGATTGACCATGAGTTATTTAACCATATCAAGGAAGTGATCGTGTTCCCTGGATTGCTTGAATGACAGCAAACGTGCTGGGTAGGGAACACGAGTCATGTCAATCTCGAGGGTCTGCATCTCCGCCCCTTCTTCTTCTCCTCTACCTTCGTGGCAGGTATCACAACTACTCTCTCCTCATCCAACTGCTCCTCGGCCATCTTGGCATCGATCTCAGCAAATCAAGCCCTCTAGTCAACCTTCTTGACCTCCTCAGGTGACATAATATTGATTGCACTAGAGTGGGGGTCATCCTAAGCAACCTCTTTCTCCCCCACACTCCAAACTGACATGGCCATCACTGAAGCGTTGGAGCTTGAAGACGGACCTCCCTGTCGATCGTTCATGCTCTTAGCGATGTCCTCAACCGTGCGTTTCAGATCATGGAATGTCGACTGTTGATTCTTCGATAGAGCATCGTGGCTATCCGATCTCTACCTAGCATCCCTGTCCTTCTGGACTAAGTAGGCAAGCAATTGTGTCTGAGTCTTAAACATCTCCTTTATCGCAGTCGTGTCAACACTACTTCCCATGCTAGGTCCTGTATCTCCTCCTCCATGCTGCTGATACTGCTAACGGCCATTAAACCCCGGTTGGTTATTTCCATATCTCCATCCTGAGCCAAATGAATTTTGGTTGTTATACCCTCGGCTCTGGTACTTGTTGCCAGCATAGCTCACATGCTCTGGATTATTGACTGGGCAGTCCCAGGTGTCGTGGCCTCCTCTACACATTTGACACCGCTGAGCACTGAGTTTCAGCTCCTTAATCTCGTTAGCCATTGAGGCGAGTGCAACAACCACTCTATTGTAACATTTCTGATTTTCATTATCTGTATTTCAATTCAATGTGATACATTTCAAACCCGATTTTAGTACACTGACTTGTTCTATTCGTACCAACAATTAAATACTAAGTTCCAATGCAAATCCGCAAATTTTACACGGGTATATCCTATTAAAATTCTAAATAAGTTTATACTTGTATAAATCTATCACAACTGAAATTTGCAAGGACTGATTTTTTAAATTAACAAGAAACCCTAATAGGCACGGTCGCGCCTCTTTCTGGCACGGTCGCGCCAAGTGCCTTGGCACGGTCGCGCGCCTTGCTTTGGAACGGTCGCTCCCGGTGCCTTGGCACGGTCGCGCCTCGTATAGGCACGGTCGCGCCTCGCGTCAGTTGAAACGTAAATGCAGTTTTTAAACGCAGAATCGTTTGAATTCGTAACCGATATACGCATCATTACCATTAACGAAAATAATTAATCGAATAATCACCACAATTACAACAAATAACTCTAGGGAATTCGATTCATCTCAAAACCGTCAAGTCATTTCACGAGACCACTGATTCCTCCATTTCAATCCTAATTTTCTCAAGCAAACAAACGACACACACTACTCGATCCTCTCTAAAACTTCTGGACACGCTGATTTAGCCGGAGTTGCAGCAAAGAGCACCGGGAATCAAACCCGTCGACGCCGGAACTCGCCTCTACCGTACGCTATCGATTCATCGTCTTTTCGGGTAATTGAAACCTCATACACATTCGATTTAGTCTATAGATCAAAAGCCCCAACTCAATTGGGCTTACAATATGGAAATTAACACGAACCCGAATCTATGTTTCATTCAAAAATGGTTTAATCAAATCCGGTTCTGGACACATTTTAAATACAATCAATCTATACCAATAGACTAGTAATCACCTAATGGATGAAAGCCCTATGATTCCCAACATTAACATCATAAGATTTAAGCAATTCGTTTCTGTTTTGGAACAGACACGGTCGCGCTAATCTCCTAGCGCGGTTGTGCTTCTTGGAGACCCGGTCGTGCCCCTTGGCTAGACTTGGTCGTGCCTCAGAACCCTAGACACGGTCGTGCCTGGCCCAGACACGGTCGTGCCTAGTGAACAGCTTAATTTTGCCTTCTGTTTGATCAACACGGTCGCGCCCTGACTAGCACGTTCGCGCCCGTGGTCCAAGCACGATCGTGCCTTGTCCCAAGCACGGTCGTGTGTGTGAGAAAATCTTGGCGGAATACTAAAATTTATATTTTAAAATCAATAAGCATTCCAAATGAATTTTCAAATAAAAATAATTGATTTTATAAAGATTTATATTAACCTTATTCAAAAAGATCAAATGCCTATTTCTAAAATAAATAGAAGTTATACATTTAAATCTACAAAATTATATTTACACATATTTATAAAAATAGATTAACAAAAGTTATTTATTAAATCTATATAAACCACTCGGTACATCTTTATCACTAAATGACTAAGTACATATTTTTATAAATAAATAAACAAAGCAACAATTATCTATTTAATTTATATTTAAAATTATTTTTCATAACTAAATGAATGAATAATAATTTTTTTTAGTTATTTAGTCATTCCAAACTCAAACCTTAATTTTATACAACACCATTCAAGTGCAAACCACTAACACCTACAACTTCAATTCCTTATACACACATCCAATTCCACCCTAGACTTAGACATAGACTATTATGCACACTATTAATTCAATACATACTACACTCTAGGTTAACGTTGTGCATTACAAGGATCTTGTTTCTATCTAGTCTCTCGTGTTGACAACGCCTTTGAAATCAAGTGAGTATTACATAGCCCCTTTTACTCTTTTACATTTTTGGGGTAGAACATGAACACTATACAAACTATTGCTTACATTTACACAAACTACACAAATACAAATCCTCTTTACATTCATGTGTGTAATTTGAGCTTTATGCCTGAGTGCTAGGTGTGCTAACTTTTGTGTGCAATTTATGTGCAATCATTAACTATTCAAGCCGACGGTTAACAATGGTAGATCTATTGAGTCTGACAAACCCACCCAGATTGGGGTGATTGTTACCGACAACACAAATTTTGCATGCTAGTTACAAAGGTTTGATTATACTTGGTTACACAATAGCTGCTCTCCATAAATTCATTATTTTATCATGTTATATGAGGATTTGTTTATTCATAATCTATATGCTATCTATATACAAACCTGTGTATGCTCATCAACTTTATAGTTGACTTTATTTTATTAATGTTTCAGGTGCTAATGAGTGAGTATGATCAAGGCATGCTACACATAGGCTTTGGACTTAGTTAAATTTAAAAAAAAGACTATTATGTATTTCTTTTATGTACTTGTTTGAATTTGGCGGTGTTGAATTATTTGAAGTTAAATTTGATGATTAAAAGATTGAAATCTAGTCAACCTTGTGCTCATGAACAGTCTACATGTCCCGCCCTGACGTTTCCGCCGTCGGTTGGGGTGTGACAGATTGGTATCAGAGCTTTGGTTATAGGGAACTAGGTTATTAGACACCCTTGACCTAGACTATAACTTTAGGACACCCACTTATGCCATGCTTCATGATTATGTGATATGTGCTAATGCTATGTGTTACATACTTACTATGATTAGTTATTATTTCGTTTTTTATGCCCTACTTGTTAAAAATTCATGACTTATTAAGATATACTTAAATAATAATTAAATAAACAATATCCCTACATATACCCTAAAACCTCATAATATTCTTACCTACTCCTCTATCATCATCTTCTTAGCATGTGGAAACTTCATGGATCTAAAACTATAAAAATCTTTTTATGCCCTCGTTAAGGTTTAAACTTGTTAATTATTTGAGGACACGTGCAATCTGGAAGAGTGACACCTGTATTCTGGGTTTTCTGTCTCGAAAAGCATTTCACATAAATCCCAATCAACCGAGGGACCCGTTTGCTTTCCTGGGAATTCCCGGGATAAGTGTTTACTTATAGGCTAAAGCATGTCTCCTTGAAAAATTATATGAGTTTAAATAACCTTAATGTGTGATAGTATTCAAGTGATTATATCACTATTTGAGTACAATCCAAACCGACGGCGTGCTCCCGTGACCAACAACAATACCGACATTGCTGCTATCCTTGCACAACTTGTAACTCAACTCACTCAAGCTAATGGTGCCACAAATAGTAACCATGGGGCTAATGGTAATGGTGGTGCCAACCCATCATAATGCACCTTCAAGCATTTCAACTCATGTAATCCTCTTAAGTTCTATGGTACCGAAGGTGCTACGGGACTCACGTGGTGGAAAGTATTGAGAATACCTTCCTCAACAGTGGCTGCCCCGATAACCTTCGTGTTCGTCATGCCACAAGTGTTTTACAAAAACGGGCACTCACGTGGTGGAATGGGGAAAAGAGAACTAGAGGCGTGGAAGTAGCAATGGCCTAACCTTGGGATGAGGTTAAAAGGCTAATGACCGAATAATTTTTTCCTCGAAATGAGGTTAAGAAACTGGAAGTCGAGTTTTGGGATCTTGCCTAAGATGGTGGTGAAAGTCTAGCTTATACAACTCGATTCCATGAGTTGAGTCTCCTTGTGCCCCATATGGTCACACCTTTATCCCGCTGCATTGAGAAGTATATTGGTGGATTACCTAGGCAACTTCAAGATACTGTCTTAGGGAGAAATCCCGCAACACTCGAAGATGCTATCCGCTTATCTGCTACATTAATCGACAACCATGTGAAAGCGGGAACTCTGACTAGAAAAGGCACCAAGAAAGTTCCCGACACGAAAACCCCTCCCACACACATCAAGGAAGCCACAACTTGTCACACCCCAACCGACGGCGGAAACGTCGGGGCGTGAAGCGTGCAGACTGTTCATTGCTTATGGTTTGCTAAAGTTTGAATATTTAATAATTGTTTTCATTACAATCAATAAGTTCAATCAAAACACAACCAATCCACAAAACAAAAATGTAAATTACATAGAATAAACTAGTTTAATTGAATTCTAGGTCCAAAATCCTATGTGTAGCATATCTTGATTACTTCAAACATTGGTACCTGAAACATGGTTAAAACAGGATCAACTAAAAAGTTGGTGAGAAAACATAGGTTTAATAGTGTGATAGCAAAATACGTGTTGTGTGCATACAGTTCAATACAACATGACAATTAAGGAAATTATGGAGAGAAAACTATCATGTGACCTATACAATCAAACCTTTGTAACTTGCACTCAAAATTTGTGTTGTCAGTAACAGTCACCCTACCTGGGTGGGTTTGTCAGACTCAATAGATCTACCACTGTTTACTGTCGGCTGTTAGTTAATGATTGTACATGAAGAGCATAATAGTTGGTCTACACATCTAGTACTCAAGCATAAAGCGCAAAATTTGTATACATGCATAGGATGGAACTGTATATGTGTATAATTGAAAACATGTAAATAGAACGCATGTTCCACCCCAAAAGTTGTAAATAGTTAAAAAGGGGGTTATGTAAACTCACGTGTTATGTAGCGTATAGATTGCACAAGCAAATGGAAAACAGCGGTGTGTTGTAGATTGCTAAGTTCAACCTAATGAACAATGTATATGTGTTATTGATTTGTTTAATGACGGAAACGGATTTGTCATTTTTAAACGTGTAGGGTTTGTTTTAAAAATAATAATTAACTATGTTATTTATTTAGGATATTATATATATTTATTTGTATTAGTTTAAGTAATAGAATATACATTTATTTAAAAATATAAGTTTAATTAAATAAATAAATGTTTGTTTGGAACAAGTGTAAGGTATTCTAGTAATTAGTTTATAAAAATAATTATATAGACTGTAATTTAATTTATTTATCAAATTAACAGAATAAAAATAAAAATAAAGATTCTGTTAAGGGATGAGCATGACCGTGCTCGTATATGGCACGACCGCACCCGGCACCTACGCGACCGCGCTTGGTCGGTAACGCGCCCGTGGTTGGTCAGAAGTCAAAACCAGAGTCTGGTCACGAGACACGACCGCGTCCGTATCTGGCACGACCGCGCCTAGCGTTTTGACTAGGTCAGGACTTGGTTTTGTTCGGTAAACACGACCGGGCCTCTTACGGGGCACGGCTGTGCTTGGTCAGGCACGACCGCGCTCATAGACTGGCGCGACCGTGTCTGGTCAATTCCAGAAGCAATTCTCCGAATCCTTGTAATAAAATCAGTTGTACTCGTAGGGGTTTCATTGATTAGGTGTTTTAGAATCCAATTAGGTCAATTAATTGGGTTTATAACCTGTTTAATGTGTAGTTTGATTAAAACATTTATTTATCAAAACTCAGATTCAATTCTGTAAAATCGTGTAATATGGTTACGAATTAAGTTAGGGCTTTCGATTAGATTGGAGAGACGATCCTAATGAACTATTACTAACCTGTTTTGAATGGGCAACAAGTGCAGACGGCTACGGTTGAGACTTCGCGGCTTTTCTCTGATCGACAGACGAGATAGAGATGATGGAATGATGGATTTAGGGTTTAGGGAAGTTTATATATGTCTCTGGTAGGTATGGGCTTAACTTAATTCGTTTGATTCTTGCTCAAGTTACCAGATTTGATTTAAAAAAAGTAGGTTGGTTAAAGATGCGCGAATTTGGGCTTTTGGACGTGTAATTGGTCGGGTATTAGGTTGAATAAACCGAATATCGTCTTTTGCAAGTTTCGCAAACTTCTAAACGTGTTTACAATCTATTTTTGGACAAGATTTGAGTCGGTTTGACTTTGCGGAGTCAAACTGTGAACGAGGCGCGACCGTGCTTCATGATAAGCACGACCGTGTTAATGGCACAAGCACGACCGTGCCTAGGACTAGGCGCGACCATGCTTGTGTTGGTTTTTGAAAGTTTCAAGACTAGCCCTTGTAGTTTTGTAATATCGATGTTGTTTTGAGTTTTGGTCAAGTTTGGTTCTCGAGGTTTGTAAGATTGTTTTCGTTAATATTGTATTATAATGAACGCGTGTATGCTTGTAAGTGTATATGAACAATAAATGTAAGGTTGAAATCTTTTATTGCACGGCATAAAATACATAGGAAAAACATGAAAGTCAGAAAGGTTACAGTATCCCCATGTTGAGGGAATTTCGTCCCGAAATTCAACTAGTTGAGGCTACTGCTTCAGCAAAAAGATGTGGGTACTTGAGCTTCATTTGGTCTTCTCGTTCCCAAGTAAACTCGGGTCCTCGTTTAGATTCCCAACGAACCTTGACAATAGGAATACGGCTGCGCTTGAGTTGTTTTATCTCGCGATCCATAATCTCGACTGGTTTTTCAACGAAGTGCATCGTCTCATCAATGCGCACATCGTCAAGAGGTATATGAAGGTTCTCATCAGCAAGACATTTCTTGAGGTTGGATACATGAAATGTAGGATGTACGTTGCCAAGTGATGGAGGTAACTCGAGCTTGTAAGCCACTTTCCCAATCCTTTCAAGGATCTTGAATGGACCCACATAGCGAGGTGCTAGCTTACCTTTCTTCCCAAAACGGATCACCCCCTTCCAAGGAGACACCTTTAGAAGTACAAGATCACCAACTTGGAATTCCAAGGGTTTGCGTCGATTGTCGGCATAGCTCTTTTGCCGACTCCTCGCAACTCGAATGTTGTCACGGATTTGAATAATCTTGTCGGAGGTTTCTTGAATTAACTCAGGACCAGTGATTTGTGCTTCACCAATCTCGTTCCAACAGATGGGAGAACGACACTTACGACCATAGAGATCTTCAAACGGAGCCATGTCGATGCTGGTGTGGTAACTATTGTTGTAGGAAAATTCGATAAGTGCCAAATGTGAATCCCAATTGCCACCAAAGTCGATGACACAGGCTCTCAGCATGTCTTCCAGGGTTTGGATTGTTCGCTCGGTCTGACCATCAGTTTGGGGATGGTAGGCCGTGCTCAAATCCAATCGTGTACCAAGTGCCTTTTGAAGAGATTGCCAAAACCGAGAAGTGAAACGAGCATCTCTATCGGAGATTATGTTCAAAGGAACACCGTGACGACTCACGATCTCGTCAATGTAAATTCGGGCCAATTTCTCAACCTTATAGTCTTCACGGATAGGCAAGAAGTGTGCGGACTTAGTGAGACGGTCAATGATCACCCAGATGCTATCATAACCGCTGGAAGTGTGAGGGAGTTTAGTGATGAAATCCATAGCTAGATTCTCCCATTTCCACACGGGAATTTCCGGTTGTTCAAGTAAACTAGAAGGACGTTGATGCTCAGCTTTGACTTTAGAACATGTGAGACATTTTGCTACGAACAAGGCAATGTCTTTCTTCATGCCGGGCCACCAAAATTGTGGACGAAGATTTTGGTACATTTTATCCGCACCGGGATGAATAGAATATCGAGACTTGTGTGCTTCGGTCATGATGAATTCTCGGAGATCGTCACGATCGGGGACCCAAATACGATCTAGAAAATAAAGCAACCCGTTGGTTTTAGTCTCTAATTGGAATTCAGCACCACAAGACATTTCCTTATACATATTGCCCTCGGTAATTAAGACATGTTGAGCTGCTAGAATACGAACTTGAATGTCGGAATGGATCTTGACACTTTGAAGCAGGATATGTTCCTTGCGGCTTAGTGCATCGGCTACAACATTAGCCTTGCCGGGATGATAACGAATCTCGCAATCGTAATCGTTGAGGAGTTCAATCCAACGTCGTTGTCTCATGTTGAGTTCCTTTTGGTTGAAGATATGTTGGAGGCTTTTGTGGTCGGTGAACACCACACATTTCGTGCCATAGAGATAATGTCTCCAAATCTTCAACGCAAATATGACAGCACCCAACTCCAGATCATGCGTCGTATAATTCTTCTCATGGATTTTGAGTTGTCTTGATGCATAAGCGATTACCTTGCCTCGTTGCATGAGAACGCAACCAAGACCTTGGTTCGAAGCATCACAGTAAACAACTAGATCATCTTCACCTTCAGGAAGGGTGAGGATAGGAGCATTGCACAACTTTTGCTTGAGAATTTGAAAGGCTTCTTCTTGTTTCGGTCCCCACTCATAAGGTTTACCTTTTTGGGTTAAGGCAGTGAGGGGAACAGCGATCTTGGAGAAATTTGAAATAAAACTTCGATAGTAACCCGCTAAACCAAGAAACGAACGAACTTCGGTAGGGGTTTTAGGAGCTTTCCAATTCTTAACAGCTTCAATTTTGGCGGGGTCAACATGAATTCCCTTTTCATTGACAACGTGACCCAAAAATTGTACTTCCTTTAGCCAAAAATCACACTTGGAGAACTTGGCGTATAGCTGTTCGTCTTTCAAGAGATCCAAAATCAGTCTAAGATGTTGCTCATGATCTTCCTTGGTCTTGGAATAGATCAAGATGTCGTCAATGAACACGATCACAAATTTATCAAGATATGGTTTGCACATGCGATTCATGAGGTCCATGAAAACAGCAGGTGCATTGGTTAGCCCAAAAGGCATAACCATGAACTCGTAGTGACCATATCTCGTTCGGAAGGCAGTCTTGGGAATATCCTCCTCTTGCACACGGAGTTGATGATAACCAGATCGAAGATCAATCTTCGAGAAGTAGGTAGAACCTTGGAGTTGATCGAAGAGATCGTCAATCCTAGGTAAAGGATAGCGGTTTTTGATTGTAAGTTTGTTGAGTTCTCGATAGTCAATACACATGCGGAATGAACCATACTTCTTTTTAACAAACAAGACTGGTGCACCCCACGGTGAATGACTCGGCCATATGAAACCTTTGTCGGCGAGTTCTTGAAGTTGGCTTGCAAGTTCTCGCATCTCGGAAGGTGCAAGCCGGTATGGAGCTTTAGCCACCGGGTTTGCCCCAGGTATAAGATCGATGCGAAATTCCACTTGCCGAACAGGTGGAAGACCTGGTAAGTCATCAGGAAAAACTTCAGGAAAATCCCGAACGATGGGGATGTCTTGTACACTCCTCTTCTTGTCTTCTTTTTGGATAACATGGGCTAGGAAAACCATGCACTTCTTTCGTATATACTTTTGGACGGAAATGCATGACATTAGTTTGAGTCCTTTGCAAGGTTTCTCGCCAAAGACCGTCAACGTTTCACCGGATGGGAGTGGTATACGGATACATTTTTCAAAGCACATGACTTCGGCATGGTGTTTCGACAACCAATCCATGCCTATGATGACGTCAAAACTCCCTAATGGCATTGGTACGAGGTTGATTGGAAAAGTGTATTTATTTAGTTCTAGGGAGCAATCATAAATGATGGTGTCAATTGTAACGGTGTTACCATCGGCTACCTCAACGGTAAAGGTTTTCTCTAGTTTAGACCGGGTTTTTGCAAGTAACGGTTCAAAGTCTAGTGACACAAAACTTTTATCGGCTCCAGTATCAAATAGTATAGAAGCATAACGATTATTCATAAGGAACGTACCGTTAACCACATCAGTGTTGGCCTGAGCCTCATTGGCGTTGATGTTGAAAGCACGCCCACGAGCTCCTCCTTGGCCAGCATTAACCAGTCTTGGGCACTGGTTACGGAAGTGGTTTGGGTTGCCACATTCGAAGCAAGCACGTCCATTTGCAATGGCTGGGATGACTTGGTTAGTTGCTTGTTGATTGGCTTGATTTGCTGGGTTGGTTTGGTTAGCAAGTACCTTGGCTCGACAAATATTGGCTGTGTGGCCATGTTTCCCGCAGTGGTTGCAAAGGCGACAAGGTATGCTTGGAGGGTGATGATAATTGCAAGTGTTGCAAAGTGGGTAGCTGCCCCCATAGGGTTTCTTTGCTGGGTTTTGAGCCATGGGTGTAACTTGATTCACTGGAGCAGCCGGAGTGATTACAGCACAGTTCTTGACCTTTCTCTTCCTAGTGTTGTGATATGGTTCAGTTTGGACTTCCTTGATATGAGCGGGAGGTGTTGTTGTGTCAGAAACTTTCTTGGCACCCTTTCTTGTAAGTGTACCCGCTTTAACATGATTGTCAGTAAGTGTGGCTGACAAACGGATAGCATCTTCTAGAGTAGCAGGATTTCCTCCTACCACAGTATCTTGAATTTGCCTAGGTAGACCACCAATGTACTTTTCAATACACCTAGACAGAGGTGTAACCATGTGTGGCACAAGTAGACTCAGTTCGTGAAAACGGGTGGTGTATGCTAAGCTTTCACCACTATCTTGAGCAAGATCCCAAAATTCCGCTTCCAACTTTTTCATCTCATTTCGAGGACAGAATTCCTCAGTCATGATCCTCTTCAACTCATCCCACGGTAGTGCCATTGCTACATCCACTCCCCTAGTCCTTTTCTCACCATTCCACCAAGTAAGCGCCCTTTTTTGAAAGACACTAGTAGCATGACGAGTACGGAGGTTGTCGGGACAATCGCTATTGAGAAAAGTGCTCTCAATGCTTTCAAACCATTGAAGGAGTCCCGTGGCTCCTTCGTTACCATAGAATTTGAGGGGATTGCAGGAGTTGAAGTGTTTGAAGGTGCATTGTGGCGGGTTGGCGGCACCACCACCACCTCCAGTAGCAGCACTTCCACTGGCATGGCCATTATTGTTGTTGTTGGCTTGGGTAATTTGATTCACTAGCTGTGTGAGTAGAGCAGCCAGGTCAGTGTTATTGCTGTTGTTGTTGTTGTTACGACGAGGAGGCATTCTACAGATTTAGACACAATAAGAGTTGTGAGAATTTCTTTGATTAAAATAGAAGGATAAATAGATATTCGTAATTCATAGTTCGGATTGTACTCAAATAGTGACATAATCACTCGAGTACTATGACATATTAAGGTTAATTTAAACTAAGATAATTATCAAGAAGACGTGCTTTAGCCTATAAGTAAACACTCATCCCGGGAATTCCCAGGAAAGCATACGGATCCCTCGGTTGATTGGGATTTATATGAAATACTTTCCTAGACAGAAAACCCAGAATACAGGTGTCACTCTTCCAGATTGCACGTGTCCTTTAACAATTAAACAAAGTCTAAAAAGCCTTAACCGGTGTAAGAGAAAATTTTATAGACATGGAAGCAGGCAAGAAGGATGTGTGGCTTAGGATGTGGGTAGGGATATTGTTTATTTAAGTTGTTATTTATATATACATATAAAACATTTAGCATATATCACATAGCATGTAGCACATAGCATGTAGCACATAAATCATGAAGCATGGCATAAGTGGGTATCCTAAAGTTATAGTCTAGGTCAAAGGTGTCTAATAACCTAATTCCCTATAACCAAGGCTCTGATACCAATCTGTCACACCCCAACCGACGGCGGAAACGTCGGGGCGTGAAGCGTGCAGACTGTTCATTGCTCATGGTTTGCTAAAGTTTGAATATTTAATAATTGTTTTCATTGCAATCAATAAGTTCAATCAAAACACAACCAATCCACAAAACAAAAATGTAAATTACATAGAATAAACTAGTTTAATTGAATTCTAGGTCCAAAATCCTATGTGTAGCATATCTTGATTACTTCAAACATTGGTACCTGAAACATGGTTAAAACAGGGTCAACTAAAAAGTTGGTGAGAAAACATAGGTTTAATCGTGTGATAGCAAAATACGTGTTGTGTGCATACAGTTCAATACAACATGACAATTAAGGCAATTATGGAGAGAAAACTATCATGTGACCTATACAATCAAACCTTTGTAACTTGCACTCAAAATTTGTGTTGTCAGTAACAGTCACCCTACCTGGGTGGGTTTGTCAGACTCAATAGATCTACCACTGTTTACTGTCGGCTGTTAGTTAATTGTACATGAAGAGCATAATAGTTGGTCTACACATCTAGTACTCAAGCATAAAGCGCAAAATTTGTATACATGCATAGGATGGAACTGTATATGTGTATAATTGAAAACATGTAAATAGAACGCATGTTCCACCCCAAAAGTTGTAAATAGTTAAAAAGGGGGTTATGTAAACTCACGTGTTATGTAGCGTATAGATTGCACAAGCAAATGGAAAACAGCGGTGTGTTGTAGATTGCTAAGTTCGACATAATGAACAATGTATATGTGTTATTGATTTGTTTAATGACGGAAACGGATTTGTCATTTTTAAACGTGTAGGGTTTGTTTTAAAAATAATAATTAACTATGTTATTTATTTAGGATATTATATATATTTATTTGTATTAGTTTAAGTAATAGAATATACATTTATTTAAAAATATAAGTTTAATTAAATAAATAAATGTTTGTTTGGAACAAGTGTAAGGTATTCCATTAATTAGTTTATAAAAATAATTATATAGACTGTAATTTAATTTATTTATCAAATTAACAGAATAAAAATAAAAATAAAGATTCTGTTAAGGGATGAGCACGACCGTGCTCGTATATGGCACGACCGCGCCCGGCACGTACGCGACCGCGCTTGGTCGGTAACGCGCCCGTGGTTGGTCAGAAGTCAAAACCAGAGTCTGGTCACGAGACACGACCGCGTCCGTATCTGGCACGACCGCGCCTAGCGTTTTGACTAGGTCAGGACTTGGTTTTGTTCGGTAAACACGACCGGGCCTCTTACGGGGCACGACTGTGCTTGGTCAGGCACGACCGCGCTCATAGACTGGCGCGACCGTGTCTGGTCAATTCCAGAAGCAATTCTCCGAATCCTTGTAATAAAATCAGTTGTACTCGTAGGGGTTTCATTGATTAGGTGTTTTAGAATCCAATTAGGTCAATTAATTGGGTTTATAACCTGTTTAATGTGTAGTTTGATTAAAACATTTATTTATCAAAACTCAGATTCAATTCTGTAAAATCGTGTAATATGGTTACGAATTAAGTTAGGGCTTTCGATTAGATTGGAGAGATGATCCTAATGAACTATTACTAACCTGTTTTGAATGGGCAACAAGTGCAGACGGCTACGGTTGAGACTTCGCGGCTTTTCTCTGATCGACAGACGAGATAGAGATGATGGAATGATGGATTTAGGGTTTAGGGAACTTTATATATGTCTCTGGTAGGTATGGGCTTAACTTAATTCGTTTGATTCTTGCTCAAGTTACCAGATTTGATTTAAAAAAAGTAGGTTGGTCAAAGATGCGCGAATTTGGGCTTTTGGACGTGTAATTGGTCGGGTATTAGGTTGAATAAACCGAATATCGTCTTTTGCAAGTTTCGCAAACTTCTAAACGTGTTTACAATCTATTTTTGGACAAGATTTGAGTCGGTTTGAATTTGCGGAGTCAAACTGTGAACGAGGCGCGACCGTGCTTCATGATAAGCACGACCGTGTTAATGGCACAAGCGCGACCGTGCCTAGGACTAGGCGCGACCGTGCTTGTGTTGGTTTTTGAAAGTTTCAAGACTAGCCCTTGTAGTTTTGTAATATCGATGTTGTTTTGAGTTTAGGTCAAGTTTGGTTCTCGAAGTTTGTAAGATTGTTTTCGTTAATATTGTATTATAATGAACGCGTGTATGCTTGTAAGTGTATATGAACAATAAATGTAAGGTTGAAATCTTTTATTGCACGGCATAAAATACATAGGAAAAACATGAAAGTCAGAAAGGTTACACAACTGAACCCTCCCGTAATAATAAGAAAAGAAGGGCTAGAAACTATGCTATGGTCACTCCTACTATCCCTGTTAACCAAGCTGCGCCTATAGTTCAAGTACCAGCCAAAAAGTCATATGTTGGGATCTACCCACTCTATGCCACATGCAACTATCACCATCTCCAAAACATTCCATGTCGCCTTTGCACTCACTGTGGGAAATATGGCCATACAGTCAATGTTTGTAGAGCCAAAGCACTTGCAGGCCAAGTCAACCCACCAACCCGAACCAACCAACAAGTGACTAATCAAAGTGTACCCGCTATTGCAAATGGGCGTGCTTGTTATGAATGTGGTAACCCAAATCATTTTCGTGACCAGTGCCCAAGGTTCATCAATGCTAGACAAGGCGGAGCTCGTGGGCGTGCTTTCAACATAAACGCCAATGAGGCTCAAGCCAACAATGATGTGGTCAACGGTACGTTCCTTGTTAATAGTCAATATGCCTCCATTTTATTTGATATCTGTGCCGATAAAAGTTTTGTGCCACTTAACTTTGAACCCTTACTTGCAAAGACACGATCCCAATTAGAGAAAACCTTCACCGTCGAAGTAGCAAATGGTGACTCCCTTACAATTGACTCTTTTATTCACGACTGCTCTCTAGAACTTAATGATCATACATTTCCAATCAACCTTGTACCAATGCCACTAGGAAGTTTTGATATCATCATAGGCATGGATTGGCTATCAAATCATCATGCCGAAGTCATCTGTTTCGAGAAGTGCATCTGAATACCTCTACCGTCGGGAGAAACGTTAAGAGCCTTTGGTGAAAAGCCTTGCAAGGGACTCAAGTTAATGTCATGCACTACCGCCCAAAAGTACTTACGAAAGAAGTACGTAGCCTTCTTATCTCATGTTGTTAAAAAAGATGTCAAAGAGAAGAGTATCCAAGACATTCCCATCATTCGGGATTTTCCCGAAGTATTTCTCGAAGATCTATCCGGTCTTCCACCCGTTCGACAAGTAGAATTTCGCATTGACCTTATACCCGGAGCTAACCCCATGGCTAGAGCTCCTTACCGTCTTGCAGCTTCTGAAATGCAAGAACTTGCAAGTCAACTCCAAGAGCTCTCCGACAAGGGCCTCATTCGTCCAAGTCATTCACCGTGGGGAGCACCCGTCTTATTTGTCAAGAAGAAAGATGGATCATTCCGCATGTGTATTGACTACCGCGAACTCAACAAGCTTACCATCAAGAACCGTTACCCTTTGCCTAGGATTGATGACCTCTTCGATCAACATCAAGGCTCTACTTGCTTCTCGAAGATTGATCTTTGATCTGGTTATCACCAACTCCATGTACAAGAGGAAGATATTCCAAAGACTGCTTTCCGAACAAGTTATGGTCACTACGAGTTTATGGTCATGCCTTTTGGACTAACCAATGCACCCGCGGTCTTCATGGACCTCATGAATCGTGTGTGCAAACTGTACCTTCATAAATTTGTGATCGTCTTCATTGACGATATCTTAGGAAGGAACAACTATATGCCATGAGCAACACCTTAGCAACACCTTAGACTAAAGCCGACCATGAGCAACACCTTAGACTGGTTTTGGACCTCTTGAGGAAGGAACAACTATATGCCAAATTCTCCAAATGTGAATTTTGCTTAAAGGAAGTTCAATTTCTTGGTCATATCGTTAACGACAAGGGAATTCATGTTGACCCTGCTAAGATCGAAGCGGTTAAGAATTGGAATGCCCCGAAGACCCCCACCGAAGTTCGTTCATTTCTTGGTCTTGCGGGATATTATCGTCATTTCATGTCAAATTTCTCTAAGATTGTTGTCCCTCTTACCGCTTTACCCACAAGGGTAAAACTTATGTATGGGGAGCAAAACAAGAAGAAGCTTTCCAAACTCTCAAGCAAAAGTCGTGCAATGCTCCTATTTTGACTCTCCCTGATGGGAATGATGATCTAGTTGTCTACTGTGATGCTTCTAACCAAGGTCTCGGTTGTGTCCTCATGTAACGAGGCAAAGTAATCGCTTATGCATCAAGACAACTCAAGATTCACGAGAAGAATTATACGACGCACGATCTCGAGTTTGGTGCGGTCATATTCGCATTGAAGGTTTGTAGACAATACCTCTATGGCACAAAATGTGTGGTGTTCACTGACCACAAAAGTCTCCAACACATCTTCAATCAAAAAGAACTCAATATGAGGCAAAGACGTTGGGTTGAACTCCTTAACGACTTTGACTGCGAGATTCGTTATCATCCTCGCAAAGCGAATGTTGTAGCCGACGCTTTGAGTCGAAATGACCATGTCATGCTTCATTGTGCCCGAATTCAAACCGACATTTAAAACCGCATCTTAGAAGCTCAACACGTCTCAATCACCGAGGGTAACATATACGAGGAAATGTCGTGTGGTGTTGAACTTCAGCTTGAATCAAAACCCAATGGCTTACTTTATTACTTAAACCGTATTTGGGTTCCCATTCGCGATGATCTCCATGCACTTCTCATGAACGAGGCTCATAAGACTCGTTATTCTATTCATCCTGGTGCGGATAAGATGTACCTAGATCTTCGCCAACAATATTGGTGGCCCGGTATGAAGAAAGATATTGCTCTCTATGTTGCCAAATGTCTAACTTGCTCCAAAGTCAAAGCCGAACATCAACGTCCTTCCGGCTTACTCGAACAACCGGGAATTCCTGTGTGGAAATGTGAGAACTTAGCTATGGATTTCATTACCAAACTCTCTCGTACCTCAAGTGGTTATGATAGCATTTGGGTGATCATTGACCGTCTCACCAAATCTGCTCATTTCTTGCCTATCCGTGAAGACTATCGGGTTGAGAAACTAGCCCGAATTTACATTGACGAAATTGTGAGCCGTCACGGTGTTCCCTTAAACATAATCTCCGATAGAGATGCTCGGTTCATCTCTAGTTTTTGGCAATCTCTCCAAACTGCTCTTGGCACACGATTGAATTTGAGCACGGCTTTCCATCCCCAAACTGATGGTCAGACCGAGCGTACAATTCAAACTCTGAAGGACATGCTTAGAGCATGCGTAATTGATTTTGGTGGCAATTGGGATTCTCATTTATCCCTAATCGAGTTCTCCTATAATAATAGCTACCACACGAGTATCAACATGGCTCCATTTGAAACTCTCTATGGTCGCAGGTGTCGTTCTCCTATCTGTTGGAACGAGATTGGTGAAGCACAAATCACCGGCCCCGAGCTAATTCAAGAAACATCCGACAAGATTATCCAAATCCGTGACAACATTCGAGTAGCGAGAAGTCGACAAAAGAGTTATGCCGACAAACGACGAAAACCCTTGGAATTCCAAGTCGGTGACCTTGTTCTTCTAAAGGTGTCTCCGTGGAAGGGTGTAATCCGCTTTGGAAAGAAAGGCAAATTAGCACCTCGCTATATGGGTCCATTTAAGATCCTTGAAAGGATTGGGAAACTGGCTTACAAACTCGACTTATCTCCATCACTTGGCAATGTGCATCCTACTTTTCACGTGTCTAATTTGAAGAAATGTCTTGCTGATGAGAATCTTCACATACCTCTTGACGACGTGTACATTGACGAAACGATGCACTTCGTTGACAGACCAGTGGAAATCATGGATCGTGAGGTCAAGCAGCTCAAGCGAAGCCGTATCCCTATTGTCAAAGTTCGTTGGGAATCTAAACGTGGTCCTGAATTCACTTGGGAACGAGAGGACCAAATGAAGCTCAATTACCCCCATCTCTTCACTGATGCCGTCGCCTCCACTAGCTAAATTTCGGGACGAAATGTAACATTTCTGATATTCATTATATTTCAATTCAATGTGATATATTTCAAACCCAATTCTAGTACACTGATTTGTTCTATTCGTACCAACAATTAAATAAAATGTTTCAATGCAAATCCGCAAATTTTACACGGGTATATCCTATTAAAATTCTAAATAAGTTTATACTTGTATAAATCTATCATAACTGAAATTTGCAAGGACTGATTTTATAAATTAACAAGAAACCCTAATAGGCATGGTCGCGCCTCTTTCTGGCACGGTCGCGCGCCTTGCTTTGGAACGGTCGCTCCAGGTGCCTTGGCACGGTCGCGCCTCGTATAGGCACGGTCGCGCCTCGCATCAGTTGAAACGTAAATACAGTTTTAAATACAGGATCGTTTGAGTTCGTAACCGATATACACATTATTACCAGTAACGAAAACAATTAATCGAATAATGTCCACAATTACATCCAATAACTCTAAGAAATTCAATTAGTCTCAAAAACCGAAATTCTTTCATTTGAACCACAATTCGTCTATTCTGAATTGAAATCCTCCCAAGCAAACACTCCATCGAACCCCTCTGAAACTCCCGAAAACATTGAAGCAGCCAGAATTGCAACAGAAGGCGCCGGAAACCAAACCCGTCGTCGCCGGAACTCGTTCCTACCGTACGCTATCGATTCATCGTCTTCCTGGTAATTGAAATCTCATACTCAATCGATTTAGTCTATAGATCAAAAGCCCAAACTTAATTTGGGCATACAATATGGAAATTAACACGAACCCGAATCTATGTTTCGTTCAAAAATGGTTTAATTGAATCCGGTTCTGGACACATTTTAAATATAATTAATCTATACAAAAAGACTCGTAATAACCTAATGGGTGAAAGCCCTATGATTTCTAACACTGTTATCATAAGAAATAGTCAATTCGTTCCTGTTTTGGAACAGACACGGTTGCGCTAACCATTTAGCGCGGTCGTGCTTCATGAGACACGGTCGTGTCAATACCAGCGCGGTCGTGCCTCACGCACTCAGACCCGGTCATGCCCCTTGGCTAGACTTGGTCGTGCCTCAGAACCCTAGACATGGTCGTGCCTGGCCCAGTCACGGTCGTGCCTAGTGAACAACTTAGTTATGTCTTCTGTTTGATCAACACGGTCGCGCCCGTGGTCCTAGCACGATCGTGCCTTGTCCCAGGCACGGTCGTGTGTGTGAGAAAATCTTGGCAGAATACTAAATTTTATATTTTAAAAACAATAAGCATTTCAAATGAATTTTTAAATAAAAATAATTGCTTTTATAAAGATTTATATTAACCTTATTTAAAAAGATCAAATTCCTATTCTAAAATAAATAGAAGTTATTTATTTAAACCTACAAAATTAAATTTATACTTATTATTAAACCCTACACCTAAATATTATTTATACAACCCATTTATACATATTTATAAAAATAGATTAACAAAAGTTATTTACTAAATTTATATTTAATATAAAACGCTCGATACATTTTTATCACTAAATGACTAAGTACATATTTTTATAACTAAATAAAGTATCAATTATTTATTTAATCTATATTTAAACAAAGATTGTTATTTAGGTTATACATAACAAAACTTAACGCCTACAACTCCAAGTCTTTGAACACATATTCAATTCAATCCTAGACTTAGACAAAGACTATTGTGCACACTATTAATTCAATACATATTACACTCTAGGTTGACGTTGTGCATTACAAGGATCTCGTTACTATCAAGTCTATCGTGTTAGCTACGCCTTTTGAATCAAGTGAGTATTACATAGCCCCTTTTACTCTTTTACATTTTTGGAGTGGAACATGAACACTATACAAACTATTTCTTACATTTACACAAACTACACAAATACAAATCCTCTTTACATTCATGTGTGCAATTTGAGCTTTATGCCTAAGTGCTAGGTGTGCTAACTTTTGTGTGCAATTTATGTGCAATCATTAACTATTCAAGACGACGGTTAACAATGATAGATCTATTGAGTCTGACAAACCCACCCAGATTGGGGTGATTGTTACCGACAACACAATTTTGCATGCTAGTTACAAAGGTTTGATTGTACTTGGTTACACAATAGTTGCTCTCCATAAATGCCTTATTTTTTCATGTTATGTAAGGATTTGTTTTTTACAATCTATATGCTATCTATGTACAAACCTGTGTATGCTCACCAACTTTTTAGTTGCCTTTATTTTATTCATGTTTTCAGGTACCAATGTGTGAGTTTGATCAAGGCATGCTACACATAGGCTTTGGACTTAGTTAAATTTAAATAAAGACTATTATGTATTTCGTTTATGTACTTGTTTGAATTTGGTTGTGTTGAATTATTTGAACTTAAATTTGATGATTAAAATATTGAAATCTAGTCAACCTTGTGCTCATGAACAGTCTACATGTCCCGCCCCGACGTTTCCGCCGTCAGTTGGGGTGTGACACAAAATTCCCTCAACATGGGGATACTGTAACATTTCTGATTTTCATTATCTGTATTTCAATTCAATGTGATACATTTCAAACCCGATTCTAGTACACTGACTTGTTCTATTCGTACCAACAATTAAATACAATGTTCCAATGCAAATCCGCAAATTTTACACGGGTATATCCTATTAAAATTCTAAATAAGTTTATATTTGTATAAATCTATCAAAACTGAAATTTGGAAGGACTGATTTTATAGATTAAGAAGAAACCCTAATAGGCATGGTCGTGCCTCTTTCCGGCACGGTCGCGCGCCTTGCTTGGGAACGGTCGTGCCTCGTATAGGCACGGTCGCGCCTCGCGTCAGTTGAAACGTAAATACAGTTTTTAAACGCAGAATCGTTTGAATTCGTAACCGATATACGCATCATTACCATTAACGAAAACAATTAATCGAATAATCACCACAATTACAACAAATAACTCCGACGAATTCGATTCATCTCAAAACCGTCAAGTCATTTCACGAGACCACCGATTCCTCTATTTCGATCCTAATTCTCTCAAGCAAACAAACGACACACACTACTCGATCCTCTATAAAACTTCTGGACACGCTGATTTAGCCGGAGTTGCAGCAAAGAGCACCGGGAATCAAACCCGTCGACGCCGGAACTCGCCTCTACCGTACGCTATCGATTCATCGTCTTTTCGGGTAATTGAAACCTCATACACATTCGATTTAGTCTATAGATCAAAAGCCCCAACTCAATTGGGGCTTACAATATGGAAATTAACACGAACCCGAATCTATGTTTCATTCAAAAATGGTTTAATCAAATCCGGTTCTGGACACATTTTAAATATAATCAATCTATACCAATAGACTAGTAATCACCTAATGGATGAAATCCCTATGATTCCCAACATTAACATCATAAGATTTAAGCAATTCATTTCTGTTTTGGAACAGACACGGTCGCGCTAATCTCCTAGCGCAGTTGTGCTTCTTGGAGACACGGTCGTGCCAATCCAAGTGCGGTCGTGCATCACACACTCAGACTCGGTCGTTCCCCTTGGCTAGACTTGGTCGTGCCTCAGAACCCTAGACACGGTCGTGCCTGGCCCAGACACGGTCGTGCCTGGCCCAGACACGGTCGTGCCTAGTGAACATCTTAATTTTGCCTTCTGTTTGATCAACACGGTCGCGCCCTGACTAGCACGGTCGCGCCCGTGGTCCAAGCACGATCGTGCCTTGTCCCAAGCACGGTCGTGTGTGTGAGAAAATCTTGCAGAATACTAAAATTTATATTTTAAAATCAATAAGCATTCCAAATGAATTTTCAAATAAAAATAATTGATTTTATAAAGATTTATATTAACCTTATTTAAAAAGATCAAATGCCTATTTCTAAAATAAATAGAAGTTATACATTTAAATCTACAAAATTATATTTACACATATTTATAAAAATAGATTAACAAAAGTTATTTATTAAATCTATATAAAACACTCGGTACATCTTTATCACTAAATGACTAAGTACATATTTTTATAAACAAATAAACAAAGCAACAATTATCTATTTAATTTATATTTAAACATTATTTGTCATAACTAAATGAATAATAATTTTTTTTAGTTATTTAGTTATTCCAAACTCAAACCTTAATTTTATACAACACCATTCAAGTACAAACCACTAACACCTACAACTTCAATTCCTTATACACACATCCATTTCCACCCTAGACTTAGACATAGACTATTATGCACACTATTAATTCAATACATATTATACTCTACGTTAACGTGGTGCATTACAAGGATCTTGTTTCTATCTAGTCTCTCGTGTTGACTACACCTTTGAAATCAAGTGAGTATTACATAGCCCCTTTTACTCTTTTACATTTGGGGGGGGGGGGGGACATGAACACTATACAAACTATTGCTTACATTTACACAAAATACACAAATACAAATCCTCTTTACATTCATGTGTGCAATTTAAGCTTTATGCCTGAGTGCTAGGTGTGCTAACTTTTGTGTGCAATTTTATGTGCAATCATTATCTATTCAAGTCAACGGTTAACAATGATAGATCTATTGAGTCTGAAAAACCCACCCAGATTGGGGTGATTGTTACCGACAACACAAATTTTGTATGTTAGTTACAAAAGTTTGATTGTACGTGGTTACACAATAGCTGCTCTCCATAAATGCCTTATTTTATCATGTTATGTAAGGATTTGTTTATTCAAAATCTATATGCTATCTATATACAAACCTATGTATGCTCACCAACTTTTTAGTTGACTTTATTTTATTCATGTTTCAGGTGCTAATGAGTGAGTTTGATCAAGGCATGCTACACATAGGCTTTGGACTAAGTTAAATTTAAATAAAGACTATTATGTATTTCGTTTATGTACTTGTTTGAATTTGGCTGTGTTGAATTATTTGAAGTTAAATTTCATGATTAAAATATTGAAATCTAGTCAACCTTGTGCTCATGAACAGTCTACATGTCCCGCCCCGACGTTTCCGCCGTCGGTTGGGTGTGACAATCAGGAGTGACTTGATGCACACCTCTCAAGGCTGAGGTGGATGATCTAGCACTAGGAATGGAAGTCCTAGTAGATGGATACTTATGTTTGGCTTGAGCGAAGCTCTCGAACATTTCCCTGCACTCATCTTGCTCGAGTCTCTCCATGATATGGCCTCCCGCAACTGTATTGAACATTTGTTGCTTCTCGAATGTGAGACCGTTGTAGAATTTCTCCACTATCACCCAGTCCGACAGACCATGTTGGGGACATCGGCTCAACAGCGTGTTGAACCGCTCCCAGGCCATGTGATAAGGCTCGTTAGGGTCCATCCGAAAGGAACGGATTTGATCCCTAAGGCGAGCGGCCTTGGAAGTTGGATAGTATTTCTTGTAAAACTTGGCTTGAAGATCCTCCCATGTTGTGATAGAACTGTCAGGAAGAGTGTCATTCAAGTAGATGCACGCCTAGAGAGCGAGAATGGAAATAAACGCAAGTAGATAGCGTCCTAGGATACACCCGTGATATTAAAGGTATCACATACACGAATGAAACGTGACAGGTGTCCGGTGCATCCTCATCCTCAAGGCCATGGAATTGAGTAGCATGAGTGATCGTACACATGACATGTGACGGGATCTGCCAAGAATTGACATTTGGAATGGTAGGGTGGGTGATCGAAAATCTCGCCCCAGTGACCCCATCACTGGCCCTCTCGTGTACGGTACGTCTCGCTGGTAGATCTGCGTCACCCGTGGTAGGAAATGGAATGGGGCTAGTATAATGTAACTGGTTTTCGCACAATGCTTTCAAACGCTCCGAAAAGTAACGGGTGCACTCATGTAGCTCTCGTTCAGGCTCTAGGAAAGCTGAATAAGGTGGTGACCCCTGTGAACGAGTATTGTGCATAAACAGAAAGACTCTAAGATGGAAAGAAACAAAGACTCAAAAACAGAAGGACTCGATCCTATATTAGACACACAGATATGACACACAGGTAGCACGTAGGACAAGCACACAAAACAGACTCAAACAAAATAGATAAACCAAAATCAAACAAAGAACTAATCAGAGTTTATATTGCTATTGCCCAGTGTCCCCGACAACGGCGCCAAAAACTTGATGTCATCCGGACGGCCTATAAAATAAACTACTAAACCTAACCTAGACTCCTAGGTAATAAAAGAAAAACCTATGAACTAAACCGCACTGATAGGCAAGTGGAACTATCGAGTGTAGCACAACTTAATGGTAAACCAGAATATCGAACCCTAGAGAAACTATGTAACAAACTAGACTCTAACTCGGACTAAAGATGATTTTGTTTGGGGGGGTTTACTACACTACTGAATTAATTAAGGAATGCTGAAAAGTAAGTACGAATCAAGCTATCAAGACAAGAACAAACGAAATATCAAGAGATGGGAAGAACACTACATAGGTCGGAATCCTACTTGCAAAGAACAACTTCTACCAATTATGGACTATGATGGATTTGGATTTCTAAGGATAACAACTATAGATAACCTAGTGGATCCCTAATCACTCTCAGGGTGTCACCAACTAAGGAACCTAAAGTGTACTAAACTCACCAGATTGGTGGATCACTTCTCAAGTATTTCCAACTATGATATTATGCCCTAATGAACAGATTACTTCTCAGTCTCACCATCCATAATACACTCAAGGAATGCACGGGGTAATCCTAGGATAACAACTACGATTCAGAATAGCAACAGATCACTAGACACCTAATACCAACTTCCTTTCAGAAAGTCGACAAGCGGATTCCTAATGACGAAGACTAACCGACTAATTCTCACCTCTCGGGTATTGAACTAGGATACACACTTAACTCTAATCAACAATCAACCACAATTCTTATGGCTACTAGGTCTAGCAAACAACCGAAATCACAAACCCTAAGATCTATGACCTAGATACGCTAATCGAACCGGCAAACAACCATAATCAACACAAGGAATCAATAATTTATCACACAATCAGATTTAAGCATCCATATTCATCATAATCATTAACTAGGATCGTTTACAAAATCATTAAGCCATCAATCAATCCAAAACCGAATAAAAATTAGAACTTTAACAAAGTATTCATCGTTAACCTAGGCAGTATTAATGTTTTAGCCTAGGATCATATTCAAACAACCAAAACAGAAGTAAATAACATTCACCATGGTTTTAAACACATAATTCAAGAAGAATGTTTCAAACTTTAGAATCGAAAACATAAATCAAACGAACTCGGACTCCAAAGCTTTGATCTTTACACTTGATTCTTCTTCCAATTGCTCCAAAATCGCCTAAAACCCTTCTCTGGACGGCTAAGATACAAACTCCTGACCTAATAACATTCAAATTCTAATTAATTTGATTTTTACATTTTTTTCACGGAATACGACTCTCTCGCGTTCCGTAAGATAGTTAGGCAAGCCCATCGTGTACCGCAAGGGCCAAAACAGTCGGGACGAATTCTGAAGTCCCTCACATACCGCGAGGGATGGATTCTCGTTCTTCGCGTACCGCGAAGACTTGAAATTCATCATTTTTTCACTTTGAACTGGACTTCATTCTCATGCTCGGTTTCTTCCCGTCTTCACTTGTAATTACCTCGTGCACCTACAAACACAACATAGACTCAATAGATACCAAAAACGACTCAAAACGAGCACAAAACTGAGTAAAATGACATGAAAACCTAAGAATAAAGATGTGTGCTTTGCACTACGTCAAAAATCCACCCTCTGGACATTCCTGAATGAAAATTTGAGTAGTGGATCGCACAACTAAAGGCATGATATGATCTAGGTAGTAGTGGACCACTTTACAAAAATGCACACTTCCTGCCGATCTAAGAAATGTACTCGTCAGAGAAGCTAGCAGAAGTGTTTATCAATGAGATAGTTGTTCGCCATGGTGTACCACTGTCGATTGTTTCTGACTAAGACACATGATTCACATCGAGTTCTGGAAAATATTTCATGAGGTAATGGGTACGAGATTAAATATCAGCATGACTTATCACCCATAGACGGATGGTCAGTCGGAGAGGCCCATCCAAACGTTGGAGGATATGCTCAGCGCTTGTATCATAGACTTTGGTGGCAGTTAGGATAACCACCTACCCTTTTGTAGAATTATTCCACAACAACATCTATCACGCTACTATAGGCATGCTGCCTTAAGAAATTTTGTATGGTAAAAGATGTAGGACTCCAATCTTATGGGGGAGTTAGACCAGAAAGAGCTAGGAAGTTTAGAAATGGTCATGACGAACTCTAAAATTTTGACGAGATAAAAGCCCGCATAAAAACAGCAAGATAGTCAGAAATATTACATGGATAAAAGACGGAGACCCATTAAATTCAATGTCAGGGAGCAAAAACTGTTGGAAGTATCCCACTGGAAAAGGGTTATACGATTAAAGAAAAGAGGGAAACCGAGTTCGAGATTCGCCTGACATCTCAAAGAATGGGTTAGAGAAGTTGCCTACCTACCGAACCTGCCTGATGAGTTGAGTGGGATCCACCCTACCTTCCACGTGTTGTACTTACGTAAGTGTTTAGCTGACGAGTCAGCACACATGCCACTTGACGACATCGAGGTCGACAATAGCATCAATTACATTGAAGAACATGTGGCAATATTAGACTGTAAGGAGAAACAGTTGCGCTATAAAAGTCAGTTAATTGGTTTAAGTATAGTGGAAACATCATAAAGGATAAGAAGCTACATGGGAAACAAAGGCAAAGATGAAAAAGTTGTACCCTCATCTATTCGACTTATGACAGGTTTCGAGGACGAAACCTTTTGTAAAGGGGTAGACTTGTAACATTCCAAAACTATTAACTGATAAGCGTTGTAATAAATGGGGCACAGAAAAATAAAACAAATAAACAAGAAACGGGAAGGGGCGAAAGTGTCAAAGGACGAAAAACGAAAGGAGGAGAGAGGATTAACCTAGCCACTACCCGCACCCCCACCTTCCCCTCATTCTTCCCCATTTTTGGCTAAGGTTAGAGAGAGAGAGAAACGAGCTAGAGAGAGAAAGTCATAAGGTAAGAAAACCGAGCCTCAAGGGTTATTTATCGTCATCAGGTGAAGCAACGGATCAAGTTTCGAGCTCAAACAGGTAACATCCTTCTCCAAACATGAATTTTTATTTAAAGTGGGTTTCGGGTTGGTGTTGATAAAAAGGTTGGGTTTTTATGGGTTATTCGAGAAACCGACCATGGATCTAAACTCACATGGAAGAAACAAGCGTTTACAACTTAAAAAGTTCGAGTCTTGGATGTATGCATCTTGAGTTGCCATCTCCCTGCAGAAACTAGGGTTTCTGCTAGAGAAGACGATCAGACAAAACTATGAGGCGAAACTTAGCATAGTATCGCTTGATCATAGTATCGCTCAAGTAATAGTTTCGCTAAGATCAGTTGCGCACAGACAGACAGCTTCGTTTGGCGCATAGTTTTGCCTGCTTTTAATTACACCAAGATTAGCATAAGCGAACCTGGAATAGTTTCGCTTAGACCTTGGAAGCGAAACTATTCCAGTTATTAATTCAGGTAAAGAGTGGCGTTTACTAGACCCAATTCTAGTACACGAAGGATAGCTTGACATGTGAATTCTTTTTGCCCTTTGCTTATGTTTTGGGCTGTCATGCATACTGACAGAAAAGATTGAAAGTTAAAGTATTACTTTATACAAATTATATTTTTTTAAATAAGAAATTATGCAGATAAAGACTATAGTACTATATTTGAAGTAAATATTTTAAAGAAAGTAATGAACGAAGGTAAACAACGAAAAAGGAGTTGTATCACGATACAACTTGACAATGACAGTGACATATGCCGTGTTATATGCTTGTGTGTTAATATATGCTATTTGTCTACGTGTTGTGTGTTTCTAGGAATTATATTATGTGATGTAGTATAATTGCATAGTAGTGTTAAGTAGAAAGCCCTACAAGTAGAAGTCTCACCCCGCGGTGTGAGCAAGCAAAGGAGTCTCACTTTGAGGTGTGAGCAGACAAAAAAGTCTTACCATATGGTGTAAGCGAGAAAGTTCCACCCTGAGGTGTGAGCACAGTTAAAGTAAAAGTTTTACCCTCAGGTGTATACAAGAATGGGACCTTATCTTCGGAAAATGGTTCATATGTGATAGTTAAAGTATGTGAAAGTCACTTGTCCCGAATGAGTGAAAAGACAGTATGAAAGTGTGAAGCAGGAAACCTTAATTGGTTTCCTTAAAAGCAAAGTTGTGATGAAAGACAGTAAAGAAATGATATTATAAATTGTAACGTTGTAAAGTTTTATAGAAAAAGACTAAGTTTGTTTTAAAGTAAAGAAAGAAAGCTCATTTTATTTTTATAAAACTAAGCTACCTTAAAGAAAGTTAAAGTTTACAGTTTAAAGTAAAGAAAGAACTCACTAGCGTTAGCTGACTTTTTAGTATGCATGTCAGGTGGTACAAGTAAAGATAAAGTATGAGTTTAGGAGCCGTGAGGGCTAGATAGCATAGACTGTCTGGTTGCTGCACTAAAGACTGACGTTCCCTTTCTCGATAGTTTATGTTTAAACAATGTTTAGCTAAAGTTAAAGTTTTATTTTGTTAATAAATGTTGAACAAGACTTTCGCTGTAATAGATTCTGATTCGAGTTTGAGAACTTTGTTTGTTATGTTTTGTGCCAATTCTGAAATGTACCTGCTTTGAGGCGTTTCATAGCGCCTATGTAGTCTATCAATAGGGATAACAGTTTTGCAACTAGCGAAGGTAGTGACAATGGTCACTCGAGGTTAATGTGACCCGTAAAGGATGAATGGTATGACCTTATGGACCTGTGAGTCGTAAGGGTGATTGATACCATCATTTATACATATTTTGCATGCATAAGTATCCCCATATTCATCACAATTATAGAAAAAAATATGGGAATTGATACTTAATCTATTCAATAGTGTTATAACAGGCAAATTGACCTTCGTTTGCAAAAACATTAAGAAATCACTCAAAATCAAGAAAAAATCAGCATCCGGAATCCAATTGAATGTTCGTGTAGAGTCAGTTTTATTTAAGCTGATAACATCAATGTATTTTGAACAATATTAGTTTAGTTTCCTTTTATTGTATTTTCAGTTTATGTAATTTACTGTTTTTATTAGACTAAGTCTGGGCCAATGGAACTACTTAGTTTCGATTGAGATTTGTTTAATCGAAACTAGTAGTTTCGATAGATAGTAGTTTCGATAGATAGTAGTTTTGACATGTTTGTTCCATCTCTTGTAAATGTTCAACCGAAACTACTAGTTTCGGTTGACATAGTTTCGATACCTGTTAACTACTATAAATAGCCTAGTTTGATAATGTTTAGGGTGTAAGTAGCGGCTGTAACCTGAAATTCTCTTTTTCACATGGTTCTTCAATCAATACAATTTGCATTTATGTTTTATAACTGTTCTTAAATTTTCATATCAAATCTGTGTTGATTGTGAGTGTGGTTACCCTGTTATCTTCACCGATTCTGTTTCTATCCTATGTTTCACCACCATACACACTGTTTTCGCCTGTGTGTGTGGGTAATCGATCATTCGTGTGATTTCTGAGTGAAATCTGGACCTACAATTAGTATCAGAGCTTTATGCTCTTGTTTCTAAGTATTATCAGGTTATTGTGATCGAATCTAGGTATTTTTTTCTGTTCTATTTAAGTTTTTCTACATCTGGGTTCTACGAGCATTTTTTCATTGAAAACTTTATTGTTTCATCGATTTTCGGCGTATTTTGTTCGTGGTTTCATTATTGGAGGTTGGTTTAGTGATCAAGAGTATTAGACGAAACTTTTCGCTGGATTGGATTGCTATTTTCGTGATATTGATTTCTGAAGTTGTTCATCAATGGAGGTTTTCTGAATTAGGGAAGAATGCATCAAAACTTCTGGGGGAACATTCTTTGCAATTAGTTGGTCATTGAAACTTCCTGTGTATACCTAGTCTGGTGAAGGTACAATCGAAACTAGTTATTTTTCCTATTACATCGAAACTAATCTGCGCAGCATGACCACCCGAAACACCTGCTTTATCGAACCTAGTTTCAATCGAAACTAGTAGTTTCTGCTAAGGTTGCTGGATTTCCTGCCAAGTATTCATCATCGAAACTATTTGTTTCACATTATGTGTTTCTCTATCGAAACTAAGTAGTTTCGGGCAAAAATTTCTCTATCGAAACTATGAGTGTCGATCAGCGTTTTCTCAATCGAAACTTGTAGTTTCGATCAACCCTGTTCACCCTAAACAAGCTACTGTTTGCCTTCCAACTTCTGAGATTATGGCAATGTCAAACTCCAATGAGTATTTTGGAGAAAACAAACCACTTATTCTTGTGTCCACAAGGGACTTTGATGACTGGACCAAGAAAATGAAGACTTTCTGCTAATTCAATGATCATACCTTATTGAACTCTATCAAAGATGGTCCCCACAAACCTGTTATCACTACTGCTGATGTTCAGCATCCTAAGAATGTGGCTGAATATGATGAAAAGGACATTGCTTTGATTGCCCGAGACAATAAGGCCTATGGGACTATTGCTATGGCTCTTCCTATGGATATCTTCAACACTTTTGCCGAGTACACCACATCCAAAGATTTATGGGTAGCTTTGTGTACTAGATTTGAAGGAAGTGTTGAAGTTAGGGAGAGTAAGAGAGATCTGATTAAGAAGCAATATGAGATGTTCAGTAGTGTTAGAGGAGAATCAATGTCTGATCTAATCAATCGGTTCTCAAGCATTGTGTTTAGGCTGAAAGTAATGGGTGTTGAGTACCCAACTGTGGAATTGAACAAGAAACTACTAGATGATCTTCCTGAAGAATGGAACATGTACCGTATCATGATCAAATAGACTGAGAACCTGAGCACCCTGTCTCAACAAGAAGTCTACAGCATCCTTGAATATTATGAGATTGAGATCAAGAAAGGAGCAGTCACTCCCACCAAGCAGTCTGGAAACACCGCTCTCATTGCCGGATCAAGCTCTTCCAGTAGTTCATACTTCCAGACTGATGTTCCTCCTTCTGTTGCTGTGATCCAGTCTACCAGTTCCTCTGCTCCTTAAAAGACTATTGCTATGATTCCTGATGAATATATCCCAATCAAGACTGCCTTCATGTCGTGCTACAATGCACTGATTTCTGGAAACATGACACCGGTCAGTTTTCAACCTGATGACTTGGAGCAGATGAATCCTGATGATTTGGAGAAAATGGACATTGATTGGTGCATGACCATGCTGACTTTAAAAGCCAAGAGATTCATCAAAAGGACGGGTTTGGATAGATTCAAGCAGGGAAAGACTCATGGGTTTGACATCAAGAAGGTGAGGTGCTACAACTATGACCAGCTGGGTCATTTTGCAAGAAACTGTAAGGAGTCTTCATCCAAAGATAGATTCATCACCTCTTCAAGCTCCATAACTCCACAGCACTGGTTGTCAAGCTGATGGACATTATCATTGTGGAGAACAAACCGAGGAAGCTGTTGACAAAGCCTTGATGGCAGACGTGGAGGAGAAAGGAAAGTGTGTCATGATCGAGCCAGCTGAGGATCTCACTTTTGTACCAACTGATGTTATTTCTAAACTATGTAATGCTAGATCATGTTTAAATGAAATTCAAAAATATAGATTCATCAATCAAGCTTTGATTGACGAATGAGATCACATTAAGGTGATTTATGACTCTGTGGCCAAAAATGAGAAATTATACTGGAGAAAATTCGTGATATTTCTGGAGAAAACCTTTCTTTAATTGCGCAACTTAATACTCAAAACATTAATAATAAAATTTTGACTGAAAGAGTCCAAGTGGCTGAAAAGGCTAAATTACAAGTTGACCACATGGATATGAATCGAAAAATTTTGTTTAGCATAATTGATAAACAATTTAATGGAAAAGGCATAGAGGGTCTTGGATATAATTCTCATCCACCACCTTATTCTAAGTCGGGTAGATTTTCTGATATGCGTGTTGCTCATGTTCCTACTCCTTTTGAGTGTACTTTATCTGCTGATGATTATATTACGTCCTCAGATTCTGACAGTTTTGCTTCTTGTGCATAGTTAAATTGTGTAACTTCAAAGGATGATTGTGATGAGAGTTCTGGTCTTAGAAATGTTTTAAATGAACTTGAGTCAGATGAATGTAATAATATGTCCGTGTCAAAACAAGATATTTGTGAACACGTTGAAAATTTGTATTTTGATTATATGCCTTCTGAGCATGTGGGATTGGGAAGTGATATTTCTAAGTTTAAAAATGCTTTACCTTTTATTCCTAAATCTTTGAATGTTGTGCCATGTGTTACCAAGTTTAAAAGTGCAGGAATTATTGTGAATGATGTTCCACGAGAAACCATGAGCAACATGAAATTTTTCAGATTAAAGGAAGAACAAAGTCTTCAAGACAAAGTTATTGAAGAAAGAATCATATCATGTTCAGATGTCTCAACATCACAATCATCTTTATCCTATGATGACAATTATCATGCTAAGACGTCTTGTGATAAAGTTTGTATTAGTTGTGGTGCTTCAAATCGTCTCAAAAAGTTGTAAATTGACAACAATTGATTGTAATGAAGAATCGTCTCCCAAAATTTTATTAAATTTAAATATGCCGTCTAAGTCTCCTCACTGTAGAAAATCTAGGCGTAAAAGGAATAAAAATGCTAAAAATAGTTTGAAAAGAACCTGGAAAGTTAAAAATAATGTTCTATATGATGATCATGCTTCATCAAAGGAGGATTCTGATTATTATTTACATGAAATAACTTATCTTGATAAGAAACATGTTGACAGCAATGGATTTGGTAAAATTGTCTAAATAATTCGTCATGTACAGGGTCAACCAAGAAGAACCGGAGATAACATCTGGCATATAGACAGTGGATGTTCACGACATATGACCGGTAAATTTAACTTGTAGCAAGATTATCATCCCATGGATGGAGATTATGTGGCTTTTGCTGGCAATTCAAGGGGAGGAAAGATTGAAGGTCAAGGAACATTCTCTAATGGTGTAAATAGTCTGGAGCATGTCAACTTCGTTCCCCAATTGAAGTACAATCTGATAAGCGTCTTTCAGATCTGTGATAAAGACTTTTGTGCCCAGTTCAATTCTAGAGAATGTCTGATCTTGAAACCTGGAGTAGTGATTCAAGAAGAACTCATTCTCATGCGTGCTCCAAGAAGATACAACACTTATAGCTTGGATATGACCAACCCATCGGGAATAGAATCGTGCTTTCTTTCAAAGGCTTCTGAAGATGAATCATTTCTGTGGCATAAGAGGTTGGGACACATAAATTTCAAAACCATGAACCGTCTGGTTCGAGGAAACCTTGTCACCGGCTTTCCTCTCAAAGATTTTTCTCCTGTGGAACACTGTATCTCATATTCCAAGGGAAAACAACACAAATCCTTTCATAAGCCCAAAACCACAAATTCCATTGACTCCCCTCTCCAATTACTTCACATGGATCTCTTCAATCCTGTGAGTGTCTTGAGTCTTGGACGCAAATCCTACTATTTGGTAGTAACCGATGAACTTTCTTGATTTACTTGGGTGTTCTTCCTGGCTAAGAAAGATGAGACGCCAGAGATATCGAAAACTTATCTGCTTCAAATTGAGAACCTCTTCAATCTGAGTGTGAAGTCTATCAGCAGCGATCCTGGAACAGAATTCAAGAATGCCACTCTTGACTCCTTCTGTGAAATAAGAAACCGCACATTGATTGAAGCTGCAAGAACTATGATCGTTGATTCCAAGCTTCCTGTCATGTTTTGGGCCAAGGTAGTTTATACTGCTTGTTTTGTGCAAAATCGAGTTCTTATCACCAAAAGCTACAACAAGACACCCTATGAGATCATGTACAAGCGAAAGCCAGTTATTGATTTCTTGAGAAAGTTCGGGTGTGTGTGCACGATGCTAAATACTTCAGATCAGCTAAACAAGTTTGAAGCCAAAGTCGATGAATGCTATTTTGTGGGCTATTCATCTAATTAACGGGCATTTCGTGTTTACAACAAGCAGAGAAAGAAGGTGCTGGAATCCATTGATATCAATTGGCATGAAAGCAATCATACGGACGCTGGGGACGGTCCTGATTGGCTTTTTGATGTCGAATCTTTGTTTAAATCATTTAACCTTCCTGTGTTTACAAATGAATTAACTCCTGCTAATCCTTACTTTTCTGTCAACAATCAAGGAAATATAAATGATCCAAGTTTTTCCTCATCCATCCAAAATGAAATCCTTACCTCTGTTGATGCTGAATCTAATGTGGACTCTTCCGGTTCTGGTGCAACAAGTGAAACTGTTGAAGACAACGCTATTCCAATAGTAGATGTTGCCCCACAATCAACTGCTGAAGATCCCATTGTTGATGAAGCTGATCCTCCTGTCAATAACATCACAAATCTGGATGAACTCTTGGAAGAAGATGAGATTCCTCAGTTGAGAATTCACAAGAATCATCCCACCGACAACATCATTAGTCCGCTCAATGTGGGTGTTCGTACCCATAGTGCATGTGATGCATTAGATAACAACATGTTCTCGTGATTCATATCTCAAATAGAACCTAAGAACATCAAAGCAGCTTTGCTTGAAAACAGCTGGGTGGAAGCAATGCAAGAAGAGTTACAGCAATTCTCAAAGTTGAATGTGTGGAATCTGGTGGATCTTCCCAAGAACAAAGTACCAATCGGCACTCGTTGGGTATTTCTCAACAAAAAGGACAAAGGAGGAATTGTGGTTCGAAATAAAGCCCGTTTGGTTGTTCAAGGATTCTATCAAGAAGAAGGAATTGACTTTGAGGAAGTTTATGTACTAGTGGCTCGCTTGGAAGCTATCAGAATGTTTCTCACCTATGCAGCCTATATGGACTTCACTGTTCATCAAATGGATGTCAAAAGCGCATTTCTATATAGAAAAGTTCAAGAGGAAGTTTATGTCAAGCCGCCACCGAGTTTCATTGATCCTAACTTTCCAGACCGTGTCTACAAATTAGATAAGGCATTGTACGGTCTTCACCAATCACCTCATTAACTAAGCATCTGCTTAATAATGGTTTCACACAAGGAGCAATTGACCAAACTCTGTTTAAACGGAAGGATGGAGAGGATACAACTTGGTGCAAATCTATGTTGATGATATCATCTTTTGATCAACAAATCCTCGTCTATGCAAAGAATTTGAAGAAGTAATGCGTTCTAAGTTTGAAATGAGATTTATGGGAGAAATGAAGTTCATTTTGGGACTGCAAGTTGATCGGTCCAAGTCAGGAATTCTCATTCATCAAGAGAAATATGTCAACGAAATTCTGACCAAGTTCAAAATGGTTGAGTCCCATCCGGTCAAAACTCCCAAGGAAGTTCGACATTGTTTATCTCCCGATTTGGATGGCGAAAGCATTGATCATCACCTCTATCGCTCCATGATAGGATATCTCATGTATCTCACTGCCAGCAGACCCGACATTATTTTTGCAATGTGCTTGTGTGCACGTTTTCAGGCTAATCCTAAACACTCTCACTTCATTGCTATCAAAAGTATTTTGAGATATTTAAAGTATAAACCGAAACTGGGTCTTTGGTATCCTATGAATAATTTGTTTGATCTTGTGGCTTATTCAGATTCAGACTACGGGGGATGCAACTTAGACCGCAAATCGACCTTTAGAGGTTGTCAGTTCCTTGGCAACCGCCTTGTCTCATGGCATGAAACAATCCATCGTTTCCCAATCCACCGTCGAAGCCGAATACATTGCCGCAACCCTTTGTTGTTCGCAAGTCAGAAGGATACACCATAAGATGCTTGACTATGGGATGACATTCCATGAGACACCCATTCTATGTGACAACACTGTCGTTCCCCATATCACCAAAAACCCAATTCAGCATTCCAAAACCAAACACATTGAGATCAAACATCACTTTATTCGTGATTGTGTTGAAAAGAAGCATATTCAAATCATTGAGGTCAAAACCGACAAGCAAACCGCAGACATCTTCACAAAAGCCTTTGACTCTGCCAGATTTGCCCAACTGGTGGAGATGCTTGGCATGATCAATTTTGAGTAATCCTTGTGTATATTCGTTGTCTAATGTTTATGCTTAATAATCAAGTAAATTACTAAAAAGATTTTATTTTTGTGTATAGTTCTTTTTATTTCCTAGCAATTCTTTTGGGGGAGAAATGAGAATTTGATATGTCAAAATTGAAAAGAATTGCTTTGTGTATAGTTTTACAAGTGGTATTAAATTTTTTGTGTTACAGGAAAATTTAGTTTGACCTTTGAGAAATGATAGAGTCTGATCACATCTCTTGAACATGGAATGGACCAAAAGCGATGGTGTTTACTGAGGTATAGCTGGTAGGCCCGGCATATGGTTAAAACTTGTAAGTAGTGTGAAAACCTAAATCTTATCTCATACTTGAGTGTTTGAACCCATTATTGAAACATCTAACCTATTTTGTTTATTAAGAAAACCAATTCAATCAGATACAGTCCTACATGTTGGATTCCTATTCATACACCAAGTGACCATCAAAGTAATGATATTTACCGCTGATGACCCCGTATGTTTTGCTTACGCAAAGATATCGGGTGTTCATATTTTTCCCATCCACTTGGACGATTTGACCCCATCTGTTTTGCTTACGCAGAGATCTCGGGTGTTCAACCTTTTTCTATCCACTTGGATAATTTTACGACTTCTTCTGTTTTGTTTACGCAAAGATCTAGAATATTCGTATGTTTTAATATCCACTTGGATATTTTTCATTTTACATATTCTAATCCACTTGGATTTATTATTTTATTTTGGTGTTATCTTTGACTTACTAAGATGGTACCTTGGTTAATCAGAAAGAGATGATAGGATGAATACGGGTATTTCTTGAGGATTGATAGGTTTTCAAATCCATTTTATTTCAATATGTGGGGTACACCTTGTATCTTTCTTAAATGGTATCATATAATCACATGAAAACTTTGTACAAACAAATGTTTGGGTTTACTTTGCACACATATCAGTTCTCTTCAGGGACTCACAATAGTTGATTGCCAAAAGGAAGTGTTTCAAGAGACTGACCAGATCTGATCTCATGTTGGATCTTTTCCAAAAGGATAAGTGTGAATATTTTGTATTGTTTTATTTTAATTTTATTTCATTTCTATAGTTTAGTCGGTTGTATATAAGTTAATTATGTTTTTATTTTCTGCCTCATGACTATCGAAACTATCTCAGTCACCCGAAACTTCCAATCACCCGAAACTACCTTGCCCTATCGAAACTAGTAGTTTCGACAGAGGCATTTTCATCATTTGGCACATGAGAAAATTAAATACCTTTATAATAAGGTTTCGTCTTCGTCAAGTTCACTTTACACACTCCGAATCTTTACACCCTCATTTTTACACACAAAATCTCTCAAAACCTCGGTCTAAGTTTGCGAAATCAGTATTTATAACCTAACCCCCCTGTCGTCGTCTTCATCAGGTACTGCTTCTGGTTCGTATGTGTTTGAACAAAATATAGACCTAGGGTTTAAAATCAGAGGGGTTTTGATGACTAAAGCTTCATAATTTTGGTTGTTTAATGCTTAATTACTGTTTAATATATTTGTTATGGGTCAGTTTTCATCTCTGGGATCCCAGATCCTCAGATAAGTATCAGAATCCCTAATTACATTTCAGTATCTTGATTAAATGACCGTTGTAATAATCAATATTACGCGTTTGTTTTGACTCAATCATGCAGGTAACGACTATTCCTCATTAATATTAGCTGAAGACACGGGATTGCATTCAAAGCAACGGATATACGCGTGAAGAGGAGGCTTGTAACGGACCATTAACGACATTTCTAAGATTTTAGCTTAGCAATTAATATTGATAATTGTATTTATATTGACTACGATCGATAGGAACAAACACATCACTACACCACACACTCATTTGTAACACTTAGCTCGATCAAATCGCTCTCACATTGTACTTTTTTACCGAATTCAATAAGATCAAACAAGGCAGCCCGACGTTAGTCGGCTCCAGAGGTTTTGTGTCGGAGATCCTCAAAGATCAAGGACTTTCCTCGTAACTGATCGTGTTATTTCTATATTTTTACTTTATTTTACGCAAGATTGTACAACCATACTATCTCATATACAAAGTTTGGCTACTTGATTATCCTTCTTAATTTTTGGTCAAAACAGTTTGGCGCCCACTGTAACATTTGTGTTTTTCCCATTTCATTGTATTCATTGTACAAGCCCATGTAATCCCTGAGCAAGTTCAAATTTCAACACATCATATTTATACATCATCATTTTTAAAATATTATTTCAACTAAACATTTTTTTTATATGAAATAACTTATATTTTCTATGGATTTAAAACTCTATCAAATTTCATATTTACATTCCATAAATATATCAAACTTGTGATATATATATATATATATATACTCACTATATTATTATAAACTTTTTTTTAACTCATGCATTAACTAATTTAAGTTATCATAATTTTAAATCTCAAATTTTCATTTTAGTGAATTATCGGATCACACGCGCCCTGTCTCACCATTGTTGGTGAATTTCTAAATTAATACTCCGTCATATATTTGGAGCTTAAATTTTATACATAATACTGCAACTTATTATTTAGTGTGGACATTTAATTTTCTGGAATTTTTCTGAAACGTTTTGTCTAAAATGCAGTCCGGTATTACACGTGATATACACCTTGAAATGTAAAACTTGCAAGAAATTATTGATTCATCTTAAGTTACATAAATTATTTAATAAACAAAAGCATGAATATTTAATAAAAACTAAATGTTGACAATTATATAAAAGTTTTTATAAAAAGAATGAAAGGTAGGAGATTTATTTAAAAAAGTTTATAAAAGTTGCAAGAATCTCTTTCCCTCTGTCTTATTATTTTCGAAACCCCCTCCCCACAAACTTCCCATTCAAAATTTGAATTCATTAGTGTTAATGACCATTAATCCTCATTAACCATTCCTATTTACTCAAAATAGAAATATTCTTTGTAATAATCAAAGAAACAAAAAATCCCAAACCCCAACCCTCTCTCCCTTGAATCGCCACTCTCCACATCACACACCTCCATTTTTTTGTTAATCCTTGTCTAAATTCTCTCAAGATCAAGCCCTTCTTTGGTGATTCTATAGCAAGAATTGGAGTAACCAATCAACCATCCATCACCATCTACAAACTGAAGGAGGTAATTCTATACATTTGTCATTTTGAAAAATTTAACCTCCGCATGATTCTATTGAACTCCTGTATCCAAACACAAGCTTAGCAAGTGAAAACCTTCTTTTTATAAAAGAAACCTTCAATTTCATTATAAACAAAAAGGTGTATATTGTTGATGTAATGGTTAAATCTATTTTATAATTTCATTTCTCTAGGGAGAATTCTATTAATTTTAATTTTGTTGTTGAATGGTTGTTGAAACCATGTTTGAATTACTTTAGTAATTGTGTCTTGAGAACACTCATATTAATTTTGTCATAAAAGTTATGTTGGATTATTTTTCCAAAGGGATATTGTTTTGCAATATATTTTGTATATTTTAGATTGTTCCGATTCTCAAGAAAAGCGCATGAATTATAGTATAAAAACTATATATATTTTTGGTGTTAACAATTGAATTTGATCTTTAGAAACGTTTGAGTATTTTAGATTGTAGTTTAAATTATTTATTTGAAATCCTAAATTCATAAACCAGTATTTAGAACATAAAGGAGATTATTTTTGTAACTCCATTGTCTTGTAAAGTCTTATAAATTCTTTTATTTAATTTGTTTTTCTTTTATAAATCATTTAAAAACAAATTGTATACTTTCATTTAACAAGTAATTGTAACCGAATTCTTAATTAAGTAAGTCATTATTTTTGCATTAACTTTTCATAGAATTCAAATTATAAATAAATAAAGGATTTAAGTATCTAACTATTTATCCACTCATTCATTTATTTATTTATTTCTCTATTTACAAACCAAAGAAAACTATGTATTTATTTATTCATTATTTATCTACAAACAAAAAGGGTTATGTATATATATTTTAAAACAATATAATTTATAATATATTTTTAAGAATAATATTTGTTACTAATATCATGAATGTTAAAATTTATTCTTATCATATTTTTCATACTTTCACAAATAAGATGGTCTTAGTAATTACATGATTTATTTAGTAATTTGATTTTCATAAACAATAATATTACAAATCGTATAACTAGTCTATCTAAATCAAATTATATTCTTATAAATATTATTCCATTACGATTATTATTTTAACCTAAATGTCTTATTGTATTAAATTGGAAATAGTACTTATTATTGTCACATGTACTCCCTTTATAAATAAACTTTATAAACATCATTTACAAACTCTATTCGTATCCGTGCTAACCCTTCCATTCTAAAAACCTAAATCCCAAATCATTCCAGAGTCGTTGTTCTTAAACCGTCTTGACATTATAATAACATATTGTATTTAACCTAGGGCATCGTTGAATTTTATTACTACAAGTTACGATTCTAACCCGCTACTATTCAAGGTGAGTTTACATAGCCCTTTTTTACACTATTTACATTTTTTTGGTGGAACATGAATACAAATATACAATGTTTGCACACTACACAATATAATTCCACCCTACATTCATGTGTGCAATTTGAGCCTTATGTTTGAGTACTATGTGTGTTAACTACATTTTGTGTGCAATTTACGTGTACAATCATTAACTATGCACGCCGACGGTTAACAATGATAGATCTATTGAGTCTGACAAACCCACCCAGTTAGGGTGATTGTTACCGACAACACAATTTTGCATGCTAGTTACAAAGGTTTGATTGTACAACTTGGTTTCACAATAGTAACTCTCCATAAATGTCTTATTAACCATGATATGTATGGATTGTATACACATAAAACAATGATACTATTTATAGTCAAAACCTGTGTATGCTCACCAACTTTTTAGTTGACCTTGTTTTAATCATGTTTCAGGTACAAGTGTTTGAGTTGATCAAGTTTGCTACACTTAAGTTGTGGACCTAGTTAATCAATAAAGAAACTTATTATGTATTTGAATTTCATGACTTGATTGGATTCTGTTTGGTATGTTTTATGAAATGAAATGTGATGATTTAATATATTACAACATAGTCAACCATGTGCTCATGAACAATCTACATGTCCTCCCCTGACGTTTCAGCCGTCGGTTGGGGTGTGACACCCACCGTGGGGCAAGTGGTGCTTTTTTCTTAAATATCTTGTTACAAATTACAATCTATTTTTACTTATGAAAATCCTTTTCAGAAAATGTCGTCCCAATCTAAATTGTTTTCTTTCTCAACTACATCTTCAAATTCTGGGTTAAATCTTCCACTTTCTTCTGCTTCGGTATCTCAGAAGAAGAATGACAATGTTTCCCAAAAAATTACATCAGCTGGCCTTAGCATTCCGAAATCATCCGCTACTCCCAATATCCTGAGATCTGGAACGAATCCCGCAGTACCCATATTTGTTTCAAATGATGAGGTTCTCTCTATGTTTAAACAAATGAAACAAGCAATGGAACAACAACAGAAAACAAATCAAATGTTTATGAGGGAAACAGAAAAGATGTAGGAATCAAAGAAACCCATGGATGCAACAACTCTGATACAGCCAAAAACCCCGAGTACTCCAAGACCTTTGGAAACTATTTGGGTGATTTTATTCCCATGCAGCAATTCGACACAAATAATCTAACTCAGATAACTAGAGTAACACCCTCCAGGGATCCTAGTGTTCCATCAGGATCTTCTTCGCAAAACAATGATGACGGTAACATCTATGATAATCAATTTCTTAAAACTAACAATGTTGGACCTATGTAGGATACTGGAATTAGTCCAATAATGGCTAAGGAATTAAAGAAACTGAAAGACATGATCTCGAGTGTACCTGGTGTGGTACAACCAATACCTGAAATATCCCCGTCAAGCCACAAGATGTGTAGATTTGCTCCACCAATATGTGATGTAGAGATCCCAAAGCATTTTCAGACCCCAAAAATGAAAGTATATGATGGAACTACGGATCCCGAAGAACACGTTGCTCAATATAGAGAAAGGATGGAAGTTATCCCTATCCCACCGGATTTGAAAGAAGCATGTTTGTGCAAGGGCTTTGGGTCAACCCTCACCGGATCCGCTCTAAAATGGCTACTAAACGTTCCTCCTTATTCTATTACTTCATTTGCTCACCTAGTTAATCCATTTAATCATTAATTTTCTTGTAGTAGAACATTTGAAAGATTAACTAACAATTTATACAGGATAGTTCAGAATTATGATGAATCCCTCAGGGATTATGTAAGCAGGTTTGGTAGAGAATCCTTGGAGATCCCCAATCTTGATATTGCTACTGCTGTTCAGGCCTTCAAAATGGGGTTAAAAAGAGATTCTCAATTCTATGAAGACCTCATAATGAACCCATGTAAAAACCTGGACGAAGTTAAAAATCAAGTCGTATGGTTTATAAGGCTTGAGGAGGATAAGAAAATCCAAAGGAGGATCGATACATCATCCAAATATGATCATCCTAGCCGGAAATCAGAATCATCGACCTACAAACAGCATAAATCTAAACCATATTCAAGACCCGAGAACAATAGGATCAATGCAGTCGAAAATAATGAGGATGAAGAAGAATATCCTAAAATATCTGACTATTGTTTTTCTGTTGATATCTCAGGACAAATGTATGCGATGCAGGATCTTGGAGAAAAAACGAAATGCCTAGAAAGAATGATAAAACAACCACTTGGAAAGATAAATCCAAATGGTGTCCTTACCATTAAGATTTTGGCCATACCACTGAGAATTGCATTGCATTACGAAAAGAAATAACTTACCTCCTGAGCAATGGACATCTAAAAGAAGTCTTAGAAAAAAAGAAGGATAAAAGCCGTAATGATGAGAAATCCCATCAACGAGCAACATCCCCACCTCCAGATGCTAAGGTAATCAATTTTATATCTAGTGGTTCTGATATTTGTGGTACCTCTTATTCTGTAGCAAAAAAATATGCTAAAGAAACTAAGGCGGAAACAGGGGGCAAGCCAACAAGATCCTCAAGCTTAACAGACAAAGAAATAATCTCGTTTTGATGAAGAGGACAGAGAAAACGTTCAAGATCCCCACCATGATGGTCTAGCTATCACTTTGTATATTGCCAACCACTTTGAACGTATGATCCTTATAGACGGAGGCAGCTCGGTGAATATTATCCAGTTAGATGCGTTGAAAAGAATGGGTATCCCCGAGACAGAGATCATAGTGAAATCCTCATTACTAATAGGATTCAGCGGAGAAGCTAAAACTACCGTGAGAGATATCAAGCTACCTATCTATATCGAGGGAGTCAATTCTATCCAAAAGTTTTGTGTTATTGATTGATTATATTCTTATAATATTATATTAGGGAGACCATGGATTCATGATATGAAGGTTGTTCCTTCAACATACCATCAATGTGTGAAAATGCCAACACCTTGGGGGGTGGTAAAGATTAATCGCGATCAACAAGATGCAAAGGACTATTATACTTCATCAATGAAACCTTCTACGAAAACAAGGCAGGCATAGCAATTACAGAAACAAGCACAAGATGTATTGGAAGCAAGAGAGCAGGAGATTAGAGAAGTATCTTTAGATCCCGCGAATCCAGACATCAAAGTGTTTGTAGGATCCAATATCCCCAAGGATATTGAAATAGAACTTATAAATTTCTTAAAAGAAAGAAGATCAACATTCGCATGGAAACACGAGGACATGACATGTATCTCTAAAAATATTACAACACATAAACTTAGTATAGATAACAATTGCAGGCCTGTACATCAAAAACGAAGAAAATTTGCACCCGAAAGAAATATTATCATACAAGAAGAAGTTGAAAGACTACTCAAGTCAAAAATGATAAGAGAGGTAAAATTTTCAAGATGGCTGGCAAATGTGGTGGTGGTACAAAAGAAAAACGGGAAATGGAGAGTCTGTGTAGACTTTACTGATCTCAACAAAGCCTTTCCTAAAGATCCTTTCCCTCTGCCACATATAGACTCATTGATTGATGCCACAGCAGGCCATGAGATGCTGACCTTCATGGACGCCTCTTCGGGATTCCAACAAATTCAAATGGAACCTTTGGATCAAGAGTATACTACCTTCATTATATTGCTATGCCTTTTGGTCTTAAAAATGCAGGAGCCACATACCAGAAGCTGGTAAATATGATGTTCAAAGACAAGTTGGGGGACACGATGGAAGTATACATAGACGACATGGTAGTCAAATCAAAGAGAGCCGAAGATCATCTCAAGGATCTCAAAGAAGCTTTTGATATTTTGGATTAATATAATATGAATCTCAACCCTTCAAAATGTCACTTTGAGTTGAAGCTGGAAAATTCCTGGGATATATGGTAACCAAAAGAGGAATAGAAGCAAGTCCAGAACAAATCAAAGTTGTCATCAATTTAAAATCGCCATCAAATGTAAAAGAAGTACAAGGACTGACATGAAGAGTAGCAGCTCTCAATAGATTTATTTCAAAATCCTCAGAAAGATGCAAAGAATTCTATGATTTCCTGAAGAAAAACAAGAGGTTCGAATGGAGCGAGAAACCTGAAGAAGCATTCCAAGCTTTAATGAAATATTTAGCATCAACACCTTTGCTAATGAAACCAGAGGATAATGAACCATTATTTCTGTACCCAGCCATATCCAAAGAGAATTAAGTGTCGTTCTAACTTAGGATCACGTAGGACAGCAGCATCCTATTTATTATGTAAGTAAAAGTTTACTAGACGCGGAAACCAGGTATTCCTATCTCGAAAAAATAATTCTAGCATTAGTTATGGCATCTACTAAACTTAGACATTACTTGAGACTCATCCTATACATATTAAAACTATCTATCCTATAAAGTGTGTTTTGAGAAAACCAGAGATGTCAGGAAGGATGGCCAAATGGTCTGTAAAGCTGAGTGCTTATAACTTGATATATAAGCCCAGAACGACAGTTAAATCTCAAGCACTAGCAGACTTTGTGGCAGATTTCAATAATGATATCCAATAAGAAGCTGATTTAGAAGTCCAGCAGCTGGAAGGAACAAAAGATATGTGGATCCTACCCACTGATGGTGCATCTAATATAAGAGGCACAGGATTAGGTATCATACTAAAATCACCACAGGGGGACACAATGCCCCAATCGATTAGTTGTGAATTTCAAGCAACTAACAATGAAGCAGAATATGAAGCACTAATAGCAGGGTTACGACTAGACATAGATATGAAGATCAGGTATCTCCAAGTGTACGTTGATTCATTATTAATCACTAACATTTTAATGGCTCTTATGTAGCAAAAGGTGAAAGATTGATACGATACCTTGAAATAGTCAAAGATTTTACAGGAGAATTCAAGATTTTCCAAATTAAACAAGTCCCTAGAGAAGAAAATATTGAGGCTGATGCCTTAGCAAACCTGGGATCATCACTCAAAGTTCCATTTGATAGCAATATCCCAATAATACACATCATGAGCCCAACTATTGACCTCATAGAAGATAAACAGGTGTCAAATATAAGAGATATGGAAAACCAAGATTCTGAATAGGTTAAAAGCTCATGGATAGCACCCATCAAAAATTATTTTGAAAATGATGAAATCCCGGAAGAAGAGAAGAATCATAGAGCTTTCCGCATCAAGGTGTCACATTTTGTTATTTTACATAATATCCTATATAGAAAATAACATGCAGGTCCATACTTGAAATGCTTGGAGGTTCCTGAAACAACTGAGGTCCTAAAAGATATACATGAAAGAGACTGTGGCAACCACACTGGGGGTAGAGCACTCTTTTCCAAAGTTCTAAGAACAGGATACTACTGGCCAACCATGAGAATGGATGTCATAAATTATGCCCAAAAGTGTGATTCATGTCAAAGGCATAGCAACATACTCCACCAGCCAGCAGAACCATTACATTCAATCATTTCCCCTTGGCCATTTATGAAATGGGGAATGGATATAGTCGTTAAACATCCTAAAGCACCAGGTGGAAAAGTATTTATGCTTGCAATGACCGATTATTTTTCCAAATGGATTGAAGCAGAAGCCTTAGTTCAAATTAGAGAGAAAGAAGTGATATCTTTCATAAAGCGCAATATCCTCACAAGGTTCGAGATCCCCGTAAAGATAACATGTGATAACGGATCCCAATTCATCGGAAGAAGAACTACTAATTTCTGTGCCAGCTGGGGAATAAAAATGATAACTTTAACACCCGTACATCCTCAAGCAAATGGGCAGGCAGAGTCAAGCAACAAAATTATCATAAACAACCTCAAGAAAAGACTAGGTGCCAAGAAAGGAAGATGGGTAGAAGAATTACCCTTGGTCCTTTGGACGGATAGGACAACCCCGAAAAATGCAACAGGGCAAACACCATTCTCATTAGTCTATGGTACAGAAGCCGTAATTCTAACAAAACTTGTTATCCTTACAGCAAGAATCAGTCTTCAAGATCCTGAAACCAACAATGAAATCCTTGCTCAAGATCTTGACTCCATCGATGAGATCAGAGATCTCGCAAAAATCCGGATTGCAGCATACCAGCAAAGGATAGTTAAGTCTTACAATAAAAATATCAAAGCTAGAAGATTCCAAGTGGGTGACCTGGTACTCAGAAAAACCTTTCAAAATACCATCAAATCCAGTGATGGAAAATTAGCACCCAAGTGGAAAGGACCATATTTAATATATTCGGAAGCTGGCAAAGGAGCATACTGGCTAGCAAATATGGAAGGAGACGTATTGCCAAGATCAAGGAATGCTATTCATCTCAAGACCTACTTCATGTAAGATGAAATTCGTATCCCAAACAGATCCTGTATGTTTTCAATTATTTTTTCTATTCACTCATCTTCTTCATCTTTGATACTGACTTAAGCTTCGGAGGGGTGTTGGCCAAAACTAACACCCACCTTCACCAATGTAACATCCATGATTTCCGGGCCATAATTTTTTTTTATTCATTTTATTAGGTAAACTCTTGGAGTCATATACTGGTTCAAACATAATATGTTACAGTAATTATTATTTTAATATAAAGTAAAATATTTGAGTTTAAACCATACTTATTACACACACACATACATTTTTAAATTAAAAACGATCAAAAGGATTGTGTAATTTTACAATTCATTCCATATATATATATATATATATATATATATATATATATATACTATTACATATGAATTGTATATGAAAGTAAATTTTACAACATATTCATACTAAAACTTTTTACGACTTGTTTGATTATTAAATCTATAAAGTTTTAAACAAAAAAATATATATAAATAAATTTATAAGTATATATATATTGTGACATATTTTGAATAAAAAATTAATCTTAATAAAATATTTATAAAGTATTTTTACATTCAAAACTTGTTATTAAGATTTGCAAAGTTTTGAAACCAAGATCAATTTATACATATAATTATATAAATATTTATAAATTAAAAAGGGCTAGTTGAACCCTTGAACTCCAATTTGAACCCCACCCTAATATTTGACCTTTGACCCCCATTCATCCATTTTGATTTAATTTGACTTTTAAAATTCAACATGTCCAAATTCTTGCAATTAGACACTATAATCGATCAAACCCGGACTCTTTAGATTTACCATGCGTGACTGTTTCTCGACCAGTTCCCAATCCAATTAACATGTCAAGTTAGCGAATCTCATTCGGTTTGATTCAAATTCAAAAACATTTTACTTCTCTAGTCAATACCGAGCCAAATTCGACTTCAATTCAAGGAATTAAACGCAAGTAAAGTCCGTAAATGACGCTCGGTCAATCCTCACATGAATTCAACCCCGAAACTCGACCCAATACAACTTGATCTAGTCTAATTGACACGTAATACGCTCCTACAGCTGTCATCTCCAAATCTGAATCGAATCAAGCTATTTTAGTGAAATTGAACGACTTAAATCAAACGAAAGCCTCTGAACTTCCAATTCACCCGCATTGCGTCTCCATGTATCGATCGACCACAAGGAACATTGTCACTGTTCTTCTAGCTGTCAGCAGTCAATACCTCACCATTTTAGGTATGGTTTGTGTCTATAGCTTCGCATTCTCATATCAAACGAAAGCCCTCTGTCAATTTCCTAAGACAAAGGGCATCGATCTCAATCCCCATTCAATCTTGCAATCTGTTCATACGGGGACTCTATCGCGATCCTTTTCAGTGTACTTATGTATTTAGACTTTAGATTATACCAGTGAAACCATCTGGTCCGAATGGCTAAGTCATTGCACCATCGGACTAGATGGAGTGGGTTTGAAACCCATACTCTACGCCTTTTTGCGCATATGTTGAAACCAGATCCGGCCCCTTTCAATTACCGAGTTAAAACAATTACAAACCAATATTATATACGGGTTAGTCCCCTGGTCCAGTGGTAAGGCAGATTGCCTTCGCAGAACCAACCCGGGTTCGAGCCTGGTGGCGTTTATTCTGTTTAAAATCACCGTTTTTAAAAAGTAATTAATTTATAAAAAAAAATTTATAAACCCTACACTAAATAGAACTCATTTGAACAATAATTTACAATTTTAAATCATGAGATGATTATCCTATAATTTAAATTGTTTAAACTTCTTTTTTCTAATAAAACAAAAACGTTTGGCTATATAATTGTGTAAAGAGTTTAGAGAATACATAAATATTTTTATGGAATATTCATAAAACGATATTTCACTTAACTATCAATTTAAGATGTAAACGTATTTAAACAAATTTTATAAATCATTTTCCGTTAAATAACATATATTAGGGTTTTAAACCCTATTTAAACAAATAAAACTTTTCGAAATATAAATATATACTTATATTCTTCATTGTTTTTAGAGGAACATACTAGTTTTTATGATAAATAAATGAATTTATTTATTGTTACAATCCACTAAGAGATTAAATTGTATATAATTTCTTAACTATATATACTAGTATATATTCACATTGTATTTGACACATTTTTATAAGTAAAAAAATAAAATAAAGTTATTTAAATTATATTTGAATAAATATAATTTCACACTATTTAAATAATTAAATAAATAAATGACAATTATTTAATTTAATTAGTTATTCAAACCTAAACCCTAAATCTTTTATTTTAAAACCATATACTTCAAATATTCATTTTTACAAAACACTTATTCAAATACAAAACACAAATAACTACACAATCCTTTTTCATAATACGAGACGAACTATTTGTACAAGTCCCTACACACACTCCCTTTGAAACCCTAGATTCTACCATAGACATAATGCATAATGTTAATTCAAGTTTCTACACTTTCACTCTAGGTTAACTTTGTGAGTTACAAGGATCACTTTGCCACCTATTCTCTTGTGCTAGCTACATCTTTCATACATGTGAGTTTTACATAACCCATTTTTACACTATTTTACATTTTTGGGGTTGGACACGAATTACAAATATACAGTGTTTGCAAACTACATAGTACAATTTCACCCTACATTCATGTGTGTAATTTGAGCATTATGTTTGAGTGCTAGGTGTGTTAACTACATTTTGTGTGCAATTACATGTGCAATCATTAACTATACAAGCCGACGGTTAACAATGATAGATCTATTGAGTCTGACAAACCCACCCAGTCAGTGTGATTGCTACCGATAACACAATTTTGCATGCTAGTTACAAAGGTTTGATGTACAACTTGGTTTCACAATAGTAACTCTCCATAATTTCCTTATTAACCATGATATGTATTGATTGTATACACACAACACAATGATACAATTTAGAGTCAAAAACCTATGTATACTCACCAACTATTTTTAGTCGACCCTGTTTTCATCATGTTACAGGTGTTAATATTTGAGTTCATATTCAAGATGCTACATATAGGAATTGAGGACCTAGTTAAATAAACAGTTAAATTTTGTTGATGTATTTCGTTCCTTTGTATGTTTTTATTGTACAAGTGTAATGTAATTTAAACAAATTGATATATGAAACTTTATTTGATCATGTGCTCATGTACAGTCTACATGTACCGCCCTGGAGTTTCCGCCGTCGGTTAGAGTGTGACAGATTGGTATCAGAGCCTTGGTTATAGGGAATTAGGTTATAAGACACTTTTGACCTAGACTATAACCTTAGGACACCCATACTATGCCATGCTACTATATACTACATGATTACCTCTTTGTGTGAATATTTTTTTACATGTTATTCTAATAGTGTATGCATTACACTACTTGATAACTCTTGTGCTTATATTCACTCCTATCTACATGCTACATATTTGATTCATTAAGTGCTACGCTAAGTTTTCAACACACACTTATACACACATAAATATTCATGCACCCTTAAATCTCACACACATGTCACCATCATCATTTGTGAACAAAAATTTAAACTCTTAAGCCTAAAGCCTATTAAGATTTTTAAATCCCGTCAAAGTTTTGAGTTCGGAAAATTAGCAAAGAACATGTGCAATCTAGAAGGGCGAATGCCTGTACTTTGGGTCTTCTGTCTAGAAAAACATTTCATATAAATCCAAATCAACCGATGGATCCGTATGGTTTCCTGGGGAATTCCCGAAGTGAGTGTTCTCTTATAGGCTAAAGCATGTGTTCTTGAAAGTATAGGAATTTGAATCACTTTGATTTGTCAAAGTATCCATTTGATTATATTATCAAATGAGTACAATCTAAACACCATCGTTTCATTTAGTACAACTTATTATACGTACCTAAGCCTTCTTTGTAATTAATCATTTTATTCTCTAAATTAAACAACATCGTTATGGTCACACCCTCAAATTCCACTAACGGAGTTTTACTGTTTGGGAAGTGACAAAACAGGATCGCAGTCATTAGTTATATTGAACGACACTATATGGGACTTAAATAGAAATATCATAAACGATTAGAGTAAATGCGGAAGTAATAAAAGAAAGTAAATACGCAAAACATAGATGAAAAACAGTCCAAACGTAATATTAAATAAGAAATTAAATGTAGGACTCCATGCATGTCCTAGAAGTGCACCTGTGCCTTAACTTAGCGACCTGAGAAAACATGTAAGAAAAGATGTTAACACAAGGTTGGTGAGTTCACAGGTTTCAGTATATAAATAAGCGTTTACCAAATTATTGAACATTCAATATGTATAGGTACTAATCCTACATTCCATGTTTTACTAATACGCTCTGAACCGAAGCTGACTGTTTGTTTATTTGCCTCCTGACAGATCTATCAACTCTGGCGATGTGAGTAGGCTAATATTTCACCCATTCGACCTCCAATCGAGTTAGAGCGACTAACGCGGGTGGAATTTGTCAAACCCAGTAGTACTACTAAATATTACCTCACTAAGATCCATATTAATGGTTCGATTTGTGTTGAGGACTTTCAGTGACGGTGTGTTACGCTTAGCTTTAACAGTGATAACATATGCATACAATATTCCAAAAATAGTTTGCGACATGTTTTCTCCCCCAAATTAAAATAGTAAAAGGGGCCGTGAAAACTCACCTGATTTGGGTAGGAAGTATCACACAAGAATGAGATTGGAATCTCAAGTGTTAGCCCGACACGGCTCACAAATGCCCTAGAATTACATCATAATTATTAGGGATAAAATAGGGTATATTGGGATATGCGACGAGGACACGGAAAGTTGAACGGTCTAAGAGAAACGTTCTAATGACCAAGAGTAGGCGAACGTGTCCATGAGAATACGGATTTCTAAGTTAAACGATTAAGACAATTACGAAACTCGACGAAAGACAATAATTACAATCATTAATAAATATATTCAATCGTTTTCGCCATTAAATAATGATCTAGAAAATAATATTATTATATTATTTTTAAACTCTCATAGTTAATACGATAACTATGTATGTGGCAAAAATAATAATATATTATTTTTATTCGAGAATATAATTACGGGTAAACAATACAAATATTTATATTATTTATAACTTTGAAATGTTACAAAAGTGTTTATAATATGGAGGAAATAATATATAAAATATATTATTTTTAATTTGTGTCATGGTACAAAAATAATATGAATATATTATTTTATAAATGGATTTTAATAATAAATATGGGTTATGAGATCAAACCCGAGCCTACGGGTGGTTTTCGGGTTATAAAACATGTTACTATATTAATATAATACTATAGGGTTGTAGGTTATTCAAATATAATACTCAAAATAGATTTCCAAAAACAAAAGTGGATGGAGAGACTCGAACCCGGGTCTCTGCCACCACAGTGCACACACTTAACCAACTGAGATCCCAACTGAATTGCAAACAGACCCAGAAAAAAACGATTTTATCAATCAAGTCCCTGAGACCCCCCCCCCCCCCTCGATCCCAGTTCCATACTCACAATTTCGATAACAATAGCTCAAATCAGTAAAGGGGTTTTGTTAATCAGGGTGCCACGAATATGTGGTAGGTTTTAATTGCAAAATACATAAGTTTAAGGTCGTTTAGTTATCAAAATAAGAATCGAAAACCCTATGCATGAACATGGAATCAATTTGATAAAATTGGATGTTAAAACTCAATGGAATCATTGGGCTTTTACTATACAGAACATTGTGAATCCAATGGTATAGTTTAATTTGATTAAGACAGCGATTAAGATTGAAACCCCCAAATTGATTAAGAACAAACCCTAGAATCAAGATGATATTCAATTCGATAATGTAAGCCCCAAAAAGTATAGGGCTTTTGATCTAGACGTCGAGGTGAGTCTGCGGACATGATCAATTTCAGTTTTCATTATCGAATTGATGGGGTTCGATTAAACAGAATGCATAAGAACCCTAGGTTCTTGATTTCGATCGAATTGATGTTGTAAACCCTGATAATGATAGGGCTTTCAATAAATAGACATTACTGGAATATTGCTCGAATAGATGATCCCCGACTAAAAACGTGCTCTGACAATAACTAGTTTGATCTCTGGCAACTTGGACAGCTTCTCCTATCAAAGTGAGTAGTGTAGCAGGTTTCACGGGATGCCAATAAGATGTGCGAGAGTTCAATTTGTAATAACAATACAAAGATCCGTCGAATTTTGCTGAACGCTTGATGTGGTCGACGGTTACGACAATAATTCCCATTATTAGGATTAATTACACAACTTGTCCTCGTAGTTTAAGATTTATTTTTGACAGAAATAGCCCCAGGGGTTTAAGATTAGGTTAACAGGGTTAGAATTTAACAGAATATTTAACGAGATTGCTAACGGAGTTAACTTGAAAAGTCGGATTGTCACATTATCCCCTACTTGAAAGAATTTTCGTCCCGAAAATTATGATAAAATAAAAAAAAATTCCGGATGCCACATCATCCCCTAGTTGAAAGAATTTTCGTCCCGAAAATTAGAATAGTACCTTAACAGTTTGACGTGGAGTGCTTGAACAGATTAGGATATTTGCGCATCATCTGATCCTCACGCTCCCATATGAATTCCGGTCCGCGTTTCGAGTTCCAATGAACTCTGACAATAAGGATTTTACTACGTTTAAGCATTTTGACTTCCCTATCCATGATTTCTACCGGTTCCTCGATGAAACGCAACTGTTCATCGATGTGTAGTTCCTCAAGAGGAACCGCGAGTGACTCGTCTGCTAGACATTTATTCAAGTTTGAGACGTAAAAGATGTTGTGTACACCACTAAGTCCATCGGGTAGGTCCAGTTGATACGCCACTAGGCTAATTCTCTTCACTATCTTGAACGGTCCAACATAACGAGGATTTAATTTGTCTCATTTCCCAAAACGAATGACACCTTTCCAAGGTGAGACTTTTAACAAAACCATATCACCTACTTGAAACTCTAACGGTTTACGACGCTTATGGGCATAGCGCTTTTTACGATCACGAGCTACTGCCATACGATTTCTAATTTGAACTATCTTTTCATAGGTTTCAAGTACAAGTTCGGGACACGTACGTTGACTATCCCCAACGTCGGCCCAACAAAAAGGAGAGCGGCATTTCCGTCCATATAATGCCTCAAATGGAGCTGCCTTGATGCTAGTGTGATAACTGTTGTTGTAAGAGAACTCCACCAAAGGTAGGTGAGACTCCCAAGTGTTACCGAAATCAATCACACAAGCTCGTAGCATATCCTCCAGAGTTTGAATTATGCGCTCCGTCTGGCCATCAGTTTGAGGATGGTATGTTGTGCTCATATCTAGACGCGTGCCTAAAGCTTTATGTAACGATTGACAGAAACGGGAGGTGAATCGTGCAACACGATCCGAAATGATAGAGATTGGCACTCCGTGCCGAGAGACTACTTCTTTCAAATAAATACGAGTGAGCTTCTCCATTTTGTCTGTTTCTATGATTGCTAAGAAGTGAGCAGACTTTGTTAAACGATCGATAATTACCCAAATGGTATCACATCCGGTAGGAGTTCGTGGCAATTTTGTGATAAAGTCCATGGATATCTGCTCCCATTTCCATATGGGAATCTTCGGTTGCTGGAGTAGACAGGAAGGCTTTTGATATTCTACTTTGACATTTGCACAAGTCAAGCACTTGATCACATAGGTGGCTATATCGGCCTTCATATTTGGCCACCAATACAGCACCTTTAGGTCATGGTACATCTTGTCGGATCCTGGATGAATAGAGTAACGAGATTTATGAGCTTCATGCATGACTAGTTCCCTTAACTTTCCAAATACCAAAACCCATATTCACTCAGCGAAGTAGCGAATGCCGTCAGATTTGACCTCGAGTTGTTCTTCCATGCCGCGTGTGGCTTCCAGCGGTAGATTTTCCTCCTTCAGGGCTTTAAGTTGAGCATTACGGATTTTGTCAGGTAATCCAGTGTGAATAGTAAGCTGTAATGCTTGAACTCGTTTGGCTTGCTTTCCTTTTGACTTAGGGCATCAGCTACAACCTTAGCCTTACCAGGATGATACCTGATCGCACAGTCATAATCATTCAAGAGCTCGACCCAACGACGCTGTCGCATGTTCAGCTCTTTCTTGCCAAAGATATGCTAAAGACTCTTGTGATCGGTGTAGATAGTGCACTTGGTACCGTACAAGTAATGTCTCCATATCTTAAGCGCGAAAACTACGTCTCCCAACTCTAAGTCATGAGTGGTGTAGTTTTTCTCGTGAATCTTTAGTTGACTTGAAGCGTATGCGATCACCTTTTCTCGTTGCATTAACACACAACCCAGACCCTGAATGGATGCGTCGCAATATACCACAAAATCATCCGTTCCCTCCGGAAGAGCTAGAATAGGTGCACTGCAAAGATTCTGCTTAAGGAGTTGGAATACTGACTCCTGGTTGTCGCCCCAGTTATAGGCTTTACCCTTATGAGTTAAGGTAGTGAGAGGTTGGGCAATCTTAGAAAATCCTTCGATGAATCGGTGATAATAGCCAGCCAATCACATAAATTGTCGCACATTTGTCGGAGTCGTTGGTGCTGCCCAATTCTTGAAGGCTTCTATCTTTGATGGATCGACTTGTATTCCCTTCTCGTTTACCATATGTCCTAAAAATTGAACTTCCCAAATCCAGAATTCACACTTGGAGAATTTAGCATACAACTGTTCCTGCTTTAGCAATTCCAGAATCAAACGTAGGTGTTCCTCATGCTCCTCCTTGTTCTTGGAATAAATAAGGATGTCGTCGATGAAAACGTTGACAAACTGATCAAGGTATGATTTACACACACGGTTCATGAGGTCCATGAACACCGCGGGTGCGTTGGTAAATCCGATAGGCATGACCATAAACTCATAGTGGCCGTACCGTGTCCTGAAAGCAGTCTTAGAGATATCCTCATCTCGGACTCTCAATTGGTGATAACCAGATCTAAGATCTATCTTGGAATAGAAGCTTGATCCTTGGAGTTGATCGAAGAGATCATCTATGCGAGGAAGAGGATAACGATTCTTGATCGTCACTTTATTCAGTTCACGGTAGTCGATACACATGCAAAAAATCCCGTCCTTCTTCTTGACAAATAGGACTAGAGCTCCCCATGGCGATGAGCTAGGTCGGATGAAACCTTTGTCTAATAATTCTTGTAGTTGAGTGGATAGCTCTTGCAATTCACTAGGTGCAAGTCGGTAAGGTGCCTGAGCAATCGGCTCTGCTCCGGGTGCTAGATCAATTTGGAATTCTACTTGACGGTGCGGTGGCGAACCAGGAAAATCCTCGGGAAATACTTCCGAATAGTTACAAACAATTGGGATAGCATCATTCTTCTTCTCCTAGAAGGCTGCTCGACGATGAGAGCCAAAATAGCAGTATGGCCTTTTCGAAGACATTTATGTTCTTTCATGAAGGATATGATGCCCATGACTGCACCATTCCTTTCGCCCTGAACAGAAAGAGTTTCTCCACTCGGGAGAGGAACGCGAACGATTTTCTCATGATAAACGATTTCGGCTTGGTTTTTAGATAACCAATCCATGACGACAATTACAACGAAACTACCAAGTGTGACCGACATAAGGTCAATATCAAGTTTATGACTAGCTAGCTCAAGCTTACATCCCTTAAGAATGTGAGTTGCTTCAATTATTTGACCATCAGCTATCTCTATTACATACTTAGCTTCTAACAGCGTTGGAGTTCCTTTTATCATATCACTAAGTTTCTTAGATGTAAAACTCCTGTCAGCACCAGTGTCAAAAAGGACAGAAGCAAAGTAATTGTTTAAGAGGAACTTACCGGTGACCACATTATGATCATATCGAGCTTCTCCGGATCCTAGCACGAAGGCTCGTCCCTTCGCACCATTCCCTCCATTGTTACCATTGTTGTTGTTTTGGTTAGGGTTATTATTGCCATTACCCCCTTTCTTTAGCTGAGGACAATTCTTCCGATAGTGTTCCTCCTTTCCACACTCAAAACAACCCTTTGTAGACCCTTGCTGCTGAAAAGGCTGCTTGGCTTGCAGCTCACCCCTACAGTCCTTGGCAGCATAGCCTATCTTACCACACAGCTGATAACAGTTACAAACTCCAAAATGGTGAAAGTTACATTTGTTGCACTTGGGGGGATTTTTCTGCATATCAACCCTGATTTTGACCTGAAGAGGTCGTCTGGTTGAAATTTTTGGTAGGTTTAAACCTATGCTGCTGTTGCTGAGGTTGGTTAAACTGGGATCCCTTGGAGTTGGAGTTGTGATCAAACTTACGCTTATTATTTTCTGTGGATTTAGAAACTGAACCCCTCAGGGGTAGAGTTCCCTGAGTCACCGCCTTATCGGTCAACTTATGGGCAAGTATGATTGTCTGTTGAATGGTAGAAGCATTGGATGAGGTGACCATGCTCTGGATCTGAGGCACTAAACCTCCAATATACAACTCAATTCTTTTGTAGTTGGGGGTCACCATATGAGGACACATAGTAGCAAGCTCATGGGAGCGAGTAGTGTAAAGTTCAATTTCAGAACCTTCCATTTTCAGATTCCATAATTCCCCTTCTAGCTTCTGAATCTCATCTCGAGGACAATACTGCTCCTTCATCATTGTCTTGAACTCTTCCCACGGCAGTGCATTAGCCATTGCTAGACCAAACATCTCGACTTGAGCATTCCACCATGTGAGAGCCGGGCCTCCAAAGTACCTGATGCAAACTTGACCTGATTTGCTTTAGGACATTTGCACTTGGCGAACACAGACTCAACCTTCTCGAACCAAGAGAGCAGTCCGACAGCTTCCTCATCTCCACTGATAGTGTGGGGCTTACAGTCCATGAAAGTCTTGAATGTACATGCCGGCTGATTATTCTGCTGACCTGGATTTAGAAACACAATATATGATCGATATTATAAGGCTTGGAAAATACGCCTTGAGAGGTGAATTGACTCCACTAGTCAATGGTTACTGTATTTACCTGCAGCATTCTGTGATGCTAGAGCTTCAGCCACACTATCGTTAATCAGTGCCGCTAGCTCAGCCGTCGTCATGTTGATGGTGCCTCGACCACCAGCACGACCTACGCATCCTCTTCCAAGCATAATTCGTCGCATTCAAAAATACAAAATAATGAGAAATATATCGCATTTCAAACATTATATATGTACAAGGAAATGATAACTAAACACAACATCTAATATTTCGTAGTTAAATAAGTTGTAACGGCTACAAGATAAATAATTCAAAACATTAAACTTCTCATGAGCTTTTATTAAATGGAAACAACCTTACCCATCTAGGTTTGAAATAGAAAGAACATAAACAAAGCATAAGATAAAAAAAAGGAAAGATAAGATAAGATAAGCATCAAGCATCATCGTCCTAGGAGGAAATGCATGATAGAGCATCATCCTCCTCAACTAGCTCCTCCACGAATGGCTCTTCGTCGTCATCCGGTATCTCCTCCTCGGATTCAGAAGGCGGTGCATCCCCTTGCCAAGGGCAGCCTCTAGATGTGCCACCCTACTCAATATCCCTTCAGCAGCATCATTCCAGGTGTCCACCCTTGCTTCTAAATGTTGAACTCTGTCCACTAGGTGGTTATGGACCTGATCAGTTACTGCTAGCTCAGCGGTCAAAAGCTCTATCCCTACCTTATTTCCAACTATCTGTGACTCCCGCTGCAGAATACTGGTTATCTCACTAGAGGCATCCCTCATATTTCCTAGTTCCTTAGTCATAAAAGTCACAAAGGCAGCAAAAGCTTGCTCCATGGTGCATGGCAAGCTAGGTAAAGTCCATGACGAAGATGTGGAACCAAAATAAGGTGATGGAACATTTCCCATATCGATCCAACTTTGGATCATCTTAGGGTACCAATCCCAATTGCGCTGTTCATCTCTTTCCCGCACATGGTTGAGCTCACCCTGTTCAACGGAGTCATCACTGGAACTGGTCCGACGCCTTTTAGGCTCCGGTGAAGGTAGGATGGTTGCATCGTGTTCCGGTGCCATAGGTGATGGAGGTGGTGATGACAAAATAATCCTGTAACGTAATATATAAGTGCCAAAACCCAAACGTCTATGACATATAACTAATGTGTGAAGTTATAGTCTAGTATGCAATCCTAGTTCTCTATAACCAATGGCTCTGATACCAATCTTTCAAACCCCCAAATTCCACTAACGAAGTTTTACCGTTTGGGAAGTGACAAACCATGATCTCAGTCATTAGTTACATTGAACGACACTATATGGGACTTAAATAGAAATATCATAAACGATCAGAGTAAACGCGGAAGCAATAAAAGAAAGTAAATGCGCAAAACAAACGCGCCCAAAAGTCCAGTCCAAAACATAAATGAAAAACAGTCCAAACGTAATATTAAATAAGAAATTAAATGTAGGACTCCATGCATGTCCTAGAATTGCACCTGTGCCTTAACTTAGCGACCTGAGAAAACATGTAAGAAAAGATGTCAACACAAGGTTGGTGAGTACACATGTTTCAGTATATAAATAAGCGTTTACCAGATTATTGAACATTCGATATGTATTGGTACTAATCCTACGTTCCATGTTTTACTAAAACGCTTGGAACCGAAGCTGACTGTTTGTTTATTTGCCTCCTGCCAGGTCTTTCAACTCTGGCGATGTGAGTAGGCTAATATTTCACACGTTCGACCTCCAATCGAGTTAGCGCGACCAACGCGGGTGGGATTTGTCAAACCGACTAGTACTACTAAATATTACCTCACTAAGATACATATTAACGGTTCGATGTGTCTTGAGAACTTTCAGTGATAGTGTGTTACGCTTAGCTTTAACATTGATAACATATGAATACAATATTCTAAAAATAGTTTGCGGCATGTTTTCTCCCCCAAATTAAAATAGTAAAAGGGGTCATGAAAACTCACCGGATTTGGGTAGGAAGTATCACACAAGTATGAGATTAGAATCTCAAGCGTTAGCCCGACACGGCTCACGAATGCCCTAGAATTACATCATAATTATTAGGGATAAAATATGGTATATTGGGATATGCGACGAGGACATGGAAAGTTGAACGTGCTAAGAGAAACGTTCTAATGACCAAGAGTAGGAGAACGTGTCCACCGGAATACGAATTTCTAAGTTAAATGATTAAGAAGATTACGATACGCGATGAAAGACAATAATTACAATCATTAATAAATATATTCAATCGTCTTTGCCATTAAATAATGATCTAGAAAATAATAATATTATATTATTTATAAACTCGCATAGTTAATACGATAACTATGTATGTGGCAAAAATAATAATATATTATTTTTATTCGAAAATAGAATTTCGGATAAACAATATAAATATTTATATTATTTATAACTTTGAAATGTTACAAAAGTGTTTATAATATGGAGGAGAGACTCGAACACGGGTCTCTTCCACCGCAGCACACACACTTAACCAACTGAGCTCCCAACTGAATTGCAAACAGACCCAGAACAAAACGATTTTATCAATCAAGACCCTGAGATCCCCCCCCCCCATCGATCCCAGTCCCATACTCACAATTTCGATAACAATAGCTCAAATCAGTAAAGGGGTTTTGTTAATCGGGGTGCCACGAATCTGTGGTAGGTTTTAATTGCAAAATACATAAGTTTAAGGTCGTTTAATTATCAAAATAAGAATCGAAAACCCTAGGCATGAACTTGGAATCAATTTGATAAAATTGGATGTTAAAACTCAATGGAATCATTGGGCTTTTACTATACAGAACATTGCGAATCCAATGGTACAGTTTAATTTGATTAAGACAACGATTAAGATTGAAACCCCCAAATTGATTAAGAACAAACCCTAGAATCAAGATAATATTCAATTCGATAATGTAAGCCCCAAAAAGTATAGGGCTTTCGATCTAGACGTCGAGGCGAGTCTGCGGACATGATCAATTTTAGTTTTCATTATCAAATTGATGGGGTTCGATTAAACAAAATGCATATGAACTCTAGGTTCTTGATTTCGATCGAATTGATGTTGTAAGCCCTGATAATGATAGGGCTTTCAATGAATAGACAGAAACGAAGGTAAAGGTGTAGGTAATTACCGGAATAGTGCTCGAATTGATGATCCCCGACTAAAAACGTGCTCCGACACTAACGAGTTCGATCTCCGGCAACTTGGACAGCTTCTCCGATCAAAGTGAGTAGTGTAGCAGGTTCCACAGGGTGCGAATAAGATGTGCAGGAGTTTAATTTGTAAAAACAATACAATGATCCATCGAATTTTGATGAACACTTGATGTGGTCGACGGTTACGAAAATAATTCCCATTATTGGGATTAATTCGAATCAATGCCCATAATTAGTGACTTGATGATGATCGGTTATAGCATTAAGGATCGAATCCGTTACAAATTTGAGTTGATTATCAGTTTTGGTTTGAAATTGGAATCAAGACTTGCGATTTGACTTCTAAAAGTCAATAGGAACTCAATCTAATCAATTTTGACTTTCCAAAGTCAAAGGAAACGAGTTTGATTAATTACACAACTGGTCCTCGTAGTTTAAGATTTATTTTTGACAGAAATAGCCCCAGGGGTTTAAGATTAGGTTAACATGGTTCGAATTTAACAGAATACTTAACGAGATTGCTAACGGAGTTAACTTGAAAAGTTGGATTGTCACAGTTATTTTGTTAAAACAAAACGTTTATCAAACATTTAGATAGTATCTGAAATATAATTTTTTTATAAACATTTTCACCTTGTAAGTAAAATTTAATACAACTTGTTTTATAAAAGCATTATTTTTAATTAATAATTAAATTATGACTTTTCTCGTTAAATTAATTATTAATAAACCTTGGCTTAGTTATTAAATAATTCAGCCATTATTTTCTCTTAAAAATAGTCTACTTATAATTTGAAATAAAATAAAAAGGGTTTTCATTTAATTATCCATGTAGTTAATTATTCAACTGCTTTTCAGCATTTTACAAACAAGAATAAACTACAACTACTTATTTATTTACAAACAAAGAGCACAAATTAGTTATTCGTAAGCACACTACTCTAAATATCTACACAACCTTCTCGTTATCTTACAAATCTAGAAATGTATGATTTTACTAGACACTGCAATGAACTTAAACATTTCACGTAGGTATTAGTCATCCATATAAACCTCAGCAAGATTTAAAAATTAAAATCCAACTATCCACGTTATACATGAATGTCAAACAACACGCTTGTCTGCAACACTCGACTACCTGCAAAATTCGATAGTTTACGTTACTCATGAGATCCAATAACTTACAAGCGAAGAGTCACATGATACATAAAACTTAGTTATTTACAATATGAATGATGCTAGGATAATCACATGAAACTTGTTTAATTGATACATGATTTAGCACATCATACACGATCACATGATACATAAAACTTAGTTGTTTACGATATGCATGATACTAGGATAATCACATGATACATGAAACTTGTTTAATTGATACATGATTTAGCACGTCATACACGATCACATGATACATAAAACTTAGTTATTTACAATATGCATGATACTAGGATAATCACATGATACACGAAACATGTTTGTTTGATACATGACTGGGCACATTATACACGATCACATGATACATCAAACTTAGTTGTTTACAATATGCATGATAGTAGGTTAACCACATGATACTTGAAACTTGTTGTTTTGATACATGATACTAGATTGAACGTATTATACACGGTCACATAATACATGAAACTTAGTTGCAATATACGTAATGTTACACCGATCACATAATACACGAAACTTGTTTCCAATATACATTATAGTGGATTGATCACATAATACATGAAACTTAGTTGTTTGTAGAATACATAATACCAAATTGTTCACACTATACAATATACATGATACTACATGCTCACATTATACCTGAAACTTCCTGGTATACAAAATGCATGATACTAAATTGTTTACATTTACAAAATACATTATGCTAAATTGTTTGCGTCCTACATGAAAACTTACTTGATATTAAATTGTTCACAACCTACGTGAAACTTATTTGTTTACAACATACATGATACAAAATTGTTCACATTATACATGAAACCAAATTGCTTACAATATACATGACATTAGATCATACATGGAACTTATGTGCTTACATTATACACAAAATTTGATCGTTTACATTGTTGATATTGATTAAGTACGTCATACACAAGGCATGATTATTCACCATATCCATGAAAGCTACTCGGGGTTTGACGTATTCTTGTTCAAACACGAGGAAGCTATGGAACCCTAAATTATGCCACGTTATTACTCTTTTGTTGCTAACTGACCTGCCTATTTAGGGACATAGTTACTTATTAGCATCTCATATGTGAAACACAATAGACATGAACTAACTGAATTTGTGCCCCCTCTTGCCCCGCACACAACGGAAGGATCTATACGGACCATGCGATGATTTGAGTAATTACGGGTGCACACGTAATTATAAGAATCAGCGCATGGAAAAACATAGTGAATTCTGTAGTGTGTTACGACCTAAAACCTATCGTGATATAGAACAACAAAACTAATGTGATATGAAAAGGGCATGGTGGATACGCCGATGGTACTTCCTATATATAAGTATTCCTATCATATTATCAGAAGTAGCGTTGTTCGTGTCACGTGAAGTTTTGACCTAGACCAATGGTTGTGAAATACTGACAATTTTTTAGCATATTAGACTACATCTTAAACAAACCCTAATTATCAAGTTCCCATCAAATCCATTCCAAGTAATACATTTCACCTATAGGATTCAAAATACTAACCAACAGTTCATTGTAAAACTTAATTCATCATCAACATTCATACCTGACCTTGAGTATCAAAAGCTAAATCTTTTCACCAGTTATACTCCTTAAACCAACCATCATAACACGTTGAGAATCCAAACCCTCACCTCTTTCCTGATTCAGTAACTTCTACTAGTTAAATTTCGGGACGAAATTCCCTCAACATGGGGATACTATAACATCCATGATTTCCGGGCCATAATTTTTCTTTATTCATTTTATTAGGTAAACTCTTGGAATCTTATACAGGTTCAAACATAATATGTTACAGTAATTATTATTTCAACATAAAGTAAAACATATGAGTTTAAACCATACTTACTGCATACACACATAAATTTTTAAATTAAAAACAGTCCAAAGGATTGTGTAATTTTACAATTCATTCCTTATATATATACACACTATTACATAGGAATTGTATATGAAAGTAAATTTTACAACATATTCATACTAAAACTTTTTACGACTTGTTTGATTATTAAATATATAAAGTTTCAAACAAAAAAATATATATAAATAAATTTATAAGTATATATATATATATATTGTGACATATTTTGAATAAAAAATTAATCTTAATAAAATATTTATAAAACATTTTTACATTCAAAACTTGTTATCAAGATTTGCAAAGTTTTAAAACCAAGATCAATTTATACATATAATTATATATATTTATAAATTAAAAAGGGCTAGTTGAACCCTTGAACTCCAATTTGAACCCCAACCCTCAGATTTGATCTTTGACCCTCATTCACCCATTTTGATTTAATTTGACTTTTAAAAGTCAACAGGTCCAAATTCTTGCAATTAGACACTATAATCGATCCAACCTGGACTCTTTAGACTTACCATGTTTACGTGAATGTTTCTTGACTAGTTCCCAATCCAATTAACATGTCAAGTTAGCGAATCTCACGCGGTTAGATTCAAATTAAAAAACATTTGACTTCTCTAGTCAATACCGAGCCAAATTCGACTTCAATTCAAGGAATTAAACGCAAGTAAAGTCCGTAAATCACGCACAGTCAATCCTCACATGTATTCAACCCCGAAACGCGACCCAATACAACTTGATCTAGTCTAATTGACGCGTAATACGCTCCTACAACTGTCATCTCCAAATCTGAATCGAATCAAGCAATTATGGTGAAATTGAACAAATTAAATTATTCATGCACCTTCACATAACCCATTACAAACCCTCTGAACTTCCAATTCACCCGCATTACATCTCCAAGTATCGATCGAGCATAAGGAACATCGTCGCTGTTCTTTTAGCCGTCGGCAATCAATACCTCACCATTTCAGGTATGGTTTGTGTCTATAGCTTCGCATTCTCATATCAAACGAAAGACCTTTGTCAATTTCCTAAGACAGAGGGCATCGATCTCAATCCCCATTCAATCATGCAATCTGTTCATACGGGGAATCTATCACGATCATTTTCGGTGTACTTATGTATTTAGACTTTAGATTATACTACCGAAGCCATCTGGTCCGACTGGCTAAGTCATTGCACCATCGGACCAGATCGCGTGGGTTCGAAACCCATACTCTACGCCTTTTTGCGCATATGTTGATACCAGATCCGGCCCCTTTCAATTACCGAGTTAAAAAAATTACAAACCAATCCTGTATACGGGTTAGTCCCCTGGTCCAGTGGTAAGGCAGGTTGCCTTCACAGAACCCACCCGGGTTCGAGCCTGGTGGCGTTCATTCTTTTTAAAATCACCGTTTTTAAACAGTAATTAATTTATAAAAAAAATTGTATAAACCCTACACCAAATAGAACTCATTTGAACAATAATTTACAATTTTAAATCATGAGATGATTTTCCTACAATTTAAATTGTTTAAACCTCCTTTTTCTAATAAGAAAACCATTTAAAATTTTGTTTTAAATTAAAATCATTAATTTATAAAACAAAAACCTTTGGTTATATAATTGTGTAAAGATTTTAGAGAATACATAAATATTTTTATGGAATATTCATAAAACGATATTTCACTTAACTATCAATTTAAGATGTAAAAGTATTTAAATAAATTTTATAATTCATTTTCCATTAAATAACATATATTAGGGTTTTAAACCCTATTTATACAAATAATACTTTTTGAAATATAAATACTTATTTTAAAACCATATACTTCAAACTTACATTTTTACAAAACACTTATTCAAATACAAAACCCAAACACCTACACAATCCTTTTTCATAATACGACACGAACTCTTTGTACAAGTCCCTACACACACTCCCTTTGGAACCCTAGACTCTACCATAGACATAATGCACAATGTTAATTCAAGTTTATACACTTTCACTCTACGTTAACTTTGTGAGTTACAAGGATCACTTTGCCACCTAGTCTCTTGTGCTAGCTATATCTTTGATATATGTGAGTTTTACATAGCCCATTTTTACACTATTTTACATTTTTGGGGTGGAACATGAATTACAAATATACAATGTTTGCAAACTACACTGTACAATTCCACCCTACATTCAAGTGTGTAATTTGAGCTTTATGTTTGAGTACTAGGTGTTTTAACTACATTTTATGTGAAATTTACATGTGCAATCATTAACTATACAAGCCGACGGTTAACAATGATAGATCTATTGAGTCTGACATACCCACCTAGTTAGGGTGATTGTTACCGACAACACAATTTTGCATGCTAGTTACAAAGGTTTGATTGTACAACTTGGTTTCACAATAGTAACTCTCCATAATTGCCTTATTAACCATGATATGTATAGATTGTATACACACAACACAATGATTCTATTTAGAGTCAAAAACCTATGTATACTCACCAACTATTTTTAGTTGACCATGTTTTCATCATGTTTCAGGTGCTTATCTTTGAGTTCATATTCAAGATGCTACACATAGGAATTGAGGACCTAGTTAAATAAACAGTTAAATTTTGTTGGTGGATTTTGTTCCTTTGTATGTTTTTATTGTACAAGTGTTATGTAATTTAAACAAATTGATATATGAAACTTTAGTTGATCATGTGCTCATGAACAGTCTACATGTCTCGCCCCGACGTTTTCGCCGTCGGTTGGGGTGTTTCAACCAAAGTTTGAAGTTTTTGCAGATTTTATTCCCGAAGATCATTAACAAAAGATAGAGATTGGCCATCTCTCTAAGCTTAGGGTATTTTAAACCCGCTCAACGGTTAAAGGTTTTCACCTTTCTAGAAATTGGGTTTCTACACCCCGCCTGAGCGCACGTTATCCAATTGTAATTCAAGATAGTTGGAATCAGTATACGTAACGGTTGCTGGAAATTTCACTATTATTGACTACGTTTAGGATCCTTTCGAATAACATAAACATGTTATAATCCTACAGAGCATGACCCAGTTATTTAACATAAACATGTTAAACTAATGGCTTGGCAACAATATGTCACATCCGGCGTATAACCATAACAAGAATTTCTCCAAAGTTAGCATTTACATGCTCCTGAATACATCTCCAAAAAACCTTCACGGAAGAAACAATGAAATTTATTCAATCGTCAAAATACAGACTATCAAGATAAAAAGAATAACTGAAGACATCATAAGATCTCCATGAATGTTTTACTTAAAAAGAAAACCGTTCGACCCTGATCTACGTGCTGCATCGGTCAAAATGATCTGAAAGTTTTTTCAATCTCCGAATGACCTTCACAAACTGTCAAAAACTTGGGGACAATTGTTATGGGTCAATTTTCACCTCTGGGATCCCGGATCCTCAGATAAGTATCGGAATCCCTGATTCTTATTACATTTCAGTATCTTGATTAAATGACCGTTGTAATAATCAATATTACGCGTTTGTTTTGACTCAATCATGCAGGTAACGACTATTCCTCATTAATATTAGCTGAAGACACGTGATTGCATTCAAAGCAACGGATATACGCGTGAAGAGGAGGCTTGTAACGGACCATTAAAGACATTTCTGAGATTTTAGTTTAGCAATTAATATTGATAATTGTATTTATATTGACTACGATCGATAGGAACAAACACATCACAACACCACGCACTCATTTGTAACACTTAGCTCGATCAAATCTCTCTCCCATTGTACTTTTTTACCGAATTCAATAAGATCAAACAAGGCAGCCCGACGTTAGTCGACTCCTGAGGTTTTGTGCTGGAGATCCTCAAAGATCAAGGGCTTTCCTCATAACTCATCGTGTTATTTCTATATTTTTACTTTATTTTACGTAAGATTGTATAATCATACTACCTCACATACAAAGTTTGGCTACTTGATTATCCTTGTTAATTTTTGGTCAAACCAATATTGCCATTGTAAATATCTCACCGGTCCATTGTACATATTTGCATATTACAGTCAAAAACTTGGTAAGATGAAGTTTCGACATCCTCAGGCTATTCTTATCCTTTCTCTTATCCTTTTAGTCTGCTAAATATGTCTGTGTCTTTACATATCTTCGAGTTCTTGACTATGTGTATTTGAGTCTGTATAAAATGTTCAAGGGTTTGGGCATCGAAACTAAGTAGTTTCGATAAAGGGGTGTTTCTCTTTTAAAAAGGGGTTTTCAAAATTTAAACAGGTTTTTAATCGAAATTAGTAGTTTTGATACCCAAATTCTTCAAGGAATCTCTCAAGCCTAGGCATATTGTCTTCACACATATCATGAAACCTTTCAATGGCAAGCCTGGCAGATTCAGTCAGGTGCAGAGTTAGTGTGTCAAATATACTTAAAGTTTCGCAGTTGTGCTCCTGAACACCACCAAACTCCCACCCAATCCATAATCTTTCAAAGATATCATTATATCCCCATGCCAGAATGGAGTCAAAATCCAATTTATTTGCTGTTAAGGAGTGTTGAGGGGATATGACCTATCTCGACATATCAGCAGCAGCTAGATGTATGTGGAGAGTAGGGAATATCTCTTTCTCTTCCTCTTCAATCTCCATCTCCTCAGGGAAAGCTTCATCTATAACCCTGGCAACTAACTTCCAATCCTCATAGATCTCTTTCTCTTTATTTCCTGAGTCTGGCAAGTCATTAACTTGAATAAACGCAGGTTGGAATAGTGTAACACCCTTATTTGAAACACCGTTTATTAAACATTTAATACGCGAAAGCATTCGTCCCAAGAACATTTTTTTTTAAATATGTCCCTCACGTACCGCGAGGGACCAAGCTCCTCCCTTCACGTACCGCGAGGGAGCCCCAAAATCACCAACCCGAGAAACGGGTCTCTCGCATACCGTGAGAGAACCCTGCCTATTTCTCGCGTTCCGCGGGGGAGATGAGTAAACAGAAAGTTTACTCAGTTGTCCAGTTTTCAACACTTAACCATTTTTCCATCATTTAACATTTCAACATGACACCAAATTTTCCCCAACACTTGGGTTTTCGTTAAAAACATTCAACATCATATCTATACACCAAAAACACAATTTCATGTATCATTTACATCCTTTTAAAGGATTTCTATTTACCCCCAAAACACCAAAAATGCATACGAGAATACGCCAAACGCCATGGACTTCACTTTGACTACATCAAAGCATTTCCTACATAACACCACATATATCACCATTATTAATGAAGATAAAACATAATAAGAAGTAAAATCTACTTGTTCTCACCCATTCACCCATTTGACCTGTTTCCACCCAATTAGTCATTAGGCTACATTTCACTTCCATAACACCTTACAAGTTTCATTCTTTTCTTATAACCATCATAATTAACTCATTTTCATTTCCATTATGGCACTTAGGCCATAACTTCATCACCACATTTTCATCATGATACTACATCATAACTTCATCACCACATTTCCATTATGATTCTTAGATCATAACTTCATCACCACATTTCCATTATGGTATTTAAACCATAACTTCATATCCACATTTCCATTATGGTATTTAAACCATAACCTCATATCCACATTTCCATTATAGTATTACAACTATAACTACATTCATTCATTTGTACATACAAATTCATACACATTCATACATATTCATAACGCACAACATGGTATGCAAACATAACACATGTATCACCCTTTATCATCAATACTAAGTAAGTGCAAGAGCACTTACCTTTCGGGTTTGAAGATCTCGTTCCCCCTTCAAGATTTGCAATTTGATTACCTAAACATATACACCTAGTTTAGTAATCTATCAAACATCAAAATCACATTTTAATTGGGTTCACAACCCAATCTTCCATTTCCAACCCAAACTGACTCGTTTGTGTTATACTCATATCCAAACACCCTATTTCCACCCAAACTCACCTACCTGACTTTCATTACCATTCCTTAACACTAACCTTTCATTCAATCTTTAACATTAGGTTAATTTGGTGTTCTTTCAAGTGTCTAACATCATATAAACACTTAATCATTCATTAATTCATCATCTTATCATCATAACCCAAAACCCTAATTCTGTACATATGAACCATAATTTCTTATAATCAAATTCAAAGGGTTCTAGGATGTTATTCATCATTCTTTACCTTTAGTTTAGCTAGATTATCAACAATCTAACACTAATTAACAACATGCATCATCAAATTTTGGATTTCTACAAAACCCACCTACTAACTCATCAATAGTGAAATCAAAAGGATGATTAACACTTACTTGATGTTAGGAAGGTGATGTGCAAGCTAACACCTTCACAATCCATGCTTCAATTGCATGATTTTGACTTCAACACCTTTTTCTCTCTTTTTCTCTTGAGAGGATTGACTTCTTTCACCAACACAAATGGTGAATTTTGACTTCACCAAGTCAAATATGGCAGATTTGCCATATTTACAAATCCAGCCCCTCAACTTCCATTTCATCCATTTTCATTCCAAAATTAGTTAAAAACTAATATAACCCCAACACTAACTTGAAACCCACTTGTTTCAAATTATTTCTAAAATATTATTTCCACCATAATATTAATTAGAAATATTTAGTTATTTAAAACAAACCCGGATTTTGGTTCGTTACAAATAGTGACCTTTAGAATGTTCCTGCTCTTTTATCTAGTCTTCTAGACTATCAGTGTCATCCTTTGTTGACATATTCTCCCCCTTTTTTGTTGCATCAGTGCATATAGAGGTGTCTGTTTGAGTGTCCACTGATACAAGGGAAGGAGGAGTCAATGTTGGGAATTGATGGGTTTCATGCATAGAGACTTGGTGTCTTAGTTTAGACACTTCAGCCTCTAGCATAGCAACCCTGCCCGTCAATTCCTCATCCACATATGTGAAATCCTTGGAAAAAGATGGGGCCTTATGCCTAGCCTCTGCATCCCCGTCACCCTGGTTTTCTTGGCTCAAGGGATTCCTCTTAGTGAAGAATGTTTCAAAAGAAACATTTTCACTGTGAGTTGTCATGGTTTGGGACTTAGTAATGATATCATTGTCCTCATGGTCAATTGATGGACTAGGAGTAGTGATAGCCCCTTCCACATTCACTCTATCATCACTCCCAAACTGAACATTCTCAGGAGATGAACTTGGGTTGGGTGCATTAGCAGCCAAGTCAATCAATACCTCCAAGATAGTGGTAGTTGGAGAAGGTACATCTTTTTGACTAGGTGCCTCTATACTTAAGTTCAAAGAAGAAATAACAAGTATGGGCTCAGCTGGTTGTTCTATGGATCCGGGATGTGATCCTGATCCTAATAGGGATCCTTCCAAGGAAGTTTCCCTAAAAATGTGGCTATCCCTTTTGATATTCTCATCAGAGTGTTGTGACTCTAGATGAGGGCTTTTGGGTTGGGATTGGGCCTCTAAGCCAAGAATAGAAGGATTCTTCTTGCTCCTCTTTCTCTTTCTGGTGTAAATTGCCTCAACTGGGGCCCTTTGTTCCAGTTGTGTCACACCCCAACTGACGGCGGAATACGTCGGGGCGGGACATGTAGATTGTTCATGAGCACAAGGTTGACTAGATTGAAAAATATTAATCATCCAATTTCACTGCATAAGATTCAAACACAAACCAAATTCAAAACAAGTACATAAAATGAAATACATGAGTTCTTTATAAAAAAAATTAACTAGGTCAAAACTTATCTGTAACATGTCTTGATCAACCCAAACATTCGCACCTGAAACATGATTAAAATAAAGTCAACTAAAAATTTGGTGAGCATACATAGGTTTGTACATAGATAGCATATTGTTGTGAGTAAACAAATCCATACAAGTTATGATTAATAAGACAATTATGGAGAGTTACTATTGTGTAACCAAGTAGTACAATCAAACCTTTGTAACTAGCATGCAAAACAATTGTGTTGTCGGTAACAATTACCCTAACTGGGTGAGTTTGTCAGACTCAATAGATCTATCATTGTTAACCGTCGGCTTGTATAGTTAGTTATTGTACATGAAATTTCACACAAAGGAGTTAACACACCTAGTACTCAAACATAAAGCTCAAATTGCACACATGAATGTAAAGTGGATTTGTATTTGTATAGTTTACGTAAATCATTGAATATAATGTTCATGTTTCACCCCAAAAATGTAAAATAGTGAAAAAGGGGTTATGTAAAACTCACTTGAATCTAAGGTGTAGCTAGCACGAGAGACTAGGTAGCAAAGCGATCCTTGCAACTCACAACGTTAACCTAGCGTGTATTGTATATGAATCTAAGTTAATAATGTGCACAATAGTCCATGGCCAAGTCTAGGAATGAAATAGATGTGTGTACAAAGGGTTTGAGTTGTAGGTGATTGTGGTTTGTACTTGAAGGGTGTAGATATAAAGACTGATGGCTACAAAATTCTCTAAATACAACTGCTGCGGACTCCATAATTTTACTGCTGACCAACAAGCTGTTGTGGATAAGCTTGTTTGCTGCTGATAGTTGTTCTCCTGCTGATGAACAACTCTGATGCGGACAGCCTTATCTGTTGAAGTCCAGAGTTGTTGCTGATAGGCAAATCATCAGCAGCTTTGGATAGTTGAGTTTTGCTGCGGATCTTCAACTATGCGGTTGATAGCCTTATCTGCTGAAGATTAATCATTGCTGCTGATTGGCATATCAAAAGCATCAACTTTACTAATGAAAACTTTCTGAAGGAAAATCTTGTCAGAGGGCTTCCTGATAAAGAATTCCAACTTGAAGATCATTGCATTGCATGCTTGAAGGGGAAGCAACACAAGAGTTCTCACAAGCCTAAGACATTGAATTCAAATGAGACTCCATTACAGATGTTGCATATGGATATCTTTGGTCCTACAAATGTCATGTCAATGGGCAAGAAGTCATACTGTCTGGTGATCACTGATGACTATACCAGATTTTTATGGGTATACTTCTTCAGAACAAAAGATGAAACTGCTGAGATTCTTAAATCTTACATTTTTTGAGTTGAGAATCAAAGCAATCAAAAGGTGAAAGTTATAAGGTGTGATCAAGGTACAGAGTTCAAGAACCACACTCTAAATTGTTTCTATGAAAGCAAGGGAATTGAAAGACAATACAGTGCTCCAAGAACTCCTCAACAAAATGGGGTTGCTGAAAGGAGAAACATAACTCTAATTGAATCAGCAAGATCAATGTTGGCTGATTCAAAACTACATCTCACATTCTGGGCAGAAGTAGTCAGTACAGCTTGTAATATGCAGAATAGAGTTCTCATTGTCAAGCCTCTCAACAAGACACCTTATGAACTCTGGTTCAAAAGAGTTCCCTACATTGGATTTTTAAAGCCTTTTGGATGTCCACGCACCATTCTGATCACACATAGGGTTCTTCCTAAGTTTGGTGCCAAATCTAATGAAGGATACTTTTTAGGCTATTCCTCTTAATCCAAGGCCTATAGAGTATTCAACTCAAGAACAAGAATCGTGGAAGAATCAGCCAATGTGGAATGTAGGAAACACATTGCATGTGAACAGGGAAAGGGCCCAGACTGGCTCTTTGATATAGACTCCTTCACACAAATATTTGAGCCTCTCATCTTCTCAAATATGGAGTCTACCTCTTCCAAAGCACCAGCTTTCACATCTTCCACTGACTACAGATTGGAGTTCACTAGTCCCTCTATCAGACTTAAAAGGCCATCTATTGATCCTCCATTTGTTGTGGAAGCTATTGAAGCTAGTGAAGCCGGAACCAGACTCTCAAATGTCACCAGCAGCAGCCTCTCTAAGAATGAAAATCCAAATGAACTTCAAGACACATCTGTAAATGCTGTAGAGGCATCTGCTTGCTGATGCTGCTGCTGATAATGTTAATGTTGCTGTTGATATTGAAGACTATTCCACCATGAATGACGAGTTTCCTGATCAGAATCAGAGCAATATTGAGCAAGAATACAATTGGATGTTGTACCAGCACAGAGAATCAACAAGGAACATCCCCTAAAATATCATTGGCCAAGTTCACCAAGGAGTTCAAACAAGTAGCAAAACTCATGAGGCCAATATATGTCTGTATTCCTACTTTCTATCTCAGGTAGAACCAAAGAAGATAGATGAAGCTCTAAAACACAGTAGTTGGATTGAGGCAATGCAGGAAGAGTTGCTGTAATTCAAGATACAGGATGTCTGGAAACTTGTTGATCTTCCACCTAGTCAAACTACTATTGGCACAAGATGGGTATTCAGGAACAAGCAAGATGAGAGAGGCATTGTAGTCAAGAACAAAGCCAGACTTGTAGCTCAAGGCTACACTCAGGAAGAGGGAATTGACTATGATGAAGTCTTTGCTCCTTTTGCCAGGCTGGAGGCCATCAGAATCTTCCTGGCATATGCTACATCCAAGAACTATATAGTTTATCAAATGGATGTCAAGAGTGCCTTTCTGTATTAGACGATTGGTGAGGAAGTATATGTCAAACAGCCTCTAGGTTTTATAGATCCTGCACATCCTAACAAAGTGTTCAAACTAGACAAAGCTCTCTATGGCTTACATCAAGCTCCAAGAGCCTGGTATGAACTCTCTCTGGATATCTACTAAGCCACAACTTCAGAAGAGGTGTCAAAGATGAAGGGGGAGAAATCCTACTGGTACAAATCTATGTTGATGACATCATCTTTGGATCAACAAGGAAGAAGTTATGTAAAGACTTTGAGGTCCTGATGCACTCAATGTTTGAAATGAGTTCAATGGGTGAACTAAATTTCTTTCTGGATCTTCAAGTCAAACAAGTTCCAAGTGGAATCTTTATCAGCCAATCCAAATATGTCAAGAGAATTTTGGAAAGATTCAAGATGGCTGACTACTCTGCTGCAAGAACTCCTAGGAAAGTGCACCATCAACTGTCACACCCCAACCATGGCGGTTTCCCGCGGGGCGCGACGGTCATGGATCATCGTCACTGATTACATAGAACGACCTCTATATGGTTTTGAAAATCATGCATTCCAGATCGTTCCAAAATATAACATTGTTTTACAGAGTTAATGCGGAAAGTAATGCGGAAGGAAAATAAATTGTTTTGAAAATACAATGCCAAGCAAAAGACAAGCAAATGTTCATTGTCATGGGAAAATCAAAAGACTTCATGCATGATGTGCACCCTAATCCCGTGCAAGCTTAACGACCTGAGAAAACATGCTTAAACGAGTCAACAATAATGTTGGTGAGTTCACAGGTTTTAAATGTAAAAGTAAATCGTTGTAATGGACCACAAAACTTTCAATGATTTGATTGCTGTACAGACAATACTACAATATTACCATAAGCACACCGAAACCGAAGCTAGACTGTAACAGTAATGTAATGCAATGCCTCTACCATGCCTATCGTATGCATGGGGTGATTAGGTCAATGATGCACCCGTTTTGACCTCCGGTCAAAGTTAGCGCGACTAACGCGGGTGGGGGTTGTCAAACCCAAATAGATCTATCCATGATTACCTCGCTTAGAAACGAAACTAACGGTCCAGTTTGAGAGGACTTAATACGATATGAAACCGCTTATGTAATATGTGAAATCATGTAAGTGAAATTGTGTCCAATGAAAACAGTAAGTATGCATGTAATCTCCCCCAAAAGGAAAATAAGTAAAATGGGGCCGTGAGACTCACCTGATGCGTGAGTACCGTAAACGTGTAGGTAGCAAAAGTCCGAGAGTAAACCGACCTACGCGTGCCCTAGAATATATAAGACACCTTAAGGTCTAAGTAATGTATCCGTGTGTAAGTGAGTTATGTAACCGTTTCACCCAACTTAGTTTCGTTATGAAATTTCGTATGACTCGACGACCCGTTGGTGATATGTATTTGTTATCAAAAATATATATTCACATAAAATAAATATAAGTTATGATTTCGATCAAGTGTGTCCATGACTATAAGTAATTTGGTGTCATCTTAGGTTTCGCGCTTTAAAATATAGTTTGACTCGACATGAGTCGTAACTCAATGCGAACGGTAATTAAATATATTATATATTTATTTAAAATAATGTTTTCGAAACACGTCATATTTTTAGGTAAAAATAATATTTACCCTATTTCTACAAAATATAACTTTGAGAATATTAACACTAAAAAAATAATGTCAGTTAACATACTTGGCTAAAATATATATATATATATATACTTACAAAAACCCTTTTGAAAACAACCAACATACAAGTATTTTCTTTTCCACAAAAATGCACCATTTGATATACTCTTGTAACTTAATATATACTTTTCGACAAAAAGCTTGATTTAAATCCATCTTTTATACAACCAAAATGCATAATATTTATGTGTTAACCAAACTCCAAAAAAATTTCCGAGTATCCAAATTAACGAAGTATTTACTTTCAAAGTTTCTACTAATTCGTCATAACTAACAATTAATCCATAAACTTGACATAAGTTACCAAAATACCAACAACTTTGTAAAGAGCTAAAATTTATAATAACACATAATAATAGTCACTAAGTAACCCATGGACCTACTAAAATCACTTGATGCATATTCAAGGTTAATATATATTCAGTTTCTATTAGTAACAATTTTTATTAAGTGAAACATAATCAACAAAAACTAAAATCACCAACTTAAATATTTATTTTAGTTCATGACCCACCATAAGTTGTTTTTATATAAAAACTAGTTTTAAGTAGGGATTAGATTATAACAACTCCAAATTTAACAAAAATGAGTTTTTATAGGTGAAAGTTGGTACATAACAATATGTAAACAAAATATAAAATAAGTGTAAAATATGAACAAGAAGAAATTGTCCTCACTAAAAGCAAGCAAGGAAGAAAGAATGAGTGATGTAGGTTGCTTGGAGTCACCCAATACCAACTTGATCTTCACTAGTGAAAGCTTGTCACACCCTTGGATACTTGGAATAATGTTTGAATGGTGAATGTTGGGGTTGGATGTTGGAGCCGTAACAAGAATGGAGAGAGGAGGGAATTAGTTTACATATGGCTTATGTGATTATCTCATGAAAGGTATATGTCTTATAGTACTTAGGTCATGGAAAGGATAAAAGACATGGGACTTGGTGCTTGATCCAAATTTTCGGCCAAGTAGGGGGCAAGTGAAAGGGACATGGCTTAAAATGGGTAAATGGTCAAGTGATGGGCATGAATGCAAAAGGTGATTTATCACAAAGATGGTAACTTTGGGTGTGGTCAAAATTACTTAGCTAGCTAGTGGGTGTGGGTTTTTTTTTTTTTTTTTTTATATTGGCCGAAAGAGTGGGATAGGATGGGACCAATGTTTGAATTAGTAAAGATTTAAGGTTTGGTAATTGTGCATGTAAAAAGATTTTATCAAAAAGTGGCATTTTTTTTTTTTTTTTTATGTTGGCAAAGTAAACACACAATCCATGTGTGTCCCCTATATTTTCGGTCAACAGGTAACAAAAAGTAGTTTTATATTTTGGGTTTATATCTAAAGGAGGTTATGTAGTTTAAACGGGTATTCAGGTGGTAGCGGATGTAAATCGGACGCGATATAATTTAGAGTTTTTAATAAAATCGAGCTCAATAAAATAATACACTATATAATTTAGTGGTTTACTAGTATTTAATATATGTTTAGTAAATTTAATATGGGGAATAGCGCGTTAGAATAAGGTATATCGGTAAAAAGGTAAAGATCTGCGTTAAAAATATCAAATTGATATAAATAAACACACGCATATATATAAGTTCTAAAATAGAGTTGTAACAATTCTAAATATTTATTAAAACATAATTATTAATTATCACCAACGTTCGTGTGTGCCGGTTATACTGTGTGTGACCCGGTAATTTACCGAATTAGCGATACGTGAAATGTTATGAATGGACTTTACTAATTATGAAATGAACTTAATTAAACATAATTAAGTTTAACACGAATGTAATGTATGCCAATTATGACAGAGGCGGGGACGGGTATTGACCTGAAATTGCCGGTTGTCACATACTCCCCATGTTAAAAAGAATTTCGTCCCGAAATTCAGCTGGTGTCATCCGACTGGTGCAGTTTCGAACAACTGTGGATACTTACGCTTCATCTGGTCCTCGCGTTCCCAAGTAAACTCTGGTCCTCGTCTAGAGTTCCACCGAACTTTTACTATGGGGATACGACTCTGTTTCATTCTCTTGACCTCACGGTCCATGATCTCAACTGGTTCTTCGACGAAATGAAGTCGATCATCAACCTGGATTTCCTCGAGTGGTATGACCTGTGTCTCGTCTGATAAACACTTTTTCAGATTTGACACGTGGAAAGTTGCGTGAACACCACTGAGTGCTTGCGACAGCTTAAGCTTGTAGGCTACGGGACCAACCCTTGCAAGGATTTCGAACGGTCCGATGTATCTTGGGTTTAGCTTACCACGCTTGCCGAAGCGAATAACTCCCTTCCAAGGTGAGACTTTGAGTAAAACCTTATCTCCAACCTGGAATTCCAATGGTTTGCGTCTCACGTCAGCGTAACTCTTCTGACGATCACGCGCGGCCTTAAGTCTGTCCCGAATCTGGACAATCTTCTCTGTTGTTTCGTGAATGATCTCTGGCCCAGTAAGCTGGCTATCCCCAACTTCTGTCCAGCATAAAGGTGATCGGCACTTTCGTCCATACAGTGCTTCAAAAGGTGCGGCTTTGATGCTAGTGTGATAACTGTTGTTGTAAGAGAACTCAACCAATGGTAGATGAGTATCCCATTTATTCCCGAAATCAATCACACAAGCTCTCAGCATGTCCTCCAAAGTCTGAATAGTCCTTTCACTTTGTCCATCAGTTTGGGGGTGATACGCGGTACTCATATCCAATCTCGTACCCAAAGCTTTCTGTAGAGATTGCCAGAACCTAGAGGTGAATCGGCTATCTCGATCTGAAATGATGGAGATTGGCACTCCATGTCTCGAGACAACCTCCTTGAGATAAATTCTGGTCAACCTTTCCATCTTATCAGTTTCCTTAATCGGCAAGAAGTGTGCAGACTTTGTCAGTCGGTCGACAATTACCCAAATCGTATCATAACCACCGGATGTCTTGGGTAACTTTGTGATGAAATCCATGGAAATCTGCTCCCACTTCCATTGTGGAATCTCTGGTTGTTGTAGTAACCCTGACGGTTTCTGATATTCAGTCTTGACTTTTGAACATGTCAGACACTTACTAACGTAGGTGGCGATGTCAGCTTTCATGTTGGGCCACCAGTAAAGTTCCTTGAGATCCTGATACATCTTGTCAGAGCCTGGGTGAATCGAGTACCTGGACTTGTGTGCTTCGTCCATTACTAAATCCCTTAAGCTCCCAAAGCTTGGTACCCAAATCCGATCCATGAAGTAACGGGTTTCATCGGATTTGATCTCAAATTGCTTGTCCATACCCCGTAAGGACTCATCTTTCAGGTTTTGCTCCCTGAGTGCTTCTAACTGAGCATCGCGAATTTGAGTGGTTAAACTCGTGTGAATTGTCATCCCCAATGCTCGCACTCGTAGAGTTTTGGTTCGTTCCTTTCTACTCAAGGCATCTGCTACGACGTTTGCCTTACCAGGATGATAGCGAATCTCGCAGTCGTAGTCGTTAAGTAACTCGACCCATCTGCGTTGCCTCATGTTTAACTCTTTCTGGTCAAAGATGTGCTGGAGACTCTTGTGGTCAGTGAAAATAGTACATCTAGTACCGTACAGGTAATGCCTCCAGATCTTGAGTGCAAAAACTACGGCTCCCAGTTCTAAGTCATGGGTGGTGTAATTTTTCTCATGTACTTTTAGTTGTCGGGACGCGTAAGCAATAACCTTGTCGTGTTGCATCAATACGCAACCAAGACCTTGGTGTGATGCGTCACAGTATACCACAAATCCGTCTGTTCCTTCTGGAAGTGACAAGATAGGAGCACAACATAGTTTCTGTTTCAACAGCTGAAAAGTTGCTTCTTGCTTTTCACCCCAATCAAACTTCTTGTCTTTCTGGGTTAAGGTCGTCATTGGCTGGGCTATCTTAGAGAAATTTTCGATAAACCGTCTGTAGTAGCCTGCCAGACCTAGGAATTGTCGCACCTCAGTCGGAGTCTTCGGTGCTTCCCAATTCTTTATCGCTTCAACCTTGGACGGGTCAACATGTATACCCTTCTCGTTGACCACATGCCCGAGAAATTGCACCTCTCGAATCCAGAAATCGCATTTCGAGAATTTAGCGTACAACTTCTCGTTCTTAAGTAATTCCAATATTAGTCTCAAATGCTGCTCGTGCTCTTCTTGAGTTTGTGAGTATATCAAGATGTCGTCGATGAAAACAATCACGAATTTATCCAGGTAGGGCTTGCACACTCTATTCATGAGGTCCATGAATACAGCTGGTGCATTGGTTAACCCAAACGGCATGACCATAAACTCGTAGTGACCGTAACGAGTCCGAAACGCGGTCTTAGGAACATCCTCCTCTTGAATTCGTAACTGATGGTATCCTGAACGTAAGTCGATCTTCGAATAATAACTGGATCCTTGAAGTTGGTCGAACAAGTCATCGATCCTCGGAAGTGGATACCGGTTCTTAATAGTCAGCTTGTTTAATTCCCGGTAATCGATGCACATTCGGAAGGATCCATCCTTCTTCTTGACAAACAAGACCGGGGCTCCCCAAGGCGAGAAACTCGGTCTTATGAATCCCTTGTCTAACAACTCCTGTAGTTGGTTAGACAATTCTTGCATTTCCGATGGCGCTAGCCGGTAAGGTGATCGCGCAATCGGTGCGGCTCCGGGTACCAGGTCAATTCGAAACTCGACTTGTCTCGGAGGTGGAAGTTCGGGCAAGTCTTCGGGAAAGACTTCAGGGTAGTCTCGAACGATCGGTATATCCTCGACTTTTCTCTCCTCCGTTGGCTTTTCTATTACGTGCGCCATGATAGCCCTTCGTAAGCACTTCCGGGCCTTCATACAAGTAATGATCCTTAGCGTAGTACCGCTCCTTTCTCCTTGAATCGAAAGTGTTTCCCCATTCGGAAGCGGAATACGAACAATCTTTTCACGACAAACGATTTCAGCTCGATTCTTTGACAACCAATCCATCCCAATGACGATGTCAAAACTTCCAAGCGTTACAGGCAGTAAATCTATGACAAAAGGGTGATCCGCCAAATTCAAAGTACACCCTTGAATTACTTTATCGGTTTCAATTAGCTTACCATCGGCTAACTCTATGGTATACTTACTAGTTAACATGATTGGTTTAATACCGAGCAATGGACTAAATTCGCTAGACACAAAACTCTTATCGGCACCCGTATCGAACAAAATAGAAGCATAGTGATCATTAATGAGAAACGTACCCGTAACAATGTTCGGATCTTGACGGGCTTCTCCTGCTCCTATCACAAAGGCTCTACCGCGCGCATTATTGCCCCCATGGTTCTTCAGTTTTGGGCAATCCTTGCGGAAGTGTGCAGTACTCCCGCATTCGAAGCAACCACGGTTGGCCCCTGGGTTGGCGGCTGGCTCAGTAGTTCGGCAATTTTTAGTTGCATGGCCGAACCTCTTGCATTTCTGGCACTTAGAGTCTTCACATGTACCTACGTGGTGAAAACCACACTTGTTACACTTAGGTAGGTTCCCGGTATACCCACCTCTTGGTTTCTTCTCAGTTGGGCCTGCAGCAAAGGCCTTAACTGTTTCTTATCTCTTCTAAACTGGGGGTACAAAGGTCTTGCCATGATTATTATCCCATTTCCTCTTGTTGTCAGCGCTTCTCACAAAGGAACCCTTTTTCACCAAAACACCCTGGCGAACTGCTTGATCAGTCAAGTGGTGAGCAAGTCTCACTGCGCTCTGGATCGTAGCGGGTTCAGCAGAAGTTACCATGCTTTGGATTTGAGGTGCTAGACCCCAAATGTACCTTTCAATCCTTTTGAATTCAGGGGTCACCATGTGTGGACACAAGCGTGCATAGTCATGAAATTTGGTGGTATAAGTGTCCACATCAGCACCCTCCATGATCAAATTCCAAAACTCTTGCTCTATCTTTTGCAGTTCACTGCGAGGGCAATACTCTTCTTTCAGCATCTCCTTGAAATCCTCCCAAGGTATCGCATTGGCGACATCCAGACCCAATGTCTGAACATGAGAGTTCCACCATGATGTGCCTGCCCTTCAAATGTGCCAGAGGCGAACTTGACTCTACTGTCCGCAGTGCAGTTACTCATGCTGAAGACAGACTCTGCCTTCTCTATCCATCGAACCATTCCAACTGCCCCCTCAGAGCCATTGAAAGTATGAGGTTTGCAGTTGAGGAAAGACTTAAATGAACAGCCCCTCGCATTGTGCTCTGTTCCTGAATTGTATAAATTGCTTTGTTAGAAATTAAACAATCATAAACAGCGACTTTAATACATATGACAACGCATCCCTTCGGACTTCCGTCGTACCTCCGTCTCCTCCGTTGATCTCCGATCCTCCACCGGATCCCACGTTCCGGTTAGTGTCGTAAGCGGCAAGGGCATCGGCTACTCGTTGCGAGATCATTGCCTCAATCTCCGCTAAGCTCGTAGGTGCACTGCCCTCTGCATTGTTGTGGGGGACTCTCCTTCGTGGCGGCATGTTTCTTCAAATCACAACGATAAGCAAGATAAGACAATATATATAATAAAGTCAACACATATGCACACCACAACAATCAAACAACCACGCAATATAAAAGATAACATAACTTGATAAATTAATTGCACGAGATACAAAGTATTTTTAGAGTACAAAGCTCCACAAAAACAAGTTCAAATCTAAAATATTACGTGAGCACAACCCCCTCATGATAGGCTAATGAATGAAACGAGAAAATACACCAACAAAGAGGGCCACAGAGGCGAAGAGAGCACTAACTGCAGCAAGTGCCACAGCAGACCCTGCTCGCTCCTGTGCCTCGGCAGCCTGCTGTTCAGCTATAACAACACGCTGATTGGCGGCTGCGGCCTGCTCCTCGATGGCAACCACCCGGAAGTGAATAGCGTGAAGTGACTGGTCCACGATGTAAGACCATTCATTCACGGAATGTAGGCGGTCCACTATAGACTCGATGTGGAGGCCCTTGAGCCTCTCAATGTCATCCCGAACTGAGTGGGTCTCGAGGTCACGGTGAGAATCTTGTGCCACTGGTGTGGGCACGGTGCGCTCAACCGGCTCCCCGGTCAGTGGTAGGGGACGGGGCGCCTGAGAAGACTCGCCTATCTCGTGGATAGAGGGTAAATCCTCCTCCTCCAACCACCCATTGAGGGTGTGTGGCATCCATGTCTGCTTCCTCGCAGAAGCCAAAGTCCTCTTCCGCGGAGGCTCTCGTGGAGTGTCGTCAGTCCCTGCGGCCTCGCCAGCAGGTGCTGGTGGTGATAGTGCGGGCCTCTTCCCTAGTATGGGGACCTGCTTCCTAGCAGTCTGCTTCGTCTTAGCTACGGTGCGAAGGACAGGTGGGGCTGATGGTACGGGACTCGGTGGTGTAGGAGTTCGTCGTGTCGAAACTGGGGTACTCTCTCCTGAGGAAGACCCTCCGAAGATCACCGAGCGAGACACCGTCTCTCCGGAGCTCGTGCTGTCACTCCCGGCGGCCGCTCCGCCTGTGCTGTCAGTAGCTGACTCTCTGGACGCCTCCTCCGGGTCGGTCTCGTAACTTACCTCCGGTACGGGTGCAGGCGGCGACGCTGGTGGTGTCCCAGATGGTGGTGGTGGTGGGGTCGCGGGTGTGTACTCCTCGTCAGAAGCGTATACAACAATCGGGTCTACTGAAGTCATATCTGTGACAAGGCAATATTCGAAATACTATGTAACATAAGTATGCAGTGTGTGTATGCGGTAATGTAAATGTTATGAGACTACGGTTATAGTCTAAGCCCACTAAATGCAACTTAGTTCGCTATAACCAATGTCTCTGATACCAATCTGTCACACCCCAACCACGGCGGTTTCCCGCGGGGCGCGACGGTCATGGATCATCGTCACTGATTACATAGAACGACCTCTATATGGTTTTGAAAATCATGCATTCCAGATCGTTCCAAAATATAACATTGTTTTACAGAGTTAATGCGGAAAGTAATGCGGAAGGAAAATAAATTGTTTTGAAAATACAATGCCAAGCAAAAGACAAGCAAATGTTCATTGTCATGGGAACATCAAAAGACTTCATGCATGATGTGCACCCTAATCCCGTGCAAGCTTAACGACCTGAGAAAACATGCTTAAACGAGTCAACAATAATGTTGGTGAGTTCACAGGTTTTAAATGTAAAAGTAAATCGTTGTAATGGACCACAAAACTTTCAATGATTTGATTGCTGTACAGACAATACTACAATATTACCATAAGCACACCGAAACCGAAGCTAGACTGTAACAGTAATGTAATGCAATGCCTCTACCATGCCTATCGTATGCATGGGGTGATTAGGTCAATGATGCACCCGTTTTGACCTCCGGTCAAAGTTAGCGCGACTAACGCGGGTGGGGGTTGTCAAACCCAAATAGATCTATCCATGATTACCTCGCTTAGAAACGAAACTAACGGTCCAGTTTGAGAGGACTTAATACGATATGAAACCGCTTATGTAATATGTGAAATCATGTAAGTGAAATTGTGTCCAATGAAAACAGTAAGTATGCATGTAATCTCCCCCAAAAGGAAAATAAGTAAAATGGGGCCGTGAGACTCACCTGATGCGTGAGTACCGTAAACGTGTAGGTAGCAAAAGTCCGAGAGTAAACCGACCTACGCGTGCCCTAGAATATATAAGACACCTTAAGGTCTAAGTAATGTATCCGTGTGTAAGTGAGTTATGTAACCGTTTCACCCAACTTAGTTTCGTTATGAAATTCCGTATGACTCGACGACCCGTTGGTGATATGTATTTGTTATCAAAAATATATATTCACATAAAATAAATATAAGTTATGATTTCGATCAAGTGTGTCCATGACTATAAGTAATTTGGTGTCATCTTAGGTTTCGCGCTTTAAAATATAGTTTGACTCGACATGAGTCGTAACTCAATGCGAACGGTAATTAAATATATTATATATTTATTTAAAATAATGTTTTCGAAACACGTCATATTTTTAGGTAAAAATAATATTTACCCTATTTCTACAAAATATAACTTTGAGAATATTAACACTAAAAAAATAATTTCGGTTAACGTACTTGGCTAAAATATATATATATATACTTACAAAAACCCTTTTGAAAACAACCAACATACAAGTATTTTCTTTTCCACAAAAATGCACCATTTGATATACTCTTGTAACTTAATATATACTTTTCGACAAAAAGCTTGATTTAAATCCATCTTTTATACAACCAAAATGCATAATATTTATGTGTTAACCAAACTCCAAAAAAATTTCCGAGTATCCAAATTAACGAAGTATTTACTTTCAAAGTTTCTACTAATTCGTCATAACTAACAATTAATCCATAAACTTGGCATAAGTTACCAAAATACCAACAACTTTGTAAAGAGCTAAAATTTATAATAACACATAATAATAGTCAAGGTTAATATATATTCAGTTTCTTTTAGTAACAATTTTTATTAAGTGAAACATAATCAACAAAAACTAAAATCACCAACTTAAATACTTATTTTAGTTCATGACCCACCATAAGTTGTTTTTATATAAAAACTAGTTTTAAGTAGGGATTAGATTATAACAACTCCAAATTTAACAAAATTGAGTTTTTATAGGTGAAAGTTGGTACATAACAATATGTAAACAAAATATAAAATAAGTGTAAAATATGAACAAGAAGAAATTGTCCTCACTAAAAGCAAGCAAGGAAGAAAGAATGAGTGATGTAGGTTGCTTGGAGTCACCCAATACCAACTTGATCTTCACTAGTGAAAGCTTGTCACACCCTTGGATACTTGGAATAATGTTTGAATGGTGAATGTTGGGGTTGGATGTTGGAGCCGTAACAAGAATGGAGAGAGGAGGGAATTAGTTTGCATATGGCTTATGTGATTATCTCATGAAAGGTATATATCTTATAGTACTTAGGTCATGGAAAGGATAAAAGACATGGGACTTGGTGCTTGATCCAAATTTTCGGCCAAGTAGGGGGCAAGTGAAAGGGACATGGCTTAAAATGGGTAAATGGTCAAGTGATGGGCATGAATGCAAAAGGTGATTTATCACAAAGATGGTAACTTTGGGTGTGGTCAAAATTACTTAGCTAGCTAGTGGGTGTGGGTTTTTTTTTTTTATATTGGCCGAAAGAGTGGGATAGGATGGGACCAATGTTTGAATTAGTAAAGATTTAAGGTTTGGTAATTGTGCATGTAAAAAGATTTTATCAAAAAGTGGCATTTTTTTTTTTTTTTTATGTTGGCAAAGTAAACACACAATCCATGTGTGTCCCCTATATTTTCGGTCAACAGGTAACAAAAAGTAGTTTTATATTTTGGGTTTATATCTAAAGGAGGTTATGTAGTTTAAACGGGTATTCAGGTGGTAGCGGATGTAAATCGGACGCGATATAATTTAGAGTTTTTAATAAAATCGAGCTCAATAAAATAATACACTATATAATTTAGTGGTTTACTAGTATTTAATATATGTTTAGTAAATTTAATATGCGGAATAGCGCGTTAGAATAAGGTATATCGGTAAAAAGGTAAAGATCTGCGTTAAAAATATCAAATTGATATAAATAAACACACGCATATATATAAGTTCTAAAATAGAGTTGTAACAATTCTAAATATTTATTAAAACATAATTATTAATTATCACCAACGTTCGTGTGTGCCGGTTATACTGTGTGTGACCCGGTAATTTACCGAATTAGCGATGCGTGAAATGTTATGAATGGACTTTACTAATTATGAAATGAACTTAATTAAACATAATTAAGTTTAACACGAATGTAATGTATGCCAATTATGACAGAGGCGGGGACGGGTATTGACCTGAAATTGCCGGTTGTCACATCAACTGACTCAAGACAAAGATGGTCAAGACACTGATCAACATCAGTACCGTGAAATGATAGGATCACTCATGTATCTCACTGCCTCAAGGCCAGATATAATGTTTGCAGTATGCCTTTGTGCAAGATTCCAAGCAGCTCCAAAGAATACACATCTTCAAGTTGTCAAGAGAATTTTTAGATACCTAAAGGGAGCCCCAAGGCTTGGGCTATGGTATTTTAAAAATGATAAGTTCAACCTGTATGCATACACACTGACAGTGACTATGGAGGATACAACTTGGACAAAAAATCCACATCAGGTGGATGTCGGTTTCTGGGAGGAAGAATGATTTCATGGCAGTGTAAGAAACAAACCTGTGTATCAACTTCTACAGCAGAAGCAGAATACATTGCAGTTTCAAGTTGTTGTGCCAAGTCATCTGGATACAAAACCAAATGCTGGATTATGGGATCACTTTCATGGCCACTCCCATTCACATTGACAACATGAGTGCTATATCAATCACAAACAATCCGGTGCAGCACTCCAAGACAAAGCACATTGACATCAGGTATCACTTCATAAGAGATCAAGCTAAGAAAAGGAGAATTATTTTAACTAAAGTTCATACCAATGAGCAATATGCGTACTTGTTTACAAAACCTTTTGATGAAGTTAGATTTAGATACTTAGTTGAATCCATTTGTATGATGAACTTTGACTAAAATCTGTCTCTAATTTTTTTTAATGTGTTTGTCTTTTGTTGTAAATAAAAGTTATAAGTCAGCAGCAACCTTTTTTTGGCTGCTGACAGGTCTAATCATTAGCAGCAAAGAATTTGCCACTGACTTCTTTAAGTTATCAGCAGGAACAAGTTTCCTGCGGATAGCTCTAAGGCAATCAGCTGCATCTTCTTTGCTGCGGACCATTACATCCGTCAGCAGCAATTGAGTTTGTTGCTGACAGACTTAACCATCTGCAGCAACCAAGTTTGCAGCGGATAGGCTTAACCATCCACAGCAAACAAGTTTGCTGCTGATGGGTAAAAATAAGTCCAAATTAACTTTTACCCGCTGTAAAAAGTACTTCCAGTCTTTACCATGACTGCTATAGTGTATTACAGTTGTAACAGTGAAAAGTGAATGGTTTGTACTGCACAAGTAACTTTGATTTTTCCCTCCTCTGTCATTATAACACAAATCAAATTTCTCTTTCACCTCTTCACATTCAATTCCAACCTAACTCTCACCATTTTCTCTCAAGCATTCAAAGTATTCAAAGCTTTCCATACTTAACCACCTTTCAAAAACTTCCTCCTTCCCTCCAAATCCAACGACAATGGCAGAGGTCAACATAAACCATCCTAATGACAAGTTTTCTCCCTACCACAATCTCACTGCATACCTAGTTAAAGGAAAGAAGTCCAAAGGGTTCGATGATACGAACGATTTTCTTTGTCGATCAAAGATATATTTTGCACTAACCGTCAACCCTACCATATACATCCCTCATATGGAGGATTTTTGGAACACCGCCGTCTACTCTACCGAACAGGGGATTCCCCAAATCCAAGCCACGGTAGACGGCAAAGACATCATCGTCACTGAAGCTACTCTTAGAAAACACCTCAAGCTTCAGGACGAGGGGGCCGCCATTTCATACACCAGAGAAGAGTATATGAGGACCGTTGTATCCATATGGTACAATGGAAATCAGAAAGACCATACTGTTGAAAAGGAGCTGATGGGCCGTCCATGGAAGTTTCTATGCCACATTCTTCTATAGTGCATATCCCAGAAGAGAAATGGATGGCATCAAGTGAGTTCTGCTCTCGCCACTGCTTTTCACGGTATGGTCACTGGCCAAGGTTTCAACTTTACACATCTCATTTTTGAAGGTTTGAGATATAACCTTCAAGAAGATGCAAAGCAGGCATTCTATATGTATCCAAGGTTCTTGCAGAAAGTTTTCAACAATGAGCTAAAAGACCTTTCCAAACCTGCAAGAATCTACCTTACGCGGGGACATAAAAATAATATTTTTCAAAGCATTAGAACTGTTTCCAAAAAGTTCTCAGGGGTCAATGTTCCATTGTTATCTACAATAATGAACATACAAAGTACCCAGGGTGACAGTTCAGCAATCCCAGCTGATACTGATCCTACACCCTCCACTTCAAAGCCTGAACATCAATCTACTTCCATTGTTCGAACCCCTGTGCATCTTATTGAGGGTGCACAGGCACAACTACTTACACCTGTTTTGGATATTATCACTGTCCAACTAGAACACAGGGCCCCAGTTGAGGCAAGCTATACCAGAAAAAGAAAAAGGAGCAAGAAGACCCCTTCTATTCTTGTCTCACAGGCCCAATCCCAACCTGAAAGCCCTCATTCAGAATCCTAACATTCTGATGAGAATATCAAAAGGGATAGTCAAATTATTAGAGAGACTTCCTTGGAAGTTCCTCTATTAGGATTAGGATTACATCTCGGATCCATAGAACAACCTTCTGAGCCCTTTCATTATTTTTCTTCTCTGAACTTAAGTGCAGAGGCACCTAGTAAAGTTGATATGCCTTCTCTAACTACCACTATCTCGGAGGTATTGTTTGACTTGGCTGCTAATGTACCCTGCCCAAGTTCATCACCTAAGAAGGTTCACTCTAGGAGTGATGATAGAGTGAATGTGGAAAGGACTATCACTACTACTGGTACATCAATTGACCAGGAGGACAGTGATAACATCACTAAGTCCCCAACCACGGCAACTCACAGTGAGGATGTTTCTCTAGAAACATTCTTCACTGAGAGGAATCCCAGGTGCCAAGAAAACCAGGGTGATGGGGATGCAGAGGCTAAGCCTAAGGCCCCATCTAGTTCCAAGGATTCCACAATTGTGGATGAGGACAGACTGAAACTTGAAAATATGGAATTGACGGCCAGGGTGGCAATGCTAGAGGCTGAAGTGTCCAAACTACAACACCAAGTCTCTATGCATGAAGCCCATCAATGCCATCCATTAACTACTCCTTCCCTTGTATCAGTGGGCACTCAAACAGATGAAACTCTATACACTGATGCAACCAAAAAGGAGGAGATAGTTACTCCTGAAGATGATGTTGAAAGCCTTGATGAATGGATACAAGAGCAGGCTGCTTTTCAATGTACACTCTTCAAACTTGCTTTTTTTCAAATCCATGACTTGCCAGACTCAGTAGATGAAGAGGAAGATATCTCTGAGGATTGGAAGTTAGTTATCAGAGCTGTTGATGAGGTGTTGGAGAATGAAAGTCAAGATGAAGACACACTTTTATCATTCAGCATACTTCCAGCTGCAGCCAGCATCTCCAGACAAGTCATATCCCCTCATTCCTAATTGATTGGACAGAATCCGGAATATAACTCAATTCTATCTTGGGGATATAATGGTCTATTAAAAAGGTTTTGGATTGGATGGGAATTTGGCAAAATTGAAGAGTTAAATTGGAATACTCTAAATCCCCTCCATATCCTAGATCTATACCTTACAAAGTGCATCAACAATTCAACAAATCTTCCTGCTAAACTTGCCATTGGAAGATTTTATGATCTGATGGAAGTAAACAAGCCTTGGTTTGAATGGTTTCTTCAAGAAGCAACTAAATAGGCTTATCCATCAACTGTAGAGTCTTCAAGAACATCAGGACAAAGACAGTCTCCAAGACTTGACTTGATAAGGAGTAGTGCTTTAACAGAAGAACAAGTTCTATGTTGGAGAAGATTCTTCTAAAATGAAATGGTCATGGGCCTGGAAGTGCAAGGATGGTCAAGCACTGGGTCCTCTGGTTTTCAGTTCTTCTTGTGTGATGGATCATCTTTCAAAATCAACAACATTCAAGAAATCCTACTCCTCAATCCAGATTTCCTGCACAAGGTCTTTGAGCTCAGGACACACATCTGCAACATCAACTCCTTAGAAAGTCAAGCAATGATCAAGATTATCAAAGCTTTTCTTTAAAAGGAGGGATGGCTTGCAATGGATAATTCTGACTCAGATCTATCCCTTCCCTCCTCACCAACTTTTATACTGAGTGCAGCAGTAGAGTCAAGAAAAGTGGCTGCTCAGAATGTCAAAGAGGCTTTTAAAGCTATACATGGGAGTGAATGGGAAAAGGAAGAGAGTGAAGCAATCCCTTCCTCTGTGTCTGTTCCTCAGATTGCCAATGAAGCTGAAGCTGAGATCCCAACAGCATCTCTTACATATGTTGTTGTGATCCATGAAGATGAAGCAGAGGCATCTAATAAAGACAAAGGGAAGGGCATCATGACAGCAGAAGAAGAAGAAGAAGAAGAAGAAGAAGAAGAAGAAAGAATAGAGAAAGAGAAGAGAGAAAAAGAGAAGAGAAGAAGATAAAGAGAAGAAGAGGAGATGGCTGAGATTAGAAAGATTCAAGAAAGGAAAGTTGTCATTCTCCTCAGGGAACAACATATCCAGTTACATGCTAGGGAACTAGATGCTTTGAAAGTTAAAGTTCCTGCAGCTACACAATTACAAGAAGATGAAGCTCTAGCTCTTCAGCTGCAGGAACAACTCAATAAAGAAGAAGAAGAAAGAGAAAAGAAAAGAAAAGAAGAGGCTAAGTTCAGGATAACTAACTCTGAACTAGCCAAAGAAATAAGAGAGGAGTGGACAGAAGCTCTGATTTCTCAAGGTGAGGATGCAGACTACCTTGAGAAATTGTCAAATAAAGAATTATATAGAGCTTTCATGGGTCAGCAAGGTCAACTGGCAAACAAGAAAAGAGCTGAAAAAGAAGAAAAAGTCAAACAAAATTCCAAAAAGACCATTGCATTCAACATAAGGACCAATGAAGAAAGGAAGGTCATTATGGACTTCCTGAAGGCTAGAGGAGAGAGTGGAAAGAGGCTAGGTCCAATGAATTTTATGAATCTGCAAGCCTTGTATTTGAAAGTAAAGAAGGAAGACGAAGAAAGATTGGGGAAGACAGGATCAAAGAAAAGGGTAAATACTCAAACTGATGACAGAAAACAAAAGAAACTCAAGCCTACTCCCTCATCCACTCCTTCATCTATCCAACAACCTTTCACTCTCCCTCCTAGACCTCCTCCTCTCCACCCAAAGAGTCCAAATCCTCCCACCCAGCTCTTCCTTATCAACTGCACCACAAGAAGAAAACCAAACCTACTACCAAACCAGAAGATTCAAGAGAAATTTTTGGTTGGTTCTACAGTAATCAAGATCAATGGTTTGAAGTCTTCAGGGGGAGGGAAGAAGTAAAGAGGTCAATCTATAAAATTGTTGATGAGGTGATGCAGCTCCCAGATTTTGATCTTATAAGAATGATGGAACTGGATGAAGCTCATGAGCCTGAGAATGAAAGTGGAACACATCTGTTGCTAGTGATCAAACATCACTTCAACTCTAGCAAAGATGTAGTCGTTGATGTTAAACCTCTCCAATCCCTCTTTCCATTCACTAGCTGGTCTTACAATGCTGAGAAGGATGAATTCACTATAACAGTTGTTAGAGGTCAGCAGATGAGATGTTATAGCAAGTCCATTTTTAAGATGCCAAGTAAGGACATCAAGTCTCTGTCTGAGCTTCCTCTTGACAATCCCAGCAAGGACCCTAGAGGCTATAAGGTAGCAAGGATTGTTGCACACATGCAAAAGCTTCAGAAACAATAGCAGTAAGAAAGTTTTGGTAGCGTCAGTCTAGGGGGAGTTTTAGATATAAAGAATGATGGCTACAAAATTCTCTAAGTACAACTGCTACGGACTCCACAATTTTGCTGCTGACCAACAAGCTGCTGCGGATAAGCTTGTTTACTGCTGATAGTTTGTAAGTCCCAACCTTGATGGATCTTCGAATAACAAATACTAGATATCAAACTCTCACAATCACTAGGTGGAAACTAGTAATCGTGGTGATTCAAGCACACAGAAATTCAATGTAATACACTTGTATTGATCAAAGGAATTACAGGGAAAACACAAAACAACCACTAACCCACTAGATGGCTTTTCCTCACGTCTAACACTCTCAGAAACGTTTTTCTGGCTGCTTAACTTAATTTAGGTTACATAAACAAGTATACATACTAAGCCTAATAACACTAAGCCCAAAATACATGTTCTCGGCCCATAGCCGACCCAAGACCCAACTCGTGAACCCCTGTTCACGGTTACAAACCCAAATACCCATCTATTCGGTAACACCAATAATTATACTTATTTGATAAGCGTCAGCCTCACAAATATAGACCCAATAATCTCCCCCTATAATGATGCTATCAAATGATCTTCATAACTCGAATGCAGCACTGTGATCACCACTTCCAGCATACAACATTGTCTTCAGAATCTATGGTTGTTGTTGTGGTGTCGATGTTGGTGTAGATAAGAGTCAGCATCTCTGAACTCTCAAACTTGGGTCTCTCTTTCTTCTCTTAGAGTTAAATCCACATGTGGATCCTAATCAGCACTTGCTTGATCATCTTGCTAAAGAGGATGTGAGAAGAGGATTCCCAGCAACTCTTTTCTTTTTCATTCTTTCTCTTTCAAGCAGATTCACAGGTACTTCTTCATGTGTACCTTCATTGTCGGAATATTAAACCACATCTGGTTCTTCTAACTCAAGTACATTCAAGTTTGTCAGCTGTTGACACTTCTTCATTCTTCTTCATCCTTGGTTCTTTATTTGAAACAAATTCTGCAAATTCTCAGAAAATTTGTAAGCAGACATTTATATGCAACAGGGAATCCAGTATTCACATGAACACCTTGTACATCCATGTACAATCAAACCTTTGCAATTTCAATTCTTTTGACATTAAGTCTTTAAATCCAAGAATGGTCAATTTTTTGTAAAGATAAAATAAAATAAAACAGAAAATATAAAACTAAATTATACTAAACTCAACAAAATAGAGATAAAATAAGAAATAAAATCTTTTTGAAATTTTCGTAACAAATTGTAACTCAATTTAAACAAAATTTTAAACTAACAATTATTAACACAAACTTGTTACAATGAGTCTTTAGGAAGTTTGCAATGGGATCATATCGTTCTATAGACAGACCAAGGAACATTTTTCAGCACGTATTTTTGCCCAGACAAGTCAAGCAGATTGCCAATATAAAAAATCCCTCTAAACTCATACTTTAGCTTCAAACCGAAGTTTTTCACTGTGATTTAAATTAGTTATGACTTAATGGGTCTCACACTCATATCTCAGAAACCTGTAATTAAATGAAAGTGAATTAATTGAATTCTTGATGAACTTTAATGGACCCCACAGCTTATCAGGTAAACCTTCCCTACCTCATGATCTTTTGAGCACCTAAATAATAACTAATGAGCATAACTAGCACGGGTTTATGCAACTTTTCAGGGAATCTCTGACAAAATTTGATCGAAAACAGAGCACTATGGGCTTACATGTTTAGAATCAGCAAAAACTCAGGGTCATAGCACTACGGACTTAAATGCCTTGATAAGAGATCCCTTCCTAGTCACATATTCCCAAAAAATAAAAATATTTACAATAAAAATATGTACGTCTTTAGACATATCTTTTTTATGTAAGGCATTGCATATCTTTTGAATTTATTCCTATAGCACGACATTAACATTGCGTGTCTTTTTGCTCAAAATTCTGCTTTGCAGATTAGCTTTGCACTATCATTGAGTGTCTTTTCACCTATTGCATATCAATGCATGTCTTTTAACTATATAGATATATAATATTTACAGACTTGTATCAAGTCAAGCTCGCAACCCCTTGGTGAAGGGTCCCGGTTAGTGCAATCCTAATAGAGCAAGGGTTATCCACAGTTCATCAACCTTTATGTTTCAATTCTCAATTATTAACAGGAATAGCAAATTACACTAATCTATGAGATGTTCCCCACTAAGGCCATAATACTATTTTGTTCAAGTGTATCACATGCAGAGTCTATCAACATATCCAACATTAATCCTAGCCTTTTCAATTTAGTGCCTTAGATGTGTTGATCCTAGCCTTAAGAAACAAATATTAATATCACTTCCCATTTGATTGCAAAACTTCCGACTCAAACATAAACAATATTTTTGTATTTTTCTTTTAAATGAACTGAATATCTCCCCCTAAATTTGTGCATCAAAATTAAAATAATGTACAAATTTAACTTATAAAGAAAAATCTATTTGTTACCATTCTTAAATTTCAAAAAACTCATTAATTTCAAAGCATAATGTATCAAAGTTAATTGTACCTTTATTGTTGATCTTACCTCCATTTTCTCCTACAAAGGAAACATCATATGAAGTAGAGAGATGTCACACGTCATGTGCATGGAACAACCCTTATCAACACACCACTCTGGTTGTTGGCAGTCCTCCTTGGTTGTCCCTGCACGAAAGAGAAGATTAGTTAGACATAGGTACCCAAGCTATAGTTGACCTGGGCATTCCTGAAGCATCAATATAAGATACTTCCTACAAACACATATCATTTTTAGATTCAAGGACAGGTGTTGCTGAAATATTTTTCTTAGCCTTCCAGACAGGCTTTGATTGAACATATGGTTTTGTCTCTTTTGAAACTGAGACTTTTGGTTTCACCGTTTGCTTATTTTGTTTAACTTTTTGTCTTTCAAAATAAGCTTGTCTGTTTCTCTTTGCAACATTCCAGTAACCATCAGAGGGCTTAACTCTGGGAGTCTGAGTCTTCATTGCCTTTGGCTGGTTAGCCTTCATTGGCTTAGAGTAAGTTCTATCCCTCGGTGTAGTCCTCTGATTTTTCATGTAATATGACTCATAAGGATGATGCATGCAATGTCTTTCTATGTGACCGGCTTTGCCACATGTGTAGCATGTCTGCTTCCTAGCATAAGCAGCATATCCTGTTCTGTTTGAAGATGATGATGAAGATGATGATGATGATGACGATTGTGAGTGATAAGATTGATCACATCTTCTCTTTGAGCAGCTTGCATACTTCATGTTTTTCTTAGCATGGTCTTGTTCAAACCTCTTACGATAATGATCATACTTTGAATAAAACTCAGCTTTGGTGAAGTTCTTGGGTGAAGCACTTGAGGTGTGAACACTGACCATTGGTTTTTCAACCTGTTTGCTTTTCTCCTTTAGCATGACAGGTCCCTGTTGGAATACTTAACAATATTATTAGTGACAGGTTTAACAAATCTAGTTTTTCCATCACTATATGCAGGCAATTTTGAATCTGTAGAACCATTTTTCCAATCCTGCACATAGGGTTTGTTGCTCTTAGAAGCAGTGCTCTTGGAAGTATCAGTTTTATTTTTGCAATCTAAATTAGCATTAATTTTATTTTTTCAAAAACACGCCTCTTCATACATATCATTTTCACTATCACATTCCTCGGTCTCTACTTTTTCTACACATGAAATAGAAGCATCAAAATAGTTCACACATTTAACAGTTGAAGCTAAGGATGATGATGATTCGGATCCATCAGAGCTTGACAGATTTCCAGGAGTGAACATGAAGAACTCCTTTACTTGTTCCTCAACAGAGGGAGGAACAATGGTACAGTTTCCGTTGAACGGAGGAGGCACGTTATTATATCCAAGCCCTTTGCTCCCATTACCCGGCTTGTGGAGTTGAGTTTCAAGCATATCAAATACTTTACTTGACTGACCAAAGAATTCTACTTTGAATTTTTCTTCATTAAAATTTGATTTTGCCTTTTCTAATTCAGTATTTAATCTTTTAATCTCTTCTTTTGCATCAGTTAACACACAGCATTTGGAACAAGCTTTTGCGGCTTTTGTATTTTACATGTCTAGGGAGTTAAGCATTGTGAAAGATACTACTGATGAGATACCCGGCATTCTACAATGGGAGTTGCAAATGGAAGAGAACAAGGAACAAATTGAGCATCTGACCACGAAACTAGCAGTAACAGATCAGGTCCATGACCATCTGATAGATAGGGTGAAACATTTGGAAAAGAGGATGGACACTTCGGACCATGTTGCTGAGGGGATTCTGGAGAGAGTGACCCGTCTGGAAGCCCAAATGCAAGCAGCACTTTGGACGAAGAATATCCCACTTTCGGACGACGAGGAGGAGCCGTTTGAGGATGAGCCCTTAGAGGGGGAGCCACCCGATGAGGAGCCGGTCGAGATTGATGATGCACTATCATGTGTTTCCTCTGATGACGAGGATGTTTGATGATTATTCTATCCTATCTTTCCTTTCATTTATGCTTTGTTTATGTTCTTTCTATTTCACACCTAGATGGGTAAGGTTCTTCCCATTCAATAAAAGCATGAGAAGTTTGATGTTTTGAGTTATTTATTTTGTAGCCTTACAATTTATTTAATTTTGAAATATTAGATGTTGTGTTTCCTTACTTATACATATAATGTTTGATATGCGATATATTTCTCATTATTTTGTATTTGTGAATGTGAAGAATTATGTCGAGAACAGAACATGGAGGTCGTGCTGGTGGTCGAGGCACCATTAACATGACGGCAGCTGAGCTGGCGATAGTAATTAATGATGGTGTGGCTGAGGCTCTAGCAGCACAGAATGTTGCAGGTAAACACAAAAACCATTTGACTAGTGAGGTTAATTCATCTCTCAAAGCGTCTTTCCCAAGCTTTATAATCTCGATCCTATATATTTTGTTTCTAAATCCAGGTTAACAGAATCAACAACCAACGTGCACATTCAATTAATTCATGGACTGTATGCCCCACACCTTTAGCGGAGCTGTCGGACTACTCCGGTGGTTCGATAAAATGGAGTCGGTATTTTCCATGTGCAACTGTCCCCTGGCCAATCAGGTCAAATTTGCTTCTGGTACTTTGGAGGGCCCGGCTCTCACATGGTGGAATGCACAGGTCCAAATGTTGGGTTTAGCTATGGCCAATGCACTCCCGTGGGAGGAGTTTAAGACGATGTTGAAGGAGGAGTACTGTCCTCGGGATGAGATTCAGAAGCTGGAAGGGGAATTCTGGAACCTGAAGATTGAAGGTTCTGAAATTGAACTATATACCACTCGCTCCCATGAGCTTGCTACCATGTGCCCACACATGGTGACTCCTGATTACAAAAGGATTGAGCTATACGTTGGAGGTTTAGTGCCTCAGATTCTGAGCATGGTCACCTCATCCAACCCTACCACCATCCAACAGACTATCAGACTTGTCCACAAGTAAACCGATCAGGTGGTGACTCAAGGGACTCTACCCTCGAGGGGTTCGATTTCTAAATCCACCGACAATCATAAGCGCAAGTTTGATCACAACTCCAACTCTCACTCTAACTCCAAGGGACCCCAGTTTAATCAACCTCATCAGCAGCAGCGAAAGTTTGAGCCTGCTAAGAACTTCAATCAGACAACCTCTTCAGGTCCGAATCAAGGAGAATATGCTGGGAGGTATCCCAAGTGCAACAAATGTGGCTATCACCACACGGGAACTTGTGACCGACTGCGTTGCCAGCGATGTGGTAAGATGGGCCATGCTGCGAAAGACTGTAGGTTTTCACTTCCAAACAAGCAACCATTTCGACCACAGGAATTTACAAGAGGATGTTTCCAGTGTGGCAAGGAGGGACACATTCAAAGGGATTGTCCTCAGTCAAAGAGGGGTGGAAATGGCAATGGAAACGGTAACGACAACAGCAATAATCAGGGCCACAATGGTAACAACAGTAATCAAGGCAACAACAACAATGGTGGCAATAATGGCAATAATGGAGGGAATGGTGCGAAGGGAAGAGCCTTCGTGCTAGGATCCGGAGAGGCTCGATATGATCATAATATGGTCACCGGTAAGTTCCTCTTAAATAATTACTTTGCTTCTGTCCTATTTGACATTGGTGCTAATAGGAGTTTTATATCTAAGAAGCTTAGTGATATGATAAAAGAAACTCCAAACCTGTTAGAAGCTAAGTATGTAATAGAAATAGCCGATGGCCAGATAATTGAAGCAACCCACATTCTTAAGGGTTATAAGCTTAAGTTGGCTGGTCAAAAACTTGATATCGACCTTATGCCGGTCACACTTGGTAGTTTTTATGTAATTGTCGGCATGGATTGGCTATCTAAAAACCAAGCTGAAATCATCTGTCGTGAGAAAATCGTTCGCATTCCTCTCCCGAGTGGAGAAACTCTTTCCGTTCAGGGTGAAAAGGTTGGTGCAGTCATGAGCATCATATCCTTCATGAAAGCGCAGGAATGTCTTCGAAAAGGGCATACTGCTATTCTAGCTCTCATCACCGAGCAGCCATCTGGGAGAAGAAGGTTGATGAAATTCCGATTGTTTGCAACTATCCGGAAGTATTTCCCGAGGATATGCCTGGTCTACCACCGCACCGTCAAGTTGAGTTCCAAATCAATCTAGCACCCGCAGCAGCGTCGATCGCTCGGGCACCTTATAGACTAGCACCTAGTGAATTACAAGAGCTATCCACTCGGCTACAAGAATTGTTGGACAAAGGTTTCATCCGACCTAGCTCATCGCCATGGGGAGCTTCAGTCATGTTTGTCAAAAAAGAAAGACGGGACTTTCCGCATGTGTATCGACTACCGTGAACTAAATAAAGTGACAATCAAGAATAGTTACCCTCTGCCTCGTATAAATGATCTCTTTGATCAACTCCAAGGATCAAGTTTTTATTCCAAGATAGATCTTAGGTCTGGCTACCACCAATTGAGAGTCCGAGACGAACATATCTCCAAGACTGCTTTCAGGACAAGGTACGGCAACTATGAGTTTATGGTCATGCCTTTCGGATTAACCAACGCACCCACGGTGTTCATGGACCTCATGAACAATGTGTGTATGCCATACCTTGATCAATTTGTCATCGTTTTCATCGACGACATCCTCATTTATTCCAAGAACAAGGAAGAACATGAGGAACATCTACGTTTAATCCTGGAGTTACAAAAGCTGGAGCAGCAGTATGCTAAGTTTTCCAATTTTGAATTTTGGATCCGGGAAGTTCAATTCTTAGGGCATGTGGTTAATGAGAAGGGTATACATGTCGATCCATCAAAGATAGAAGCCAACAAGAATTGGGCAGCACTGACGACTCCGACTAAAGTGCAATAATTTCTGGGATTGGCTGGTTATTATCGTCGATTCTTCGAAAGATTTTCTAAGATTGCACAACCTCTAACTGCCTTAACTCAGAAGGGTAAAGCCTATAACTGGGGTGATAACCAAGAGTCAGCATTCCAACACCTCAAGCAGAAACTTTGCAGTGCGCCTATTCTAGCTCTTCCGGAGGGAACGGATGACTTTGTGGTGTATTGTGATGCATCCATTCAGGGTTTGGGTTGTGTATTAATGCAACGAGAAAAGGTGATCGCATATGCTTCGCGTCAACTAAAGATTCACGAGAAAAACTACACCACTCATGACCTAGAGTTGGGAGCCGTAGTTTTCGCACTTAAGATATAGAGACATTACTTGTACGGTACCAAGTACACTATCTACACCGATCACAAGTCTTCAGCATATCTTCAAGCAGAAAGAGCTTAACATGAGACAGCGCCGTTGGGTCAAGCTCTTGAATGATTATGACTGTGCGATCCGGTATCACCCGAGTAAAGCTAATGTTGTAGTTGATGCCCTAAGTCGAAAAGAAACCAAGCTAAAATGAGTTCGAGCATTACATCTTACTATTTACCCTGGATTACCTGAAAAAATTCGTAGTGCTCAACTCGAAGCCCTGAAGGAAGAAAACCTACCGCTGGAAGCCACACGTGGTATGGAAGACAACTCGAGGTCAAATCTGACGGCATTCGCTACTTCACCGAACGAATATGGGTTCCAGTATTCGGAAACTTAAGGGAACTAGTCATGGATGAAGCTCATAAATCTTGTTACTCCGTTCATCCAGGTTCTGACAAGATGTACCATGACATAAAGGTGCTGTATTGGTGGCCAAAGATAAAGGCCGATATTGCCACTTATGTGAGCAAATGCTTGACTTGCGCAAAGGTCAAGGTTGAATATCAAAATCCTTCCGCTCTACTCCAGCAACCGGAGATTCCCATGTGGAAATGGGAGCAGATATCCATGGAGTTTATCACAAAATTGCCACGATATCCTACCGGATGTGATACCATTTGGGTAATCGTTGATCATTTAACAAAGTCCACTCACTTCTTAGCAATCAAGGAAACCGACAAAATGGAGAAGCTTACACGTATTTACTTGAAAGAAGTAGTCTCTCGGCACGGGGTGCCAATCTCTATCATTTTAGATCGTCATGCACGATTCACCTCCCGTTTCTGGCAATCGTTACATAAAGCTTTAGGCACGCGTCTAGATATGAGAACAGCATACCACCCTCTAACTGATGGCCAGACGGAGCGTACTATTCAAACCCTAGAGGATATGCTACGAGCTTGTGTGATTGATTTCGGTAACACTTGGGAGTCTCACCTATCATTGGTGGAGTTCTCCTACAAAAACAGTTATCACACTAGCATCAAGGCAGCTCCATTCGAGGCACTATATGGACGGAAATGTCATTCTTTTATTTGTTGGACCGAGATTGGGGATTGTCAACTTAGGAGTCCTGAACTTGTACTTGAAACTTCTGAGAAAATCGTTGAAATTATAAATCATATGGCAGCAGCTCGTGATCGTCAAAAGAGTTATGCCGATAAGCGTCGTAAACTGTTAGAATTTCAAGTAGGGGATATGGTCTTGTTAAAGGTCTCACCTTGGAAGGGTATCATTCATTTTGGTAAATGGGGCAAACTGAATCCTCGTTATATTGGACCATTCAACATAGTGAAGCGAATTGGCCTGGTAGTGTATCAACTGGACCTACCTGAAGGACTTAGTGGTGTACACAACGTCTTTCATGTCTCAAACTTGAAGAAATGTCTAGCAGACGAGTCACTCACGGTTCCTCTTGAGGAACTACACATCGATGAACAGTTGCGTTTCATCGAAGAACCGATAGAAATCATGGATAGGGAGATCAAAACGCTTAAGCGTAGTAAAATCCCTATTGTTAGAGTCCGTTGGAACTCGAAACGCGGACCGGAATTCACGTGGGAACGTGAAGATCAGATGATGCGGAAGTATCCTCATCTATTCAAGCACTCCACGTCAAACTCTTAAGGTACTATTTTAATTTATGGGACGAAAATTCTTTCAACTTGGGGATGATGTGACATCCGAAAAAAAAAATTTATGATTTTAATTTTCGAGACGAAAATTCTTTCAACTAGGGGATGATGTGACAATTCGACTTTTCAAGATAACTCCGTTAATAATTCTGTTAAATATTTTGTTAATTCCTAACCTAGCAAACTCAATTAGAAACCTCAAGGACTAATGCTGTCAATTTTCCAAACTCAAAAACACTTAGAACTGCAGGGACTAGTTCTGTCAAGTTCCAAAAATCCAATATGTTGACTCCCAAAAGTCAAAATAGTGAATTTGTGTCTCTGTTGACTTATGAAAGTCAAAGTCGCAACTCCTTGATTCGAATTAGACTTCCACGGTCAATTCCCTTTCGATTTCGTAACTGAAAACGCATGTGGCATCATTATCGACCCCCATTAAGGCTTTAATCGCAGTAATTATCCGAATTCAAACCCAATTATGATAATTAAACTTGTAACCGTCAAACCCGTAACAAAAGTCACTCAAATTCGATCAATTGGATTATATCTCACGCAAATCAGTCTCTGCGCACCCCAAACGGATCCCTCTAGAGCTTTTCCACACGTCAATTCCACCGAAATCGAAGCAGTTGTAGTCGGAGTTCGAGTCACGAAGGTCGCGGCTGGGTTTAATCGATCACCAACAATCCGTCAACGTTTCTGGTAATTTCCTTCATGTTTACTTTCGTTTTCATACCTATATCATAAGCCCTGTGACAATTAGGGCTTAAGCTATCGAATTCCACACATTCGAATTCTAGGGTTCTTGTTCTGTCCGTTTTAGTCGAACCCTATCCCCGTCTCGGTTTAAATCAAATTAAATTACATCAACAGATTCGCAATCATGTACTCATCAAAAACCCTCTATCAGTTTAATCTCTTAGCATCGAATTTTTTAAGATCCAGTAACTAGGGTTTGTTCATATACGGATTTGGGGGTTTTGATTTTAAACACAGTTTCAATGAAATTAAACCACACCATTGGATTCGCAAGGTCTGATATAGTAAAAGCCCTATGATTTTAACAATTTTTACTATCAGAATCATTCAAATCGATTTGGTGTTCGTGTCCTAGTGTTTCGAGTCTTTTATCCGAGAATTAACTAACCTAAACTCATTAATTTTGCAATTAAACACACATTCAGATTCGCATTGTCTCGATTATCAAATCCCCTCTTCTGTTGTGATCATTGGTATTCGAAATCGAAGGAATTTGGGGCTGGGATCGATCGGGTTTGTGTGAAAGGGATGAACTCAGTGGAGTTACGAATCAAAAGCCACTTGAACTGGGTTTTGTTGCGATAACCCTAGCGGGTGGGACTGGTTAAAGCAGTGTGCTTGTGTGGGAGAGACCCGGGTTCGAGTCTCTCCACACAGTTTTGGTTTTTAAATTATTTTCTAGCCATCTTTATTATATGTAAAAAAATCCTAATGTTATTATATTTATATATAAATGTGTTTAAACCGGAAAAACTCCCGTAGACTCAGGTTTAGCCTCGTGTCTCATATTTTTAATTAAACTGCATTTAATAAATATAATATAATATTTTCAAACCGTTGTCTTAATTAAAAATGATATATTTTAATATCGTTTCGGTTATAAATTTCGTGTAACCTTTTAAACTAATAAATAATATAATCATTTATATTATTTACACTCCCTTTATCCTTGAATAAAATAATGGTTTTATTATTTGACGCGCAATTGTTTATTGGAATACTTTGTTAAATCTAAAAATAATATATATTATATTATTTTCTTAGGCCATTATTTCATGGCGAAAACGCATGAATATATCTATTATATATTATTTTGTCATTCGTCACGAACGTATTTATCCTAATTTAGAAATCTGTATTCCCGTAAACTCGTTCGTTTACCCGTTAATCCTTAGAATGTTTAAAGACGTTCTAAGCTTCTGTGTGTCGTCACAAATCCCAATGAGTCCCTAATTGTTAATTGTAATTCTAGGGCATACGTAAGCCGTTACAGGCTAACACTTGTGTACCAAGTCTATTACTTGTGTGATTACTTCCTACGCCATCAGGTGAGTTTTCACGGCCCCTTTTACTGCTTTTAACCTGGGGGAGAAAACATGACATAAACACTTTTGATTTTTGTACTTCATTATGTATCATTTGTTATGACTATGCGTAAACTCTATCATGAAAGTCCTCATATCGAACCGTTTAAATATGAGTATAGCGAGGTATATTTGGTAGTAGTATTGGGTTTGACAAACCTCACCCGCGTTAGTCGCGCTAACTCGATTGGATATCGAACGGGTGTAATATTGACCTAAACGTGCACCATAGTTGATAGGCCTGGTGGGAGGCATTCAAACAGTCAGTTTACGGTTGCGAGCGTAATAGCAAACATAAACATGGGTTAGCTACCTGTTGATACATATATTGATTGTACAATAAATCTGGTAAACGTTTATTTATATATTGAAACCTGTGAACTCACCAACCTCGTGTTGACATCTTTTCTTACATGTTTTCTCAGGTCGCTAAGATAAGGCACAGGTGCACATATAGGACATGCATGGAGTCCTATTTTTGAATTATATTTTATTACATTCGGATTGTTTTCATTTATGTTTGGACTGTTTTCGTTTATGTTTGGACTGAACTTTTTGGGCGCGTTTGTTTTGCGCTTTCACTTTCTTTTATTGCTTTCGCATTTACTCTGATTGATATGATATTTTCATTTGAGTCCCATATATAGTCGTTCAATGTAACTAATGACTGAGATCCTAGTTTGTCACTTCCCAAACGGTAAAACTCCATTAGTTGAAATTGGGGGTGTGACAGCTTCCGTATTTACAATTCGTTTTCCCGATACTGTGCCAGCTATCCCTTCTACATCATTCTCTGAGATAATTTCAGCCGTGCTCGAGAAATCTCTAATAAAGTCTTCACATATGTCTGGATGTTGATATAGAGCATGAAAAACCCTGGATGCCCTCAGACCCACAATCATTGATCTTAACACACTGTGATTCTATGGTGGGTCCTCTAAGTACGCCAGTTCATTGTGATCCTTGACAAATTTTAAGTCTGACAAGCCTGCAATTAATAGAGTAAGTTAGATTTCCAAAAATTGATACACTTAAAGTATGCAGCCAAGTTATCAAACCACAAACTGTGTTTATACCACATACTTAAACAGACACCGCAAACTTGGTTTTAACACCGCAAACCTTAATGAACCGCAAACTTGATTTTAACACCGCAAACTTCAATACAAACCTCAAACTTTTGATTTTGTTAAAAATGAGATGTTTCTGATGTTTTGGTTCAAATTGATGATTGGAAGTTGGTCGCCCAATAAATACGACCTATTGCCTTGGATCAATCTCAGTTTTTACATACATTTTTATGGTCAATTTGGTCAAAAAGTCCGGTTCATTATCAGTTTCAGTCAAACACATCCCACATGCTTGAATTGCATGAATCCATGGACAAACTATTTACCTTTGATGTCACCTATAACAGTTGATCAAAAATATATCAACACTTTCACTCAGAAGACAGGTAATCGGTCTTTAGAACAAGAGAAACAAGTACGCGGATGAGAGAAAAATGGCAAGTATGCGGTTCATGTAACTCTTGAATCGCAAACTTCAGGCAATTTATAGAAAAACCTTCAAGTATGCGGTCGCAAACTTAAAGTATGCGGCCGCAAACTTGGAAACACTTCAAACTTTTCAGAAACTTTTTGCTTTGGATTTTCAGGTCAAGCAGGGACTGTCATTTTGATACTTATGAATTACAAACACAAATAAAAATAAAAATAACTCCTGATAAGCTAAAAACACAAAATATTTTTGTTCTTTTCAAATAACAAACTGCTAAACACAATATTTTTTGAGAGAAACTATGTTATAGGATCATATCATTCTAGGGCAAAATAAAGTATACTTATCAGCCGCTCATTTTCTTAGACAGGTCTTGGTGATTGCCAATATGTTATCCTTCTAAACTCAAGCCTATTATACCTTAATTGACATGCAAGCAGCGAATGATGTTATCATGTTTTGATAAAGGTTATTCATGCCTTAGTGGGTCCCACACTCACATCTCATAAACCTGCATTTATTTTATTATGAATTAGATGAGTTTTTGATGAACTGAATGGACCCCACAACTAATCGGATAAACCTTCCCTTCCTCATTGTCTTTTAACCACCTAAAATAGCTAAACGAGCATAACTAGCACGGGTCTATGGACTGTTTAGGAAATCTCTGACAAATTTGATTAAGAACATAGCACGACGGACTTACATATTCAGAAACAGTAAATGTTCAGGGTCATAGAACTACGGATTTACATGCCTTGATAAGAGATTCCCTCCCAGACACACGTTCCCAAGGAGAAAAATATTTACAAGTATACTAATATGTACGTCTTTAGACATATCTTTTGAATTTTACTATAGCACAACATTAACATTGCGTGTCTTTTTGCTCAAATTTGTGTTTTGCACTTTCATTGAGTGTCTTTTCACCTATTGCATGTCTTTTATCTATATACATATATATATATAAAAACTTGTATCAAGTCAGCTCGCAACCCCTTTATGAAGGGTTTCGGTTTGTGCAATCCAGAGATAGTATGTTCATCCACAGTTCATCAACCTTTATATGTAAGTGTTCAATTATTAACAGGAAATAATTATTCTACCAATGTATGAGATGTTCCCCACTATGACAATGACCTTTATGTTTAAGTGGAACACTATTATGTTGTCCCTTCAGTTTTAGCAGAGCCTATCAACATATCACCCTAAGATCCAGATCTTTTCAATTACAGGCCTTACATAAGATGATGCAACCTCTAGAATGTAGCCATTAGCAAGCAGATGCTCTGTCAGAGTGGCATACCATGCACGTGGTGCTTGATGTAAGCCATACAGAACTTTGTCTAATTTATAGACATGATGTGGATAATTGGTGTCTTTAAACCCCCGGTGGTTGACACACAAAGATCTCTTCTTGAACCTTTCCATACAGAAAGCGGTCTTCACATCCATTTGAAATACCTTGAAGTTCATGTACGAGGCATAGGCCAAAAGGATTCTAATGCCTCAAGTCTTGCAACTGGTGCAAATACTTCTTCATAATCTATTCCTTCTTGTTGATAAAATCCTTGCACAACCAGTTTTGCTCTGTTCCGAACAATAACTCCACTGTCATCTTTCTTGTTTCTGTAAACCCAACGAGTTCCGATGGGTAACTTGCCTTGTGGTAATGGCATAAGTTCCCAAACCTTCAGCTTTCCAAACTACATCAGCTCCACCTACATAGCCCCCACCCAGCTTACCTCACTCAAAGCCATTTTAATGTTCTTTGGCTCTACTTGAGATATGAATGCAGAGTACAAGCAGATATTGATTACTCCAGATTGACTCCTGGTCTTCACTCTGTCAGAGAGAGGACCGATGATGTAATCTACGGGATGATTTTTATTAATCCACAAAGTTGGAACTTCTTCTCCGTGTAATGTGTCAGGTAATTTAGTGATATGTTGATCTGCTTCTTCAGTTATGGGAACCGACTCCTCAATAACATTAGAGTCAGGAATCGTATCCTGTACTGCACGATCACTGCCAGATCCAGCAGTCTCCTATGGAGCATGACCACTGCCAAATACAACAGTCTCGTTGTTGATGGGATCAGTAGCATGTTGACTATGTTCTTGAGAGGATGATTCAGGAGTTCTGGAACTTGAAGACGATGCTTGATCAGGATCTTCATCAATTCTGTAATCAACTGTGCTGTATTTGTAGAAGCCATTATCTAACACATCAGAAACATCAAAATAAACATTAAACAGCTTAAAAATAGAATCATAATCAAATAACCAATTTGGACCAGAATCCGCATCGGTTTTGTTAAGCTCCTGCCTGTCGAAGTAATAAGATTCCATAATCTGCTTTGTTCTCTTTTTGTAAACCCTGTAGGCGGTCTTGCTAGATGAGTATCCAATAAAGTAGCATTCATCAGCCTTTGCATCAAACTTGGACCTAACTGTGTCATTATGCAACAGAGTGCACAGGCATCCATGTAAGGCCCCTAAACCGGGTGACCTCACTTGTTGGATTTACTCATAAACATAGTCTTAAATACTGAACTTAAATTAAAACATTCATCCATTTATTCACATAATCATAACAGCGGAAGTCTTTACAAATAAAACATAACATATTCTTTACAAAAAAAGTGGGATGTCAGTCTTGTGCCGGGTAACCTTCACGCCATCGCACGACCTTTTCTTCCCTTACCTGAAATGTATACTAAAAGTCAGCTAACGCTGGTGAGTTCTAGATTAAAGACATTCACACATAACATTTATCTTATTATAAATATAATAAATGAATGTGTATTCGTACTTTTATATATTCTTTACTTTATTGTTCTCACATAACATTCATTGAGGGTACATACATATGTACATACATACTTTCATTGAGAGAACACATATTGGCCATAATCTTAAGGGAGATCAACCCATCACACTTGTCGCGAATGTCACAAAGACATCGCAGTCAGAACTACCGTCGTAGCCCATTTCATTACCGTCCGGATCTAGAAAACCGTCCGTCATATCGTTAATTTCGTCCGGCAACCTTTGTCCGTCCGCTCTTTACCGTCCTACCGTCGTAGTCCGTCATTTTTATCCGTCTGCCCTAGGGCATCCATTTCCCACGTGACCATTATGTATGCAACCGTTCTACATTAGTTAAGGCTTGCTTCGACCGTCCATTAATACCTTTTCATACGTCCTAGCTTGCGAAGGAACGTTTTTGTCCCGGTTGCAAAATAGTCACGTGGTCGTCCGTCTACCGAAGTAGCCGTTGTCATAGAAGGGTTCATAACGTTTACATTCATTCATAACATGCAATATATATAATATAAAGCAAGATTTCATTCATTTACGTTATGTCCTTCTTTCGTTCATTCTTTGTATCATACGATTCATTCTTTATTCATAATTCATTTTCACATATATAAGTAATTATATATATATACGTATGATCACATTGACACTTATAACATTTATTCATTTAGTGTATACACTTCAGCCCCAAAACATTTATAAATCATTTGCACATAACATAGAAGGGGGCACATAGAACTCACCTGATGAGCTACTCTAGGTTGTCCTAAACAAAGGCCCAACAGCGTCACTTCCGACCTGGATTAGGTAGTTAAATACACATTAGACCCAACCCTGACTCTAATGGTTTGATCATTCTAAACTTACTGACTTTACTTAACCAACCTGTGGCCTGCTGTCTGCTGCCTGCGCACTTAGTAAGTGCGCAGGGACTTGCTCATGCGCACTTGGTAAGTGCGCAGGAGTCTTCCTCCTGCGTACTTGGTAAGTACGCAGGGACTGCTGCCTGCGCACTTAGTAAGTACGCAGGGATTCCTTACTGCGCACTTGGTAAGTACGCAGTACCTGGTTCTTGGACCAAAATTTCGGAATTCTTGCATGTTAATCCGATCATGCTAATCTTACAATTTTCTTTGATCAAAACGTGCGGATTTCATTCTAGATTCTATTTCTAAGCTTATTATCAAGTTTCATCCGTAAAAACATCACCTATTTAGCTAAAACTCGAGAAACCCCAAAAATGAACAAGAACTCATATTATGATCGAATCATTACCTGGATTGGAATTCTGATCCGGAGGTTTTGCTCACGATCTTAGTAGTAACGTGCTCCTTAAATCTCGTGACGATCCGTCGACTTTCTCTCTCTAGACCCGGGCTCCCTTTCTCTCTCTAAGATGGTGCAAGTGAGGGTGAAATGAGTTAGTGGGCTGCCTTGCCCCTTTTATACCTGGGCTTCCCTCGGCCCGTTGGAGTCGAGCCCAAGTCCATCCGTTCTTATTTCGTTTTATGTCGTATAAATCTCCATCGTATTATTATTTACTTATTTACTATTTTCGGGATGTTACAAGTCTACCCTCCTTATAAGAATTTCGTCCTCGAAATTCGGTGTTTCTCATAACAAAATTACTCTCTGCATCTCATGATTGAGTAACCACTAGGTTCTTATGAATTGGCATGTCTCGCGTTATGGTGATCATTCAATGCCATTCTTGGACTGCATGTAATTAGGGTTTTCATGTTCCTACTACATCTCCTTCTCTGTAACTAACACCTCGTATGTTAGGGTGAATAGTTTAACCTACTTTACTCTTGAGCGTGTCTCATGGGTGGACTTAACTCGGATCCAGCAAGCACTTGCGTGAATCTAACATGTTAAGCAAGTCATGGATTCCTCTCAACACTTGGAAGTGTCTCTTTGGTAGCCTGGGATCTAGTTTAAATCGTCTACTATGTGCCCTAGACAGTTGTTATCATTCACTTTCTAAGCCGCTTTGGTTATTACGTGTACCTCATAAATTATCCTCCGTGCATTCGCACACGAAGGGCCATACCATGTTGTTCCCGAATGAATCCCGCTATCTCGTTCCCGAAGGAATCCCATCATCTTGTTCCCGAAGGAACCATATCAGTTTGTTCCCGAAGGAACCTTGTCATTTCATTCCCGAAGGAACCGTATCATTGCGTCCCCAAAGGAACGTTTCGTTCACGAAGGAACCATTAGAAGCATTACTCTATCATACTTAACTTTCTGAGAAGGTATTCATTCAGACGGAATACTAGATATGCAATCCTTACATTCATACTCCTGTACACGTAACTCCCTTCTTGCCTTTCTTTAAAACATAATCGTCATGGTTTCACATTTCTCATAATTAGTCTATTATGCACTATCCGTTCTTTGTACCATTGAATAGTCTTAGGGATTGGCATCCCTTATGACCAAATTATACAGTGTCTACTTTTCGTGATGGTTAAAATTTTCTGCATGTGATTCCTTTAGAATCACGTTCCTAGGTTTCATTACAAATAGATGACACGTGCGGTGATACTCGATCATTCATTTTATTTCTAGTCTCATTGTGTTCCTTATTGGCTTTTCAATTTGAGTAGTCACGTTCTATTGTCTTGTCTTAATCACTGTAGAGTGCTTTCTGACTCTTGAGTCCTTGCTAGTACTCATTTCTTTCTTCACATATTTGTTCAGAACTTGAACTTCACATTTATTCTAAACATTCAAACCCTAGGTTGGATCTGTTTTCATTTGGTTTTGCCTGCACGCCCTAATTAGCATCGTGGTTCCAGTCATTTGTTGTCGTTGATATATCTATTTTCTCATCTGAGTGAATACTCTTAGTAGTTTATCTAGGATTGTATTCTTCATGGAAAAATGTCATTTGTGCATTCGATTACTCGTATTTTCTTTGAACATATAGTTGTGTGGTTATTTTCTTCACCTTTATGTACACTTGACCGTAGGTCCACGGTCATTCATCGTATCGTGTTTGCGTTAAGCATTGACAATTCATGTTCAGAAGCAGTTTCTAAACGTATGTTCATCTCACATATGTAGTACTCACATCTCGTGCTAACTTGTGATCCTTGACAGCTACTTTCTCAATTTGAATCAAACAAGTGTTGAGTTCTTCAAATTCTACTTAATCAGTCTCGTCGTTCGCGGTTTGTCATACGAAGTAATTTTCTCACTGGGCTTGATAGACTCTCTTATCGTCCTCATACTAATTCTCTTTCGGTGCAATGTTTCCTGTTCCTTTTTCTTTGCTTGACTTACTACTTTGTTACTTGTTGCATCAGGTTCCGAACCAGGTTTCTTCAGATTTCTAAACTTGTTCCTTAGTGTTACTCAACTTCAGCAACTCCATTTAAAGCCTCGTTCCTTCTCGTTCCACATTTGTTATGCCGTTGTTGTCATCATTTGTCTTGCTAATCTGTTGCGATCATCATTACTTAAGTGACTAATCTCATAGTCTTGCTTGGAGTGATTTAATTGTTTTTGGTGACATGTGTATTAATCCACATGATAAGGTTCATCAGTATGCACAACCACATGTAAATTTACAATTACGTGGATCCTGACGTAATTGCCAACTTACCTTACTTGTGAATTCCTGACTCGTCTTATAATGCTTCATAATTTAAATGTCTTCTATAAACAACGTCTAGTCCATGTATCCTCCTTCCCTTTCCGAACTCCTAGTTGACGGGAGTTGTTCATGACTGTTCGTTACTATCTGCTTGGACCGCTGATAATCCGTTATCTTTCTTTCGTTGTGGTATATCGAACTTCTACTCGTTGTTTGTGATTCACTTTACATGTATCGTACTGTTCTTATGATTTGTGAGTCATTCCTAATACTATGTTAACATTTCTTTCACTCTCTATGGTGAGTACATACGACGGATGACAAATCGAGACACCCTTACACAGTAAAAGATTGATAACAGTAGCTACGTGTTATTATTAATCATTTACTGTACTCATGTGCTCAAATTGTCTACCATCTTATGTCCTATGTGTAACTATTCATATCAGTAGTGATATTGGTAACTAAGGCATGTGTCCTATGCTAAGACATCTACCCTGAGTTATATATTGACATTGATACTTACTTACTTGTTTTGGCGTTAGCGGTGGCTACCCGTACTGACATCCGTGCGTTGGTCCCATTATCAGTTTGAGTCCAGACATTTAGGGATGTCTGAATCTCTCAAACTATTGCTCTGATACCAACTTGTAAGGCCCCTAAACCGGGTGACCTCACTTGTTGGATTTACTCATAAACATAGTCTTAAATACTGAACTTAAATTAAAACATTCATCCATTTATTCACATAATCATAACAGCGGAAGTCTTTACAAATAAAACATAACATATTCTTTACAAAAAAAGTGGGATGTCAGTCTTGTGCCGGGTAACCTTCACGCCATCGCACGACCTTTTCTTCCCTTACCTGAAATGTATACTAAAAGTCAGCTAACGCTGGTGAGTTCTAGATTAAAGACATTCACACATAACATTTATCTTATCATAAATATAATAAATGAATGTGTATTCGTACTTTTATATATTCTTTACTTTATTGTTCTCACATAACATTCATTGAGGGTACATACATATGTACATACATACTTTCATTGAGAGAACACATATTGGCCATAATCTTAAGGGAGATCAACCCATCACACTTGTCGCGAATGTCACAAAGACATCGCAGTCAGAACTACCGTCGTAGCCCATTTCATTACCGTCCGGCTCTAGAAAACCGTCCGTCATATCGTTAATTTCGTCCGGCAACCTTTGTCCGTCCGCTCTTTACCGTCCTACCGTCGTAGTCCGTCATTTTTATCCGTCTGCCCTAGGGCATCCGTTTCCCACGTGACCATTATGTATGCAACCGTTCTACATTAGTTAAGGCTTGCTTCGACCGTCCATTAATACCTTTTCATACGTCCTAGCTTGCGAAGGAACATTTTTGTCCCGGTTGCAAAATAGTCACGTGGTCGTCCGTCTACCGAAGTAGCCGTTGTCATAGAAGGGTTCATAACGTTTACATTCATTCATAACATGCAATATATATAATATAAAGCAAGATTTCATTCATTTACGTTATGTCCTTCTTTCGTTCATTCTTTGTATCATACGATTCATTCTTTATTCATAATTCATTTTCACATATATAAGTAATTATATATATATACGTATGATCACATTGACACTTATAACATTTATTCATTTAGTGTATACACTTCAGCCCCAAAACATTTATAAATCATTTGCACATAACATAGAAGGGGGCACATAGAACTCACCTGATGAGCTACTCTAGGTTGTCCTAAACAAAGGCCCAACAGCGTCACTTCCGACCTGGATTAGGTAGTTAAATACACATTAGACCCAACCCTGACTCTAATGGTTTGATCATTCTAAACTTACTGACTTTACTTAACCAACCTGTGGCCTGCTGTCTGCTGCCTGCGCACTTAGTAAGTGCGCAGGGACTTGCTCATGCGCACTTGGTAAGTGCGCAGGAGTCTTCCTCCTGCGTACTTGGTAAGTACGCAGGGACTGCTGCCTGCACACTTAGTAAGTACGCAGGGATTCCTTCCTGCGCACTTGGTAAGTACGCAGTACCTGGTTCTTGGACCAAAATTTCGGAATTCTTGCATGTTAATCCGATCATGCTAATCTTACAATTTTCTTTGATCAAAACGTGCGGTTTTCATTCTAGATTCTATTTCTAAGCTTATTATCAAGTTTCATCCGTAAAAACATCACCTATTTAGCTAAAACTCGAGAAACCCCAAAAATGAACAAGAACTCATATTATGATCGAATCATTACCTGGATTGGAATTCTGATCCGGAGGTTTTGCTCACGATCTTAGTAGTAACGTGCTCCTTAAATCTCGTGACGATCCGTCGACTTTCTCTCTCTAGACCCGGGCTCCCTTTCTCTCTCTAAGATGGTGCAAGTGAGGGTGAAATGAGTTAGTGGGCTGCCTTGCCCCTTTTATACCTGGGCTTCCCTCGGCCCGTTGGAGTCGAGCCCAAGTCCATCCGTTCTTATTTCGTTTTATGTCGTATAAATCTCCATCGTATTATTATTTACTTATTTACTATTTTCGGGATGTTACAATCCAAAAGCTCTAAAGTGGCCGACCTTTGGCTTCTGGTTAAACATGATTTCATATGGAGTCTTCAAGTGATGCTTGTTGAATAGCACCCTGTTCTACACATAACATGCAGTGTTGATTGCTTCAGCCCAGAAGAATATCGGAAATTTGGAGTCAGAAATCATTGTTCTAGCAGCTTCTATCAGGGTACGATTTCTTCAATTAGCAATTCCATTTTGTTGAGGAGTTCTAGCAGCACTGAATTGTCTTGCAATTCCCTTTTCAGCACAAAAGCTATCAAGAAATTCGTTACGAAATTCTGTCGCGTTGTCGCTTCTGATAATCTTGATCTTCAAGTTCATTTGATTTTCAACAAGTATCATGAACTGCCTAAGAAATATCTATAGTCTCACTTTTCTTACTTAAAAAGAACACCCAAATAAGTCATGAGTAGTCGTCAGTAACAACAAGACAATAAGATTTCTTCCCAAGACTCATCACACTTACGGGACCAAACAGATCCATGTGAAGCAATTAAAGAACAGATTCTATTGAATTAAACAGCTTGGGTTTGTGTGGTCGTTTATGTTGTTTGCCATTAGCACACGAAATACATTTTTCAACCTCACAAAATTCTTTCAAAGGCAAACCAACCATGTGTGCTCCTTTAGCAATTCTATTTAGGTTTTTCAAGTTTATGTGACCTAAACGACGATGCCAAAGCATGGAGTCATTCTCAGAAGCTTTTGAAAACAGACAAGTATTAGTTAAAGCCGACTCACTATTCATATCCAACAAATATGAGTCCTTACACCTCGGTGTTCTCATTAAAATCCAATCCTCAGGGAAAACAAACCCTGGTTTTAAAATCAAACACTCTTTATCAGTAAAATGAGTTGAAAACTTTTTGTCACAAATTTGAGACACTCTTAACAAGTTGTGATTCAATTCATAAACATAATTCACGTCTTCAAAACAGAGAGTACCATTAGTGACAGTACCTTTCATTGTGATTTGCCCACCTTTATCACCTGCAAAGGAAACATACCCTCCATCGAACATTTTAATGTCGTGAAGCTGTGAGATGTCTCCTATCATGTGCCGGGAACAACCACTAACAACATACCAGAGGTTATTGATAGGCCTCCTTGGCTGCCCCTACACGATAGAATACATTAATTAGTAACTGGAACCTAAGCCATGGTTACCCTAAATCATCCAAGTATGAAACTTCTTGTAATTTCATATCCCTTTTGTCATTAAACTCAACTGGTGCAGTTTGTGCATTTGGTTTTTGTTTCCAGACACGCTTCTATTTTTGAAAATTTGAGCTTATTGTTGGAGTGACGACCTTTTCTTTACCCTTTTTAGATTTTATGTGTTTCTCAACATTCTTTTGTTTATGTTTGAAAACATTATTTTCTTTAGTATAACGTTGAGAATTATGCACAGCACCAGTTCTTGTATTAGATTGTTTATCTTTGGGCATTTTGTTACCTTGAGCCATGTGTATTTTGAACGTATATGGCCTTTGATACACATTGTCCCATTGAGAAACATTTAGATATCTACCAGAGTGTTCACGATTGTGAACGCAGTCTCGAGCTAAGTGTCCAGGATTCCCACAGACCTAGCACGTTTGCCTTCTCGGATACGGGGCATAGTATCCGGTGTCCCATGATGATGACCATTGAGGAAAACTTGTGAAGTAACTTGCATTTTCACAGTTCCTAGACAACCTTCTATCATTCACTTGATCATCATTTCTATTGTAATTTCTGAGACTGGATTTGAAATTATTTCTATCAGAATTCCTAACATTTTGTTCAAAAGCACGATGACGATTATCAAACTTTGCATAAATTTCTCTTTTGGTAAAACGTTGAGGCATTTTCTTTGATTCAGACTGACTTGTTGATGGTTTATTGCTTTCACGATTTGAAGAACGGTTTTTTTTTAACAAACTAATGATTTTTACCGTTAGTAAAATGTATTTCTTCCTTTTCTAAAGTTCCACCTTTCACAAAAGTGGACTTCAGATTAGATTTCAATTTTGTTTCGTTGTTAAAATTACTATTGTTTAAAACAGCATTCAAACCAGAACCAACAAAAGTAGCAGACTTTGAAAAACAATGCAAATTATTTTTAAAAGATAAAGACTTAGAAATAAAAGAACGATCCTCCTCCTCGTCATCATTCTCACAATCCTCCACTACGCCCTCTACTAATCATGTTGCTGCACAAGACTTAGATGGGTTAGTAACGTTCACACATTGTACCAAGGAACCACCAGTCACGAGTGTGTACTGTGTGGATGAAGAAGATTGATCTGGTTTACGGCCTACACCATACTCCATTTCAACATCTTCATGTTGAACACTTGGCATAGGAGTTAAATTCCCATTAAAAGGATGTTCAACTGCACGATAGCCTATTTCTAGATTCCCTACTTTCCTGACTTGAGAATCTATCATGTCATAAACTACAGATCGAGAGTGGTCAATTTTCTCAATTGTTAGCGTAGTGTTTGCCAATTGAGTCACAGCGTCATTCAGCTTCAAACTAAGGTCGTCTATTCATTTTAATGCATCACGATAAAGACATTTCTTATTGCTAAAATCCATTTAGTTTTGAAAAATCATTTTTACCTACATCAATTTTATCTTTAAACATTTTTTCAGAATGCTTGTGCTCAGCATTCGCATGCCTAAGTTGATTTATTTCTTTTATGAGCAATTCATTATCATACTTATATCTGTTTATTTTCTTTACACAATTATGAGAACATATATTAGTAGGTACCTCAGAGTCTTCAATCTTTGCCATGAGAGCATGATTTGACACCTTCATCGACAGCTCATTAATTTGATCTCCCCAGTCATATCTTGCAGTTTGCTGACTCACCAAAGCTTTGCTATCACCAGCTGCAGCTGCTTCCTTTTCTTCTGAATTTATTGAAACCAATCTTCTTTGTACCAGACTCCAACCCATCAAATGAATTTTTGCCAATTCTCTTGATAAACCTCTTAGCACGATGCACAGCCATTGCCATGTGCCATTTGATATCCATATTATCCAAGTTATCAGGATATATTTGATCAGTGTCATCTTGAATTAGATTAGCAGGAGCAATTTTTCCAGCTAACATAGCATTGTAGCTATTCATGAAAACAGTAAACAGAGCAACATAAATTTCAACAGCCTTGACAGTATTTGAACATGGTGAGTTGCTTTGCTGAAATGATGTAGCAAAAGCTGTCTGATTTGAAACAAAAGACAAGTTAGAGTGTATGCAAAAGATATGCTGGAGAGTAAGGTATTTCCCTTAGACATTAAGTGATATGTCTCTGATGAAAACATCATCTATCTTTGCTGATCATCCATTTCATATGTCCTTAGAATGGAAATCAGTTCACTATGAGGAGTGGTATACATGTACTTTGTTCTCTTGATGGTGGTTATGTTGAAGTTCCAGTTCAATGGCAACGAATTGAGCAATTTCTTGTTTATTTCACCATTGGTCATCTTAATGCCTGCACTATTGATCTCAGTCATCAAGTGAGTGAACCTATTAATATAAGCTTCCAAATTCTCCCCTTTCACATACTTGAACATATTGAACTTCTGCCTCAGCATATCCTTTCGACTTTCGCTCATGTCAGCATTTCCTTCAAATCTTTCAAATTCGCCCCTTTCACATACTTGGACATATTGAACTTTTGCCTCAGCATATCCTTTCGACTTTCTCTCATGTCAGCATTTCCTTCAAATCTTTCCACCAGTGCATCCCAAAGAGATTTAGTGGTCTTGTATTTTTTGAATCCTTGAGCAATTTCTGTTGACAACGCCAAGGTTAACCCAGTATAAGCTTTCTCGTCCTTCTCAATTTGAAGGATTTCTTCATCATATAGATCAAGATCCTTGGGGATAAACTCATTCTTCTCAATTCTGACCATAGGAATTTGAGGACCCTTTTCAATGGACCTCCATATTGATGAATCCTTATATCTAGCAAAATTCTCATCTCGATACTTCAAGTTATCAAAGTCATCAACATTGGTTATACGTGGAGGTCTACTGGTGGTACCAATCTCATTACCCATAGAATTAGTATCAGTCATGACTTAAGCACAGAGGAATAAGTAAAAAATATATGAATGAAGGCTCACACAGTAATAACCGCAAACTTCAAAATTGTACCGAAAAGTTGAGTTCAAACCGCAAACTTGAAGCAATACCATAAACTTGAGATACTAACCGCAAACTTGAGAGTTTTCCGCAAACTCAAGGATTAACCGCAAACTTGAGGGTAGTCGCAAAATTAAGAATAACCGCAAACTAAAATTCAACCGCAAACTTAAAGCTAACCGCAAACTTGAAACTAACCGCAAACTTAAAACCCAGTTAAATTGCAAGGCTTTAAATTAGGAAATTCTGCAAACTTGTTGACCGCAAAGTTGATCACCGCAAACTTTCTGACCGCAAACTTCGACAGCCGCAAACTTCAAAATCTGCAAACTTTCTGATTTTGAAATTAACAGCAAATTACTTCGATTCTCATGCCAATAATACACCATTCGACCGCAAACTTCAACAATAGTGACAGAGACGCAATTCCGAAACCTGTCACTGTCCAGAAACTCTCCAAAACGCATAAATCAATTTAAACAAATGCTAAAACAGTAACTTGGATACCTCACGAGTCAAAGAAATTTGTTGCAAGCTTCACCAATGAGCACTAAGGCTCTTATACCAATTGTAAGGTCCAAAATTCTTGAGGATCTTCAATCAACGAATTCAACAGCGTGTTGAACCTGGCGAAAACAGAATCGACACGTGACTTGTATGTACAAACAAAGAGGACGAGACACAATCAAATATCAAATGATTCATATATTGATTAAAACACTGAAAACACAATACAGATCATTCAACAACTCGTCTAACCGAATACAGAATACAAAATCAACTATATATACCATTCGGTTGGGCTTAGGCCTCGGCCGCATACTTCAAGTATGCGGTTGGGCACCGCATACTTCAAGTATGCAGCTAGGCCATGAAGTATGTGGCCGCATACTTCCAAAACATCGTCTTCTGAACTTCCCGGTGGTCTCTTGATGCGTTATCCTATTAGGTTTGATCCTTACACACTCCTCTTTGGAGATATGCAGTGAAGAATAATGTGGCAGAGATACTTCCAAGGAGGACCCAGTACAGCTTTCTCTATGGTGTACTCCTCTTGATTTCCCGTATACCCAATGGATACAAAGATCCTCATGTATCCATCCTTAGTGTAAGAGTTGGCCGCACCATCATCTTGAAGCTTGAGATGTTTTCTTAGAGTTGCTTCAGAGATGATAATGTCCTTGCCATCTACTTTGGCTTTGATTTGGGGGAATCCCTACTCGAAAGAGTAGACGGCGGAGTTCCAGAAATCCTCCATGTGTGATGTGTAGATTGTTGGGTTGAAGGTCAGACCAAAGTGAATTTTTAATCAACACAGAAAGTCGATCATATCATCGAATCCTTATGACTTCTTTCCTTTGACAAGATATGCGGTTAGATTGTGGTATGTTGAGAACTTGTCATTTGGGTTGTTGATGTCAACGTTTGCCATGGTGAGAAAATTTGGAGGGAATGATGAGGCTTTAAAAGTTGGTTAGAGGCTTCAATGATTTGAATGCTTGAGAGTGTAGGTGAAAAGATGAAAGTTAGGTCGGAATTGAATGTGATGAGGTGAAGGAGGGAATTTGATTTTGTTATAACAGAAAGGGTGAGATTGAGCAATGCTTGCTTGTACTATACAAACCTTCTACTTTTCACTTTTTACAGTTGTAACACACTGTAGCAGTCATGGTAAAGACTGAAAGTAGTTTTTACAGCGGGTAAAAGTTAATTTTGATCCATTTTTACCCATCCGTAGCAAACTTGGTTGCTGTGGATGGTTACAATGATCCGCAGCAAAGGGTGTTGCTGATGATTGCCTTAAAGCTATCCGCAGCAAACTTGTACCTGCGGATGACTAAAGGCAATCAGCAGCAAAAACTTTTGCTGCTGATGACTAAACCTATCAGTTGCAAACTGGGTTGCTACTGATAGATGAAATCATCAAAATTTCCTTGAGAGTTTTTGAAATTTTCAGAAAATTTATGTACAATAAAATAAGGACAACAACATTTATTACACAGGTTTGAAAAGAAAGATTTTAATCAAAGTTCATCATGCCAATGGATTCAACTAGATATTTAAATCTAGCTTCATCAAAGGCTATTGTGAATAAGTCAGCATATTGCTCATTGGTATGAACTTTGGTTAAAATAATTCTTCTTTTCTCAGCTTGATCTCCAATAAAATGATACCTGATATCAATGTGTTTTGTCTTGGAATGGTGCACTGGATTGTTGGTAATTGAGATGGCACTCATGTTGTCAATGTGAATGGGAGTCGCTATGAATGTCACCCCATAGTCCAGCATTTGATTTTGTATCCAGATGACTTGTGCACAACAACTGGAAGATGCAATGTATTTTGCTTCTGTTGTAGATGTTGACACACATGTCTGCTTCTTGCATTGCCAGGAAATTAGTCTTCCTCTCAGAAATTGACATCCTCCTGAGGTAGACTTTATGTCTAGATTGCATCCACCATAGTCACTGTCAGTATATGCATACAGATTGATTTTTTCATTCTTGCAGCAGAGCAATCAGCCATTTTGAATCTGTCCAAAATGCTTTTGACATATTTGGTTTGGCTGATGAAGATTCCATTTAGGACTTGTTTGACTTGAAGACCCAGAAAGAAGTTCAGTTCACCCATTGAACTCATTTCAAATTTTGAGTGCATTAGTGTGAATCCCTTTGATCTGCTGATATTCAAGGATAAAGTCTTCAATCACTCTCTGAATTGGCGGAATCAATCCAGAAATTAAATTCACACCGAAATGATCGAATCAAATATGAACAAGAAGGATAGAATCAATCACACAAGATGCATTCAAACATGTTGATAATCTTCATTAAACCAGCAATGTAAATCACATAATAACAACAAAACACACAGAAATTCTCTCGGATAGCTTTTGAATCGAACAATACAAAATGAGAATCATTTTGAAAATACAAAAGACAAGACTATTTATACTCTAGAGTTTCGATTGAATTCTTATGATCAAAAAGTGTTTTCGACCAAAAACACTTTCCGACCGAAAACTTAAAGTTTTTGACCGAAAACTCTAAAGTTATACAAATCTAAACCTAATTGATTTCTATGGACTACTAGTTTCTAACAATTAGGACTTCAAAGTCTTTGCATAACTTCTTTCTTATTGATCCAAAGATGATATCATCTACGTAGATTTGTACTAGTAAAATTTCTTCCCCTTTATCTTTGATAAACAAGGTCTGATAAATGGCACCACTTCTGAATTTGTTGCTGGGTATATATCCTTACAAGGTCTCATACCATGCTCTTGGAGCTTGATGTAGTCCATATAAGGCATTCTCCAACTTGAAGACTTTGTTTGGATGAGCATGATCTATAAAGCCTGTAGGTTGTTTGACATATACTTCTTCACCAATCTTCCCATATAGAAAGGCACTTTTGACATCCATTTGATAGACAGTAAAGTTCTTGGATGCAGCATATGCTAGAAAGATTCTTATGGCCTCCAATCTTGTAATTGGTGCAAAGACTTCATCATAGTCAATTCCTTCTTCCTGAGTGTAGCCTTGAGTGTCACACCCCAACCGATGGCGGAAACGTCGGGGCGGGACATGTAAACTGTTCATAAGCTCATGGTTTGCTAAAGTTGAAATAATTAAACAGTAAATTTTCATTTCATAACTCAAGTAATCATTTACATCATTTACAAGAATTTAATAATACATGAATCTCCGTATTAAAATTTAAGACTAGGTCCTCAACACTAAGTGATGTAGCTTGAATCATAACTCAAACAACTGTACCTGAAACATGATAAAATGAGAGGGTCAACTATAAATAGTTGGTGAGCATGCATAGGTTTTGATACCACAAGTAAAGTTCAATGTTTTGTGTACAATTCATATGATGCATGGTTTATAAAGCATTTATGGAGAATCTAAGTTAAGCTAGATGCACAAATGAAACTTTGTAATTGAAGGGCATAACAACACATGTTATCCTAATGTAGGGCATAACAACACATGTTATCCTAATGTAGAGCATAACAACACATGTTATCCTGATGTAAATGTAGGGCATAACAACACATGTTATCCTAATGTAAGGCATAACAACACATGTTATTCTAATGTAAGGCATAACAACACATGTTAGCCGGAAGTAATGTATTTGTGTTTGCACGTGTATATCATGTATATGTAGCCTTAACAATTAGCATTCAAGCATAAAGCACAAATAAACACATATGATCTTATTATAGAATTGTACGTGTGTAATTGCAAATAGTATTTGAATGTAATCATGTTTCACCCCAAATATGTAAATAAGAAAAAGGGGCTATGTAAACTCACTTGTAAGTTGTTTGTAGATAGCACAAGCAAACGATGGCACAAGTGATTTCCAAATCACAAGATTAACCTAGAGTTGAATTCATATATATTTGAATTAGTTATTATGCACAATGTCTTAAGTAAAATCTAGGGTTTCAATGGGAGTGAATGTATGGACTTGTACGAAGGTAGTGTTAAAGGGATGATTGCGAATTGGTGATTTGTGTTTGAGTAGGAAATTTGTATAGAAATGTAAGTTCAAGATATAAAATATTAATGGGCTAGGGTTTAGGTTTGAATAACAAAATGAATTAAATAAATAAATTCTTGTTATTTATTTATTTACAAAAGTGGGGTGGAATCATATTTAATTAAATAAATTTATTTTATTTATTTATTTATGAGAATGTGTAAAAAAATATAGTGTAAATATATTTTAGTGTATATATATATATATATATATATTAGAATTTACACTAAAATAGAATTTTTGAACATCTAATTGGATTATTAAAGTAAAAGATAAATAAGTTTAAATAAACCAATTCTTTTTATTCATTTATTTATTAATAAAATAGTATGTCCTTTGAAATGTAGGAAGTGTAAATAGGGATATATATTTTTGAAAAAGTATAGATCTTAAGCTCTAATATTAATAGAAAATGATTTATAAAAATTGTTTTGTTTTTTTTATGATTATGTATTTATAAAACACTTTGTCATAATTTTTATAACATAAGCAATATAAATAATTTATTTAAAACAAATAATTTTAATTAAAATAAATTTCTTTCATAATTTATTTATATTATGAGAGAGGTTTTAAAATCGTTTAAATTGTAATAGTTCTTATTCAAAATCTGTTTATCTTTGCACAAATTAGTTTCAAATCGTATTGGGTTTTATAAAATATTTTTTTATAAATTAATTTGGGCATTAAAAACACATTTAAAAAGAAAAACAGACCACTCGGCTCGAACCCGGGTGGTTTCTGTGTGGGGCTAATGTGTTACCACTGGACCAAAGCACCACTTCTGATAACAACCAGGGTAGTTTTAGATTTAACATGAACGTGACAGGGGGTCGGGTCTGGTTCAAGGCGCGCGCGAAAAAGGGTTGAGTTGTGGGTTTCGAACCCACGCCATCTAGTCCGATGGTGCAATGTCTTAGCCGGTCGGACCAGATGGTTTCGCTGAATATATACGAAAACAAAACATATGTATACAGTTAGTAAATCAAGAAATGTCCCCAAATCAGATTTGCGTATTAACGAATAAGAACCCTAATTTGATTTGTGCCCGATAGGTCTAGTGATCACGAATTGATATGGGGCTATTGGGATGCATTCAATAACGAATCGAATGGTATAAAACTTACTCGATTTGGTTGAGTGGTGAATACAGACGGCTAGGTCAAAGTTTCGACTGTTCTTGATGCTTGACCGGGCTCCAGAGAGGTGATGCGGATGAATTGAAGGTTTAGGAAGTTTGTAATGGGTTATGCGATAGATTTCGTGGGTTTTAATTCATTCAATTTGCCTTCAATTACATGATTCGATTAGGCTTGAAGAGTGGCAGCTGTTAGACGAGTTTTGCGCGTGAATTCGATCAATTTGAGGTGTATTTAGTCGCGTTTATGGCTCAGATTCATGTGCAATTAGTTCTTGTACGTCTTGCTGTCAAAAACGCGTCCGATAATCATGGATTCTTCCCAGATTTAGCTCGGTTTGACTCTGCCGAGTCAAACTTGTTTGAATTTGATTTATACCGCGTAAAATGTTAAATTGGTTTGGAGATTCGATTGTAATCTGTTCAAAAATCAGTTAAGTACATATGGTAGGTCCAATTCGACTGGGATTGATTGAAATCAGTCCCGGATTGCAAGAAATTTAGACGGTTTGACTCAGGATAGTCAAATTCGTTTGAAATTGTGACCTTGGCCGCGGGTTTAATCAATTGAAACTTGGATTGGGCCTGGGTATGGACTATGAATCGACCTCGCATGCCTAGGAAGTCCATAACGATCTGTTCTGCTCGAATTCAGTCTTTGTAAGCAAGGATTTTGTGCATATTTGACTTTGGAAAGTCAACACAGGTCAATTAAGGTTGAAAATCAAAGTCAAGGTTGAAATTGAGGTTAAATGGGTAAAATTTTATAATGTGATGTTCAAATTTAGAGGTGGAGGTTCAAGATAGGAGTCCATGTGTTCAAAAAGGGTTCAACCCAAAAATAATTATCTATATATATTTGTGAATTGATTTTTTTGTTAATAATATTTTAAAACTTTATAATTTCTATAAAATAATTTTAAATGTAGTAACATATGTATTTTTATAAAAACTTATATTTATATACCTACTAATCTAGATATATATATATATATAAATGAGTAAGAATGCAAAAATTTTAATCTTTTATATTTGTGTTAACTTGAATAAAAATATATGTATGTGTACATAAAAAAATCAAAAATTTGTATTGATGAAAACTTGAAATTGAAATGTTTGCAAGAATAACATAAGGTTTTGCACTAGAAATGGTTTTTGAAATATTGTTTATTATATTAAAAATAATAAAAAAAATTAATACCAGGAAATCTTGAATGTTACAGTATCCCCTACTTGAGGGAATTTCGTCCCGAAATTGAATTAATGTAGGCTACTGAATTTGAAAATAGATGAGTTTGGATTTTCACGAGTTTTGACTGTCAGTTTGACGATTACAATTGATAAAAAGATTCAGGTTTGTTTCTCAAGATCAGACACGAATGATGATAGTGGGTTTAGTTTTGAAATGAACTCAAGGAGAAAGTCTGTTGAATAATAATTTGGATTCTAAGGGTGAAATGTATTGATGGGAATTAGATGATCGAAGTTTGTTTAAAATGTAATATGTTCAGGAATTATCAGTGGATAAAAAGGTTTCACAAACATTTGCCCCGTCAAACAACATAAAACTTTATGTGGCAAGAATAACGCTACTTCTGATTTTATGACAGGACACTTATATATAGGAAGTACCAGCGGCGTATCCACCATGTCCTTATCATATCACATTAGTTTTGTTATTATGTACCACGATAGGTTTCATGTCATAACACACTACAGATTTCACTATGACTTCCATGCGCTGATTTTTATAATTACGTGTGCACCCGTAATTATCCAAATCGTTGCATGGTCCACATAGTTCATCCCATTGTGTGTGGGGTCCAGGGGATAACACAAAAACACTTAATTCGTAACTATTGCTTTCACGTATGTGTTGCTAACAATAACTATGTCCATAGATAGTAGAGCCAATCAGGTAATAAAGAGTAATAACGTGGCATAATTTAGGGTTCCATAGCTTCCTCGTGTTTGAACAAGGATACGTCAAACCCCGAGTAGCTTTCATGGATAGGGTGAATAGTCATGCTTTGTGTATGATGTACTTAGTCAATTGCAACAATGTAAACAATCTAATTTCGTGTCTAATGTAAACACTCATGCTTTATATGTGATCTAGTGTTAGGCATGTTGTAAGCAAATGGGTTTCATGTATAGTGTGAACAATTTGGTATCATGTATAAGCAAATATGTATAATGTGATCACTCTAGTATTATGTATTTTATGAATGTGTATTGAGTCTCATGCGTATCGGAAACTATCGGATTTTGTAGGCGATCGGGTGTGTTACCTGGCGTTCATGCACAATGTAGGTAGATGAGTTTTAACTTTTAAATTCGTTAGTGCTTATATGGACGGTTAATGGCGAAATGATTCACTTTCTGAAGTTGGCTAGCAAGCTCAAGTTTATAGTGACAAACCGTAGTAGGTGTAAATAGTTCTGACAATGACAAAAGTAACATAAAGGATTACAATGCATAATTTATTCCAGACTAGATCCCTATTCGACTCCATCTTGCACTAGCTTCAATTGGTTTCATCTACTGCTTCGGCATTGACTTGAGTTTTGTTAGTGTTTATGTTGAAGGCACGCCCACGAGCACCCCCTTGGTTTGCATTGGCTATCCTTGGGCATTGGTTTTTGAAGTGGTTTGGATTACCACATTCATAACAAGCACGCCCATTAGTAATGGTTGGCACAACTTGATTGGCAACTTGGTGATTGGCTCGGTTCCCTTGGTGGGTTTGACTAACATGTGATCTGGATTGACAAGTATTCGCTACATGACCATACCTTCCACAATTGGCACATAGACGGCATGGCATGTTTGGGAAGTGGTGATAGTTGCACGTGTTGCACAGAGGGTTGTTGCCTGCATATGGTTTTGGGCTAGGGGAGCTACTTGGTTGATTGGTACAGTAGGGGTAATGACAGCAAAGTTATGTTTCTTATTGGAGTGAGGAGGTTTGGGTTTGTCTTCCTGAGAATGTTCAGAAGAGGTTGTTGGGTCAGTGACTTTCTTTACGCCTTTCCTTGTTAGTGTACCCGCCTTCACATGGTTATCAGTTAATGTGGCAGCTAAGCAGATAGCGTCTTCAAGAGTAGCTGGATTTCTTCCTAGGACTGTATCTTGGATTTTCATGGGTAGACCACCGATGTACTTCTCAATACCCCGAATCAGTGGGGTGACCATGTGGGGTACCAGAATGCTTAACTCGTGGAAACGAGTTGTGTAGGCTAAACTTTCACCACTGTCTTGGGTAAGATCCCAAAACTCAGCCTCCAACTTCTTCATTTCATTACGAGGACAAAATTCCTCGGTCATGAGTCTCTTAACTTCATCCCATAGCAAGGCCATGGTCACATCCACACCCCGGTTTCTCTTCTCACCATTCCACCAAGTGAGCGCCCGTTTCTGAAAGACACTGGTGGCATAGCGAACCCGGAGATGGTCAGGGCAATCACTGTTGAGAAAAGTGCTTTCAGTGCTTTCAATGCTTTCAAACCATTGAAGGAGGCCAGTAGCCCCTTCGGTACCATAGAACTTGACGGGGTTGCATGAGTTAAAGTGTTTGAAAGTGTATTGGGGTGGATTGGCACCACCACCACCACCATTATTAGCACTGCTGTTAGTGCCACCATTGTTGTTATTGGCCTGAGTGAGTTGGTTCACAAGTTGAGTGAGGAAAGCAGCAAGGTCATTGTTGTCGTTGTTGGTCTCGTTGGCGTGACGAGGAGGCATGCTATTGGTATTAACAAAACAGGAGGAAGGATAAAAAGGTTATGAGGGTTTCTTGGACATAAAACAAAGGATAATTTAAAACATAAGTATTTATAGTTTGGGTTGCGCTCAAACGGGGATAATACCATTTGAATGCTATGACATATTAAGGTTAATAAACTTATATAACTTTCAAGAAGACATGCTTTAGCCTATAAGTAAACACTCATCCCGGGAATTCCCAGGAAAGCATATGGGTCCCTCAGTTGATTGAGATTTATATGAAATGCTTTCCTAGACAGAAAACCCAGAATACATGTGTCACCCTTCCAGATTGCATGTGTCCTTTACTAGTTAACAAGGTTTAAAACCCTAACGGGGTGTAAAAAGAATTTTAAAAGACTTATGACGTTCAATATGCTATGATGGTAATGACATAGAAGAAAGATTGAGACTTAGGATAAGAGTAAGGATATTATTATTATTATTTTTTTTACTATTTAGGTGAGACCCAATAAGTCATGAGATTTAACAGGTAAGTAATTAACATATAATATATTTATCATGTAGCATGTAGCATATCATATAATCATAGAGACATGGTATAAATGGGTGTCCTAAGGTTATAGTCTAGGTCAAAGGTGTCTAATAACCTAATTGCCTATAACCAAGGCTCTGATACCAATCTGTCACACCCCAACCGACGGCGAAAACGTCGGGGCGGGACATGTAGACTGTTCATAAGCTCATGGTTTGCTAAAGTTGAAATAATTAAACAGTAAATTTTCATTTCATAACTCAAGTAATCATTTACATCATTTACAAGAATTTAAGAATACATGAATCTCCGTATTAAAATTTAAGACTAGGTCCTCAACCCTAAGTGATGTAGCTTGAATCATAACTCAAACAACTGTACCTGAAACATGATAAAATGAGAGGGTCAACTATAAATAGTTGGTGAGCATACATAGGTTTTGACACCACAAGTAAAGTTCAATGTTTTATGTACAATTCATATGATGAATGGTTTATAAAGCATTTATGGAGAATTTAAGTTAAGCTAGATGCACAAATGAAACTTTGTAATTGAAGGGCATAACAACACATGTTATCCTAATGTAGAGCATAACAACACATGTTATCCTAATGTATGGCATAACAACACATGTTATCCTGATGTAAATGTAGGGCATAACAACACATGTTATCCTAATGTAGGGCATAACAACACATGTTAGCCTGAAGTAATGTATTTGTGTTTGCACGTGTATATCATGTATATGTAGCCTTAACAATTAGCATTCAAGCATAAAGCACAAATAAACACATATGATCATATTGTAGAATTGTACGTGTGTAATTGCAAATAGTATTTGAATGTAATCATGTTTCACCCCAAATATGTAAATAAAAAAAAGGGGCTATGTAAACTCACTTGTAAGTTGTTTGTAGATAGCACAAGCAAACGATGGCACAAGTGATTTCCAAATCACAAGATTAACCTAGAGTTGAATTCATATATATTTGAATTAGTTATTGTGCACAATGTCTTAAGTAAAATCTAGGGTTTCAATGGGAGTGAATGTATGGACTTGTACGAAGGTAGTGTTAAAGGGATGATTGCGAATTGGTGATTTGTGTTTGAGTAGGAAATTTGTATAGAAATGTAAGTTCAAGATATAAAATATTAATGGGCTAGGGTTTAGGTTTGAATAACAAAATGAATTAAATAAATAAATTCTTGTTATTTATTTATTTACAAAAGTGGTGTGGAATCATATTTATTTAAATAAATTTATTTTATTTATTTATGAGAATGTGTAAAAAAATATAGTGTAAATATATTTTAGTGTATATATATATATATTAGAATTTACACTAAAATAGAATTTTTGAACATCTAATTGGATTATTAAAGTAAAAGATAAATAAGTTTAAATAAACCAATTCTTTTTATTCATTTATTTATTAATAAAATAGTATGTCCTTTGAAATGTAGGAAGTGGAAATAGTGATATATATTTTTGAAAAAATATAGATCTTAAGCTCTAATATTAATAGAAAATGATTTATAAAAATTGTTTTATTTTTTTTTATGATTATGTATTTATAAAACACTTTGTCATAATTTTTATAACATAAGCAATATAAATAATTTATTTAAAACAAATAATTTTAATTAAAATAAATTTCTTTCATAATTTATTTATATTATGAGAGAGGTTTTAAAATCGTTTAAATTGTAATAGTTCTTATTCAAAATCTGTTTATCTTTGCACAAATTAGTTTCAAATCGTATTGGGTTTTATAAAATATTTTTTTATAAATTAATTTGGGCATTAAAAACACATTTAAAAAGAAAAACAGACCACTCGGCTCGAACCCGGGTGGTTTCTGTGTGGGGCTAATGTGTTACCACTGGACCAAAGGACCACTTCTGATAACAACCAGGGTAGTTTTAGATTTAACATGAACGTGACAGGGGGTCGGGTCTGGTTCAAGGCGCGCGCGAAAAAGGGTTGAGTTGTGGGTTTCGAACCCACGCCATCTAGTCCGATGGTGCAATGTCTTAGCCGGTCGGACCAGATGGTTTCGCTGAATATATACGAAAACAAAACATATGTATACAGTTAGTAAATCAAGAAATGTCCCCAAATCAGATTTGCGTATTAACGAATAAGAACCCTAATTTGATTTGTGCCCGATAGGTCTAGTGATCACGAATTGATATGGGGTTATTGGGATGCATTCAATAACGAATCGAATGGTATAAAACTTACTCGATTTGGTTGAGTGGTGAATACAGACGGCTAGGTCAAAGTTCCGACTGTTCTTGATGCTTGACCGGGCTCCAGAGAGGTGATGCGGATGAATTGAAGGTTTAGGAAGTTTGTAATGGGTTATGCGATAGATTTCGTGGGTTTTAATTCATTCAATTTGCCTTCAATTACATGATTCGATTAGGCTTGAAGAGTGGCAGCTGTTAGACGAGTTTTGCGCGTGAATTCGATCAATTTGAGGTGTATTTAGTCGCGTTTATGGCTCAGATTCATGTGCAATTAGTTCTTGTACGTCTTGCTGTCAAAAACGCGTCCGATAATCATGGATTCTTCCCAGATTTAGCTCGGTTTGACTCTGCCGAGTCAAACTTGTTTGAATTTGATTTATACCGCGTAAAATGTTAAATTGGTTTGGAGATTCGATTGTAATATGTTCGAAAATCAGTTAAGTACATATGGTAGATCCAATTCGACTGGGATTGATTGAAATCAGTCCCGGATTGCAAGAAATTTAGACGGTTTGACTCAGGATAGTCAAATTCGTTTGAAATTGTGACCTTGGCCGCGGGTTTAATCAATTGAAACTTGGATTGGGCCTAGGTATGGACTATGAATCGACCTCGCATGCCTAGGAAGTCCATAACGATCTGTTCTGCTCGAATTCAGTCTTTGTAAGCAAGGATTTTGGGCATATTTGACTTTGGAAAGTCAACACAGGTCAATTAAGGTTGAAAATCAAAGTCAAGGTTGAAATTGAGGTTAAATGGGTAAAATTTTATAATGTGATGTTCAAATTTAGAGGTGGAGGTTCAAGATAGGGGTGCATGTGTTCAAAAGGGGTTCAACCCAAAAATAATTATCTATATATATTTGTGAATTGATTTTTTTGTTAATAATATTTTAAAACTTTATAATTTCTATAAAATAATTTTAAATGTAGTAACATATGTATTTTTATAAAAACTTATATTTATATACCTACTAATCTAGATATATATATATAAATGAGTAAGAATGCAAAAATTTTAGTCTTTTATATTTGTGTTAACTTGAATAAAAATATATGTATGTGTACATAAAAAAATCAAAAAATTGTATTGATGAAAACTTGAAATTGAAATGTTTGCAAGAATAACATAAGGGTTTGCACTAGAAATGGTTTTTGAAATATTGTTTATTATATTAAAAATAATAAAAAATTAATACCATAAAATCTTGGATGTTACATTGAGCTACAAGTCTGGCTTTGTTTTTAATTACAATGTCTCTCACATCATGCTTGTTTTTGAAGACCCACCTTGTGCCAATGGTCGTTTGTCCTTGTTGTAGGTCAACTAAAGTCCATACTGCTTGTCTCTTGAATTGCAGCAGTTCTTCTTGCATTGCTTCAATCCAACTGATGTGTTGCAAGGCTTCATTTATCTTCTTTGGTTCAACTTGAGACATAAAATAGGAGTATAGACATATATTAGCTTCATGGGACTTTCTTCTTATTTGAACTCCTTGTTGAAGATGGCCAATCACATTTTCTAAAGGATGTTCTTTGTTGATTCTGTGAGTTGGACCCACTTCCAATCTGATTCCCTGGTCGAGGTTGCTTTGATTTTGATCAGGAACATCTTCATTGGAGTTTGTTGCAAAAGAGTCTTCAACAGCATCTTCATTACCCATGAGATCAGCAACCGTTTAACCTCATCTTCATCTTCTTCATCAGCAGCAGATGTCTCATTGTCAACAGCAGAGTTGTCAATGTTCCCAGATTGATCTTCATTTCCATTGAGACTGTTGTTAGTAACATTTGAGTTTGTTCTAGCTTCACTGGCTTCAATAGTATTCACAACAGATGGAGGATCAATAGATGGACTTTTGATTCGAATAGATGGACCATTGAAACCAAGTCTGTGATCTTCATTAACTGAGGAAACATGCTTTTTGGAGGATGATGGCCCATGTTTGAGAAGATGAGTGGCTCAAAAATTTGAGAGAAAGAATCAATCTCGCCCTATTCCTTGTTCACATCGAATGTGTTCCCTACATTACACATTAGCTGATTCTTCTACTATTCTTGTTCTAGAGTTGAATACTCTGTAGGCATTGGATTGAGATGAGTATCCCACAAAGTATCCTTCATCATACTTTGCACCAAATTTTGGAAGAACACAACTGGTGATGAGAATAGTACATGGACATCCAAACGGTTTTAGAAATCCAATGTAAGGAACTCTGTTGAACCATAATTCATAAGGTGTCTTGTTTAGAGGGCTTGACAATCTGAACTCTATTTTGTACATAACAAGCTGTACTCACTACCTCAGCCCAGAATGTAACAGGTAGATTGGAATTAGCCAGCATGGATCTGGCAGACTCAATCAGAGTTATGTTTCTTCTTTCAGCTACTCCATTTTGTTGTGGGGTTCTTGGAGCACTATATTGTCTTTGAATGCCTTTACTTTCACAGAAATAGTTCAAGATATGATTCTTAAACTCTGTCCCTTGATCAAACCTTATGGTCTTGACTTTCTGATTGCTTTGATTCTCAACCTTAAGAATGTAAGCTTTAAGAATCTCAGCAGTTTCATCTTTGGTTCTCAAGAGAATCTGGTGTAGTCATATGTTGTCACCAGACAATATGACTTTTTTCCCATGGACATGACATTTGTAGGACAAAATAGATCCATATGAAGCAGTTGTAGACGAGTGTCGTTTGAGTTTAAAGTCTTAGGCTTGTGAGAACTTTTATGTTGCTTTCCCTTCAGACAGGCTACACAGTTATCATCAAGTTGGAATTCCTTATCAGGTAGTCCTCTGACTAGATTTCCTTTGACCAACTTGTTGATTGTTTCGACATTTACATGAGTTAATCTCTTGTGCCATAGGGCACACTCTTCAACCAATGCCTTAGACAGAAAACAAGATACACTTCCAGATGAAGTGACTTTATTCATGTCAAGAACATATAGATTGTATTTTCTTTGGGCAGTCGGTAATATCTTCTCTGGAGGTGGTTTGCTTAAAACATTCTTTGTCAATGAAAAGCATCCGCAGATTTGAGATACACTCATGAGACTGAACTCTAATTCCTTGACAAAATTTACCCTTTCAATGCTCTTCTTTCAATTGACACTGTTCCTTGTCCATTGATGGACCCTCATTTCGAATCACTTCCAAAAGCAACATATCCTCCATAAAAACATCTGAAGTTTAAGTGGATGGACTTGTTACCTGTCATGTGCCTGGAACAACCACTATCTACAACCCATGTGTTATCTTTGTTGCCTGATTGTTCCTACACATGAGAGAGTTCTAGTTAGACAGAGAATCCCAAGAGCTGACATTCTTGGGAAATGAAAGTGTTTTTAAATCAAGGTTGTCAGCTGGTTGGCATTCAACTGATCCAATGACAATGCTTTCTGGAAGTGAAAATGTTTCTTTTGATTTCCATTATTGAGTCATTTTCCCAACTCTTTTACCATTATCAGCAGCAGATTTGTTTGCTGCGGATGGTTTTAACTAGTCAGCAGCACTTTTGTTTGCTGATGATGGCTTTAACTTGTCAGCAGCAGTTTTGTTTGCTGTTGATGACCTTAACTTGTCAGCAGCAGACTTGGTTGAGGCTGATGATTTAACAACTTCTTTTCTTTGATTCTTGATCTTTCTGTTGAAGATGGGTTTTTCTTGAGGAGCTCTTCTAGAACCCTGTTTTTGTTTCTCAAGAAGGATCTTAGCTGTTGATACTTTTGAAAACTAGTTGAAGGGGTTGAATTCACACTTTGCAACAAAGTGGTCTAACTTTCCACAGATAATGCATGATTGTTGAACCTTTAGAGCATGTTTCCTTGGTGGAGAGATAGACCTTCTGAACTGACTTGTTCTTGCTTCATAGCTTCTTACTTTTATATTCTTCTGCATTTTCTCAAAAGCTTGTTGTTTGAGATTTCTTTGCCGCTGAAGGTAATAGAAGCAACTGCTGGCAGTGTGATTGTATTTGCCACAAACAAAACATGACTTGGCAATCTTATCTCTCTAAAAGTACACGTAATCCTTTCTTTGAAACAGATCTTTGAACTTTCTGAGATGATTTTTGTTATATTCAAAGGTGGCTTCCTCTAATGTTTTCTGAACATATGGAGTTTTCAGCTTTTTGACAGATGTCAAACATTTTTCTTTCTGGATTTTCTTTGGAGGGTTCTCCTTTTTCAAGTTTTAGCTTTTTCCTGTTGGAGGATAGCTAATTTTGATTTGCTTGAAGGGTTGTAGTACTGGTATGGAAGGAATGAAGGGACTGGGACCATTTGTTTGAATCACCTTACCAGATTTTGTGGTTTTCACTGGTTTCAGTGGTTTTTGGGAAATCTGAGCATGTGGACTCAGATTTAGTTGAAGTACTACATTCTTCAACAACTACTTCTTCTTTGAGAGGATCAAGATTTATGTTTGCTTTGTCAAGATTTGTAAGATTGAAATTTGGTTCATGAATTGCTACATAATCAGCAGGTGGTGGAACAAATTTGTATTGCTCATCTTGGTACCCTAGACCAGTAGTTACGCTTTCATGAATTTGAGCATCCAAAAGTCTTTGCAGCTTTTTGGATGCAAATTCATACTTCTCAACATGAAGTTTTTGATCTGCTAATTCAGATCTTGTAGCTTTTAGCTTAACCAATAAATTATTAATCTGAGTTTCAAGATTTGTTTGTTCATGTTTTAATGATGGAATCCCCTTTTTTAGACATTTAATTTTTTTTCTTTATAACTGTTTTCCACCTTTTTGAATTCAGATTTTATTTGATGAAACTCTTCATTTTGATCTATTAAATTCTAGTTATGCTTTCTATATCCTAACACTTTATCAATGCAAGCTTGAGAACAAAGATGTTCCAATACCTGAGGTGGTATATCGGTGGTGTCTGCCATAAGAGCTTGATTGCTTGTGGATAATTCCTCACATTGAAAGCTCCAATCAAAGTCAGTTGTTCCAACTTGCTGAGCTGCACAGGCTGTAATTTGAGTAGGGATGTTTTGACCTATTAGACCTTGATGTGTCTGTCTTTGTTGTGCAACAGCTGGGTTTGCCTTTAGTGCTTTACATTCTCTGGCGAAGTGACCAAGTTGGTTGCAGTTGTAACATCTTATCTTGCTTTTGTCCAAGCCGACTCTAGTGTTGGAGTTGTTGCATGGAATGGGTCTTCCAGTTCTGGAGTAGAACCGTTTTGCTCTAATGGTCAACATAGCATAGGAATGATGTATGTCCATTTCTTCTAAATCATTTGGATGAAAGTGCTCCAGATCTTCTTTGATGAAGAACATATTGTTTGAAGCATCAAAGACAAAGTCAGCTGAGTTGTTTACTTGAGCATTTGGGGTTTGAGGATGTGTGAAAATGCGAGGATAATAGTTGCTAGAACTTGCATGGTCAGAATGTAATGCAGAGGAAGTGGTGGAGGGTAAGGGTGATGAAGACAATGGTGAAGATGATCTTCTTTCTCTAGCTTGATTCATCTCCAGCTCATATGTCTTCAGCATGCTAAACAACTCAGTCATTGGAAGAGTCTTCAAGTTTTCAGTTCTTCTGATTGACACTGTGTATAGTGTCCAGCAACTTGGGAGAGATCTGATGAACTTTTTGAGAATATCCTCACTCTCCCACAAGATATGTGTACCTGTTATAAGAGTGGTAAGAGACTCACCGTCTTTGCAAACAAAGTTTTCATATTATTTCTTAAGAATATCTCTCATGTTCTCCTTGACTTCTTTAGACCTAGCAAACATCTTTACTCAAGAGCTTCCCATAGCTCTTTAGCAGTCTTGTATTCTCTGAAGTTGTGAAAGATTTCATTTGGTAAGCACATCTGAATAGATCCTAGAGCTTTGAAGTCTACCTTCATCTTCTTTATATCTTCTTCTGAGTATTTTGAAGGTTCCTTGGGAATAGATTGACCTCCAGAATCAGCAGAGGTCACCATAGGTACATAAGGACCCTCTTGTATGGATCTCCACATTCCATATATTCTTGAAAGCAGAAGAAGCTTTCCATTCTGTTCTTCCACATATCATAGTCTTCACCAGACACTAATCTTGGTGGTCTGTTAAGGCTTCCAGAGTCATCAAATCCAGTGTTTTGAGACATTTTTACAACAGAACCTGACAGTGATTAAACAAGTGCGAGTTTGTTTAATCTGAGAGCCAAAGCTCTGATACCACTTGTAGGATCGAGTTTTACAAGATGGTTCTGTTTAAGTTGAGATTGGCGAAAACAATCAAAACTTTGCAAAGTAACTAGAACAATGAGAATACTAATAAATGCTAGATTATATTAATCTTCAATGTTTACAAATTACAGAGTAAACTATGTGAAAGCTTACTTGTACAATGAACAATTACAATACTTATATAGTAACTTAGAATCAAGATAGACCCTTGATTCTAAGGATCAAATCAAACACAGACCGTTAATCTTATACACTAGAAGCTATACTACATGTGAATACAACAAAAGACTACAAAAGTTAACTTTAACCAAACGTCTTCTTAGGCATCATTGCTTGGATACTTGGAAGGAGAGCGTTGTCTTTTATTGTCTGCACCTATTTTTTCTGCATGTGATGTGACAGGGTTGCAGCAGAAAGTTGTCAGTAGTAAAGTTGAAGCTGCTGATATGCCTATCAGCAGCAACGTTTAATCTTCAGCAGATAAGGCTATCCGCAGCATAGTTGTTGATCAGCAGCAAAGTTTAACTATCTGCATCATAGACACTTATCCGCAGCAACTTCAGTGTGTCAGCAGCATTTGTACTTAGTAAGTTTTGTAGCCATCAGTCTTTATCTTCACAACTACATATCCTAATCCTTGACTGGAAGCGTCAGAATATATACTAACAAACCTTTGTTACCCTCGGGTAGAGCCAACACTAGGGCTTGGGTCGATTTCTTCTTTAACTCTTCAAAAACTTAAGACTGAGCCTGACCCCATTCGTATTTCACTTCTTTGTCTGTCAACTTTGTCAGAGGTGAGGCTATTTTCGAGAAGTCCTGAATGAACCTTCAGTAGAGCCTACCAATCCCAAAAAACTCCAAATCTCAGTCGGCGTCTTCAGGATCTCCCAATCCTTCACTGTCGCGATCTTTTCGGGTCAACAACAATGCCATTTGCATTGATAATGTGACCTAGGAATTGAACCTCCTTAAGCCAGAACACACATTTAGATACTTCTCGTAGGTGACAGGAACGGTCGCCTTCACTCGAGTCCCAGGTACTGTTTAGAGGTGGCGCATAGTACAGAACACACAACAAAAAATTAAATTCTTATTTTATTACATCATCTGAAACATTGTTTACATTATGAAATCAAAATGTTACATAAAATTTTATCATCGTTTAGGGACTTATATTTTTCAGGCATACCCATTATCTGTTTCATTCATCATTTCGTTCTACTCTTGGACTGGCTCCTATAATGACTACCTGTGTTGTGCTCAAAAACATTTGATAAAAATGGGTTATCATAAAGCTGGTGAATTCATAAACAAATCAGATTATAAAATAACCCGCCAAAATATCTTGAACACAGTCATGGGGTTCCACCCCCTCTCATAGACCACTATGAGCAATCAAATAAATATATATAATCAAAGACCGTTCCACGGTTCCGATCTAACATGACGTTCCACTAGTCATGTGAAACACAATAAGCGCTTAAAATGCGTTATATATAACAAAAATCGGTGCAATCGTTCAAGATGCTCAAAATGTTTTCATATATTAACCATGCTTAAAAATGAAGTATAATAGAGCCATGGTTATTTGAAATGCATCACAGTTGAAGAACTCACCTTAACAGTATATCGGCTTACTATATCTGAAATATGGCAAACACCTCGAGCAAATCTCTTAGATAATTAATGACATTACTTAATTACACAAACTAGCTTAATGGTATTTAACCAAAGCTTAATAGTATGTCGGAATCTTACCTTAACACTATCTACGGCAATTTGGGGGGGAGTATGCTAGAAACCGGACTCTCATACGCGAACTGGACTTCAAAAACAGATCTATAGAAGTGGTGTGCGTGTTTTGAGGTGTGTTTGAATATGTGGGATTGATGAAATGGACTAAGTTCGTCCTTTCTATTTATAGGCCAATGTTGAACCCGTAGCGGACCACTAAGGTACAAGTTGGCGATCCGCTACCCGATAGGGAGGCTTATCCCTTCCTTAACGACCAAGTGACAGACCGCTAAAAAGTACGATGTTGGTCCGCTAAGCGAGATTGCGGCTGACGGAGCTCTAAGGATCCAATGGCAGTCCGCTATAGGGGTTCGATACATCTGTTAGTCATCGGACACATGGCGTGTCATCATTGCAGCCTTGTCCACCACGTAGCGGACCGCTAAGGGTCTGGGTAGCAGTTCGCTACCCTTCAATTTTCAGAATTTTACTTTTAATGCTTTTAAACTTTTGGATTTCTTTTTAACGTTTCTTATACTAAATTAATTTTAATCTTATCCGGTTCTTAGAACGGTTCAACCAGTCCGACCAGTGAACCTCTAAGACTTTCGATTCGCTTACCAGTCTGGTTTTCAAAACATTGTTATTTAGGGAATAGGCCTGAATAAAAGGGTCTACGAACTTGTTAGGGTTTTCTTGGCTATCTCATAACAGATTGTAAAGCGCTAGGGCGCTTTTCTACTCAATTTTTAATCAAGAAATTCTAAATCGTAAGGTGGTTGTAATTAAAAGTTTATTCACAGTTTATGCTAGTGTGTCTATATCATTACTCCTCTCTCATTGTAGGATTACAAACCTTGTCTGGGTTTGCTCTATTCTAACACTTCAAACAACTATTTTGTTTTTCATAATAGGTATTCTTTCATAAGTGAAGTCAATCCAATCAATAGGATTTGATACCTGGACCCATATGATTTCCTTAGACTTCTCTAATTATTTTCTAGTTATCTTCTAGCTTCATTAGTTTCTAATCAATAGTTTAACCAAATCACTTCCTTTTCAGCAGTTAGATATTGACAGACGATTCAAGAGCTATTGTGTCCTTGGATCGATACATGGTTCTTACCAATACTATAATGGATGCGATAAGTACACTTGTCTATGTGTGTGTAATTTGGTTTTTGGTATTTACCATTTTATAAATTTAAAACTTGTGTAATTAATATATATTTTATAAATACCATTCGCACACATAAGTAGTCAAAGACAAGCGGTCAAGAGCCAAGGTCAACGACCCAAGCCCAAACCAGCCACTCATCCTCTAATTCTTAGAGGAATGTTTTATGTTTTGGAGTCGACCGATCAAACACCACTTTAGCTGCATTCTCGGGGTCCTTAAAGGGTCATCATTTTGAGCCAAACATATGATTCCTCTAATGATTATTTCACTTGGACACGAGCACAAGCTCCCTCTAAATTTGGTGAACTCTGAACAGTTAATTATGTAATATTTTTTTTTAGAACGGCATGTCGGTTAAGATAACGCTAACCCTTTTATCCCAGAGTTCAAGTCCTGCCATAGAAGGTGTTTCTGAAATTATGAAGTGCACGTTGTGAGGATTGAACCTAGGACCTCCATAGGAGGAAAGCCTTATGGCAAAACCCCCTAACCACTAGACCAAAGGCCTGATGGCAATTATGTAATAATTATACATACATTTCATACTTCTTCCCCTCTCTAGCTCCCTCTAAATTAGAGCTGGCAATTTATGACACGAATCTGTTAACACGAAACGACACGACACAACATGTAATTACTATGTTTCGTGTTTGACCTTAACATGTTTCATGTCTTAAACAGGTCGACACATTAAGGCACGGTTAAATTCATATCTAAACGGGTTAAATACATGTTAACCTGTTAAGACCCGTTAGTGACATGTTAACATTCTATTTGCATCCTGGTCTAACCCAAGTACAACACTAAACAGGTTCTTGTTTAAAAAATGCATAAGATTTATCATGTTAATGGATGTTATGATTCAACTTTTTAATCTTTTATGAACTTTTGACATTTTTTTCTTTCAGCGCATATGTGATATTTATTCTCTCTAAACAGGTTTCTAAAAATATCTCTTAACAGGTGACATGTTTCTAAACAAGTCGTTTTCATGTTTAAAAAAAATAACACAATTAGTTACATGGTATGCCAGCCCTACTCTAATTACATGCATTTGAGTTTTTTTATAATTTTATCCCTTAGGATATAAGAGTTAAAGGGTTTTTTTAAGATAAAATTCGATTAAAACAAAGATATTAAAGCCAATGTTTTAAAAACCGGTTCAAACCGGCCGGTAATACCGGTTGAACCGGGTCTCGGCCACTAACCCGGTAAGTTTGAGCCCGGTAAATTGGAAGAACGGTATGTTAGTTGAACCGCCGGTATTACCGGTAATAACGGGTTATACCGGTGTACCGGTTTTAGTTACAAGTAAAATTTTATGTTTAAACTGTAAAACAAAAAAAATTTGTTTGTCGGGATACATAAAGTCACAAATAGAAGGCTTGTTGATCAATTAACTTACCTAAGACACAGTTTAGAAAAACAAATTAACTGATATGTTCCTCTTCAAAAAATAGCGGCCCATGTAAAAACTATATTTAACCATCATTTTTCTGCTTGCCGTTAAAATCTTTCAAGCGATAAAACCTCTTATTTAATATTGTAGGAAACGAAAATATTTATACTCTTGTTGACAAGTATGACGATAATAGTGAATTTCATCTTTTAAACGACCGTGAACTTGATGTATTCAACACTTCAATGGCTTTTATTTAAAAAAACTTTGTTGAAAAATTGAGTGTTTTTGAATTATTTTTTTATTGTGGATTAACTTTTAGATTATTTTTATTATGAGATCATGTAGTTTTGGATTATTTTTTGAGTTGAATTTGTATTTTTATAGAATTATAGGGTTAACTAGTAAACCCGGTTGAAACGTCTTGTATAACCGGTTGAACCATTTCTAAGCTCAACTAATAAAATTTAAAACCGGTTTTTAAAAGATTGATTAAAGCTTTGATGAATGGATACCAAGTGTAGATGGTTTAATTTGGACCGTATATACAGTAGACTTTGACTTCGCATATGGAGATTCAAATTTCCATATTGCCCTCATCCAGTATTTAAGTTGGATTTGAACTTTTACGAAAGAAAAAAATACGGTCACTCCAGTTTTCAAAAAGTCGCAACTGGACTATCAAGCATTTAATCTTTGACCTCATGAAAACCTACAATTTGGTCCGTTGATAATGTAGCCAATATGAAATCCATATGTATCCGATCGGTCCAAAAGGTTATCCATCCGTAATGTTGACCACAATTTTTCGGTATTCAAAGTTGAATTTCAATTTTGACTTCAACAGATTTTGGACCAGTAGCCACTTAAATTATCAATATACCATTATCCGTTCAATATCGGGTACCTATTTTATATATATTAGGTTAAAAACTCGTGTATTACACAGATTTAATAAATATAATATTATATGTTTAGTAATAAAAAATTTACGTATTCCAATGTAATAATAAAATATAATTTAATCTGTTAATACATATAGTATTCAAAATATATCTTTAAAAATATATAATTTGACGTGATGGTTATAAATTTGTTATAAAAAAATATGATTTGATCAAATACGCCATATTTCTTCTCTATTTTTAGCAAAACGGACAATATTGTTGGAACGAGAGGCCGGATATTAAGTATCCATAATTAGATTAGCATTTAATATGAGAGCGAGACGGAAAAACCATATCGAGTATGCACCAGAAAATGACATGTGTCCCAAAATTTTACTTTTTTATTATGTAGTATAGATATAGATATCCACGGGACAGATGATGAGTTCATAAGCAAGTCTCGCCTCAAATACCACAACGCGTTTTGGGACTTAATGTAGTGGATAAGAGGAGAACTCCACAATTAAGCGTGCTCGGATTAGAGTAATCTAGGGATGGGTGACCCCTTGGAAGTTTTCACCCGGACAACCAAAAACAAATCCGTAAGCTACTAAGTGGCAAAGCGGACAATATTGTTAGTACGAGAGGTCGGATGTTAAAGTTAGGCCTGTAAATGAACCGAACGTTCATGAAATGTTCGGCGGGAAGTTCGTTTATGTTCGTTCATTTAATAAATGAACAAACAGAACAAATTTTTTTTGTTCGTTTAACTAAACGAATGAACATGAACACATGTCGTGTTCGTGAACGTTCGTTTATATTCGTTCATATATGTTCGTTTATTAACGTTCGTTTATGTTCATTTATTTGTGTTCATTTGTTTTTGGATAAATCATGTACATTTGAACAACTAATTTACATGTGTTTTTTTGATGAATTATTAAGTATTAGACTTGTTCATGTGTGTTCATTAATGTTCATTTATGTTCGTTCGTGTTTTTTTATGTTTGTTCTTGTGTTTGTTCATTTGTGTTCGTTTACGTTCGTTTAGATTTTTAACGAACGAACATGAATGAACGCGAGCACTTTCATTTTCTTAATAAACAAACATGAACAAAAAAATGTGTTCGATTTTGTATTCATGTTCGTATTCGTGTTCGATTAAAATTAAATAAACGAACATGAACACGCCGACGATCGGTTCGTTTGCCTAGTTAAAATGCATACCAAAAAATAAGGAAGAAGAGAACACAGAGATAACTTGCTTTTGGAGAATTGGAATTAATTGGATTCTAGAGACAAGGGTTTTTTACTTGGGAAAGTAAACAACATTATTACACCAGCGTTTTTTTTAATAACGAGGTCGGACCCGGGTATATCCGTTAGGAGCAAGTCTAACACTTTTTTGACCATTTTTTAGTTTTTTTTAAGAGGGTCCAATGTAAGATAATAGCTTGAAAATAAGGACTGAAGGTGAGAATATTTTCAGTTGTGATTATTATTGACCAATTGGTAAAAGATGGGATTATTAAAATCCAGTAATCCTATTTTAATTATTTTACCAAATACAAAACAAACTAAAAATTTTAAATGAATTTATATTATGTTAAAAAAAAAATAAATAAGGTATTAAAACCCGGCTCTAATACTCGATTCTAGGACCTGGTAAACCCGATTCGAACCTGCCCGGTTTCATACCCTACCCGGGTACACGTGTTGAAAATTTTCCCCAATACTCATACCTGAACCTTATCCAGGTATTAAAAAATCCAATTTTTCAATACTCGATTATACCCTGTTCGTACACCTCTATGTTGTATTACGTTGGCAAAAGGATTCATTCTCGGACTTCGGTTACGTTTTATGGTTTAATTTTTATTGGGCCTGAAATTGGCAAGTTTAAACAATTAAACGTAACTTTATATTTTAAGTACCTGACATAATTTTCTATGGGGTCACTTTTTTTCAATTCTCGAATTTTTAAGTACCTGACATAAGATTTTTTTGGCCGGTTCAGTACGGTTTCGGTGATCGGGTTGGGTCGGTCACATAATAAAATACGATACACTAATAAATAATACATAAACTTTTAAATTTGAAATAAAAAAATGACAACTAACCTTGTTGCTGCATAATCGTTGTTTGTAACTTTAGTTCCGTTGTTGGATTCATTAATTTCGCTCTTTGGTTGTGCTTGTCAATTGAAACTTGCAAGTCGCAAGTTGTTCGAAAGGCTCTGTCAAATGCTGAGAACGTTGAATGCCAATCGTCGCACATTTGTTTTTTTTTTCTATTTTTAGTTAGGTTTAATATAACTTACACTGGTATTTAGGTTAATGGTTATAGACTTAAGAAGTCATGGGCTTACACTATAGATTGATTAAACTTTGTTATTGGGTTTGTTAAAATTGATCTAACTTCAACTTATTTAGAATCTAATGAAAATTTTATTTTTAAACAAAATAAACTACTAATTATTAATCACTTATTTTATTGAGTTCAAATTTTATATATTCTTTTTTCAAAATTTTGGGTCAAATACTTTTTTTACAAATAAATGGTGTCAACCTCGAAAAAAGAATGGTGTCAGTTAACATTTGCGTAATATACCCGCAAGTAAAAGCATGAAATTGACCTGGTACCCAAAGGGTACCTCCTCCGCCCATACCTAACAGAGTTAAAATATAACCCCAAATATACTCATTCGATATTATGCACGGCAAAACAAGTTATAAGGTGTTTGGATCTTGACGGGTCCAGGTTTAAACAACCGCTTTGGGTCTATACGGATTTTTATCAACATAGGTTCGGGTTAAAATTGTAGTTTTCGAAAAAAGGTATCAAAATTGATAAAATAATAATTTCATCAACTATATGTAATGATTATTGTGTTTCTTGTTTGAAATAGTGTTTCTTGTTTCAAATAAGCATTTGACCTAAATGTTACTTGGTGACAGGATTCGTTTTGGCAATAATTATGTTGCTATCAGCACATCTATGTTTTGGAACGGGTTAGGGTGAATGGGGCACCCAACCCATTTACCCATTTACCCACATACTAATCAAAAATGTCTAATAGAATTCTGTCACCTTAAAACTATTCATTTACTCAGATTTCATTGGAAACATCCTACTCATTTAACTCATTTTGCTCACCAAAATTTAAAAAAAATAACACTTAAATAAAAAAACATATTTTTTTATTAATTAAAAATAGATAAGATAACTAAAAATAACAAAATACAAAAAAGCTACAAATTAAAAAAAAAACCGATAAATTAAACATAATCGTCTTCCGAATCGTTGCTGGCCTACTCCGGTAGTGTAGCAAAATATTCAACAAGATCATATCGTAGTCTAAAGTGTGTCTCTTAGGGGTGTTCAAAACCGGATATCCGAAAATTTCGGATAGTGGATTTTATTATCTGAATCTGTATCCGAAATTTCGGATACGGATTCGGATAATAAACCGGATATCATAATTTAAAAAAAATGGTATACCAATCTAAATTGATTGTTTGATTTCATCTGATATTTTTTAATAACTAATTCTAGCTAATGACAATTCTTATATTTAGTTTGTTTTGTTCAGATTTGTTGTTGTTTTTTCATGGAGGGCTCAGATCTGTATTCTTCCTTTTTTTATTTTTGCTAATAAAGTGGTCCTTACAGCAATAAAGTAAAACTAACCTGCATTACAACATGAATAACTTGAATCTACAAAGAAAACTAAGCTGCAGGTAATGTGGTGATGATGCGGGTTTGTTACTAGATCGGTCATGGAGGTCGTCTATCGGAACGCAAGCGACATCTGTAGTGGCAGTCGGTCAGTCGGCAAGCGGCGGTCGTCATGTGGCAAGAGGGACGAGGGAGTCATCGAGTCGGAGGTTTGAAGTCAAGTGATCGTGTCCATGGCTGTGTTCGTGAAAGTTGGGACCATTTAGGGTTTCTTAGTTTCAAATTTGAATGTGTTAATACCTAATATGTATATATATTTAAATATAATAAATAATTAAAAAATAAAATTTTCGGATTGGGATATCCGAAATATCCGATTTTTTCCAATAATATTATCCGAATCCGAATCCGAAAATTCGGATATCCGAATTTTCGGATAATTCGTATTCGGAATTTCAGATATTTCGGATTCGCTTTCAGATTCAGATTTTTTTGAACACCCCTAGTGTCTCTTGATCCCGCAATTCATTAATTACACCATCGTCTACGACTTCATTGGTTGGAGGGTCCATCACTTAGCTGGATGAGATTGCATTTCCATCATATTTTAAAATCATATTGTGCAATATGATACATGCATAAACCACATTTTGTATTAATAGTTAAATGAAAGACTAAACAATTATTAAAGAATGGTGAAAGAATGTCCAACAAGATTTAGTATAGCAAGATTCATCCTCACAACAAGCCTACGAACACAAGTCTAAAGTTTAAAGCTTGATCCTATAAGTTTATGGCAGAAGATCTAGAATTCTAAGATTAACTAGGGTTTCATAAGGGAGACGGGAATAATTGTGTTTATAAGTTTAAATCAAAGTTTCAAATAAGGTTTTGAATAAGTAACACAAGCCTTGGATATCAACGTTTAATAAGTTTATAGTTTAGATTAATTATTAATTAAAATAATTATTTAAAAGCCTTACGATTATAAATCATAATAGGCAATAAAAATCAAAAATAGTTTTCTAAGTATTTGTAAATGGAGTTATAATAATAGTTAAATGAAAAGCTAAACAATTACTAAAGATTTAACAATAATTATTTAACAAATAAATAGTTATTACAGGTTAATAATAATTATTTCAAGAGTAAAATAATTATTAAGTACAAAGTATTTAAAGAATAAATAATGATTAAGAATTAATAATAATTATTTAAGGATACATAATTATTAAGAATAAAATCTTTATTTACAAGATTAATTACTTTATTTAATAAATCATTTAAGATTTATTAAAGTATTTAAATATTAAGCACTTAAGTTATAACTTAATTTGTAATTAAATGATGTTTAAAAGTTTGAATAATAATAAATACTTATAAAATGTTAGATAGCATTTCTTATAAAGTGTAAGACCCTAAACCCGGGAGGCCTCACTTGTTGGATTTACTAATTCAACAAACAGTTCTTAAACTTGAATATCAAATAACGTAGCGGAATCATTCATTTAAACATAAATAAAACTTGTTCAACATGCAAAAGCGTAACATTGTCTAAAACATAAACATGACCTAATTAAAACATAACAGGATGCCAGACTTCATAGATCAACCGGGTAACTTTTTAGCGCTTGTCAAGCATCACCGTCCATATCCATACATGTCCTTAACCTGAATGTGCATACTAAAAGTCAGCTACGCTGGTGAGTTCTAGCTTTATATAAAACTTTAACGTAAACATTTGCCAAAAACATAACATTCATTTATTAATAAAAGCGTCCGTAAATCATGCAATAACATTAAACATAAGTCAACAATAAACCGAATCTGTGCCTTTTCGTAACCGTCAATTCCCCATTATAGCACGGTACTTCATAGAGTACACATACCGACCTTGAGTACGGTGCTTCATAGCACACGTACCCACATTAACCATTCGTAACCGTCAATTCCCTTCAAGCACGGCGTCCCAAAGGATAACACGTACCACACTTTAAGTACTACTCCCTCACGGAGAATAGTACCACGTCAGGGATCCCGGAAATCCCCCATTGGTGACCGTCATCACCTCTTTTCCCGCCCAGTTGTACAAACGTTGGCCAGCCACAAGGGCCCCTATAAAGGTAAGGCCTGTTCATGCATACATACCTTAGTTCCCGAAGGAACTCGTGGCAGATTCGTTCATTTCGTGACTTTCATAAAAACCTTCACCTCATTTTTGTTAGAGCATTCATGCGTTTATTAAATAACCTTTCATAAACTTTATTTTGGCAAAACATTTCATAATCATATTTCATACTTGTATTTTTAAAACGCTTTTGTGAACTTTATTTCTATAAACTTTATCTCGTAAGTATGCACACCAGCCCAAAACATCATTAAAACATTTAAAGGAAGGGCTCTAGAACTCACCTGATAAGCTAGTCTCGTTCTGTCCTAACAAAGGTCCAACGAGCGTCACACACGATCTGAATTGGTTAATTACACACACATCAGACCTACTCCAAATTACACGTTTCACTCATTCTGATTTGGGCGAACTTAAGGCTAAGTTCACTGCCCATAGTCTGGGCGAACATATAGGCGAACTTATCCTAAGTTCGCTTGACTTGACCAAGCGAACTTACTAGGCAAACATAATCAAGTTCGCCCCTTGATGCCATAAGCAAATTTATCAAGTTCGCCCCACCTGTGCCCGGCGAACTTAGTAAGTTCGCCCTGCGGGCAACCTTCTTCCCCACCAAAACCCTAATTTTGCATGCAGATCCGACCTCGTCAAGATACGAACTTTTTATGTTCAAAACGTTTGCTTTTCATTCTAGAACTCAAATCTATAATTATCTTTCAGTTTCATTCGTAAAAACACCATATTTAAAACTCGAAAACCCCAAGGTAAACAAAAACTCAGATCTAGGTCAAACCGTTACCTGTATCGAGCTTCTGATTCGGAGGTTATCTTCGCGAGCACCGGAGACACGAGCTGGTGCGATCTTGAGCAAGAATGAGAGAATGTGTGTGGGGGGGGGGGTATTTATAGGAGAGGCCTTCCCTCCCCAGGCCCACCTAGCAACCAACCCGGCCCATCTCCGGCCCTCGTACCTTTGTCCGTTCATCCCATTCATTCGCCTCAAACCCGTTATCTTTATTTCTCGTTTTTATTTTTGGGATGGTACATAAAGTTTAATTTTAAATTATAAGTTTAAATTTTAAACAGAACTATAAGTTTATAAATGTCTTAAATGAGGTTTCTTATAAGTTTATAAGTATTTAAATAAAGTTTACAAGTTTATAAATGCTATAAAGTTTCCATTTTATTTTATAAAGTTTATAAATTTATAAACATTTAAAAATATAAATAAAGTATAATTATTTCTCTTGCTTTAAATTTATATAAACAAGTAAGTTTATATATATATATATAAATTATAAGTTTTATAAAATGTATAAATTTGTAATTTTTATTAAGTTAAAGTTTCCGTTTTCATTTTATAAAGTTTATAAGAGTATATTTATTTTCTGTTTTGATTTAAATAAATAAATATGCTTCAAGTTAATATAAATTTTATAAAAAGTGTAAGTTTATAAGTTTCTGTTATTATATTAATATGTAAGCCTTTTATAAACTTTTCTGATTTTATAAATATTTCATAAGTTTTATGTTTTATTTAAGTAATTATTTTTTTTTAAGTTTTAAAACAGAATTAATCCAGAAAATAATAACAAACTAAAGTTTCAATTTTTATAAAATATCTCCTGTTTAGAATATAAGTTTTATAAAGTTTAAAAGTATTTTTATAGTTTTTAAGGATTTAAAACTAATATTAAAGATTAATTTGTTATAAGATTTAACTAAGTTTAATTAATTAAAAATAGTTTCTGGAATTAAAAGTGTAAATAAAAATTGATTTTAAGTTTATAATAGTATAACAGATTTTATAAAAATAATCAAAAGGTTTAAAACTGATTAAAAAGGATAAAAAATATAAAAAGGGCAAAACTCGGGCTGGCCGGATCGAACCCGGGCCACCCGAGTCACACGCACACACAACTAACCACCCGGATACGGGCTTTGCTGGTGTTGTAACCCGAAAAAGAAAACGATAAACATATTCCCAAATCGTCCCTATTCTCCTTATGAACCCTAGAATCTCCACTAAATACGAATCGATAATCCCTCTGTATTTGCAAATTGACATAGGGTTTTTTATTATGGGAGGAAAACAAAGATAATGGCCATTCGAATTACCTGGAATGATGAAGAAACGAGGGAGAACGGCTTCTGAGTTCTGCCGTAGGAATAAAACGAGCAATGCAGGTGCGATCTTGTGGAATTGAGATAATGGAAAGTTAGAGTGTGATGTCGCTAATGTGTTCCAACATGTATTTATAATCAATTTCAACGTTTAATGCTCATACCATTGAGAGGTTTACGGGTGAATGAAACGAGTTAAGGTTTGAATCACGCGGGCATTAGACTCGAGATTGAGCATTGAATTTCATCAGGTTATGGTCGCATGCGTGAAAGGAAGCTCGAGATTCATTGAATTTGGCCGATTACGCGTGTTTTGGAAAATCGGTGGTGAAACCGGTCTTCTGTGGGAGTCGCACTTGGGACTGATTTCAGTCTCGAGGGTTTGGGCTAATTGCACAAATGGTCCCTGAGGTTTCAAGGTTTTATCATTTCATGTATAAAATACCAATTTAGTTCAAAACTAGTTTCAAAGTTGGCAGTTTTTGTCCCTTGAGTTTTATAAAACAATTATGTTTTTTTATAACATTACATAAGTTTTATAATTTTTATTATTTTATACTTATATAAAATAATTTATAAGATTTATTAGTTTATAAGTTTAAGTATTTAGAATAAGTTTATAAATAAACTTATAAAGTTTTAAGGTTTTAATACATTTCATAAAACATATATTTTTTAAATAAGTCTTATATATATTCCAAGTGTTTTTATGCAAATAACTCCAGGGTTTGTTTTTTTTTCTTAAATATCTATCAATTTAATCAATATTTATTATTTAAGAAAATTGTTTTAATAAAAATTCAAGTGTTAAATCACTAATACATGCAATGGTTTAGAAAATGATAGGTCGGAAAATCCTGGATATTAAATGGGCACTTAGTTTGATGAAATTCCCGGGATACAAGCGTTTGATTTTTTTGGATCTTACTGGACTGGTAGCGACGGAATCTAATTAGGCTTGGAAAACTTGGACTCTAACCGGGATTGGATGGCGTAGGTCGTTTAATGGGAGGGTGAAGCTAAAGACCCCGTATTTGCTAGCTTACTGATTTTTTGGTCCGTACATCTGATTAGAGGTGAACAAAAAAACGAACCCGCACCGGAAGTCCGAACCGTCCAAGGAACCGGAACCGGTTCTTCCCGAAAACCGGTTATACCCAGAACTAGTGGTGCACAAATCGGTTTTTTAACCCAAACCGGTTCAAACCGAACCGAACCGGTTTAGTCAACGAAAAGTCAAAACCGGTTTGTCCCTAAACCGGTTCGGGTTAAACCGGTTTCGGAGGTGAAAAATGTCTAACTGGTCAAACCGGTTAGGGTTGGTTACAAACCGGTTTGCCCAAAAAACCGGTTTAAACCGGTTTTTATTAAAAAAAAATTTCAAATAAATTATATATTTTTAATATAAAACCAAAAAAAATATAACAAATATAAAACATAAAGTTCAACGTTTATTAATATTTAGAAAGTTCGAAAATTAAAAAACATGACAAGATAAAAGTATAAAATTGTAAAACATTACAAATGACAATATATATTTTTATTTTTTGGAATATTGATTGATTATTCTTGTGCGTTGTCTTCGGAATTGGAGCTTCGTAGCCTTGCATCTTCGGCTAGTTCTTCATCGGTGACTGGTTCGGATATTCCAAGATCAACCTCGTTGTTGTGTATGATTTCTTCGGCTTGAATTTCGTCTTCGAGAGAAGTTTGGTCTTGTATCCTATCCATCGCATCCAAATGGTCCTTCAAGCAAATGCACATTTCCATCGTTAGGGGGGTAAGTCTAGTCCTTCGTATCGATAAGACCCTGCCACTAAAAGAAAACGCAGATTCCAAAGCTACCGTGGAAGCTTGGACGGTTAGTACATCACGGGCCATGGCGGAAAGAATCGGAAACGAAGCTTCGTTTTTTTTCCACCAAGCCAAAATATCAAACTCCTAAAAAACGGTAGGAGGCATAAACGCTAAAAAGTTTGTGCCAATATACCTTCCGAGTTCGCTACTCGGGGTGGTACCTCGAGCCCGTTTACTAAATTCATTTAACATTTCATTATATAAATTCAAATTAACATCTCTCGAGCTACCACTTGATAATGTACCCATTGTATCATGTGGAGTCGGAGTTATTTATGTAAATAAACATCAAATAAATCTTGGAAACATTTGTTAAAATATGTTTTTGTGACGTGTGCAAAATGGATGTCTTCACTATCCAAATTCAAAGCGTAAGTAAT